>JAQPPZ010003107.1:0-2400000 GCA_028583015.1 Wollemia nobilis
CATGAGTTTGAGGAGAGTAAAGGTCAAGAGTCATGTGCATATGAAGAGTCTCATATATGTATATATTGAAGACAAAGCCATGTAATAGATTATTGAAGAAGCATTGCATTTATGCATTGATTATAGTAGATGTATTTTCAATAAATATTTTTGTGAATTGTTTGTGATATTTATTTCACGAATTATGTATGAAAATATTTTGAGAACTTGTGAATTTTTTCTATGTTGTAATAGCGTTGGCTTACCAAAAAATCATAGCCTAGGGTTTGTATAGAAATGAATAAGATCTAAAGGGTTTGCTAAAATAAAAAAATTTACAACCTAGGATTTATAGAGTGGGTTTGTAGAGCAACAAACAAGATCCAAAGGGTTTAACAAAGCAATATTTTTAGTGACTGAGAGCCACAGGGTGTGTAGAGTGATAAAAAAAATTGTATCCTAAGGTTTACAAAGTGCCAAAAAAATTACAACTTAGGGTTTGTAGAGTGGCAACCGAGAGCTATAAGGTTTGCAAACCAATAAAAAAATCATAGCCTAGGGTTTGCAAAGGAGTGTTCAAGAGGTAAAGGGTTTGTAGAGAGATTAAAAAAAATAGTAGCCTAGTATTTGTGGAGTGGAAGCCAAGATATAGAGGAGCAGGGTTTTAATGATGATCAAAAGCTAGAGGGTTTGTAGAGCGATGTAAAAAATTAGTAGCCTAGGGTTTATAGATATTGGAGGGTGACATAATTTATAATTTAGAAATGGAGGTGGGAAAGGAGTTACAAGAGGTAGGAAAGGAGCTGTAGGAGGTGAGAGCAAGAGGTAACAATCAACTTGAGTTACAAAGCGATATAGTAGGAGATGTAAATGGCCTGATTAGCATGAGAGAAGCCAACAATAAGAGTGAAGATGTAGATAGAAATGGGAATGATAATCTTGTCATAAAAGGTTATGAACTCCTAGAAGACCCCACATAACGAGATTGATTCAAACACCAAAAGAAGCCAAGAAGGGGAGGAGGATAAAGGAGAAGAACAAACGATAGTAGGTCAAAATGGATTAGAAGATCTAATGAAATATTTTCTAGGAGAAGTATTAAAGGGAAATTCTCATAAGCCATTGTAAGAAACTATAAACCATTAAAGATAGAAAAAAAAAGACAATAGAAGTTGGGATGAGCAAGTGAAAGGGAATAAAAGAGTGAATAAGAATTAAGAAAAATGAATATTTATCTCCACTAAAACAAATGAAGATAAAATATTTCTGAATATACTAGATAAAGTCTTTGAAAGAGCACATCTCAGTCTAGATAATACATTGATAGGAACATTTTTAGGTTCCAAACCAATTGGTGACTAGATCAAGAAATGGATAGTTAATTGATGGAGAATACAAGGGCATATGGATTTTTCCTTCCTTCCAAAATGATTTTTCCTAGCTTTCTTCAACAATGAAGAATAATACCTTAATGCCCTTTTATAAGGCCCATGTTTCATGGGAAGATCTAGACTATACCTTTAGAAATGAGCATCAGGATCTAATCTAGATATTGAGAAGATAGATGTGGTACCAATTTGGGTAAGACTCCCTACTTTACCTTTGAAATTTTGGGAGGAAGAATATTTGAAAGCATAGTCAATTTCTTTAAATGATTTCTTTTCATAGATTATGTCATTAGGGAAAGAAAGAGTATATTCTTTGTTGGAATGTGTGTAAAGGTAGAATAAAAAAAAACTCTTGAATGAGATAGAGTTGGTTTCCAAGTGGGGAGTTTTATCCTCATTAATTGTCCCAGTCATCAGATATGGGGTGGACTTCGTGGACATTTTAGATTGTACCTTAGGTGGAGCTACACAGTAGGGCTAGTATCGAGAGTGTAGGATTTGGCTTAATCAAGGGCCTATAGGATTTTGACAAAGATCGGATCCTTTATATGATGGGATCTTGAGTGCACACTTTCTAATCTAACATCTTGGGGGAAAAGGGTAAGAGAAAGAAAAGATAAATATAGTGGGAAGGAAAAAACCTAAGCTAGTAGGATGGTAATGAGCCAAATATCAAATAAGATCCACCCGTACAACTCTAACCATAATGCATTCATGTAAACACTTCCTCTCCCTAAGATATATAAGTACATAAATACAAAGATGCAAGTGCATAAACACAAAAGATATGGGTTAGGGCATGAGACCCATTTATGGATTCAAAGTAGACATGTAGACCTCTAGTATATATATGCATGTAAAAAATTATTACAAAGATTATTCTAGGAGGAGGGGTTCGAGTTGCCTACAAGACTGCTAAAAAATTTGTATACTACTATACAAAGGAAAATAAAAGGAAAGTTTATACAAATTTATCAATGCCTTACAATGCTAAATTTACTACTATATAGATATTACAATAGGGAGAGTTTCCCTTAAAATTTTGTAGGTTATCCTGATAATCTTAGCTACTCCTTTATGGGAAATCTAAAAATTGAATGAAAGCACTTTCCACCATTACTTTTGTTAACTTAGGGATGTTGTTGTAGATGACATACCCTTGTCTTTAATGGATAATTTTCCTATTCTCGAGATACTAAATTGATATGACCTTGGTAGATGATCCTTACAATTTTTATTAATGACTCATTAATATGTTCACCTACCTTTCCTAGAAGTTCATGTACCATTATTGTTGTCGTGTGCTTTGGTAAGATCTTACCCTCCAGATGACATGTTTGTCAAAAAATTATCCCTCACGTACATCGAGTATTTGTAAAACCTATGAGGTGATACTTCTCTCTAGCCCTTCAAGTATTAGGGTTTCTTCTATGGTCATGATCTCAAAAAATTTCCTTAATTCCTTCTTATCAAATTTTTTAAAAGTTTTGATCCTTCGATATTTTATTCTTCTCCCAATTTTATTAGGCCTTTGTCATGTTCTGATATCCCAACATAAGGCTCATTTGAGTGCTAGCCTTATTTAAGTTAAAGCCCTTAAATTCTTCTTTCAGCTTCAATTCTCTTGCTTTCCACCAACTTTGTGATAATTTTTTCTATCCTTTTCCTTATTTTGGAAAAGTTTTCTAGAATTCCTTCTTTCAAATAAATGCAAATTGTAGATGATCACATTTATTCTACCCCCATTATTTATAGATTGAAGTGATCCTTATACCTTTCATAACTTTTTTGCTTGATGATGATCTCTCCTTTGAATATGTAGAGATGTTGAGTCAAGTGACCGTTTTGACTGAATGTAGAGGAAGTAGAAATCTCATCGAATTTCTTGGTGATGAGCTCTTATGAGTCTTCCTCCACTTTCTTTTGTTGTTGCTTTTCCCTTAATTGCCTCTCCCCAATGGATGTATCCCATGCATGTGGTGGAGAGATTGGATGAGGAGTCAAGGGTTGTATACCCAAACAAATATGGATGATAGCTAGGCCTTCTAGCTTACCTGCAACTAATGTTTGGGTTCAAACTCTATCATTGATAAAGTTAGTTTAGTTAGCACCAAAATGGCTCATGTACCGCTACCAATAACCATGTTTGGTTTAGCTATCATTGAAAGGGATTGCAAGGATTTTACTATTGGTTGTTCAATATGAAGCCAACTTGTCCACATCGCATGATATTCCTCTTTTTGTGATAATTTTTTAATGATTCTTCAACAGAGGCCTTTGAATGGCCAACAATAATTTTGGGGCTCTTCATTTTATTTGAGGCTTCAATATGGATCTGGTTGTAGTCATCCCCTTTTGGATAAGTTTTAGCGAGATTTCACTACAACTTTGGTTGTTCACAAGGGTCTTTTTCTAATAAAATAAGACAAACCTAGAAAATAGACCTTATCTATTGAGAATGGAGTCACTTAGAGTGCAACCTTGTATATTTAGAGAAGAAACATTTTCATTACATTTTAGATCAAGAAAGGGGGCTTAGAAATAATTTTATAGCCTTTACTTGGGATAAAAACAACCTACCTTATTTTTATCTTCCTTGGGCTCATACCCCTTTTTTTTTGTAGTCCTTTTACCTAACTTGAGTCTATCCTATTTTTTGTACGGTGACATAAGAAGATATCCTATGCTAGATTTACGTGATGTCATTATACTTTTCCTTTGTGTGTATTTTTCTTGTATTTATTTCAGCTTATGTGACATTGAAAACATAACTAATTTGACCATTTTAGTTGTTTGGTGTTGATATCAAGGGTACTTGTCATTAATGTTCAAGCAACTCATTTTGCTTTGAGAGATATCTTGCATAATAAAATTTGTTAGAAATATATATAATATTTATTTTATATTATTATTATTATTACATATTTACATAACCCTGAATAGGGTCAAGAATTTTTCCTTGGGCTCTCAATTCATTCCTATAGCTCAGTATATTTTATGGGGATCTGACTCTCATACTTTGGCTACCCATTGATCCATTTGATTATCAAGGATGTATGAATGGAGTTCATTGACTAAGGATTTACGTCTTTCTTTTTCCAACATCAAAATTTGATCAAAATATTACCTAGAGTCGGTAGATGTTCTATGTGGTGTAGAAAGAGAGGCTATGTTTATAAAAAAATTGAGTTCCATATCGAGTTCTTAAGATCATGATAGACCAATCTAGACACATATATCCCCCTAGCTTAGTGGTAAAATCCCTAGATAATCAAAGGTTGAATGGGGTTGGGAGATCAACTATCGATATGTCCTATGTGATGTTAACACTTGGATATGCATTCAAGGCCAACAAAATTTCCTTCAGTTCCCCCAAGACTTGGATTGTGCTATCATCTAGTTGCACCACTCTTTTATTGGTATGCTAATATTTCAACCCCAACCTATTTGCAACTCATGTGGACATGAAAACTATGCTTGCCTTCAAATATATCATATAGTTATGGATTACTTTATCTCTATATATGAAATAAATAAAAGAGGGGGCGTAGGCTTATTTAGTTTAGGGTTTGAGATCTACTGAATTGTAGACACCTTTTGCTTTCCTTGTTCTCTCTTCTTCTTTGAGTAATTTCCTCAAATCATCCTTTTGCCCCAAAATGGTCAAGATATCCCAAACCAATACTAGTACAATCGATTTCTTTATATGGTCCACTACACTAAATGATCTAAGGGATATAGCCTTATGAGCGACATATGGTGGGGTGAATCAAGGTTTTTCTCTAGTCAATTGAGTGGTTCTAATTGATTTTAGTTGTGGTGCTTACTAATTAAATATTTTAAAGTTACTTTGCTTAGTGTCCATCGAGGTTATTAGGGTACAACTATTGGAATCCTAGATCCAATATTGTCTACTTTAGTTTGGTTACTTGAAGTCTTTTGACTACTTTGCTAGATTCTAGCAAGAGACACAAGTGCCTTTGGTTGTTGAGGCACTACAATAGGAGGTTACCCTTGTGGTTGGGTTGACTTGTGTTGACTACTAAGGGTTACTAGGTTGCTTTTTTCCCTTTCCTCTATTTCCCACTTCTTAGATCACATTAGATAGTCTAATTGAACTTTTCTTGCTCCATTAGATATTGTATAAATATCCTCCTTGTCCCAGGTTACGACTTGTTCTTGGGGGGAAAAATTTGGATCTAGGAGAGATGTCATCAAAGTGGGTTACTATACCATTTTAATCTCATATCCTGAATATGAAGTAGATGCCTAGTATGGTATTATTTCAGTCATTGTAGTGATAAAGAGCTAAGATATTTCTCTTGAGTTACTCTAGGCGGGGTAGATATTTCAAATTGGGTAGTTTCAAAAAGTAAACTCTTCTACATAATTGCTCTGAATGGGTACTATTTCTCTAGCATGTTTAAGGAATTCCTATTGTAGAGGGGTCAATATTAGCACTATTTGTTGATTTTGACCTTGGGCTTGACCATTCTCCTAATTGCCTTGGAACTAAGGTATGGGATAACCATTAGATGGAGTTATGTTGCCCTGATTTCCTTACGAGAAAAGAGGTCTTGTATTGTTTTTAGTAAAGGTACCTCTGGGCATTACACTCCCTACTCATTATCATCACTTCAATGGAAAGCAATGTAACTTTTGTGTTGCTTTCTTTTCTGGATCTTCGAGTAGGGGGAATTAGAGTAGGTGGAGCTAGAGTTACTATGGGTGAGACTGAGGTTGGATGGAAGGTTTTTGGTTGAACAACTATGGGGGGCTGGTAAGGAGGTTGCATTTTGGGATAAAAAGGCATGGGAGACCTAGGTGCTAGTATTCCAATCTAAAGCAAATCATGCTTAACTTGGATGGCTATAGGGAGTTTCCACCTCAAGCCTTAATCATAAATGAGATTTTAGAATCTAAGACCTTTAGGTAATAGTTGAATGCCATACCTAGGGGAGGACAAAGCTCTTTAGGTATTCTATTCAATTATTTATGAAATCTAAGGTTTAAATCATAAACTGTCTTCATGAGAGCTCTTTTTATAGTTGACAATTGAACCAGGAGAGACATTTCATCTACCATTTCTTTGAATATTTCAATGAATAGAGTGGTGTGCTAGTCCTAGTTAGCTATGGATCTGGGTTAGAATGTAAGATACCATTCTCAAGCCTTTCCTCTGAAAGAGGTTTCCAAAAACCTTAGATTCATGTTTTGCTCTGATATTTTATGAAGAGTGCATAGGCTCACCATGTGTATAAATGTTTGATAGTAATCAAATCCTCACCTATGGCATAAGAGAGATATTTAAGAGTAAACACCAGTATCTCTTCCTATAATTCATGCTAAGCAGGTGGCTCGAGGGGACCTCTATAATTCTAGGTAAGGATTATTCTGGATGGTGATGGAGCAACCATGTTTTGTCCCCTATATCTTCTTCTTCTTTGTGGAATGGTGTTGAGTGTGGAAAGCAACTCTTGCAAATTTTCAACAACAAAGGACTTGATGGCAGATCTTTTGTTCATATACTTTTGAGTCCTTTGGTTAGTGTGGAGTCATATGGTAAATGTAGTTTGTGCTTTGAGAGAAAATATGTTGAGGCCTTCACCAAAGCCTCAACTTGGTGTCCTTCAAGTGGCTTCTTCTCAAAGTTTGTTTAAGCAAAGCCGCTAGGTGAGTTTGAAATTCTTTAACAAGCAAAAATAGGAAGAGACCCTCACTATAATCTAATCCTAACTTGTTATTGTGATTACGAGACCAGAGATAAATCAATGGGGTACCACCATGCATGTCATTAAATTATTATCTTCTCTAATTTTCTCAACAATCAAAAATGGGGTGGACCAAGCAAATGAAGTAAATCATGCCTCACAAGGATCCACACAATAGGTCTAGTCTTGAGAGTGTTTATTTCTAAGAGGACCTTGGTTAGAGATAGAGAGTCCTCCCCCATTGAATTTTAAAGGCTAAAGAATCTTACCTTTTTAAAACAAGAGCAGGGTTGAGAAAGCATTTTATTAAAAGCCCTCTCTATTTTGAAAGGAATTCTACCCCTCTGAATGCATAGGAAAGGCGATCCAACCCCCTCTATTTTTAAAGGGCTCTCCCCTCGGCTTTTAAAAGCTAAAAGTAGTAGTCGGATCATGGTGTTTGGATTAGTTAGGGGTCTCTAAGATCTTAATAAAGGTTGACTCCTTTTATAAGATGTGATCTCTAGTTTACACTTCCTACTCTAATAGCATAGGGAAAAGGGTAAGAGAAATAAGAGACAAAGATACTCTAACTGTAATGTGTGATGTGAACAGTTCCTCTCCTCGACATACATAAGCACAAAAATATAGTGATGCAAGCACACACACACACAAAAGGGATAGGTTAGGGTATGATATCTATATATAGACTCAACGTAGATGCATAGGCATATATATATATATATATATGAAAAAAAGTATTACACATATTGTGCTAGGAGCAGGGGTTTGAGTTACCCACAAGACCACTTAGAAATTTATGTACAATTATACAAAGGGAAATGAAGATAAAGCTTATACAAACTTGTTGATTCCTTATAATTCTAGATTTCCTACTATATATAGATTACAATAGGTAGAGTTTCCTTCCAATATTTGTAGGTCGTCCTAAATATCTCCCCTACTCCTTTATGGGGATTCTAAAAATTGAATGAAAGCACCTTCCACCATTACTTTTGTCAACTTAGGGATTTTTGTTGTTGTAGGTGCCATACCTTTGTCTTTAATAGACCATTTCTCTCTTCTCGAGCTGCTCAAAAAATATGACCTTGGTACATGATCCTTACTATTTTTATTAGTGACTCGCTGCTCACTTGCCTTTCCTAGTATTTTGTGTACCATTATGGTTACCTTGTGCTTTGGAAAGCTCTTACACTTTCGATGGCTTGTTTGTTAGAATTTTTGTTCCTCACTTGTATTGGGTCTTGTAAAACCTCTAAGGCAATACTTCTATCTGGCTCTTCAGGTATCAAGGTTTTTTCTATGGTCGCGATCTCTAAATTTTTCCTTAATTCCTTCTTGTCAAAACTTTAAAAAGTTCTAATCCTCTAATATTTTATTCTTCTCATAGTTTTATTAGGGTCTTGTCATGTTCTAATATTTTGGTGTAAGGTTCATCTAAGTGATAGCCTTATTTGAGTTAAATACCTTAAGTTCTTCTTTCAACTTCAACTCTCTTGCTTTCTACCAACTTTGTTACAAATTTTTTTTGTCCTTTTCCTTATTTTGGCAAAGCTTTTAGGAATTTATTTTTTCAATTAAATGTGAACTACAAATGATCACATTTAGTTTTCTCTCATGATTCCTAGCTTGAAGTGCTCATTATGCCTTTTGCAAATTTACTGCTTCGTGATGGTCTCTCCTCTAAAGATGTTGAGATGTTGAATTAGATGACTCTTGGTTTCAAAATCCATCTAAGAGAATAAGATGCACCCTCAAGACTTTAGCAAAGAGATTAGATGACTCAGAAATAGGGGTCTCTAAGTCAACCTTCAAAGAAGGTCAGTTTCTATGCCTAGCTAACCTAACTAAATGGGGTTGCAAACTAAAGCAATAAATGCAAAGGGTTAGAAAGATGAGATAAATGTGGTACAAATTTGGCAACATCAAGAGACATGGTACAAAAAGTTTCAAACTAAATTTAAATTAAACCACCTAAAATGATAGCCTACTTTTCTTATGCATTCAAAATATTAATCATTAAGTGCTCTAACCAATGCTAAGTCATTATAGAACTATAAAGACAAATTCAGGTAGAAATATTTAATGCAAAATAAGTGTAACAGAATTACCCGTTCCTAGTTTTAATAGAAAATATTTAGCTACTCAGTAAGACATACATACATGTTTTACACAAGAAATTAGGAGTCCAGAAAATAATCCAATTATCATTCAAGGTGTATAGCCTCAATCAATACAATCATACCAATTATAAATGCCAAAGATTCAACCATCACAATGGATTACATTCTGATATATATATTTATAATTACAATTGGCTATTTATAATTAGAGAGTGGATTGTAGGTCTGACAAGTTGTTGTAGTGTGCATGCTTATTCTTCCAATTCGTTTTGTTGCAACTGATTTGGCATCCTAGCGCTAATGTGGCTCATTCTTTCTTTATATAAGGGAGTGGTGATTCTTGTGTCATCATTTGGTGCATAGGATTTTCTAACATGTCTATTGTGCTTTTAGCTTCCTCATTACCTTCCTAGTTGTAAGTGCATAGGTGTCAACCAAAGATGTTTGAGTTTGTTAAGGTTCTTTGATAATAGATTCACTTGTTGGGAGCATATCTTAGGCAATTTATTACATGTTTTCATTTGATGTCTCTTTTAGCTTGTTCCCTCTTATTTTATTAGGTGTCATTTTTACCAAAAAAATATTATCTCTTGCTAACATCAACACTTAAAATCATTTGATACTTCTTTGATTCCTTAGCTTGGTGAAGCGCTTTGCTGAACATCAGGTTCAATTTGTACCTTAGCCAATTTTACTTTCATCATGTTGCTAAGCCAAGTTTTATAGTGCACCTAATGACGTAAGCATTCAAAAATATTTGGCAATGAGGATCAATGTACTCGATAAGCTCCACTATTAAATTGAATGTTAGACTCTCATACATAGTCAATTTCTTGCTTTGAGTTGAGTGTTTTTCATATTGAGTTGAATATTTTACCCTCTCTTGCTGACATCGACATCTTTGATCATCTGAGATGTTGTATTCCAAATGTCAAACTTAAATCACCTATCTGTTGATATTAGTTCTCAAATTCATTCGACCATCTACCCCATGTGGTTTTTATGTCATCATACTGACTTGTTTGCTAGTGTCGTCTAGAGGATATTATCTAGCCAGTGTCATCTAGAGGATATCATCTATCTTATTGTTGGAAATTTGAGGTAATTTGAGGCAGTTTATGTTGTCATTTATGTCACATGGATCATTGATGTCACATGGATCACATTGAGTTTTGGTGGCCAAAATATTTCATAAATAAGCATTTATGATATTTTGGAAAGCATGGCTATTTACAGGGTTTTTGTGAAAACCAAGGTAGGCAAAATAAAAGGTTTTATTTAAAACCATGGATGGTAGATTTGAAATGGGTTTTTCTTAAAACCCAGGTTGGCTTTTTGTTTCGTCAAAAAAGGTGCCCCGGTGAAGGAGATAATTAATTTTAAATATTTAATTTTAAATTTTAATCATTTAAAATTTAAATTAAAATTAAAATTAAAATTAATATTTTAATATTGACGACGTCAAAAAGGAGGAGGCAAATAATATTAAGTCATAGCCGACGTCAAAAGAAAAAGGTGGGCATATATAAATATGCCACTAAACTTTTTATTTTCTCTAAGTCCTCGATGAAGATAATCCATTCGAAGCGCTAAGGGAGCAGAAGTGTCGTATTCATTCGAAAACCAGCGAAGAGAAGAGGGAACAAAGGTAAGGGAGGTTCCTTACCTATCACCGTAGGCACTTGTGGCCTAGCGGTAAGAGGAAGGCGCGTAAGGTGTTTAAGCGCCAACAGATCCGAAGTTCGAATCCCGTCGGTGCTAGTTTTTGCAAGGTAAAAAGGGAGAACCTTTTGCACACGTGGTTTTTGAGGGCAAGTTCGGAGGAAGCAAGAAGGAGGTCTTGCGCTCTTGGTTTCTATGTGAGTGGTTGGCTCACGTGGTTGTTGGCACCATAGTTTGAGTGGTGCAAGGGCAGCGACAGGGGATCGAATCCCGTTGAGGTTAAAGGCAAGTTATTAATTTTTCCAAATATTTTATTTTTCTAAGGTTGCCCTAGGAGAGATAAGGTTTGTGGTGCATGTTGTGAAAAAGAAATATTTCTGGTGATTTTCCTTCTAGAATTATATCATATTATATATCGTTGGAAAGCTTATTTCGAGGGCTATTTGATTATTTTTTAGAAGGAGAAGTAAGGTGTACATAAAGAGATATTTTTTGTTTTTGTAAAAGGGTTCAAGTGAAGGTTGTTTTATTCTTTTCAAAGTGTGTTGAGTGTGGCAGATTTTCCAAAGGGGTTTCTTCATCTTCATAAAAGGTATGGGCACATTCTCCTATTGATTGTCTATGGTGGTTGATTTCTGAAATATCATTGGAGGGAAAAGGATTGTTTGTGGTTTCCTTTTCGAAAGTGGTTGATTGAATGCTTCAAGGTTTTCTGAATTGAGAGTTGTGTTTAAACCTTGTTTTATAAGCATAGTTGTTGAAGCCCATTGGTTGTGAAAGAACTTGAGTTAGAAAAGAACATGAGTATCATTGTTATGTGAGATTTGTAATTGAGCATTGTTGGAAACATTTGAGTTGGTTGATACATACTTGGACTCGGGTTGTGTGAGGAAGAATTGTCCCTTGTGGTGATTAGTTGAGATTGAGTTTAGAACATATTGAGTCTCTAAAAATTCTCTTTATGGTTCTATAAGACTTGGGTTGAGTTGAGTTGAATAAGCCTAGTCAAGTGATGTGTGAAGTGATTGTTCAAGTCCTATGAAACAAACTATTCCATTATTATAATTTGAGTTGAGTTGAGATTGAGCTTAGAACATATTGAGTCTCTAACAATTCTCTTTATGCTTCTATGAGTTGATTTGAGTTGAGTTGAGTTGAGATCATTGTGGATCATTGTTGTTATCCATTGAAGAGTACATTGCCATTCATTGTTGAGTTCATCTTTGAGCTTTGCCTTGATAGAGTTGTGGATGAGATTTGAGTGCTACTTGAGCATGATTGATTGAGCCTTTGAGAAGACATTTGGGATAGATTTCTAGAAATATTTGTGGCAGTTTGTGTATGATTGATTGAGCCTTTGGGAAGGCCCTTGTGGACAGTTTTGGGACAGCTTTGTGGACAGATTTGTGGACAAATTTTGGGCAAGTTCTTAGTGAGCTTGCTAGAGCAGATTTGGACAAGTTCTATGTGAGCTTGTTAAGCAGGTTCTATGTGAGCCTATTGAGCAGGTTCTTAGTGAGCCTATTTATGGAGCTTTGGAGGTGAAAGAGTACAGAGGATAGAGTCTCAGTGGATAGAGATACAGTAACCATCACAGTTGAATACAGATCTGAGTGAGGAGTCTTCAAGTGGAGAGAGGTCCACCAGTCGATGCAGTAGAGATACGGAGTCTTCTAGAAGATCACATAGCTAGAGAAGAAGGGGAAAGAGTTCTCCTGTGGAAGAGATCCACAAACTTGAGATTAGGGGATCAACATCTCCTTTGGATAGAGATCCATAAACATTGTAATTGGGAGTGATTCCCAAAGAGATTGATTGAGAAATTTTTAGTAAAATATTTTCTCCGTGGAGTAGCCCACATTGGGTGAACCACGTAAATTGTGGTGTCTCTATTGTGTATGGTATTTTGTGCATTGCTTTGATTACTACTATTGATATTGCTATCTATACACAACATAATATTGAATTGGAAGAAAAAGTAAAAAGTGGTCTTATACTATTCACCCCTCCTCTCAGTATAAGCTTGTGTTCTTCAATTGGTATCAGAGGGTTCCTTTGAAAAGGCTAACATCTTGAGGGTAGATTCTACAAGAACACAGATGGCTTCGTGAGATATATTTTGCAAAAGTCATGGTATGTACTTTAGCTAATGAAATGTGGACCAAGTTGTGGAATACTTATGAAGGAGATTCCAAGGTAAAGTTGGCAAAACTACAAACTCATAGAAAAATATTTGAGGAATTGAAAATGGAAGATTCTGAAGATATTGCAAAGTTTTTACTTCGAGTTGATGAAATCACTAACACCATGAGAGGCCTAGGTTTTGAGATGAAAGAATCAGAAGTTACTCAAAAGGTTTTGAGATCACTTCCCATGAAATATGATTCTAAGGTTTCAGCAATAGAAGAGATAATGGATATCAACAAGCTAACAATGGAAGAATTGCAAGGTACTCTCACAGCTTATGAGATGAGGGTAAGTAAGCATTGGGTTCCAATAAAAGAGATTGCATTCAAGGCTTCAGAAAAAGAGAAAGGGAAAGTTTCAAAAAAAGATAGAGTTTTATATAATGATGAGGAAGCTAACTTCATCAAAAGGAATAAGGACTCAAGGAATTTCAAGGAAAAGGAGAAAGAGAGAGGAAAAAAAAAAAGGGAGTTTCAGGTTTGGGGAATCACATTCAAAAGGAAAGGAAGTTTTAAAATATGAAAGCAAGGAAGCACCTAAGATTTGTGAGGAAAGTTCCAAAGTTCCTATGGCTCCAAATATTTAGTTTGGTTCTTTTTTTGAGATAGGTGAATCAAGTTCAAAAGGAAAATAAATTCTTGAAGAGAAAAGCAAGGAAGAAACTAAGGAAGAAGTTTTAGATACTACAAATAAGGTTCAAGGATGCAATGCACAAGTTGAAAATGATCATAAGGATAATGGTCAAGAAAGGTATGAAGAACCAGGGCATGAACAAAGGGCTTTTCAAGGATATTGTTTTTCTTGTAATGGATTTGGACACAGGGCTATACACTGTAGGGTCCATGGATCAAAGAAGTTTGATTTTGCTAGAAGAAACTTCAAAGGAAGAAGGTATGGTTTTTAGGGACATTGCTTCTCATGTAACAAGATTGGTCATAGAGCTTTTCAATGCAAAGGAAATGAGCAACATGGTTTTGGTTTTAGAGCTACACAATTTAGAAGTCATAATGGTCATGAAAACAGAGCTTCACAATACAGGGTTCAGGAAAGGAATGGATATGGAAATTATTTTAAGAATGAATTCAAGACATGGGCACCATCCAAAGGCTACAATATCAAGTGTTTCAATTGCAATAACTTTGGGCATATTGCAAAATGGTGTAGGACTCAATTCCAAATAGTTAAAAATAGGTCAAAGGCAAGTTCAAGGTAAGAAGGTCAAACAGGTTCTAGACAAGAAGATCAAGTAATTCATCAAGAGAAGGATATCAAAAAAACATGGAAGGAAGTTGATAGAGGAAAGAATCAATGTAATATGGGAGTAAAAGTACTCCCACCCCAAAATTAATCACCTCAAGAGAGAAGGGGGTGAGGGGGCTAAGCTTAAGAGTCATATATTTTAGCCCCATAGGTGTCCCTTTTGCCATTGATGTCAAAGGGGGAGAGATTTGAGTAAGGGAGAGAGCATTGAGTTAGGGGGAGCAGCCTCCAAAGAGAGTATTGAGTTAGGGGGAAGCAGCCTCCATAGAGAGTATTGAGTTGGGGGAGCAACTTTGATTCTCGGAGTTGGTTTTTGCAGTGATTGTGGTGATTTGCATTAGAGGTGTTGCCATCAATGACAAAGGGGGAGATTGTTGGAAATTTGAGGTAATTTGAGGCATTTTATGTTGTCATTGATGTCACATGGATCACATTGAGTTTTGGTGGCCAAAATATTTCATAAATAAGCATTTATGATATTTTGGAAAGCATGGCTATTTATAGGGTTTTTGTGAAAACCAAGGCAGGCAAAATAAAAGGTTTTATTTAAAACCATGGATGGCATATTTGAAATGGGTTTTTCTTAAAACCCAGGTTGGATTTTCATTTCATAGAAAAAGGTGCCCCGGTGAAGGAGATAATTAATTTTAAATATTTAAGTTTAAATTTTAATCATTTAAAATTTAAATTTAAAATTAAAATTAAAATTAATATTTTATTATTGCCAACGTCAAAAAGGAGGAGGCAAATAATATTAAGTCATAGCCGACGTCAAAATAAAAAGGTGGGCATATATAAATATGCCACTAAACTTTTTATTTTCCCTAAGTCCTCGATGAAGATAATCCATTCGAAGCGCTAAGGGAGCAGAAGTGTCGTATTCATTCGAAAACCAGCGAAGAGAAGAGGGAACAAAGGTAAGGGAGGTTCCTTACCTATCATCGTAGGCGCTTGTGGCCTAGCGGCAAGAGGAAGGCGCGTAAGGTGTTTAAGCGCCAGCAGATCCAAAGTTCGAATCCCGTCGGTGCTGGTTTTTGCAAGGTAAAAAGGGAGAACCTTTTGCACACGTGGTTTTTGAGGGCAAGTTTGGAGGAAGCAAGAAGGAGGTCTTGCGCTCTTGGTTTCTATGTGAGCGGTTGGCTCACGTGGTTGTTGGTGCCGTAGTTTGAGTGGTGCAGGGGCAACGACAGGGGATCGAATCCCGCTGAGGTTAAAGGCAAGTTATTAATTTTTCCAAATATTTTATTTTTCTAAGGTTGCCCTAGGAGAGATAAGGTTTGTGGTGCATGTTGTGAAAAAGAAATATTTTTGGTGATTTTCCTTTTAGAAGTATATCATATTATATATCGTTGGAAATCTTATTTCGAGGGCTATTTGATTATTTTGTTTAGAAGGAGAAATAAGGTGTACATAAAGAGATATTTATATTTTTGTAAAAGGGTTCAAGTGAAGGTTGTTTTATTCTTTTCAAAGTGTGTTGAGTGTGGCAAATTTTCCAAAGGGGTTTCTTCATCTTCATAAAAGGTATGGGCACATTCTCCTATTGATTGTCTATGGTGGTTGATTTCTGAAATATCATTGGAGGGAAAAGGATTGTTTGTGGTTTCCTTTTCGAAAGTGGTTGATTGAATGCTTCAAGGTTTTCTGAATTGAGAGTTGTGTTTAAACCTTGTTTTATAAGCATAGTTTTTGAAGCCCATTGGTTGTGAAAGAACATGAGTTAGAAAAGAACATGAGTATCATTGTTATGTGAGATTTGTAATTGAGCATTGTTGGAAACATTTGAGTTGGTTGATACATACTTGGACTAGGGTTGTGTGAGGAAGAATTGTCCCTTGTGGTGATTAGTTGAGATTGAGTTTAGAACATATTGAGTCTCTAACAATTCTCTTTATGGTTCTATAAGACTTGGGTTGAGTTGAGTTGAATAAGCCTAGTCAAGTGATGTGTGAAGTGATTGTTCAAGTCCTATGAAACAAACTATTCCATTATTATGATTTGAGTTGAGTTGAGATTGATATTAGAACATATTGAGTCTCTAACAATTCTCTTTATGCTTCTATGAGTTGATTTGAGTTGAGTTGAGTTGAGATCATTGTGGATCATTGTTGTTATCCATTGAAGAGTACATTGCCATTCATTGTTGAGTTCATCTTTGAGCTTTGCCTTGATAGAGTTGTGGATGAGATTTGAGTGCTACTTGAGCATGATTGGTTGAGTCTTTGAGAAGATATTTGGGATAGATTTTTGGATAGATTTGTGGTAGTTTGTGTATGATTGATTGAGCCTTTGGGAAGGCCCTTGTGGATAATTTTGGGACAACTTTATGGACAAATTTGTGGATAGATTTGTGGATAGATTTTGGGCAAGTTCTTGGTGAGCTTGCTAGAGCATATTTGGACAAGTTCTTTGTGTGAGCTTGTTAAGCAGGTTTTGTGTGAGACTATTGAGCAGGTTCTTAGTGAGCCTATTGACAAAGCTCTAGAGGTGATAGAGTACAGAGGATAGAGTCTCAGTGGATAGAGATTCAATAGCCAACACAATTGAAGATAGATCTGAGTGAGGAGTCTTCAAGTGGAGAGAGGTCCACCAGTCAATGCAGTAGAGAGACAGAGTCTTCTAGAAGATCACATAGCCAGAGCAGAAGGGGAAAGAGTTCTCCTATGGAAGAGATCCACGAACTTGAGATTAGGGGATCAACATCTCCTTTGGACAGAGATCCATAAACATTGTAATTGGGAGTGATTCCCAAAGAGATTGATTGAGAAAGTTTTAGTAAAATATTTTCTTCGTGGAGTAGCCCACATTGGGTGAACCACATAAATTGTGGTGTCTCTATTATGTATGGTATTTTGTGCATTGCTTTTATTACTGCTATTGATACTGCTATCTATACACAACATAATATTGAATTGGAAGAAAAAGTAAAAAGTGGTCTTATATTGTTCACCCCCCCTCAGTATAAGCTTGTGTTCTTTACTTATACCATCTAGAAGTGTCGTTATGCTAAATAAAATCCAAGTCTAACCTACCATCATATATATGTTTTCATCTAAAAATAGGAATTATCCCAAATTTTCTAACCACAAATGTGTTGGCTCTTAACTTCTATCACTATCTCGTTGTTGGGAAAATTCACTGCTATGCTACATTTGGATCCATTGCCTAATCGAAGCATGACTTATATGGTTTATTGATGTTGCATTAATTATACATAAATATTGATGAGGTGGATACCACATACTTGGTTGCATTGACATAGGAGAATAAACCATAGAAGAGTTTCAAAGCAACCTATTAGAAGTGTAAGAATTGCCAATTGTGGGTCCTAGTCAAAGAAAAAACTTGAATAACCTAAGGTCAAATCTGTTTGAAACTCTCAAGAGGAAAATAACTCTAGTAACAAGAGTGAAAGGTGGCATTCACTATTATCAACAACAAAGATGAGATACAAGATGAGTTGCATCAAATAACAAAAGAAAGTATTCATTGAAGTCAAAACACCAACATGGAGCATGCATAGAGAGTCGATGAGTGGATGAAAGTTAGGCATCAAAGCAACCATGCATAAGTTCTCGACTAGATCCAACAATAATATATTTGCAAAGGAGGTCACAAAGTGAAGATGCACAAAATCTTAGTCAATAGCTATTTGAGGGAAACATACAAGGTGAAGAATCACCTAGAGTCAAGGAATTTTTGGGGGGAGACCTATCAAGAATAAAAGTATGTAGAGGAGTGAAATCATTGAATATGGATGAATCAAGAGGATGAAAACAACCACAAATGGAAAATATTCCAAACCAGGAAGAGAAACATAAATACCCATATTTTAGAGGAGAAGGAAAGGAAGACCCTATGTAACATATTAGAACATGTACAATAATTTGGAAGGCCAATGGAGTTAGATACATTTATGCATTGCTAAAACTAGTTTTGGCAACATTGTGAGGGATCACAAATGATTGGAATTTGAAAAGAGAAGTGATAAGATCTTTCATGATGTGAGAAGATTTAGTAGATAAAAGTAAGGAGTTCAGATCTTTGATGGATGACACTAATATTATAACGAAAATATACTCCACTAAACAAAAAGGACAAGAATATAAATTCCTATAATTGATGATTGAAGCAACTCATTGATAAGATGGAGTTGCAACCAGTAGATAGAATGATGAAGATATGGTTTATTGATGAGTTATTGCCATGATACAAGAAGAAAATGAAGATCATACCATATTCCACATATGAAGAAGCCTATGAGAGGGCAAATAATTTTGAGAGTGAAGCCAAACAAATGACAGTCGATCTAAGTCGCTTCAAAAGTGACAAAGAATAATTGCATGTCACAATTTTATCGATGAAAAAGTATTTTGAAAGGATGATTAACAAGGTGAAAGGTGAAAAGAGAAAAGAGAAGAAAGATGCATAGTGCTCGGATTGTAAAGTGAAATGGCACACAAATGTAAGTTGTCCAAAAAGCACATATTATAATATATGCAATGTGTTTGGATATACTATTATATAATACCCATTCAACTTTAGAAGCACAAGGTATTAAAATTTGATGATGTATAAGGAAGAATAAGAAAAGCCAAATACCTCAAAGAATTAACAAGGAGCAACTAGCAGTGGTTATAAAAACAATCATCATGTAGGAAAACTACACCAAAAAAGTAATCAACAAGGAGGACATAGTCAAATATAGTATGATTTGAAGAGAAGGCAAATCATCCAATGTAGAAATTTCCAAAAGTGGGGGAATTTTCAAAATTTATCCAAACCCACAAGCAAGAGGTGCAAAAAAAATAACATAATGCACATGTGTAGATGGTGCAACTCAGGAAATCACAAGAAGGTCAATTGCCTAAAGAAAGCAAGTTCCAATGGAAATCATAACATCAATTTGAATGACATTAGTGAACTTCTAACAAACTAACAGGAAAATAAGATGCATGTGTTGGTGGTAATAATATCTCAAGCAAAGAAGACTGAGTAGTATCCAAATATTTCCAAGGAGAAGGAGCGATTGTAGGCAACACATGATGTGATAGAAGAAGAGATGGAGAAAATAAAATAGGATAGATTACTCCAATAAAAAAATTAAAGAAACCAAAATAAGTTCTAAGAAAATTATCATCAACGGAGCAAGTATTGAACATGACAATTGAAGTGAAGGTGTCCAGTTTACTTGGCATGATACTCATGTTGTATGCAAAGGTAGGAGAAATTGGAGGCACAGAGATGGTAATAGAGCCAAGGAGGAAAGATGTGGCGACAATTAATAAGGAATTCATCGATACTATGGTGTTGATTATTGAAGCAAACAAGAAACTGACCTTGATCCACACGGAGTTGTTGGGTCCCAAGTTAATGCAGGTTATCATTGATGGAGGATCTAGTGTCAACGCCATGTCAGAAAAGATGTGGAAAGATATTGGAGCACCATTCTTGTGATCTCCAAAATTTTGATTATATGGTGTAGACTAATATGGCATAGATATGAAAGACATTAACAAACCAAAAAGTAAAAAGTAATATGGCATAGGTGCAATCGATTGACACTTTTGATGATTGGTTGTAAAGGCTTTTGAGTGTTTTTATAGGATTTTATCAAGCTCCAAATGTAGATCTCATTGAGCTAGGTGATTTTAAAAAAAATGAAAATGAATCTCTAGATCAAAATTTATGCCTCCTAGAAGGTTCTTTGCAAAAAGAGCACATCTGCAATCGATCGTCACTTTTGACGATTGGTTGTGGAGGTAAAACCAACTAATACTTTTAATGATCAGTTGCAGATTATTTTGAGGATTTTACCAAGCTCCAAGTGTAGATCTTGTCGAGCTAGGTGGTTTTAAAAAATAAATGAAAACAGAGCTCTGGACCAAAAGTTATGCTTCCTACAAGGTTCTCTAAAAAAAGAGCACCTCTGCAACCAATCATCACTTTTGATGATCATTTGTAGAGGTGCAATCAATTTTCAAAAGTTTCGGTTGGTTGCACCTTTGCAACCGATCATAAAAAATGACAATCAGTTGCAGAGGTGCTTTTTTTGTAGAACCTTGTTGGAGGCATAACTTTTAGTCCAAAGGTCTATTTTCAAATTTTTTTTAAAACCACCTAGATCAATGAGATCTACACTTGGAGCTTGGTAAAATCCTCAAAAATTCTCAAAATCATCCACAACTGATCATCAAAAGTGGCGTTTGGTTGTAGAGATGCTCTTTTTGTAGAGGACCTTCTAGGAGGCATAAATTTTGATCCAGAGATTAATACAGTCCTTTACAACTAATCAAATTTCTATCGATAGATAATCCTTTGAAAATGATAGTGTTGTTTTTTTCATTGCTTTAGGTCATGTTTGTCTACTGCAAGGTTTTCGCTACTTTAGGTCTATTTTTGAGGAGTTTGAATGTTTTATATATATTTTTATCGATGTCATGTTAAGTATATATACAGGTATAAGAGGTAAATTTGATGGGATAAATAATTTTTTTTATAATTTTAAGGTAAAAAAGGTCCACAATCTAGGCAGGAGTGTTGGCGATTTAAAATAAAAATGGTGAAATTATCTTCAATGCGGGGCAAGCTGACCTCAAGAAAAATTTACTCCTAGAAATTTTGAGTGAATGGACCGATGTCTAGGGTCCCCATATTCACCAATTTCCAATTTCAAAAATCCTAATATTTACAAATTAATGATGATTTGCGATTATGCATAATACTAGGATTTAGTTCTGAAAGCAACAAATTTCAAAATTTTCTTATATTATAAGGATGTATTTGCATGGATCTATAAGGATCAGAAGGGGATACAACCAGAGGTGTGCATGCACTGAATTCCACTAAGTTTAAGTGTGTAGCCAATGAGAATATGGTCATAAGTTTTGAGCTAGAGATTAATATAGTCCTCTACAACTAATCAATTTTTTATTGATAGACAATCCTTTGAAAATGATAGTGTTTTTTTTTTTTGTTGCTTTAGGTCATGTTTGTCTGCTATAAGGTTTTCACTAGTTCAAGTATATTTTTGAGGATTTCGAATGTTTTAGATGTATATTTTATGATATTGTGTTAGATATATATACAGGTATAAGAGGTAAATTTTGTGGGATAAATAAAATATTTTATAATTATAAGGTAAAAAAGATCCACGACTTAGGCGGGAGTGTTGGCAATTTAAAATAAAAATGGTGAAATTATTTTCAACATTGAGTGAGCTGACCCCAAAAACATTTTGTTCCCAAAAATTTTGGGTGAATGAGCCGATGTCGAGGGTCCCCATATTTTCCAATTTCTAATTTCAAAAATCCTAATATTCATAAATTAATGATGATTCATTTCTATGCATAATGCTGGGATTTAGTGTTGAAAGCAATAACTTTCAAAAAAATCTTGTATTATAAGGATGTATTTGCATGAACCTATAAGGATCATAAGGGGATACAATGAGAGGTGTGTGTTCAATGAATTCCACTAATTTTAAATGTAGCTAGTGAGAATATGGTCATATAGGATGAATCTGAAGTATGTGTTCCTAATGATGTAAAGATTGAGAAGATGTTAGACGCAGGCATCATCTTCAAAGTGATAGTCAGTGAGTGGGTGTCACCAATAGTAATCACTTTGAAGGAGGCTATCAATGATTTGAATCTATATAGATTTTCAAAGCCTAAATTTCATGATGATAAAAGATCCCTTTCCTATCCCATTCATAGACTCCATTTTGGAAGAAGTAGCTAGACATGAGATCTATTCATTTTTGGATGGATTCTTGAGATACAATCAAATTAACATCATCGAGGAAGATAAGCTGAAGATGACCTTTGTAGTAGAGAATGGAATTTATGCATATAACCAAATGCCTTTTGGTTTATGCAATACACCCACCACTTTTCAAAGGATCATCTTATATATCTTTGATCAAATGTCCATGGGGAAGTTCAAGGCTTTCCTAGATGATTGGTCCTTGTATGGGAAGACAATCGAGCATTTGAAGGCATTAGAAGGAATGCATGAGCTTGTGTAGACAAGCTCATCTGGAATTGAATCCTAGGAAATGTATGACATTGGTTCCTTATGGTAAGTTATTAGGACAAATTGTCTATAAGGAAGGATTAAATATCGAACCTAAAAAAAATGAGTCATATTGATCATAGATGAGCCATACAACATGATCTTGATGAAGATATTTTTAGGTATCATTGGTTATTATAAGAGGTTCATAAGAAACTATTCACAAGTGTCCTATCCATTGGATGCACTTACACACAAGAATATTCCTTTCAAGTGGATAGAGGAGCATCAAAAGGCCTTTGAAGGACTAAAGGTAATTTTAGTATGTGCACCCATTCTAGTATTCCTATATTGGGATAAATAATTTTGCATCCACATAGATGCATCAAACTTTGCGATTGGATGTGCATTGGCCCAAGAGGGGCAGTTTGGGCTTGATCAACCCATCTATTTTATGAGTTGGATATTGTCAAGAGCAGATAAGAATTACAACACAATAGAGAGGGAAGCTTTAGGGATGGTATATGTAGTACAAAATTTTAGACACTACTTGCTTGCCAATCCCTTTGCTTTCTATGTTGACCATCAAGGGTTGTTGTACTTGATCAATAAACCAATAATATATGAGTGAGTAAGCAGGTGGCTCATCACATTACAAGAATTTATGTTTTGATCGGTAGTAAGACCCAAGAATAAGCACATGATAGTGGATCAATTGTCAAGGATTTTCTTGGGATGACCTATCAAATAAGGTAGACCAAATGAATTCCCTAATGTGCAATTATTCACAGTAAATGTAGTACTAGCATGGTGCAAATACATTGGGGAATATCTATCAAAAGAGGAACTACCAAAGGAGATGTTGGTAGTAGAAAAATGAAATATTATTATAACATTGACACTATTTTTGTTAATTGCAAACTTGTTATATAATATCGAACCAAACGGGATCTTGTGAAGATGCATGATAGAGGAGGAAGTTCAAATGGCATTAAAGGAAGCACATGAAGGATTGGATAAAGGACACATGGGGTTAGATGTAACAACAAGAAAAGTGCTATTAGTATGGACTATGGTGGCCTACCTTATATCACGATGCCAAGGAATACATGAAAGCATGTGATACCTACCAACGAAATGGGAAGCCTCTAAAGAGGGATTTTATATGGTTACATCCTTCTCAACTACAAGAATTGTTTGAGAGATGGGGTCTAGATTTTGTTGGACCATTAAAGACAAGCAAGGGGAGAAAATATTGATATATTGTTGTAGCAACCAAGTACTTGACAAAGTGGGTAGAGGCAAGAGCTCTACCAAACAATTCTACAAGGAGTACAACTCATTTCTAGTATGAGAAAGTAATTAAAATATTTAGAATTCCTTTGTATATAGCAAGTGATAGGGGAGGACACTTTGTCAATGAGATCATCCAAAATCTAGACCATGAAGTTTAGGATCTTTCATTCTCTGTCTAGTCCAAATTACCCCAGAGCAAATGGGTAAGCAGAGGCAACGAACAAGGTCCTAGTATCAATCATAGTGGAAGGATCCAATTGGGAAGAGAGATTGTTAGTTGTCCTATGGGTGTACAAGATAACCTTCAAGTGAAAATGAACCACATACCTTTATAGTTAAGAAATGAACATGAGGCTATAGTGTTGGTAGGGTTCTTGGTGCCTAGTATGAGGGTGATGGTAGAGAACCATTTGGATGACCAAGATATACTAAGGGAAAGGCTCACAACACTAGTATAAATGGATGAAAGGAATGTGATGGCTCAATTGGCAATGAAGATTACCCTATGATGAAGGAAGCTATGGCATGACAAGCACCTAAGGAAGATTAATTTAAAAGTAGGTGATTTAGTATTTAAATTTAATGGCAAGTAAGAGATCAAGCTAGGGAATTTGAAGACCCTATGGCTTGGGCCATTCAAAGTGGTAGAGGTTATGGATAATGGGGGAAATAAGGTTGTATAATTTGGACTGGATACAATATCCTGAGATGAGCAATGGTTAATATTGAATCATCGTAGTAAAACACCATAGGAAGACTGGTGGAGGCACCACAATAGTCTTTAGACAATTTTGAAGAGATTTAGATATAGGAATTATGAGAACCAAGTGGGACTACACAAAATTATGGTGAAAATTAGGAAGAACAAGGAATAAATCTAGGGGGGCTATTCAAGACAAAAGGAGAGCAATCTATTATTGAATAGAGAGAGTTGGACCCTAGACCAACTGAATGATGAAGGATACAAGTTCATGTAAGATTCTTGGATACCAAATAAGAGAGAAGACTCTGATCACTTACAAATGTAAATTTGCAAAGGATGGAGTCTAAAGTGAGAGAAAGGTCCAATGAAAAATCTTGAAGCGAAGAAAGTGAAGAAGAAGAGATAGGGTGGATAACAAAATTTGAAATCCTACAACAGATGATGCATAGGGAGACATAGAGGTTATAGGAGGAATATGAGACTCTACGTAGATATAATGCAAGAATGAGGGATCATATTGTTCAAGAGTTGGATGAGATGATGCAAAGGCTCAATGAAAGAGAAGCATAGAGGCAAGATGAGCTAAACGAGATTGAACAACAAAGGTTGACAAGAGAGCAAGAAGCATATGCACTATGAAGAGATATCTATGAAGTACATTCATCTCAGGAAGGGGAAGGAAGATAATAAAAAAAGTAGTAGTTTATTCTCCATGAATTCAAGTAGTTCCTCTTTGAGCTCATATGCAATTAATATAAACAGTAGTAGTAATAGTAATTCGAGCTCACCATTGACAAGGAGATCCAGAAGGAACTTGACTAGAGTTCAACTAGTCCCTCAAGCAAAGGAGAGAAGAGACACCCAAGAAGACTCCAAGGAGGGTAGATAGACCAAGAGAAGGTTGTAAGATACACCAGCACCCATTGATGAAGAAAAATGTGAACCTAGTAGTTTGCAAGGATTACTAGGTACTCCAAGAGTAGTATCATAAGAAGATAACTTAAGCAACTTGGGAAGTCTATCAGGTCTTCCTGGTGATCTAAGGTTACTCGATCAATGGAAGAGTTTGTTTGACCTCCTTCTAGATGGCTTAAGGGAAAGAAATTCCTCTCCTCCTACTCCTAGGTCATAGGGTCAATAGGATGGACCACAAGGACCATTCTTTGATCAAACATGAAACAACCAACTTTCACATGATCATGAGGCTATCTTGTTTGGATATTCTTATGGTTTATATCAAAATCAAATATGTTGTAATAGATGGATAAGGACTTGGATAAACTTTAGAAAATATAAGATGGGAATAGGCAGTCCCACATTATGAAAGTTTGCTCGATGGAAGGAGTAGTAATAAAAGAGCCATCATGAGGAAGAAAATGAAGGACTACGAAGAAAAAAACTAGATTAGACAAGAAAGAGTAAAAAAAATAAATAACTATAAAGAATATGTTATATCATAGGTCAAACAGACAAACAAGCAGTAGCTAAACAAGGTAAGTGTTTGATAGTTATTGGTAAGTCAACAAGGTGGTAGAGTGTCATCAATAGACTGATAAGATGGTGAGGCCAAGTCTACAACTAGACAAGACGTCAAGATGTAGTCTACAACCAAGCATGATGGTAGGTTGTAGGTTATAGGCCGATAAAACAAAAAAAAATTGTTAAGAGGATGATAGGGTGCTATCAAGAAGATCATCAAATGACATAAGAAGGATAGGAAGTAGGATGCTATAAAGAAGGGATCCAAATAGAATTTTGTCATTAAGAGGATGGGTAAATGATAGGTAATTTCCATCATGAGATGAAGGATGATGAAAATCATCATTAGAGGGAAGAACATAATTTGTCAATAGAAGATACAATTGAGATCTAAGTCTATGTCATCATATGGATTGTATGAATAAGGTGACATGTGGTGGTCATGATGGTGTAAACTATTTAAATAAAATTTTAAAATATAATTAAATAATAAAAATAGAAAAAGATAAAAAAAGGGAAGAAAACAAAAAAACACCATCAACCACATGTAGGATGGCAAGGCGATGATCATCCATCAATCATATTGATGAGGTGGTAGTAGCATAACCATTTGCATGGGTGACAACCAACTTTTAGAAATTATAAATAGAGGCAAGGCACATTGTAATTGCAAAGTCTATAGAGAGGAGGATACAAGATAGATTGTAGACATCAGATGAAGAGTAGAAGAATGACATAGAATATTTTTGACATTGCCAAGGAAGAGGATGGTATTTTTGAAGTTGAGGAGGATTGAGTTACAGATAAGGGTTTTCTAGATGAAAGTAGTAGAAGAGTGAAGGTGTATGTGCATCAAGATAAGGACTGATAAAAAATATATAGAAGGGAGAGGTTCATACATGTTAAATAAGATGGCTGAATTTTTAAATTACCCTGAATTAGTTAAGTGCATATAAGAGTAACCATTGTCCAAAGAAGTGCAGCCAAAAGAGTCATTGAAAGCAATTAGATGAGCAATTGTGTGAAGCATTGTCGAAGGCTAAGAATAAAAGGAGCTATCATCTAAAGTGCATCAAATTATGAGATTCAAAGGAGTTGCTATCTAAAGCACCATCAATGGATGAGTAGTCAAAGGAGCTACTATCTAAAAGTGTCGTATGAAAGTACAGTGGAAGGTAACAGCCATCGAGAAGACTACAATAATGGAATTTTATCATATGAAAAGTGTTGTCATCTAGAATCTAAATAGTGCCAATAGAATAAGATGTCATTGACAAAACTACAATCAGAAAGCATCGTCAAAAGGGTGCAATTGGTAGGACTATAGTAGAAATGGAACCATCTAAAAAATTATAATAGTTTAAAAATAAATTATCATCAAGCAAGGAAAGTTGATTGCTAAGATGCATAAGAAGCCAACTATTCCTGAGAGGATTTGATAGATGGAGCAATAAAGAATAACTATATTGAATTCTATATTGAAAGGACAAATGAGGCATAGCCATAGAGTACGTTCATAAGCAAGTGAACGGGACTATGATTTAGATACAAGACAAGGAAATAAAAGGTAATCATAACAAAAATAAGGAGCTAATATTCTAGAATAAGGAGAAAGGGATGCTAAACACCAAGAAAAGGAGAAGGTATCTTTGAAGGATATAATTTAGATATATTCAATTGGAAAATATTATTGGACATTGTGGGAGAAGGTCCCAAAGAAGTATCTATTGTAAATGACATTGTATGAGGTAGGAGATAAATTCATTTTGTAGGTGCTAAAATTTGTCAAAGAGTTCTTTAAGGAGTATTTACTACAAATGTTGGATACATACAATCCATTGTTGCATGCAAATAAGGTGTGAGTGGGTGATCAACCACCGATTTTTGTATTTTTAGTAGGTAACTTTAGAAGGACATTTGGTCTATCAAATCAAGGAGTACCAATGGTGAAGGATTCAATGGATTCCAATCAAAGTAGACGATCCAAGAAGTGATGGACCTCACCCTAGAAGAAGTATAAAAATTAATGTTGGATGGAAGCCATAGATTTAAGCACCAAAAATTGAGGAATGAAGAGCTCCAATATGCCATGAAGTCCATAATGGTGAGATTGTTCAAAGAGCAAAGAGATTCAAATTTACCCATATGGATCTTATCATATATGCAAGGGGTAGTAGCTGGCAAAGCCTATGACTAGAAATCCTACCTCTCATACCACATTAAGACTTCCTTGATGATAAGTATGAAGAATTTTTCAATTGTATTTAATGTCATTGGTTTGTTGTTGAATACTACAACGCACGCAAGGATATAAATTCTTGGATTGGATCCTTGTAGAGATTTACCAGATTTTGCATCGAAGGTAGATGGATGCAAAGCCATAGATGAAGAAAGGCACTTAAAAAATATAATGAAGAAGATATTTAGGAAGGATCTACTAGGCGATTTACTTAGTGAAGACTCATAGGAGGATACACCACCAATAAGGACAGAGTCATCCTAGAAAAAGAACAAGTGTAGGAGGTTAGTTTTGGAAGAATAACCTCAGTCCTCACAAAAGGCCATAGTGGAGGCAAGTGGCAGAATGGAGCAAGTTGTGGAAGAAAAGTAGCAAGAAGGAGCACTGTAGCAACAATCAAATATGGAATATCGATAGGAATTGGAGTTTCCAAAAAATGCTTCCATGGATAGGGAAGTCCAAGAAGCTCTATAATTAATGGAAAACGTATAAGTTGGAGCAACTGAATTTCTAATAAAGGCTCAACTTTATCCATGTGTATCACCCCCTATGTAGGGAGAGCCACACTTTGATATTACTTCCATAGTAAAGGAAATACAGGTAAGAAAATAAGTCATGACACCTAAGAAATTGAAGAAAATAAAACCACTTGAACCAACTCAAATATTAGAGAAAGGAAAATAGCCAACAAAAGAAGATGCAATACATATACCAATACTAGTACAATAGGGATCATACTTAGATGACAATGAGCACCTGAGAATATGCAATGTGTTTAGGGGAGGAAACAACCAACAAAGGGGACAATTGGCTAATATGACTAAAAATCAATATTTGAAGGGTAAAGCTACAAAAAAACTATCAACTTATCAAGGCAAGGAGAAGAACATGTGGTGGATATTACCATAGATAATGACACAAATGATCATCTAAGTAAGCATGTATTGATAGAAGTGCTAAACTTTAGGCAACCACCTAAATCAAGAGAGCACATTGATACACAAGTAAGCAACTTTCTGCAGAAGATATCCAAAGTCACTTATAAATTGCAAATGGAATTTGAAATAGGTTGTGTAGCACAATGGAGGAAGTTGTAGTTGATGACAGAGAATGAGTTTGGAAATTTAGTGAAATGGATCCATGATGAGGAATTGATGGCAAAACTTGCCAACATTCATCAAAATGTAGCCTTGGGAGCTAGAGACTAGCAGTATTAAAACCATGGTTGGGGAAGAAGAATTTTCAGAGGGAAGTTGAACACTATATACAAGATCAACCAATATTTACATCAATGGAAGTCATAATTCACATTGTCCATCAAGTGAAAAATACGTGTAGTATGTGGAACTAGCACCAGAGTTGTTCCCAACATATGCCAAGATAAAATATTTGGTATACTTAGTGAAATGGTTAGTCATAGATATCAAAAAGTTGCATAGCATAGGTGAAGAAGAAGCTAACCAAATGTAGACAGTAGAAGCTAAATTTGTGTAGGTAGGTAAAAATCCCAAGTAGAACTAACCAAGTTGAAATAAAAGCTTGAGGAGAAGGCCGAAGAGGTTGAGGATATGAATAAGAAGGTTGAAGAAAAAACTAAATTCATTGAGGAACATGATGCAATGATAACACAACTATGATCCAAGTGCTCAATCAAAGAGCAATTGTTAGAAGCAAAGACAAAAGATCTAGAGTACAAGGATCGGATGATTGTAGAGAGACAAACAAATTGTAGAAATGATGCAAGGGATTGTGTGAAGCCTTTAAAAAAAAGGAGGAGCTCTTGACGAAATTGATAGAAATGAAACAAAAACCCAACCATTTTGGTCTATAATGGACCAGGTACTTCAATTATGCCAAGAGAATCAAGGAGGGTGAGGCACTAAAATTTGTAGATTTTAAAACTGGGACGAGTACCTATTCCAAAACCTCAACAACTAAGTTTGACCCCACTAGAGCAGAGAAGGAAGTTGATGAGGATATCTACCAATTTAAATGGGAGGATAGATATAGGTACTAGTTATGGATATAAGTAGAAACAAAAGTAAGAGTATTTGTAGAAATTTCTAAGTGTTTAATATAATATGTTTGGTCCGAATGAATGAAATGCAATGTAATGTAATAAAATATCAATGAGATGTAATGCAATGAAATATAATGTAAATGTCATAGTTGTCATAATTGAGCACCCAAATATTTGATATATTGTAAAGTGGCATTATGTCCTAAGTACGAAGGAAGAGGGGAAGTTAGTTATGTGCAAGGTGTCCTAGAAACCATTGCCACCAACAACTAGGACTGCACTATAAGTAGATATGTTGAGGATACTTAGGCTTATCCATTTAAGCCTAAGTTATTATTTATTATTTTATTAATTTCCTATTTCTTGCACTTTGTATTCATGTGAGGCATAGTATGCCCATGTTAGAAATAGGTTGTTATGTTGTTGGATGTTTAGTTAACTGTTAGGATATATCTTGTCTTCTAGCAGTTAGTTGTCATCCTTGTTTAGCAGATGGTTATCTGTTAGTTAAGTGGTTGGCCATGTTTGGAAACTTGTTACAACCACTTAACCATGTAAGATTCTATTGTACTTCCTATCCATGTTTGGCAACTTGTTACAACCACTTAACCATGTAATATTTTATTGTACTTCCTATATATTGCATTGCATCAATAAGAAAAACCGCTTCACATTGAGTTCCTACATCAGTGGTAATCAGAGTCGAGGATAAAATTTTTGGAAGGAGGGAAAGTTTTTCACTTCATTGCTAGGTGTCTAGTTGAGGTTGCAGCTAGTTCATCAAGATCCTAGGTAGATACTTGTGTAAAATTAGCTTGAGGCTAGCCACAACATCAGTTTGTGAAGCTCAGGAGGTGGTAGAGGGTAAAAATTATCTCTACACCGAATACCCCTGGTAGAAACCAAAGGGTAAATCAACTTATCATGAGAAAGGTAAAAAAAAAATTCCTTGTTTGGAAAATTTATGTCTTATTTGAATATTAGAGAAGCAGATCATAAAAGAGATATTGGAGGAGAAATTCTATAGTCAGAGGCTAATTTGTGGCCAAAAGGAGGTTTTGGTATTGTTGTAGAAGGGTGCACAAGTAAACTCTTGGTGCACAATTTTTTTTTTTTGACAAAAGGTTCAAAAGGATATTTTTGGAGGGCTAAAGGTAGAAGAATAAAAATTCCCCCTTCCTTAATCCCCCTTGTTTCCTTCAATTTTACCTTTATTTCCTTGGGAATCGATCGACTATTTTTTTCGATCGACCAACCCTACTGACCGATCCTCCTATCGATTGATAGAAGTGTGGGCAACCCTACCCCCACTACTCTCATTACCCTTATCTCTACTCCCTTCTCTCATTCCCTCCCCTCTCCTTTTTCTCTTTCATCCTCTCAAGCTACATATTGGCCTGTCTTCAGGCAGGCCACAATCGTACCACCCAATCGATGCCTACTCGACACAGGGAACTGCCACTACAAGCCAGATAGGAGGGTCCCCCTTTTCACAAGATATAAAAAATCATAATATCTCTGCATAGAAGGAGACTAGAAAGGTGATCATGATAGGAAATCCAAGTGATGACCGAGAGATTATTCTTGCAGACAATTTCTCAAAAAAATTAAAACGCTATCATAAGGTTGTAATCCTCCAATCGAGTGCGAGTTTTCAAACCCTAAAATCTACCTTTAATACACAACATGACACAAGGTATTTTTTTATTTATTTTTGGTGGGTTGACGATCGTCGACGAAAGTTTTGAATTTTTGGTACAATTGGGGTATTTTGACGATAAGCTACAATAATCTGAAACATTGCTTGGCGAAGATTAATTCTTGGTGCTCGACCAGTGATTTTCAAATCAATTTTTGCACCCTGGAAATCGTAGTCATTTTTTCGACGTGAACAAACGCAATTTCTGATGAAGATTTTGCGTGACACCAGTGACAAGATATTTTTCTTTTTCGACGAGTGTTGATCTCCAATCAATTTTTTTGCATGGCAATATTGTTGGTAGCTTTCCGATAGGATTTTTTTATTCCTCACAATAGTTAGCAATTGTACACGGTGATCGCAGCGTCGTAACCCCTATTTTTGATAGCTTAAACCTTTTCAAACACATTTTTCAATAGTATCAGGTTTTCGGCAGCAATTCTTAGCGGTGGCATGTTTTTCAACTCATACAATTCTTCGAAAAACAGCGAAGGGTCGACGAGTTGATATTTACCAGCGACCGTGGTAATTATCCGATTATAGGATGGTTTATGGTAGGCAGACCTACCGAGTTTCAAAAGTATTGGAGATTATTAATCCCACATCGACCCTACGATGGGTTGAAGGGGATACAAAAGCGCATGCGTGCTTGTTTAGAGCGTGACCACCAGTTGGTGGTCACACTAAGCCTGCCCTCCTGAGCCCACGCCAGTTGGAGGCATGTCCACAAGGTGTATACTTTGATCGCTTAGTAACCTCCTACAGATCATCTATTGACATAGTGCTTGTCTTTCATTGATGGTCAGTTTGACCACTAAAAACCGTGCGTCGTTGACCACTTGATTCCGTGTGCGTGATTCACAGTTAATCGGGTAGTTGGTGATTCGATTTGCCATATAAAACAATTTTTTTTGCACACCAATTTCAAATTTTTTTACCGTTGGAGGGAAAAAATTTAAAATTTTGAAATTCAAATTTCAAAAATTTGCGTCCAAAATAACAAAATATGGCAACAAGGTAAATTTTTCACATTTTGGTCAATTTTAGCAATTTTGTTTTACAATTTTCAATAAATTTTTACAAAATTGACTAATATTACCTCCAAAAAGTAAAATTTTGCAATTGTAAGGGCTAATTTCTCAAATTTTTAGTGTTATTTTTGTAATTGCAAAATTGATTTTAATTTTGTAAAAAGCACTATAGTAGCCCATTGGAAGGCAAAATTTTGTAAAATCTAGGCAAATTTCTGCATTAGGAAACTGTCAAATTGTTCCTAAAGCCTAGATAGTTCTTGCAAAACCATTTTGTAATCCTCCTAGTCTGGCATATACACGAAAAAACATGGCTCAAGACCTCAAAACAAACATGGAAAACCTTACTATTGTAGTAGACATTTTGGTAGATAAGGTAAAAGATATTGTTGTGCAATTGACTCCTAGTGATAGAAAAATTCATCACAATCATGCCAACAAAGCTAAATGTGAGGTCAAATTGTATGACGGATCTAGGGATCCTGATGTCTTGTCTACATGGATTTTAGATATGCAAACTTGGTTCAATTATGCTGAAATTCCTGAAGATGAACAAGTTGCATTTGCTACAGTCAAACTCACAAGCTTAGAAAAAGTTTTAATTGTAGAAAGACAAAGCCATAATGCCACCATGACTTGGAAAGAATTGATCCAAATTCTGAAAAACATATTTTTTCCACCAAATTACCAAAGTGACCTCACGACCAAGTGGTATAGATTGAGGTAAGCCTATAGTATGTCTATTTTTTGACTACATTTTTCAATTCAATAGGCTAAGGGTGCTTCTTGGTGTGAAATATTCAGAAGAGGATTTGATTAATAAGTTCACTCGTGGATTGCAAGATCAAATTTTTAGGGAAATCAAGTTCAATGTTTTCCTCACCTTGGATGTGGCATTCAACCATACCATTCTTGCGAGAGGAGAAAGTTGGTGCATATCACAAATCTCGTTCATCACAGGAGAGCTCTTCCAGAGGCGGGAATCAACATCAACAAAAGGTGAAGAACACTTCTCATTCTTCCCCTCATTCTTCTTCTCCTCCCACTTCTCCTAAAGCACATTCTTCTTCTTCTCATTCTAAAGATCCTTCTTCTTCAATGTATTGTGATTTTTGTAAAAAGCATGGTCATGTAAAATCCAAATGCTTTACTTTTGAAAAATTTAAGAAGAAGTCCCTAATTGTACAACCTACAAGTGAGGAACCACATGATGGTCCCATTGTGGCTACAGGGACAGAAGAAGAGTATCCTGCTTTAAAGGGTAAACTAAACAAAGTTACCCTCATGTCAAATGTGTTTGCTCAAGGGGATCGTGACCATTTGTTTATCACTAGAGCCCACCTTACACATGATTTTTATGTGGATTGTATCATAGATAACGGATCACAAAAGAACCTCATTGTGAAGTCCATTGTGGAGAAGTTGAAGCTTCCCATAAAGCCACATCACCAACCATATGCACTTGGGTGGAAAGATGTAGACTCCACATCTAACATCACACACACTTGCACCTTGACTTTTGCTTTTGGTGATAAGTTTATGGATAAAGTAAGATGTGATGTCACAGAGATGGATTGTTGTGGACTATTGCTAGGTAAACCCTATCAATTTGATAGGAATGTTGTATATCATGCTAAAAATAACACATACACATTGGATTTGCATGATAAAACCTACTTGATACAAAGCACTACACCCACATCAAATTTGATGTTAAGTTGTAGGTAAGTTCGTAAGCCATTAAGTCAAGCACTCATTTTGGCTCCTACTTGCATAAGTTCCACACATAATGAAGAACAAGCACCATCAAAGGCACATGATAAAGAAGAAGCTTCACTTCCACAAAATGAACAATCACAAGAGCTCGTGGTTAAGGAACCCATCACTCTCACTCATGAGAAAGATTCCATTCATTCTATTGGCATCATTTTGGGTACACCTTTGGACACACAACCACTTGCTCCATAGAAGTTGCCTTTGGCTTTGCCCTCTTCCACCATTGCACACATGGAGGAGCAAGCTAAGGTCACTTCCTTCATTCAACATCGATAGAGCCTTCAAGGCAAGATAACACAGGACTTGCAGGAGACTCCGTAGGAGCAGTAGAGCATGGTGTGCAAGCATCACAATCCTCACTCATCTTAGGTTGGAGATAGATTTTGGCTTCCTTTGGATAAGCGACGCTTTCTAGAGACACCATTTTAGGATCCTCTTTTGGTACCTGATCCTGTCATCAGCCCTACAGCAACAGTGGCACTTGATCATCAACTTTCGCTCATTTTAGATAGAGTTTTTGAGATGAAGACTCATCACACTCGGTAGGGTTCTTCCACTTCTTACCTTGTCGCCCACCATGATCACTTTCCACACATGGCTCGTTGGATTCCTCACCATGAGATGGCCCATGACTTTCCACATTTGTTGAGAGCATTGGGGTCCAATGCTTCTATGGTTGGGAGGAGTGTTGAGGATACTTAGGCTTATCCATTTAAGCCTAAGTTATTATTTATTATTTTATTAATTTCCTATTTCTTGCACTTTGTATTCACGTGAGGCATAGTATGCCCATGTTGGAAATAGGTTGTTAAGTTGTTGGATGTTTAGTTAGTTGTTAGATTGGTCATTTGTCTTCTAGCAGTTAGTTGTCATCCTAGATTAGTAGATTGTTATCTATTAGTTAAGTGGTTGGCCATGTTTGGCAAATTGTTACAACCACTTAACCTACGTGAGATTCTATTGTATGCTTATATATTTGTATTGCATCAATAAGAAAATCAACTTCACATTGAGTTCCTACATCAAGATCCCCACTCATTGAATATCCATGTATATGCAATACCTTAGGCTAGAGTACATAGACATTGCTATGAGATAAGTATATTTGTATGCTATGAGAGCCATTGCCATTGACAAGGCATATTGCAAGTCTAAATGTTGTAATATGTATGCCATTTTGGCAGATCAATCAATGCAAGGATCATTCTCCAATTGTGTGTTGATTTTTGTGTGATTTACCATTTTACTAGACTTATATTATGAGAATAGCTAGTTGTAGGTTAGAATACAAATCCAAATCAATTAGTTGTAAGTCATAGTTGAGAAGTGCAGATGCCATTAGACGATGTTGATGAACGTTGTTGTGGAAATCCATCATCTTATTGGAGTAAGTCATCATCTAGGAGAGTTGTCATCTAAATCCATACCTTCATGCTACCACATGGGTGTTTTTATGTCATCATGCTTATTTGACTACCAATGTCATCTAGAGGATGTCATCTAGTTGATATCGTTTGGAAGTGTTGTCATGTTGACTTTAATCCAAGTCTAACTTATCATCATATGTATTTTGTCATCCAAGATGGTGATGAATTATCTTGAAGTTATTGGAAAACCTCAATGTTGTGCTACAGATACACAACAAGAAGTAGATATAATGTAAAGCACCAATGAAATAGGAATACCACAAGAATATGGAGAGATATTCGGTATAGTCCAAGCATTCCAAAGTCAAAATTTTTGTATGGATGGTAGGTCATAAGAAAATTTTATGGATAACCTAATAAAAGGGGTTTTCATGGCCCCTTACAATATGTTCTATATAAAAAGGAGGAAAGTATAGACCATGTCTTGGGACACTATTCAATAATCTAGGAACTATGGCAATGTATTCTTAATATGTTTGGTAAATGTATGGTGATACATGGTAGAATTGAAGAGTGGTTAAAGAAATGGTAAAGCACTTTTAAAAGCGAGACGTTACAAATAATCTAGGATATATCACAAGATACAACACTTTGGACTATATGGTTGGAAATGAATTGAAGAATATTTGAAGGAAAGGAAAGTAGTTTAGAGGTAATGAGAAGGAAGATTTGTGTAGCCATAGAGGATTGTAAACCAACCCCACCAACTCACCCAATTCCTAATTTTGGAGTAGAGAACCTTGATAGATGGAGTCAAGTCATCAAATTATATTTATGATGTTGGGTATAAGAGAAACAAAAGGAATACAAAGAATTTAAAGTGAAAACCATCGAAAGTGGAGTTGATCAAATTAAATTTTGATGAAGCATCTAAAGGAAATCCAGACCAACATGAGGAGAAATAATTAGAAATAATAGGGATGAGATTTTGTCACATTACACTTTCAATAGTGGATTTAATATGAATAATGAATTTGAAGCTTGGGTGGCTTTGGAAGGGTTAAAAATATGTAGACAAATAAAATGAAATAGAGTATGGATGAAAGGTGATTCATTAATAGTAACAAATGTAATTTTGAGGAAAGCAATGGTTCCATGGAACATATAAAATATCATTGTGGAAATACAAGACCTTGCTACAGAGTTAGAAGAAATTAGGTTTACACATGTTAAGGGAAAGGAACAAATGTGTAGATAGGTTAGCCAATAGAGGGGTTTTAATAGAGGATTGTGAAGTTAAAATCTCTTTTTCATAGTTAGAGGAAGTAGTAAGTTTAGCTGAAGGTAACAATAATATATTGACTGTGTGAATTAAATAATAGTTAAGATTTACGTTAATGTTTTCCATTGATAATATGTGTTGTATTATATCACATTAATATGTTTTCATATAAACTATTTATTATAATTCTTATGGTTGCACTTATGTATGAGAAAGGAAAGTAGCAATCTAGATCTAGTAAAGCAAACTATGATAGCGCAAAGTTTTGGAAATATTACTCTACTAAGATATAGTGTTTAGATAGTAAAAATAGAGTTTTGGTATTTTGAAGAGTGTTACACAAAATTTTTAAGAATGTTGAATTTTAGAATATTTGTATTTACAAATAAAATTGAAAAAAGATATTAAAAAAAATGAAAATTAAGAACTTAGACTTTTTATTGAAAAACGCAAGTATCTAGTTTTATTAACTCAATTGAAATGAGAATTGGATTTGTTTGTAAACTCTCAAACTTTAAAGAAAAGAGTTATGATTTATCAAAGATGGAAATCTAAATACAATCCTTTTTCACAAAAAAATAATAATTAAAACCATTTAATTATTATTTTATTTTAAATTATTATAACATAACTTTATTAATTAAAAAAATTCTCAGCTCACGTTTAAAAATATAAATATAAATTCAAACCATAATATAATATAATATAATAATATAATAATAATATATATATATATATATATTTTTTTTTTTTTTTAAATTAACCAACCATATATAATTTTTTTAAATAAAGTAATAAAGAGCACTAATGAATGACCATTAGAGGCTTCCCCAATTTGCTTTCCGAGGCAACCTTCTTATACATGTACTTTATTCTTGTTCTAGAGAACGTTACAATGCATGTCAGCATGGTCATTGAAAATAGGAAAAAATAGGATTCGACGATTTTTTTAATGGTTTCAAAGTCCCTGCAACATACATATTTACGTATATAAATTTCAACGTGACAAGGATTTCAACTTTCTAATTAGTGGAGTTTTTATTCACAAAATTAATTTATTAATTTTAAAATTATATTTTAAATTTTTTACAATTAAAATATAATTAAATAATTATATATTAAATAAATAATATTATTTTATATAATTAAATTAGTTTATTATATTAGAAATGAGAGTTTTTTTTTATGTAGCTGACCATTAGTTACTTTGACATGACTATCTTATCTTATGTTTTTTTTTAAATAGGAAATTACTTTAGCTTAAGGAACCATTGTATTTTTTCCTCATGTAGCTGAGCTCATTATATAGGAAATTACTGATGAGACATGTCCTTTTTTTTTCTTCATATAGCTGACCATTAGTTACTATCTTGTCTTATGTTCTTTTTAATAGAAAATTACTTTAGAAAATTACTTTAGCCTGATGAGCCATGTTATTTTTTCCTCATGTAGCTGAACTCATTACATAAAAATTACTTTAAACTGATGAGACATGTTTTTCCCTTCATGTTACTACATGACTATCTTGTTTTATTTTTTTTTTAAATAGAAAATTACTTTAACCTAAAGAACCATTGTATTTTTTCCTCATATAGCTGAGCTCATATAGCTGAGCTCATTATATAGGAAATTACTTTAAACTGATGAGACATGTTCTTTTTTCTTCATTTAGCTGACCATTAGTTACTATCTTCTCATTATATAGGAAATTACTTTAAAACATGTTTTTTCCCTTCATGTAATTGACCATTAATTACTTTGACATGAACATCTTGTCTTGTTTTTTTTATAAGAAATTACTTTATCCTGACGAGCCATGAGCCATTGTATTTTTTCCTCAGACATGTTCTTTTTTCTTCATGTAGCTGACCATAGCTGACCATGTTCTTTTGCTGACCATTAGTTACTATCTTGTCTTATGTTATTTTTTTATATAGGAAATTACTTTAGCCTGACGAGCCATGATATTTTTTCAACATGTAGCTAAGCTTATTATATAAGAAATTACTTTAAACTGATGAGACATGTTCATTAGTTACTTTGACATGGCTATTTTATCTTATATTTTTTTTATAAAAAATTATTTTATTACAATTATTTTTTTGTAAAGTTGTTTGAGAGTATGATAGAGCGTAGGATCAGCATATGGGTAGAAGAAAAGAGAAAGAGAGCAAAGGGGCAAGCAGATTTTAGGCCCAAGCACTCAACTATTGATCACATATAATATTGTTTAGCTCTCATAGGCTTAGATGTGAAACAGGAAGATGGACAACGCCCAAAGAACAATGGGAAGAAAGGATATGTACTCTATGCAGCACAGGGGCAGTAGAAAGACAGAAGAACACTTCATTTATAAATGCCGAGTTTTTCAGATATCCGTGACAAATACAAAAAAACACTTGGGAACGAGTTTATTTTACTGTCTTCATTTATTTGAAGACAGTAAAATAAAAAAAATTGGGAAATTGCTAACACAAATCAGCAGGAGAAGGAACAACCTTCTCAAAAATATTAAAGATCATATGATATGATTTGAGTAATTGTACTTCCATATTTGAGGTCCCATAAACCATATTTAGGTCTGACGACGTAGTTAAAATCTTTCTGACATGTTCCATTAGTTACTTTGACATGGTTATCTTATCTTATATTTTTTCCATTAGTTACTTTGACATGGCTATCTTATCTTATATTTTTTTTATAAAAAATTATTTTAACCTGACGAGGCATTGTATTTTTTACTCATGTAGCTGAGCTCATTATATAGGAAATTACTTTAAACTGATGAGAGGTGTTCTTTTTTCTTCATGTAGCTGACCATTAGTTACTATCTTGTTTTATTTTTATTATAGGAAATTACTTTAGTCTGAGGAGCCATGTTATTTTTTTCCTCATGTAGTTAAGCTCATTATATAGGAAATTACTTTAAACTGATGAGACATGTTTTTTTCTTCATGTAAGTGACCATTAGTTACTTTGATGTTTTTTTTCTTCATGTAAGTGACCATTAACCATTAGTTACTTTGATATGATTATTTTATTTTATATTTTATTTATAGAAAATTACTTTAGCCTGACGAGCCATTGTATTTTTTCCTCATGTAGCTAAGTTCATTATATAGGAAATTGCTTTAAACCGATGAGACGTGTCTTTTTTTCTTCATGTAGCTGATCATTAGTTACTATCTTGTCTTATTTTTGTTTACTAAAAATTATTTTAGCCTCACAAACCATGTTATTTTTTCTTATGTTTGTTTATAGAAAATTATTTTAGCCTCAAGAACCATGTTATTTTTTCCTTATGTAGCTAAGCTCATTATATAGGAAATTACTTTACACGGATGAGACATGGTTTTTTCTTCATGTTAGTGACCATTAGTTACTTTGACATTATTATTTTGTCTTATGTTCTTTTAATAGGGGAAATTACTTTAACCTGATGAGTCATTGCATTATATAGAAAATTACTTAAAACTGATGAGACATGTTGTTCTTTTTTCTTCATGTAGCTAACCATTAGTTATTTTGACATGACTATCTTGTCTTATATTTTTTTTTATAAGAAATTACTTTAGCGTGACAGGTCAAGTTATCTCATGTAGCTGACAAGTTTGGTTACTTTTTTTTAATATTAGCAATACAGGTTAAATCATTAAAGTTATTTTTTTAATTTTTGTTTGTCCTCAATAAACATGGTCTGGAATGAGGAGACCTTGATAGCTTAAGGTTGGTAAAAGTGGTCCAAAATGAAACGAGGGAGATCCTGGTGGTTTAAAGTTAGTAAAGGTAATCCGAAATGAGGGAGACCTCGGTGGTTTAAGGTTGGTATTGTCGTTGTCAAGCTGACATGCACTCAACGGACTGTCAGACTACTATCTTTGCCCTTATTGAATATGCTTCCAAAATTTGAACTTAGATCTACTTTTTTTTCTGATTGAACATGCCTCAAAATTTAAACTTAAATCTAATAAATAACTAAAATCTTACCAATCCACTTTTAAAAACAACATTTTTTCTTATTTATGACAAGCTTTGTTGCATCAGCTTTATCTTCTTACATGTGTGTTGGATTTGGGTATTGGTACCCATTTGATTGGAATGACACGCTAGCAGAGAACAAAATTCCAATTAGGATATATCACGATTATATATTATATGTGAAGCACATACTGTTGATCTTTAAAAAAAAAATCCAGATTTTTGAACCGTTTAAGGTTTTAGTCCAAGGTTTAAATGATAATGTGTAGTTTTTAATTAAATTTTTTATTAAAAAGTTTTGTTTTTTTAATGAAAATTATGGTAGGGTAGAAATCTCCAACCCTAAATATTGGATGTAGTTCACCTAAGGGTTTTTTGAAAAAATAAAAAAAATATTGAAAAAAGAAAGTGAAAAGAATTTTTTGGAACTTTGGTTTTTTGAAAAAATAAAAAAAATATTGAAAAAAGAAAGTGAAAAGAATTTTTTGGAACTTTTAATTCTAGTTAGTTGAGTAAAAAGTGGTAAGGGTTTCTTAAAAAATTAAAAAACACTGAAAAAAATAAAACTTTTAATTCTAGTTAGTTGAGTAAAACAAAATCAATAAAAACTTAAATAATTGTAGGTTACTAATCAAAACAACCCACGCACGATAAAGACTCCGCTAGTAATCACAAACATTGAGTGTGGAAAAGGCCGGTCCACTAGTAATCACAAACATCGAGTGCGGAAAATGCCGGTCCACTAGTAATCACAAACATCTAGTGTGGAAAAGGCCGGTCCACTAGTAATCACAAACATCGAGTGTGGAAAAGGCCGGTCCAGTTCGTAATCACAAACATCGAGTGCGGAAAAGGCCGGTCCAGTTCATCACAAATATAGACTCACATTTATTGGAAATGATGTTTTTTTTTTTAATTAAGAGATGGGTTTTGACGAGGAATCTTAAACCTGTTACAACAACTTTACCAAGGAGACACACCCACTCTCTTACACGCTCACCCACACCACGGTTTGAACCTTGAACCTCCGGAAAAAGAGCCAAAGCGCAAACTATTACACTCCACCCAAAGTACTTATTGGAAAGGGATGTTAATAACAACAATGATTCAGAAAATTATTGACTATCTTTAAAACGCCCCATTCCCTTCCGTGGTCGGTCTCGAAATAATACTCCTTTCGATATTTGTGTGCGCTAAATATGACACGATTGCAATTGTTAGCAAACTTTCATTGTGTTATTTATCGAGTTTAATCTTCACGTTAGTCTATTGACGACACCCTGTTGTCCCGTCCGTCCGTCAATGGTACTCTGCCATCTTGTTGACCTGTAGATGGCCCCTGGCATCCTACTAACCTGTTGATGCCTATCTCACGGTTGCGTTGTTTGGTTATTGCTTGTCTATATCAAACTCTTTTTTGTGTAATCCGTCTTTGTTCTCTCCTAGCCTTTATCGTCTTCCTTGTGATGGGTCTCTTATTACTACTCCTCCAAGACGAACCTCCATAGTATGAGGCTGCCTATTCCCGTCCTCTAGCTATCTGAAGTTTGTTCGAGCCCTCATTTGTTTATTACGATATCTTCAGTTTCAATGTGAACCATGAGATAGTCTAGACAGGCTAACCTCATGATCATACAAAAGTTGATTGTTTCATGCCTAATCACAAAATGGTCCTTGTGGTCCATTCTATTCATCTTATGGCCTAGGGTAGTAGAGGAAAATTTCTTCCCCTCAAGCCATCAAGAGGAAGACCAATCAAACTCTTCTTTTGGTCAGGTAACCTTAGACCATCGAAAAGACTTGACGAACTCACTCGAGTTGTCTAAGTTACCTCCTTGTGATACTACTCTTGGAGTTCCTAGCAATCCTTGTGAACTACAAGGTTCACCTTTTCTTCCCCAATGGGTGTTGGTGTATCTTCCAGCCTTCTCCTGGTCCATTTTTCCTCCTCAGAGTCTTCTTGGACATCTCTTCTCTTCTTTGCTTGAGGGATTGGTTGAACTCTAGTCAAGTTCCTTCTAGATCTCCTTGTCAATGATGAGCTCGAATTGTTATTGTTACTACTGTTTATTTTAATTGCATACGAGCTCAAAGAGGAACTACGTGAACTCATGGAGAATTTCAATCATGTTTCTTCCCCTTCTTGAGACAAATGTACTTCATAGATACCTCTATGAAGTGCATATGCTTCCTGCTTTCTTGTCAACTTTGGTTGTTCAATCTCATTTAGCTTATCCTATCCCTGAGCTTCTCTTTCGTTGAGTCTTTGCATCATTTCATCTAACTCTTGAACAAATTGATTCTTCATTCTTGCATTATATCTACACAAAGTCTCATACTCCTGTAATCTTTGCATCTCCCTGTGCATTATCTGTTGAAGGATTTCAAATTATGTTAGCCACCCTACCTCTTCTTCACTTTCTCCGCTTTGAGTTTCGTCATAAGATCTTTCTCTCATCTTAGACTCCATCCTTTGCAAATCTTGCATTTATAAGTATTTGGAGTCTTCTCTCTTCTTTGATATCGGAGAATCCAATATTGGAGAATCTTATGTGAACTTGTATCGTTCATCTTCTAGTTGGTCTAGGTTCCAACTCTCTATTCAATAATATGTTGTTCTCCTCTTTCCATCCCAAATAACCAACCTAGATTCATTTCTTCCTCTTCCTAAGTTGCACCCTTATTTGCAGTCCCACTTGGTTCTCCCCTTTCTTGGAACTGAATTCCTTCAAAGCTATCTGAAGACTATTGCAGAGCCTCCACCAATATTCTTGTCATCTTGTCCTCCAATGATTTGAAGTTAACCATATTCACTTGCACTTTTGCTTTGTATGGTTTTAATTTCAAACCATTAAAAGTCTTGAGACATTATGTCTCATCCAACCTCTACAACCTTATTGCCCTATTATCCATTACCTCAACCACTTGGGAGGGCCCAAGCCATAGGGTCTTTAGCTTTCTTAGTTTGATTTCTTACTTGTCACTGAACTTTAGCACCAAGTCACGTGCTTTCAACTTCATTTTCCTTAGGTGCTTGTCATGTCATAATTTCCTTCATCGTTGGGTAATCTTCATTGCCCATTGACCCATCACTCACCTTTTATATAGTTGTACTAGTGTTGCAAGCCTCTCCCTTAGGCTCTCCTAGTCGTCTAGATGGTGCTCTACAACCACCTTCAAACTGGGTACCATGAATTCTACTAGCACTACAACCTCTTATCCGTACATTAACTAAAAAGACATGTGGTTTGTCGTTGGCCTGAAGGTTGTCTTGTCCACCCACAAGACCGTTGGTAATCTCTCTTCCCAATTGACTCCTACTCCACATGTTTTGTATATAATCAAGACCAGGGCCTTGTTTGTTGCCTCTGCTTACCCATTTACTCTAGGGTAGTATGAACTAGACAAAGAATGAAATATCCTAAACTTTGTGGTCAAATTCTAGATGATCTCATTGACAAAGTGGTCCTCCCCTATCACTTGCTAATTTTAAGGGAATTTGAACTCGTAATTACTTGCTCATACAAGAAATATATTGTACTCCTTGCAAAATTGTCTAGTAGAGCACTCGTCTCTACCCACTTTGTCAAGTACTTGGTTGCTACAAAAATATATCGACATCTTCTCCCCTTGCTTGTCTTTAGCAATCTCACAAAATCTAGACCCATCTCTTGAATAATTCTTGCAGTTGAAAAGGATGTAATGGCATAAAAATCCTCTTTAGCAGCTTTCACATCCATTAGGTATCACATGCTTTCACATATTCCTTGGCATCGTGATATAAGGTAGGCCACCATAGCCTTGCCAATAACACTTTTCTTGTTGTCGCATTTGACCCCATGTGTCCTCTGGCCAGTCCTTCAAGTGTTTCCTTTAATGCCAAATGAACTTCCTCCTCCATCATGCATCTTCATAAGATTCCTCCAGGTCCAATCTTATATAACAAGCTTGCAATTAATGAAAATAGTGTTGACTTCATAATAATTTCTTATTTTTTACTATCGTTGTCTCCTTTGGTAGCTCTCCTTTTGACAAATATTCTCCAATGTATTTGTACCATGTTGGTACTACATCCACCATGAAAATTATGCTTTAGGGAATTCATCTGGTATGCCTTCTTCAGCAGGTTCTTTTGAGTGAATCCTCGATAATTGATTTGCTATCACGTGCTTCTTCCTAGGTCCTACTACCAATCAAAACACAATTCCTGCAATGTAATGAGCCACTTGCTTACTCATCCATTGGCTTATTGATCAAATACAACAATGCTTTATGGTCAACACAGAAAGCAAAGGTATTGGGTAACAAGTAATGTCTAAACTTTTACATTGTATATACTATCCCCAAGGCTTCCCTCTTTGTCATGTTATAATTCTTCTATGCTCTTGACAACAACCAACTTATAAAATAGATGGGTTGATTACGAAAAAACTACCCCTCCTAGGCCCATCTAATCGCAAAGTTTGATGCATCTATGTGGATGTAAAATTTGTTATCCCAATCTGGAAACACCAAATGGGTGTGCACACCATCATTGTCTTAGTCCCTCAAAGGCCTTTTGATGTTCCTTCATCCACTTGAAAGGAATATTCTTGCACGTAAGTGCATCTAGTATATAGGACACTTGGAGCTAGAACAGCGATGGAAGGAGGAAGCGGTAGGAGGACGGACAACAACGATAGCCTCAGCCTTGACCAGGCAGTCGTGACAGGTAAGGACCCTGAGGCAGGCAAGGACGCGGTGGATAAGCAGGCATCGGTCCCTGTTGACAAGCCTAGGGGATCGGATCCCCCTATCAAAGATCCCGACAAAGGGACCCAGTCAGGATTTGAGGGCCCCAAGAAAGGTTGGTCCTTTGCTGAAACCCTTAAAGGGTCGAAGAAAGGGTTTTTCGATTCTCTCCCTCCCCTCATCCCAGACAACAACAAAATTAGGGTTCCCAGAACTACCATGGAAGAGTTCCTCTCTCTGGAAACCTTTTCTCTGGTTGGAAAGTTCCTGGGCGGAAGGCCTGACATAGAAACCATAAGGGCGTGGGCCTTTTCCAAATGGCGGTTAGCAGGCAGCTTAGAGATTGTTGCCCTAACCAGGGGGTTTTTCCAGATCCAGCTCAACAACAAGGAGGACGCCAATCGCATCCTGACAGGAGGTCCCTGGTTCCTGGGTAGAAGGAGCCTCTTCCTCCATCCTTGGGGGGAGGATTTTAATCCGGAGAGCCAGAGCATCAACACAGCCCCCATTTGGGTGAGGCTTCCTAACCTTCCTTCTCAGTTCTTCCATGAATACTTCTTGAAAGGCATAGCCAAGACCATTGGTGATCTGGTTATTATCGACCACCCCACTCTAGCAAGATCTCGAATGACTCATGCGCGTCTGTGTGTGACTGCGAACCTGGAGTCTGAACTCCCGACCTTCGTTGATCTGGAATACGAGGGCTATTCCATAAGGCAGCCTATCGAATACGAGAACAGACCTGCCTTCTGCGCCGAATGCAAAACCCAAGGTCATCTGAGGAGCCAGTGCCCAGACTTCATTGCCACCAAGGAAGCACCAAAAAGACCTGACCTCAGAGGTCCCAATGAAAGAAGGCCTAGAAAATAGGCTCGGCCTTGGGTGCCTCCCAATGCGCCTGTTAAGGGCAACCACCAACAGAGTTTGCATGAAGATCCTACCCCTCGGATGGAAAAAGGAAAGCAGCACATCGGATCCAATCAAGCAACGCAGGTTAGTCCCTCCTTTGCCGATCCTAATCTATTTGAGTTACTTGTGGAGGCTGAGGTTGAGCCCGCCAACCCTATGAACGAAGGTCTCCTTGCAGAACTTCCTGAAACCCTTGAATCCCCCCTGAAACCCCATGTCCCGACCAGGCCCATTTCTCGCCCCCCAAAACTATCCTTACGGTATGCCTCAAGACCTAGATGTTTTCAGCAAGATTTCAGTCGAGGAAGCCCCTGAGGCAGCACCTACTGATGCAGGCGAAGGCATTTCCAGCCCTGTCCAAATCCAACACCTTCCCCCCAAGTTCAGTTCGAAGCAAACCTGTAGCTCAGCTAGCACCATCGACTTTGGCATCGAGAAGAAAAGGGGAAGAATCCCGGATGCAGAACACTACAGAATGAGAATTGAGAACGAGATTGCCAGTGGAAAGCAGAGCACACTAGTGCCTCAAAGCATGTCTCTCTTCGAGGACAGCAAGACTAGCAAACCCCCCTCGCTTCAAGGAAGAGGGAGAGGGAGGAACACAAAACAATCCAAATGAAGGTCCTCTCCTGGAATGTGAGAGGCCTCAATGGCCATCCTAAGCAAAGGGTGGTCAAGGCTCTAAGGATAGAAACTCGACCTACAATTTTGTTACTCCAAGAAACTAAAGCAGATGAAGTTTGGTCTAAAATATTAGCTAATAAAATTTGGAAACAAGGGGAGATGGCTTTTAAGGAAGCTCGAGGAGCGTCCGGTGGCCTCATGACTCTCTGGGACCCCAATGAAGTTGATGGCAACGTCATCCAGGCTGATGCCCGCGTCCTCAGCATCCTCTTCCATGACAGGCACAACAGACAGCCTTGGATCCTGTCCAATGTCTACGCGCCCATCACCTTGCAAGGACGTGCCAGCCTTTGGGAGCACTTGGGTCACCTCAATAAGGCTTTCCAAGATGTCCCGTGGGTGGTGGCTGGTGACTTCAACACCCCCCTCTTCCCCTCTGACAAGCGTGGTGGTGCAGGGTTGCCGACCAGAAGCATGGCAGACTTCATTGAGTTTGTGAACACGAGCGAGTTGATGGATGTAAAGCTGAAAGATGCCAGATTCACATGGAGCAATAGGAGGCTAGGAAACCAGCTCATCCAAGAGAGGTTGGACAGGTTCCTACTATCCAAGGAAGCAATCACAGGGTTTGGAGAGGCGTCCCTCCACTCCCTTCCCATGATTGGGTCTGACCATAATCCTATCCTGCTAGAAGTCCCTCTGGCATCCAGATGTAAGCGTCCCTTTTGTTTTGAAGCAATGTGGACCAAGCATCCGAGTTTGAAAGAAAACATCAACCTCTGGTGGCAGCAACCCTTTCAAGGCAGCTCTTCCTACAAGCTTTCCCAAAAAATGAAAACCGTCAAAGAAAAGCTTAAAACATGGAACAAGGAAGTGTTTGGGAATATCTTTGTCAGGAAGAAAGCAGTGTGTGAGCACTTAAAAAACATTGAGAATAGGATCCAAAATGGAGCTCTGGATGATGACATTAGGACCGAGGAAAGAAGGCTCCTATCCGAATATCACAACATCCTGGCTTGTGAGGAAACCTATTGGAGGCAGAAGTCCCACGCCCTTTGGCTCAGAGACGGGGACACCAATTCTAAGTTCTTCCATGTTACCACGCTCAGGAATAGGAGCAACAACCGCATCAAATATTTGATTAAAGTCGATGGTTCTGTCACCAGGGATGACCAAGACATCAAGGATGAAGTTGTCTCCCACTTCAGCTCCCTTCTTGGTGACGAGGGCAACTGTCAGGAAGCCGCCCGAAACACTTTACTGCAATTCATTCCCCCAAGCATTGATAACGCCGCCAACCTTAAGCTTACAACCATCTTCTCTGATCAGGAAATTAAGGATGCCCTCTTCTCCATGAATCCTGATAAGGCACCAGGTCCTGACGGGTTCCCACCCAGATTCTTCCAGACCTACTGGGACATAGTTGGAAGGGATGTCTGTTCTACCATTCGGGAGTTCCAAGCCTCTAAACACATTCCGCGAAGCTACAACTCGACCTTCCTAGCCCTGATCCCGAAAGGACTAGCCCCGAAGTCCATGAGCGATTACAGGCCCATCAGCCTTTGCAATGTATTATACAAAGTCCTCACAAAAACCATAGGCAATCGCATGAAAAACGTGCTGCCTCAAATCATCGACCCCTGTCAAGGGAGCACTGTCCAGGGAAGATCGATTTTAGATGGCATTATCACAGTTCATGAAGCCCTCCACACTGCTTCCCAAACCAAGAAGACTGTGTTTGCCCTCAAACTCGATATGAACAAAGCCTACGACCGCATCAACTGGGACTTCGTGAATGCCATCCTGCTCAAGTTTGGCTTTCATCCGGATTGGGTCAGGCTAATCAGCAGCTGCATTCGCTCACCTTGGTTCTCTGTTCTGGTTAATGGATCGCCTGTAGGGTTCTTCCAAAGCCACAGAGGACTCAGACAAGGGGATCCCATCAGCCCTATGCTTTTCATCCTAGTTGTTGAAGCCTTAGGCAGAACGGTCTCTGCTGCCCATGAGGCAAGGCTAATTTTTGGCATCAAAGCAACGTCCCTCACAACTGCCATCACGCATCAACAATTTGTGGATGATACACTGATGTTGTCCGTTGCGTCGGTGGCAGAAGCTAGAAATATCAGACGAATCCTCAAGCTTTATGAGGATGCGGCTGGTCAGAAGGTCAACTTCAACAAGAGCAAAGTTTACTTCCTTAACACCCCGCTTCCGTGACAGATCCAAATCGCCAGAATTTTTGGTTGCTCCATTGCTTCTCTCCCCACTTCTTACCTGGGTCTGCCTTTGTTCACTGGTGCACCGTCAAAGCTCATGTGGAACAGTGTCCTGGAAAGGATCCAAAGGAAGCTTACCAGGTGGAAAGGCCATTTGCTCTCACAGGCAGGTAAGGCTACTCTAACCATGGCTTCCCTCCAAAGCATCCCAGTTTACTTTTTATCAGTCTTCAAAGCCCCAGCCAAAGTTCATCACTTGATCGAGCAACATCAAAAGAACTTCCTCTGGTCTGGTTTCGAAAGCAAGCAGAGATGTCACTTGGTGGGCTGGGATAAGGTTTGTTTACCTAAGGAGAATGGTGGACTTGGCCTGAGGAAAGTCACCCACCTCAACTCAGCCCTTCTAGCCAAGCAAGCCTGGCGGTTGATCTCAGGCGAAGGTCATGAGTGGCCAACGATTGTCAAGTGGAAGTATCTTCAAGGATCCGAATTCCTGAGCACCACCATCCCCTCGCATGGCTCTGCCTTCTGGAAAGCCATTCTAACCACCAGAGACGTCCTCCGCAAAGGAACGAGATGGATTCTAGGCAATGGCCGCAAGATCAATTTTTGGGAAGATAGGTGGGCAGGAGACGAAGCTCTCTCTTGCGACCCTGCCATGGCCCACTTAAAGGATTATACCAACATGACCTTTGGTCCCATGGTTGCTGACTTTCTTTGGCTTGACAGGGGAAGACTCAGTTGGAAGGCCATGGCTTCCCAAGGATTTGAAGCAAAAATTAACAAACTCAACCACATTTTGTCCTTGCAGTTTATCCCGTCCCTGGCTAGAGATGACCAGCTCCGATGGACAACAACGGACAACGGCAAGTTTTCTATCAAATCGGCCTACGCCATGGCTCTCCACCCTGATACTCCCAGATTTCAAACTCACTTAGTCTGGATTAAGAGACTCATTCCTAAAGTATCCTTTTTTGCTTGGCTAGTTGTCCAAGGGAAAATTTTAACCATCGACAACATGATGAAAAAAGGGCTAACCATTCCCAACAGGTGTTTTTTGTGCAGAGCAGGCTGGGAGTCCATCCATCACCTTTTTATCGAGTGTCCCTTTGCCACCTCAATCCTCAGTGGCCTCTTTCAAGCATTCAACATTGCGTGGGTGAGTCCCGCCTCCATCACCGAACTCTTCCAGCAATGGCCTGCGCCCTTTGTTAGCTCCAGTTTGAGTTTCATGTGGAAGATCAGTTTGCATCATTTCCTATGGCAAGTTTGGCTAGAGAGGAACTCCAGGATCTTCAATGAGTCTTCCCGTGAGCCAGGTTTCGTCATCAGCAAGATCCTAGCTTTCGCCAGAGAAAACACCCTGATTAGTTCAGAGGAGACCCGACCTAATTCCCCTTTTGAGAGGCTTCTAGCTCAATCCTTGAGCCTTCCCCTATAGAATGGCCCCCACAAAAGGAATACCAGGTGAGAGGTCAGGTGGCTTCCCCCTTGATGAGCACCTCAAGCTGAATTTTGACGGTGTCGCTAAAAACAATCCAGGCAGAGCTGGAGCAGGAGGGATCATCCGGGATCACAGAGGTCGCCTTATCTTAGCCTTTGCGGAGCCCCTGGGATCCACAACCAACAACGTTGCGGAGGCTAGGGCTGTGTGGCGTGGTCTGGAACTAGTCAAAAACATCCACAAGCATTTCATCATGGAAGGAGACTCCCAGATCATTATTGATCTTCTCAACAATGACAAGGATCCTCCGTGGAAGATCGAACCATACATCAGGGAATCCAGGGTCCTCTTGATCGATAAAATTGATAGCATGGCCCAACACGCTTATCGGGAAGCCAACAAGGCGGCAGATAGGCTTGCCAATATCGGTGTTAATGTCGTTAACCTTCTTACGTGGACACACGATGTCCCGGATGACGTGGAAGAGATCATCCTAAGCGACCAAAGATGTGGTGCCTGAGGTGGATCACGTGCAGAGTTAGGTGGTGGATAGCCAATGACTTGTCTTGCTCCACGTGGGGGCAGAGGCATTCTTTCCAAAACAACATTTCCAACAAGGCAGTCAATCCGGGGACTTGCAATGCATGGAGCGAGTGCCAGCGCCTCAAAAATATGACGGTTAGGGTCCCTAAGGATTTCTTGCTCTGAGACACCAGATTTCATGGCTCCAATAGCGCCTCGTATAGGGGGAAGGCGCGGGAGGGCTTTCTGACACATGGTAGGCACGTGCGGCTCCGTGGGTATCCAACAATCGCACACAACTTCCCATGCCTCACTCAGATCAAGGGCGTTGGGTTTTCCAAGCACCAAGGGGCGGTTGGCATGCGGCATGACCGCCAGGTGGCAGTGAGGAGGTGGCCCCGTCGTCCTTTAGGAACCCTTCCTATTTACGTACCACTCCTCAAGTGGCTCTTTCATGAGCCCTGCCACCACCTTTTCCCTATCTACGAGCGCGAGAGCACGTCGTTTGCAGCTTCTTCTAAGTGTTGTAGCTGTGACAGCAACATGACGTATATCGAGCCTAGCATGGTGGTCATGGAGCCGGCCACTCAGGCTATCCTTACGAAAAGGAAATTCACCCAGTTTTTTGAAATGTTTTCTGGGGCTGACGATGGTGTCACTGCTACTGTGATGGAAACGTGGGACGAGGGCAGAGTGGTGATAAACAGAAGGGAATTCACCATCGACATCAACCTGTTGGCTACGATCACTGGTCAGACTGCTCGTGGCCGCTCGATCCATAGACAGAAGCACAACTGGGAGGTTGAATTGCGAGAATTCAAAGATAACTTGAAGATTTTTAAGGAAGCAAAAAACGGGTTGACGAGGGTCGACCTCCCGACCCCCTGGAATTCGGTAATGAAGAATATCATGGAATTCATCACTGTCGAGGACCCTGGTAAGGTCCTCTTGAGCTTCCACTATGCTTTCATTAATTTCTTTCGTGATATCAACCCCATCAGCATCCCCCAGTTCCTTCTGAATTCTATGAACTACACCATTAACGCCTGTCGAAACAAGAAAGGTACGGCCATGCCCCTCCATCAAGGCCTTTTCAAGGTGATCTTTAAATTTGTTCTGGCCACTTCGCCTCAGCCTGAGATTCCTGTCGAACCCTCGACTGAAACCCCCATTGCTGAGAGCTCTCGACCCAGGGATTTACCTAAGTCCTATTCTGGATCCCCGGCTAAGAAACGCGCCTTAGAGGTGTCCATCAGAGCCGGCGCTGCAAGGAAGAAGCTGAGGATTGACGAGCCCGCTAGCTCAAAAAGGTCCTCAGCCAGGCTGAAGAACAAACAGGGACAGTCTCCAGCGAAACCTATTTCTATGGACTCCGAGGAAGAAGACTCTGACCCCAACATCATGGTCCTTAAGCGGTTCATCCTGACCACTCTGGCAACTTCCCTCCGCCAGACGCAGGAAATTCTGGACGCTCTCACCAGGGTTTTCTTTAATGAGGGTTACCAGAATAACAAGCCTCCTGAGGCCACTCCCGAGACTGAGGACCAGGAGGACGACAAGGACGATGAGCAGAATGAGGAGGACGACGAAGATTAAGTTGAGATCCCTGTTGCTCCATTTTTGGCTTAGGCTGGGCTTGAATGCTTTCTGGTTTTTTCCTAGCAGTCCTGGTAGCTGAATCTTCCCCCCGTGGGTTTTGTGTCGTTGGTCATTTGTCATGGTCGTTGGGCAGCCTTTCTAAGTTCTTAGGGGCCTTTCTAAAAATGTTTGGGCTCAACTATGTAGAGGATCGAGGATCCTCAGTCTGTTATTGTTGCGTCTGCACAACTTTTTGCTGATATTGTACGAAGGTTTTGGGTCAACCTGAAAAACCCTTTTGATGAATATAATTTACTTATAAAAAAAAAGTATATAGGACACTTAGGATGCCTGAGAGGGGGGGGAAGGGCGGGATGGCTCCAATGCCAGGTTCCCTGGGACTGTCCAGTCCCACTTTTCCATTTCCCTGCTCCCCTCCCTGGGTTGTTCTCCGACCTAGTTTTTAGGATCCTTAGGTTTCTCAGGTTTCCCATTTTTGACTGGTTTGTTGTTCTGCAAGAAGGGTGTTGTGGTTTTTGGGCCTGAGTACCTCGGTTTGGCAGGTTTTCAACTAGCTTGGGGGTGGATTAGTTTCCTGTTCATTGCTTGAGATCCTCATCTGTGCTCTTGTTGGCTTCGAGGGGGCCTATTCCCGTAAATGATGTTCTTTCCCAGTCGTTCCAAGAACTCTTTGCCTTCGGGATCTCCTTGTAGATCCGATGGTTGCTTGTTTTTTGGATGGATCCTCGGTTTCCTCCTGTAGTCTGCCCTTTTGGTCCTAGGGGACCCCAAGCGTGTAGTTGCGGCTTTCCTTGGATCCATCCTCCGACAGGAAAGGGTGGGGATGGAAGATTTCTTGTTGGTTGTTTCAGTGGTTTGTTTCTTTACAGGTTTATAGATCTTGGGATGGGGGCTCATGATCATCTAATGCAAAGGCAGTGTCATGGTTTTCAACCTGATCACGAAATCCTCTCCAGTCACGGGCGCTCATGGGATAGTTTCCCTGTCTCTCCTCTACAATTTGCATCCTAGATCTGGTTACAGGGGAGATCCGGTGGTCTTGGGGATCTCTCATTCCTATTGTTCCATTTACAGACCCTACCCTAGCCTGGTTACCTCGCACTCTTGTTGGCAAGATACCAATGTTGCGATTCTTCAAAGCAATTTTTTGTTGAGTTTCCTATTGGGCAGGATCCTCCAAACCTGTTGGTTTTCCCGTTGGATGGGCTTCTCAAATAGGGTTTTCTACTAGTTTTCTGTTGGTTTTCCTACTAGGCAGGTTTTGTTCATCTGCTGGTTTTCCCGTTGGGCAGGATGCTTCACATCTACTATTTTTCTTGTTGGACAGGATTGTCCAAATCTGGTTTTCTGACGATTTTCTCGCGAGGCTAGGTTTAGTTTTTGTTATTGTTTTTCCTACTGAGCGAATTTTTTCGAATCTGCTAGTTTTTCCCGTTGTATGGGATTTCCATTTTGGTGGTTTTAGACTGCTTCCCGCTGGGCAGGACTTTTCAAATCTGTTATTTTTCTCGTTGGGTGGGATTGTTCAGATCTGGTTTCTACTGGTTGTCTCGTGGGATAGTTTCTTGTTTTCTACTAGGTTTCTCGTTGGGCGAGATTTTCTAAATCTGTTGGTTTTTCCCGTTGGGCAGGATTTCTATTTTGATGGTTTTCAGTTGCTTCCCGCTGGACGGGATTTTCAACTTCATCATCCTGCTGGATTTCCCACTGGGTGGGATTTGCCAATTTGGTTATTTTGACCCTTTGTTTGGTCTATTGACCTGTTGTAAAAATGTTTTGGGATCCTTTCAAAACTCACTTGTAATATAATTTTAACTTACCAAAAAAAAATTATATAGGACACTTGTGAATAATTTCTTATGAACCTCCTATAATAGTCGACTATACCTAAAAAGGTCTTCACCTAGATCACATCGCATGGCTCCTTCATGCTCAATACAAATCTTATCTAATCATGGCAATCTTTAGTCCTTCCTTATAGACAATGTGTCTTAACAACTTGTAAGGAACCAACAACATACATTTCCTAGGATTTAATGCCAAACAAGCTCATGTGTTCCTCCAATGTCTTCAATGTTCAATTGTCTTCCTATACAAGGACCAATCATATAGAAAATCCTTGAACTTCCCCATAGACATTTGATTGAAGATATATGAGATGATCCTTTGAAAAGTAGTGGGTGCATTGCATAAACCAAAAGGTATTCAGTTATATGCATAAATGACATTCTCTACTACAAAGGTCATTTTCAACTTATCCTCCTTGATGATGCTAATTTGATTGTAGATCAAGAATCCATCCAAAAAATGAATATATTTCATGTCTAGATACCTCTTCCAGTATGAAATCTATAAAAGGAATGGGAAAAAATCTTTTATCATCATGACTATCAAGCTCCAAAAATCTACACAGATTCAAACCCGATTACCCTCCTTCAAAGTGATCGCTATTGGTGACACCCACTCACTGATTGTCACTTTGAAGATAATACCAACATCCAACATCTTTTCAATCTTTGCATTCACCAGGGTTGCATACTTAAGATTCATCTTGTATGGTGATCTTCTCATTGGATGCACACTGAAAATAGTGGATTCACTTCAAATCCTTATAAGTCCATGCAAATACATCCTTGTATTGCAGGAAAATTTTGAAAGTTGTTGCTTTCAACATTGGATCTCACTCGCCTCCACAATGGACGATATTTTCTTCCTCCTTCTCGTCGAGATTCACCTTCACCATCTTTGGTCCTTCATACTTTATGGCATCAAGCTCCTTCATTGCTTTGAGTACATCTATTAGGTGGGTTGGTTTCTCATCAATTGCCACATATCCCACCATATACTCTACAAAATTCTTCAAGAATGTCCACTTCTCTTTCTCTTCATACTTTTTTGATGCAAATTTTCTTCCTTGAATACTTTTGTTGACCTCATACACCATGGTTTTCTTTTTCTTATGGCTCATTTCCTCTGTGTGGATGCAAAAACAATGGGGTGTGAACACTTCACAATCCTCTATTTTCCAATGGAAGAGTCCTGTTAGAGTCACCCTCATCCTCTATACAGTCTTCAAGCTCCACACACCTCCTTCATTGGAATTGTATCCACTTTTATCATTCAATGACAAACTTATCGAATTGTTAGATGTTGCTATGGATTGGTTTTTTAAATTTATCATATATTTGTGTTGTCCTTTCTTGAATAAAAGGCGCTACTTTTCTCAATTGTGATTCACTTTGACCATCCTTAGCCATCCTCATCCTAGCAACACACCATATGTTGGTTTTTGCATTACTATTACCACAAAGTCTATGATTAAGTCTTGGTCAGTGATCTTTCCCTTTTGGTTTGTTAGTATGCCCTTCATCTCTATGTTGTATTGATTTGCACCATACAACCAAAAGTTTGGAGACCACAAGAATGGTGCTCCAATGTATATCTACATTTTCTTAAAACATGATGTTTACTCTAGACCCTCCATCGATAATAACTTGTGTTAGCTTATGATCCAATAACTTCGTATGAATCAAGGTTGGCTTCTTGCTTTCTTTAATCGTCAACACAATAGGATTGATATATTGATCCTTTTTTTATTGTTGCTACCTCTCTTAGCTCCAGTATCGTTTATACACATGTGATCTCTCCTACCTTGACATATAACTTACGTAATGCACCAAGTAGACTAGACACTTTGATCTCAACTATTGTGTTCAACACTTGCACTACTAACTACTCCGTTGATGATTATCTCCTTGAAACTTCCTTAGGTTTCTTTACCATATTTTATTAAAGTAGTCTATCGTGTTTTGTTTTCTCCATCACTTCTTATATCATGTCATGTGTTGCTTGCCACCACTCCCCTTGGTAGGGTTTGGGTGCTCCTCAGTATTCATTTTTTGAGCTCTTGTTGTTGCCAACACATGCTTCTCCTTATCTTATTGGTTTGTTAGAGGTTCATTAATGTCAATTAAATTAAAATTCTAAGTTTCACTAGAACTCACTTTCTTCAGGCAATTGACCTCTTTATGATTTTCTAGGCCACACCATTTGCACATGTGCATGATGTTGTTTTTGTTTGTACCTCCTACTTGTGGGTGTGGACAATTTTTAGTAAAATACCCCTCTTGGCAATTTTAGCATTCAATGATTGGCCTTCTATATTGTATTGACTTTGACTACCTTGTTGATTATTTTTTTGGTTTGTCTTCCCCCATGGTGATTATTTTTGTAACCACTCCTAGTCACTCCTTGTTCACTCTTTGAAGCATTTGGTTTTTCTTCTTCTTTTTGCATCGTTATAATCTAATGTCTCATGCTTCTCAAGTTGAATGAACACTCTCTGATAGAATTCCCAACACATCACATATATTATAATATGACACTTTAGATAATTTATGTTTGTGTGTCCTTCAAATTTATGGTCATAGAACCATACATATTTTTTCTCTTTCCTCTTTTTGTCTTTCACCTCATTGATCATCCTTTCAAAATCCTTTTCATTGACTGTATTACGACATGCAATTCTTCCTTGTCACTATTAGAATCATCACTTATGAAGTGACATCCTATATTGATTATAATTTTCTTCACTCCACTCTCAAAGGTTCTTTCCCTCTCATAGGCTTATTCATATGTTGAAAATGATATATTTATTTTCTTACTGTATGGTGGCAATAGCCCATCGATAAACCAAACTATTGGCCAATAGAATAAAGAAGAAACCTGACAAACTAATATTAGAAGAGCAAGGGAGGTTCATGCATGGAAAACAATATATGATAATATAATAAAGGTGCATGGAGCCCTCCATAGTAGTAGAAAATTAAAAAATAAATAAATTATTATAAAACTTGATATGGCAAACGCCTTTGATCGAGTTGATATACAATTTGTAGAACATGTCCTACAAAAGTTTGGATTCCCACATCAAGTCATCAAGTGGATTGAAGCATGCATACAAAACCCATGGATAGCCCCCTTAATAAATGGAGAACCAACAAATTTATTTTAGGCTACAAGGGGAATTAGACAAGGGTGTCCATTATCACCATACCTTTACATCATTTTAGTTGAGACTCTTGGAAGATTAATTAACCATATTTGAAGAGAAAGAAAATGACAGGGATAGAGGCAACAATAGGATGTAAATCTATAACAGATGACCAATTTGTAGATGATACCATTCTTCTAGGTAAAGCCACAAAGCAAAATGTTAGACAATTCAAGCAATGATTGTATTAGTTCACACAAGCTACTAGGGATCATATAAACATTCAAAACAATTAGTTCTATACACAAAATATTGTAGCAATAAGAGTTAAACTCTTTTGCACTATCCTAGGATTTCGATGTGACACAAAAAATACTTCAAATACCTAGGAGTGCCCATGAGCTTCCACCTCAAAGCCTCATATTGTTGGATCCCAACATTGGACAAGATGGTTAGGAGGATACAAAGTTACAATAATAGTTGGCTTAGTCTTGCAGGAAGGGCAATATTGATCAAATAAGTGTTGTCTTCTATTTTAGTCTATCAGATATTAGTATATCATGCTCCCAAGTTTATTTTGCAAAAGGTAGATGGAATCATATGCAACTTCCTATGGTAGGGAGGTAGGCAATCAAAAAGAAAAAAGTTCCACTTGGTCAATTGGGAGATGGTCACCAAAAGTAAAATTCAAGGACGACTAGGAATAAAAAAAATGGAAATAGTTCTGAAATCACTAGGAGCAAAACTTCTTTGGAACATGCTTAAGCACAATTAAGCATGGCAACACATACTAGTCAATAAGTATGTAAATAATAAAATGGATATTCAATTGCTCAAATACATAGATAAAATTCCCAGAGGCTCATTGGTTTGAAAATAAAAAATGGTAACAAAGACAATAATAGAGGATGAAATTTCTTGGCTACTAGGAGATGGTAAGTCAATTAATATATGGGAGGACCCGATCCTAGGAAATCCACCATTAAGAGAGAACTCCAATCGAATTACAGAATCACTTGGAAAGCCAAAGAATACTCAAATTAGGTGACTTGTTTTATTAGACCTCAAAAAATCTGAACTTGATTTTCCCTTCCATTCCATCTCAACTTCAAGGAGATTGGGATTATTTTAAGTCCCACATGGCGAGCATTAGACCTCTTCATCCCACAATATTAGACAAAATTTTTTGGGGTACCATCAACAATATTGGGGAATACACAGTGCATCTAGGAGTCCAACATCGACAGGTTGAGCTTACCAACAAAAAACTATCGATAGTGTGGAAAAATAGAGCACCACTTAAATTACAAGTATTCAACTGGCTAGTCTCTCAAAATAAAATATTAACAGGTGATAATATGCAAAAGGAGTATAGTAGGGTCTCATGTTTGTTATAGGTACATGTAGAACAATAAAACAATTTTCCATATTTTGTTTGAATACTCTAAGGCAATTTCAATTTGGTTAGGAATTACCAAAATTCTTGGCACTTCCTACTTTGGACGGTTAACCATAGACACATGTTTTAGCAAGTGTGACAAAGAATATAAAGGTAAACTAGCGAGTAAGCCCCTCCTAAAATATTTGTGGAGCTCTATACCATATTTTATCATCTGGCACATCTAGTTGGATAGAAACCAGAGGAATTTTTAAGGCAAAGGTAAGGACAACAAAACTCTAATATGAAGGATAAAAGAAGAATTAGTCTTAAATGTTAAGTCTAGTTTTTGTCAACAGTAGTTTGAAGAAGACCTATCACCCACAGAAAGAAGAATGATCTACCAACTTAATCTCCAAGCTTTCCTGACATAGGGAGGCTATAGAGCAAACAATTCCTTGCTTGACATCTATTTTTCAATGCTCTTCTTTGATGGTACCTCCAAGTCCAACCCCGGTTAAGCAGTGGTAGGGGGACTGATTCTTACAGGACCCTGCGAGATCTTGCTTAAATACATGATCAACTTGGGAACAACATCTAACAATGTGGTAGAAGGCATCACTCAGGTCACAATTTATAGGGATTCTAAACTATTAATAACAACTCTTGCCAAAAATAAAGATTTTATATCTATACAACCAAAGATTATTCAAGACAGGATTAGACAACTAGGCAGGATAATTGGTAAAATATCCTATCAACATGTAAGGTAAGAATTCAACAAAGAGGTCGACACACTAGCGAATCGGGCTATAAATATAGCCCCTGGTTATTGTCTCAAAATCATCAAGAAGCAGAAGGGCAGGGGTGGTATGCGAGGATGACGAGGACTCCAATAATGAGGTCATTTTTTGTCTTCGTGTTCTGTTTTCTAGAATGCTCTGTTCACTTTGATCTCTCTGACTAGAGAGTTTTGTATCTTATTGTTAAGTAAATAAATATTTTCTTTAAAAAAAAAAAAAATAGATCTGATTGTAAACTCTCAAAATCTAAAGAAGGAGTTGTGATTTGTGAAGGGTGGGAGACCTATGTACAACCATTTTTTCTCCAAGAATAAAAAAGAAAAACTAATATCATTCAATAATGTTTAATTTTTAATTACTATAACATAACTTTACTAATATAATATTAATTTTTTTTCTATAGAAGATCGTAGTGGTATGGCTTTGGCCTCTCATATATAAGATCCAAATTCAAGCTATGATAAAGTATATACAAATATATAAAAAATGTTAATTTAGTGGTTTAGATAAAGAAGGATGAAAACATAGAAGTTTTTGTTATCTTATCCAAAATGAAATAGAACAATCAAGATCATCCAACCTCTTGATTTTGAATGTAGTTTCTTTGAGTTGTAACTTCCATATTGATTTTTTTGTTGTTTCTTGTGCTGTTTTTATGTTGTATCTTCTAGTGGTTCAGATAAAGAAGAAGGATGAAGACATGGAAGTTGTTGTTATCCTATCCAAAATGAAGCAAAATCATCCAACCTCTTGATTTTGAATGTAGTTTTTTTGAGCTATAACTTTTGTACTAAATTTTTGTTGTTTCCTATATTGTTTTTATGTTGTATCTTCTGGTTGTTCAAATAAAAAAGAATAAAGTAGACATGGAAGTTGTTATCCTATCCAAAATGAAGCAAAACAATCAGGATCATCCAAACTCTTGATTTTGAATATAGTTTCTCTGAATTATAACTTTCATATGAATTCTTTATTGTTTCTTGTGTTTTTTTATGTTTTATCTTTTAACTAAGTTTGTTGTATTTTATTACTCTTAGGCTTATCTTTTCCACTTTAATTGACCTTTTCAAAAACCCTTATTTTTACTATGATAAAAAAATATTTATATATAATTATTAAAGTAAAAAAATAAAAAGTACCAAATGAAACATTTATTGCTTCACCACTTTGCTTTCCAGGCAACCTTCTCAAGCATACACTTTATTACCTTACAGTGCATGTAAAGCATGTTCATCTAAAATAGGGAAAAAATAGGATTCCACGTTTTTTTTAATGGTGTCAAAGTCCCTCCAAAATACATATTTACGTATATAAATTTCAACGTGACAAGGATTTCAACTTTCTAATTAGTGGAGATTTTCCCTTACACCGTGGCCTTTGTCGTGGTATAAATGCTTTTCAAACGTGATACACTAAATGTAATTTATCAATTTTAAAATTATATCTTACACTTTTTTCTCATTTCTTACCATGGTGTGTTGGACATTTGCCTTCTTTTACTGGAGGTCGTGGGTCAACTCTTGGTGGAGTTACGTGGGCACGTAAATTGATTATTTTAATATAATTTTATATTAAAGTATTTAGTGCAGTTTAAATAGTTTATGGTTAAATTTTTTGGAATTCTAATAAAGATCAAAGGTTTCATTTGTGAGAAGGCAGAGTGAGACCTGAAGAACTCAGAATAAAGGTTTACAGTTTAATTTCTAAAGATGTAAAGTGTGCACTATGTTGGAACTAAAGTATGATAAAATTGTGCATGATGTTTTTAAATATGATTAAATAATTATATATTAAATAAATAATATTTTTTATGGTAAAGAGGAAATTTAGGTTGGTATAGGGACGATAGAGAATGAAGTTGTAAAAAACAACTTAAATAGAGTTAGAATTGGAGTGGTCTCCAAGAATCATGTTGGACATTGCTCTATTGAAAATTGTTGTGCAGGGTTTGGGAAGGACCATGAACAATGAAATAGAAGCTTTAGCTATCAAATTTGCTTTTATTTGGGTGGTAAGATAAGATTACATAAATATAATTATAGAATTTGATTCTCAAATCTTGGTAGGAGCTCTCAATTGCATGAGGAACTTTAATTTGAAGACATGGAGGTTGATGATTTTTGTCACCCAAACTAAGGAATTGTGGAAGAAATTGGATTATGTCATTCCGATTTATGTAGGTGGACCTCAAAATAAAGCGATAGACTTCCTAGGCTAATATGGGTATCGAGGAGGTAGGGGTTCAATGGCACAATAACATGATTATTGAAGATGAGAGGATTAGGTAGGTTGATGAAAATTTGCTTAATTTGGATAGCCATTGCAGAAATATGGTTTAAAAGATTTGACTCCAATACAAATATCCTTTTAGTGTTAATAAAAAATGGGTACTTTTTAGGATCTTGGGTTCTAAGTTATAGAAGTTGAAAAGTTAAAAGGAGTGCTTCCGAGGGTTAGGTAGATTGGTAAGTGCTTATATGTCCAGGCACTTACCAAATAAACACCCAGGTTCAAACCTAGGGGCAACTTGTTTGCAAAGGTAGTAGTCTGATCTGAATCTTTTGAGTGTGCGTCAGATCGACGATGACGGTATGGATCCCAAGCGATCGATGGTCCCCTTCATATCGGGTCAACAATAACGAGAGGAAATAGGTTTGGTGGGAGTAGCCCTCGTGGTTTGAACACACACTCAATTCAACGATAACACTATGAATCCTGAGCGATCAATGGTCCCCTTCATGCTTGATCAACAATAACGACACAAAATAGGTTTGGTGAGAGTAGTCATTGTGGTTTGAACCCTACGCTTGTCAGTTACTAAAAATAGTGTGGTTGTGACCAACTTTCCTGTGTAACAAAAAAAAAAAGATAAAATAGATCTAGTGGGAGCAGTCCTTATAGTTTGAACCCTACATTTGTCAGTTACTAAAAAAAAATAGTGTGGTTGTGACCAACTCTCCTATGTAACCAAAATAGTGTGGTTGTGACCAACTCTCCTATGTAACCAAAATGACCAACTCTTCTATGTAACAACAACAACAAAAAATAAATAAAAAATAAATAAAAATAGGTTTAGTGGAAGTAGCCCTTATAATCAATTACTAAAAATAATGTGGTTGTGAACAACTCTCCTATATAACCCAAAAAAAAATAAAAATAATAAATAAATAAATAAATTCTTATTCCAACTTATAAATAATATTGTTTTAATATAATTTTTTTAAATTAAAAAAAAAACTCCAATAGCCGACAAGCCGACACGCTTCGTTACTTTGACATGACCACCTTGTCTTATATTCTCTTTTCTTTTATATACTTATATAAGTGACCAGCTTTGTTGCATCGGCTTATCTTTTTACATGTGTTGGATATTGGTACACATGATGCGCTTGCAGAGCATATCTTCCGTGGGCCAATGTTATACGTGAACCACGTCCTAGTCGACCTTACCAAAAATAATCCAACGAACATAATTAGTAAACTTTTTTTCGAAATCAATTTCAATGAATTAACACTGGAAAGGAGAGTGTAACGCTGGAAAGGAGAGTGAAAGGAAAATTTCAGATGGAGGAAAAATCATGCTTTTCAAACTAAACGTAATCACAAAGGTTTGAGTCTGCAAAAGGCCGGTCCAGTCCATCTCATGTACAGATTCACGTTTATTGGAAAGTGATGTAATAACAACAAGAATTCAAGGTAAAATTATTTACATCTGTCTCTGTTGGATAATATATTAATACAACATTGGATTCATAATACAAAGATTCAGGAAGAATGATCCACTGTGCTCAGTTGCATGCTTATCTTAAAAAATTACAGCTTAAAACGCCCAATTCCTATCAGTCTTAGCAGTCGAAATAACACACTTTCGACATTTGTATGCGCACAGACACGACACGATTGCAATAGTTAGCAAACTTTCATTTTGTTATTTATTGAGTTTAATCTTCCCTTAGCAAACTTTCATTTTGTTATTTATTTAGTTTAATCTTCCCATTATCGGACAAGGCATAGTGGATTCTGTCAAGGAAGGGCTTCCCTGTCTCTTCCTATAATGGCAACGTGCAAAACGAGAGTACAGAAAGTATAGAAAAAAGATGATAGGGTGTCTAGTAGGACATCCACCCGTGCAAAACATGCGCGCTTAACGAGAGCCAGAAAAATAATTGTGTTTTCTTTACTTTACTCGTCACAGTTTTCGGATATGGATTTAACATCAAAATCCAGGTTTGCTTTTACCCTCGATTCTGTTTCTCGTGTTGTCATTCTTCGGTTTTTTCATCGACCATCCATGCGTAGACGATGCAGTCCGTATCCACTGCGATAACCTTCCCTATTTCAAACAACAAGGAGGTACGTATATTTCTGCCGTGGCGTATTTGAAGGCCAGCGGGATTCGAACCTTGGACCGCTCGTTAGCTGCCAGCCTGTCATCGACCGGTGTAAGTGTTGTGCGGGAATTGCAGGTATTCTGCAGGAGGATTGGAGCGAATAGGATTCGATCCGTGGACGCGTGCGTGTGTAAAACTGGCTTGTGCGCAATTGGTTTCTTCCGGAGAAAGTCATCATCAGGTATGTTCTTTATTTAGTTATTTATTATCTGCATTAAGAATTATATTCATGAATATTTCAACATTCTTTATTTTTAATTATTTACTATCCGCATTCAACATGAATGAATTTAGGAAGCGTCAATAAATGAAAATTTGTTATGAATTTTAGTAATCCGGCCAGATCATATGATATGATTTGAGTAATTGTATTTCCATATTTTAGGTCCCATAGACCATATTTGGGTCTTGCGGACGGAATTAAAATCTTTCATTTCATTGATAATGTTTTTTTTTTTTATTTTTTCTCATTTATTTTTCAAGATGTGAGATGTGGTGGTATACAATAAAGATTTAAAACAGTATACAAAGAAAAAAATAAGCACACAAACTTTTAAAAAACACTTCCTCTACATATTTTTTCAATATAATATTTTTTTTTGAAAAAGGATTGATAAATTAAATTAGTTAAAAATTAGATTACATCTCCTACCTTTCCAGGATTGAAAACTTTTAAGCCAAGTTTTAACAGAGGACGTGGACTGATGGGGAGCCAAAATTTCTAATCAATCAAATTCAATTCTCATTCAAAAACTTGGAAAGATTTATAGAAATGGCAGCAGTCTGCCAAATAAACTCCTTTATTCCGAAAGATAGTTTATTTTTTTTTCTCGCCCTGGAAGAAAAACAGCCCAAACAGGTCCAGAATGGCCCTCTTGCCTTCGACTCTGCAACTCTGTCTCAGCAGTTTCCGACCCCTTGTGCATGCCTTTGCTTCCCCTTTTAAAATTTCTGACGTGACTCTCCGTTTCCCTTTTTTGGCCCTTCGTTTCATTTCCCGTGCCTCTTTGTTGTTTTGGCTTTCGAAACGTTTTTCTTTCCGACTCTTGATCTTCGTCTGCTTTCATTGCACCTTGGTGCCACGTGTCGTTCAGTGCTGCCACTGTAGACTCTGTCCGCTTGTCAACCAATGATGACGTTCGGTATACCCACCGCTCGATAATTTCCTCTGTAACGGCCCCTGTAACCGCCTGCCCTTTTTCTTTTCTTTGGTCGCGAAAATGCGACATGTCGCGATATCGCGACACTTTTGCTTCTCTGCCTTCCTGCCCTTTTCGCGTCGCGAAAATGCGACATGTCGCGATATCACGACACTTTTGCTTTTCTGCCATCCTGCCCTTTTTGAGTCGTAAAAATGCGACATGTTGCGATATCGTGACACTTTTGCTTTTCTGCCTTCCTGCCCTTTTCGAGTCACGAAAATGCGACATGTCGTGATATCGCGACACTTTTGCTTTTCTGCCTTCCTGCCCTTTTCGAGTAGCGAAAATGCGACATGTCGCGATATCGCGACACTTTTCTCTCCTGCGCCTCCTCTCGTCTTTTGGTCGCGAAAATGCGACATGTCGCAATATCGCGACACTTTTCTCTCTCGCGCCTCCTCTCGTCTTTTGGTCGCGAAAATGCGACATGTCGCGATATCGTGACACTTTTTCTCTCCTGCGCCTCCTCTCGTCTTTTGGTCGCGAAAATGCGACATGTCGCGATATCGCTACACTTTTTCTCCTTGCGCCTTCTCTTGTCTTTTGGTCGCGAAAATGCGACATGTCGTGATATCGCGACACTTCTCCTCCCTTGCACCTTCTCTCGTCCTTTGGTCGCGATATCGCGACACTTTTCCTCCCTTGCGCCTTCTCTCGTCCTTTGGTCGCGAAAATGCGACATGTCGCGATATCGCGACACTTTTCCTCCCTTGCGCCTTCTCTTGTCCTTTGGTCGCGAAAATGCGACATGTCGCGATATCGCGACACTTTTTCTCTCTTGCGCCTTCTCTCGCCTTTTGGTCACGAAAATGCAACATGTCGCGATATCGCGACACTTTTTCTCTCTCTGTCGACATGTCGCGATATCGCGACACTTTTCCTTCTTTGCCAACATGTCGCGATATCGCGACACTTTTTCTTCTTTGCGGTATTTTGCCTTTCGTTGGATGCTCCTGCATCATGGACTATTCTCCCTCACATCTAATTTACTACAACTATTTATACAAAAAAGAGTAACCATGTAAAAAAAGATATATAAATCTATATACAACAAACAACACTATCATCAATGGTAAGAATGGAAAAAAGAACCCATTTGGGAGGATATCCATAGCAAGTGAAGTATCCTCAATCAAGAGTCCAATTAGCCATTGCATATGCCACCCACCTTGTTCTGATGTTTAAAAATGTTTATGAACTCCACTGTCTCAAAGCATTGTTGGGTCATCTATATTTGCTCAAGTATTCTTTGTATTCTCCAATCTTTATTCTTTTGCTTGCCTAGTCCTTTTAAGTGGTTAATCATAATTTGGGAGTTTGATTCCACTTGAATTTTCCTCCATCCCACCTTTAGAGCCTCTTGTAATCCCCTTAAAATGGCATATCCCTCTGTCAGGTTATTGGATACGATACCAAGTTTTTTGCAAAGATAAAGGCAGCCTATTCCCCCCATACTCGCTCTTCCTAGATTTCCCCTTGACACTCCATTTGTATTAATCTTACCTAGCCACTCGAGGAGGTTTCCAATTCCAAGTTCTGATTACTTGTGCATGATTTGGGGTTACCCTTTTTAATGTGACTATTTTTGGAGACACTTATAATTTGGATATTATCTAAATCCGCTTTTGGTTAGGATTCTGAGGCTCTTTTAACAATTATTGGTTTGACTCCCTCATTTTGGTTATGATCCTTTGCCAAACAAAGTGGTTGTCTCTGTATTCCTGGTTGAAGATACGATTATTTCTCTCCTTCCACAAATTCCACAAAAGGAGAGTCGTCTCCACCCAAAAAATTTACCAAGTGGGTTGGTCTATTTCCTCCCGTTTAGGCCACTCCCTCCAAAGTTGCTTTATAGAAGATATCTTAGACTAGCGGATGCCTAGCAAAGGTGCCATCTGTTTCCATAGTTTGATTGTGATGGGGCATTCTATAAAAGGGTGAGAGATCATTTCCTCATTCTCCTAACACATCTCACATATGAAAGGCCCATGCATCCCTCTTTCCATCAATTGTTACCCTGTTAGCACCATTCTATGAAGTAGAATCCAAATGAAGAATCTAACTTTGCGCCAAAGGTTCTGTGTCCACAGCTACGTGAATATATCAATATAATGTTATATATATTTTGGGTGAGAGTTTTTTTTTTTCAATTTTTACTTCAATTCCAATTGTATTCTATTCTGATTTTTATCCTATTCTTATTTTGTTCCTTTTTTTTTCTTATCTTATTCAGTAGCATAATCTCCAACATTTTCTCCTTGAGATTGAATGATTTTTTTTTTCATTTTATCTCTAGTTGAACTTAAGTTGTTTTGCAATGATGATGTGGTTGTTGTAGAAATCTATAGGATGGAACAAAGTGAGACAAAGTCTGTTCAGTCCTACAATTGGAGGTTGAATGGGTTTTTCACTATTCTAAAGGAGGATTAGTCAGATTCATTGAAGAAAAGGTGCTTCGTGGATCTCCTTCTTCATTTGTATTAGAAGAAGTTTAGGGTGGTCCCTCCAATGCCATATCAAGAGGCCCTTGAGTGGGCCATGAACTTGGAAAGTGATGCAAAGACATCATTTAAAAGTTAAGTCATCTTAATGAGGATGAAAGAGCTCCCGATGAGAGTGACTCTAGCAACAAGAGTGATGATTTTGAGAACAAGAGGAACTTTGAGGATGATTCAAGGACATTATCTAGATGTTGGGGTCAAGAAGTTAGTGAAAATAGTGACTAAACATGAGAGTGATGACATTGAGAATGAGTTTGACGTAAAAAACACGTGTAATGATGTAAAATCATTGTTATAGGTATATGTGACACATAGGGGCATTGTTCCAACGAGAGATGCCATTGACAAAGTATTTTTCACAACCTCCAAAGAAATGGAAGACGTGAAATTGAGTATAATACTTCGCGCACTTCGCACGAGAATGTTAGTGTTGAAAGTCGAGGTGAACAAATGATGTGTGGAGGGTTCAAGAAGCTTGAGAAGGGCATCATGAACTTGATTGTAGCTGGGTAGGTTGATCATGTCATGGTGGACATGCAACGAGTTGTGTAATTGTCGATGTCTATGTGGCTAGAGGCATCTACCTCAACATCAACCATGCAAATGGAAATTTTGAAAAACCTTGGTATTGTTTCCTTGGAATATTTTTCTATGTAGGGTCAAAACCAACATGTCTAAAGGCAAATGTGAGAAAGAGTATATTCCAAATGATAGAGGATGCCATCTAGAAATGTAGGACTATCAAGTTGATATTCTAGCACAATAGTTTGGTATTCTGTATGCCAAAGGAAACAATATGCTAGAAAGAAATATACAAAGTTAACATTACAAGTAACAATCCATACATACATCATTAAGGATCGCACAAAGTAAATGTATTATTCAAGAGAATGTAAAATGCAATGTTTGCAACACTGGTACACAACAATGTCACATGATGCCCTCCAACTCTGCTTTATCAACAATACACTGCAAACAATACAATCTACCATCAATGATCAATGATACAATGGTCCCCAAAATGGAAGCAAGGGCTGTATATATACAATCAAGTTAGTAGAAGGCATTTGTGTAGCAGTCTAAGCATTTATTTGTACCCATACACAAACAAAAACTAAATACCCCAATTTTACATACAAATTAGTGTTGTGCATTACCATGGGACATCCTACATAACCTAAGTGTCAAACTATATACTATGTACATGTTGTTGTATGTGTCAAGTATGGGCACTCAAATGACTCACTGTTGCGGTGGAACTTGATCTAGTGCCATGTTAGAGTTGATCTATAGATATCAATTGTGGGATTGAGGCTGACAATTGATTGGATGATGAAGGATGCCATTTGTGTGAGGAAGGTTGACATTCGGGCAAAGCGCTTAACCGATTAAGTAGTTTGTGCAATCAAGAAAGTGTCCATGTTGACTATTGCAAGCTTATGGCCATTTGAGTAAAGTAAACTGTTATCTACTACATAAGTGTTGCCATCTGGACAATGAGGCCTGTTGGCTAGATAGTGAAGGTGGTTGTTTGAGTAAGGGAACCTATTGATTGAACAGAAGGGGGTACCATCTGACCCTAGGGTTAATCCATATAAGCCAAATAGGTGACCATTTGGTCAATTGGAGGAGAGAGAAATCGACCTAGGTGTTTTTGGAACAAAATATATTTTTGTCATTTATGCCATTTGAAGTTGCATGAACGTCTAAAGTTATGTGGCCATTGGAAGTTACATGGCCGTCTGAAGTTATGCTAACATATTTAGGATTAAGCCAATGTAGTTTGAAGTTATGTCGATGAAGTTTGGAGTTATGCTAGTGTTGTCTAGAGTTGGGTTGTAATTTGAAGTTATGCCTCTATAGTTTGAAGTTACACTAGCACTGTTTGGAGTTGGGTTGTAGTTCGGAGTTATGTTGACATAGTTTGGAGTTTCTCTAGTCTCATCCAAAGTTGGGGTGCAATCTGGAGTTATGTTGACACCATTTAGAGTTGGATTGATAAATTCTGAAGTTATGCCAACATTGGTGGGAGTTTATATCGATACCATCTTAAGTTAGGTGGTTGTCCAGGGTTCCAAGAAGACCATTCAAAGTTGCGTCATGGTTGTCTAGAGTTATTACTTGTCACATGTATAGTCGTGATGACATATGCTTGTAAGAAATACTATGTCAAATGGTATGGGGTACTTTTATTTCATGTATAAGATGTTAAGTAGTTAGGTAGTTGGGTCGGTGTGGGAGTTGCCAACCGCCTATTGGTAACCTGTTTCCCTATATATTGCCTTATGGTAGTCAATTTGGGATATGATGTGTCGTTGGATGTTGTTGTGGAATTTTGCTGTTAGTGGATGCTACAAGGTAGTTGTGAGATCATATTGCTGTTATAGTGTCCATGTATGTACTAATACAAGTGACTGTACTGATCATGGATGTGGTTTTTAGCGACTAATGATGTACTGCTGGTTATGGTTGAGAGTTATTCTATGGTTTGCTGATTATCATAGAACATATTTACTTGCATTATGTTCTATTTTGCTATATAATTTCTCTGGATTGTATGGCTTGAGTACCCAAAAACTATACAAGACAATTATTCATGTTTGTATCCTTTGACAATGATAAGTGTTTAACATCCCTAGTGATCCATGTGCTACACATGCATGTATAGACACATCACACACTTCATTGGAGGGGTTAAAGAAATTGATACATTATTTCTACCTAATACTCTCTCTCTTTGTTTGATGGTGTGCTTGGCATTCTACATGATCTTAAAGATCTACGGTGTTGTCTACGGATTGGATAGCTGATTCAAAAGATTTTCTGGCAGCTAGGGCAAATTTTTTAACATTCAAAGTGCAGCTGAATATTAGAGTTGTTAGCTTCCACAAGATAGGGCATCAACTCTTGGAGTTTCCACCCTGAAAATTGGAGTTCAACCTGCTTTTTCTCTTGTAAATCAAAATTTTTAGCTTGCTTATTTTCTACACTTGATTCCAACCTACTTTCTTTTAGCTCTAGCATGTAAACCGTATTTTCCTTAGTTTTGTAATTCAAGGGAGATTGTAAATTTTGCGCATACTTAAAACTATTCTTATTACATGCTGCATTGTTAATTATTTGGAAAGGGATTCTTTTTTGCTTCAAGGCTACTTTGTCAAAAAAAATTTAAAAGGGCTCAAAACTGCCTTGTAAGTTGCACTTAAAATCCTTGAAAAATGCTTTTGGCTTTAAAACAACATTGCACCCAAAGCATTAATATTTCTTTTTGTTGGTACAAGAACTGATTGAAGAGTCCACTTGCTTTCCTTTCCTTGTTATTGTTTGTCTTAATGATAATTGCAAAAAACTTCTAGGTGCCATCTCTGAAAAACTCATTATTGTGGAAAATTAAGGGGCAGGGAAACATCAGACTAGGAAGATGTTAATGCTAAATGATTTATGGAACCATATAGAAGGCAACATTGACATAACTTCAGTATGGGCCTAAAAGTAAAATTGCATTGGCACAAATTAATTGGTCAGTCAGAGGCAGTGTCATTGATAATATTTAAGATACAAAAACTGGAGAAGAAGCAAGGAGAGAAATCACTTAATTCTGTTAACTAAAGAATGATGTCAAAGTTCTAAAGACTCAAACCTTCAATTTTATGCAGTTTCTATTCCTTACATGGTGTGTTGGATGGTTAGTGACAGTTGGTATGGTCTTCGCATCAAACTGGTAGTTGGTGATTTGAGTATGTGACAACAAGTTTGAAATCTTTTAGGTCTGGTTTTTTCCTATGCTCTACTTGTTGCTCAATTTTTGTTTTCAAAACGTTAATATTTGCAAAAGTAGGCAATTTATGTCAGGGTCATATGATCAATGATGTCAATATATGGATGTCTGATGTCACATATGTACCCTAGTGTCTCAGGTGGCTTTGATGTTAGGTACTGTGTTTTAAAAGAAGGGATGAAATATGCCTGAGAGCTTTTTGGACGTGAAGCACTTTACTCTGACCTGAAATTTTAAAAAATGATGTTCAATGAGGTTTCTTTAGTGTTTTACAGTTTTTGGATTCACAATGGGCACATGCTGCCTCTGTGTCTCGACTCTCACCTGTATGGATTTTGGCTTCCAAATCACTGAAATTCATTTTGATGGAAGGTTGAAGGCATATGAGCTTTAAATGCCTTTCATAAGTTTACAATATAATTTTGCTTTTCTTCTTCATCTTAACTACAATTTTACATCTATTTTTAGTTCATCCATAACTTTAAAAAACTAACAGTTTGCTTAGAAACTACATTATAACCCTCATAAGGCACCTCATCATGACCCTCTTGACTTCACATAGCAAATCTTGCTTGCATGAGCTCAACTTGTTGACTGTACAAATGAAAGATGTGCACAAAGCTCATAGAACTTGGCAGACTCCTCACATTAAAGGGCTTCAATTTGGAGCAATTAATCAAGGCCTTGCATAATATGTTGTTAACATTTTCCAATCTTATTGGATCATTATCTAGGATGTTATCATCACAACGTTATAGATTCATTGTCGGCTTGGCTTCCCAACCTCCACCTTGCAAGTAACTTGTGTTTGGAGAGGGTATTGTTGACAATTTTGTCACATTGCTTGAAGGGGTAGAAAGAATCAATATTTTGTAAAGTATTCTCTTATTTTGTATGAATTTGTTCCCTTGCTTTTTTATGTATGTATTTTCAAGTATTGCAGCAATTTTGGCTTCCATTTTTGTCCCCTTTGTACATAAGCCATACATGTAAGAACTTCGCCAACAGAGCAAACCAGGTTAGCAAGCTTCGCAGGAGAAAGAAGGAGGAGAGATAGGAGAATCCAGACAAAAGCCTGAAAATTTACTAAGGCACAGAATGAGCTTCGCTGGCGAAGCTACCACAACATCCGGTTCGGGCAGAAATTTCGCGAAGCGGCGATTGTAAATTGCTAAAATTTCCTAAGTATGAAGGAGTGCTTCGCTAAAATCTAAGCGAAGCACCCGCTTCGGCTCCCTCCTCTGGCGAACCATTCCTCCGGTGAATTCTACTTCGCCCCAAACCGCTGCGAAGCATCTACTTCGGCCGCCTTCTATGCGAAGCTCCTCATTCGAAGCTTTGTTCTCCCCGAAAAATTAAGGAAAAGATTCTAAGGCAGGAATTCGCTTCGGGCAAAATCCTTAGCGAAGCGGCATTGAGCCCACATCCCTGGCGAAGTAGTAAATAGCTAGAGGCCATGCTTTTTGCAGGAAAAATCCGCTTCGGCATAGGAACTTTGCGAAGCCGTTTTTAAAGGCCCCTTCTGGCGAAGCACATGACCATCATTCACGCTTCGGCCCACACCTGCTATGAAGCAAAGCCCCGAACCAGAATTCAGCGAAGCTCCTCTTAGGGCTCAACCGACGAGGGCGCTTTCTTCAAGGGCACGCGTCCCAAGGCCGGGTATTTTTCCAAGGCAATTGAGTGTTTCATAAATGCGTTTTTCTTGCCCGAAAGACCCGGTGCCCATTTGTAGCAATAAGATATGAACTATCAGTTGCAGAAGAAGAGCCAGGGCAACTTGTGCATCCACTCGAGCACCTCACCCGGAGCGACCCAGGACAAGTCAAACGGCTCATAAATGCAGGTTTCCCCGGCTGATGCGGCCATGTTTGCTAATTGTAGAAATGGATGTGAAACCTCAGTCGCAAAAGGGGACGGGCGCGGATTTTTGTAACTGCCAGGGCGTACTTCCGAATCCAGCTCATTAATGGCTAAGAGGGTCGGGTCCTCTATAAAAACCCTGGCATTGTAATGAAAAAAGGGGGGAGAACTTTTGCTAGAAAGCTGCTGTAACTTGATTTTTGCAATTGATATCAAGAACTTTGGGCCTCATTTCTCTCTTGTATGCTGCCTTCTGTGATTATTTCTGCTATTCTGTCTTCATTTATGTACTGTAATTCTGAATCCTGGATTTAGGTGTGTGATTGGGGACAGAACCCTGGAATTCTCCTGAAGGATACATAGGGGAGAAAATGTTGTGTTAGTTTTCTTGTATGCTGCCTGTGGATAGTGTTTCTGCTATATTCACCTGTTTCTTAACTGCTGTAATTCTGAAATCTGGATTTCGGCGTAAGGGATTAGGTGGATCCTGGAACTCGTCCAGAGGATACATAGGAAAGCTAGTGCGGTGTTTATTTATGTTTCATTCTTTGTATTTATTGCTGCTACTTCAAGATATTAGCTAGTAATCGTGCTGCTGGTTCTTTCCCTCTCGAAAATCCATTGATATTCTTTCCCTTACTCCCTTTATTTCTTTCCTGCACCCTTACTCTTTTTATCTCTTTCCTGCACTCTTAGCTTAAAACACCAAGTAGTTTAGTAAAGGAGCCGGCCTTTCTCCGGAGATTGGCACGGAGGGCATCTCTTCCCTCCGGCCTTTCAATGTTGGTCCAGGTCTAGGGCGCGTATACATACAAATCCTTTCCTGTGGCAGATTTGTGACCAACAGTTTCTGGCACGCCCGGTGGGACCCGGTCAGTCTCACCTTGTGAGTGGTAGTGAGAATTGATGCTCACCTCATTACCGTAGGACTCTAGCATCTGGCGACTCTGTTCAACCTGAAAATCTCAAAGCCTTAGAGACCGGTACTAAAATATTCGTGCTTTCATGCAAACGAGATGGAGAGTTAGGAATAGTGGAGAAGAGACTGAATTCTTCGAACTTGACATTAACGCATTCGGGGAGCGTCCTAGGTTAGTCACGCCTGAGTCACTCCTACGCGAAGGGTCATCGCAAGAAGCTGTCTTTAACGAACAAGGCTTAAATTCTGACAGCACTGCAACTAGTCTTCCCCCTAATCCCCCGAACTCTCCGGATCACCCAAGCGCCTCGGTTCCACTTAGCAGTCAATCAGGAACTTCGGGAGCTTCGGTTCTGCCGAATCCAGGCGCAGGTATGGCACACCAACAACATCAACAACAAATGCAGCAGCAGCAACAACAGCCGCCGCCGTAGTAGCCACCCAGACTGTTCCCAGCATGGAATTCTTTCGGACCATTAAATCTAGCGGGACAGGGGCAAGTTCCGCCTGCTGCCATGAAAAAAATCCCTACGTTCGATGGCACGGGGAAGACAACTCTTGAACACATCCAGGACATCGCTTCCCTGGCCGCGATTCATGACATCACAGAAGAAAGAGTTATGGTGAAGCTTTTGATTCTGTCTCTCCGAGGGAAACTCCTCTACTGGTACAGATCCCTACCACCTGGCACTATAACGGGATGGGACCAGTTAGCCGGACAACTGATGAGGGGGTTCAATGAATCTGCCGATCCCTCCTCTCTCTTGCACCAGTTCACGACGATCCAAAGGCACCCTCAGGAGGAAATTGCCGATTTCAATGTGAGGTTCGCCCGAACCTGGCAAAGGGTACCTACTGGACTACGGCCCACTAGCGAAGCTGCAGCCTACTATTACCTTAGGGCCTTCAATGCTGATATCAGCATGATGGTAAGATTCTCGAATGTTAATACTTTTCCCGAATTGTATGAGTTGGCCCAGAAGGTGGAAATGGATTTGATCGCCGTTGGCAAACTCCCTCCAAGGACACCGATGCCCATCTTCCCAGAGTTTCCCCAGACGCAATACCCCAGTGTCGCTGCTTCGCAAACTTCTGTATCACCAACATACCCGATTCCACCATGGAATCCCAATCCTTCAATATCCCTGTTTTCCGCCCCACAAATACATTTCCCTTCAACTTCGCCACCTCAACCTACGATACCGCCGTCATTTCCGACCTTGCCAGCACCACCTCAGTACCCCGCTCTACCTCCGGTACCAGCAATTGCCCCATTGCCAGCTCCAGCAGCATCGACCTCTCCAGCTGTCGACATTCAGGCCAAAATATTGCAGGAAGTTTCCTCTTTGAATTCTACCGTGCGAACCCTGTCTAACGACATGGCTGTCATGAAAAAGAAGCAGGCGCAGCAAGAATTCCTGCCGCGAAGATCGTACCCTCCACCGGCGCTCACTAAGGACCAAGTGGGACAGTCAGGTAAACCTCCAGCAAGAAATGCCACAATCAATGAGGAGCCAAGCACTCCTGATTACGTGCATTGGTGCTCCACCTGCAACGACCCGCATGAAGAGGGCACTTGTATGTTACATCAGCATTACGTGCAAACGTTGTCTGGTAGTGCATCCAACAGTCAGGTCAATATGACAAGGCAAATAGATCACAATCTGGTGATCGCTGAAGAAGAACAAGTTTCAGTCCTTACCAGGGAGGGAAAGAGACCAATGGAGGTGGACGCAGCTCAGATGGCCCCCTTGAAGGTGTATGCTCGCCGCGAGAAAGAACAACCTGTCAAAGCCCCAGATAAAGCCCTTCATCCTCCCCCTGCAAAAGAGAAATCCCAACAGGCCGCCGAAGTCCCGTCTCAGGCGGAAACCAAAGAGCAGGCTAGAGAAAGGCTCAAGTTTCCTTCGCTAACTAAACGGCAGAGGATCGAAGCCACACAACAATATCGAACAAAATATGAGGCGCCGAAGGAACCAGGAGTACCTGCCTCCATAGTGTACAACATCGTGGACGAGCTAAAGAAAACCCCTGCTAAGATCAGTCTGTATGACGCGCTGCAGCTGCCGGGACAAGTGGACTTGTTGCAAGAGTCCCTGAAATCGGTGAAAGCGGGAAAATCAACGCAACCGGCTCTGGTTCAGACCCTATCCACTTCCATTACAGGAAAGAACAGGCCTCCTCCGTTCTACCTGTCCCTACAAATGGAAGGACATGTTGTCCATAATTGCATGATCGACTCCGGTGCCGCAACAACAGTCATGCCAAAGGCGGTTTGCGAAGAAATAGGAATGGAGTATACGCGAAGCAGTCACGGCGTGCTCCAGCTGGACGACACCCCGGTGAAGACAGTTGGCGTGATCAAGGACATACCCATCCGACTGCATAAGGTGCCGCAAATCGTGGTAATCCAGGAAGTAGTAGTGGTTGATCTCGAGCCCTATTTCAGCATGTGTCTCTCAAGGGAGTTCACGGCTAAGCTAGGCGGGTATCTGTCTATGGACTATTCGCATTTAGAAGTTCCCTTTAAAGGAAAAAAGGTCAAGATCTACAATGAGAAACCGTCTACGTTTCTCGTAGAAAAAATGACCGAAGAAGAAGATAATGATTCCATCCACACAATAGCCGAAGGGATAGAGCAAGTGGACTTAGTGGAAGAATCTCTCGAGCAGTTGAATACCGAAGATGAATTTTCGCTGACGGATTTCAATGCCATGATAGAAACAGAGATGGGATGTTATTCCGTCACCGAACCTGAAAAGCACGCTAAGCCGATGCAGGAAGATAAGACGGCTGCCTGGGAAGAATTATGGAAATTGTTTTTTGACGGCGCCAGGTGCAAGAATGGCGCCGGAGCGGGGATTCTCCTAGTATCACCATCAGGCGAACAGAGGGAATATTGCTACCGGTTGGCTTGGAGCTGCACCAACAACGCAGCCGAGTATGAGGCCCTGTGCCTAGGACTGAAGAAAGCGGAAAAATTCGGCATCAAACATCTCCAAATTTTTGGAGACTCAGAATTGGTATGTAATCAGGTCACCAATAAATGCATTTCCAAAAAGCATTATCTTAAAGCATATCGTAACAGGGTATGGGACCTGTTCGAGCAGTTTGAATCACTTAATGTGCGGTCTATCCCACGGGAGAAAAATAGACATGCCGATATCTTGGCTTCTATTGGGGCCAGATATTCTCCAGCCGACGACATGGTACACAAGCCCAAAGCCGTAAGGACTATTTATAGACCCTCCGTGCCAGACAGAGACACTCACTGGCAGGTCTTTGACAATGATGAACAAATCATCAATTTCCTGGTCCAAGAGGCCGCCACTGTTGAAGGAAGAAGTCCCGAAGATGAGGAATATGAAGGGCTAATCCAGCTGAAGAACAACCATGTTCCGAAGGGGCTGATTACCTTAGAAAGCCTGTTCGATCAGAATGACAGAGCAATCTCCCGAAGAATCAAGGTCGATGCAAGGCAATACCAAGATCTAGAGCTTGAATCTGGGAAAGTGATAAAAGTGGGGACAGATTGCACTCCAGCAGAACTGGAACAGATCCGATCTTTATGCAAAAGATATCCGGACATAGTGGCATGGTCTTATCAAGACTTGAAAGGCTACGACCGGCAAATGGTCCAACATACAATCGAACTGCAAGAGGGGGTCAAGCCTTTTAGACAGAGGCAAAGGCCAGTCAACCCAAAGGTCGAAGTCCTAATGAAGGCCGAACTTCTGAAAATGCTTGAAGCTAAAATAATTTATCCAATAAAACATTCTTCTTGGGTTGCGAACCTCGTCCCCGTCAGAAAGAAAAATGGGGATATCCGCCTATGTGTAGATTTTCGCAACCTAAACCAGGCTTCATTGAAAGATCACTACCCCCTCCCACAGATTGATCAAATCTTGCATTCAGTAGCTGGGTCCCAACGTTTTTCTTTACTTGATGGTTTTTCAGGGTATAACCAGATCTGGGTTAGAGACGAGGACCAACACAAAACGACATTCACCACTAAGTGGGGAACATTCGCTTATCAGCGAATGTCGTTTGGCCTTTCAAACGCAGGAGCCACCTTCCAGAGGGCCATGGATTTAGCATTTGGCGAACTGTTGAATAAGATCATCGTCATCTATTTAGATGACATGACTGTCTTTTCCCGGAAAAGAGAGGACCACACTTCACACTTGCAACAAATATTTGAGAAGTGCAGAGAATTCGGTATCTCAATCAACCCGAAGAAGTCCATATTCGCGGTGAATGAAGGGAAACTACTGGGACATGTCATATCAGAAAAGGGGCTCGCTGTAGACCCTGATAGAGCTGAGGCCCTCCTGAAGCTTCCACTTCCGATGAATAAGAAAGGGCTGCAGTCATTCTTCGGTCAAATCAACTTCGTGAGGAAGTTCGTTCCAGACTTCGCCCAGATCATTAAGCCGATGTCCGAACTCCTAAAAAAGGATGCTGAGTTTGCCTGGACTGACGATAGAAAAAGAGCATTCGAGGAGATCAAAGCCCGAATCACTCAGGCCCCCGTGCTGATCAATCCTGATTACAGCAAAGACTTCATTTTGTATGCCATAGGGGAACCAGAAAGTTACGCCGCAGTCCTAACACAAAAGGGAGACGATGGCGAGGAGCGCCCCATCGCATTCTTAAGTCAAGTGATACAGCCCCATGAGGAAAAATACAACTTCATAGAACGCCAAGTGCACGCGGTTATGAGATCCCTCAGGAAATTCAAGCACTTCGTCTCTCAAAGCCGAGTCACGGTGTTCGTTATCCATCCAGACGTGCGGAACTTCATCATCCAGGGAGAAATGGGCAGCAAAAGGGCTGGTTGGGTAAGTAAAATACAAGAATTTGATATCGAAATCCGACCCACAAAGTTGGTTCGCGGTCGCGCGCTATGCCAGGAACTTGCGAAGAGCATCGCTGCCGAAGTAATAGCCTGCCAATGGGATAACCCTATAGCAGAAGGGAGCTTCGCAAATCAGGTAACTGATGAAGAGGATTGGGTAAGCGAGGTAGTCAAGTATTTCAACACTGGCCAGTGCCCGCGGCGCATGGATGCTTCGCAGCGACGACGCTTCAGGATGCGATCCCTCCGCTATGTCTTACGCCCTGAGGGGCTATTCTTTAAAAATATCGACGGTGTTCTCTTGAAATGCATCAGGGAGAATGAAAAGGAAAAGGTTTTAAATGATTTTCATCACGGGATGTCAGGGGGACACTCTTCCGGAAGACCAATGGCCTTGAAGATAATTAAAGCAGGCTATTATTGGCCTACGCTCTTCGCTGACGCCTTTGTAGTCTGTCGAAAATGCGAGCAATGTCAGAGGTTCGCTGGCCGAAGCAAGAACGCCCCTATGCCCCTCCAGCCGATACAGGTTGAAGCACCATTCCAACAATGGGGACTAGATTTTATCGGGGTCATATCTCCAAATTCTTCGGCAGGACACAAGTTCATCTTGACTGCGACAGATTATTTCACCAGATGGGCCGAGGCAGTGCCCACAAAGCACGCCGATCAGGAGACAGTTATCACATTCCTGGAAGGCTTAATCACCCGGTTCGGCGTCCCCGAAGCGATAGTAACAGATAATGGTCCCGGGTTCATAGGTGCCCGGATCAATGAATTCGCCTACAAATATGGGATATACCTCAAGGCCACCTCCAATTATTATCCACAGGGCAATGGGTTAGCAGAATCAACAAATAAAACCCTGTTGAGGTTACTGAGAAAGCTCGTAGAAAAGAACAAGAGGACTTGGCACCTCCTCCTGGATCAAGCCCTGTGGGCTGATCGGATCTCCATCAAAAGGTCAATCAAAACTTCACCTTACGCCCTGGTTTACGGCAAAGAAGTTGTCTTGCCAACTCACATAGAAATTCCCGCCTTATGGATGCTAGATGATGAGAAAGGGGAATTTGATCCCATGGAGGTTAGACTAGCCCAATTGCTGCAGCTGGAGGAGGACCGAGAAAAGGCTTACAAGGACTTCGCGAGGCATACGCAAGTTGCCCGAGATTGGTTCAAGAGGAAATCTTCTGCCCGTACCTTCAAAGTCGGGGACTTAGTATGGAAGTGGGACTCATGGAAGGCCAAGCCAGGCAACCATGATAAGCTCGACGCGTTCTGGGAAGGGCCATTTGAGATTGTGAAAGTGAATTCGGCTAATTCCTTTATCCTTAAGGACGAGGCCGGCCAGACCTTGCCGATCCCTGTGAACGGTCTTCATTTGAAGACCTTTCATCATTAAAAGGTACCCCAAAACTTTTGCCCTTGTATATAGCATTTTGTCATTTACACCTGTATATACTTTGTTTCAAGATCTTTTGGAGTTAGAAATATAGTTAGGAAAGGATCGCGGCCTCTCGCCGCAATGTCAGCTAATTCCGGCTTAGGACCACTAAGTCCGGCTTGTCCAAGTCCGGCGAAATCTCCTTCGGAAATTCCTTACGCGAAGTGGCTGTCGTGAGTTGGTTCGCCGCGAAGTGTCTCAGCATCGAAAGATGGAATGGCGTGAAGGAGGTTCCTCCAAGACCAAACAACATCAAAGTAAAGCTCGGAACCGGAGTACAGCGCATCGCCAACAAAACCAACGTCAAGGGATGGCTCATTAGAGGGAGAAAGCGGATACGAATAGTTTCGCCCAGAAGCAAGCTTCGCTGAAGGAGCAGATAAGAGGCCCCCTTGAAGTTTCCGATTGACTAAGGCACGGGAGATACTTCGCACAAAAGGACCTAGCGAAGCGACATTCTGGTGATAATTTAGCGAACCATCTCCCAAGTCCATAAAAACGATGAAGTTGGAAGAATGCGCGAAGTAAATGCTTCGCTCGGAAGCAAGCTGAACTTCCACTTCGGGGCTAATTCTTCGCGAAGCAGTTGGTCATCGAAATAGCAAGGTAATCTCAATGCCGTGAAGAAAACAGCTTCGGGTCCGAGGTATAGCGAACCTATAGATCGCTCAAGACTCCAGCGAAGCGCCATTTGCAAAGGTCCGCTTCGCTAAACCTTATGCGCAAGATCTACTTCGGGAAAAAAGCTTGCCGAACTCCTGAGTTGCTCCCAAATTTTGCGAAGCGGCAAAATGAAATGAAGACGCATTTAAAACGTGCCTCGAGGCGTGTGCCAACGGCAGCCTAGAAAAGCGTTCAGAGCATGTAGAATTAATGCAAAGGTGGCGGAGCGCCGCCCAAGAGAATTTAGTTATGATTAAAAGTCGTGCCCAGGTACGAGGTAACAGAAAATTAAATCTTCAAGGCACGGTTAGGTATTCAAAGCACCTTGGCCCTCGTGCATAGACGCCGCAAAACCAATCAAAAGGCAAGGTGATCTCTTCGGCCCGATTTGCCAATTTAATTTTAGCAGGTTCCATTAATGACAGTAGTTTCAATTCCCATCTATAAAAGCCGAGTTCATTGGCAAAAAAGCTATCTACCCACTGGTAATTTCGAGCGTGAAGAAGCATAGGAGCCCTTACCAGAACCCTGCTGTTATCGCATTGCCGCAAAAACCTTGTTGTCTTCTGTAAGTAATAATGGGAAAAAGAGCTTCAAAGGAGAAAAGAAAAGAGCCCGAAGTGGCAGGTTCAGAAAAAAGCAAGAAGATGAAGGAGGAAAAACGACATAGACCGAAGAAGGTCGACCTGAACCTCCGCCCCGAAAAGCAGGCCATAGAGGAAGGGGAAGAATCTGAAGAGGAGCAGCTGGTGGAACCGCCCATTGACGGGTGGGGGAAGATAAGAGACACTGAGCTCTCCAAGAGCATAGCCGAGCTCCGACATACTATTGATTTCATGAGAAGCCGACTCTCTGCGGAGAACAAAAGGGCCGCTGCTTATTACTCCCACATATACTGGTATCCGACTCCGCCGGTGCACCACTGCCCTGAATTAGTCCATGCCATCGCGCAGAACTACCAACCCTCGACTAGGCAAGTCCTGGATGCGGCAGGCAACAAACTATTCACAATCTTCAAGGAAGGCGTGCAGGATGCTTTCGCTCCTCGGCAGGGGCCGCCCAAGGGGTATACCGTTCGCAACGTTAGCCTGAGCAAACAGATGGGGAGATTCACCCCCTCCGACCACATCATTAAGTTCTTAAGAGATAATTTGAAGGATGGGCTCCCTTCAGGCAAATTGTCGCAGATGCCTCGTCCCCTTAGTGACTTCAGGCACACTGACACCTTCTCCATCATTGCGTGGGTGGCGGGCCTGTCTACTGATGCTTTCGTGCACCCCTGGCAAGTGACACTTGCAGAATGTATTTTGCGCGGAGAGTTTTACACCTCAGATTCGTCAAGGCCAAACACCAACCCGGTATACTTTGACTGGGCGGAGTGGGTGGCCCGGACCCTACACACGCGGCTGGCCAGTATGAAGAATGCTGGAGCGGACCAGTACTTTGGGCCATGCTCCTTCCTGATTTGGCTTTTCTTCTACCACACCCAGGAGCGCTTCCCCCATATTGTTGTTAGTCCAATTGGCAAAGATGGAGTTCCCCAACCAGTATACCAGTGGACTTCTCTCCTGGCGAGGAAGGAGTCATACTATGTTTTTAATCAACAGTTCTTGGGACCTGCCATGCAACTCATGCGAGGCTCCTGTCCGCGGGTGCCCACCAGCCTCAGGGACAAGGTCGTCGCCGAGAGGAAGGGCGATGTTTTCCAGTTGACACAGGGGCTTGTTGTTCGCCTGTTTGGGTTTACAGGAAAACCCTTCCTGTTACCTTTGTTCACTTCTGAATACCAGTTTGCACTAGAGGTCGCTCGCCAGAGCGACGTGACGAATGTAGTCTACGGCCACGGCCGAAAGTGGGCACCAACCTGCGATTTCCCTTTCAAAATGGGGGTCGTTGAGGTTTTCGCTCTCAAACAGTATGTTTACCTGGAAGATAAGCTTGCTGACTTTGGCCTGCTGCAAATTCCACAGCGATGGTGCTATGATCCTTTGGGGGTAATGAGAGATCACCTCAGATTTAAAAATTTCCACATTTGCCCCCGCCCGGAGATCGTGGAGCAGAGGAACAACCCGAACGGGAGAGATCTGGAGTGGCACATCGAAAGAATGAAAACGCTGCCCCCGTGGCATGAATTTTATACCATTGAGGCTGAATACGACCCCACCAGGCACCCTTTTCCGGGACCAGACTCGGCGTTTGGAGGAAGATGAAGGATGATTTGAGAGAAGAACTAAAAGGTTGGCGTGAAGATCAACTGAGAGAATGGTGGATAATGCGAGTCCATCGCCAAAAGCAAAGATCGCACGGTCTTCTAGAGATGGATAAAGATTTCAGCATTTTTTACGAAGCCAACGTTGGGTCCTGGCAACCCATCTCCTTCGCTGACTTCGTCCCTCCTAGTGCCCCAGGCTCGGGTGAAAGCCCAAGGAGAATCGAAGATATTTCTGAGCGGGAAGAAGAAGAAGAGGCAGCAGTAACACAGCAAGAACTGCCGAATGAGCCTGTTGGAAGTTCCGATACAGACGTCGGAAAGGAGGCGCAGCAGCAAGAAAAGGAGGAAAAGAAGAAGAGAAAGAAACTTGACCAAGTTCAGAGGCCTCCTCCACACCCTAAACGACCTCGCAGCAGACCCTCCGGTGCTTCTGGCGAACAACTTACAGCAAGCTCAGTTGAGTTGAATATTGGAGAAGCGGCACTCGAACCACCGCCGCAAGAAGAAAAGGTTACCGAAATTGATGTCATTGATGTGGAGGAATGCCTCCAAGGAAAGGAAAATGTAGGGGAAGAGAGAGCTGAGAACGTCGAAGGAGCCGAAGCTGGAAGAGGACGCGAACCTGACACGCAGGATTTCGTCGCTTCTGCTCTATCATTAGAGCACGCAGGTACGCGCCCCCTTTCTTCTATTCTTGTATCCCAAGTCGCGTCTATAGTAGTCCCGGCCGAAAGACCCCCAGAGTCTTCTGTCCCTTCGGATAAATCCCCCCGAAGTATTTCTCACACTGTACAGTCACCCGTTCACACGGTCTCATTCGCTGCCACAGTCCCGTTTATCCAGGCTACGTCTCGTAACCCCGCCGGTTTCCCCAATGTTTCCATTCCATCCGAGTCACTGGGCCGGGACGAGTCCACCAGCAAGACACCGATCACCCACACCACCAATCCCACAATACTTGAACAGTCCGGGGGTGACACTTCACTTCCGAACCCCGACATCCGCTCCACAGCATCACATTCCATCGCCTCGCCCACAAGATCCCCCACCACACCTATCGCCGACCCCACTGGCGAAGCGTCGTCTGTACAATCGTATTTGTTCACACCCCTGGCTGGTAACCCGGCCTCACTTGAAAATGAATTAGCACTGATCGAAGAGCGCCCTCTGGCGGAGAAGCTGCTCCGAGCTAGACAGAACAATGATAAGCTTCTTAGAGAAGCCAGGAAGAGAAGAGGGCGGACTTTGGCTAAGGAGGAGAAGTGCGCAATGTTTGATTTGAAGAATAAGAAATTATATAAAGTGAAGAAGGTGCCCAAAGTCCAGAAACCAATAGATGAGATGACCCCTGCAGACTATGAATACCAGGAGAAGGTCAAGGACCTGGAGCACTTGGATGTAGATAATGAATCTGAGTCCATGCATGTGAGGGTAGAGTCATTTCGTGCGCATGCAAAGATAGCTAATGAGCGCCGCTATGAAGCAGAAAACGCAAACATCAAGCTAGAAGAAGACCTGGCTAGGACTCGCTTGCAACTCGAAGATGCTCAGAAGCAATGTGAGCAGGTGAAGAAAGAGATGGATGCCCTGAAACAAGAAGTGGTTCAACTGCAGGCCGCAGCAGGAGATCAAAGCAAGATACAGGCCGAAGCTGAAGTGAGGGCCAAGGAATTTGAGGTTCGAATCTTGCAGATGCAACAACAGTTGTATGAGAAAGAGAGTTTGGAACAGTTCGATAGGGGCAGAATTAAAAGCATCCGTTCACACTTGCTTAAAAACTTTAGATCCCGGGCCTCCAGCGCCCTGTCAATATTGTCTTATATCACAGAAGCCCAGAGTGCTGCTGCACAGAAGGGACCAATAGTTGACGAAATAATACAGGAGATAAGAAGTCGGCTCAATTTGGCCTTTGAGGTACAGAGCATCAAGTACCAAGATTTGCAGGTAGCTGCCATGAGTCGGACAACGAGAGATTGGTCTACCGCTCAGGCCACGGTCCGCGCCTTCTTCTCTAAGGTGAGGAAAGCCCAGAAGGCTAAAAATCTCATGGACGTGTTCGAGCAAGAGCAGCGCACTTCACTAGGGTATTTCCAAAATCTCTCGAGATTGGGTTTCCCGAGCTTCACAGATGATGACGGGAACCTTTTAACCAAGGAAGAACTCAAACCAGACTGGCTCCAGTTTGAAAACGATGTTTCAGAGATAGATGACTGGAAGGAGCCAGTCACGGAGAAGCAGATCACGGATTTCATCTTTAAGTATTGTCAAATAGCGGCTTGTTTGAATGATTTAAGTGTAAGAGCCAAGTATGCCGATATAGGGCAAATTGATCGGTTCCATATTCTAGTCAAGGCGTTGCAAGATCGCGAACCCTTTCAAAAGGGTGCCTGGGCCCATGTCCGCCGAACTATGGAACGAATCCGTGATCGACTTCCCCCGCCGCCGCAGCAAGAGCAAACACCCGAGGAAGAGGAAAAGAGAAAAGGAAAAGAAATAGCCACAGAAGCGCCCTCAGGAGAAGAGGAGCAGAAAGGAGAAGGGTCTGGGGGCAACTCTGGCCCAATGGATCAAGGCTGAGGGTCCGTGCACCGAGGCGAGCTCGTTACCCCGCGAGCCGCCAGGAATGTTGACAATTTTGTCACATTGCTTGAAGGGGTAGAAAGAATCAATATTTTGTAAAGTATTCTCTTATTTTGTATGAATTTGTTCCCTTGCTTTTTTATGTATGTATTTTCAAGTATTGCAGCAATTTTGGCTTCCATTTTTGTCCCCTTTGTACATAAGCCATACATGTAAGAACTTCGCCAAAAGAGCAAACCAGGTTAGCAAGCTTCGCAGGAGAAAGGAGGAGGAGAGATAGGAGAATCCAGACAAAAGCCTGAAAATTTACTAAGGCATAGAATGAGCTTCGCTGGCGAAGCTACCACAACATCCGGTTCGGGCAGAAATCTCGCGAAGCAGCGATTGTGAATTGCTAAAATTTCCTAAGTATGAAGGAGTGCTTCGCTAAAATCTAAGCGAAGCACCCGCTTCGGCTCCCTCCTCTGGCGAACCATTCCTCCGGTGAATTCTACTTCGCCCCAAACCGCTGCGAAGCATCTACTTCGGCCGCCTTCTATGCGAAGCTCCTCATTCGAAGCTTTGTTCTCCCCGAAAAATTAAGGAAAAGATTCTAAGGCAGGAATTCGCTTCGGGCAAAATCCTTAGCGAAGCGGCATTGAGCCCACATCCCTGGCGAAGTAGTAAATAGCTAGAGGCCATGCTTTTTGCAGGAAAAATCCGCTTCGGCATAGGAACTTTGCGAAGCCGTTTTTAAAGGCCCCTTCTGGCGAAGCACATGACCATCATTCACGCTTCGGCCCACACCTGCTGCGAAGCAAAGCCCCGAACCAGAATTCAGCGAAGCTCCTCCCAGGGCTCAACCGACGAGGGCGCTTTCTTCAAGGGCACGCGTCCCAAGGCCGGGTATTTTTCCAAGGCAATTGAGTGTTTCATAAATGCGTTTTTCTTGCCCGAAAGACCCGGTGCCCATTTGTAGCAATAAGATATGAACTATCGTTGCAGAAGAAGAGCAAGGGCAACTTGTGCATCCACTCGAGCACCTCACCCGGAGCGACCCAGGACAAGTCAAACGGCTCATAAATGCAGATTTCCCCGGCTGATGCGGCCATGTTTGCTAATTGTAGAAATGGATGTGAAACCTCAGTCGCAGAAGGGGACGGGCGCGGATTTTTGTAACTGCCAGGGGCGTACTTCCGAATCCAGCTCATTAATGGCTAAGAGGGTCGGGTCCTCTATAAAAACCCTGGCATTGTAATGAAAAAAGGGGGGAGAACTTTTGCTAGAAAGCCGTTGTAACTTGATTTTTGCAATTGATATCAAGAACTTTGGGCCTCATTTCTCTCTTGTATGCTGCCTTCTGTGATTATTTCTGCTATTCTGTCTTCATTTATGTACTGTAATTCTGAATCCTGGATTTAGGTGTGTGATTGGGGACAGAACCCTGGAATTCTCCTGAAGGATACATAGGGGGGAAAATGCTGTGTTAGTTTTCTTGTATGCTGCCTGTGGATAGTGTTTCTGCTATATTCACCTGTTTCTTAACTGCTGTAATTCTGAAATCTGGATTTCGGCGTAAGGGATTAGGTGGATCCTGGAACTCGTCCAGAGGATACATAGGAAAGCTAGTGCGGTGTTTATTTATGTTTCATTCTTTGTATTTATTGCTGCTACTTCAAGATATTAGCTAGTAATCGTGCTGCTGGTTCTTTCCCTCTGAAAATCCATTGATATTCTTTCCCTTACTCCCTTTATTTCTTTCCTGCACCCTTACTCTTTTTATCTCTTTCCTGCACTCTTAGCTTAAAACACCAAGTAGTTTAGTAAAGGAGCCGGCCTTTCTCCGGAGATTGGCACGGAGGGCATCTCTTCCCTCCGGCCTTTCAATGTTGGTCCAGGTCTAGGGCGCGTATACATACCAAATCCTTTCCTGTGGCAGATTTGTGACCAACAGGTACATTTAGGGGCTTATTGGTTGTGTAGTGAGTGTCACATGCCAGAACCTAATTTGGCACCATGAAGCAGGGTATGTCAATGGAACCTTGCGAACCACACCACTTTGTTAGGGCATCAGGTTCCATATGATCTCTTGTGAGACCGTTATAGGCTTCTGGCAATATGCTCCCGATTTATCCTCTCATCACATTTGTTGGAGTATTTGAGCTGGTTCATTTTATAGGACAATCCACAAGACCAGAAGTCCATATGACCTATTCAGTCAAAAATTATAAAGTTACCTGATTCCAACTCCATTCATCTTCGATGTTGTCCACTAGCCACTACTAGATCCACTAAATAGCAATTCAATGCGGATGATCAGATTGCTTCTCTACTGCAAGAATTCACAAAAAAAGATTGTGGTTTGCCAAGGAAGAGTCATGTCATTGACTTTTTCAGTGTGTAGCTGTTTTTATAAACCATTTGTAAAGGATTAAGTTTGGTGAACTTCCAAAGGGAATTGAAGATGACTTTTTCAGTGTGTAGCTGTTTTTATACTGAACTAAAGGTTACAGTATAAAAACAGCTACACACTGAAAAAGTCATCTTCAATTCCCTTTGGAAGTTCACCAAACTTAATCCTTTACAACTGGTTTATAAAAACAGCTACACACTGAAAAATTCATCTTCAATTCCCTTTGGAAGTTCACCAAACTTAATCCTTTACAACTGGTTAGCAATGACATGACTCTTCCTTGGCAAACCACAATCTTTTTTTGTGAATTCTTGCAGTAGACAAGCAATCTGATCATCAGCCTTGAATTGCTATTTAGTGGATCTAGTAGTGGCTAGTGGACAACATCGAAGATGAATGGAGTTAGAATCAGGTAGCTTTATAATTTTTGACTGAATAGGTCATATGGACTTCTGGTCTTGAAAGTAGTTTGCTAACAAAATTGATTTGATAGTCCAATCATTGACTTCCTTCGTATGCCAATAACAATTGTTTGCAGTGTCTACATAAGATGGACTTTTAGAGGTTTTTCTTATCACTCTCTTTCAATATTTTTCTTCCTATTTTATTCCTATGTTATCTAGTTTATTAATGCAGGTTTCATATTGTCCAACTCTTGTAAACAGTCTAGCAAATTTCCATTAATTTTGAGAAAACTTATCTTCATTATCCTAGTAACATGAATCAAGGATTGCAGTTTCAAAAGACAAATCTTTGAATCAATTAATAGCAAAAGATATGTAATGGAAGTACGGACTAATATAATATTTCTATAACGTACTTTTTAAGCAACCTCTAAATTGTATTCTTATCCTTTAATAACTAAAAAAGATTGACAAAAGCTCTTTCATTTATAAGAAAATTTCTGTCTAATAAGTCATTGGAAATTGCTGTTTCTGTTTCTTTTTCTTAAAAAGGATTGTACAGTCTATATGAACCATTCTTTGAATTATAATTGTTTACTGGTTTTAAACTAATCATATGCTTTGACTCTAGGATATGCCACAGGTGGTGTCTTCAGGCTTCTTCAAGCTAATGCTAAGAAACGTACAATATCATACTCAAAGAAGAGACCTCTAGCTGTAGCTCCATTACCATCTGAGGATGAAGCTTTGATAGAGGATAGGATGAGTGAAGTTATTGTCAGAGAACATTCCCAAAAAGAGCCGGGGATGCTTCCGGCATGTGACGATGATTATGATGGTGTAATTGTTGATCCAAACAATTTACCTCTTGATGTTAATAATTTTGTTTGTTCACTCAAGGCATCCCTATCTCTATGGAGGCAACAGGTGAATGCTAGTTTACTAACCAATGCACGTTACTCTTAAAGGTCCTTTGTTATCAACATTATTATTGTTTCTTTTGAAGTACCTTTAACTTCCATTTCATAGACAGGTAGATTTCAAGCATGTAGCCCATTGTTTTGTTGATAATTTGCTCCATTAGAGAAGACAAACAGAGCCAGTACATATCCAATCTTGACATTATAGCTATATGACTTTACGGATTTCCAAAATATTGAGTAATATAAATTGCATTAAGAGACTTGTTTGCAATTTCACAAACACACTCACACAAATATATAATTTTAAAAACGATGCCATATATGTCTTTAGAAATTCTAGATTTCAAATTTGTTGCTGATAAGGTACAACTACGTCACAATAATAGTGCACTCAATGGATACACTTGTTAGAGTCCATATTCTGTACAATAAATTAACATGAGAAATTACAGGAATTATGTAGCAAATTTATTGACAAATATTAATAAGTCTTAACATAAACCCTTCATTTTATTATTATTAGTTCAAATCAATTACATTAACATTTTCCAAGATGACATATATATGGACAATGACAGTATCATATTTGTTAGGCCTGCTTACAACTCATTGATACACACCGTGTTTGGAGGTAATGGGGTTCTTACTAGACTGTTCTAACAGATTTCCTATGGGGTAATCCTATGCATCCTTGTCTCTCAAAGATGAGAATTGTACCTTCTTAAATCAAGGAGATCAAGCTAGATTACCCTTTTACTAGATAATACCAACTACTAGCATATATAAAGCGAGTAACAGCAAATTCCGTCCAACTCTTTATAATTAGAAATGACTTTGTGTTATGCCTTTTTTATTTCTTTTGTCTCCTTATATATGATATCCTAACATTTTATCCCTTAACATATGTAGACAGCAGTTCTAAGCAAGACAAATCCTAGAACTGGCTGGAATAATGTTGTCCACCAATTTTGATTGTACATAGCAATTTTGGAATGTATATGTTGCATTTGATTTTGTAAAATCAGCCAATGAAAAGGCAGGCTTGATTATAAACGTACAGGACACTAGATGACAAAACTAGCCGTCATTTGGTAATGGGCTAACTAGTGTGTTAGACGTCTAGTTAGATGTGTAGTTAGACGTCCATGGTTAGATGTCTAGTTCTTAGACGTCCAGGATTAGTTAGCGTTTAAAATATGTTAAGGCAAGATGGTTGGGGTAGTTGAGAGCGAAGTAGTTGCAGTAACTACTTCACCTCCCTATTTATACCCCCCTCTTCAAACATTGTACATCATCATCCTGATCAACATTTTGCTACGAATGCCAATTCTCTTGTACGGAAGTTCTGTTCTGTGTATAGTGATGTTGTGAGTTTATGATATTGCAGGTTGTATTGCACTGACTAGTGAGTTGCAGGTTTCCATCTTGATAAAGCATTGCAGGTTGATTGTTGCAGCAAGGACGAGATCGAGTGAGGTTTATTGCAGGTACAAGGAGTAGATACAGGAACACTATAGACGTCTAGCCTTGACGTCCGGGCAGCCGTCAGACGGCTAGCCGTCTAACCCAACTGCTTTGACGTCTAGTCCTGGCCAGTAACCGTCCGAGACCAAACATACATTAGACGTCTAGTCTACTTGTGTGACGTCTAGTTGCTGGTAACGTCTAGTCCACCTATGTGACGTCTAACCAACTCGTGACGTCTAGTTGTTTATGACGTCTACCCACCCTGTGACGTCTAGCTGACCTGCGTGACGTCAAGCCTCTGTGACGTCTAGTCTTAGACGTCTATCTACTACATCTAGACACTTGATCCTTGACGTCCATAACCAGTCTATAGGAGTATACATTGTATAAACTTGAAACCTGACTATCCTGATTGTCATCACCCTTATCCCGGGAATGTACTCATCCCTGTCTACATTTGGCGTCGTTGCCTAAGTGAACTCAGAATCTAGCGACATAAGTGATAGTTGTAAAATGTGAATGATTGATTTCAGGTCACAAAGCAGAAATCAAATATCGGTAAGAAGAAGTGCACTACTGGCAAACATAAGGACACAAAAGGCAACAAAAATCTCACCCGGAAGTGGAGAGAGTCTGGAACCTAGAAGACAAGGATAATCCGAGCATTGAAACATTGTTGGTGACTTCAGAAAACGAGGAAGAGCAAATAGCTGAGGAAGAACCCATCATTGAGAACTTGACGGCAACACCAGAACCAGCGAGGGAGAGTTGGCCAGAGGATACTAAAGGAGAGAACCTTGTATCAGGACAACTACGCGGAGGTTCGTGGGGAGGAAGACCGGAGCCACGTTTGGTATATTCGTGAAGGAGGTCGCGAAGCAGAGACCAATTGGAGTCGGGTAGAAGGCTATTTGAGTACAATTTTGCACCACCAACAGTAGATAGACAACTAAATTGAACTCCACAACCACCAACACCAGGAAATACGAACAACAGAACAAATACTATGGCGACAAATCTCGCCAATAGAACAATACAACAAAAATGCCCACCTTTTTCAGGTGAAGGAAAGGAGGACCCATCTCGGCATGTGGGAACTTGCATTACCATTTGGGGAGCAAATGGGGTCACACAAGACACAAAATGGTTGCAACTATTCCCAACCACATTGCGAGGCATGGCAATAGACTGGTACTTGAAAAGACAAAGTATGCAAGCATTTACACAATGGGAGGATTTGAAGACTGCATTCATAGAAGAATTTCGACCCCTGAGGGATGACATTGACATCATCATAGAAATATGCGTCACTAAGCAAAAACCGGATGAGGATGTAAAAAGCTACAATAGAAGATTGAAACAATTGACAGATAAAATGGAGATGACACCTGCTGACGATATGATAAAGCGGTGGTTTTTGCATGGGTTACTACCAAAATTCAAGAAGAAAATGAAGGCAGTACCATCCTCAACATATGCGAAAGCACTGGAGAAGGCTAGAAAGTTTGAAAGTGAAGGCAAACAAACAACCACGGGTATCGGAGGTTACTTAAAGCATAATAAAGATTCAGAAAGTGAAGTTGAAGATAAAGTTCAGAGCACAATTCACACCTTCCGGAGAGAATTTGACAAAATTCTAAAGGAAGCGAAAGGAGAAGGCCGCAAGGATCGGAAAGAGATTTGGTGCTCGGATCGCAAGACAGAAGGACATTCAAATGTAAACTATCCAAGGAATGCATACTGTAACATATGTGAGATAGCGGGACATCCTGTAGCCGACTGTCCATTCAACCTGAAAAGCAAGAGGCATCAGACATTGGCTATACAACAGGAAGAGCAGCCAAATACGCCAAGAAATGGACAAGGAGCCACTAGCAGAGGATATAGGAATAATCATTGAGGAGGAAGACAAGGAGGCCAAAGTCGATTACAGTACGACTCTGAGGGTCGACCGGTTATTCAATGTCGGAATTGTTAAGAATGGGGCCATTTTGCGAAGAATTGTTCCAAACCCCAGAATGCAGGTAACAACACTACCCAAATGTGTAAATGGTGTGGTCCGGGAAACCACAAGGAAGCTAATTGTCCAAAGAAGGCAAGTACCAGTGGAACTCAGAATATCAACCTCATTGGCATTGGAGACGTGACAGAGGTAGAAAAAGAAGTCTTGGCTGTAACAAGAGCACAGACCAAGAAAACGAACAGTACCCAAACCCTGCCAAGGAGAAAGAACGATGGCAGGAATCCCAAGAATTAATCAAAACAGAACTAGCAAAGGAGAAGCAGGGTCAACTAGTTCTGGAGAAAGTATTGAAGAGACCAAAGATCACCATGAAGGCATCAGTAGAAGGCTTGGTAACTAAGGTGCTAAAAACGAAGGTGGATATGAAGGTAGCCAACCTGTTTAGTATAGTACCTGAGTGTATGCTACGATCGAGGAAGCCATCAAGAGGAAGGATGAAACTCGACAGGTAACAACCATCAAGCAAGGACAATTCATCGATGCGGCAATCCTGATGATTGAAGCCGGGAGAAGGCCAGCTATAGTCTAGATGGAAGTTTTGGACCATAGACTGAATCAGGTGATTGTAGATGGAGGGTCTAGTGTGAACGTGATGCCATAGAAGACATGGCGGATTATGGGGCAACCCGCCTTACGGTCTCCAAATTTCAAACTATATGGCGCCGATCAATATGGCATTGAAACAATAGGCATTTTGATGAATCAGAAGGTACGCATAGCAAAGCAGGACTTAATTTTGGATTTTGTTGTCATGGCTATGTAGAAACCCGCATATGATGCATTGCTGGGACGGGGATGGTTGAGAACAACAAAAGTCAACCACAATTGGGAGAAAGAACATCTATCCTTCAAGCAGGGGCAACACAAGTATATAATCAATCTGAAGAATCAAAATGTGAGTCAAGACATAGCCACTTCAGATGATTTGGGATCCTCTTCATCAGATGGTGAGACTGGGTATGAACTAGATGAGGAAGGAGTGTTGCACCTTGAAAACTACACGGAAGATGAGTATGACCAGGACAAAGGCTTACTACATTGGCAGTTGGAAGACTACGAGATATTTTCTCCCCAATGTTTTTGCATAGATTCTGGAAAGGAGGTTCAAAAGGATGAGCTACAAGAACCTGAAAAGGGAACTAGCAATAAAAGACAGACAACAACAGAAAAGGACAAGGAAAGGGAGAAGTGGACATTTCCCAAGAATTTTGTAGAATTCACGATGGGGGAGGCAGTCATTGAAGATAAACTAGCCCACCCCATTGCTGCACTGAAAGCAGCAAATGACCCTGAATCCATAAAATATGAAGGTCCTAAAATGATTCAGGTAAACTTGGGAGAAAATGGTGAGGAAAAGATGATCAAATGTGGAGATGATTGGGATCCAGTCCTGAAAGCAACAACATTTAAGATTTTTCTGGACTATAAGGATGTTTTTGCTTGGACATATAAGGACTTGAAGGGAGTACCACTAGAACTTTGCGTACACAAGATTCCTCTTATTGAAGGTGCGCAACCTATGAGAAGGCGACCTTACAGAATGAATCCCAAATACGCAGCAAGGGTAAATGCCGAAATTGAAAAAATGTTGGATGCAGGCATTATCTTTAAAGTTACGACAAGCGAATGGGTTTCATCGATTGTAATTACTCTAAAAAGAGAAGTAGATAAAATCCGAATCTGTGTGGATTTTAGAAGTTTGAATGCCGTAACCATAAAGGATCCCTTCCCGATCCCTTTCACAGACTCCATATTAGAAGAAGTAGCCGGCCATGAGATATATTCATTCTTGGATGGATTCTCGAGCTATAACCAGATTAGCATAGCGGAAGAAGACAAGTTGAAGACCACTTTTGTTGTAGAAAACGGAATATACACATATAACCGCATGCCATTTGGACTATGCAATGCACCAACTACTTTTCAGAGAATCATATTGTACATTTTTGATAAGATGTCCACAGGAAACTTTAAAGCTTTCCTAGATGACTGGTCGCTGTATGGCAGGACACAAGAACATTTAAAAGCTTTAGAAGAATGTATGGGATTGTGCAGGAAAGCAAGAATATCATTGAATCCAAACAAATGCGTCTTATTAGTGCCATATGGAAAGCTGCTAGGGCATATAGTATGCCAAGAGGGTTTGAAACCCGACCCAAATAAGATACGGGTAATATTGCTAATGGAGGAGCCACATAATGTGAGCTCAGTCAGAACCTTTTTAGGGACAGTCGTTGACATCTCATCCACTAGACGCACTTACGCGAAAGGGTGTGCCATTTAAATGGACAAAATAGCACCAAGGAGCGTTTGAGGGATTGAAAGGCCACTTAGTGAAAGCACCTATCCTAGTTTACCCAGACTGGGATATGGAATTCCATGTGCATGTGGAAGCCTCAAAATTCACCATTGGATGTGCATTGGCACAAGAAGGACAATTCGGGTTAGATCAGCCCATATACTTTGCAAGTCGGCTATTGTCCAGAGCCGAGAATAATTACAGCACAATAGAGCGAGAAGCAGTGGGAATGGTGTATGCGGTGCAGAGGTATAGACACTATTTACTAGCAAACCCCTTTGCCTTCTATGTGGATCATCAGGCCCTGTTGTAATTGATCGATAAACCAACAATCTACGGACGAGTGAGTCGATGGCCCATCACCCTGCAGGAATTTGTGTTTAGAGTGGTAGTAAGACTAGGAAAGAAACACATAATAGCGGACCAATTGTCAAGGATTCGCTCCGGAGAACCTGCAGAGGGAAGAATACCAGACGAATTCCCTGATGCCCAGTTGTTTATGATTAGTGCAATACCAGGATGGTACAAACCTATAGGGGAATACTTGTCGACAGGAGAGCTGCCAAAGGAACTAACAACAGCCGAATGGAGAAAAGTAATTATGAGATCAGAACCCTTCACCTTGATTGCAGGATTGCTTTACGAGATGGGGGAGGACCACATATTGCGAAGATGCATAATGGAGGATGAAGTACAACAAACCCTGAAAGAGACACATGAAGGATTGGCAGGACACATTGGACCATATGCGACAGCCAGGAAAGTACTGTTAGCAGGTCTATGGTGGCCCACCCTCTTTCATGATGCAAAGAATATTGTGACAGCATGTGATACGTGTCAAAGAACATGGAAACCCTTGAAAAGAGACTTCATGCCATTACATCCATCCTAGCCTCAGGAACTCTTTGAGAGATGGGGACTGGATTTTGTAGGTCCTTTAAAAACAAGTTGAAAGAGGAAATGCTGATATATCGTAGTTGCTATGGAGTATTTTACAAAATGGGTAGAAGCAAGAGCTTTACCGGACAACTCGGCAAAAAGTACACTCGCTTTTTGTACGAACAAGTGATTACAAGGTTCAGGATACCTTTACAATTGACAAGTGACAGAGGAGGCCACTTTGTGAATGCAATTATCCAAAATTTGATGGAAGAATTCAGAATTTTTCACTCCTTGTCAAGTCCGTATTACCCCAAAGCAAATGGGCAGGCGGAAGCAACAAATAAAATCCTGGTTTCAATCATGTACAAAACATGCGGAGTAGAAGGAGCCGACTAGGAAGAACGGTTACCAGCAGTGTTATGGGCATACAAAACCACTTTCAAGCCCACTACGAACCACACACCCTTTCAACTGATGTATGGACAGGAGGCAGTAGTACCAGTTGAATTCCTTGTACCAAGTTTAAGGGTAACATTCAACAATCGGTTGAATGACGAGGAAAGCATGCAAGAGCGACTGACAACATTGGTACAGTTGGACGAAAAGAGGGTAATGGCACAATGGGCAACGAAGATCGCACAGAAAAGAAGGAAACTCTGGCATGATAAACATCTTCGGAAAATGGATCTCAATGCTGGTGAATTAGTTCTCAAATACAATGGTAAGGGAAAACTCAAGCCAAGAAAATTAAAAACCATGTGGCTTGGAACCTTCCAGGTAGAAGAAGTACTAGAGAATGGGGCAGTGAAATTAAGAAAGTTGGATGGAACACTATGCCCTGAGGTAATTAATGGTTCTAAGTTGAAGGTATACAAGCCACATACTCAAGTAAATATGATCAACTTGGAGCAATCAGGAACTTCCGAAACAATGACAGGAGAAGTAGATCCAGGAACACAATCTCTTGACAATGACGAGCAGAGTAATGTTGTTCGAGAGGAAAAACGCATAACCTGGATTGTTTATTTGGGACTGAAGGAGGATCAGCAATTGAACGAAGGGAAGGAGAGCAGCAAAGGTTGCAGTTACATGTTCAATTTCCAAATGACAATGAGGAAGACCGACTCCAAGCTCTGACGGAGGTCGCTCTACAAGAAGTTCCGGAAGAAGAAGAAGAAGAAGAAGAAGAAGATGAAGAAGAGGGAGCTAGACTTCTTCAATGTATGTGATTGGAGACACAACGAATGCAAGAAGAATATGAAACGTTAAGACAGTACAATAATCAACTGTGGGAAAAGGTGATTCAGGAGTTGGACACAACCATGCAACGAGTGAATGGAAGACATGAAGCACGTCAAGCGGAATGGGCAGATCTAGAACAAGGGGAACTAAGAGGAAGTGCAACAGGAGACTCTTCAGAAAGCAGTTTATTTTCCTTGGAGGAAGAACAGGAAGATACTGTAATCCCAGTAGAAAATAGAAGAGGGAAAGCAATAACAATAGCTACAAATTCTAGGAACATTAAAAATCATGCTTATTTCAGAAGAGTCCTCAAGCTCGAAATCAGTGAACCATCAAGATATGAGAGAACATACAGAAAGACCCAGGATATGGGAAGTAGGACAAAGCTCGACTGCCAAACATCAGATAAGCAGGGAGGAAATGGCAGCCATTATATGGAAGGATATCGAGTTGGTACTGTTGGTTACGAATCTGCCATGAGGAAAGGATTTTGGGTTAATGCGCCCAGATTCGCCCACCAGCATGAAAGGCCGGAAGGAAGAGATGCCTTCCGGGCCAATCTCCGGAGAAGGCCGGCTCCTTTTGGGGGTTTTCTGATTTAAGCTAAGAGTACAGGAAAGAGATAAATGAACAGAAAGGAATTTACAAATATACGTGGAGGTTGGTGGGGGGAACTAACAGTACGGCAACCAACAATCACCAATACTTACTGCATTACAAATATAAAGCGCGACTGAGAACTGCAAAATCTAACGTATACTTCCGATACTTAAGCAAAGGTACGCACGGCTACAATGGTCCCCTAACAGACATTCCCTACAAGGAACTAACAGTACGGCAACGCATCAATCACCACCTACGGACACTAACATGAGTAGAAAGCAATCATAGAGATATCAGAGCCAGGTATATGTGTCGTGTAGAGAATTTAACCGCACAGCTTCAATGGCTCCCTAACAGACATTCCCTACAAGGAACTAACAGTACGGCAGCGCATCAATCACCAGATACGGACCAGCAACGTAACACACAACTTATGAAACTGCTACCACATCTATTCTATGTATCCTTTTAATTCATGAAGTACAGAGGGTGCTTTAAACAAGCAATGCTAGAGGCACCTGATCACCAAATGCTGAAATGAATCAACGAGCCGTGACACAGGTTAGCCTAAGGCATGAATATAAAGAAAGGCAGCATAAAAAACAGAAGCAGCAGAACAGAACCAGGCATACAAATTATATTTATAAGCAGAAGCACGGTTACATTGGTTCCCTAACAGACATTCCCCATCCACCCCTTTACAATGAATTCATGGTGGGCTTTTATAGCCCGAGTCCCTCCCGTTACATTAATGGGCACAAGGTCCCAACCAAACATAAGCTGACAAAAGCGGCGAAAGAGCTGCAAATGCTGACCTTTTGTCGGACCGGACTGTACCCGCAGCATGGTCTTCCTGGAAGCTGGACAGCTACATGGCGGTGTGTTGAGCAGAACTTCTCTCTGGCAGTGATGCGGGTAGCTGGAGCAGGTGAAACCTCAGATCAGCTTTAAATGAGGCTACTGGCGCAGGCAGTGCAGCCCATGCTTGTCCTTTTGCTCGGCACGTTTCGGCTCTAATCCCGAAGCTGGACACTTGTCAGATGATGAATGATGCTTTTTGACACGTGTCTGCCTTGAAAGGCAGGTTATCCAACTTCGCTTGGGATCAGAGCGCCTCGGGTTGCGTGGGCAGAATACAGTGCAGTCGGGAAGGCCTTCATGCCTTGGTCAAATTCTGGGTTTGTTCCCCTACTGCGCACCTGTCAAGGGCGCACTCCGACTTCGCTGCGAAGTCGGACTGCGCACAGGTGAAAACTGGTGTCTGCCGCCGTACGGACTTGCTCCAGCACTTGATCTTTCTTCCGTCGACCGCCGCTTGCAAGGTGCGCCCGAAAGTAGGGCGAAGTCGGACTTCGCACCAAATCGGGCGAAGTGCGCACTTCGCACCAAATCGGCGGAAGTGCGAACTTCGCACCAACACTGGGCGAAGTGCGCACTTCGCACCAAAACTGGGCGAAGTGCGAACTTCGCACCAACACTTAGCCATTTTTCAGGTAACTTGCTGGAAAGTTAAAAAACCAACTGGGGGACTCCGAGAAAGGGGGGAAAGAAAGAGAATGCGGGAAAGAAAAGGAAAGGAGAGAAGAAGGAAGGAAAATAGAGGAAGAGGGGAAAAGAAGAGCAGCACTGTTACAAACTTGAAAACATTGCACCCCGTGCAAAATGTGACAACATTTCTGGCGGCTCGCGGGGTGTCGAGCTCGCCTCGGCGCAAAGAATCCATGCCTTCATCCTTTGGGTGCAGAGGAACTTGCCTCCCCTGCCTTTTGCTGCTCTAGCTGTTCTCCTTGCGGCAACTGTTCTTCAGATTCATCTTTGTCAGTTGCCCCCTCAGAATCACCTTCCGAAAGCTCTCCATCTCTTGCTTCTGCCTCGCAAATGCGAGTGTATGCCGCCTGGGCTTGACGCCAGGCTTCTGCTTCAAATGGCCGGCGGTCAGCAACTTCTTCTAATGCTGCGTGGAAAGCAGCGACCGCGTGCAGGTCGATGGTGAGGTATCTTTTCTCTAACTCCTGGAAGTAGGAGCTGATCTTGCAATATTTGGACACCATCTGAGTGACCTGATTGTCTTGGATTGGCTCAGTCCAGCTATCAATGTCAACTGTATCTGCTTCGAAGGATTGCCAATTCCTTTTCACCTGATCTAGGGTGAGAAGCTCGCCATTCTCAACAAAACCTGGGCACCCTAGTTCTGAAAGAGCGCGAAAGGGGGCCAAACAAATGTCTCTTTCATGTACGAATGCGTCTAGCATTCGTCTGGCCACTCTCAACTCTTCAACTTTTTTGAAATATTTGTGCAAGGTCACCCTTGCACCTGCCCATTCTGCAGCGAATGAGGACACGGGAGAAAATTGGAGGCCGTTGCGCTCGCGCTCCTGAAGATTTACCGCCGTGTCCAGCCATTGCTTCGCCCCGACGTTCGGCCTCCTCTACCACAGGCTTTCCCTGGGCATAAACTTCTTGAATTCTGGATGCGAAATCCAGAACTGCCATCGCCTTATAGGTGTGGGGCTTGCATTCCCGCAGCAAACCAGCCCGCATCTCCTTAACCTTCTTCTTCGAAAAGACCGTCGCTTGAGATGCTTTCTTCGCAAGTTGCGATTGCGCCTGCTTCAAAGACTCTTGGAGCTGAGAAATCTGCTCCAAGGCTGCTTGCTTTTCGGTTGCGGCCTTTTGCTGGGAAGCGGCCAGCTGGGCTTTGAGTTCATCTATTTCTTGCCGCGCCGCTTCCAGCTGCTCAGTGGACCTGGACAGGTCCTCTTCAAGCTGCCTTGTTTTATCCTGCAACCCGAAAAGCTCTTCCTGCTCCTCCAGACTCTTGACAAAGAGATTATCAGCTTTGCGCATGATCGTCTGAATCTCATATTGCTTGTTGATGTCGTCAAAGCTCTTCTCCTTTGTCTGGAGCTCGTAGTCCGCCCCCGGTCATTTCCCCGGAGAGGCTTCTTCACTTTTGGGATTATCTTCTCTCGTTGTAAGCACTCTCCTCCCGAAATCGTACTTGGCGCGTTTTACCGGGGCGGCTATCTCTTCAGTCTCCTCCGCTTCGTGTTCGGAGGAAAGAGACAGAATATTCTACAGCCCTCGTTGCCAAGGGCAAGTCGTCTCGTATTCCGGAGGTCATCCATAAAATCTGGTTCCCCCAGCCTTAGGGTTCCCGCCGAGACGTCTCTCCTGCGGGGATGGGATCAGGAGGAACCGGATGGACACTGGAAGGATCGGCCGCTTGTGTGGGCGACCGGGAAATGGAGATGGGAGCGGCTGATACTGTGAGGGTTTGAAGCGGCTGAGACGGTGGATGTGACGGTGAATGGACGGCTTCAGCGCTAACTTCAGGCGAAGGGTTTGGAGTTGTGCTCAGAGATAGGGAAACGTTAGGGTTCTGAGCAAACTGATCAAAAGAATGGGGGCCGCTAGAAGGACGTGGAGACGGGGAGGATGATGCGGCCATAGCTTGCTCGGATTGAGCGGGAGACGGAGTGGGAGTAGGACTGGATGAGACCAAAGAGACAGGGGCAGCAAACGTACCTGCGGGCTCCGCCTGAGCCGATGCCGGATGGATGTCTGTGCGTCTGACTTCGGCGGCTGGCTTGGGACTGCCTAGAGAAATTGTCCCTGCGGCGGCAGGACGCGGCTGCGGCTCGCGACTGGTTGCTGCACTATCAAGCTAGGTCGCCTGATCTTCTCCACTCTCTTCCGCTTCTTCTCTTCTGGAATAACGGTCGGATCAGGGGAAGGAGATGAAGCAGGTGCGACAGGCGCTGATGCTCCCACGGTAAACTTGTACCGGGGTTTGACTTGCATAAGGTCTGCCGCAACCGGTCCGCTCTGTGGCGGTGCTCGGCGCCTTTTGTGCTCGAGGGATTGCCTCCGGCGTTGCTTTGACTAACTCTTTCGCCTTCTCAGGCGCCGCCTTGGAAGCCACGGGCTGCATTGGTTCGGCCTGGATGTCTGTTGGGCCCACGCTGGCAGTTGCCGAAGTGTACAACTGTTGGGAAGGAGACCCTCCTTTATAGTCTTCAAAGGGGCCTCGGGGAACGTAACCTTGATATGCGAACGGCCGCCAGCTGTCATGATGCTGGTCATAGAGAACCGAAAAGTCGTCATCTACGGCCAGATTCTTTCTTGTGGATTTGTCGTGCTGCGTGCGGCATCTCATCTTCCAAAGATTCAAGTAATCTTTTCTTTAGACCAGGTTAAGGCCTCGCTATCTTGGATAGAAATTTTTTAAACCCCGGAGATGTGAACCGGTGGTCCGGGTTTCGCTTGGGGTCATATGTCACCTCCTCGCAAGAAAAAATCCCCGCCAGGGAGGAGAAGCTTCCATCAATTCAATTTCCCAGTCAAGGTCCACATGGACCACATCGCACTTATCTTCGGTTATATCTGCCCGGGGGCAGAGATGTGTGAACTTTCCCCTTATCCCATATGGGTCATACTTCCAACGCTGCGGCAACAGAACCAGGCCAATCCGGGAAAACTCCTGCTCAAGGTAGACATGCTGTCCTACCTCAGTAATCTCAACGTTTGCCCAGGAAAGAGGATATTGAAAAATCTGTCCTCTCTTCTTTCCTAGACCAAACTCCTCTTCAACATAATCCATCTGCCGGGCAACCTCCATCCCGAACAGATGCTCTGTACACCAGTAGGGCAGCAAATGGGGTTTGCCCTTGAATCCGTAGATTCTGACCACAATTCCCTGCGTCAGTCTGAAAACGTCCCCGAGCTTCTGATTTAGCAAAGCGCTCGTCATTTCCCTCGGGGGGCGTGGAATTTCGCTTTCACTGAAGACTGACATGACGAATCCCAGAAAGTTGAAGTTGAACTTGTAGTAGGACCCTTTCCGGTATAAGTCATCCGTCCAGTTATAGACGGGCTGTGGCTCTCCCCTCTCGTTGACCTTCTTCAGGTTCAGGATCGGCATCAGGGGGTGCAAATGGTACAAACAAAGCCAGGCTAGAACAGAACTGAAACGAAAATCGGTAGACTGCCTCTTCTGGATCTTCACCAGGCTGGAATGAATGGCGTAAGCCAGCCAGTCTGCCCAGTCAAAAAATATGGGGCGCTTTCCACTTCTCTGCGCCGCTGGTTCGTAGGATTCTCCACACAGGAGACATTCTGCCAGCGCTAGCTGGTACGGCTGTACCAGCTCATCGGAGTCGCAGCCGAGAATCCATGCCAGAATGGTATATAGATACTTGCTCTGAAATTTCGCCAAAGGCATGGGGCCGGTTGGCCACTGTCCAGCTGCAAGCGGGGCGTTCAGTTCTGAATTGAGGAAATCCCTCATCCGTTTGGTATTCGCGAAGCGTCCCGCTTGCTCACCCAAATTTATCTTTCTGAGGATTGTGCTGGAGTCGTACTCCAACCCTGGGGCGAAAGCTGGCTGGACAGTCTCTCTGCGCAGTGTGAACAAGGGTTTACCGCTGGAGCTGCAAATTTGTCGGGTAACTGGTCTGTAGTGTCTGACAATTAGGTCTACTAGTTCCGGGCATTGATGGACAGGAGGGCACAAGAATCTGAAAAGATTGGATTTGTACGCCGCTCCGAAATGGTGGGAGGGCGAAACTTTGTCGGCCCAGCTTTCCACATTTGCCCGCAGCTTCGTCAGGCTCATAGAAAAAGAGCCGTCCACGTATCCCGCCAAGTAATTTACTGGAGGTGGTGGGGCTTGCCCACGCTGTACTTTTTTAGGCCGGGATTTTGACTTTCTCTCTGGCGGGGTTTCACTTCTGAAAACGCCCGGCCGCGGTAAATCCTTTGGTTCGCCACTTTCGCTGGACTGCGCTGACACTGGCATCTTTCCTCTGTCCATTTCTCCGAATCGGCAATAATTACAGGCTCAGAGCGTCTACAGCAGATTTCGCTGTCAAAGGAATAATTTGCACCGTTTAAGGAATAATCTGTGCAATCTGGAATGTTTGAAAACATCTGACCCCCTTTTCTAGATAAAGACAGCGCCATTAATGCCGCGCAGGAGGGGGTAGGTCGGCTGAGTTATGCTTCTTTGGTGGCTGCGCAGGAGAATGTTTGGAAAAAGTGCACTCCGGCAGACGTGCCATGCTCTTTTGCTTGCACTTTCGTTGAGGAACGTGCAATCATTAATTCTGTCTTGGACGCTGCGCCATGGCTGACGTCACTGCCGAAATCAGGGCACACTGCTCAAGAAAGAATCATTGGTGCGAAAACCCACTTTGAAACGGTCGCAACGCGCCTTGGGCCCAGTTTAGACCTTTTTGAATATTTTATTCATTTTTTGAACTTTTGCCCAAACTGGCCCAGAAAACGAGGCGCAGTCGGACTTCGCCCAAAGTTGGGCGCGGTCCGACTTCGCCGGCGAAGTCGGACTTCGCCCGAATTTCGGGCGAAGTTCGAACTTCGCGCGAAGTGCGCGTTTGAACCGTTCCTTCTTCTTTTCCTTGCCGCGCTCAAGGATTGAGCGCAGTCTGGTTTCATCGCAACCTTCAACACTTTTCTGCTCCCTTTGATCTGTTTGAACTGCGCAGGGTAAACATTGGAGCGAGCTAGGACTTCGCCCGAAATTCGGGCGAAGTGCGCACTTCGCGCGAAGTTTGCACTTCGCGCGGAAGTCGTGCGCAGTTCGGACTTCGCACGCAAGTCGGCCGAAGTCCGACTTCGCGTGCGAAGTCGGACTTCGCCCAAGTTTGGGCGCAGTCCGTTCTTCTTTCTTTGTACAAGCTTCGCACTTGGCTGGCCCGAAGCCCGACTTCGCTGCGAAGTCGGACTTCGGCCAACACTTAGTCAATTTTTTGCCTTTTTTCTTCCTTTTTTTCTTCTTTGTTTGCTTCCTCCTTTGCACAGCCGAACTTCGCCCTTCCTGAGGGGCGACGACGGACTTCGCTGCGAAGTCCGTCTTTCTCTCCCGTGCCGCAGTTAAGCTCAAATAATAAAAAAAATAAAATTAAAAGCTGAAAACCGGAAACTGTACATGCTGGGAAATGAAAAAGCATAAGGGAAATTTTTTACAAGGGCCACTTGGGCACCTTCAGCAGCGGTAAATTTTTAAGTGGAACCCGTTGACAGGGATAGGCAGGAGCTGACCCTCCATATCCCGAAGCACATAGGCATTAAATTGGTTCACCCGGGCAATCTGATAAGGGCCCTCCCAGAGAGCATCAAACTTCCCGTGATTACCCGGCTTTGCTTTATATGAGTCCCACTTCAGCACCAGGTCCCCGATTTCGAAAACTCGGGCAGTGGTGCCTTTTGCAAACCAGCCTTGAGTGGCTGCAATGTGATCAGTGAAGGCCTGGTATGCACTTTCTCTGTCTTCTTCCAACTGCAGGAGTTGGCACAGTCTGTCGTCCACCGGGTCTCCGCTGCTCTTGTCTTCGTCAATCATCCACAGGGCAGGGATCTCGATGTGTGATGGCATGACAGCTTCTTTGCCATAGACGAGCGCATAGGGGGACGTTCTGAGGGATTTCTTGAACGCAACTCTGTCCGCCCACAGTGCCCGGTTCAGGAGCAAGTGCCAAGTCCGCTTGTTTCTTTCAATGGTCCTCCGGATGATCTTCAGGAGGTTCTTGTTAGTAGACTCGGCAAGGCCATTCCCCTGCGGGTAGTAGTTAGAAGACATCTTGTGATAGATGCCAAGTCTGCCGGTGTACTCCGTGAGTACAGCGCCTACAAATCCCGGACCGTTGTCTGTCACAATTGACTCTGGAACCCCGAAGCGGGTAATCAGGCTCTCAATGAACCTGATGACCGTTTCTTGGTCGGCATTCTTGGTCGGGATTGCCTCTGCCCACCGTGTAAAATAGTCAGTAGCTGTAAGAATAAACTTGTGGCCGGCAGAGGAGTTAGGAGAAATCACCCCGATGAAGTCTAAACCCCATTGCTGGAACGGAGTCTCGGCTTGAATCGGCTGAAGGGGCAGGGGTGCTTTTCTGTTTCGGCCAGCAAACCTCTGGCATTGATCACATTTAGAGCAGACCGCATGAGCGTCTGCGAATAGAGTGGGCCAATAGTACCCAGCTCTTATTATTTTTAAGGCCGTTGGCCTTGAAGAATGGTGACCCCCAGGCATCCCGGAATGAAAATCTCCGAGGACCCTAGGCTGGTCAGATTTAATGACGCACCGCAACAGGATGCCGTCGATGTTTTTGAAGTAAAGCCCCTCGGGGCGAAGAGTGTACTTGAGTGCACCCAGCCGAAATCTCCTTCGTTGTGAGGCGTTCAGGTGATCGGGACATCTTCCGGTGCGTAAGTATCTCACCAGTTCATCTGTCCAATCACTCCCCTCCGATAAGGAGTTGGCTAGGTAGATGCGTGTCGCTGTGTCCTCCCACTTACAGACGGAGATGCCGGCTACAGCGCTTCGGGCCAATTCCTGACACAAGGCTCGGCCTCTGATAAGCTTGGTGGGCCGCACTTCAATGTCGAACTCCTGGATTTTTGCAATCCATCCTGCTCTCTTGTGACCCGGTTCTCCTTGTAAGATGAAGCTACGAACATCCGGGTGAATCACAAAGACAGTAGTCTTGCTCTGGGAGACAAAGTGCCTGAACTTTCGAAGGGATTTCATAACAGCCGTGAACCTCGCCGCTCTATAAAATTGTACTTTTCTTCATGCGGCAGAATCACTTGGCTCGAGGAATGCTATGGGGCGCTCCTCACCATCGTCTCCCTTCGAGTTAGGACTGCAGCGTAACTTTCGGGCTCTCCCACTGCATACAGGATGAAGTCCTTGGAGTAGTCCGGGTTTGTCAACACCGGAGCTTGTGCAATTCGGGCCTTGATCTCCTCGAAGGCTTGCTCTCTCTCATCAGTCCATTCGTAACGTGTATCTTTCTTAAGCAGTTCGGCCATAGGCTTGATCACCTGTGCGAAGTCCGGGATGAACTTCCGCACAAAGTTAATCTGACCGAAGAAGGACTGCAGCCCTTTTTTGTCGACGGGGGCTGGCAAGCGAACGAGGGCTTCTACTCTGTCAGGGTCAATGGAGAGGCCTTCCTCGGAGATGACATGTCCCAGCAGCTTTCCTTCCTTCACCGCGAAGACAGACTTCTTCGGGTTTATAGAAATGCCGAATTCTCGACAACTCTCAAATATTTGCCGTAGGTGCGAAACATGATCTCCTCGTTGGTGAGAGAAAACAGTCATGTCATCAAGGTAGATGACAATAATCTTATTGAGCAGCTCTCCGAAGGCCAGGTCCATGGCCCTTTGGAATGTGGCACCAGCATTAGATAAGCCAAACGGCATGCGCTGATAGGCGAACGTCCCCCACTTGGTGGTAAACGCCGTCTTATGCTGGTCCTCATCTTTGACCCAAATCTGGTTGTAGCCGGAAAATCCATCTAAAAGTGAAAATCTCTGGGCTCCAGCAACGATATGTAGGATCTGGTCGATTTGGGGAAGCGGATAGTGGTCCCGGAGGGAAGCCTGATTTAGGTTTCTGAAGTCGACACAGAGACGAATGTCGCCATTCTTTTTCCTCACGGGCACCAAATTCGCGACCCAGGATGAATGTTTGATGGGGTAGATGATCTTGGCCTCCAACCATCTTCAAGAGCTCGGTCTTCATCATGGCCTCAATCTTCGGATTCACGGCCCTCTGCTTCTGTCGGAATGGCTTAGCGCCATCCTCTAGCTCAATAGTATGCTGGATGACAGTTCTGTCATACCCCTTCAAATCCTCGTAGCACCAGGCCACGATGTCGGGGAACTCCTGGCACAGTGATCTGATCTGCTCCAGCTCCTCCGACGTGCAGTCTGTTCCGACCTTGATGGTTTTACCAGGTTCAAGTTCCAGGTCAGCATACTGCCTCGGGTCTACTTTGATCCTGTGGGATATTGCTCTGTCATTCTGATCAAAGAGACTTTCTAATGTAATCAGTCCTTTTGGGACGTGATTATTCCGTAACTGTATCAACCCCTCATATTGCTCGTCATCAGGGTCTCTACCTTCGATTACACACACTTCGTTAACCAGGAATGTGACGATCTCCTCGTCACAACCGAACACCCGCCGGTGGGTGTCCTTATCGTGCACGTAAGGCTCGTAGATAGTGCGAACCGGCTTCGGTTTCGGACAACGTCTTCAGCCGGAACGCACTGGCTCCAACAGACGCCAGAATATCGGCGTGCTTGTTTTTCTCACGCGATATTGCTTTGACATTCAATGAGTCGAATGACTCCATCAGGTCCCACACCCGGTTACGGTACGCTCTAAGAAAATGCTGTTTGGATGCGCACTTCTCCGTAACTTGGTGACACACCAGCTCTGAATCTCCGAAAATCTGTAGGTGTTTGATTCCGAGCCTCTCCGCCTTTCGCAAACCCAAGCACAGGGCTTCGTATTCCGCCGAGTTGTTAGTGCAGCTCCAGGCCAACCTGTAGGCATAGTCCTTCTGGATTCCGGTTGGAGAAACCAGAAGTACCCCTGCACCGGCGCCATTCTTGCATCGCGCGCCGTCAAAGAAAAGCTTCCACAGCTCATCGGGTGCAGGTCCTACTTCTTTTGCAGCCGACATGTCAAGCCTCTCGGGCTGTACGATAGAGTAACAGCCTTGCTCTGTTCCGATTACGGCATTGAAGTCCCGCAACGAGAACTCATCTTCAAGCTGTAGCACTTCGAGGGCTTGCTCACCCAGACTCCACTGTCACCAGCTCTTCCTCTGACAACTGGACCATGCAGTCCATCTCTCCTCCGGGTATCTTGTCTACTAGGAAGGGGGAAGGCTTCTCATTAAAAATTTTCAGTCTCCTTCCTTTGAAGGGCACTTCCATGTGTGAGTAGTCTAGAGACAGGTACCCGCCCAACTTCGCAGTGAACTCCCGAGAGAGACACATGCCGAAGTAAGGTTCCAAGTCAACAACCACGACCTCTTGGATGACTACGATGTCGAGAGCCTTGTGCAGCCGGATAGGGATGTCCTTTATGACACCAACTGTCTTGACAGGGGTGCCGTCTAATTGCAGCACGCCTTGGCTGCTCCGTGTGTATTCCATCCCGATCTCGTCGCGTACGGCCTTCGGCATCACAGTCGAGGAAGCACCAGAATCCACCATGCAGTTGTGAACTATGTGCCCTCGCATCCGTAAAGACAGATAAAAGGGTGGCGGTCTGTTCTTCCCAGTGGCGGAGACTGTCAAAGGTTGAACCAGGACAGCAGGCTGCATCTGCTTGCCGCTTTTCATGTTCTTCAGTGATTCTTGCAGCAGATCCACCTGGCCTGGGAGCAGAAGAGCATCGTACATGCTGATTCTCGCGGGCGTTCTTTTCAACTCGTCTACAATGTTGTAGCCCGAGGTACTAGCTCCTTCTGCTTGTTTAGCCGGCTCATACTTCGTCCGGTACTGCTGGGTGGCCTCAACTCGCTGTCTCTTGGTCGAGACGGGTACCTCAGCTTCTCCTGGGCTTGTTCTTTGGTTTCAGCTGGAGGCTGAGGTACGAGGATCTTTAGCCGGAGTTGGGGCCCTTGCTGGAGGTTTGGCTGGAACAGCGGCAGCCTTTGCCGGAGAAGGCTTGACTGGAGCTTTCTCTTTGGATGCCTTCTCCTGGGCTGTGTAGGGCCACAGCCGCTTGTATGGTGGCAGCCCGCCGGGCTGCGGTTTCTCTCTTCTTGCGTAGACTTGCAAAGGCTTGGCCGCATCCGCGGCTTTCTTTTCTTCCTTGGCAGGCGGCACTAGATTCTCTTCTGGGAGGGCGAAGTTGGCTTCGCCGTCCAAGATCATATACAGTTCATCATCCTCTATGGCGCTGCCGGCCAAGGTCTGGATGTAGTGCTGGTGCAAAGTACAGTCTTCCTCCGAATGCGGGTCGTTGCACGTGGTGCACCAGTTAACCTGGTCGGGAGGACCAGGCGGGTCTTCTATAGCAGCATTTCTTGGAGGCGGACGCCTCTGCGGCTGGTGTTCCGGGGCTTTGTCTTTCGTCAGCGCGGGTGGCGCATATGGCCTTCTAGGAGCAAGGTCCATCTGGGCCTGCTTTTTCTTCATAGCGGTCATGTCATTGGACATGGCATGGTATCCGGAGGCCAAAGCCCGCACTTCCTGTAGAATCGTGTTCTGGATGCTGCTGTCGGGTGGCGGCAACTGTGCCGGTGGAGGCAATGCAGCCAATGGAGGTGGGTTAGAATAAGGTGCATACTGCGGGGGAGCGGGAAGTGCTGGAAAATGAGGAGCAGGAGGCGGCGGGTGAGGGTAATGCAATTGAGGCGGGCCGTAAGGAGTTACGACCGGCGCTGGATTCCACTGCTGCTGAGGTTGCTGCCCTGATGTGGACGGCGAACCGCCAGAAGCAGGAGGATACTGGGATCTGGGGAAGTCGGGATGAATGGGTTCCTGCACCCTGGACGGGAGCCCGCCGATGGAAATAATGTCAGCTTCAGCTTGCTGGGCAGCCTCGTACAGCGCAGGAAACTCGTCAATTCTGGCGATCTTCAGCAGCAGGCATATGTCTGAGTTGAAGGATCTCAGATAGTAATGAGCAGCCATGCCGGTTGAAGGCCGAAGTTCGCGAGGTACCCGTTTCCAGGATCTCGCAAACCTGATGTTAAAATCAGACACCTCCTCTTGAGGATGTCTCTGGATAGCTTGGAACTGATGCAGTAGAGAAGTAGGGTCAGCAGACTCGTTGCATCCTTTTACGAGCCTCCTGGCAAGCTGGGGCCACCCTGTGATGGATCCCTCTGGCAGCGATCTCCACCAGTAGAGAAGCTTTCCCCTCAGGGAAAGGGCCAGCAGACGGGTCTTCACACTCTCATCGGTAATAGTATGCAATGCGGCCAGGGCAAGGATGTCCTGGATGTGCTCGTACGCCGTCTTGCCGTAGCCGTCGTATGTGGGAATAGACTTTAAAGCAGCAGGGGGCACAGCTTGTTGTCCGACCAGGGCCAAGGGCCCCGTAGAGTCCACCGCCGGGAAGAGATCATCGTCATTCGGCTGTTGGGCAGCCATTTCTTCTTCTTCTTCTCCGCCGTCGGTTGTGTACTCAGTGTCGGTACTTTCCGAGGATGCAGGATCTTCTTCTTCCTCGGCCTCTTCTATTTCGTACTCAGCTCCTCCGACTTCGGCTTCGGCCTCTTCTTGGATTTCAGCCTCGGCTTCGTCGAAACGAGCTCGCGGATCAGCCAGCCTGGGAACTTCGCCTCGAGCGTTGATGTCTAGTTCGTAGAACTCAGGCGGGCTTCTCGGATCCCTTGCTTGCCACCTTCTTGTGTGCATGAAGGTGCTGGGACCGGTCTTTCGGACTCAGAGGATTTGTTCGTGCAGAGTCGCCAGGTGTTCAGATTTGGAACAGCAATGAAGCGAACACCGGTGCTTCAATTCTGTCGGGGGTGAGAAACTTCCTTGTCTCACCGAGAGCTCAGGATCCACTGTCAGCGCCAGGTGGAGACTGATCAGAAAATCTCTCTTCAAACGCGGGACCAGGGTCCCACCGGGCGTGCCCAGAAACTGTTGGTTACGAATCTGCCATGAGGAAAGGATTTTAGGTTAATGCGCCCGGATTCGCCCACCAAAGATGAAAGGCCGGAAGGAAGAGATGCCTTCCGGGCCAATCTCCGGAGAAGGCCGGCTCCTTTTGGGGGTTTTCTGATTTAAGCTAAGAGTACGAGAAAGAGATAAATGAACAAAAGGAATTTACAAATATACGTGGAGGTTGGTGGGGGGAACTAACAGTACGGCAACCAACAATCACCAATACTTACTGCATTACAAATATAAAGCGCGACTGAGAACTGCAAAATCTAACGTATACTTCCGATACTTAAGCAGTGTACGCACGGCTACAATGGTCCCCTAACAGACATTCCCTACAAGGAACTAACAGTACGGCAACGCATCAATCACCACCTACGGACACTAACATGAGTAGAAAGCAATCATAGAGATATCAGAGCCAGGTATATGTGTCGTGTAGAGAATTTAACCGCACAACTTCAATGGCTCCCTAACAGACATTCCCTACAAGGAACTAACAGTACGGCAGCGCATCAATCACCAGATACGGACCAGCAACGTAACACACAACTTATGAAACTGCTACCACATCTATTCTATGTATCCTTTTAATTCATGAAGTACAGAGGGTGCTTTAAACAAGCAATGCTAGAGGCACCTGATCACCAAATGCTGAAATGAATCAACGAGCCGTGACACAGGTTAGCCTAAGGCATGAATATAAAGAAAGGCAAGATAAAAAATAGAAGCGACGAGAACGAGAACCAGGCATACAAATTATATTTATAAGCAGAAGCACGGTTACATTGGTTCCCTAACAGACATTCCCCATCCACCCCTTTACAATGAATTCATGGTGGGCTTTTATAGCCCGAGTCCCTCCCGTTACATTAATGGGCACAAGGTCCCAACCAAACATAAGCCGACAAAAGCGGCGAAAGAGCTGCAAATGCTGACCTTTTGTCGGACCGGACCGTACCCGCAAGGATGGTCTTCCCGGAAGGCCGGACAGCTACATGGCGGTGTGTTGGGCAGAACTTCTCTCTGCGATGATGCGGGTAGCTGGAGCAGGTGAAACCTCAGATCAGCTTTAAATGAGGCTACTAGCGCAAGTAGTGCAGCCCATGCTTGTCCTTTTGCTCGGCACGTTTCGGCTCTAATCCCGAGCCGGACACTTGTCGGATGATGAATGATGCATTTTGACACGTGTCCGCCTTGAAAGGCAGGTTATCCAACTTCGCTTGGGATCAGAGCGCCTCGGGTTGCGTGGGCAGAATACAGTGCAGTCGGGAAGGCCTTCATGCCTTGGTCAAATTCTGGGTTTGTTCCCCTACTGCGCACCTGTCAAGGGCGCACTCCGACTTCGCTGCGAAGTCGGACTGCGCACAGGTGAAAACTGGTGTCTGCCGCCGTACGGACTTGCTCCAGCACTTGATCATTCTTCTGTCAGCCTGCGTTGCAAGGTGCGCCCAAAAAGTGGGGCGAAGTCAGACTTCGCACCAAAACTGGGCGAAGTGCGAACTTCGCACCAACACTGGGCGAAGTGCGCACTTCGCACCAAAACTGGGCGAAGTGCGAACTTCGCACCAACACTTAGCCATTTTTCAGGTAACTTGCTGGAAAGTTAAAAAACCAACTGGGGACTCCGAGAAAGGGGGGAAAGAAAGAGAATGCGGGAAAGAAAAGGAAAGGAGAGAAGAAGGAAGGAAAATAGAGGAAGAGGGGAAAAGAAGAGCAGCACTGTTACAAACTCGAAAACATTGCACCCCGTGCAAAATGTGACAACAGGTACCAGAAAAACCAAAGACCGAAAGTTGGTGGGAAGAATCAAGCAGTGACAAAAACCTACCTCAGATCCCTGATATACCATATGCCAGTCCTAACAAAGATCGTAGGAGAGAGGGATGAAGATCTCTGTCGACAAGCAGGTGTCAGATTTATAGAAACTGCACACATAATCAAAGATGATGCTTCACTGAGCCCACAAGACGAGTATGATGGAGGATTGAATGAGGGCATGACACAAGAAGCACCACCACCTCATGCATGGAGAATACCATATGTTGGAGCCATGAGACGTCCAACTGAAGGAGAAGAGGTAGCCAGGTATCGAATGGCTGCACTTGACTTACGAAACATAGAAGGGAAGTAAGAAGATTGCAGCAACGGGTTCAAGAAACCTCATAATGGCCAATGAACACGACAAGGGAAGGGAATGACTCCAGCACGGATTCAGTCTTTTCAGAAGAGTATTAGGAAAACTTACTCATTGTGCTATGCAACGACACTTTGAGGAAAGTAGATGGAGACGAAGACTGATAAGGGCTGATAGGAGACTGAATATCTTACACCAACTAACACCTGCGCATTTACACCATCCACCAGAAACAAGAGCACAACTGATAAACGAAGCCCGTAGCAGAGATAATTTAGGTACTCTTGGAAGACCGTCAAGAATTCCGAGAGCACCTAACCAAGGGAGGAGCGTGGTTGACCTCCATCCCGGTAGCTCGAGAGGAAGAAATTCCCCTCCGGCTACCCATAGGTCGGCTAGTTCTCAGTTGGGACCGCAAAGGCCATCTGAGAACTTAGTCCAAGCCAACCCATCACTACGTGCTCCTGAGAATAGACCAATAGGTCCATCTCAACGAGCTCATAGGAACTGAAGACGTTGTCAGGAACAACTGAGGGACCGACCGAATCTTGGGCAGCTGGGAGTTCAGCAACCCAACTCTAGGGAGATTCGATCGCGAAGAGGCCAAGGAAGTGGGAACCAAGTCCGCGGAAGAGGAAATTGGGACAAAAATCCCAATTTAGAACAAAGGGATTAAGAGAGAGCAGTTGCAGGAAATGACAGAGGTCAAGGAAGAGGTCTAAGAGCTAGGCGACCCCATCAAAACAGGGGACACCAAAGACAACAATAACCCATTCAAAATGAACTTGACCAACAGGCACAAGAAGGGGAGAGGTTTCACTACTTGGATTATTGCATAATAATCCGGCGAAATGATGGAAGTACGGAACAAATCCCACTGGTGCCCGCCCATCCAAAAAATGACATCACCAGTAGACACCTGGAGGATGTAGCAGAACATCTAGATAACAATAATGCGAACCCAGAAATCCGCATGGTAGAAGAATGGATGGAACAAACACGTCTGGCCGTGGAAAGAAATTAACAAGCCACTAATAATGTTAGACGACGGTCCAGTACCTACTAGTCCCGTGAGACGGAAACACGACATCAACCGGAAGAAGCAGAACGGCCAAACTGGCGTATTATACCAAGAAATATGAGAAGACGCCAGCAGCAGCCACGATCGAAAAACCCCCCAAGACAAAACAATCGCCGGAGACGTCAGCCAACGGAGGAAATAAACAGTGCCAATGATGATGACTTCAGCAGTTTTGGAGAAAATAGCCATCATCATCGAAGTGAGACGTCAGATTCATGGGAACTGCGTATTGGCTTGGCTATACAGTTCACCCGTGGACGTTGAGAGAAGACGTTACATGCAGTTTTGAAAAATAAGAAAAATAAAATAAAAAAGAAGAAAAAGTTAAAAAGAAAATAGAAAAGTCAAAAATAAAAGAAAAAGACAAAAAGAGAATAAGACAAAAGAGGAAAAAGACAAAAAGCTAACTTAGACGTCTAGAAAATCCGACGTGGCGCGCATGCAAGAAATTAGTTGCAATGTGCAATGATTTTAGGGTTGGCAGCGCAACTATAAAAGGAGGAGATGCCATCCATTTGGCACATCACTTTCATGTGCAGGAAAGAAGAGGAGAAAGGCGAAGCAAGAGGCGCAGCGCTAGAACAACAGTGGAGAACGGCTCGACGCGCACCATTTTTGCTTAGCAAGACGGGGGATGGACGCCATAAGTCGTCAATGACCTGGCTGTCATTTTCTCCGTGACATTCAAGTCAGATTTTTTAGTGCAATTGCTAGGGCAGATCTCCGAATCGGAAGCGCACAGGCAAAGGGCCTATGAAGTGCAGAAGACGTCAAGCGCACAGAGTAGACGTCTAGGCAAGCAGACGTCAAGTAGGCACAACAAACATCTAGAAGACGGAGTAGATGTCTAGGGCAGTAGACGTCTAGACGGCGCAGAAGACGTCTAGGCAAGGACGGGAGACGTCTAGGGTAGAAGACATCTAGGTTAGAAGAGGGAAGATGTCAGATCAGAAGTACTAGCCGTCTAAGCAGGAAGTGACGTCAATCAGAGGAGGAAGACATTTGGCAACAGGAGACGTCTGGTGGAAACAGTAGATGAGAACGAGACGTCTAGTGCAGAGAAGACGTCTAGGAGGAGCATCAGATGACAGACGTCAGACGATTGACGAGACGTCTAGAAGATGTCTAGGGCAGAGAATTGACGGAACAGACGTCTGACGACAATAATAGACGTCTAGCGGAGACGAGACGTCGGACGGCAGAGGTAGACGTCCAGCCGATGGGAGACGTCTAGCAAGAGGATTCGACGTCTGATTGCAGCAAGGTGACCTCTGGTTGAGCAGGACAGACGGAATTGATGTCTAGTGAAGTGAGAAGAAGCGACAAGAAAATGGCCCACCAAAAAATCTGGAAAAACTCCAATCCAATCGGAACCAAAACCCGAATCAGTGGTTGCCAAAAGATTATGGCACCAACAGGAAGTTGAAATGCAGGGACAAATCAAAAGTCCAAAAGGAGGACAGGTTCGGAGCCGAAGAGAAGCAGCAAAAGTGGCTACTCGCAAAAATAAAGAAATTCACCGCAGTAGCAAAGAGCAGATTCCCATTGATGAGATTACTTGGATATGTCCAACAGGCGATTTTTGCTGGCAATGGTGGGCAGAAACACCAGCAGAGGATCCGACACGGGCAAATATCAAACAAGCAGGGGTGCATTTCATTCTGCAAGCTCCACATTTTGATAAGGAATTTTTCAAAGGATATCTGCTGCAAATGCTGGAAACGTACGATGAAACGAAGAACATCAGCCGAGTACAGGTAGAGAACCGTACAATAGTGGTTGATTTTTCCCCTACAACATTCCAGCGCACATTTGGACTTCCACGAACGGGTGTCCCGGTGCTAAATGAAAGAGTGGACTCCAAGAAGACACCAAAATTGATTAAGAGTGTCACAACCCTGAAGAAGGAGGAGATAGACGCTATGTTGGGCGTTCACGGTGGAAGAGGGGTCAAACAGGTGTGGTGTCCTTTTTCTAACTATTTAGCAAAACCCAGAAAATAACGACAATATTGCACTCAAATCTCATAAATAATCTACACATGGATTTGCCAGAACACACCCAATTTTTTTTTTTATTTATCAATGCTTCTGGGAGGAAAATACAATAGATGTATGTATAATAGGAATGGAAATTCATTCATAAAATAATGACAATCACCCAAACCTGATGCAGGAGAATATAACCACTCAAATACTGTAAATACTCCCTCAATACAATCAATTGCCGACTTTGTTTAGCTTCTCCAACAAGCATAAGACTGGATCTGGAATATATTGGATCATGCACAGCAGAATAATGACCAAAAACGCTGGAAATTCGCTGCTAATCTGATACAAGTCTGAGATATGTTTTCACAACGAAAAAGCCATCCACTAATCCTCTGAAACTTCTTCAATAAGCTCACATGCAAACCCAGAATTGAATTTGCCCACCAAAATGCCAAAAGAACAGCCTCTGGAATCAATCCCACAGCAAGGATCAACCTTGTCTATCGAATTGAAGCCTTGGATCATCCAAGGTTGAGCAAGGTACAGCCTTCCTCCCAAGAATCGGTGAGATTCTCTCAAAAAAACAATTCTCCAATCCAAAAGCATGCACAATGAGCGATTCCTCTTCCTTTTATATTTCCAGGATATAATTTTGCATTGACATTTCCAAGCCTCCAAAATTCATTAAAAATCTAATATTGACTTTAATGATATTTATATCATTAAAGTCTTATTTAGTAAATAAAAACCACACAAACTATTATTATGTCTCCTAATACATAATCCCCTTCCACTTAACACACCAATATAATTATTTAATAAAGTGGAGGAGATATACTTATTTATTTAATTTTGGCTCATTACAAACAGACACAATTGCAAAATAAAGAATTACAGGACATAATGAATGTTATCATGGCCAGATTGTTAGGAGAACAGTGCAGTTCGGATCTTTCCATCTGGCTTATTTCATACTTGCAGGAAATAGAGCAGGGAATAGCCTATGATTGGGCGACGCATTTGTCACTTCGCATTCAGGCTTTCCTGATGCGAACAACGAAGAATTTCTCTATGGCATTTCACGCCATCGGATTGCTCCTAGATGCAGCTTTTAGAGTTGGAATACAGATCCCGGATTTGGGTTCTCCAAAAAAGCTACCTGACTTAGCACCATCTATTTGTCGGTGGATGGATACTCAAGCAGCGAAGAAGACGACACCAGTGAAAAAGGCCCGTGTAAAGCAGATATCACATAAACCGCGGCAAGAGAAACTGGTGGCCGCTCTAGAAGGGGAGGATACAGCGGTTGCACAAGTCAGGGAGGAGAAGTCACAAAAACAAAAGATTGTTCACTCGCCGGAGGAGCCCAAGCGAAAGAAGAAGGGGCGATTCGATGTGCCACCTCCAGTTTTCTCCTAGGAAGCACTGCAGAAGATAGCTGAGAATTTAGAGGCAACTCGCACTCGGGAGCAACAACAGACAATATAGGAGGAAGTGGATTTCGCCATACCTACAGTTTTTCACGAGCAGACAGCCGGAACCAGCTCGGCTGCACGGATTGGACCCCCGGAGTACTTTGCAGAGGCAGATTTTTGGGGCAGCACGGGTTCACCTAGACCAGTGGTGGAATCATTGGCAAGACCAACATCCCTAGCAGATCAATTGAGCACATTTTCACTGGAGGAGATGTTGGCAGCAGCAACACAAGAATCAGCCGATATAAATAATCCGGGAACAAGCAATAATCCTAGGGTAGAGGAGGGCCTACCACCAGCTACGGAACAAGTGGCACCCGAGGCAGAAAAGCCCATAGTGGCAGAAGAAGTAGAGGTGTCACAGGAGATGGAAATCCCCACAGAAGAAGGGGAACAACCCCCACAAGTACCAAATATTCAACAGTTGGAGCAGCAGGATGGCCAGATCAGCCAGATTCCAGTACAGTCTAGAATAGCCACGGAGGAGACAAGCGGGCCAACTGTTGAGCAAACAGATAAAGGGAAAGTAGTAATTCAAGAAGGGAAACAAAAGGATGCTTGGGCTGAGGAATTTCTTGTACAAATACCTAACCTTATGGATCCATCAGACTCCATGGATCAACAAGCAGTAAACTGTTTTGTGAAATTGGGAGGCATTATGGACAATTTACGCTTGCAGTTTGAGATGGCATGTGTAGGCCAATGGAAGAAGTGACAAAGGATGATAGAGGATGGATTGGACCGATTGGTGAAGTGGGCGGCACAAGGACTTTGGTGCAAGGACATTTCCAGCATTTACGGGTCCCACCCTTGGTCACTTCCCACAGGCAATTTGAAGACTACGGAGGGTGTGGAACAATTTCCTGAAAAGACACCAAGCCTCTATTTGGAGACATGACAGGTATATGTTTGCGGCCACAGTATTCATCCCCCTCATAATCCTGTGGAGCAAGGCTCACAGGTAGAGGTAGTACCGAAATTACTGCCAATCTACACACAGTTGAACTTCCTTGCACATTTGCTGAGTTGGCTGGGAGAAGGGATCAAATATGTACACTCAGCAAAGCAGGCAGTTGAAAAAGAAGCCAAGGAAGCCTTGGATAGGAAATATCAGCTCTTAGAAGAAGGAATGGAACGAATGGATGAAGTTAAAAAGGAACTTCAGGAACTCGGACAGACTATGGAGGATTTGAAAGCCCAACTGGAGGAAAAGGACCAGCAACTGTCAGAATCAAAAGCTGAAGTCTCACAACTTAAAAATGCAAAAGATTTGCTAATCAAGCAAGCAGAGACATTTGTAGCCAATAGGAATGTACAAGAGCGTGCTTGGAAACAGGAAAGGGACAACTGACAAATGGAAAAGGCAGCTTTACTAGAGGAACTGCGACTGGCAAAACAACAAAAACTTGCCCCTTCAGTGTCAGAACAGCGTATGAAAGAAATTTTCCTGTGAAGGGAGACAAAATTGTTAACCAGCTCAGACAAACAGAGGAGCGTGCCAACGCCTTGGGAGTTGAATGGGCCAAATATTATAAGTATTCCCAGAGGCTCAAGCAAGATCAGGAAGCCATGAAGGCCCAGCTTGAGGAGTACCAGAAATTGTTTCAGGCCGCGGTACAACAGACATAGACTTAAAAGCCTCCAGAAGCGGAAACTCCTCCAACTGAACGGAGAAAGTCGTTGAGGACATCGACTTCTTTGAAGGGGAGGATATATGTAGACAACAGTTCTAAGCAAAACAAATCCTAGAACTGGCTGGAATAATGTTGTCCACCAATTTTGATTGTACATAGCAATTTTGGAATGTATATGTTGCATTTGATTTTGTAAAATCAGCCAATGAAAATGAAGGCTTGATTATAAACGTACAGGACACTAGATGACAAAACTAGCCATCATTTGCTAATGGGCTAACTAGTGTGTTAGACGTCTAGTTAGATGTCTAGTTAGATGTCCATGGTTAGACGTCTAGTTGTTAGACGTCCAGGATTAGTTAGCATCTAAAATATGTTAAGGCAAGACGGTTGGGGTAGTTGAGAGCGAAGTAGTTGCAGTAACTACTTCGCCTCCCTATTTATATCCCCTTCTTCAAACATTGTACATCATCATCCTGATCAACATTTTGCTACGAATGCCAATTCTCTTGTACGGAAGTTATGTTCTGTGTATGGTGATATTGTGAGTTTATGAGATTGCAGGTTGTATTACACTGACTAGTGAGTTGCAGGTTTCCATCTTGATAAAGCATTGCAGGTTGATTGTTGCAGCAAGGACGAGATCGAGTGAGGTTTATTGCAGGTACAAGGAGTAGATACAGGAACCCTATAGACGTCTAGCCTTGACGTCTGGGAAATCATCAAACGGCTAGCCGTCTAACCCAACTGCTTTGACGTCCAGTCCTGGCCAGTAGCCATCCGAGACCAAACAGACATTAGATGTCTAGTCCACCTGTGTGATGTCTAGTTGCTGGTAACGTCTAGTCCACCTGTGTGACGTCTAACCAACTCGTGACGTCTAGTTGTTTATGACGTCTCCCCACCCTGTGACATCTAGCTGACCTACGTGACGTCAAGCCTCTTTGACGTCTAGTCTTAGATGTCTATCTACTACATCTAGACACTTGATCCTTGACGTCCATAACCAGTTTATAGGAGTATACATTGTATAAAATTGAAACCTGACGATCCTGATTGTCATCACCCTTATCCCGAGAATGTACTCACCCCTGTCTACAACACATACTGCCAGGCCTGATCAAAATGGCACCAAATAAACATAAGCATCTTAAGAAAGAGATACAATGACATTTAGTATCAACAACAATAATAAATAATGCAAATATAGTTTATATGTGGAAAATATCCATTACACAAACATGGAAACTATCTATCTATCTATCTATCTCTACCTATTTGTCTATGTATATAATGGTTTTTCTAATTACTATTTAGAGAAAGATGTCGACTATATATATATATATATATGAAGCCCACTCAGTTGGAAAATACAGGGTTGCAGTGCATCATGAATGTGCTGATGGCCAGGCTATCTGGGAAACAATGGAGTTTGGATCTCCCAATATGGCTGATTCCGTATCTGCAAGGGATCGAGAAGGGAATTGCCTATGATTGGGCAGCCTACTTGACACTTCGTATTCAAAACTTCCTGGCAAGGACCACCAAGAATTTTTTGATGGTTTTCCACGCCATTGGATTACTTCTAGATTCAGCCTTTAGAGCAGGAGTGCAGATTCCAGGATTGGACCCTCCCAAGGCATTACTGGATTTAGCACCAACAATTTTGCGGTGGAAGGACGCAAAACCACAGGTGAAGCAGAGTACACTTGTGAAGAAGCAGCGAGTGAAGCAACAATTCGATAAGACCTTACTAGAAGGGTCGGTGGAAGACTCAAAAGGGGAGGATACTGCACCGCAGCTGTAAGAGAAGATATTACTAGCAAAGGAATTCGCTGCACCTGCACAAGAAGCAAAACCAATAAGGAAAAGGTGAAAATTTGATCTACCATCACCATTGTCATCACTAGAACCGGCAGGAGTAACAGCCGAAAAGATAGCTCGTAGTTAAGTAGTGGCCCGACAAATCGAACAACAAATGCAGTCACAAAGTAAGGGAATTGAAGTTGTAGAGGTGGACTTTGCAATCCCTGCAATTCTCTAGAAAGTACTAGTGGGACCCAATAATATTGTCTATGTGGGGCCTATGGAATATTTGGCAAAGGCACACTTTCGGGATCATACGGAGTCACTTGAGGCACCCCGGGAATCCCTGTTTGCCACAAATTCCGTTAGTGACACCCTACGGGCTTTCTTGTTTGATGATATGCTTGCATCCATGGTAGCAAAGGAAACAAGTAAATTAGTAGACATAGGCACTAGGCACTACGCAGGAAGCAAAAGTAGGCATGGTAACTAAAGAATCTCCATTCATTATGCCAGCCATTGAAAACCTAGTAGCAGGAACGTAGCAGCATCCGATTTCAGTGGAAGAGGAAGCATCTCCAACTCCAAATCATGAGACGAGAATGGTGAATGGACAGGATTCACAAAAAATTGAAGTATCCCTGCAGGATGCTAGGGCTGCTGGGAAAAGCAACCAATTGCAGGGACAGGCGGAGCGGCCAATAATTACAAAATGGAAAGTGGCTAAGAAGCCCATTGATCTTTTTGGGAAGGGAAAGGAGTATCTCGAACCAAGGGACGAGGAGGAATCCGAGGATGGATGGTTGGAACACATAATGCTGGAGGTGCCCAATTTTTTAGACCCATCAGACTGTAGACAACAGTTCCAAGCAGAAATAAACTATGAGGTTGTCTGACATGAATATCCTATGAAGATCCACAATTTTGATTATGTACAGCAATTTTGGTAATGTATGAATCATGAAAATGACAAGTTGCAATGTAAAATCAGCCAATCAAATGAATATGGCTTGATTAATAAGTATGCACAAAAGGACAAACGCAGCCGTCTTTGTGTTAAGACGTCTGGATTAGTTAGACGTCTGGATTAGACGTCCAACCTAACTAATCAGACGTCTGGCTGTGTTAGACGTCTGGAACCGTCAGTTAGACAGTAAACGCAATTGTTAAGGTTAATAGGCGGTTGGGACGGTTGAGACGGGTTGGTTGCACTAACTACCCGATCTTACCTATAAATACCCCCCTATTTCATTTTGTAATCTATCCATACTTGTCTATAATGCAGAGACGTTGTGCAGCAACTGTTAGTCTGGAATGTGTGTTGTACGAGATTGCATCTGTGTTGTAGTGTTGTGTTGCAGGTATTGATCATAGCTTGGTACGAGAGCATGTATTGTTGTGTGTTGTTTTCCTGTTGCAGGGCATGCTAAGGAGGACTGGAGAAGGAATGCATAGTTGAAGACGTCTAGACCCTGGAAGATCAACCCTGTGTGCATCAGTCTAGCCGTCTGGTTTCGTCGGCAACAGTCCAGACGTCTAGCCCAGACGTCTAGCCAGACATCTAGTCCAGACGTCTAGCCGTCTAGTCCAAACGTCTAGCCGTCCAGTCCAGACGTCTAGCCGTCTAGTCAGTCGCCTAGTCTAGACATCCAGTCCAGACGTCTAGCCGTCTAGTCCTGACGTCTAGCCGTCTCGTCCAGACGTCTAGCCGTCCCGTCCAGACGTCTGGAAATCTGTTCTTGACGTCCAGCCCTGACATCTAGCCGTCTGTCTCAGACGTCTAGACCGTCTACCTCAGACGTCTAACTGATGTCAAGACTTGTCTACTCATACTTGCAGGACATGATGACTGGTGTACCTTGGCTTATCACTCCCTCCTAGTTTATCGTCATTCCCTCGTCTCGGGAAGTACTTACCCTTGTCTACATTTGGCGTCGTTGCCTAAAAACAAACTTTGGGTCGAGAAGTACAGGTGACAAGACAAAGAGGTGAATGACACAGGGAAGAAGAGGAAGGAGTCCAAGACAGCCAAGAAGAAGTGCACGATTGGCGAACCTAAGAACGCAGGACGAAGAAGAAGTTTTACAACCTGAAGTGGAAAGAGTGTGGGATCCAGTGGAAGACGAGAATCCAAGAGTAGAGACGTTGTTGGTGACAGCAGAAGACGAAGAGCAAATAGCAGAGGAAGTCCTTGGTATTGAGAACGAGGATTGGACGGTAACACCCGAACCAACGGAGAGGAGTTGGTCGACGGATACAGAAGTAGGAGACTTTGTACCGCAGCAACCACGTATCGGTTCGTGGGGAGGAAGACCGGAACCACATCTCGTTTATTCGCGAAGGAGGTCGCGAAGTGGCAGTAGGAGGCTATTTGACCAAAATTTTGCACCATCAACAACAGAGAGAGAACCAGAGAGAGTTCCACCACGCTCACCACCAAGACATTCGCCTAGTGGGACAGTCACAATGGCACAAACTACGCCTCATATAGAGAGACAAAAATGTCCACCTTTCCATGGGGAAGGAAAGGAAGATCCAGCCCATCACGTGGGAACTTGTACCACCATTTGGGGAACACATGGGGTAACACAGGATACAGAGTGGTTGCGATTATTTCCAGCCACTTTGCGGGGAATGGCAATGGATTGGTATTTGAAACAACGTACCCAACCATTCACCCAATGGACCCCCTTGAAGGATGCATTCATTGAAGAATTTTGACCATTAAGAGACGACACGGAGATCATCACTGAAATCTTTGCTACAAAACAAAAATCAGATGAAGATATCAAGAGCTACGATAGGAGACTGAGACAGTTCACAGATAAAATGGAAATGCCACCAGCCGACGGAATGATAAAACGTTGGTTCTTGGATGGATTACTACATAAATATCGAAAGAAGATGAAAGCAGTACCATCCTCGACATATGCAGAAGCCCTCGAGAAAGCAAAGAACTTTGAAAGCGAGGCCAAGCAAACAGTTGCAGGAATCGGTGGACAACCAAAACGTGAAGAATCTGATAGTGATGAAGAAGACAAAGTGCAAAGTGCAATACACTCCTTTCGAAAAGAATTTGATAAAATTATAAAAGAAGTCAAAGGAGAAACACGAAAGGAAGGATATTTGGTGCTCTGATTGCAAAACAGAGGGACATGCCAACACCAATTGTCCAAAGAAAGCGTATTGCAACATATGTGATATTGCAGGTCACCCAGTAGCGGATTGTCCATTCAATCTGAAGGGAGCAAGGCACCAGACATTAACAATCCAACAAGGAAGTCAACCTGATGCTCCAAGAAATGGACAAGGTGCAACAAGCGGCGGATACAGAAATAACCGCCGAGGAGGAAGACAAGGAGGACAGAGTCGACTGCAGTACGACTCTGAAGGGAGACCTGTAATTCAGTGTCGAAATTGTCAAGAATGGGGTCATTTTGCGAAGAATTGCCCCCAGCCTCAGAATACGAACACTACTGGTGGTAACAATGTTACTCAGATGTGTAGGTGGTGTGGTCCAGGGAACCACAAGGAGGCTAATTGCCCAAATAAGGCAAGTTCCAGTGGAACACAGAATGTCAATTTGATTGACATTGGTGAAATAAGTACAGTAATGGAAAGGGAAGATGAAGTCCTAGCCGTAACAAGGACACAGGCTAGGAAGTTGGAAGAATACCCAAATCCTGCCAAGGAGAAAGAGCGATGGCAGGAAGCTCAAGAATTGATAAAAACAGAACTAGACAAAGGAAAGCAGGATAGGCTAGTTCTGGAGAAAGCTCTAAAGAAGGTGGAGATCCCAAAGGATAAACAAGCATCAATAGAAGGCTTGGTGACACAGGTGCTGAATACGACAGTAGAAGTGAAGGTGGCTAGTCTATTCAACATAGTACCTGAGTTATACGCTACAGTGGGAGAAGTTGTAAAAACAAAGAAAAGAGAAACCCGACAGGTAGCACACATCAAGCAAGGACAGTTCATGGATCCAACGATACTGATGATTGAGGCAGGAAAGAAGCCAGCCTTGGTTCACATGGAGATATTGGACCACAAGTTGAATCAAGTGATCGTTGATGGAGGATCAAGCGTGAACGTAATGCCCGAAAGAACGTGGCGGAATATTGGTCAACCCGCAATAAGATCTCCAAACTTCAAATTGTATGGAGCAGATCAGTATGGCATCGAGACAATAGGCGTGCTAATGAGCCAAAAAGTGTGCATAGCGGAACAGGATTTTGTATTGGATTTCGTGATAATTGCGATGCAGAAACCAGCATATGATGCATTACTGGGACGTGGGTGGTTACGAACAGCAAAAGTAAACCACAATTGGGAGAAAGAACATCTGACCTTCAAGAAAGGCCAGCATAGATATTTGATCAATCTAAAGAACCAGGCAGTAAGCCAAGAGATTGCAAGTTCTGATGACTCAGGAGTTTCTTCCTCAGACGAAGGGTCAGGATATGAACCAGATGAAGAGGGAGTACTACACCTGGAGGATTGCACGGAAGATGAGTATAACGAAGACAAAGGCTTACTCCACTGGCAACAGGAAGACTATGAAGTTTTCCCTCCCCAATGTTTTTGCATTGATGCAGGAAATGAAATCCAAGAGGATGAGAAAAAGGAACCAGAAAAGGCAGAGAGCAGTAAGAAACAAACAACAGCAGAGAAGGATAAGGAGAGAGAAAAATGGACATTCCCCAAGAATTTTGCAGAATATACGATGGGAGACGCAGTCATTGAAGACAAACCTGCCCACCCCATCGAGGTTCTTAAAGCAGAAAATGAACCTGAGTCCATTAAATATGAAGGTCCGAGAATGATTCAGGTAAACTTGGGAGAAGATGGCAAGGAGAGGATGATTAAATGTGGAGATGATTGGGATCCAGTATTGAAGGCAACAACTTTTAAAATCTTTATGGAGTATAAAGATGTCTTCGCTTGGACATACAAAGACCTGAAGGGAGTCCCACCAGAACTTTGCGTACACAAGATTCCCCTGATTGAAGGCGCACAACCAGTAAGAAGGCGACCATACAGGATGAATCCCAAATACGCAGCACTGGTGAATGCTGAAATCGATAAAATGTTGGATGCAGGCATTATTTTCAAAGTTACGACAAGTGAGTGGGTGTCACCGATCGTGATTACCTTGAAGAGGGAGGTTGACAAAATTCGAATTTGTGTAGATTTTCGAAGCCTCAATGCCGTAACCATCAAGGATCCCTTCCCGATCCCTTTCACAGATTCCATCCTGGAAGAAGTAGCAGGCCATGAGATCTATTCATTTTTGGATGGGTTCTCAGGGTATAACCAGATTAGCATTGCAGAAGAAGATAAGCTGAAGACAACTTTCGTGGTTGAAAATGGAATATATGCTTACAATCGCATGCCATTTGGGTTGTGCAATGCACCAACTACTTTTCAAAGAATCATCCTATATATCTTTGATAAGATGTCCATAGGGAATTTTAAAGCCTTTCTCGATGATTGGTCATTATATGGGAAGACACAAGAACATTTGAAGTCACTAGAGGAATGCATGAGCTTGTGTAGGCGAGCTCGGATATCATTGAATCCAGGCAAATGTGTCTTGATGGTACCATACGGGAAGCTGCTAGGGCATATTGTATGCCAAGAGGGTCTCAAGCCCGACCCGAATAAGATTCGGGTAATACTGCTGATGGAAGAGCCATATGACGTAAGCTCGGTGAAAACCTTCTTGGGAACAGTGGGATACTACAGAAGGTTCATTCGCAACTATGCATTAACTTCTCATCCACTAGACGCCCTTACACGTAAGGGTATTCCTTTCCATTGGACAGAAGAGCACCAAGGAGCTTTTGAGAGCTTGAAAGCACATCTGTTGAAGGCACCTATCCTGGTTTTTCCAGACTGGGAGGAGTTCCATGTGCATGTTGACGCTTCAAATTATGCTATTGGATGCGCATTGGCTCAGGAAGGTCAATTTGGGTTGGATCAGCCCATCTACTTTGCAAGTCGATTGTTGTCTCGAGCCGAGAAGAACTATAGTACAACGGAGCGCGAAGCACTAGGGATGGTGTACGCAGTACATAAGTACCGACACTATTTGTTGGCTAACCCTTTTGCTTTCTATGTAGATCATCAAGCGCTATTGTACTTGATCAACAAGCCAACAATCTATGGACGAGTGAGTCGATGGCTCGTCACTCTACAGGAATTCGTGTTTCGAGTGGTAGTGAGACCAGGAAAGAAGCACGTAATTGCGGACCAACTGTCAAGGATTCGCTCAGGAGAACCTGCAGAAGGAGGAATACCAGATGAATTCCCCGACGCATAGTTGTTCATGATAAGTGCGATACCTACATGGTATAAACATATTGGGGATTACCTATCGACAGGAGAGCTGCCAAAGGAGATGACGGTAGCTGAACAACGGAAGGTGATTACGAAGTCTGCACCTTTTACCTTGATTGCAGGATTGCTATACAAGATGGGGGAGGACCACATTCTAAGACGATGTGTGATGGAGGATGAAGTACAACAGACCCTGAAGGAGGCACATGAAGGATTGGCCGGAGGACATATGGGACCTGACGCAACAACAAGGAAAGTGTTGTTGGCGGGCCTATGGTGGCCTACTCTGTTTCACGATGCCAAGAACTTTGTTAAGGCATGTGATACGTGTCAAAGAACAGGGAAGCCAGTGAAAAGAGACTTCATGCCATTGCATCCATCGCAACCTCAAGAACTTTTTGAAAGATGGGGTTTGGATTTTGTAGGTCCATTGAGAACAAGCCATAAGAGAAAGTGCAGATACATCGTAGTCGCAACTGAGTACTTAACGAAATGGGTCGAAGCAAGGGCACTACCTGATAATTCGGCAAGAAGCACGACTCGCTTTTTGTACGAACAGGTTATCACACGATTCGGCATACCTCTTCAACTGACAAGTGATAGAGGAGGTCATTTCGTTAATGAAATTATTCAGAATTTGACGAAGGAATTCAGGATCTTTCATTCCTTGTCAAGTCCGTATTACCCCAAAGCAAATGGGCAGGCGGAGGCGACAAATAAGATCTTGGTTTCTGTTCTGTACAAAACATGTGCAATTGAAGGCGCAGATTGGGAAGAGCGCTTATCAGCAGTTCTGTGGGCATACAGAACCACCTTTAAACCGACCACAAACCACACACCCTTCCAATTGATGTATGGACAGGAGGTGGTAGTACCAGTAGAATTCCTGGTACCCATCTTGAGAGTAGTTGTTGATACCCGCCTAAATGATGACGAAAGCATGGAGGAAAGACTCGCAACACTGGTACAACTAGGCGAGAAAAGGGTGTTGGCACAGTGGGCAACGGAGATTGCTCAACAACGTCGAAAATATTGGCATGATAAGCATCTTCGAAAAATGAACCTGAAGGCTGGTGATTTGGTTCTCAAGTACAATGGCAAAAGGGAGATCAAGCCAGGAAAGCTGAAGACCCTATGGCTTGGACCCTTTCAGGTAGAAGAGGTATTGGATAATGGGGTTGTTCGACTAAAGAAGTTGGATGGAACAACTTGCCCCGAAGCAGTAAATGGCTCCAAGTTGAAAGTATATAAAGCACAGGCACAGATCAATATGATCAACTTGGAAGTTAAGGAGGACACCTCTGGTAACCCAAATGAAGAAGAGCAACCAGGTATACGATCCTACGAACACGGTGGACCAAGTAACACTGTTCGAGAGGATGAACCATCCAACCTGGAATGGTTGTTTGGAAGAGAAGAAGAACCTGTAATAGAACAAAGGGAGTCAGAACCTAATGTACGAGTTCTAGAAAGCGAAGTAGAAAATCGGCTTCAAAACATTGCGTACTTAGCTTCACAAGGGCAAATACTAGAAGTGGAGGATTATGAAGGACAAGGAGCTGAAATTCTGCAACGAATGGCATTGGAAACACAACGATTGCAGGAGGAATATGAGACTCTTCATCAGTATAATGCACAGTTGAGGGAACAAGTTATTCAGGAACTGGATGGAACTATGCAACAAATGCAGCAACGACAGGATGCACGTAGAGCAGAATGGGCTGAAAGAGATCAAGATGATTTCAAGAGGAGCCCAAATGGTAACTCACCAGGAAGTAGTGTATTCTCGGTGGCTCTAGATCATCCAATATGTAGTAGGCTACCCTAGTTTGTGTTTTGAAGTTTGACAAAATTCTGATTTGGTTTTGCTTTATCTGATGTTTGTAAAGTTTTTTTGTATTTTGGAGATGCAACGTAAAGATAACGCTGAAGACAGATAATGCATGGAACAAATCTACTCCAAAAAATAATAGATAATGCATATATTTATCAGCATATACATTAAACCCTTGTAAGAATGAAAGGGAATACAAGGTACCCGGATTTGTTATGTTCTGAAATGTCTGAGTTACAACAGCATCTACTGGAAATGAATAAATAGAATGCATATCCAGCAATATCCCTTTATTCATGCCCAAAAGAGTTGCCAACTGATACTTTGATATAGCTGCCACTAAAGAGGAAGAGATGAAGCCCAAAACCCAAGCAATTCACCTCTTTTATATCACACCTGGCATGATGTTGGTACGGCCCTGTTATGTACAATCTGCCAGCAATCTAAGAATTCAAACCTTCTTTCAAAACCTCTGTAACCAGCATTGAGGGATTGATTTAGCATTAATGGCTGATGGCGCTAACTTGGCATTCAAACCCCAATTCAATTAACCTTTGAATTCTTCCAATATGCTGACAATGGAACGACTAGGTAGATAAATTAATAATACATCAACAGCAACAAATATCTTTGAATTTTGATGGTTGTCTTCTTCAAATCTGTACTTTGATGCACACCGAATTATGACCAATCCTCACCCAATAATGGTATGGCTGGGATAAGAAATGGCAAATATTATTCCAGCCCCAAAATGACTTTGATAAATCTGAAGTATTCTCAAAATCTACAATGAAACCCTTGATTATTTATTCCTTGAAGTGCAATTGTAATTGCTGGATGCAATCACCGAAATCCACTGAGTTTGATCTTTCACAACCGGAGAGGATGCCCTTGTTGTAGATGATCGTCTCCAGCAAGCCTGGAAAAAAACTTGCAAACCCTTGCAAGCTTCTCCACCAATTTGCAGAGCAAATTCACCAAAACCAAGAAATTCATGCCTCAAAATGATTCTCATTTCCAGCTTTTATACTTCTCCTCAATTGGTCGACCCACTTAATGCCTTCATAAAATCCATTAATAATATTTAATTTACACTTTATAATACTCTCAAATGAAGGCCAAATTAAACTTATAAAATATGTCACTTATAATATTATTATATTCATAAGTGACACATAAATCCTCAATAATAATATAAAGTCATATACTTTATAAAATAAGATTAATATTTGACTTTATATTAATTAAACTTTGGGTATTAAAATATTTGAACCCGCTCATCCGAATAAACATCTAAAAGTGGATTTGGATACCCATTTGACCCAAGTATTTGCCCATATAATTCGCTCTGACTCAATCACTGACTTACTAAAAATAGTAAGTCTATGCCCAACTGCTTGGAAAGACCACCGAAACTAGTAGGTGAAGAATGCAACGCCTCTAGGCACTCCAGACATCAACTCCAACTCAGCACTGTCTAGACACACTCACCCACTAAAAATAGTAAATGTCTATAATTAGCAGGTATCAACCTAGATCACTAAAAAGAACTCATCTCATCGCACCGGATGGAAAACCCAACAAGCACATCATCATTGAACCTCAAAAGCCAAACTTAATATACATAGCAGTTTTCTAAAAATAGCAGTGACAACAGAACTGCTCCGAACGAACTCTCGAAAAAATGCGGATGAGAGTAGGCGAAGTGCTGACACTGATGATCAACCCAAAATTAGGTTCCCTATCCTCAAACTTAGCCTACGGGAACCATAATATAGGCTAATCTCACCTGAAGAACAAGCAGGCTAAAAAGGGTACATTACACAATACCAAGACACTCTCAAGGGCGAGAAGATCGAAGGCTGCAGGTAGGTGGATTGGAAATAAGAGAAAATATAGGTAACAATGCAGTGCCCTCAATAGATTCAGATAGTTCATCCACAGAAACACTAAGGATTATCCTGAATACGGACGACTCTTTAAAAGCAACGTCACCATTAAATAAGCATCCTCGATGACAAGGGAAATCATCGAAAAAGAGTAAAGCAAGGAAATCACAGCAGAACTTGGCTTCTAGTAGCACATACCAAATAAGTCAAGAGGAAGCAACCGAGATTTTGTAGCGAGATGTCCAGGAAGTACTTGAACAACCAAAATACAATGGATGGTCAGAAGACTCAAGTGAGGACAAGAATCAACCTCGTAACCCTGGCATACCACATGCCAACCCTAACCTAGATAATCGGAGACAAAGAGATGAAATACGTAGCCAGAGAGCAGAGGTGAGATACCTTGAAACGACACAGGTGATAGAAGATGACGAGTCTCTAAGCCCACAATATGAGTACAATGAAGGAGTAGATGAAGATGCGGTGCCTGGAAGACCAGAACCAAGTGGATGGAGAACGCCATATGCAGGAGCCATGAGACACCCAACGGAACGTGAAGAAGTGGCCAGGTATCGTATGGCTGCACTTGACTTACGACAACACAAAAGAGAAGTAAGACGATTGCAACAACGAGTTCAAGAAACCTCGAAACGACCAATGAATATGGTAGGAGAGGGCAATGACTCAAGTACGGATTCAGTTTTCTCAGATGAGTATCAAGAAGCCCTAACTCATTGTGCACTACAGCGACACTTTGAGGAAATAAGAAGGCGACGACGATTGATGAGGGCTGACAGAATATTGAGGATCTTGCACCAACTGACACCCGTACACTTGAAACATCCACCTGAAACATGTGCACAACTGATACACCAGGCCCGAAATAGAGACAATTTGGGCAATCTCGAGAGTTCGTTAGGACTTCCGAGAATGCCTGACCAAGGAAGGAGCGTGGTTGACCTCCATCCCCGTAGCTCGAGAGGAAGAAGATCCCCTTCGGCTACCCATAGGTCGATTAGTCCTCGGACTGGGCCGTAAGGACCATCTGAGGACATAGTCCAAGCCAACCCATCACTACATGTTCCAAAGAATAGACCTTCGAGTCTGCCTTAGCGAGCTCGTAGGAACCAAAGACGTCGTCAAGAACAACAAAGGGGCTGACCGAATCTCGGGCAGTCGAGAGTATGACAGCCCTACATTAGGGAGATTCGACCGACAAGAGGAAGAGGACGAGTCACACCAACTCGTGGAAGACTAGGACCCTGGAATAGGAATCCCTACCAGGACCAGGTAGACCAAGGATGGGCATATGTTCGTCGACAGATTGGTAGACTTCGAGGATGAGGCCATGGAAGGGGAAGACTCAATCATAAAGTTGGATAAAGGGAGAATCATCCTTCCACAGATCAAATGCAGGGACAAATTATGGCCTTTTACTTGGATGACTGTGTAATAATTCAACAGGGTGACGGAAGAATGGAACGAGTCCGTTTGGAAGAAGAAGCAAACCGTCTGGAACCTGGAAGCAGCCGTCTGGATGATGCAGCCACACGTTTGGATGAGGAGAGTCGTCCAACAAACATCTGGTAGGAAAATAGTCGTCTGGTAGGAAGGCAGTCGTCTGGTAGACAGGGCGAGTCAGGATGACGTCAGAAGTAGACGTCTAGCAGAATCACAGTAGACATCTAGGCTGGAATCACATCATCCAGCTGACAGAGGTAGAACATCCAGACTGGCGAGTTATTCCACGAAGAATGAGAAGGCGCGATGAACAGTCCAGACAGAAACCCCCCGAAGTCAAAATAATCACCGTAGTCGTCAACAAACAAAAGAAGAAGAAAATGGTAATGGGTTTAGCAATTTCAAAACAGGTAGTCGTCAACAGGAAGATGGCGCATCGGATACCTTCGAAGTACGCATTGGCATTGCCGTGCGCTTCACCCAACGACGTTAAGACTGTTAGACGCAGTTTTGAAAAAGATTAAAAATAAAAAGAAAAAGATAGAAAAATAAAAGACAACAAACACAGAAAATGTCAAAAACAACAAAAAGATGAAATAAGGTAAAATACGTTAGACGTTTTGTCCATGCAGAATTGGCGACGTGGCGAGCACGCAGACGACTGGGAGTTAGGTGGGGGTTGAAAAGGCAGTTGCAAGGGCGGCAGGAATCCTATAAATTGGAAGCGTTGGGCATCATTTGTACAATCGCTTTCAATTTTTTTGTAGGCAGCCGAAGCGCAGGAGAAGTGGAGGCGAAGCGCACCAAGATTTCTTTTGCAAGATGAAGCATAGACGTCATTGCACTGGCAGTCGCTAGCTTCGTGAAGGATTTTATTTTCAGTGCAAGTGCAGAAACCCTACTTCAGGAAGAAATACAGCTCCGTCATGAATTTCTAGGGCATCCGTCTGATGAACTGCCATAAACACGGCCAAACCAGCAGATGTCCAAGGGAGGAAGCAAACGTCTGTAAGAAGACGCAGCTGTCAGACTTACGTCGTAGCCGTCGGGAGAGAAGAGCCATCTAATCAAAGAAGCCGTCCAGGAGAAAGATGTCTAGTCGGCAGACATCTAGCCATCCAGCTAGATGGCTAGCCGATTGCCTCAGACGTCTAGCCGTCCAACCTAGACGACCAGCCATCCGTCTCAGACGTCAACGTAAACAGACAATCTAGCGTCAGATTCAGATGTCTAGGAAGAGTGAGCCGTATGAAGCACAAAAGATGTCTTGAAAGGAGAAAATGAGCCATCAAAAGTCTGGCCAAGTTCTAGTGCAACCTGAAGCAGGACCTGAGTCAGTTTTGGCAAAACGACTTCGACATCAGCAAGAGACGATGCATGGCCAAGTGCCAAGCCCGAACAAGGGGCATGCTCGAGGGAAACGGGAAGCAACAGTACAAGCAGAAGTCCAATTAAGTAGCAAGGAGCAGATCCTGATTGAAGAAATTACTTGGACTTACCCTACAGGAGATTTTTGCCGACAATGGTGGGCGGCAACACCACCAAAGATTCTGATACAGAAGAATATGCTAGCAGTCGGAGTGAGTTTTATTTTGCAGATACCTAGTTTTGATAAAGAATTTTTCAAGAGGTATTTGGTCCAAATGCTGCAAACATATAAACCAGTTCGGAACACTAGCATGGTACAGGTTGCTGATTGAACCATAGAAATAGACTTCTCTACTAATGCGTTTAGGCGAACCTTCGGACTCCCCAGGAAGGGCAAACCTGTACTCAATGAACGGGGAGATCCTAAGAAAACTCGATAGTTGATATTGACAGTTACTACCCTCAAGGAAGAAGTGGAGAAAATGCTAGCTACTCATGGTGGGAGGGGAGTAAAACAATCTCAGCTGAAGAATAATGAGTTGCAGTGCATTATGAATGTTCTAATGGCCAGACTGTCAGGGGAACAACGCAGTTCTAATCTTCCCATCTGGCTAATCCCATACTTGCTCAGGATAAAACAGGGAGTACCATACGATTGGGAAACTCATTTGGCAGTTTGTATTCAGAACTTTTTGATGCGAACAATGAAGAATTTTTCGATGGCATTTCACGCCATTGGGTTACTTTTGGATGCTGTGTCAAGAGCAGGAGTGTAGGTTCTAAATTTTGACTCACCTCAGTAGAACCCGGATTTGGCACCAACTATCTTACGCTGGAAGGATGCCAAACGATTGGTAAAGAAGGCAACACCTGTAAAGAAGCAGCGAGTGAAGCAGGTCTCCCACAAGCCCTCATGTCAAGAGAAGACGGTGACTGATTCAGAAGGGGAGGATACAACACCACCCTCGACTGAGGAGAGAGAACCTGAAAAGGAAGTGGTTGCACCTTCACCAAAAAAACCCAAGCCAAAAAGGAAAAGAAGGCGATTTGAATCCCCACTGCCTTCATCTAATCTAGATTTGGTGCGAGGGATTACCATAGAGCAGATTGCTCGTAGTAGAGAAGTAGCTCGAAAACTTGTGCAACAGATGATAGTACCTTGGGAAAAGGTCAGTTTTGATATTCCTCAGACTTTGCAGAATACTACAGCAAGAACGAGTGCTGGAAATATAGGACCTCAAGACTATCTCACAGAAGCTCAGGTTCGGGCTGAGAGAACAATGCCCAACCTATCTGTTCCGCTTGTAATTACAATAACTTCTCTCGCTGCTTCTCTGCGAGTTGTGTCCTTTGCGGATATTGTTGCAGCGGAAGAAGCTAGAATAGCAAAACCCACAGAGATTCTAGTTGCACCTGTAGTTAGCAGAAGTGAGGAAATTTTACCTTTTCGAAGTGAAGAACATTCAGCACCTAGGACAGAGCAGCATCCCATCTCAGTTGAAGACATAGTCTCATTGGCGCAGTCAAGAAAATAGTAGAAGATGAATTGCAAGAGGCAAAAGGAGAAGTGCAATGCAAAGACAGACTGCTTGAGGAGGGAATGGCTCGTATGGAGGCAATTACTCAAGAAATTTAGAAACAGCAACAAGAATAGAAGAATCTTCGTAATCAGTTAGAGGAGAAAAAGCAAAAGATTACCACTCTGGAAGAGGAGGTGGTACAACAAAAACAGGCTAAGGAGCTATTGGTCAAGCAAACTGAAACATTGGCAGCTCAGAAAATCCAGAGTGAACTAGCTTTGATAAGGCGACGGGACGAGACTTGGAAGAAAAAGCTGGCAGCAGTACAGGAAGCACTGTCACAAGCACAACAGCGTGAGGCCACTTTGAAACAAGGACAAACTTCACAGGCCTCATCATCATCCGCAATTTCGGCTCAACGATTGAAATAACTTTTCACATAGCGGGAGACTGAGTTGTTGAACAGGCTTGAGGAAACAGAGAATCGCGCCAATGTCGTAGGAGTAGAATGGGGCAAGTACTTCAATTATGCCAAGCAACTTCAGGCTGAGCGTGAAGCCCTACAGATGCAATTGAATGAAACCCTGCCTGCCGCAACTCACAAAGATGCTGAGACTCCTTCAAGTGAGTGGAGAAAGTCATTGAGGACATCGACTTCTTCGAAGGGGAGGATAGATGTAGACAACAGTTCCAAGTAGAAATAAAACTATGATGCTGTCTGACATGAATGTCCTATGAAGATCTACAATTTTGATTATGTATAGCCATTTTGGTAATGTAAATGACAAATTGCAATGTAAAATCAGCCAATCAAATGAATATGGCTCGATTAATAAATGTGCACAAAATGACAAACGCAACCATCTTTGTGTTAATATTTTTGGATTAGTTAGACGTCCAGCCTAACTAATCAGATGTCTGGGTGTGTTAGACGTCTGGAATCGTCAGTTAGACACTAAACGCAACATGTATTGTTGTGTGTTGTTTTCATGTTGCAGGGCGTGCAAAGGGACTGGAGACGGAATGCATAATTGGAGACGTCTATACCCCGGAGGAACAGTCTGAGTGCGTACCAGACTAGCCGTATGATTCCGTCGGGAACTGTCCAGACGTCCAACCGACTAGTCCAGACGTCTAGTCGTCCAATCAGACGTCCAGTCCAGACGTCTAGCCGTCTAGTCCAAAAGTCTAGCCGTCCAGTCAGTCGCCCAGTCTAGACGTCCAATCCAGATGTCTATCCGTCTTGTCTAGATGTCTAGTCGTCCCGTCCGAACGTCTTGCCCAGACGTTTGGCAGTCTGTTCCTGACGTCCAGCCCTGATGTCTAGCCGTCTGACCCAGACGTCTAGACCGTCTACCTCAGACGTCTAACTGATTCAAGACATATCTGTCAGAATTGCAGAACATGACGACTGCTATACCTTGGCCTATCAAATCCTCGTAGTTCATCGTCATTACCTCGTCTCGAGACAATACTTACCCTTGTCTACACAGACATGGGTGCCCGTGTTGACAAGCAAGTAGTAGCATGTTTTACCAAATTGACCCATGTGATGGATAGCTTGCGATTGCAATTTGATGTAGCTTGTGTTGGCCAGAGGAAGAAATGACAACTGATGGTAGAAGAAGAGTTGGACAAGATTGTGAAATGGGTTGGAAAGGGAGGCTAGCGATAAAACATTTCCAGCATTTACCAAGAACATCCATGGACATTGCCTACCAAATACAAGACAAGACACCTACACTCTATTTGGAGCCAGCAAAGGTGTACGTTCTTGGCGATGGTAATAATCATCCTTCCCAGGGCACCACAGATCAATTGCCATAGGTGGAATTGGTACTCGAATTATGGCCAATGTACAGTCAGATGAATTTTCTAGCCCACTTGTTGTGTTGGCTAGCTGAGGGGATCAAGCACTTGAATCTGACAAGGCAAAATCTGGACAAAGACCTGCAATTGACGAAGGCAGAATTGTAGGAGGAAGAATGGCAGTTGCCTGAATATGTCCTATAGTTGGTCGATGCATAATGGCGAAGTTGGGAGAAACAACAGGAACTCTCGGACTGTAGTTCCCAACTCAGGGACAGGGAGCAAGTGATTATCATTGTGGAGGCAGAAATGCTGCACCAGAAAGCAGCCAAGGAATTACTAGTCAAACAAAATGAAGAATTAGTGGCACAAAAGAGTCAAAGTGAGGATACCTAGCAAAAGGAATGTGAGGCGCTGCAAAATGAATTGATTCAATCACAGCAACGTGAAGCAGCTCTCAAGGCGGAGCTAGCATAGAGGGCACCATCTTCCTCAACCCTGAATCAATTAATGTGGGAGTTGAATGGGCCAAGTAATTCACTTATGCCAAGTGAGTTCGGGATGAACGAGAAGCCTTCAATCTTCGGGTACAAGAATTGGAAGAAGGGCTCCAAGCTGCAAAACCAAAGGATGCTGAAACCCCGACATGACAACACAGAAAGTCGTTGAGGACACCGACTACTTCAAAGGGAAAGATAGATGTAGACAACAGTTCTAAGAAGAAATGACTATTCGGAACTGTTTGATGAAATGTCTACATAATACTTGAAATTTTGATATAAAATCATGTTTTGCAATATATTTTTATGTATGTAAATCAGCCGTCATGAATGAGTATGGACTGATTAATAATAATGCATGTAATGACAAATTGCATAAACTAGCCATACTAGACTGATTAGTTAACTAGATGAGTTTAGTTAAGTCAGACTGGTTAATTAGTCTGAGATGGATTAGTTAGCAGTTTAGACTAGTTAGTTACGTCCTAGGATGATTAGTTAAGGCAATAACAATGGACATTCGGGGATGGTTGAGCCTGATTGGTTGTAGTAACCACCAAGGCTATCCTATAAATACCCCCCCTACTCATTTTGTATTGATCCATCGATCCACCATTTATGAATCAATACAGCAAGTAGGATTGTTCTAGTGTTGTGCAGGTATCAATACAGCAAGGACAATGTCTTGTGTTGCAGGTATCCAAATGATTCAAAAGGTTGGAGTAGACTGATGTTCTTCTTGTATGTGTTGTGCAGAGTTGCAGGAAGGAGCAATCAAGGATAAGTTCAAGGTTGCAGGCGAGTGCTGTCGAAGACCCGTCTAGGCCTACCCATCTAGGATCCCACTCGTCTAGCACCCAACCCGTCTAGGATCCTACTCGTTTGGAGTACCCGTCTAGGATCCTACCCGTCTGGAGGGTCACATGTCTTGTTAGGACCCTCCTAACATGACCTTTAATCATATTATATTATATATTATGTTATAAAGGGACACATCCCTTCACTTTTCATACCTCTTAGTTAGATATATTAGTACAATAGGGATGTTCCAAATGATCATGGAAGATATATTTATTTAATTTAATTGTGGGTTCTCCTTCAATTTAACGACGATTCCTTTATAACAACGATTCACTTCCTTATTTCTGCATTATACCATATTCTTCCTATTGGTACTCTTACATCTAGTATCAGAGCATTGTTGCTTCCGCTGTCATAGTTTTTTTTTTCCCATCAAAGTTTTTGAGCGCCCTCCCTAGACACACCATTGTTCGATAACCTGTAGCCACAACCAAGTTGATAACCAATATATATCAACTCACCTTCTACCATTCGTAACACCATATAGTCTCCAGTTCAAAACTACACCAATATGTGCATCGATGACCACCCAGCAAAAACAACCTTTAAACTCACAGATCACAACCAACGTTACTGGCTCTGTCGTAGCCATACAATCCAGAGATTGACATCAGAGAACGAACTTCGGTGACGTCTCGAAGAATACCGTTGACAAAAAATATTGCATTTTTTTGAACTGGTTTTGACGTTGCAATACTGGGAGATTTTCGGTTTTGACGCTGCAATATCGATTTCAAAACAAGCGGGAGACCATAAAAAAAAAAAACTGGCAAAAAATAATCAAATTCAGAGAGGAAACACTCTGCTGGTTTTTTCCAGCGACGTCGTCCATTTTCTGACGAAATAAATTAAAATTAAAACCTTATTTACTCAAGGTTCAATTTTCCGACAAGTTTTACCAGTAAGAAAACTTCGACGATCATTTCCGGCGTCGGGCGGGCAATTGGAAATTTCAAAATTGCCAAGGGAATTATCCCACATTGGCCATATAAGAGATACAGCGCAGTTTAAAACCTAGCGCGCGCAAGTAAGCTCTTGACTACCTTGTGGTAGTCGCACGCCTGCGCCCGCGCTAGCCAATTCTCCGAGTCTTGTCCTGTTCCCCGTGCCCCGCCAATCTGCTGCCTCCTCGTGTTCCTCTCTGCCTTTTCCACCTCGTGTTCCTCTCTGCCCTTGCCGCCTCATGTTTCGCGCCCTCGGTTCACCTCTGCCTGTGTCGCCTCGTGTCCCGCGCCTTCGTGTTCCCCTCTGCCTGGACCGTGATTTGACTTGACCGTCGCTATCGCTGCATACTTCCGCCGTTGCTCCTGCCACGTACACCCACCTTTTGCTCCACCATTCGCTCTTGCCGTGTTTGATCCACTGTTCGCTCCACCAGTTCGTCTTCCGCCGCTTCCCGCTCCCTCTAGTCTGCTTTCACCCTCGCGCGTGTGCCATCCTCACCTTGTCCACTAGCGTCGCATTCCAAGAAAGCCCACCGTCCTCTTGCATCATTCGTCCAAGGTCCACTTGTCGTTGTGTGGGTGTAGGTTGTGGTTGTGTCAGTGCTTCCTACGTGTGCCATCCCTACTTCGCGTTCGTCTTCAGTCCTCCCCTATCGTGTCTTAGTCGTCCATATCGTATCCGCGTGTTCGGTCCCACCTCACCCTCTCGCACGATTGCTTGCCACCAACCACTACCACTTCTTCGACTTTAGCACCAGCTTCTTCGACCGTCGTATCCATTCTGCTTGCTCCTTCATCTTGTGTTCTGCTCCTCCACCTCGTGTTCCACCCCACCTGCCTCTTGTCCTTGCCTTGCCTGTCGTGTCGCGCCGTGCCCTTGTCCTCGCCTCGGACATCGTGCCGCTCACACCTCTGCGTCGTATGTTGTGCCACCTCGGTTGCTTCCACCGTTACCCCTTTGGTTGTCGGGCGTCCTCCCTAAACAAATTTTTGCAAAAAGGGGTAAGCCAATTTTTGTTAAAAGTGACTGACAATTTTTGCAAAAAGGGGTAAGCCAATTTTTGGTTAAAAGTGATTGACAAATTTAAAAAAAAAAAGGTGCAAATCTGCAAAAGTTGCTAAAGCAACTTTTTACAAAAAGTGCTAAACAACCTTTGAAACTATTTTTGCAAAGAAATCTAAGGAGTTATAAAACCGAGAAAAGACAATGGCTGACGACAGACGCTCGCAAAATATCACGCTCGAGCAAATTTACTATGAACTTTGCCAATTCAAAGAGGAGAATGTTGCTACACGACAAGAATTTGAACAAAGAATATCAACAATTGACTTAAAAATGGATACATTCAACCAGAATATGGCACTAGTTCAAACTAGCCAAACAAAATTAGGAGGGCCACAAACATCCATCCTTCCCAGGACTACTAAGTTGGACTTTCCAAAATTTGAAGGTGGCGATTCCACTAATTGGATTTATCGGGCAGAGCAATATTTTTCTTTAAACCAAATCCCTGAAGCACAAAAAGTTCATATTGCATCTTTTCACTTAGAAAATGAGGCTATCCAATGGTACCAATGGTTTGAGAAGACCAACAACACCCCTACTTGGCAAAACTTTACACAAAATCTATTAGTACGATTTGGCCCTAGCAAGCTTGAAAATTTCACAGGAGCCCTCACCAAATTGTGTCAAAACATGTCGGTACGTGAATGTCAAGCATAATTTGAGAGATTGGCAAACCACACAACAGGGCTAGACGCCTCGTTTTTTCAGGATTGTTTCATCAACGGATTAAAGGAAGAGATCCGGATAGAGGTACAAATGTTTAACCCCACGACCATGATCCAGACTATTGGATTGGCCAAATTAGCCGAAGACAAATTCAATAACCAACATCGACCCAGAAATATATCTACAACAGATTCACAAACTACTTCCACCAATCAAAAACTAACTAAAGACATGCCTGACGATAACCCCCAAGGTCCGTTAGAAATTTCCTTCAACGCCCTCATCGAAAATTCATCCCTCCAAACGATGAAAGTTTCCGGTTTCTTTAAACAACAAAATCTTATTGTGCTTATTGAATCTGGAAGTACACATAATCTCATCGACCCACGTATGGCAGAACAAACCGACTGCTTTATCCATCCTTGTAATACCTTTGAAGTCATGATCGGTAATAAGGAAATGAATCGCTGTTATAAAGGAATCGCCGTTAAATTGAAGGAGAACCCACAATTAAATAGAATAAATATATCTTCCATGATCATTTGGAACATCCCTATTGTACTAATATATCTAACTAAGAGGTATGAAAAATGAAGGGATGTGTCCCTTTATAACATAATATATAATATAATATGATTAAAGGTCATGTTAGGAGGGTCCTAACATGGTATCCGCGTGTTCGGTCCCACCTTTGAGGATGAAGCTTCTCACTACAAGATTTGAGGACAAAGCTCCTTTTAAGGAGGGTGGCATGTTAGGACCTCCTAACATGACCTTTAATCATATTATATTATATATTATGTTATAAAGGGACACATCCCTTCACTTTTCATACCTCTTAGTTAGATATATTAGTACAATAGGGATGTTCCAAATGATCATGGAAGATATATTTATTTTATTTAATTGTGGGTTCTCCTTCAATTTAACGGCGATTCCTTTATAACAGCGATTCATTTCCTTATTTATGCATTATACCATATTCTTCCTATTGGTACTCTTACATGTCTGGAAAGCTACCCTTCTAGACTTGCCATTTTGCACTTAGTCATCTAGATTAACCTGTTTGCAGCCATCAGTCATTGGGATATACAGTATTGTTTAGTATCATGGTTAATAGTCAAGTTTGCCATTCCTTTCCCTCCTAAACCTCTGTCATTCCCTCATCCTGGGAAGGTACTTACCCCTGTCTACAAAGAGAAGAATAATTGCTAGGTAAGGCAGATTTAATTTGAAGAAAGTGATTTTATCAAAGTTATTGAAGAGAAGAAAAATTCTTGGAGGAAGAAAATTAACATTTTGGAGTGATAAGAAGACTTTGAAAGTTTTTGAAGAAATAAGTTTGAATTAATTGAATAAGAAAAGATTGAAGGAGAGAATATTGAGAAGAAGACATGAGCAGAAGTTGTAGGAGAAGTTGAAGAACATTCAAATTTCTGTGAGAAGCCATGACTGTTAAAGGAGCTAGAATCAACAGCAACAACGTAACACCAATAGGCCTACGTAAAAAACAAGTGAGTTTCAATACCATTATATTATCAAAGCTTGAAAGAAAGAGCAACAAACTGTTTATAAAAAGGAAGAAAAGCATCCAACAAGCTGGAATGTGCAGGCGAATGGAAAAGCGTTACATGTAGGAAAAATTTGAACGAATAAAACATTTAAAAGGCCAAGAACATTATGGAAATAATAACATTAACATGAATATTGACACGTGGCTACAAAGGCCTGAGACCAATTCAATATTGGTTTTTTGCATCCTATCGAATTATTTGAACAAAAACATCTTGAAGTGTTATAGTGGGGTGTGGTCTGTTGTGTTCAGGACTAGGTTGAGAAGCAAACGAGAAGGAAAAATGGGAATTGCCTTGGCGGATTGCTTCCCTTTGCATACAACAATGGATATAGAATTGGTTGATCACGCTTTGATTTGTTTTTTCATCCTTGTCATTCCATGGTTTCTGTTGTCACATTTTGCACGGGGTGCAATGTCTTCAGTGTTGTAACAGTGCTGCTCTTCTTTTCCCTCTTCCTCCATTTTCCTTCCTTCTTCTCTCCCTTTCCTTTTCTTTCCCGCATTCTCTTTCTTTCCCCCCTTTCTTGGAGTCCCCAGTTAATTTTTCAACTTCCAGCAAGTCACCTGAAAAATGGCTAAGTTTGGGTGCGAAGTACGCACTTCGCCCAGTTTTGGTGCGAAGTACGCACTTCGCCCAGTTTTGGTGCGAAGTACGCACTTTGCCCCTCTTCTGGGCGCACCTTGTAACTGGCAGACTGGCAGGCTGACAAAAGAGAAATCAAGTGCTGGAGCAAGTCCGTACGGCGGCAGACATCAGTTTTCGCCTGTGCGCATTCCGACTTCACACCGAAGTCGGAGTGCGCCCTTGACAGGTGCGCAGTAGGGAACAAACCCGGAATTTGACCAAGGCATGAAGGCCTTCCCGACTGCACTGCGTCCTGCCCGCGCATCCCGAGGTGCTCCGATCCCAAGCAAAGATGGACAGACTGCCCTCCAAGGCAGACACGTGTCAAACAGCATCATCCATCATCTGACAAGCGTCCAGCTTCGGGATTAGAGCCGAAACGTGCCGAGCAAAAGGACAAGCATGGGCTGCATTGCCTGTGCCAGTAGCCTCATTTAAAGCTGATCTGAGGTTCTACCTGCTCCAGCTACCCACATCACTGCCAGATTGAAGTTCTGCCCAGCGCACCGCCATGTAGCTGTCCAGCTTCCAGGAAGACCATGCTGCGGGTACAGTCCGGTCCGACAAAAGGTCAGCATTTGCAGCTCTTTCGCCGCTTTTGTCAGCTTATGTTTGACTAGGACCCTATGCCCATTAATGTAACGGGAGGGACTCGGGCTATAAAAGCCCACCATGAATTCATTGTAAAGGGTGGAAAGAGGAATGTCTGTTAGGGAACTACTGTGCTTATTGTAACCGTGCTTCTGCTTATGAATATAATCTGTATGCCTGGTTCTGTTCTGCTGTCTTTATTCTTTTATGTTGTCTTTCATTATATGCCTTAGGCTAACCTGTCACGGCTTGTTGATTCATTTCAGCATTTGGTGAGCAGGTCCCTCTAGCATTGCTTGTTTAAAGCACCCTCTGTATTTCATTAATTTAAAGCATATATAGAATAGATGTGGTAGCAGTTCCATCAGTTATGTGTTTTGTTGCTGGTCCGTATCTTGGTGATTGATGCGATCCCGTACTGTTAGTTCCTTGTAGGGAATGTCTGTTAGGGAGCCATTGAGGCTGTGCGGTGAAATTCTCTACATAAACACATATACCTGGATCTGATATCTCTAAGTCTGCTTTCTACTCATGTTAGTGTACGTATCTGGTAAACCGGTGCATTGCCATGCTGTTAGTTCCTTGTAGGGAATGTTTGCTAGGGGATCATTGGAGCTGTGCATACACTGCATGAGTATCGGAAGTACACATAGTTTTTGCAGTTCCTGTCATGCTCTATGTTTATAATGCAGTAAGTAGCGGTAATTAGTGTGTTCCCGTACTGTTAGTTCCCCCCACCAACCTCTGGACATATTTGTAATTTCTTTCGTACATTTGTCCCTTTCTTGTACTCTTAGCTTAAATCAGAAAACCCCCCCAAAAAGGAGCCGGCCTTCTCCGGAGATTGGCTCGGGAGGCATCTCTTCCTTCCGGCCTTTCATGCTGGTGGGCGAATCTGGGCGCATTAACCCAAAATCCTTTCCTCATGGCAGATTCGTCACCAACAGTTTCTCTGGCACGCCCGGTGGGACAAGTGTCCCACGTTTTAAAGAAAGGGTACCCGTTTGGTCTTCACCTGGCGCAACAGTTTTCCTGCTACGCTCGGCGGGACACGGGTCCCACATTTGACGAGAGATTTCCTGATCAGTCTCCACCTGGCGCTGACAGTTCCTGAGCTCTCGGTGAGACAAGGAAGTTTCTCACCCCCGACAGAATTGAAGCACCGGTGTTCGCTTCATTGCTGTTCCAAATCTGAACACCGGGCGACTCTGCACGAACAAATCCTCCGAGTCTAGAAGACCGGTCCCGTCACCTTCATGCACACGAGAAGGTGGCAAGCAAGAAATCCGAGAAGCCCGCCTGAGTTCTACGAACTGGACATCAACGCTCGAGGCGAGATCCCCAGGCTGGCTGATCCGCGAGCTCGTTTCGACGAAGCCGAGGCTGAGATCCAAGAAGAAGCCGAAGCTGAAGTCGGAGGAGCCGAGTACGAAATAGAAGAAGCCGAGGAAGAAGAAGATCCTGCATCCTCGGAAAGTTTCGACACTGAGTACACAACCGACGGCGGAGAAGAAGAAGAAGAAGAAGAAGAAGAAATGGCTGCCCAACAGCCAAATGACGATGATCTTTTCCCGACGGTGGACTCTACGGGGCCCTTGGCCCTGGTCGGACAGCAAGCTGTGCCCCCTGCTGCTTTAAAGTCTATTCCCACATACGACGGCTACGGTAAGACGGCGTACGAGCACATCCAGGACATCCTTGCCCTGGCCGCACTGCATACTATTACCGATGAAAGTGTGAAGACCCGTCTCGCGGCCCTTTCCCCGAGGGGAAAGCTTCTCTATTGGTGGAGATCGGCTGCCAGAGGGATCCATCACAGGTTGGCCCCAGCTTGCCAGGAGACTCGTAAAAGGATGCAACGAGTCTGCTGACCCTACTTCTCTACTGCATCAGTTCCAAGCTATTCAGAGACATCCTCAAGAGGAGGTGTCTGATTTTAACATTAGGTTTGCGAAATCCTGGAAACGGGTACCTCGCGAACTTCGGCCTTCAGCCGGCATGGCCGCTCACTACTATCTGAGGTCTTTCAACTCAGACATATGCCTGCTGCTGAAGATCGCCCGGATTGATGAGTTCCCTGCGCTGTACGAAGCGGCCCAGCAAGCTGAAGCTGACATTATCTCCATCGGCAGGCTTCCGTCCAGAGTGCAGGAACCCATTCATCCCGACTTCCCCAGATCCCAGTATCCTTCTGCTTCTGGTGGTTTGCCGTCCACATCAGGGCAGCAACCCCAGCAGCAGTGGAATCCGGCGCCGGTCGTGACTCCTTACGGCCCGCCTCAGTTGCATTACCCTCATCCGCCACCTCCCGCTCCCCACTTTCCAGCACTTCCCGCTCCTCCACAATACGCATCTTATTCTAACCCCCCTCCGTTGGCCGCATTGCCTCCACCGGCACAAATGCCACCACCTGACAACAGCATCCAGAACACGATTCTACAAGAAGTGCGGGCTTTGGCCTCCGGATACCATGCCATGTCCAATGACATGACCGCTATGAAGAAGAAGCAGGCCCAGATGGACCTTGCTCCTAGGAGGCCTTATGCGCCGCCCGCACTGACAAAAGACAAAGCCCCGGAGCATCAGCCGCAGAGGCGTCCGCCTCCGAGAAATGCTGCTATAGAAGATCCGCCTGGTCCACCCGACCAGGTTAACTGGTGCACTACGTGCAATGACCCGCATTCCGAGGAAGACTGCACTTTGCACCAGCACTACATCCAGACATTGGCCGGCAGCGCTATAGAAGATGACGAGCTGTACATGATCTTGGACGGCGAGGCCAACTTTTCCCTCCCGGAAGAGAATCTAGTGCTGCCCGCCAAGGAAGAAAAGAAGGCTGCGGATGCGGCCAAGCCTTTGCAAGTCTACGCGAGAAGAGAAAAACCGCAGCCCGGCGGGCTGCCACCATACAAGCGGCTGTGGCCTTTCACAGCCCAGGAGAAGGCATCCAAAGATAAAGCTCCAGTCAAGCCTTCTCCGGCAAAGGCTGCCCCTGTTCCAGCCAAACCTCCAGCAAAGGCCCCAACTCCGGCTAAGGCTCCCGTACTTCAGCCCCCAGCTGAAACCAAAGAACAAGCCCAGGAGAGGCTGAAGTACCCGTCTCTGACCAAGAGGCAGCGAGTTGAGGCCACCCAGCAGTACCGGACAAAGTATGAGCCGGCAAAACCAGCAGAAGGAGCTAGTACCTCGGGCTACAGCATTGTAGACGAGTTGAAAAGAACACCTGCTAGAATCAGCATGTACGATGCTCTTCTGCTCCCAGGTCAGGTAGATCTGCTGCAAGAATCATTGAAGAACATGAAGAACGGCAGACAGATGCAGCCCGCTGTCCTGGTTCAACCTTTGACAGTCTCCGCCACTGGGAAGAACAGACCGCCACCCTTTTATCTGTCATTACGGATGCAAGGGCACATAGTTCACAACCGCATGGTGGATTCCGGTGCTTCCTCGACCGTGATGCCGAAGGCCGTCTGCGATGAGATCGGGATGGAATACACACGGAGCAGCCAAGGCGTGCTGCAATTAGACGGCACCCCTGTCAAGACAGTTGGTATCATAAAGGACATCCCTATCCGACTGCACAAAGCTCTCGACATCGTAGTCATCCAAGAGGTCGTGATTGTTGACCTGGAGCCTTACTTCGGCATGTGTCTCTCTCGAGAGTTCACTGCGAAGTTGGGCGGGTACCTGTCTCTAGACTACTCGCATATGGAAGTGCCCTTCAAGGGAAGAAGACTGAGAATTTTTAATGAGAAGCCTTCCACCTTCCTAGTAGAGAAGATACCCGGAGGAGAGTTGGACTGCATGGTCCAGTTGTCAGAGGAAGAACTGGTGACAGTAGAACTGACCGAGCAAGCCCTCGAAGTGTTACAACTCGAAGATGAGTTCTCGTTGCGGGATTTTAATGCCGTAATCGGGACAGAGCAGGGCTGCTACTCCATTAAACAGCCCGAGAAGCTTGACGTGTCAGTGGCAAAAGAAGTAGGACCTGCACCCGGAGAGCTGTGGAAGCTTTTCTTTGACGACGCGCGATGCAAGAATGGCGCCGGTGCAGGGGTACTCCTGGTTTCTCCAACCGGAATCCAGAAGGACTATGCCTACAGGCTGGCCTGGAGCTGCACTAACAACTCGGCGGAATACGAAGCCCTGTGCTTGGGTTTGCGAAAGGCGGAGAGGCTCGGAATTAAACATCTCCAAATTTTCGGAGATTCGGAGCTGGTGTGTCACCAAGTGATGGACAAGTGCGCATCCAGACAGCACTATCTCAGAGCGTACCGCAATCGGGTATGGGACCTGATGGAGTCGTTCGACTCATTGAGTATCAAAGCAATATCGCGTGAGAAAAACAAGCACGCTGATATTCTGGCGTCTGTTGGAGCCAGGTACGTTCCGGCTGAAGACGTTGTCCAGAAACCGAAGCCGGTTCGTACTGTCTACAGGCCTTCTGTGCCTGATAAGGACACCCACTGGCAGGTGTTCAGTTGTGACGAGGAGATCGTCACATTCCTGGTTAACGAAGTGTGTGTAATCGGAGGTAGAGACCCTGATGACGAGCAATATGAGGGGTTGATACAGTTACGGAATAATCACGTCCCAAAAGGACTGATTACATTAGAGAGTCTCTTTGATCAGAATAACAGAGCAATATCCCACAGGATCAAAGTAGACCCGAGGCAGTATGCTGACCTAGAACTTGAACCTGGTAAAACCATCAAGGTCGGAACAGACTGCACGTCGGAGGAGCTGGAGCAGATCAGATCACTGTGCCAGGAGTTCCCCGACATCGTGGCCTGGTGCTATGAGGATTTGAGGGGGTATGACAGAACTGTCATCCAGCATACTATTGAGCTAGAGGATGGCGCCAAGCCATTCCGACAGAAGCAAAGGGCCGTGAATCCAAAGATTGAGGCCATGATGAAGACCGAGCTCTTGAAGATGCTGGAGGCCAAGATCATCTACCCCATCAAACATTCATCCTGGGTCGCGAATTTGGTGCCCGTGAGGAAAAAGAATGGCGACATTCGTCTCTGTGTCGACTTCAGAAACCTTAACCAGGCTTCCCTCCGGGACCACTATCCGCTTCCCCAAATCGACCGGATCCTACATATCGTTCTTTGGAGCCCGGAGATTTTCACTTTTAGATGGATTTTCCGGCTACAACCGGATCTGGGTCAAAGACGAAGACCAGCATAAGACGGCGTTTACCACGAAGTGGGGGACGTTCGCCTATCAGCGCATGCCGTTTGGCTTATCCAATGCTGGTGCCACGTTCCAAAGGGCCATGGACTTGGCCTTCCGAGAGCTGCTCAATAAAATCATTGTCATCTACCTTGATGACATGACTGTTTTCTCTCACCAACGAGAAGATCATGTTTCGCACCTACGGCAGATATTTGAGAGTTGTCGAGAATTCGAAATTTCTATCAACCTGAAGAAGTTTGTCTTCGCGGTAAAGGAAGGAAAGCTGCTGGGACATGTCATCTCCGAGGAAGGCCTCGCCATTGACCCTGACAGAGCGGAAGCCCTCGTTCGCTTGCCAGCCCCCATCGACAAAAAAGGGCTGCAGTCCTCCTTCGGTCAGATTAACTTTGTGCGGAAGTTCATCCCGGACTTCGCACAGGTGATCAAGCCTATGGCCGAACTGCTCAAGAAAGACACACCTTACGAATGGACTGATGAGAGAGAGCAAGCCTTCGAGGAAATCAAGGCCCGAATAGCACAAGCTCCGGTGTTGACCAACCCGGACTACTCCAGGGACTTCATCCTGTATGCAGTGGGAGAACCCGAAAGTTACGCTGCAGTCCTAACTCAGAAGGGAGACGACGGTGAGGAGCGCCCCATAGCGTTCCTGAGCCAAGTCATCTTGCCGCATGAAGAAAAGTACAATTTTATAGAGCGGCAGGTTCATGCTGTCATGAAGTCCCTTCGAAAGTTCAGGCACTTTGTCTCCCAGAGCAAGACTACTGTCTTTGTGATTCACCCGGACGTACGAAGCTTCATCTTGCAAGGAGAACCGGGTCACAAGAGAGCGGGATGGATTGCCAAAATCCAGGAGTTTGACATTGAAGTGCGGCCCACCAAGCTTATCAGAGGCCGAGCCTTGTGTCAGGAATTGGCCCGAAGCGCTATAGCCGACATCTCCGCCTGTAAGTGGGAGGACACAGCGACACGCATCTACCTAGCCGACTCCTTATCGGAGGGGAGTGATTGGACAGATGAACTGGTGAGATTCTTCTGCACCGGAAGATGTCCCGATCACCTGAACGCCTCACAACGAAGGAGATTTCGGCTGGGTGCACTCAAGTACACTCTTCACCCCGAGGGGCTTTACTTCAGAAACATTGACGGCATCCTGTTGCGGTGCGTCAGAAAATCCGACCAGCCTAGGGTCCTCGGAGAATTTCATTCCGGGATGCCTGGGGGTCACCATTCTTCAAGGCCAACGGCCTTAAAAATAATAAGGGCTGGGTACTATTGGCCCACTCTGTTTGCAGACGCGCATGCGGTCTGCGCTAAATGTGATCAATGCCAAAGGTTTGCTGGCCGAAACAGAAAAGCACCCCTGCCCCTTCAACCGATTCAGGCCGAGACTCCGTTCCAGCAATGGGGTTTAGACTTTATTGGGGTGATTTCTCCTAACTCCTCTGCCGGCCATAAGTTTATTCTTACAGCTGCCGACTATTTCACGCGGTGGACAAAGGCGATCCCGACCAAAAACGCTGACCAAGAAACGGTCATCAGGTTCATTGAGAGCCTGATTACCAGCTTCGGGGTTCCAGAGTCAATTGTGACAGACAACGGTCCGGGATTTGTAGGCGCTGTACTCACGGAGTACACCGGCGGACTTGGCATCTATCACAAGATGTCTTCTAATTACTACCCGCAAGGGAATGGCCTTGCCGAGTCTACTAACAAGAACCTCCTGAAGATCATCCGGAGGACCATTGACAGAAACAAGCGGACTTGGCACTTGCTCCTGAACCGGGCGCTATGGGCGGACAGAGTTGCGTTCAAGAAATCCCTCAGAACGTCCCCCTATGCGCTCGTCTATGGCAAAGAGGCTGTCATGCCATCACACATCGAGATCCCCGCCCTGTGGATGATTGACGAAGACAGGAGCAGCGGAGACCCGGTGGACGACAGACTGTGCCAACTCCTGCAGTTGGAAGAAGACAGAGAAAGTGCGTACCAGGCCTTCACGAATCACATTGCAGCCACTCAAGGCTGGTTTGCCAAAGGCATCACTGCCCGAGTTTTCGAAATCGGGGACCTGGTGCTGAAGTGGGACTCATACAAAGCAAAGCCGGGTAATCACGGGAAGTTTGATGCTCTCTGGGAGGGCCCTTATCAGATTGCCCGGGTGAACCAGTTCAATGCCTACATACTGCGGGATATGGAGGGTCAGCTCCTGCCTATCCCTGTTAACGGGTTCCACTTGAAACTTTACCGCTGTTAAAGGCGCCCGAGTGGCCCTTTCTTGTAAAAAATTTTCCTTATGCTTTTTATTTCCCAGCATGTACAGTTTCCAGTTTTCAGCTTTTAAATTGTTTTTATTCTTATTTGAGCTTAACTGTGGCATGGGAGAGAGAGAGAGACTTCGCAGCGAAGTCTGTCGTCGCCCCTCAGGAAGGGCGAAGTTCGGCTGTGCAAAGGAAGAAAATAAGCAAAGAATGCAGGGAAAAGAAAAGAAAAAATTGACTAAGTGTTGGCCGAAGCCCGACTTCGCAGCGAAGTCGGGCTTCGGCCCAACCAAATTGCGAAGTCCGATCAAGGGAGAATGCTAAAGCACACAAAAGACAAGCTCCGCTCAGCCTTGAGCGAAGACTGACTTCGCGCGCGAAGTCCGACTTCGGCCGGCTTCCGTGCGAAGTACGCACTGCGCACTCTTTCCGTGCGAAGTACGCACTGCGCGCAACTTTTGCGCGAAGTGCGAACTTCGCGCGAAGTTCGCACTTCGCCCCAAATTCGGGCGAAGTCCGAACCCGCCTCAACGCACGCGCTGCGCAGCCCAGTTCAGTCTAAAGAGCAGAAAAGAGTTTAAGTGCTGGCCAAAGTCCAAAGGTGGCAAGGAAACCAGAACGCACTCACCCCTTGAGCACAGCGAAGAAAAGGAGGAACAATGTAGCGCGCGCTTCGCGTGAAGTTCGAACTTCGCCCGAAATTTGGGCGAAGTACGACTTCGCCGGCGAAGTCGGGACGCGCCCAACTTTGGGCGAAGTCCGACCCCGCCTTGTAATCCGTGCCAGCTTGCGTGAAGTTTAAAAAATGAATAAAATATTCAAAAAAGGTCCCAAGCTGGGCCCAAGGCGCGTTGCAACCATTCCAAAATAGGTTTCCGCACCAATGGTCCTTTCTTGAGCAGTGTGCCCGGTTGGTGGCAGCGACGTCAGCCATGGTGCAGCGCTCGAGACAGAATTAATGATTGCACGTTCCTCAACGAAGGTGCAACAAAAGAGGCTTGGCACGTCTGCCGGAGCGCACTTTTTCCAAGCATTCTCCTGCGCAGCCATCTAAGAACCTTAACTCAGCCGACCTACCCCCTCCTGCGCGACATTATGGCGTTGTCTTTATCTAGAAAAGGGGGTCAGATGTTTTTAAACATTCCAGACTATGCAGATTATTCCTCGGACAGTGCAAATTATTCCTGTGACAGCGAAATCTGCTGCAGACGTCTTGAACTTGCAATTATTGCTGATTCGGAGAGATGGACAAAGGAAAGATGCCAGTGTCAGCGCAGTCCAGCGAAAGTGGCGAACCAAAGGAGTTACCGCGGCCGGGCGTTTTCAGGAGTGAAACCCCACCAGAAAAAAGGTCAAAGTCCCGGACGAAGAAAGTACAGCGTGGGCAAGCCCCACCACCTCCGGTGAATTATTTGTCGGGATACAAGGACGGCTCCTTTTCGATGAGCCTGGCGAAGCTGCGGGCAAATGTGGAGAGCTGGGCAGACAAAGTTTCGCCCTCCCACCATTTCGGAGCGGCGTACAAATCCAATCTTTTCAGATTCTTGTGCCCTCCAGTCCACCAATGCCCAGAACTGGTAGACCTAATTGTCAGACACTACAGACCAGCTACCCGGCAAATTTGCAGCTCCAGCGGTAAACCCTTGTTCGCACTGCGCAGGGAGACGGTCCAGCCGGCTTTCGCCCCAGGGTTGGAGTATGACTCCAACGCCATTCTCAGAAAGATAAATTTGGGCGAGCAGGCAGGACGTTTCATGCCAACCAAACGGATGAGGGATTTCCTCAATTCAGAGCTGAACGCCCCGCTTGCGAGCTGGACGATGTCAAGCGGCCCCATGCCCTTGACACGCTTTAGAGCAAGTACTTGTACACTATTTTGGCATCTATTCTTGGCTGCGATTCTGATGAGCTGGTACACCCGTACCAGCTAGCGTCGGCAGAATGTCTCCTATGTGGAGAATCCTACGAACCGGCAGCACAGAGAAGTGGGAAGCGTCCCATCTCTTTCGACTGGGCAGACTGGCTGGCTTACGCCGTTCATTCCAGCCTGGTAAAAATTCAGAAGAAGCAGTCCACCGACTTTCGTTTCAGTTCTGTTCTAGCCTGGCTTTGTTTGTACCATCTGCATCCCCAAATGCCGATCCTGAACCTGAAGAAGGTCAACGAGAGGGGAGAACCACAACCCATCTATAACTGGACGGATGACTTATACCGAAAAGGGTCCTACTACAAGTTCAACATCAACTTTCTGGGATTCGTCATGTCAGTCTTCACCGAAAGCGAGATCCCCCGTCCCCCGAGAGAAATGACGAGCGCTTTGATAAATCAGAAGCTCGGGGACATTTTCGAGCCGACGCAAGGAATTGTGGTCAGAATCTATGGATTCAAGGGCAAACCCCATTTGCTGCCCTACTGGTGCTCAGAGCACCTGTTCGGGATGGAGATTGCCCGACAAATGGACTATGTTGAAGAGGAGTTCGGCCTAGGAAAGAAGAGAGGACAGATTTTTCAATACCCTCTTTCCTGGGCAAATGTTGAGATTTTTGAGGTAGGACAGCATGTCTACCTAGAGCAAGAGCTTTCCCGATTTGGCCTGGTTTTGTTGCCGCAACGCTGGAAGTATGACCCATATGGAATAAGGGGAAAGTTTGCGCATCTCTGCCCCCGGGCAGATATAACTGAGGATAAATGCGATGTGGTCCATGTGGATCTTGACTGGGAAATCGAACTGATGGAAGCTTCTCCTCCCTGGCAGGATTTCTACTGCGAGGAGGTGACATATGACCCCAAGCGGAACCCGGACCACCATTTCTCATCTCCAGGATTCAAAAAATTTCTATCCAAAATAGCAGGCCTTAACTGGTCTAAAGAAAAGATTACCGAATCTTTGGAAGATGAGATGCCGCACGCAGCACGACAAATCAACAAGGAGAAACACGGCCGTAGATGACGACTTTTCGGTTCTCTATGACCAGCATCATGACAGCTGGCGGCCGTTCGCATATCAAGGTTACGTTCCCCGAGGTCCCTTTGAAGACTATAAAGGAGGGTCTCCCTCCCAACAGTTGTACACTTCGGCAACTACCAGCGTGGGCCCAGCAGACTTCCAGGCAAATCCAATGCAGCCCGTGGCTTCCAAGGCGGCGCCTCAGAAGGCGAAAGAGTTAGTCGAAGCAGCGCCCGAGGCAGTCCCTCAGGCACGAAAAGCGCCAGCACCGCCACAGAGCAGACCGGTTGCGGCAGACCTTCTGCAAGTCAAACCCCGGTACAAGTTCACCGTGGGAGCCTCAACGCCTGCTGCACCTGCTTCATCTCCTTCCCCTGATCCAACCGTTATTCCAGAAGAAAAGAAGCGGAGGAGAGTTGAGAAAATCAGGCGACCTAGCCTGATAGTGCAGCAACCAGTTGCAGAGCCGCAGCCGCGTCCTGCCGCCGCAGAGGCAGTTCCTCTGGGCAGTCCCAAGCCAGCCGCCGAGACCAGAAGCGAAGACATCCATCCGGCATCGGCTCAGGCGGAGCCCGCAGGTACGTTTGCTGCCCCTGTCTCTTTGGTCTCATCCAGTCCTACTCCCACTCCGTCTCCCGCTCAATCCGAGCAAGTCATGGCCGCATCCCCCTCCCCGTCTCCGCATCCTTCTAGCTGCCCCCATTCTTTCGATCAGTTTGCTCAGAACCCTAACGTCTCTCTTTCTCTGTGCACAACTCCAAACCCTTCGCCTGAAGTCAGTGCTGAGACCGTCCGTTCACCGTCACATCCACCGTCTCAGCCGCTTCAAACCCTTGCAGTGTCAACCATTCCCATCTCCATTTCCCGGTCGCCCCCACAAGCGGCCGATTCTTCCAAGGTCTGTCCGGTTCCTCCTGATCCCATTCCCGCAGGAGAGACGTCTCAGCAGAACCCTAGGCTGGGGGAACCAGATTTCATGGACGACCTCCAGAATACAGACGACTTGCCTCTGGCAACGAGGGCTGTAGAGTATTCTGTCTCTTTCCTCCAGGACCTGAAGCGGAGGAGACATGAAGAGATAGCCGCCCCGGCAAAACGCGCAAAGTACGATTTCGGGAGGAGAGTGATTACAACAGAGAAGATAATCCCAAAAGTAAAGAAACCTCTCCGGGAAATGACCAGGGCGGACTACGAACTCCAGACAAAGGAGAAGAGCTTTGACGACATTAACAAGCAATATCAGATTCAGTCAATTATGCGCAAAGCTGACAGTCTCTTTGTCAAAAGTCTGGAGGAGCAGGAAGAACTTTTCGGGTTGCAGGATAAAACAAGGCAGCTTGAAGAGGACCTGTCTAGGTCCATTGAGCAACTGGAAGCGGCGCGGCAAGAAATAGATGAACTCAAAGCCCGGCTGGCCGCTTCTCAGCAACAAGCCGCAACCGAAAAGAAAGCAGCCTCGGAGCAGATTTCTCAGCTCCAGGAGTCTTTGAAGCAGGCGCAGTCGCAACTTGCAGAGAGAGCATCTCAAGCGACGGTCTTTTCAAAGACAAAGGTTAAGGAGATGCGGGCTGGCCTGCTGCGGGAATGCAAGCCCCACACCTTCAAGGCGATGGCAGTTCTGGATTTTGCATCCAGAATTCAAGAAGTTTCTGCCCAGGGAAAGCTCGTGGTAGAGGAGGCCGAGCGCCGAGGCGAAGCAATGGCTGGACCTGGCGGTAAATCTTCAGGAGCGCGAGCGCAACGGCCTCCAATTTTCTCCCGTGTCCTCATTCGCTGCAGAATGGGCAGGTGCAAGGGTGACCTTGCACAAATATTTCAAAAAAGTTGAAGAGGTGAGAGTTGCCAGACGAATGCTAGATGCATTCGGACATGAAAGAGATATCTGTCTGGCCCCCTTTCACGCTCTTTCTGAACTTGGGTGCCCAGGTTTTGTTGAGAATGGCGAGCTCCTCACCCTAGATCGGGTGAAAAGGAATTGGCAGTCCTTCGAAGCAGATACAGCTGAAATTGACAGCTGGGCTGAGCCAATTCAAGACAGTCAGGTCACTCAGATGGTGGCCAAATATTCCAGGATCAGCTCCTACTTCCAGGAGTTAGAAAAAAGATACCTCACCATCGACCTGCATGCGGTCGCTGCTTTCCACTCAGCATTAGAAGATGCAGCTGACCGCCGGCCATTTGAAGCAGAAGCTTGGCGCCCAGCCCAGGCTGCGTACGATCGCATTCGCGAAGCAGAAGCAGGAGATGGAGAGCTTTCGGAAGGTAACTCTGAGGGGGCAACTGACAAAGATGAATCTGAAGAACAGTTGCCACAGGGCGAACAGCTAGAGCAGCAAAAGGCAGGGGGACGTAAGTTCATCTGCACCCAAAGGATGAAGACATGGATTCTTTGCGCCGAGGCGAGCTCGACACCCCGCGAGCCGCCAGAAATGTTGTCACATTTTGCACGGGGTGCAATGTCTTCAGTGTTGTAACAATGCTGCTCTTCTTTTCCCTCTTCCTCCATTTTCCTTCCTTCTTCTCTCCCTTTCCTTTTCTTTCCCGCATTCTCTTTCTTTCCCCCCTTTCTTGGAGTCCCCCAGTTAATTTTTCAACTTCCAGCAAGTCACCTGAAAAATGGCTAAGTCTGGGTGCGAAGTACGCACTTCGCCCAGTTTTGGTGCGAAGTATGCACTTCGCCCAGTTTTGGTGCGAAGTACGCACTTCGCCCCTCTTCTGGGCGCACCTTGTAACTGGCAGACTGGCAGGCTGACAAAAGAGAAATCAAGTGCTGGAGCAAGTCCGTACGGCGCCAGACATCAGTTTTCGCCTGTGCGCATTCCGACTTCACACCGAAGTCGGAGTGCGCCCTTGACAGGTGCGCAGTAGGGAACAAACCCGGAATTTGACCAAGGCATGAAGGCCTTCCCGACTGCACTGCGTTCTGCCCGCGCATCCCGAGGTGCTCCGATCCCAAGCAAAGATGGACAGACTGCCCTCCAAGGCAGACACGTGTCAAACAGCATCATCCATCATCTGACAAGTGTCCAGCTTCGGGATTAGAGCCGAAACGTGCCGAGCAAAAGGACAAGCATGGGCTGCATTGCCTGTGCCAGTAGCCTCATTTAAAGCTGATCTGAGGTTCTACCTGCTCCAGCTACCCGCATCACTGCCAGATTGAAGTTCTGCCCAGCGCACCGCCATGTAGCTGTCCAGCTTCCAGGAAGACCATGCTGCGGGTACAGTCCGGTCCGACAAAAGGTCAGCATTTGCAGCTCTTTCGCCGCTTTTGTCAGCTTATGTTTGACTGGGACCCTGTGCCCATTAATGTAACGGGAGGGACTCGGGCTATAAAAGCCCACCATGAATTCATTGTAAAGGGTGGAAAGGGGAATGTCTGTTAGGGAACTACTGTGCTTATTGTAATCGTGCTTCTGCTTATGAATATAATCTGTATGCCTGGTTCTGTTCTGTTGTCTTTATTCTTTTATGCTGTCTTTCATTATATGCCTTAGGCTAACCTGTCACGGCTTGTTGATTCATTTCAGCATTTGGTGAGCAGGTCCCTCTAGCATTGCTTGTTTAAAGCACCCTCTGTATTTCATTAATTTAAAGCATATATAGAATAGATGTGGTAGCAGTTCCATCAGTTATGTGTTTTGTTGCTGGTCCGTATCTGGTGATTGATGCGATCCCGTACTGTTAGTTCCTTGTAGGGAATGTCTGTTAGGGAGCCATTGAAGCTGTGCGGTTAAATTCTCTACATAAACACATATACCTGGCTCTGATATCTCTAAGTCTGCTTTCTACTCATGTTAGTGTACGTATCTGGTAAACCGGTGCATTGCCATGCTGTTAGTTCCTTGTAGGGAATGTTTGCTAGGGGATCATTGGAGCTGTGCATACACTGCATGAGTATCGGAAGTACACATAGTTTTTGCAGTTCCTGTCATGCTCTATGTTTATAATGCAGTAAGTAGCGGTAATTAGTGTGTTCCCGTACTGTTAGTTCCCCCCACCAACCTCTGGACATATTTGTAATTTCTTTCTGTACATTTGTCCCTTTCTGTACATTTATCTCTTTCCTGTACTCTTAGCTTAAATCAGAAAACCCCCCCAAGGAGCCGGCCTTCTCCGGAGATTGGCTCGGGAGGCATCTCTTCCTTCCGGCCTTTCATGCTGGTGGGCGAATCTGGGCGCATTAACCCAAAATCCTTTCCTCATGGCAGATTCGTAACCAACAGCTTTCTATTGGACTAATTACAGGCCATTTGTTCTATTATGATGATACATTATTTGACTCTCAAATATAATGGACTACACTTGCTCACATTGAGTCTTGTCAAGCAGTTCATGGCTGTTCTGTGTTAACAGCATCTACGGACTGTACAATTCTTGCTACAAATGTTGAAACTGGACAACCATTTGTCCGGCTTGACAATGTTCATGGAGCTGCAGTCAATCGCCTAATCAGTTTGACAAAGACAATCATTGCCTCTAGATATGATGATGGGAGGCTTTCTGTTTGCAATCTGCATAAAAATAAGGTTCATGCATGCTCTGAGTTTTCAGAAGATGAATTACTTTCAGTGGTCTTGATGAAGTATGGGAAGAAGGTGGAAAGTGGTTTCCAAGGAGTGTTACTGCTTTATTCATGAGGATATTTCAATGACTACAGTGATCGTTTTGTGGGACATTCCAGTTCAATAGATGCTTTGCTAAATTTAGATGAAGATACGGTGCTAACTAGATCAACGTGGATATTTCCGTCGTCCAAAACACCGGCATAAATCTTTTTTAATTTTTTTGTCCATTCAAAAGATACCAGAAAAGTGCACAAAGGTGTTACTCGGACTACTTGAAAACTTTAAAAGGTAAACGTAGAGAAATTTCATGGCAACCTGGTCAAAACCGAGTGTTTGGGACTACTTGATTATTAGTTTAGGGAGTGATTAATATTTAGGGTGTGAATTTAATATTTAGGTTAATAGAATGTGTCATGTTGTGGAGTGTGAAGATGTGTCAAGTGTGCAAGTGAAGAGTGTGAGGTGTCTAGTTAGGAGGTGAAGAGTTGTGTGCGTTGTAATGTGAGAATTACGTAATTATGGCTGACATTGTCATGTTGGCGATCGAATCAGCCTAGATATAGATGTTCTAAGTCTACAGCGCCCTAGACCCGCTTCCAAGCATTAAATGTTCGAAGGAAAGGAATGTCCTCCGTGACAATCTCCTATAGGGCTGTTTTCGAAAATAAAAATGGGGTTTTTGAGATAAGGGTTAGGAAGATACTGAAAGAGAGGGAAATTACTGAAAGGAATGGGAAAAGGCTAAAAGCCGAAATACGGGGTGATGGACAAGAAGCACGATAGATAGCCTAACACTTGAACCAACAACAATCAAAACAATAGACTTTTAACAGAAACCAATGTTAAATCTTCAGAACTGCATAAACTCCAGGGGTATTCCAAGGATTAATCCTAAACTGACAGCTAAATCCAGAAAACAGAATTCAAGTTGTATGATAAAAAGACTAATTTAATAGAAATAACATGATAGAAGTCATACACAGAGATAGAAGATTCAAAACCGGAGCTAGAAGTCTGTATTTCGAAAGCAGATTTCAAAGTATACAACTGCTTTTCTAGCAGAGATTGTCCATCCTTAGTTACAGAGAAAAGAGCAGCCTTTATAGGGAATTCTACTTCCTAAAACATCAATGCCTACCTACTTCCCCAACGGTGACAGGCAGATTTGATTTGGAACCGACTTACAGCATTTAATTCATCCTTACAAATAACTCAGCATTGAAGGTAGAAGGTTCCGGCGATCCACCATGATCGGATGGCTTAGAGCACAGCTTCGGGTCGGTTTAACCAGTCAATGCCGAATCCGGGCAGTCCCTGACAGTTCCGGGCATTCCATGGCGGTTCTGGGCAGTTTGCACTGTGTTTGGGGCCCGCCAGGAGCTTCGCTCCATAATTGGAGCGACAGAGTCTTTTCATGCCTTAGAAAATTTTCGGTGTTTCTGCTTTGGGTGTCGCTCCCTGGGTGGAGCGACAGAGTCTTTCGCTCCACTAGTGGAGCGCTTGGAGGGTTCACTCCACTGGTGGAGCGATAGGCACTTTGACTGCTTTGACTTTTCTATCAAGCTTGTCGCTCCCTAGGTGGAGCGACAAAGGCTTTCGCTCCACTAGTGGAGCGCCTGAGACTTTCGCTCCACTAGTGGAGCGAAAGGCCTTTTGACCAAGATGTTGACCTCCCTTTGCACTTTAACTTGGCCAAACGCTTATCTTTGCACCTTTCGGGACCTTCGCTCCACTGGTGGAGCGACAGGTCCTTTGACCCAAAAGTTTGACTTTCTAGTCCTTGCCTTGGCGAATGTTTTAACTTTAGCACACCTTTCTAGAGTGTCGCTCCACTGGTGGAGCGACAGGGAGTTTCGCTCCACTGGTGGAGCGACTGCAGCTTTGACCATTTTGACTTTTTGCACTTAGCCTTTTAACACCTGTTCTTTGCTTGGAGTGTCGCTCCATTGATGGAGCGACCGGGAGATTCGCTCCACTGGTGGAGCGCTTGCGGTTTTGACCTTGCTTTGACTTCCTTTCACACACTTAGCCATATTTGTTTATTTTCAAGCTCTTTTCTGGCCTTTCGCTCCACTAGTGGAGTGACTGGGAGGTTCGCTCCACTGGTGGAGCGACAACACTTTTCAACAGAAAAACATGTTCTAAAAAAGCCTAAGTGTTGGAAATTGTTACCTTATGCGCAAATTTGAAAAGAACTTGCAGAAAAACAACAGTTTGGTAAAGAAACCATTCACAACATTGCCCATGCTAAAACATTTACAATTTTGCATCCAACGATAAGAAAAGTACAGAAAGAGCAGAGAAACCACAGAATGTGAAAGAATACAATCTTAAGTTAAAGAGACAACTGGTGAAAACACAACATAACAACGTCTTGACCATTTTTAATGGAAAAAGAGAAGTTTTACAATGATTTAGTCTCAAAAATTGCATACTACATGAATTTTAACAAAATGTGGCAAGAATGGCAACATCTTTGGCGGCTCGCGGGGTATTGAGCCTACCTCAATGCAAAGATCCCAGGCCTTATCCTTGGGTTTCAGAGTCCTCTTCACTCTCAGGATCTTCGGACTGCTCCTCAGACTATTCCTCACTGTTGCTTGCTACCTATTCAAGCTTGTATTTTTCTTCTTCTTCTTCATCTTCTGATTCGCCTTCTGCCTCTTCCTTGGAATCTGGTTCGCTTTCTGTCTCCTTTTCCTTTTCCTGCTCGCGCGGATGGGGAAGAAACCTGTCTAGGGAGCTCTTAAACACATGCTTGTATACCGCGGAAGCATCAATCCAGCGGCCAAGGGAGAAATTTGGTTGTTTCTCGAGCTCCTGGATTAGGTAACGGTAGGTCTCAATGCGCTCAATATCAGCAAAATCCAGTCTTCGGTCGAACTCCTGCAAGCAAGACTCGATTTGGGCGTACTTAGCCATGAAAAGAATCACCTGTGCATCTGAACTCGGGTCTTCCCAAGCGTCAATGTCTGAGGCGCTATCAACAAATGTCGACCATATGGGCTCTAACTCCTCAAGCGATGGAATGGGTCCTTCAGGGTCTGTGAAGCCGGGGACGCCGATTTGAGCGAGGGTGTTGAAGTACCGCAGCGAAACATCTCTTTCTTGCTTGAGGGTGTCGGAGAGCTGGTGAGCTTTTTTGGCTAGCTCGACCTTCGCGAAGAAAGAGCGCAGAGTCATCTTTGTTGTTGCCCAGGATCGAGCCAGAAGGCTCATAGGAGTAAGGTGGGCGGATACATCTTTGATTTTTCGGAGCTGCGTGGCTATGTCTAGCCAATGATTAACGTCTGCTTGGGCGGATTCCAAAATTGAGTCGCCAGCAGCAACTGCCTCCTGAGCCTCCCTGAAAAATGCCCAGACTGTAACTCCCCGTGCAGCTCTCATCGGGAAATCTACCAGGAATTGTAGGCGCATCTCTTTGAGGCGCTCCTTAGAGAACGCGACAGGCTGCGCTGTCTTCTCTCCGTTAACTCGGCCTGCAATTTGTGGACTTGAACAATGAGGGCTTGAATCTCTTGATTTGCTTGGGCGCGCGCCTTAATCTGCCGATCGCACGCCTTGGAGTGTTCTTCATTTTCTGCCTCAAGCGAAATCACTTGTTGCCTCAGCTGCGCGGCCTCGGACTCCAACGCTTCGATTTGCCTTTTCGCTCCTGCCAAGGCCTCCTCAAGTTCAAGATTTTTGGATTGCGCTTCAAAGAAGCGCTCCTTGTAGTATTCTCCGTTAACATAGATGGAGCCCATGCCAACTTGAATGTCGCCCATCCTATGTGTCGTATCCATGTTGGTGACATCCTCCACGGTATGGCGGAAAGCATAATCAATAGGAGTCATTTCTGCCAAGGGCTTCTGGACAATCGGTATTTTCTCCACCGTGTGCAGCTCCATATTCTCTGGGTCGATGATTGACTTTTTCTCAGTCTTAGCTAGGGCCTGCGCCTCCTTCCTCCGACGGTCCCTCATCCAGCGCGTTGAACTTTGGCGCGCCTTGCGGATACTCTCCGCAGCAGCAAGTTGGTGAGTCATTTCTAACTCTGACTCAAGCGGCTCTTGAACACCCACTCCGAGGATTGGCATGAAAGGAAGAAGGGGAAGGTGCAACTCAAGATCGGACAGCGCGCGGGAGACAGAAGGGGAAGCGACTGCGCTAACCCTCAAGGGAGCTTGGGTTGCGACTGCTGAAATAGTAGGCATTGGCATTGAAATGTCAGGAGCAACCAACGCCATGGTAACGGAGGGCGGAGAAATAGACGACAAATTTATTTCTGCGACGACAAATGTATCTATGATAGGGTCCTCTGTGACTGAAAAGGGCAAGCTAACAGATGCGGAAACTTCGAAGGCATTAGGGTTACCAATGAAAGCTGCGAATGTTGCTGATAATGGCGTTGAAAGGATCAGGGAAATTGATATGCTGGGAACTGGGGAGTGGGATAGTGGTATAGAAAAAGAAGCAGAAACCAAGGGAGTAGAAACTGCGGCAGAGATTTCGGGCGCTGAGGAATTAGTAATTGTGACAGGAATTTCGGGCGCCGAGCAAATGACTGCTATAGAGGGGGAAGAAGAGGGAGGTGAAGATGGGTGCGTACCTTCAGGCTCCGTGATCAAGGGAGCCGGGGAAGATGGACGCTGCGTCTGTGGTTCCTCTTTCTCCTTCGCTTATGGCGTGTCTACGTCGACAACCTCCACGTTTTCAATCTTCTGGCTCTTCGACTGCGCAGCCACAGAAACTTCGGGAGAACTCGACGGAGGGTTTTCAAGTGCCGGTTGAGAGCTCGCTATGGAAGGCTTCTATTCACTAGTGCGCGGCCTCAGCTTTTCTTTTCAGAAAGACACTCTTCTTTTTATGAGACTGTGGCTCTTTCTCTCCAGCCAATAATGGGGCGCCCAAGACCACCATGCCTTTGCTTTCTACCATGTGCCTCGGAGCTGCCAAGTCGTCCACCTCGTCGGGGCTGTGCCCACTTCCGGGCACAATCTCGAAGAAAGAGAGGACCCAATAGGTGTCTATGTTCTTGTCATAGTACTTGGAGAACTTGTCATCTATCACCATTGGATAGTCTGAAGACGTCTTGTCGTTATGGACCCTCATGATCCACCACTGGTCGGACCAATGTTTTAGCTTTGCCTTCATTTTTGCAAAAAGACTCCTGGACAGCTTCTGCTTCGGGTTAACAGCCGGGTCGTATTGCCAAGGGGGCAAAGGCACCATCTTGTCGATGTGCCACTCCAACTCAAGTCCCTTAGGATTATTGCGTTGCTCAACCATGTCGGGGCGAGGGCTGCAATGAAAAGACTTTACCCCAAGGTGCTCTAGGAATATGTCGCACGGGTCATACCTCCAGCTGGGGGAGTTCAATCAGACCATAGTCGAATAATGTAACTGTAAGCACAACATTCTGACCGCACTGCGTGACTTTGATGTCCCCGAAATCAAAAGGTAAAGGGTAGCAGGTCTTGTTCCCCTTGCCCTTCCCGTATACTTCATTGGTGTAATCGCGCTGTCGGGCGACCTCTAGTGCAAACAAATAGGGCGAGGCATAAAAGGGTAACAAAAAAGGCTTTTCTGTAAACCCGTAAATTTTGATGACCGTGAGTAGAAAGACGTCCCCCCACTCCTCGTCTACCACTCTATCTCGCATCTCTACGGGAAGTCGATCATAGCGGCCATAGAGTAGCTCCAGTGCTGGCCCCAAGAAAACCTGGTTAAAGACATAATACGATTCCTCTCTGGACAAGCTCTGCGTCCAGAGATAAACCGACAATGTCTTGCCTTCCTTGTCGGTCTGGTTCTTGGGGATGTAGGGGAACTTATCATGCAGGTGGTAAAAAAATACCACACTAGGATGGAGCAAAGCCTGAACTGGTCGTCCCTGTTGCTTTGCAGGTAGGCCAACGATCCGTGCAACTGCCGTGCCAGGAACTCCGCCCAGTCGAAGAAGACTGGGATAGCGCCCGACTTCATTTTGGATGGGAAGTAGATCTCGTTCTCAAAGATAGATTGCGCCATGGATACTTGCCAGTCGTAGACCAACTCGTCGGTGGAAAGCCCCATCACCGAAGCCAGAATGGAATATATTTCACAGTGCACGAATTCTGTCAGGTGCATGGGTAGTCGGGGGAATTCCTTAGATGACGTTGCTCTTCCCAGCTATTCCATCATAAACTAGCACATATTGAGCGTAGGTAGATATCTGGCGCTCTGCTTAGAACTGTTAATTTTTTTGAGAGTGAAATCTAAAGAGGGCGCCTTCCCACAGGAAAAGGCCTCTCGAATAGCGTCAGCCGTGATGGTGAACGTCTTTCCTCTGGCATCGCGCACTGTTCTTGTTTGGGCGTCATAGAAGTGCGACACTGCTTGGACAAATTCTGAGCAATGGTGTACAGGTGTACACATGTAATAGAAGAGGTAAGAGTGATATACTACAGCCAGCGGGTTCTCAGTTGAGTTTTCACTATACGCCTCCTCCACGTCCCGACGCAGCTACTCTATTTATTTGTACGTCGTTCTACAATCTCGAAGTCGAAAGAGATCATCTTCGGGCGTCGTCAACTTCACCGGCTTCTTCTCACGTTTTCGCGACTTCTTCGAGCCGCTCTCCTTCGAGGGCGTCGCCTTCTCCTTGGGCGCCTTTTCCTTGGGCGCCTTCTGTTTGGGTTCTCCACTCTTCTTGCCCATGGTTGCCGGATGAATTGCGACACTGTTTTGATTCGAACAGATAAACGCTCTGGTTCTGGATGAATGCCGGGCGCTAGGGCAACAGAAAACCAGAATTGCAACTATGGGCACAAAATTGTTTTGGCGCACTCTCCGCCTTATAGCGCCAACTTCAGATCTACCACCTTAAATGCCCACTTTAGAAGTTAATGCAGGTGGAGATCGTGGGCGCAATCGTGCGCCTCTGATTCGCTCACGTGCGGGTAGCTCGCCTTTGGAAATGATGAAAAACGGCGCCGAACAAGAAAGCTTCCTCGGGGCGCACGTGCTTCTCGGGAGGAGCGCTCACTCGGATCTGCCACAGGGGCGCGTTTTAGACACTTTGAGGCAAAAAACGCTTTGATTGGATGGATGTCGAGGGGTCCCACTTTATAGCACAGCGCTAGGGTTAGAAAACGCCCTCCGATTCCATCCTTGCTTGACACTTGGCGTGCTTTTCTGATTGGACGACTTTTAGAAAAAGCAACTCTTTTTTAGGAAAGGGGGGAGACTTTCGCTCCACTAGTGGAGCGAAAGTCATTTTTTTTTTACTGATGCTTTTCTTTGAAACAGAGCAGGGGGGGCATTCGCTCCACTGGTGGAGCGAAAGAGGTTGAGCGACAGGGGTTGTCGCTCCACTAGTGGAGCGAAAGTCACTGATTCACGTAGTTTTTTTTTTTTTTTAAGCTTTGCTCCAAAACTGGAGCGACGGCAAACTATACACACCTTTCGAAACATATTTACATGAGAAATACCTGGCGGATCAATGATTTTCCTCGGAACTCGGTAGGTGATAAGCTTTTAGAAGAAAGCCGTTCACCGAAATCGAGAGAGTGAAACCTTCCATGTCTTGCAGGATGAAGGAGTTGATCTAATTAACACCGGAGACTCGAAAGGGGCCTTCACAGAAGACGTCAAACTTCTCGTGGTTCCCTGGATTAGACTTGTTCTTATTCCACTTCAAGACCAAGTCTCCGACACTGAAGGTTTTGTTGGAAGTCCTTTTACCGAACCAGGCCTCGGTGGATTTGGCATGCTTCGCAAAAGCTTCATAAGCTTTCTCTCTTTCCTCCTCCAACTGCAGCAATTGGGCTAACCTCGCATCCATCGGGTCAGATTCTCCCTCTCCACTGTCGAGCCACTTAAGCGACTGCAACGCGGGCAGCTCAATGTGCATAGGTAAGACTGCGTCTTTCCCGTACACCAATGAGTAGGGCGATGTTTTGATTGAGCATTTGATGGAAATGCGATCAGCCCAAAGCGATTGGTCCAAGAGCAAATGCCAGCTTCGCTTATTTTCCTTTAGAGACCTCTTCAAGATCCACAGCAAGTTCTTGTTCTTAGACTCCGCCAATCCATTGCCCTACGGGTAATAGTTAGACGAGGTCTTCAAGTAAATTCCATACCTGACTACGAATTAATAGATCCTCACGTCGGTGAAAGGAGAGCCGTTATCGGACACGATCGCTTCAGGCACGCCGAATCGAGTGATCAACCCTTCAAGGAAAGAGATAACCACGTCTTGGTTAGCCTGTTTGGTACCACCGAGTGAAGTAGTTTGTGGCGATCAAAATGTATTTGTGGCCGGCGGAGGAGTTGGGATTGATGATCCTGATGAAGTCTAGGCCCCACTGCTGGAACGAGGCTTCTTGTTGGATGGGGTGAAGAGGAAGCGATGCATTCCGGATTTTGCCTGAGTAGCGCTGGCAACTGTCGCAGCGCTGGCTGACCTTGAAAGCATCGATGAAAAGGGTGGGCCAGTAGTAGCCTGCCTTAATGATTTTCAGAGCCATCGGCCTGCCTGCAAAATGACCTCTCGAAATCCCGGAGTGAAACTCCTCCAAGATTTTCGCCTTCTCCGACTCTCTGATACATCTCAAGAGGACTCCGTCAATGTTCTGATAAAATCGTTCGTTGGGTGTCGGAACATACCTGCTAGCCTGCAAGCGAAATGTCCTTTGCGAAGCATTGAAGCGAGAAGGACATCTGCCCATGTCAAAATATTTGACAAGGTTATCTGTCCAATCTGGACTATCAACCGACAGGTTGGAAAGATTGCTTTCAGGCACAGGGTTGTCTGAGTCGAGGTTTGTAGTTTCAGCTGCGGAATTTTTAGCCAGCTCTTGACAGAGCGCTCTGCCTCGGACCAACTTGGTGGGGCGCACTTCGATGTCGAACTCCTAGATCTTGGTGACCCATCCAGCTCTCCTATTGCCAAGCTCCCCTTGAATGATGAAATTTCGAACGTCGGGGTGTATCATGTACACTATCATCTTATTCTGAGAGACGAAATGTCAGAATTTCTGGAGCGACTTCATCCCCACATGCACTTGTCGTTTGATAAAGTTGAACTTCTCTTCGTGCAATTGGATGATTTGGCTGAGGATCGCTATCGGGCGTTCATCTCCATCTTCTCCCTTCTGTGTCAGAACAACTGCGTAGCTTTTTGGCTCTCCGATGGCGTATAAGATAAAATCTTTCGCATAGTCGGGATTGACGAGGACTGGAGCTTGAGTGATCCGCTTTTTAATTTCTTGGAACGCCTGCTTCCTTTCATTGGTCCACTTGAATTCGATGTCCTTCAGAAGCTTAGTCATCGGCTTTACCACCTGGGTGAAGTCGACTATGAACTTCCTGACGAAGTTTATTTGTCTGAAAAAGGACTGTGGGGCTTTCTTATTCGACGGCAGTGGAAGGTGGAAAAGCGCTTCAGCTCGGGCGGGATCAACAGTTAATCCTTTTTCAGAGATTAGATGCCTGAAAAGTTTGCCCTCCTTCACTGCAAAGATTTGATTTTTTGGGGTTGATGGAGACCCCGAACTCCCGGCATTTCTCGAAGACTTGCTACAAATGTAGGCCGTGTTGTAATAGGCACCCCTGTTTGCTGCTCTGATTTTTTTTTTCCCGGTTTGGCAATGATAGAACATAACACAAGTAATGCCAAGTATGATATGAACTGCTGTTATATTTTAATGTTATGCAATAATTGTAACAACATAAAGCAATATAACAGTGATTTGATAATAATAAAGGAATCTGATTTGAATATTGATTTCATTCAATTTGCTGTTTCACTGTTTGCAATGTCCACATCATTCATTTTGCATAAACTCCAGAAATTGATAACTTATTCAACATTTGATTTAAAGTACCTCAAGTATTACAGTCAAGATCTGAAATAGGTCTGTAACCACCACTGTAACTGCTGTCACAGTCATGATGCAGCTACTAAAGTCGCCTGGAACTGTTGCAGTGCCACACAATGTGTTCAATGTTGCCTCAATGGTCTCCAAAACACCCAGAACTGTTGTAGGTCTCCCAAATGAAAAAGACACATATCTGATTAATGCTTTCTGGATGTTAGCAGATCTGGAAATGGTCTGTTGGAGTCCTAAAGATCCATGGAAAAACCCTATAAATCACCTTTAATCATGCTTTAAAAACCTCCAACTGATCACCAAGTCGTTATCACGAACCCAACACTATAAGGCAGCCTTAAAGATTGAAATGACAGTTTCAGATTTGCTGTTGATAAACAGTCATGCTCAACCCAGTCATAGACATTTGTAAAGGGGCGACTTCTTTCGTATAAAATCAGTATCTTCTTTTTACATTATCCAAACACCCAAAATAGGGTCGTCTAGATTCCTAGAAGCAACTGGAAAAAACCCCAAAACCAAATAATATTTTCTTGGAAAGTTGCAACCATTAAATGGTACGACCACTTAACCCTTGAACTTGTACGGCACCCTCTTCATTAAATCCAACAGCAGCATAAACCCTTGTAAAATTGCACCTATCATAGGCGCCTAGGACAAAAAGATATTTTGGGTCAATACCCATATGTATTTTACACTTGGAATTTAACTCATCAATATGTGAATGGTACGGCTAGCTTGTAGAAGATGTACAGCCAGCCTAAACCCTGCAAGAACTTCACACCAAAAATACCAAATCTCCTGCAAACATACTGACAATAAACCCTTGAAAATATCAAACTGATTTGCCTCTTCAAATTCTCATTTGAAATGTAAATCCCGATTCTTGAATGAAACCGGCAGAGAATTATCCAGGGGTGATCTCTCACACCCGAGAATAATGCTCCCTGTGAAGGTGTTCGTCTCCACAAAGCCTTCGAAGTTTTGATGCCAGAGCCTTTGTTTCTCAGAGAGAAGAAAATACAAATAACCTGAATGAATCAATAATGCTTGCAAGCTCTCCTTATATCTCTTTCCAACGCCCTAATTAGGGTTTGGAGGCACTTTTTTAATATTTAAATTACTTTTCCCAAAGTTGTCCCAAAATTAAACTCCTAAGTCACTTTTATAAAATATTTCCTTTTTTAACTTAGGGAACGAACCACTTTATCATATTCCCCTGATTTAGGAAAAACACTTTATTAATAATATTATTTAATATAACGATTTAACGTTAAATATTAAATAATAAACATTTGGCCCCAAATAATTGACCAACTGAAAGAATTATGATCTTCGATGCACCTTGTCCAATCCCAACTGCAAACCCTAATCACCGCTCGTCCACTGCACTGACTTACTAAAAATTGTAAGTACTGCCAAAAATAGCAAGTGACAATCTCGGACCATCAAAACTCCTCACAACACCTCTCTAAACAAAAACCCATAAAATTCATCACCACTGAACATCTCAGCTCCGACTTACTAAAAATAGTAAGTTTCTAAAAATAGTAAGTGGTGGAAGAAAGCTCCGAAACGCCTCCAAAAAGAAGCAGAAGGAAGCTGGCGAAGCACTGATCACCAGGGAACAACTCAAATAGGGTTCCCAATCACCTCATTTTAGCCTATGGGAACCCAAGAATAGGCTAAATTACCACAACTAACTGACTACTCAAAAAGGGGACATTATAGTGTTCCTCCCGCTTATGGGAGAAGACTGTCATGTCATCCAAGTAGATCACGATGACATGATTTAACAGTTTGTCGAAGGGGTCCATCGCCCTTTGAAAAGTCGCTCCGGTGTTTGAGAGGTCGAAGGGCATACATTGATAGGTGAAGGTTCCCCACTTGGTGGTGAACACAACCTTGTGTTGGCCTTCATCTTTGACCCAAATCTGGTTGTAACCGGAGAAGCCATTGAGCAAGGAGAACCTCTGTGCTTCCGCAACTACATGAAAAATATGGTCAATCTGAGGAAGCGGATAGTGGTCTTTGAGCGGCGCTTGGTTGAGATTACGAAAATTGATACACAAGCGAATGTCATTGTTCTTCTTTTGCATCGGGACAAGGTTGGCCACCTAGGAGGAATGCTTGATCGGGTATATGATCTTTGCTTCAAGCATTTTCAGAAGCTTGGCCCTCATCAACATTTCGATCTTCGGGTTGACGGGCCTCTGCTTCTGCCTGAAGGGTTTGATCCCTTCTTCCAGCTCAATGGTGTGTTGGATGACGTCCTTATCGTACCCCCTCAGATCTTGGTAGCACCAAGCGATGATGTTTGGGTACTCCTTGCGCAGGGCGCGAATCTGTTGGAGCTCTTTGACTGTGCAGTCGGCCCCTACCTTGATAGCTTTTCCCGGCTCTATCTCCAGGTCCACGAACTCTTTTCTGTCCACTTTGATCTTGTGTTCGATAGATCTATCATTCCGGTCAAAAAGACTTTCAACGTGATCAGACCCTTGGGGATATGGTTATTTTTCAACTGAATTACCCCTCGCGGTCTTCTTCATTCAGAGTCTGTTCTTTGATGGAGGACGCTTCGTTAACCAGAAAATTGACAAGCTGTTCGTCACTGTCGAACACCTGTCAATGGAGTTTCTTGTCAGGCATAAAAGGTCTGTAGATCAGCCTCACAGTCTTTGGCTTGTGCATCATGTTATCTATCGGAAGAACCGGGTGCCGATGGAGGCTAAGATGTCCGCAAGCTTGTTTCTCTCTTGCGAAATTGACTTAATGTTCAATGCGGTGAAGGATTCAAGCAAATCCCACACCTTGTTGCGGTATGCCTCAAATAGTGCTGCTTGGAGACGCACTTGTTAGTAACCTGGTTGCAGATTAATTCGGAATCCCCGAATATCTGTAGTTGCTTATTACTGAGCTTTTCGGCTTTCTTGAGTTCGAGGCACAAAGCCTCATACTCTGCTGCATTATTCGTACAGCTCCATGCGAGCCTGTACGAATAAGTTTTTTCTTCGCTTGATGGGGAAATGAGGGCGATGCTAGCTCCTGCGCCGTTCTTGCACCTCGCACCATCGAAGTACAACTTCCATAGTTTGTTGGGTACCGAGGATTCTTCTTCGGGTGCTTTTGTATCAGCTTTTTCAGGCTTGGTGAGTAAGTAGCACCCCAAATCGGTCCCGATAACGACGTTAAAATCTATCATGGAGAACTCGTCTTCAATTAGGATCTCGTCGAGAGATTCTTCCATCAGGTCCACTGTTTGTATCTGCTCTGTCATTAAATTGACAGCGACCGAGCCTTTCTCCTCATCTTCAAGTTTTCCAACATGAAAACTGTTAGGCTTCTTGTTGAAGATTTTAATTTTGCTCCCCTTGAAGGGGATCTCCAAGTGTGAGTAGTCGAGGGAGAGGTAGCCTCCCAAATTAGCCGTAAATTCTCTTGAGAGGCACATACTGAACATCTTTAATAACTCCTACCATATTTACAGGAGTCCCGTCTAGCTGCAACACTCTGGGGCTGCTCCGGGTATACTTCATGCCCATGATATCGCACACTGCTTTGGGCATAACGGTCATCGCACCACCAAAGTCAATCTTGCAACTATGCACGATCCACCCTTCTATCCGAAGGGAAAGGTAGAATGGCGGGGGCCTATTCTTACTTGTGGCCGAAGTCGTCAGTGGTTGTGCAAACACCGTCTGCGTCGGCTTACTCTCCTTGTCCTTAGCGGACTTGAGGGATTCCTGCAAAAGGTCAACTTGACCTGGAAGTTGGAGAGTGTCGTAAAGGCTTACCTTGGTAGGTGCCGTTTTCATTTCTTCAACAATGTTGTATGCCGAAGTGCCAAATTCTTCAACTCCCTTTGCAGATTAATACGTTTTTCGATACTGTTGGGTGACATCCATCCTCTGATGCTTGGTTAGTGAAGGGTATCAGAGCTTCTCTCTGGCCTGGTCTCGCATCTCAGCTTGCGGCTGAAAAGTTGAAGTTTTGGGTTGGAGCACCCTTTCTCTAGCACGAGGCGGGAGGTAGTATTTCAACAAGTTGAACTGCTCTGAGGTTGTTGCTGGATTGGGAGCTTTTGCCGGCGACTGGGCCTTTTGGCTCCATGGCTTGGGTGCAGCAGGCACTTTCAATGGATCCATCTGGGCCGGATCTACCTCGATAGGCTTCTTCCTAGCCTTGGTGAGGACTGAGACTTGCTCGGCGGAAGACATCATGGAATTATGACCAGCTTCCCTGATCATATGAACTTGCTCGTAAGTGTCGTCGGACAGTGTCTGAACGTAATTGAGGTGCACCATGCAGGTTTCTTCGCTGTGCAGATCATTGCACGTGGTACACCAATACGTTTGATTCGAGGTGCTAGCTTCCTCGTCGCTCATTACAGATGAGTTTCTTTCAGGAGGCTTGTGAGTGTCGGAAGATGCTTGTTCTTTTGTGATCGGGGGAGGAGGCAATCTCCTTTGCTGGAAGCTTTGGTGGGCTTGCCTCCTTGTCATGATGCTCATCTGATTCACCATTGTCATGTATGCCCGTATTTCTTGCAACTCTTTTGCCTTGTCCGCCATTGTGGCTGCCTGATTGGCAGCTGCCTGATTCGTAGGCAATGGCAAGGGAGCCAACGACGCAGGTAATGCCAGATGTTGGATCAGAGCTGGGAGTTGAGGAACGATGGGCGCTTGATATGGTTGTGTAGGCACCATTTGATATTACGCGGGACGATTCCAAGGTTGACTAGGATACATCTGGGATGTAGGCAGAGCGGATGCGCTCGGGTATATGTTTTGCTGAAAGTTCGGATAAATCGGAGTCGTTACCTTGGGAGGCAACTTCCCGATAGCTATTAGGTCTGATTCCGCCTTCTGCGCTTGCTAGTACAAGTCAACGAATGTATTGATATTAGCATGTTGGATGCTTATGCTAATATCGGAGTGAAACGCTCTTAGGTAATAGAACGTTGCCTGCTCCTGTTTGGGCCGAAGGCCATCGGTGACTCTTTGCTAGGTTCGAGCGAACCTGACATTGAAGTCAGCTACTTCCTCTTGAGGATGCCTCTGGATAGTGGTGAAATGGTGCAACAGAGAGAAGGGGTATGCTTGTTCATTGAAGCCCCTTATTAATTGTCCTGCTAGTTGGTCCCATGAAGTGATGGTGCCGGTCGGGAGTGACCGGTTTTAGTAGAGGAGCTTACCTCTTAGTGAAAACACCAACAACTTCACCGTGATGTCTTCTTCGGTGATTTGGTGAATGGTTTCTAGTCCTGCGACGTCTTGAATATGCTCATGCACCATCTTTCCCGTACCGTCGTAAGTGGGTAGAGCTTTTAGCGCTGCGACAGGTACTTGGTGCTAAGCCTATAGGGAAAGGGGTCCCGTATGATTCCCAGGTTGGGAACTGCCTGGATGGAGCTTGCTGCGCCATATGTGCATGTGGAGCGGTTGGTTGCAACGACTGCTGCAACGGCTTGTTCGGTTGAACCAGAGGAGTTGGTAGAACTTGTTGGGCTGGAACAGTCGGAACACTCAGAGAACTTGATTGGACATTCGGTTGAGCCAGAGTATTCTGATGATCCAGGGAATTCGGCGGATTGGGGGGCAAGCTAGTCGCTGTGCTATCGGGAAATGGAGTTCGTGTAGCAACGACAGCTTCCTACGACGATGTCCCTTCTAATGGGATATTCGGCCTGACCACCCTAGGATGCTCTCCTAGAGCGTCAATGTCAAGCTCAAAGAACTCGATTTCTTCTTCTGCGTTTCTAGTTCTCCATCTCGTACGCATGAAGGCGTGATATTTTAGACTGGTCTTTGAGACTTGGAGGTATCCGAGTTCAGCAGAGTCTCCAGATGTTCAGATTTGATAGTAATAAGATGAACATCACTTCTTAATACTGCTTTAACGTGGAACGTTTGTGTCCCATCGGGCATGCCAGAAATTGTTGGCGATCGAATCGGCCTCGATATAGATTTTCTAAGTCTACAACGCCCTAGACCCGTTGCCAAGCATTGAATGTCCGAAGGAAAGGAATGTCCTCCATGCCAATCTCCAGTAGGGCTGGTTCCGAAAATAAAAATGGGGTTTTTGAGATAAGGGTTAGGAAGATACTGAAAGAGAGGGAAAATACTGAAAGGAATGGGAAAAGGCTAAAAGCCGAAATACGGGGTGATGGACAGGAAGCACGATAGACAACCTAACACTTGAACCAACAACAATCAAAACAATAGACTTTTAATAGAAACCAATGTTAAATCTTCGGAACCGCATAAACTCTAGGGGTATTCCAAGGATTAATCCTCTACTGACAGCTAAATCCAGAAAACAGAATTCAAGTTGTATGATAAAAGACTAATTTAACAGAAATAACATGATAGAAGTCATACACAGAGATAGAAGATTCAAAACCGGAGCCAGAAGTTTGTATTTCGGAAGCAGATTTCGAAGTATACAATTGCTTTTCTAGTAGAGATTGTCCATCCTTAGTTACAGAGAAAAGAGCAGCCTTTATAGGGAATTCTACTTCCTAAAACATCAATGCCTACCTACTTCCCCAACGGTGACAGGCAGATTTGATCCGGAACCGACTTACAGCATTTAATTCATCCTTACAAATAACTCAGCATTGAAGGTAGAAGGTTTCGGCGATCCACCATGATCGGACGGCTTAGAGCGCAGCTTCGGGTCGGTTTAACCAGTCAATGCCGAATTCGGGCAGTCTTTGACAGTTCCGGGCATTCCATGGCGATTTTGGACATTTTGCACTGTGTTTGGGGCCAGTCGGGAGCTTCGCTCCATAATTGGAGCAACAAAGCCTTTTCATGCCTTAAAAACTTTTCAGTGTTTATGCTTTGGGTGTCGCTCCCTGGGTGGAGCGACAGAGTCTTTCGCTCCATTGGTGGAGCGCTTGGAGGGTTTGCTCCACTGGTGGAGCGATAGGCATTTTGACTGCTTTGACTTTTCTGTCGAGCTTGTCGCTCCCTGGGTGAAGCGATAAAGGTTTTTGCTCCACTAGTGGAGCGCTTGAGACTTTCGCTTCACTGGTGGAGCGAAAGGCCTTTTGACCAAGATGTTGATTGCCTTTTGCACTTTAACTTAGCCAAACGCTTATCTTTGCACCTTCCGGGACCTTCGCTCCACTAGTGGAGCGACAGGTTCTTTGACCCAAAATTTTGACTTTCTAGTCCTTGCCTTGGCAAATGTTTTAACTTTAGCGCGCCTTTCCGGAGTGTTGCTCCATTGGTGGAGCGACAGGGGGTTTCGCTCCACTGGTGGAGCGGCTGCAGTTTTGACTGTTTTGACTTTTTGCACTTAGCCTCGACCAGGAGATTTGCTCCACTGGTGGAGCGGCTGCAGTTTTGACTGTTTTGACTTTTTGCACTTAGCCTCGACCAGGAGATTTGCTCCACTGGTGGAGCGCTTGCAGTTTTGACCTTGCTTTGACTTCCTTTCACACACTTAGCCATATTTGTTTATTTTCAAGGGCCTTTCGCTCCACTAGTGGAGCGACAACACTTTTCAACAGAAAAACATGTTCTAAAAATGCCTAAGTGCTGGAAATTGTTACCATATGCGCAGATTTGAAAAGAACTTGCAGAAAAGCAGCAGTAAAGAAAAGAAACCATTCACAACATCGCCCATGCTAAAACGTTTACAATTTTGCATGCAATGATAAGAAAAGTACAAAAAGAGCAGAGAAACCACAGAATGTGAAAGAATACAGTTTTAAGTTAAAGAGATAGCTGGTGAAAACACAACATAACGTCTTGACCATTTTAATGGAAAAAGAGAAGTTTTACAATGATTTAGTCTCAAAAACTGCATACTACATGAATTTTAACAAAATGTGGCAAGAATGGCAACATGTCATTACGAGAGAAGAGACAAGGTCAAGAGACATGCATATGAAGAGTCTCATGAAATTATATATTGATGACAAAGCATTGTAAAAAGTATCGAACTAGCATAGCTTCATGCATGCTATTGTAGATTTTTATCAATAATATTTTCAGTATTTTGTATGTGCATTATTGTGATACTGTGGAATTTATCCTATGAATATTATTGGGTCCATTTTCTAACAGTTACAGCTATTTGAAGTTGGGTTTTTGAAGCTGCGTGAAAAATTCATGCAAAGGGGAAAAAATATATTTCTCAATCTGGGTAATCAAATCAGTTGTTGTTTGTTTTGTTTTGAAGAAAATCTGCAGATGTAATTGTTTATTGAAAAGAATAGATGAGATTTGAGAAATTTTATCTTTGAGAATTTCCTATTATTAAAACCTTAATTGCTTTTGTGCCGGACTCCCGTACCGTGCACAATGAAACATGCCAACCTACAATTGCTCTAATGTTGGACTCCCGTCCTGCTCACCATTGAGCACAACTTGCAGTTGCTCTAGTGCTAGAAACCCCATCTCGCACACTGTTGGACGTTCCATCTTGCATTTGCATCGATGTGATTCCCGTGCCGCTCACTATCGAGTACATCAACTTGCAATTGCTTCAACACCATACATGCTTCGTTGGCATGCAATTCCTCATTTCCATCTTTTGGCAACTCATGCTAACCTTGCTAGTACGATCCTTTAGTTTATTTGTACGACGTTCTGCTGTACACACCCTTTGCTTGTACGACGATATGCCTTACACACCAATGTATTCTTCTTGGATATTATTGCTTCATTATTTCACTACTTACAAGATATTTAGGGTTTACCTATTTTTGGGTTCACACCATGATGTACAATAATTTTGTAGTATTGCTTACTCTAATTTACTTTTTCTTCTTGTCACTCTTTTTTGGCTGTTACAATGCATTGTAATAGTTTATTTCTAACAAGCCCCATTGGCATACTTTGCTCATCCATAAAATAAAAAAATTTCTTCTCCTCTTCCCGACATTTTTGTTCATGCTCTTGCTTTATCACTCTTTGAGTATTAGGTAATAAAAAATTTGAGAAAAATGCCCAAATTTTATAAAATTGAAAATTTTAACATGATGCAACTTAATTTTAAATCAGGTTTCCACATGGACACATCCTAGGCCCTGTTTGCAATCAACCACATCATCAACATGATCAACATGACCAACATAGCCAACATAATGAATATCACCTTTATGACTAACATCAACACGATGTTCAACATCACCAACATGATGAACATGATCGGCAACGCTCGTTGCCATTTGTGTTGGGGGTCAAGGGGGCAGGAGCCCCTTTGCAAGGTCAAGGGATAGCGTCCCTTGCGGGGTCGAGGTGTAGCGCCCTTCGCGCGAACCCTGAAACCTCAATGGCAAAACCACTGAAACCATCAATGTTTGAACTAAATATTTCTCCTCAACATTTTGGGAGTCTTTATAAAATAGCTTCCCCTCAGCTCCAATTCACTACTTTCTTGATCCAACTGACTACTTGTCAGCCTCTGATAGACATCTCCCTCATCGGATGGTACTTATGATTGCAACTCCTCTGATTGCACTGCCTTAGACAATAACTCTAATTGCAACATCTCAGATGACAGGTCCTCTAACGACAAGACCTTTGATGACAATGTCTTAGACAATAGTACCCCAGACGGTAGTGCCTCTGATGATAGTACTGTTGGTTACGAATCTTCCATGAGGAAAGGATTTTGTGTTAACGCGCCCAGATTCGCCCACCAGATTGAAAGGCCGGAAGGAAGGAATGCCTTCCGTGCCAATCTCCGGAGAAGGCCGGCTTCCTGTGGGGTTTTATGGTTTAAGATGAGAGTGCAGGAAAGAGATAAAAATGCGGAAAGAATTTACAGATGTGATTGGAGTTGGGTGGGGGGAACTAACAGTACAGCAACACATCAATCACCACTACTTACTGCATCATAAATACAAAGCATAACCAGAAACTGCCAAATCTAAGTATACTTTTTATATAAAGAAGTGTACGCACAGCTACAATGGCTCCCTAACAGACATTCCCTACAAGGAACTAACAGTACGACAACGCATCAATCACCACTACGGACAACAACATAAATACAAAAAGTAACCAAGAAATGTCAGATCCAAGTATATGTGTTATGCAGAGAATTTGTACGCACAGCTACAATGGTCCCCTAACAAACATTCCCTCCAAGGAACTAACAGTACGGCGACGCATCAATCACCACTACGGACAACAACATAAACATAACACACAACTGAAGGAACTGCTACCTAATTTATTCTATGTATCCTCTGATCTATGAAGTCCAGGAGTACTTGGCCATCAAATGCTGGAGTTCAGAGTTCAGCACAACAGCGAGCAATGACACAAGAAATATGACAAAAGAGAGGCAGCATAAAAAATAAAAGTAGTAGAACAGAGCCAGGCATATACTTTATATTAAGAAGCAGAAGCACAGCTACAATGGTTCCCTAACAGACATTCCCCTTCCACCACCTTACAATGAAAACGTGGTGGGTATTTATAGCCCGAGTCCCTCCCGATTACATTAATGGGCACAAAGTCCCACCAAACATTAGCCGACAAAAGCAGCCATGGAGCCGCCGATGCCGACCTTTGTCTGGCAGACCGTACTCGCAGATGGTCTCCCTGGAGGCTGTACAGATACGTGGCAGCGCGTTAGGTAGAACTTCTCATCGGCAGGAATGCGGGTAGCTGAAGCAGGTAGAACCTCCAATCAGCTTTAAATGAGGCAACTGGCATAAGTAGTGCAGCCCATGCTTGTCCTTTTGCTCGGCACGTCTTGGCTCGGATCCCAAAGTTGGACACTTGTCGGATGATGCTGCTTGACACGTGCTTGCCTTGAAAGGCAGTTTATCCAACTTCGCCCAGGATCAGAGCGCCGTCGGGTTGCGCAGGTAGAAAACAGCGCAGTCGGGAAGGCCTTCATGCCTTGGGTGCATTTCTGAGTTTATTCCCCTACTGCGCACCTGTCAAAGGGCGCACTCCGACTTCGCTGCGAAGTCGGGTTGCGCACAGGTGAAAGCTGATTTCTACCGCCGTACGGACTTCGCCTCGAAAGGGGCGCACCCGACTTCGCCGCGAAGTCGGGTTGCGCCCAAAGACTTAGTCATTTTTCCCGCCACCGCTACCAAGTGCGCTCAGAGGAGCGCACTCCGACTTCGCTGCGAAGTCGGGTTGCGCCCGGAACACTTGTTCTTCTGGTTGATTCTGTCGCACTGCGCACTTTGCACTCCTGCTGCGCTCCAACTGGAGGGCGCACTCCGACTTCGCTGCGAAGTCGGATTGCGCCCTGGCACTTAGCCATTTTTCAGGGCAACTGCTGTCAAATTTGAGATTTGATTGAGGGGCTCAAGAGAAAGAGGGAAGGATGAGAATGTAGGGAAGAGAGAGAAAGGGGGAGAAGAGGAAGGGGAAAGAGAGGAAGAGGGAAAGGGAAGAGCAGCTCTCTTACAAAAATTGAAAACATTGCACCCCGTGCAAAATGTGGCAACATTTCTGGCGGCTCGCGGGGTGTCGAGCTCGCCTCGGCGCAAAGAATCCATGCCTTCATCCATTGGGTGCAGAGGAACTTACTTCCCCTGCCTTCTGCTGCTCTAGCCGTTCCCCTCGCGGCAACTGTTCTTCAGATCCACTTCCGGCAGCTGCCTCCTCGGATTCGCCTTCCGAATGCTCTCCAGCGCTGGCTTCTGCCTCGCAGATGCGCTTGTATGCGGCCTGGGCTTGGCCCCAGGCTTCTGCTTCGAATGGTCGGCGGTCAGCAACTTCTTCTAATGCTGCGTGGAATGCAGCGACCGCGTGCAAGTCGATGGTGAGGTATCTTTTTCCCAGCTCCTGGAAGTAGGAGCTGATCTTGCAAAGCACTTGGACACCATCTGGGTGACCTGACTTTCTTGAATTGGCTCGGTCCAGCTATCGATTTCAGCCGTATCCGCCTCAAAGGACAGCCAATTCTTTTTCACTTGCTCATGGGTGAGAAACTCACCATTCTCAACATAGCCCCGGCACCCTAGTTCGTAGAGAGCGTGAAGGGGAGCCGTACAAATGTCTTTTTCATGTTCGAATGCATCCAAGCATTCGTCCGGCAACTCTCACCTCTTCTCGTTTTCTTAAAATATTTATGCAAGGTTACCCTTGCATCCGCCCATTCTGCAGCCGAATGAGGACATGGGGGAGAATTGGAGGCCATCGCGCTCGTGTTCTTGAAGTTTTATCGCCAGGTCCAGCCATTGCTTCGCCTGGCGTTCGGCCTCCTCTACCACAGGCTTTCCCTGGGCAGAAACTTCTTGGATCCTGGATGCGAAATCCAGGACCGACATGGCTTTACACATGTGGGGCTTGCATCCCCGCAGCAGATCAGCCCGCATCTCCTTAACTTTGCTCTTTGAAAAGACCGTCGCTTGAGATGCTTTCTCTGCAGATTGCGACTGCGCCTGCTTCAAAGACTCCTGGAGCTGAGAAATCTGCTCCAGGGCTGCCTGCTTTCCGTTGCGGCTTCTTGCCGAGAAGCGGCCAGCCGGGCTTTTAATTCATCTATTTCTCGTCTGCGCCGATTCCAGCCGCTCGCTGGACCTAGACAGTCCTCTTCAAGCTGTCTTGTTTTGTCCCGCAACCGGAAAAGCTCTTCCCGTTCCTCCAGATTTTTGACAAGGAGATTATCCGCTTTACGAAGGATTCCATGAATCTCGTATTGCGGGTGGATATCGTCAAAGCTCTTCTCCTTTGTCTCGGAGCTCGTAGTCCGCCCCCGGTCATTTCCCGGAGAGGCTTCTTCACTTTTGGAGTTATCTTTTCTCGTCGTGAGCACTCTCCTCTCGAAGTCAAACTTGGTGCGCTTTACCGGGCGGCAATCTCTTCAGTCTCCTCCGCTTCAAGTTTTGGAGGAAAGAGATAGGATATTCTACGGCTCTTGCTGCCGGAGGCAAATCGTCCGTGTTCGGAGATCGTCCATGAAGTCCGGTTCCCCAGCCCTAGGGTTCCCGCCGTGGACGTCTCTCCCCGCGAACAGGGAAATAGGGAGAAACCGGAAGGACTTTGGAAGGAGCGGCCGCTTGTGAGGGCGACCGGGGAGCGGAGAGCGGAGCGGTTGATGCCGGAAGGGTTTCAAGCGGCTGAGGCGATGGATGCAGCGGTGAACGCGCAGCCTCAGCACTAACCACAGGTGAAGGGTTTGGGGTTTGACTCAGGGATAGGAAGGCGTTGGGGTCCTGAGCAAACTGGTCGAAAGAATGGGGGCCGCTAGAAGGCTGTGGAGATGGGGAGGAAGATGCGGCCATGGCTTGCTCGGATTGAGCGGGAGATGGAGTCGGAGTAGGGCCAGATGAGATCAGAGGGAGCGGGGCAGCGGACGTACCTGCGGGCTCCGCCTGAGCCGATGCTGGATGAATGTCTGCGGTTCTGGTTCCGGCGGCTGGCTCAGGACTATCCAGAGAAACAACCTCTGGAGCGGCCGGACGCGGCCGCGGCTCGCGATCGATCGCCGCACCGTCGAGCTAGGTCGCCTGACCCTCTCAACTCTCTTCCTCTTTTTCTTTCTCGGAGCAATGGCTGGTTCGGAAGAAGGAGATGAAGTAGGTGCAGCGGGCGCTGATGTTCCCACGGTAAACTTGTACCGGGGTTTGACTTGCAGAAGACCTGCCGCGGCCGGTCCGCTCGCTGGCGGCGCTGGCGTCTTTTGTGCCTGAGGAGTCACCTCGGGCGTTGACTTGACTGATTTTTTCGCCTTTTCGGGCGCCACCTTGGAAGCAACAGGCTGCATTGGGTCCACTTGGATATCTGCTGGGCCCGCACTGGCAGTTGCAAAAGTGTACAACTGCTGGGAGGAAGATCCCCCCTTATAACCCTCGAAGGGACCTCGGGGAACGTAATCTCGGAATGCGAAAGGCCGCCAGCTGTCAATGTGCTGGTCATATAGAGCTGAAAAATCATCATCAACGGCCAGATTCCTCCTGATGGATTTATCGTGCTGCGTGCGGCACCTCATCTTCCAACATTCAACAACTTTTTCTTTTGGCCAGTTAAGGCCTGCTAGCTTGGTGATGAGTTTCTTAAATCCCGGAGAAGAGAACTTGTGGTCCGGGTTTCGCTCGGGGTCATATGCTACCTCCTCGCAGTAAAACTCCCGCCACGGAGGCCATGCTTCCATCGAGTCAATCTCCCAGTCGAGGTCAACATGGACCACATCGCATCTGTCTTCGATTATATCCGCCCGGGGGCAGATATGTGCAAACTTTCCCCTTATCCCGTATGGGTCGTACTTCCAGCGCTGCGGCAGCAGAATCAAGCCAATGTCAAAGAGCTCCCGCTCGAGATAGACATGCTGTCCTATCTCTGATATCTCGACGTTCGCCCGGAAAGAGGATATTGAAAGATATGGCCCTTTTTCTTTCCCTCGCCGAACTCCTCTTCAACGTAATCCATCCGCCGCGCAACCTCCATCCCAAACCGATGATCCGTGCACCCGCAGGGGCAGCAGATGAGGCTTGCCCTTGAATCCGTAGATTCCGACCACGATCCCCCGCGCGCCTAAAAACGTCCCCGAGCTTGTGATTCAACAAATAGTTCGTCATTTCCTCGCGGGGGCGAGGGATCTCACCATCGCTGAAGACTGACATGACCAAGCCCAGAAAGTTGAAGTTGAACTTGTAATAAGACCCTTTCCGGTATAGGTCATCCGTCCATTCATAGACGGGCTGTGGCTCTCCCTTCTCATTTACCTTCTTCAGGTTAGGGATCGGCATCCGGGAGTGCAAGTGATACAAACATAGCCAAGCCAAGAAGGAACTGAATCGAAATTCGCTTGATCGCTTTTCTCGTAGCTTCACCAGGCCGGGAGTGAATGGCGTATGCAAGCCAGTCCGCCCAGTCAAAGAAGATAGGGCGCTTCCCACTTTTCTGCGCCGCTGGTTCATAAGATTCTCCGCATAGGAGACATTCTGCCAGCGCTAGCTGGTACGGCCGTACCAGCTCGTCAGAGTCGCAGCCGAGGACCCACGCCAGGATGGTGTATATGTATTTACTTTGAAACCTTTCCAGGGGTATGGGGCCGGTTGGCCATTGTCCAGCTGCGAGCGGGGCGTTCAGCTCTGAATTGAGGAAATCCCTCATCCTTTTTGTATGCGTAAAGCGTCCCGCTTGCTCGCCAAGATTTATCTTTCTGACAATCGTGCTGGAGTCATACTGCAACCCTGGGGCGAAGGCCGGTTGGACAGTCTCTTTGCGAAGTGTGAACAAGGGTTTACCGCTGGAGTTGCAAATTTGTCGGGTAGCTGGTCTGTAATGTCTGACAATTAGGTCGACCAGCTCCGGGCATTGATGGACAGGAGGGCACAAGAACCGATAAAGGTTCGACTTGTACGCAGCCCCGAAATGGTGAGAGGGCGAAACTTTGTCAGCCCAATTTTCCACATTTATCCGCAGTTTAGTAAGGCTCATGGAAAACGAGCCGTCCTTGTACCCAGATAGGTAATTAACGGTGGTGGTGGGGCTTGCCCACGCTGTACTTTCTTTGGCCGGGATTTTGACTTTTGATCCTGCGGCGTCTCACTCCTGAAAGCACTTGACTACGGTAAATCTCCAGTTCGCGCCCTTCGCCGGATTGCGCTGGCATTGGCAACTTTCCTTTGTCCATTCCTTCGAAACAACAATAATTATGACCTCTGGACGTCTGCACAAGATTTCGCATCACAGAATAATCTGCACGATTTGGCATGTCCTGGTGCACCGCACTCCTTTTCTAGATAATGACAGCATCATTAATGGTGCGCAGGAGGGGGTAGGTCGGCCGGCTAGTGAAGGCGTTATGTTTTTTGGTGGCCGCACAGGAGAACGTCTTGAAAGATGTACCCTGGTTACCGCGCCATGCTTCCTTGATTGCGTTTTCCTTGAAGGTTGCGCAATCATTAAATTTGACTTTGAACGCCGCGCCATGGCTGACGTCACTGCCACAATCTGGGCACACCGCTCAAGAAAAAACCCTTTTTGGTTTGGAAACCCAACTTGCATAGCCGCAATGCGCCCTGGGCCCACACTTGGAGTATTAATTTTTTATTTATTTTTTATAAACCATCCAAGCTGCGCCCAGGAAACAGGGCGCAATCGGACTTCGCCCCAAAATTGGGCGCAGTCCGAACCGACACTTGCTTCTTTTCTGTTGCTGCCTTCACTTCCCAACTGCGCCCTTTGGATGGGCGCAACCGGACTTCGCAATTTTTTGGACGAGGCTTTGGGCCCACACTTAGGTTTATTTGCCTTTTTCGTGATGGACCACTCGAGCTGCGCCCGAAAAACGGGCGCACTCGGACTTCGCTCCAAAATCGAGCGCAGTCCAAACACTTAACTCCCTTCGCAGCTTCAGCTCTCCAACCGCGCCCTTTGGCCGTGCGCAGCCCGACTTCGCTGCGAAGTCGGGTAGCGCACCGCCACTTAGCCGTTTTGCCCCCTGCTTTTGGCAGCTTCGCTTTACGAACTTCGCTCTTTCTGAGGGGCGACACCAGACTTTGCTGCGAAGTCTGTGTTCTCTCCTTTTGTCCTACTTGGGCTCAAACAAATGGAACAACTGAAAGCCGGAAAACTGTACATGCTGAAAAGTAAAATGCATAAGGGAAATTTGTACAAGAAAGGGCCCATCGGGCACCTTCAACAACGGTAAATTTTCAAGTGGAACCCGTTGACAGGAATAGGGAGGAGCTGACCCTCCATATCCCAAAGTATGTAAGCGTTGAGCCGGTTCACCCGGCAATCCGATAAGGGCCCTCCCGCAGGGCATCGAACTTCCCGTGGTTGCCCGGCTTCGCCTTCAATGAGTCCCACTTCAGCACCATGTCCTCGATTTCAAAAACTCGGGCAAGTGGTGCCTTTCGCAAACCAGCCTTGAGTGGCTTCAACATGCTTGGTGAAGGCCCGGTATGCTTTTTCTCCCGTCTTCCTCCAACTGCAGAGTTGGCACAGTCTGTCATCCACCGGGTCTCCACTGCTCCTGTCTTCGTCCAACATCCATAGGGCAGGGATTTCGATGTGGGCCGGCATGACAACCTCTTTACCATAGACGAGCGCATAAGGGGACGTTCTGATGGATTTCTTGAATGAAACTCTGTCCGCCCACAGCGCCCGGTTCAGGAGTGAATGCCAAGTCCGCTTGTTCCTGTCAATGGTCCTTCTGATGATCTTCAGGAGGTTCTTGTTAGTAGACTCAGCAAGGCCATTCCCCTGCGGGTAGTAATTAGAAGACATTTTGTGATAAATGCCAAGTTTGCCAGTGTACTCCGTGAGTACAGCGCCTGCGAACCCCGGACCATTGTCCGTTACAATTGACTCTGGAACCCCGAAGCGGGTAATCAGGCTTTCAAGGAACCCGATGACCGTTTCTTGGTCCGCGTTTTTGGTTGGGATCGCCTCTGCCCACCGTGTGAAGTAATCGGTGGCTGTAAGAATAAACTTGTGTCCGGCAGAGGAATTAGGCGAAATCACCCCAATGAAGTCTAGACCCCATTGCTGGAACGGAGTCTCGGCTCGAATCGGTTGAAGGGGCAGGGGTGCTTTTCTGTTTTCGCCAGCAAACCTCTGGCATTGATCACACTTGGAACAGACCGCATAAGCGTCTGTAAATAGAGTGGGCCAATAGTACCCGGCTCTAATTATTTTCAAGGCCGTAGGCCTTGCAGAATGATGACCTCCGGGCATCCCGGAATGAAAATCTCCGAGGACCCTGGACCGGTCCGATTTCATGACGCACCGCAACAGGATGCCGTCAATATTTTTGAAGTAAAGCCCCTCGAGGCGAAGAGTGTACTTGAGTGCACCTAGCCGAAATCTCCTTCGTTGTGAGGTGTTCAGCTGATCTGGACATCTTCCGGTGCAGAAATATCTCACCAGCTCATCTGTCCAATCACTCCCCTCCGATAAGGAGTTGGCTAGGTTGATGCTTGTCGCTGTGTCCTCCCACTTACAGGCGGAGATGCCGGCTACAGCGCTTCGGGCCAGCTCCTGACACAAGGCTCGGCCTCTGATAAGCTTGGTGGGCCGCACTTCGATGTCGAACTCCTGGATTTTTGCAATCCATCCCGCTCTCTTGTGACCCGGCTCTCCTTGTATGATGAAGCTTCGAACGTCCGGTGAATCACAAAGACAGCCGCTTTGCTCTGGGAGACAAAATGCCTGAACTTTCGGAGGGATTTCATGACCGCGTGAACCTGCCGCTCTATAAAGTTGTACTTTTCTTCATGCGGCTGAATCACTTGGCTCAGGAACGCTATGGGGCGCTCCTCGCCATCGTCTCCCTTCTGAGTTAGGGACTGCGGGCGTAACTTTCCGGTTCTCCCACCGCGTAGAGGATGAAGTCCTTGGAGTAGTCCGGGTTTATCAACACCGGAGCTTGCGCAACTCGAGCCTTGATTTCCTCGAAGGCTTGCTCTCTCTCATCAGCCCATTCGTAAGTTGTATCTTTTTTCAGCAGCTCGGCCATAGGCTTGATCACCCGTGCGAAGTCCGGGATGAACTTCCGCACGAAGTTAATCCGGCGCGAAGAAGGACTGCAGCCCTTTTTTATCAATTGGGGCTGGCAAGCGAAGGAGGGCTTCTGCTCTGTCAGGGTCAATGGCGAGGCCTCTCTCGGAGATGACATGTCCCAGCAGCTTACCTTCTTTTACCGCGAAGACAGACTTCTTCGGGTTTATAGAAATGCCGAATTCTCGACACCTCTCAAATATTTGCCGCAGGTGGGAAACATGATCCCCTCTTTGGTGAGAGAAAACACCATGTCATCAAGGTAGATGACAATGATCTTATTGAGCAGCTCCGGAAGGCCAGGTCCATGGCCCTTTGGAATGTGGCACCAAGCATTGGATAAGCCGAAAGGCATGCGCCGATAGGCGAACGTCCCCCATTTGGTGGTGAACGCCGTTTTATGCCGGTCTTCATCCCTAACCCAAATCTGATTGTAGCCGGAAAATCCATCTAGAAGTGAGAATCTCTCGGGCTCCCAAGAACGATGTGTAGAATTTGATCAATTTGGGGAAGCGGATAGTGGTCCTTGAGGGAGGCCCGATTCATGTTTCGAAATCGACACGGAGACGGATGTCGCCATTCTTCTTCCTCACAAGCACCAAATTCGCAACCCAGGATGAATGTTTGATGGGGTAGATGATTTTGGCCTCCAAAGATCTTCAAGAGCTCGGCTTTCATCATGGCCTCAATTTTCGGATTTACGGCCCTCTCGCTTCGTCGGAATGGCTTGGCGCCATCCTCTAGCTCAATGGTATGCTCGGATTACATCTCTCGTCATACCCCTTCAAATCCTCGTAGCACCAAAGCCACGATGTCGGGGAACTCTCGGCATGATGATCCGATCCGCTCATGTTCCTCCGAAGTGCGCTCGTCCCGACCTTGATAGTTTTACCGGGTTCAAGTTCCAGTGTCGGCATACCGCTTCGGGTCTACTTTGATCCTATGAGATATAGCTCGTCATTCCGATCAAATAGACTCTCCAATGTAACTCATCCTTTTGGGACATGATTATTTTTCAACCGTATCAACCCCTCATATTGCTCGTCATCGTGGTCTCTACTCTCGATTGAACATGCTTCATTTACCAAAAATGTGACGATCTCCTCGTCACAATCGAACACCCGCCGTGGGTGTCCTTATCGAGCACGTAAGGCTCGTAAATAGTGCGAACCGGCTTCGGTTTCTGGACAACGTCGTCACCGGAACGCACCGGCTCCAACGGACGCCGTAATGTCCGCGTGTTTTTTTTTCTCACGCGATATCGCCTTGACATTCAACGAGTCAAACGACTCCATCAAGTCCCACACCCGGTTGCGGTACGCCTTGAGATAGTGTTTTTTGGAGGCGCACTTGTTCGTAACCTGGTGACACACCAGCTCTAATCTCCAAAGATCTCGCAGGTGTTTAATCCCCAGCCTCTCCGCTTTCGCAAACCCAAGCACAGGCTTCGTACTCCGCCGAGTTGTTAGTGCAACTCCAAGCCAACCTGTAGGTATAGTCCTTCCGGATCCCGGTCGGAGAAACCAGAAGCACCCCTGCACCGGCGCCATTTTTGCATCGCGCGCCGTCAAAGAAAAGCTTCCACACCTTCTCAGGTGCAGGTCCCACTTCCTTTTCAGCTGACTTGTCAAGCCTCTCTGGCTGTACAACGGTGTAACAGCCTCGCTCTGTCTCAATTACGGCATTGAAATCCCGCAAAGAGAACTCATCTTCGAGCTGTAGCACTTCGAGGGCTTGCTCCGTCGCTCTACCGTCACTAGTTCTTCCTCCGACAGCTGGACCATGCAGTCCGACTCTTCTCCGGGTATCTTCTCTACTAGGAAGGTGGAAGGCTTCTCATTGAAGATTTTTAGTCTCCTTCCTTTGAAGGGCACTTCCATGTGTGAGTAGTCTAGAGACAGGTACCCGCCCAGCTTCGCAGTGAACTCCCGGGAGAGACACATGCCGAAGTAGGGAGCCAAGTCAACAACCACGACTTCTTGAATGACCACGATGTCGAGAGCCTTATGCAACCGAATAGGGATGTCCTTTATGACACCAACTGTCTTGACAGGGGTGCCGTCCAATTGCAGCACGCCTTGGCTGCTCCTTGTGTACTCCATCCCGATCTCGTCGCAGACGGCTTTCGGCATAACAATCGTGGAAGCGCCAGAGTCCACCATGCAGTTGTGTACTATGTGCCCTTGCATCCGTAAAGACATATAGAAGGGAGGCGGTCCGTTCTTCCCAAGTGGCCGAGACCGTCGAGGTTGAACCAGGACAGCGGGCCGTATCTCGCTTGCCGTTCTTCATGTTTTTCGTAGATTCCCGCAGCAGATCCACCCGGCCCGGGAGCCGTAAGAGCATCGTACATGCCGATTCTAGCGGGTGTTCTTTTCAACTCGTCTACTATGCCGTAGCCCGAGGTGCTAGCTCCTTCGCTTCTTTTGCCGGCTCATACTTCGTCCGGCACCGCCGGGTGGCCTCAACTCTCTCGTCTCTTGGTCGAGACGGGTACTTCAGCCTTCTCCCCGTGCTTGTTCTTTGGTTTCAGCTGGAGGCTGAGGTACGGGAGCTTTAGCCGGAACTAGAGCCGGAGCCCCCTAGCTATGGGAGGCTTGGCTGGAATAGGGGTTGCCTTTACCGGAGGAGGCTTGGCTGGAGCTTTGTCTTTGGATGCCTTCTCCCGGGCCGTGTAGGGCCACGCCCGCTTGTATGGTGGCAGCCCACCGGGCCGCGCCTTTTCTCTTCTCGGCATACACCGCAAGGGCTTGGCAAGGATCTCGCAGCTTTCTTTTCTTCCTTGGCGGGCGGCACTAGATTCTCCTCTCGGAGGGCAAAGTTGGCTTCGCCGTCCGGGATCATGTAGAGTTCATCGTCCTCTATGGCGCCGCCGGCCAAAGTCTGGATGTAGTGCTGGTGCAGTGTGCAGTCATCCTCCGAATGCGGGTCATTGCACGTAGTGCACCAGTTAACCTGGTCAGAAGGACCAGGTTGGTCTTCTATAGCAAGATTTCTCGGAGGCGGACGCCTCGCACTCGGTGTTCCGGAGGTCCTGTCTTTTGTCAGCGCCGGGGGCGGATATGGCCTCCTAGGAGCGAGGTCCATCTGGGCCTGCTTCTTCTTCGTAGCGGTCATGTCATTGGACATGGCATGATAACCCGAGGCCAAAGCCCGTACCTCCTGGAGGATTGTATTCTGAATGTTATTGTCAGGAGGCGGCAATTGTGCCGGTGGAGGCAATGCGGCTAATGGAGGAGGATTGGAATAAGGTGCGTACTGCGGGGGAGCAGGGAGTGCTGGAAAATGCGGAGGAGGAGGAGGCGGGTGAGGATAATGCATTTGCGGCGGGCCGTAAGGAGTTACGACCGGCGCCGGATTCCATTGCTGCTGGGGTTGCTGCCCTGATGTGGACGGCGCACCACCGTAAGCTGACGGATACTGGGATCTGGGGAAGTCGGGATGAATGGGTTCCTGCACCTTGGACGGGAGTCTGCCGATGGAAATGATATCCGCTTCAGCTTGCTGGGCAGCATCGTACAGAGCAGAAACGAGTCTATTCTGGCAATCTTCAGCAAGCAGTGCATATGTCTGAGTTGAAGGATCTCATGTAGTAGTGAGCAGCCATGCCACCCGAAGGCCGAAGTTCACGAGGTACCCGTTTCCAGGATCTCGCAAACCTGATGTTAAAGTCAGACACCTCCTCTTGAGGGTGTCTCTGGATACTTTGGAACTGATGCAGCAAAGAAGTGGGGTCAGCAGACTCGTTGCATCCTTTCACGAGCCTTCTGGCGAGCTGGGGCCACCCTGTGATAGATCCCTCTGGCAGCGATCTCCACCAGTAGAGAAGCTTTCCCCTTAGGGAAAGGGCCAGCAGACGGGTCTTCACACTCTCGTCGTAATGGAGTGCAATGCAGCCAGGGCAAGGATGTCCTGGATGTGCTCGTACGCCGTCTTGCCGTAGCCGTCGTACGTAGGGATGGACTTTAAGGCAGCAGGGGGCACAACTTGTTGTCTGACCAGGGCCAAGGGCCCCGTAGAGTCCACCGCCGGGAAGAGATCATCATCATTCTGCTGCAGGGCAGCCATTTCTTCTTCTTCTCCTCCGTCGGTTGTATACTCAGTGTCGGTACCTTCCGAGGATGTAGATTCCTCTTCTTCCTCGGCCTCTTCTATTTCGTTCTCAGCTCCTCCGACCTCGGCTTCGGCTTCTTCTTGGATTTCAGCCTCGGCTTCGTCGACACGAGCTTGTTGATCAGCCAGCCTGACAATTTCGCCTCGAGCGTTGATGTCTAGTTCGTAAAAGGCGAGCGGGTTTCTCGGATCCCTTGCTCGCCACCTTCTCGTTTGCATGAAGGTGCTAGGACCGGTCTTTCGGACTCAGAGGATATGTTCGTGCAGAGTCGCCAGGTGTTCTGATTTTGAACAGCAATGAAGCGAACACCGGTGCTTCGATTCTGTTTGGGGGTGGGAAACTTCCTTGGCCCACCGAGTGCTCGGAATGAACTGTCAGCCCGAGTGAAGACGAGCTTGAGATTTTTCAAATGTGGGACTCTATGTCCCACCGGTAATAGGCGTGCGCAGAAACCGTTGGTTACGAATCTGCCATGAGGAAAGGATTTTGTGTTAACGCGCCCGCATTCGCCCACCGGATTGAAAGGCCGGAAGGATGGAATGCCTTTCGTGCCAATCTCCGGAGAAGGCCGGCTTCTTGTGGGGTTTTATGGTTTAATATGAGAGTGCAGGAAAGAGATAAAAATGCGGAAAGAATTTACAGATGTGATTGGAGTTGGGTGGGGGGAACTAACAAGACAGAGAACACATCAATCACCACTACTTACCGCATCATAAATACAAAGCATAACCGTAAACCGCCAAATCTAAGTATACTTTTTATATAAAGAAGTGTACGCACAGCCACAATGGCCCCCCACACATTCCCTACAAGGAACTAACAGTACGGCAACGCATCAATCACCACTACGGACAAGCAACATAAATACAAAAAGTAACCAAGAAATGTCAGATCCAAGTATATGTGTTATGCAGAGAATTTGTACGCACAGCTACAATGGTCCCCTAACAGACATTCCCTCCAAGGAACTAACAGTACGGCAACGCATCAATCACCACTACGGACAACAACATAAACATAACACACAACTGAAGGAACTGCTACCTAATTTATTCTATGTATCCTCTGATCTATGAAGTCCAGGAGTACTTGGCCATCAAATGCTGGAGTTCAGAGTTCAGCACAACAGCGAGCAATGACACAAGAAATATGACAAAAGAGAGGCAAGATAAAAAATAAAAGTAGTAGAACAGAGCTGTGTATATACTTTATATTAAGAAGCGTAAGCACAGCTACAATGGTTCCCTAACAGACATTCCCCTTCCACCACCTTACAATGAAAATGTGGTGGGTATTTATAGCCCGAGTCCCTCCCGATTACATTAATGGGCACAAAGTCCCAGTCAAACATTAGCTGACAAAAGCGGCCATGGAACTGCTGATGCTGACCTTTGTCGGGCAGGACTGTACCTGCAAGGATGGTCTCCCTGGAGGCTGTACAGATACGTGGCAGCGCGTTAGGTAGAACTTCTCATCGGCAGGAATGCGGGTAGCTGAAGCAGGTAGAACCTCCAATCAGCTTTAAATGAGGCAATTGGCATAAGTAGTGCAGCCCATGCTTGTCCTTTTGCTCGGCACGTCTTGGCTCGGATCCCAAAGTTGGACACTTGTCGGATGATGCTGCTTGACACGTGCTTGCCTTGAAAGGCAGTTTATCCAACTTCGCCCAGGATCAGAGCGCCATCGGGTTGCGCAGGCAGAAAACAGCGTAGTCGGGAAGGCCTTCATGCCTTGGGTGCATTTCTGAGTTTATTCCCCATCGCGCACCTGTCAAGGGCGCACTCCGACTTCGCTGCGAAGTCGGGTTGCGCACAGGTGAAAGCTGATTTCTGCCGCCGTACGGACTTCGCTCGGAAAGGGGCGCACCCGACTTCGCCGCGAAGTCGGGTTGCGCCCAAACACTTAGTCATTTTTCCCGCCACCGCTACAAAGTGCGCCAGTAGAGTGGAGCGCACTCCGACTTCGCCGCGAAGTCGGGTTGCGCCCATAACACTTGTTCTTCTGGTTGATTCTGTCGCACTGCGCACTTTGCACTCCTGCTGCGCTCCAACTGGAGGGCGCACTCCGACTTCGCTGCGAAGTCGGATTGCGCCCTGACACTTAGCCATTTTTCAAGGCAACTGCTGTCATTTTTGAGATCTGACTGAGGGGCTCAAGAGAAAGAGGGAAGAATGAGAATGTAGGGAAGAGAGAGAAAGGGGGAGAAGAGGAAGGGGAAAGAGAGGAAGAGGGAAAGGGAAGAGCAGCTCTCTTACAAAAATTGAAAACATTGCACCCCGTGCAAAATGTGGCAACAAGCACTGTTGCCACATTTTTGATAGGGGCATAAATTTTATCAGGTTGTTGCCACTCTCCTTCCCCGTTCTTTCCTCATATGTTATGATGATCTTCCTTGGTGCTTCAACAAGTGTTTTGTTTTCGGTCCCCAACTTCCATCAGGTCCGATGCCAGCATCGGCATAAAAATTGCAAAATTTTACCAAGTGTTCCCCCTTTCCCAAGATCGTTGTTATTGTTGCACGATTTCTGGCGCAGGCAGGTTTTTGAGTGACTAAGGGTCGTGTTTCAAAGTGGCAGATTTTCCTAAGTTCCTTTGAACATGAAGTTGCTACCGCGCGCACTATCCGCCGGTCGCTATGGCACGTTTTGAGCGAAAAGGGGCATCAGAAAGGAGTTAGCAGGCTCGAGATCGCCGTCGCGGAGAGAAAGGCTGCCCAGCGCGCAAGAGTTTCCAGCGCTTTTGAGCTTGCGAGGCTACCAGGACTGTGAGCCCGGACTCGCTGTCACTCTCCCCTCAAACCCAAAATCGCTCAACTTTCCTAGCGACATCCAGCAAAGAAGTTTCCCCCGAGCTCGAAATCGCCATCGTCGAGCAGAAAAACCCGAAATCGCTCATTTTGTGAGCGCTTTCGAGCTCAAGCCAAGGATTGCCTTGGGTTATCATTCCCAAGATCGCCTTCGCTCTTTAGCGATTATGGGCGCAATTTACCTTTTCAGTGATTTTCGGCTGCAGTCAAAGAGTGTTTGGGATGTTTTTCCCCCCTTCTCCAGGTCATATTTTGGAGTTCGCGCCAGTTGGACTTTGAGGAAGAGTAGTTGGGCATTGAAAGATAATTGTACCCCATCTACCAAAGCTAGACAATAGTCCCTTTTTCAGCGACCAAGACTGTCAGAAGTTGTACAAGATCAAGTGAGAGCATGCTGCAAGTACAGGGATGGCCGACCAAGATCAAATCTCTCCCCTTTTGTAGCTTTTGCAGCTTTTGGCAGGTTTGGGGATCTGCGCTTCTCATTGTAATTGGGAGGGAAAATGCTATAAATAGCAAGTGTGTCTCATTGTAAAAGGGGGGGAAAAGGGGATATCTTGCTAAGAAACTTCTCTAAGCTGTACATTTGCTCTTAATCCAAAAGTATACATGGCTCATTAGTTGCGTCTATCTTGTATGCTGCCTTTATTTAGTATTTCTACTTCATGTTTCTAGGTATACATTGTTTTGATTGCTGTTGGTAAAAGTGTTTGGTTAGTAACTGTGTTGCTTATCTCCTCCACCCGAAGTACATCACATTTACATCTCTTTCTGCACTTTTAAATCTCTTTCAGCACCCTAAACTCAATCAAAAACCATAGGAAGCCGGCCTTCTCCGGAGATTGGCATGGAAGGCATTCCTTCCTTCCGACCTTTCAATCTGCTGGGCGAATCTAGGGCGCAAAGACCTAAAACCTTTCCTAGTGGCAGATTCGTAACCAACAGTTTCTCTGGCACGCCCGGTGGGACACGAAGGTTTCCCACCCCAAAACAGAATCGAAGCATCGGTGTTCGCTTCATTGCTATCAAATCAGAACACCTGGCGACTTTGCATTACCTGAATATTCTTTTAGTCTGTAAGACTGGTCCAATACCAAAAGTGCCTTCATGCATACGAGAAGATGGAGAGCTAGGAATCCGGGACAAGATCCCGAGTTTTACGAAATCGACATCAACACTGCTGGAGAGCACCCGAGGGTAGCCGATTACCAAGCTCAAAAAGAAGTGGAACCTATAATCGAAGAGGTGGAAGAAATAGAGAAAGTTGAAGAGGCTGAAACTGAAGAACAACCTGCAACCTCGGACGATACTGATACCGACTATACCACCGATCAGCTTGAAGAGGAGGAAGGAGACATGGCAGCTCAGAATCAACAAAATGCCGCTGATCTATTCCCGGCCGTCGACTCCACTGGGCCTCTTCCTCTAGAGGGACAAGATGCCGTCCCACCTGCTGCTTTAAAAGCTATTCCAAGTTATGATGGGACTCGAAAGACGACATATGAACATATTCAAGACATTCTGGCCTTGGCTGCGCTTCACTCCATTACCAATGAAAGTGTCAAGACTCGTCTGTTGGCACTCTCCTTGCGAGGCAAGTTGCTCTATTGGTACAGATCCCTGCTTGAAGGTGTCATTACTGGATGGCTTGCACTTGCTGGTCGACTATGTAAGGGATTCAATGAATCCGCAGACCCATCTTCGCTGTTACATCAATTCCAAACTATCCAGCGGCACCCACAGGAGGAAATTTCAGATTTTAATGTGAGATTTGCGCGGTCATTGAAAAGAGTTCCTCTTGAGCTTCGTCCTTATGATGGACAAGCTGCTCACTACTACGTCAGGGCATTTGGCCCAGATATTATCCTGGTCATTAAGTTGGCCCGCGTGAACACTTGCCCGGATTTGTATGAGGCAGCTCAAAGAGCGGAACTAGATATGATAAGTATAGGTAGGCTCCCACACAAGGTGCAACCGCCCATCTACCCAGACTTTCCACAATCGCAGTATCCACCAGCATCCGCCTCATCTTCTTCATATCCCGATCCAGCCTGGAATCCGGCTTCGACAATCACTCATTATCCACCTAAGGTGCATCTCCCGCCTCAGTCTGTTCCTCCGCTTTCATCTCAGCCGCCATTAGCTTCATTACCCCCACCAGCCCAACCAGTGCAGACCGTGGATGTACAGTCCAAGATGCTGAAGCAAATGGAGTCACTGACCACCGTCTGTTAGACACTGTCTAATGACATGGCCGTGATGAAGAAGAAGCAAGCCCAACAGGAATTCGTTCCAAGGAGACCATACCCTCCTCTGGTGCTGACAAGAGAACAGGCCGCCCAAAACCAGAGACCTCCGGCAAGGAACGCAACCAACAACGTAGGACTTAGCGCTGCGGACCAAGTAACCTGGTGCTCTACCTGCAATGACCCTCACAGAGAAGATAGTTGTATGCTGCACCGACACTACGACCAGACCCTCGCCGGTAGCAGCCCGAAGGATGAAGATGATCAAGTAAATATGATCCGAGAAGAGCGAAACTTTGTTGTTTCCGAGGAGGATCCCGTTTCACTTCTAACTAAAGAAGGCAAGAGACCGATTGAGGTCGAACCGGCCCAAATGAAGCCATTGAAGGTATACGCTCGGAGGGAAAGGACACAGCCTGCTGCAGGTGCGACCGCAAATGCTCCCAACAAAACACCTCCGCTACCATCGGCCAAGGAGAAAGTACCTCTCACTAAAGCTCCAATAAACCAGCCACCTACCGAAACACAGGAGCAGGCCCGAGAAAAGCTTCGGTACCCATCATTGACAAAACGAAAAAGGGTCGAAGCAACTCAACAGTACCGTACTAAATATGAGTCAGCAAAGGAGGTTGAGGAATCATCCACTGCCAAATATAATATTGTTGATGAGCTCAAGAGAACTCCAGCAAATATTAGTATATACGATGCCCTTCAGCTCCCGGGACAAGTGGACTTATTGCAAGAGTCCTTAAAGACCGTAAAAGGGGCAAAGCCGTCACAACCCATGCTGGCTCAACCCTTGACAACGTCAATCACTGGCAAAAATAGACCACCCCCTTTCTATTTGTCTTTACGAATGGAAGGGCATGTGGTGCACAATTGCATGGTCGACTCCGACGCATCAACTACCGTCATGCCAAGAGCTGTTTGTGAAGAAATGGGCATGGAATACACTCGAAGTAGTCAGGGTGTTCTGCAACTAGACGACACTCTTGTAAAGACGGTGGGTGTCATCAAGGACATCCCCATTCAGTTGCATACGGCCCCAGATATAACAGTGATTCAGGAAGTTGTGGTTGTTGATTTAGAGCCCTACTTTGGCATGTGCCTCTCAAGGGAGTTCACCGCCAATCTCGGGGGATACCTCTCGCTATATTATTCTCACATGGAAGTCTCTTTCAAAGGAAGAAAAGTCAAAATATACAATGAAAAGCCTTACATTTTTCTGGTCGGGAAGATACCTGGAGAAGAACAACAAGGAGAAATTATCCATCTAATGTCTGAGGAACTTGAGGAAACGGACTTGGTAGAGGAAACTATGGAACAGTTGAGAGCAGAAGACGAATTCTCCTTGTTGGATTTCAATGCCATGATTGAGACCGACATAGCCTGCTACTATGTTACCCAGCCTGAGAAGCCAAAGGAGACGAAAAAAGATATAGGTCCTGCACTTGATGAGTTATGGAAACTCTATTTTGACGGTGCCAGATGAAAGAATGGTGCCGGAGCAGGCGTCCTCTTAGTCTCTCCCTCTGGCATACAAAAGGACTACTGCTACAGACTGGCCTGGAGTTGCACCAACAATGCAGAAGAATATGAAGCCCTATGCTTGGGTTTGAAGAAAGCAGAAAGGCTCGGGATCAAATAGCTGCAGATCTTCGGAGACTCAGAGCTGGTGTGTAATCAGATCACCAACAAATGTGCCTCATAAAAGCATTATCTCAAAGCTTATCGCAACCGTTTCTGGGATCTGATGGAGTCATTCGACTCCTTAAATGTCAAAGCTATCTTTAGAGAGAAAAACAAACACGCTGACATATTGGCTTCTGTTGGAGCCAGGTACGTCCCGGCTGATGACACTATGCAAAAGCCGAAGCCGGTTCGTACTATTTACAGGTCTTCTGTGCTTGATAAAGACACCCATTGGTAGGTGTTTGATTGTGATGAAGATATCGTCACTTTTATGATACACGAAGCAAGTTCAATCGAAGGTAGAGACCCTGATGACGAGCAATATGAGGGGTTGATACAGTTGAAGAACAATCATGTCCCAAAGGGACTAATAACCCTTGAGAGCCTGTTTGACCAAAATGACAGAGCTATATCTCACAGAATCAAGGTCGATGCCAAGCAGTATAGAGAGTTGGAACTGGAACCAGGAAAGACAATCAAAGTAGGGATAGACTGCACCGCAGAAGAGCTGGAACAGATTCGAGCCTTGTGTAAGAGATATCCAGACATTGTGGCTTGGTGTTATCAAGATCTCAAGGGGTATGACAGAGAAATAATCCAACACACCATAGAGTTGGAAGAAGGGGTTAAGCCTTTCAAGCAGAAGCAGAGAGCAGTTAACCCCAAGATCGAAGCTATGATGAAGGTAGAAGCAGAGAGCAGTTAACCCCAAGATCCAGCAAAGAAGTTTCCCCCGAGCTCGAAATCGCCGTCGCCAAGCAGAAAAACCCGAAATCGCTCATTTTGTGGGCGCTTTCGAGCTCAAGCCAAGAATTGCCTTGGGTTATCATTCCCAAGATCGCCTTCGCTCTTTAGCGATTCTGGGCGCATCTTACCTTTTCAGCGATTTTCGGCTGCAGTCAAAGAGAGTGTTTGGGATGTTTTTCCCCCCTTCTACAAGTCAGATTTTGGAGTTCGCGTCGGTTGGACTTTGAGGAAAAGTAGTTGGGCATTGAAAGATAATTGTACCCCATCTACCAAAGCTAGACAATAGTCCCTTTTTCAACGACCAAGACTGTCAGAAGTTGTACAAGATCAAGTGAGAGCATGCTGCAAGTACAGGGATGGCCGACCAAGATCAAATCTCTCCCCTTTTTGCAGCTTTTGCAACTTTTGGCAGGTTTGGGGATCTGCGCTTCTCATTGTAATTGGGAGGGGAAAATGCTATAAATAGCAAGTGCGTCTCATTGTAAAATGGGGGGAAAAGGGGATATCTTGCTAAGAAACTTCTCTAAGTTGTACATCTGCTCTTAATCCAAAAGTATACTTGGCTCATTAGTTGCGTCTATCTTGTATGCTGCCTTTCTTTAGTATTTCTACTTCATGTTGCTTATTTTTCTGATTGTTGTCATTCTGCATATCTGGATCTCAGCATTGGCAATTAAGTGTATTTGGAATAAGATAGAAAGGATACATAGGGTAGGAAAGTGCTAATGTTTATAGGTATACATTGTTTTGATTATTGTTGGTAAAAGTGTCTGGTTAGTAACTGTGCTGCTTATCTCCTCCACCCGAAGTACATCGCATTTACATCTCTTTCTGCACTTTTAAATCTCTTTCAACACCCTAAACTCAATCAAAAACTATAAGAAGTCGGCCTTCTCTAGAGATTGGCACGGAAGGCATTCCTTCCTTCCGACCTTTCAATCTGCTGGGCGAATCTAGGGTGCAAAGACCTAAAACCTTTCCTAGTGGCAGATTCGTAACCAACAAGTACTTCTTATGACAAGTCTGATGGAAAGTCCTTTGACAACAAGACCCTTGACGACAATGTCTTATACGACAGTACCTGAGACGGTAGTGCCTCTGACGACAGTACTTTTGACTGCAACAAGTCTAATGGCAAGTCCTTTGACTACAAGATCCCTAACGACGTCTCAAACGACAGTACCGCAGGCGGTAGTGCCTCTAATAGTAGTACTTCTAACGACAAGTATGACGACACGTCCTCTAACAGCAACACCCCTAACAACAATGTCTCAGACGAAAATACCCTAGACGGTAGTGCCTCTGACGATAGTATATGTGATGGTAGCATCCATGACGGATTGGCTATGCATAAGAAGGATGTTAGCACTACATGTCAGCTCTAGTTATGACAACTCCATGCATGACGGATTAGTCTATGATAGACCAAGCGATGATGGATTAGTCTATGACAGATTAGGTTATGACTGATGATAGATCGCTTCAAACAGATGACTGATGACTGATCGCTTGAGGTGGATGATTGATTGCCTCGGATGGATGACTGATTTCAAACGGATGATTGATTGTTTTGATGCTTAAGACGGATGATTGATTGCTTCAAACGGATTTGTCTGACGGACATATTGTGACCCGATGGATGGCTTAGGATCAATACCAAATGTCCGCTCTAGGCATGATGACTCCTTCCTTGCCGACGTCTGTGACAACAAATCCCTAAATGACACTTGCTCCTCCTTCGTCATATGATTTTGGTCTCCAGTCGTCCTAGACTCATCCGTCTGATTAGCCTCTTGACAAAGCCTTGTAATCTGTCCTTCTTCCTAACAACACCTTGTCGTTTGGCCTTCTCCTTGCTGACTGCATTCGTTCGTTTGGTGACTTGACTGAGTACATTATGTCATCTTATCACCTTCCTAAAGGCATTTTGTCGTCTGACCATCTTCTTGACGACATTCTGCCATCCTATCCTCCTGACGGTCTTCTTACACACTGCCCTCTGCCGATGGAGCAACCTCTTGACGACACTCTACAACTCCTTTCTGCAATTTCAATGACTTGCATGATTTCTACTTCTTAAATTGAGATCAAATCCACTTGCTCAATTTGAATCGAGCTCCTCAAGTTCACCATCTCGAGCTGATTCACTTCCGCTAATGCAGTTGGCTTCACCTCGACTTCTTGGCAATAGCTGTAACTCTTCTTCGTCTCTGGATGAATCACTGGTTCATCTTGCTTTGTAGACTTGGGCAGTCACGGGCGAATTTCCCCCACAATTGGTATTGCCAACATTGCACACTAGGTCTTCCCTCACTATCATACTGCATTCTTTGTCTACGAGTTCTACGACGGTTGTCACAGACTACTTTACCAATGGTATCCCTCCTTTGTTCAATCTCCCTTGGTGTTGCATATACTTGTACCAATGATCTTGTACTCCGAGTCATGCTTATTGTCGAAATCATCATTCTTCTCTTCGGAGTCGCTTTCTTCCTAGATTTCTTGACCCCAGTACTTTAGTGATGAACTACTGTCCTCCCCAAAATCATCATTCTCAATGTCTGAATCATTCTCAATATCATAATCACTTTCATCCTCAAGGTCACTCTCATCGGTATTAACATGATGCCAATACTTCGGTGATGTTTTTGCATCACTTTCCCAAATCAAGGCGTATTTTAGAGCCTCTTGGTATGACGTCGAAGGGACCATTCTCATATTCTTCGAATACATAGGAAGAAGTCCTATGAACCATCTCCCCTTCGATGCATCTGATTGGTCTTTCTCCAAATGGTCAAAAAACCCACTCAATGTCCTAATGTAGGAACGAATAGACTCGTTCTCACCCTATTTCATGCCATAAATTTCAGCAATGACTGCATCATCATTGTCAAACAACCAAAATTCTTGCACAAATGCATCCCGTAACTTTTCCTGTAGAAAAAATTCGAAGCAGAAATAATTCCCGAACTGTTTGACAGAATGTCTACTAAAGAATTGCAATTTTGACTATGTACAACAATTTTGATAATGTATGAGTCATTTAATGTAATGTTTTGCAATGTAAAATCAGCCGATCTAAGAATACAAACTTATTAGTTTAATTGCACAAAAGGACAAACGCAGTCGTCATTTACTTAGACGTCTAATATTAGTTACACGTCTAAGACAGGTTGTTACGCCTGAAACTGAATTGTTAAGCATTAACAATAGGGCAGTTGGATGATTGAGCCAGGTTGGTTGTAGTAACCACCTGGGCTTGCCTATAAATACCCCTATTTCATTTTGTAATCTATCCATACTTGTCCATAAATGCAGATCTGTTGTGCAGCAAATGTTATTCTGGAATGCATGTGTCATGTGTAAATACTTTGTGAGCATCTTATTGTGTTGCAGGTATTGAACAATGCTTGGTACCAGATAGAGGATCGCCAGTTGTGTTGTGTTGTGTTGTGTTTGTGCAGTTACAGGAACCAACACGCAGGAGAAGTTGCAGGCTAGAGAATGAACGCCCTAACTATAGACGTCTAGGCCCACCCGTCTAAGCCTATTTGTTAGACGTTTGAGCCTAGCCGTCTAGACTTGTTGGCAAACCCGTCCTAGACGTCTGTTGTCTAGACATCTCCCTTGTCGCCCTAGACGTCTCTTGTCTAGACGTCTACACCATTGTCCTAGATGTCTACTGTCTAGATGCCTACCTTGTCGTTCTAGATGTCTGTTGTCCAAACGTCTACTTTGTTGTTATCCTAGACGTCTACTGTCTAGACGTCTACACCGTTGTCCTAGACATCTACTATCTAGACGTCTACATTGTTGTCCTAGACGTCTACTGTCTAGATGTCTACCTTGTTGTTGTCCTAGACGTCTACTGCCTAGACGTCTACCCTGTACCCTAGACGTCTACTGTATAGACGTCTGTCTTTTCGTCCTAGACGTCTACTGTCTAGATGTCTACCCTGTTGACTTAGATGTCTACCAAGTTTTATTTGTTCAAGCTGAGCAGTATGAAAAACACAATCCTTCCTGACTCCTGTCATTCCCTCGTCCCGGGAAAGTACTCACCCTGTCTACATTTCCCATGTATGGTACTTGTCCTTTGGGAATTTCATATACCAATCCATTACAAATCCACGAAACAACCACCTCCAATCTGCTTCATTATTCTATCGAGTCACTATCCACATCATGCAACAAATTCTCCAATGCCTTACTGGATCTTCTCTTGATTCGCCATGAAATAATGAACACTTATACGATATGCCCAGATTGGCCTTCAGTTTGATAGGTTGGCCTGGTATTCGCTACAATTGTTTGTGTATCTCTCCCTTACGCAAATTTACACGCATCACCTTGCAATTGCTCTTTTTTTGTACTCTCGTTCATACCATGAAACATTCCAATCTGCAGTTGCTCCAACGTCGAACTCCTGTCCCACTCCCCATTGAGCATACTAACCTACGGTTTCCCTAGTGTCGGACTCCCGTCTCGCAGACTGTTGGACATGTCATCTATTTTTTGCATCTATCTCGGAATCGTGTCCCACTCACCATCGTGCATCACAACTTGCAATTGCTTCAACACCAAACATTTTGTGTATGCATGCAACTTCTCATCGACACCTTTCGTCAATTGTTGCACGGGGTTTCTTCTGTCTGATCATCCCTTTGACGACATCTCGCCATCTGATGACTCTGGTGACAGCGTTCTGACGGCAAGCCATCCTACTGACAGCTATGTGTTCTGCCGACTGCCTGACAACCAGCTCTCCTGTTGTCATCCTGAGGACTACTCATCTTGCCGTCTGATTGGCAACAACTTCCCCTGCCGTCATCTTGACAGATGATTGCTCTTTTTGTTTTGTCATCTTCTTGACGACTCACTAGTCTACTTATTCTGTTATCATTCTAATGGCTAACTTGTTCTTCTGTCATCATCCTGATGGTTGGCTGCACTTTTGCCATCAGTCTGACGACTGACTGCACTTTTGCCATTAGTCTGACGACTGACTGCACTTTTGCCACCAGTCTGACGTCTGACTGTTGTTCTGCCATCATCCTGACGGCTGACTGCATTGTTGCCATCAAACGGTTGACTACACTTTTGCCATCAGTTTGACGGCTGACTGTTGTTTTGTCGTCATCCTCACGGCTGACTGCACTTTTCCCATCAGTCTGACCACTGACTACACTTTTGCCATCAGTCTGATAGCTAACTTCAACTTCTATGACTGCAGATTCTCCATTGGGAACATCTGCGTCTGTGACGACAATGTCTATGTTTGCAGATTTGCCATCTACGATGTCAGCATCGGCAAGTCCTCCATCTGTGACACCTGAGGCTGCAGATCTGCCGTCGGCAACGTCTGTGACTATAGTTTTTGCGTTAGAGATTGCAAATCCTCTATCTGCAGATTCTTCATCTGCATTTGGATGGCAGTATGCCTTGCATCCCATCTACGTGTTTGGCGTGCACGTCCCATTAGACGGCCCTTTGTCTGCATCAACAAACAAATCTACCTCTTCTTCACCTACTTCTTTGGTTGCATTCCATTGCTCTCGTTGTACATCTTCCCAAGGGTTTTGCTTCTCAGAACTCCATGTCACCAAATTGGACCCAACTTCGTACAGACAACTGCGCCAGAATGTAGAAATGAAATTTAACATGCTTACACACAATTCTGTTTCTACTTAAATAATTCTACAGATCTACAGTCATTAGCAATAACAATACACAAAACTATGCACAAAAATAGCAACAGCAATCAGCAGCAATGGCAAATGACAAATAAATACCCAGATTTATATTAACAATGGCATATACAGTTTCAGCATTACAGTTTGCAACCCTTGTGCAGAATCCTCTTCATGACTGCATCCATAGCCTGATTGCATCATGCCCTACGCACATATGCACCAACATTCTCTCCTTACGTACCTATGCCTATCCAACAACGAATGAATGAATGAGGGGAGGGTCTTATTTATACAACTAAAATTAGTTGCACCCCCAACTACCTAACACATCATCATTCTTCTAAATTACATTTCACTTGCATTTACATGACATTTCCCACTATAGGACAAACTAACTTATGACTTTATCGACATACATGACTTAACATCCTATTATTACATACAATATTAAATTTCCACTTTATAACATTATTAAATATATATACGCACATTTTGTCAAACACTTTGCATACAGCTACAAAATAACACAGAAGACAAACTTATTCACCACACGCAGACATATCAAATTGGCTATCTACACAGACGTATTGGAAATGCAAGGATGTCTTATAAACATCTTTATCCATCTCCTTCTTTAATGAAAAAGGGACATGACACTCAAACATCCATAGGATGGCTGAGAATGATTGGGGATGGATGAGGACATCTTTGGGATGACCAGGGATGGCTTGGCATCCTTAATGTGAAACAAAGTAAATTTGAAGAATAATGTTAAAAATCAAATTTAAACAAATGAGGGATTATGCTAATGCTAGTCGTTGCGATGACAACAGGCAAAAAGTAAAAGAAGGATTTCCCAGCAGTTGAAAGTTTGAAGAAGAAAAAAGATCCCAGATCTCTAGATAGCTCAAAAACAAAACCTTGATTGCTATTAAAAAGTAAAACTTTCTTGTAGATTATTGTGCATGGCAAACACATTGTAGCAGTTGTATGTTATTTTTTGGCAATGCACTTTAATGTGTTCTCTGCATGTGTGCATGCATCTGCTATGCTGTGACATCATTTGTGAATCTATTTCCCAAGTCAATAATCATACTTAATTAAGAAGAGAATGTCATGACCCATTTTGGAAAATAAGGTCATGCGTGTAAATATTGTAAATAATAATATTATATTTAAAGTGTGAAGAGAAATAAAATATCTTTTATTTTATTTCTTATTATTATAAGTGTGCAAAATATAAATAATTATTATTGTTTATATTATTGTGGTATTTTTAATAAAATGACTTAGGCAAATAATAGCTTAAGTAATGGGCTCCACATAATGAGAAAATATAACATGGAAATATAAAAGGTGGAACGCCCTCTATTCTCATTATGTTATGTTATGTGATGAAAACTCTTCTTTTCTCTGCCTTCGGGAGTTGCTCAAGGTTGATTGAAGAATTCCAATTCAGTGGAGTGAGAGGTGCTCATCTATTGAGTTGAGGAGTAAATCCGGTTAGGGTTTACCCGTGCACTACAGAGGGCTTCCAGTGTTTCCAGATTTATTCTTCTTCCGGATGGAATGTGAATTCCTTCCGAGGGTTTGGTAGCATTGTGGGAGTTTAGTGAAGGATTATCAGATTTGGGTCTGAGATTACATGTGTGTGGAGTGATTATATGGTATTTTGTGAATGTGTTGAGCCATTGTGTGTCCCTTAAGTGAACCGATCAGCATTGGGGATAATATTTGTGCATTTGTGCAGTTGTAAGTGTGAATTACAGTCAAGGAGGGCAGCGTCCATTCTTGGAGGTTTTCTACAGCCATTCTAAGGCAGTTCTCAGGTTGTGAAGGATACTTTTGCATTCAGCAGATAGACATTCCCTATTGGAGGTGATTTCCATCAGAATTCAGTGTGTTCTTGGGTAGTTTTGTCATCCAACAGCCCACATCCCATCTGTGTGTGCCAGTATAGCATATTTTGGGTGTTGAAAAGGGTTTCTCAAACCCTAGATTGGCAGCGTTCAGTCAGTGGTGTCCTCTGCAGCAAATTTGAGGTTTTCTTCTATGCAATTCTTGGTATCCAGGTGCACATCCCATATGTATGCACATTGTGACTGTAATTGTCATCCATAATAGTCAGATTTGTGATTGTGAATTCATTCTAGTTGTTATATGTGTTGTATGTGTGAATCCAGATAATATTTATCGTATTTCATTTGTGGGTATTTGAAGAAAATAATAAAAATTCCAAAAATTGTCTCATTTTCTCAATTATTTGCAAGATCTGTGTATTGGGTGTTTCCGTTTTTATTTTTGGCTCATTTCAGTGGTATCAGAGCCACGGTCTTGCCACCCGTGAGGGTTTCGGATGCGTCCAAGCCATCATTATTACACAAGAAGAAATAAACAAAACCCTAACTTGAATCCTCAGCAGGGGTTTACAAATCCAGCAGTACCAGAAAAAGGAGAAATACCAGTTTGGGAATCAGAATCATCACAAATGGCTGACAGGGTTGAAAAACCAGTTGATCCGAACGAAGAGAAATTTATTACCTTGGTTGATACACTACAGAAACTGGTAAATAGGTTGGAACAGCCCAACCAACCTCAGCCACAGATAAATATACCACAAATTCAGGAAAGGCAAGGAGAATCCTCTTCCAAAACGGATACACAAGGATCAGTTAAATTTTCTCACTCACCACTGCCAAGATCTTCGAAACCCCTATTTATTAGCTCATCAGAACCTAACCCAGAGCAGCAGGATGAAGAAATGGAAAAATTGATGGCCAGGTATATGAAAAGATCCGAAGATTTCAGAAATAATGTTACATTTGATGGCTATTTGGGCATCCTGGGTAAAAAGGTTAACATAAGGGGTAAAAATGAGGAAAAGAAACTCCTCCAGCAGAAAATGCAAATACCTATGTTTGATGGTAGTGACAAAATCTCAGTTAGAGCATGGCTGCAAAAACTGATCACATACTTTGAAGTTTGTCCTACAGAAGAGGAGGATGCAGTTAAATTGGCTACAGTGCATTTGGAAGGAAGTGCCTACGATTGGTGGCACCACGGTATGGTTACACAAGGACACGGTGACATTAAATCTTTTGATGAATTCAGCGTTAGATTATTGGATAGGTTTGAGAGGAAAGATGAGGAAGAATATTTCAGAGAATTGGCAACTCTACAGCAGAAAACATCAGTTGAAGAATATGTGGAAAAGTTCGAAAATCTAGCGGTAATGGTTCCAAATATGTCTGAAAAGAGGATAGTATTTCTGTTCATAGAAGGTTTGATGGAACCCTTAAAGGGTTGGGTGAGAGCTTTTGGACCCACAACATTACAGGATGCAATTAAGAGAGCTATTTCTATGTCTGCATCAGCCATACCTGCAAAACATAAATTTTCATTAACTTTTCCTCCCAAATTCAGCCCCATAGGAACATCACAGAAAAGAAGTGGATTCCAGCCATCAGCATCAAGTTCTGGACATCAAAATACTCCCCAAAAGCAAACGTCCACCTCTCAGAGTCTTCCAGCAGCAGCCACTACCAAAAACATAAAAGATGATGAACGTGATGAATTAAGAAGGAAAGGGCTATGCTTTTATTGTAAAAAGCCATTTGAGAGAGGACACAGATGCCAGGGAAAAGGGCAAATCAGATTGATTCAGGTAATATCAGATGATGAGGATTCAGAGGGAGACTATGCATCAGCAGAGGAAGTGGAAACAGAAGAAAATCGGCATACAGAATCAAGAAGTCCAAGTGCTCCAAGTTTAGGGAGTTTAGCCTCTCTAGATTTATCCAGGGCTTACACCACCATGAAAGTACCTGGGGAAGTAGAAGGAGAAAGAATTGTGGTACTTATTGATCCTGGAGCCACCCACAACTTTGTACATGAGGATTTGGTAAGAAAGAAAAGGTTAAAAACTGAGTCTTTTTCTGGTTTTGATGTAATAGTTGGAAATGGAGATGTAGAACAATGCCACCTCTATGTCCCACATATGAAGTTGCAATTCAATGATTATGACTTGGTAGATGATTTTATTGTTTTTCCTCTGGGAAAGAGTGCTCCACAAGTAGTATTAGGGGTGCAGTGGTTATTCTCTCTGGGAGACTACACTATAAATAATCAGACACTAAAATTCAAATTTATGGTGGGAGAAAAGGAAGTAGTCTTGCAAGGAATTAAAGACAGGGTGTTACAGCAAGTATCTATCAAAAGTATGGAAAAGATTCTGAAGAAAAGGGAATTTGTATGGGCAGCCAGCATTACTACTCTTAAAGGTAAATCTATTCCAACCTTTGAATTACAGCATGATATTCGGTTTATTTTGGATAAGCATAAAAAGGTTTTTGAAGAAATACCAGAAGGATTACCCCCGCCCAGAAACTTTCAGCATGCAATTGAACTAGAACCTGGAACTAAACCAATTATGAACAAACCATATAGACATCCCAAATATTATAAAGATGAGATAGAAAGAACAATAAAGGAGTTGTTGGCAATGGGACACATTCGTCCTAGTACAAGCCCATTTGCATCTTCAGTGGTTCTAGTGAAAAAGAAGGATGGGAGTTTACGCATGTGTATTGATTACAGGGCCCTGAATAAAAAAACAGTGAAAAACAGGTATCCTATTCCCCGTGTTGATGAGCTTATTGATGAATTGCATGGAGCCATGTTCTTTTCTAAAATAGACTTAAGATCGGGATACCATCAGATCAAAATGAGAGAAGAGGACATATATAAAACAGCATTCAGATGTCATTATGGGCATTTTGAGTTTCTGGTCATGCCATTCGGGTTAACAAATGCTCCTGCCACTTTCCAAGCTGCAATGAATCAGATTTTCAGGGAGTATTTGAGACATTTTGTTCTGGTGTTTTTTGATGATATCTTAATTTACAGCAAGACATGGGATGAACATTTAAAACATGTAGATATTGTTCTGGGTATTTTAGAAGAACAAGAATTTTATGCAAAACAGTCTAAGTGTGAGTTTGGCATGACAGAGATTCTTTATTTAGGACACATAATCAGCCATGAAGGAGTTAAAGTAGATCCAGAAAAAATTTCAGCCATGCAGAATTGGCCTGTTCCAATTAGTTTGACTCAGTTGAGGGGATTTTTAGGCTTATGCAGCTACTACAGGAGATTCATCAAAGGATTTTCAGCATTAGCAGCACCCTTGACTGAATTGACCAAGAAAGGTGAATTTGTGTGGAATGAGGGAGCCCAAAGAGCTTTTGAAAAACTAAAGGAGGTAATGACTACATGTCCAGTATTGACCATCCCTGATTTCTCTCTTCCTTTTACTATTAATTGTGATGCTTCAGGAGTTGGCATTGGAGCTATTCTCATGCAGAAGGGACGCCCTATTGTTTATGAAAGTAGAAAACTAAAACCACATGAGAGGAGTTACAGTGTTTATGATAAAGAAATGCTAGCTATCATGCATGCATTGTCTAGATTCAAACAATACCTCATTTGTGGTAAGTTTGTGGTCAAAACTGATCACAATAGTTTGAAATATTTTTTGGGACAACAAAATGAATTAAATGAGAGACAACAAAAGTGGGTTACTAAGCTGCAAGCATTTGATTTCGATATTGAATTTGTTAAAGGGAAGAAGAATACAGCAGCTGATGTTTTGTCTAGAAATCCTGCTTTCCATTCACTTTCAGTAATTACTAATGATTTGAAGGTCTCTCTTATGGCTGAATATGCAAAGAATGCATTGTCCATTAGCATATTGGATGGTACCCTGAATGATGACAGGTATTCAGTTAAGGAAGGGCTGATCTATTATAAAGGGAGAATCTTTTTAACTTCCAATTCCAAGCTGAAAGAAAAAATGATTTCTGCTATGCATGACTCACCTATGGCTGGTCACCCAGGATTCTTCAAAACATACAGACAAATTCGTGAAAGATTCTCATGGAAGGGGTTGAAGAATGATGTACTTGCTCATGTCCTAGAATGTGCTACTTGTCAGGTTAACAAAGATGAGCATAATTTATCAGCTGGATTACTTCAACCACTACCAATTCCAAATCAGAAATGGGAAAGTATATCAATGGACTTCATTACAGGACTCCCAAAGGTGCAAGGTAAGGACTGCATTTTTACTGTTGTGGATAGGATGACTAAGTATGCACATTTTTATGCCATATCCATGACATATACAGCTATTCAGGTGGCTGATTTATTTTTTAGGGAAGTATTTAAATTACATGGTTTGCCAAAGTTTATTGTTAGTGACAGAGACAGTAAATTTCTGAGCAACTTTTGGCAAGAGCTATTCAGATTATGTGGCACATCCTTAACTCCAAGTACCAGTTATCATCCGCAAACAGATGGCCAGTCAGAAATAGTAAACAAGTGGGTGGAAGGATACTTAAGAAACTATGTTTCTGGGTATCATAATGCTTGGATTAGATGGCTGCACCTAGGAGAATACTGTTATAATGCCACTTATCACATGTCAATTAAGATGACTCCTTTTATGGCTTTATATGGTTATGATGCTCCCACTCTTTCAGATTTATTGATTGTGGACAGCAGGGTACCTAAGGCAAGGGAATTTATACAGGAACATCAGGACATCCTTAAGGCTCTCAAAGAAAATATACAGGTCGCACAGAACAGATATAAGAAATTTGCTGATCGGCAGCGTATAGAACGCTCATTTGAAGTTGGCGACATGGTTTATTTAAGACTGCAGCCATACAAGCAATCTACCTTGAAAAAGAGTGGTGCAGAGAAGCTTAAGCCACGATTTTATGGTCCATATAAAGTGTTACGCAGGGTTGGAGAGGTAGCATATGAGCTTGAGCTCCCACAAGATAGTAGGCTGCATAGTACCTTTCATGTTTCTTGCCTTAAGAAAGTTGTTGGACAGAATATTAATCCCTCCATTGAGCTGCCTCCTTTAGATGATGAAGGAAAATTAATTTTGGAACCAGAAATAATCCTTGAGACTAGGGAGAGAAAACTCAGAAGCAGAGTCATTAAGGAATATCTGATTAAATGGAAGGGTTTGCCAGAAGAAGATGCCACATGGGAGGGAGCTGATATCCTCTCACATTCAGGACTGCATTGCTTGAGGACAAGCAATGTGAGAGGGGGAGACTTGTCATGACCCATTTTGGAAAATAAGGTCATGCGTGTAAATATTGTAAATAATAATATTATATTTAAAGTGTGAAGAGAAATAAAATATCTTTTATTTTATTTCTTATTATTATAAGTGTGCAAAATATAAATAATTATTATTGTTTATATTATTGTGGTATTTTTAATAAAATGACTTAGGCAAATAATAGCTTAAGTAATGGGCTCCACATAATGAGAAAATATAACATGGAAATATAAAAGGTGGAACGCCCTCTATTCTCATTATGTTATGTTATGTGATGAAAACTCTTCTTTTCTCTGCCTTCGGGAGTTGCTCAAGGTTGATTGAAGAATTCCAATTCAGTGGAGTGAGAGGTGCTCATCTATTGAGTTGAGGAGTAAATCCAGTTAGGGTTTACCTGTGCACTACGAGAGGGCTTCCGAGTGTTTCCAGATTTATTCTTCTTCCGGATGGAATGTGAATTCCTTCCGAGGGTTTGGTAGCATTGTGGGAGTTTAGTGAAGGATTATCAGATTTGGGTCTGAGATTACATGTGTGTGGAGTGATTATATGGTATTTTGTGAATGTGTTGAGCCATTGTGTGTCCCTTAAGTGAACCGATCAGCATTGGGGATAATATTTGTGCATTTGTGCAGTTGTAAGTGTGAATTACAGTCAAGGAGGGCAGCGTCCATTCTTGGAGGTTTTCTACAGCCATTCTAAGGCAGTTCTCAGGTTGTGAAGGATACTTTTGCATTCAGCAGATAGACATTCCCTATTGGAGGTGATTTCCATCAGAATTCAGTGTGTTCTTGGGTAGTTTTGTCATCCAGCAGCCCACATCCCATCTGTGTGTGCCAGTATAGCATATTTTGGGTGTTGAAAAGGGTTTCTCAAACCCTAGATTGGCAGCGTTCAGTCAGTGGTGTCCTCTGCAGCAAATTTGAGGTTTTCTTCTATGCAATTCTTGGTATCCAGGTGCACATCCCATATGTATGCACATTGTGACTGTAATTGTCATCCATAATAGTCAGATTTGTGATTGTGAATTCATTCTAGTTGTTATATGTGTTGTATGTGTGAATCCAGATAATATTTATCGTATTTCATTTGTGGGTATTTGAAGAAAATAATAAAAATTCCAAAAATTGTCTCATTTTCTCAATTATTTGCAAGATCTGTGTATTGGGTGTTTCCGTTTTTATTTTTGGCTCATTTTAGAGAAGCAGAAGCAAAAAGGACTGAATGTTTTAAATAAGATTCTAAAGGAGAGGCTATGTTGCTTTTTGTTTGATATTCTTCCCAAATTGACAGATGCTATGCTGCTGTCCCACTATTTGGCACCTTTTCTAGAATTTATCTATTATGGTTATTTGCCATTTCAATTTTAATATGATGCTTCTACATTGGCAGAATGTTTTTTTGCCCCTTTTCTTGATAATTTATACAAATTGCAGGGGAAGAAGGGAGTGTGGCTAAAAGTTCCAATATCACATGCCAAGCTTGTTCCTGCTGCAATTGAGGTGAAAATTTACAGATTTGTTTACACAATTTGTTCTTTAAACAATAAAAATTAGATCTAATCTGATTTGGTTATGATGCTTTTCAGAATGTGGTAGGCAAGCATTTAGTGTTGAATAAATAATGATAAATCTTATATATTTGATACAAGCATTACGGATTGCCCTAATTGACATAGTTCCTACCCACCTAATAATAAATAGTCTACCTTCACCAACAGTTTTTATGGTTTTTGGGTTATTAGAAGTTATATGTTTTTGACTTTTTTATATTTTATGTATTTATTTACTAATGACAAAATCCTTTAGCAAATCCATGTCATCACAGTGATCAATGTGAGCACATAGAATTCAGAGCTTATCCAAAGAATAAAAGAGCTTTGAGAATACATAAAAGATAATAAGAAAGGAAAAAAATTAAGCTTACAATTCTTGGCATAAGACAAAGTAACCAAAGTATCTTGGCAGCAAAAAGAAAAGAGAAAAAAAATTAAAATTGCTAACACCAATTGTAGCATGGCGATTGGTACTCCACACTTGAGGAACAATTTGAATGACAGATTTAATGATCAGCAATGACTGCAATCAACTCAACTTAGTAAGTCAGTCCACCAATAGGAAAGCCTATCTTGTTCCAGACTGCTAACATGCAAGCTTATCTCTTCACTCTGTACAACAACTTAGTACATAATTGTCTGTACGACAATCACATGTATGACGCTTCACTTCTACGACACTCCAGTTGTATGACACTCCACTTGTACAACACCCCACTTGTATGGCGACTCTTGTAATGCGACTCTAAACCTACATACAAAACTTGGGAAGAACAACTACAGATCTACCTATTGCAACAGTCAACAATGACAACACACATAGTACACATGCAAATACAAGAGATGAAAGATGAAATGAGTAGATACTACATTCGCTTATGCCTGTACAACACTTGCATTATATCTCAGTTTGCGATCTTGCGCAAAGTATCTCTTCTAGAACAATGTCTGTGCAAAAGTATCTACTCTCTCTATCTGTATCTGTGGTCCACGGTACATGGGACATCGATGATACCTCCTCAAATGAATGGGGGGCCTACTTATCTTTTGAGGGCTGGTAGTTAACAACTACCACTCGGGAAATATCACCTCTAACTGGGTGATAACTGTTGGTCACGAATCCGCCATGAGGAAAGGATTTGTCGCTATTGCGCCCTGGACCCGCAAACCAACATTGAAAGGCCGGAAGGAAGGAATGCCTTTCGGGCCAATCTCCGGAGAAGGCCGGCTCCTTGCGGGGGTTAGTAAGATGAGAGTGCAGGAAAGAGATAAAAATGCGGAAAGAATTTACAAATGAGAGTGGAGTTGGGTGGGGGGAACTAACAGTACGGCAACACATTAATCACCATTACTTACTGCATCATAAATACAAAGCATGACCAGGAACTGCAAAACCTAAGTGTACTTTCTGTACTTAAGCAGTGTACGCACAGCTACAATGGTCCCCTAGCAAACATTCTCCCTACAAGGAGAACTAACAGCACGACAATGCATCAATCACCACTACGGACAACAACATAAGCAGAAAGTAACCTAGAGATGTCAGAACCAGGTATATGTGTTATGCAGAGAATTTATACGCACAGCTACAATGGTCCCCTAGCAAACATTCTCCCTACAAGGAGAACTAACAACACGGCAACGCATCAATCACCACTACGGACAGCAACATAACACACAACTGATGGAACTGCTACCACATCTATTCTATGTATCCTCTAATCTATGAAGTTCAAAAGTGCTTGGCCACCAAATGCCGAAATGAATCAACAAGCCATGACACAAGCAATGCTAAAGGCACCTGACCACCAAATGCTGAAATGAATCAACGAGCCGTGACACAGGGAAACGTAAAGCATAAAGAATAAAAGCAGTAGAACAGAACCAGGCATACAATTTATATTTATAAGCAGAAGCACGGTTACAATGGTTCCCTAACAGACATTCCCCTTCCACCACTTTACAATGAAAACGTGGTGGGTATTTATAGCCCGAGTCCCTCCCGTTACATTAATGGGCACAAAGTCCCAGTCAAACATTAGCTGACAAAAGCAGCCGCGGAACTGCTGATGCTGACTTCTGTCGGGCTGGACTGTACTCTCGGCATGGTCTCCCTGAAGGTTGAACAGCCACGTGGTAGCGCGTTGGGTAGAACTTTATATTGACAGGAATGCGGGTAGCTGAGGTAGGTGGAAACTCACATCAGCATTAAATGAGGCAGCTGGCATAGGTAGTGCAGCCCATGCTTGTCCTTTTGCTCGGCACGTCTTGGCTCAGATCCCAAAGCTGGACACTTGTCGGATGATGCTGCTTGACACGTGTCTGCCTTGAAAGGCAGTCTATCCAACTTCGCCCGGGATCCGAGCGCCATCGGGTTGCGCAGGCAGAAAACAGCGCAGTCGGCAAGGCCTTCATGCCTTGGTCAAATTCTGAGTTTGTTTCCCTACTGCGCACCTGTCAAAGGGGCGCACTCCGACTTCGCTGCGAAGTCGGGTTGCGCACAGTGAAAGCCGATATCTCGCCGCCGAACGGACTTCGCCCTGGAAAGTGGGAGCAGTTCGAACTTCGCGCGAAGTACGAACTTCGCCCCAGCACTTAGTCATTTTTCCTGCCAGCCTGCCAGCCTGCTACAAGGTGCGCCTAGAAAGAAGGGCGAAGTCGGACTTCGCACCAAAACTGGGTGAAGTACGAACTTCGCACCAAAACTGGGCAAAGTACGAACTTCGCACCAAAACTGGGCGAAGTCGGACTTCGCACCAAAACTGGGCGAAGTCGGACCGACTTCGCACAAAAACTGGGTTTCCTGGTTCAGCTTCCCGGGGCCATAACTTTTGATCCACTGACCCGATCGCCTATTATGATATATCGTTGGAAAGCTGGCAAGAAGATCTGCAATAATAAAATATCCAGGGCTCATTTTGTCCATTTTATCGCCCCTGTTTATGGCCCGCGAAAACCCGAACACCTCAACATGCTCTTTGCCGCTTGAAAGCTCCATACTTAGGCCAAAATTTATCAAAAGTTTTAATGTGGCAAAATTGCCAAGAATAACTACCCTATGTTTGCACATACTCTTAATTACATGCATTTTACTACAACTTTGGATTATCAAAATGCCGACCTCACAACTTATGGCATCAAACAATTATTACATTAATACAAAAATACAATTTACGTGCTTTGACTTTAGCACACTTATTTCTTCAACTGAGGCTCGTTAGAACTAGCACCTACATCTGCCCTCCCCTTTAAATTGGTTGACGTCCTCCTTGATGATTGTCTCTGTTCTTGGGGACTTGGGTTCTTTTGAGGTTGAGGCGTCGGAACAAGTTCTCCTAGCTTCTAGATCTATAGCTTCAAGGCCTTGGTTTCTCCCTTAAACCGTTTCGCATAGGCCTGGTATTGAGCACATTGTAAGCCATAGTGATTCGACTTCTCAAACTCTATCAGCCTAGCCTTCAACTCGGCCTCTCTTCTTGCCGCTAGCACTAGTTGCTCATCCTTGTTAGTTATCAATTAATCTTGGTGAATGATTTCATGCTTCTTTGCCTTTAGCAATTTCTCTTTCACCACACAGTCTCACTTCAACTACCTAATCAAATGGTCTTGTTATTTTATACCTTCATATTTGCCTCTATCTACTACTTCAACTCTACTAGCTCTACTTTGGCATCCTCCTGCACTTTCCAAAGTCGTACCTCCATTGTTTGAACATGGTTAACTAATTCTTCTTCCCTCAACTTCTGGTTACAAAGCATTTGTTGAAACTTTTCCAGCCCTGTAACTAGCCATTGAATCAAATATGCCAAGAAATTCATTCTAAAATTTTACTTAATCAACTCAGGTGCAAGTTTGACATACTTGACACCTGAGTCCTCCTCAGGATGGGACACCAAACATCCTTCGTCCACATACACTCGTGCTGGAAGTCGTCAAAGTAACTGAGTTCCCTATGGCAGGTTCTTCAATCCCACCATTGACTTAACATTGCCAGTCTCCAGCTCGCATCCAATGCACCAGTGTTTGATGAATCTTGGCAAACTTCATATGCTCCTCATCACAAGTCCAATGCACTAGTTTACCTAATTCATTCTCTAACCTCAATTGCCACAGTCGCCAATCTCCCACACAACCTACTTGGAACTTAGTACGCACTCTCTCCAATGTATCCTTTCTCCTAGAATTAGTTGTCTCCTCAGGTTTGGTACTTCAAGGATGAAATGCTCACTAGTCTTCTCTACCAGTTCCATGTCAATATCATCTCTAGTGGTAGTTTCCTCCACATCCTCCCCACCGTGACCTGTTAGGTTGATTTGTCATTTGGCTGCCTTGCCCTCTTGAATTTGTCCACCTACATCAATAGTCCTGTCTGCCACTGTCTCCTGTTGCCTCTCCAGTTTTTCCTTTGATGATTGGCTACTTTCATCCTTTTGTCATATTCTAAACTCTAATGCATCCTGCTTCCCCTTATTCCTCCTTTCCTCTGGCATAGCTAAACTTGGTGCCATCCCTTGCACTGTAGATGTTATTTCTATGCATGGTCCATCATCTACCAGAGGTGATCCACATGGTTCCGCTGCTTGTACAAACTACATTGGTGTTGCATAAGGTGAAGTGAAATTCTCCACCTATACATACCTTACAAAACATCCTTTTGCTAGTGGTGATTCATGCACCGTGTCCACTATAGTCTGGATCTTTTCATCAATTTCTACAACCAGTATCGATTTCTATGCCTGCTGCTACACAGACCACCTTTCCAATTATTGCGGACTTTGCTCCACATCTTGCACTTCCTACACAACAAACTCCTTTGGCTGCAATCCACCCATGGAAGCCCTCTCTAAAGTCATTTCCATGGTACCCAGACCGGTACCTTCAATGCTTCCTTGCACAGCCTAACTCGTTGGTTGTGTAGGAAGTTCCTTTGCATTGTTTCCTGTGACATTCCAAGCATTACATTCTAACCCTCCACTACCTTTTGTGCTTGTGCACTACCACCTTCTGTTGTCTCTACTATGGTTTGCTATGCGGGTCCTTTTTCTGCCTATTGCTACTGCCTTTCTTGTTGATGCCAGGACTATGGTTATCCATTGTTGATCCAACCTTCTACGCCTTTTCTCCCTTCACACTAGCTCATCGGCACGTGGCTACTCAATTTCTTTCGACTCCTCACTTCCCTCGTCTCCTGAAGCTTCCTTTGCCTTCCTCCTCTTTAGGATACTCTTCTTCGTCTTTGCTAGAATCATTGGCTTCGCCAGTGGAACCACGTATATCACCTGAATATTGTAAGAGCATGCTTTGAAATCACTCGAGGGGGTTCAATCCTAGGAATTGAAGCTTCTCTTGAGTCAAAACATTCAACATTAATGCAATGGCATGGAAAGCCACTGAAAATTTTTGTGTGTACCGCAAGAGAAAATTCTATATGTGGTTTGACAGATATGATGCCCAATCATATAACACTCCTGCCATAATTTCCTCATGTACTATATGAGCCAAATGTGAATCTTTGAGGCTCGTTCACCAGACAGTCTTGACATTATCATGTTCATGGTACATTTCAACTCTTTCGAATTCAACTGCTGCACCTTCAGTTCCCAACTTCCATGCTTCATCATCTTGTCCACTTATTGCGGACTGAGATTGGTAACCTTGTCTACCAAATTTTTCGACTGTTGAGGATCCCATACTTCCTTCTTCACTGGTATATCAAAATTCAGCAATCTGAAAGTCCTCCAAAAATTGCTTGGGGATTGCACCTGAATCTCCCTGTTACAAATCATTATTTGGCTCGTTTTATGCTCAAGATCATATGTTTGCAGCATTTCCAACAAGAATGGCTTGAAAAAATCCTTGTCAAAGTTTGGTATATGCAAAATGTGATGTACTCCTGCATTCTTGAACACAATCTTCAACGAAAACTCTAGTGGATTCTCCTACCACCAGTTTCTGCAAAACTCTCCAACTGGTTGTATCTCATTTCTTGCAAAGGTATTTGCATTCTTTCCTTCCCCTTCCCTTTATCCTCGCCCTAAGCTGAAGCGTTAGTTTCTCTTTCCTCTGGAGTGTTGCTCCTTGGCCTTACTCTAGGATCTCCTTTGTGCTGCATCATCCTATTTGCTCTGCATTCATGTTGTGTTCCCTCTCCCTCACATGCACGCGGTCTACTAGGCATCTCTCGAGGCTGACTTTGATGCCTTCTCCTCGTGAGCGAGGTTTTGCCTGCAACATTGCCTTAAGTGGAACCCTTCTTTGATGTTCCACCCATTGGATTCTCTACACAATACTTGGCCTTCTTTGCATCACGCCTACAGTCAACTTAATTCTAGCAAATCCCGATCATACGACTACTCAAATTCCTATCGCACCTTATTCTTCCTTTTGGTGCATTCCTTGTACAGTGCATGGCTTGTACATGCTTTGTCTTGCCATACACTCCCTCCTCCTGTACAACAATGTGCCTTATGCACCTCAGTTGTACGATGCTCTCCTATCGTACTCTCTTCCTTGTACCGACACCTCATCATTTACATTTGACATGCATTTATCTTACGTTTACATTTCATTTCCAACTACAAGACAAACTAACAACTTATGACTCCTCCGTACTACTTCACTTAACATTACACATTATCACATGAAATATTACATCACCACTTTATAACTTTATTAATTATACGTACGCACATTTCATCAAACACTTTGCGTATGAACTACAAAATAACACAAAATGAAAAAACTTATTCATTGATTATGCAGACATGTCAATTTGCCTACTTATATGTACTTGCTGATTGGGCACATATTGTGAGAGTTTAGATTACTTTGCTTGAGTGTTCGATATGCTACAAGTATGCAGTTACAAAGTCCATTGTACAAGCCAAGTTTGTGGCCCATCTGCTCGTCTTGAAGGCATCTTTAGATTCACTTTCCATCTCCATTCGCTATGATGCATAGTAGTTGTGTTTCAGATAAAGAGAAATGATCATTCCTAGCCCTCTTTTTTTGTAGAGAGAGTTGCCTTTCTAAATATGCTTTGTTGGAGGATAGACTGGTAGAAGAGTAGCTTGCTTCTCCAATCTATTAGTATTTTGGTTCCCATACAGTGCCGCCCCAATTCGGGATTCCCTGGATGCTCCTCTTCATATCCTCCGGTGATATATAAATAATTTAGGGAGAATATCTACCAGAAATGCACTCAGACTACGCAGATTTTTCATTTTCAGCCTCTTGACTTGAACATGACCTTCTATGTTGGTCACTTTATGTAGATTGTGCATGGCGTCATCACTGGCCTCGATTATATATTCCTCCTTCCATGGCATTAGGATTACCCTCAATTAGATGATGGTATGCTTTCATCAACTCAAGATAGAGATTGACCTTCACATTCCCAAGAGGGATAGGATTTGTTGCCTATGCTCCATATAGGACGTAGAGGAAGCAAAGCACTCTATCTTTTGGTGCCCCATGTACTAGGAGATCAAAGGAAGCTACTACTACTTATGCACAAACATGGAGAACCCTTAGGTAATAAACCTTGAAGGGTCTCTCACAATCTCAACAAACCAACTGGCTACTTACCTCCTTTTGCCTCTCTTTCCTCTAGCAGCTGCCTTGGGGGAGGCGATACTTTACATTCCTTGTCTTGAGGGGGCACTTTAGAAGAATATTCTTTACACTTCTCTATTGAAGAAGAAATTGATCTCTTGGTATGCTTTTGTTACTCTAGAATTTTGTTTTTTGTCCCATTGGTCATGCTTTGGTTGCATGCACTTCTTTTTTATCTTCATTGTGGGATGAACTCCAAATTGTCACCATTGTTTGCCAAAAATAGTGAGATGCTTGTATTGGTTTTTGGTCATGATTATCAACACCATAGTAGAGAAAATCGGAATTAGCTCAGAATCAGGAAAAATCAAGAATCGAAAAAAAATCAGCAAAAAGAAAAACCTGAAGAAAATACAAATTTTCATTGAAAAAAAGTATTTTTCATGCATATCACAATGAATTAACATTATGCAAATCAAATATTAATGATGTAAGACTATAAGCTTAAACTACACATGAAAGTGACAAAACACATCTTGTATTGCTTATAATATGAAAAGGTACAACAAAATGTGTCATTAGTCGTGACAAATTGCCAAATACAATACCTCAAATGTCTTTGAATGCCTTTGCCCTTTGCTCTAGCAGAAGCTCTAGTCTCTCTTTGTTGATGTGCCCGTGCCTCTTCTTGTGCCTTGGCTGTCATCTCCTCTGCTAGGTCTTTGAAGTTTTGTAATTCATCTAGGGAGAAGAGAGGCTCTTCCTCCTACTCTGGATCTGTGATCCATTCAAATGATGGATCAATGTCACTTAGGTCAATGGCCTTGATACTTGTTTGTGTAATTTTTTTATGGTGGAGGTGAAGGTTGTAATGAACGAACACAAGATCATTCAACTTTTCCTGTGGAAGCCTATTGTGTTTCTTGGAGTGTGTGTGCTCAAACATATGCCAATTGCACTCACAACCTGAAGCTTTGCATGGTAGAGATAAGATTCTGATGGCCAAGTGTTGCAAATTGGGCGTAAATCCATCATTCCTCCAACCATAAATCTAGAAGCAACCCTCCCTAAAAAAGAAATTTAATAATTCACTTGTAAAATAGTAAATTGAGATTATTTTTTAAAACAAAATCAAAATACAAAATAAATAATAATTCGATGAGGGTTACTTGGCCTCAATTTTGACCTCATTCTCTTGCATTGCTTGGATGGGAAAAGGAGGCCCTGACATTCCTTAGAAGCCTGCATCTCTTCACATACCTTATCGCGCAATTCCCTATTAGCGAACATGCACTTAATGCAAGCTCCAAGGCCATGCATCACCTCATAATCAACATGAAATATAGCAGAATACAATTTTTTAGTGTTCAAGTAGCACCCCATTGCATGAAGAGGGCTATGGATCTGAGATGTCCATCATCTATCAATGATTCTCCAAATGGGATCATATTTGGTGTAGACATATCCATAAAATGCAGCAATTGTCTCTTTTGCCTTATCCATAGCCTCATATACATACGCCATTGTAGATTGTTCTCCATCAACAAGACGAAGAACCTTCACCAAAGGCTTTGACACCTGAACAAAGAGGAATAATTTTTAAAAATATATATTTTACAACAAAAAAAACTTACAAATTACAATACAAGATTCCTAAATGGAATTTTTTTTTAAATTAAAAAAATAAATAATAAAATAAATTAATATAGTCTTGTACCTTGATGGCCTCATTAATGGCTATTCAGAAGGGCTCCTCAAACAAATAGGCATATACATTCTTCCTCTCCCTGGATAATCGGTATTTAGTAGCTTGTTCGGAATTCTAGTCATCGCTCACAAACATTTGCTTTAATGACCCTCTTGCATTATAGATGCTCTGCAATGTCACAAAGTTTGTGACGAAGCATGTAACTCTAGCCCACACTAGCTCTCTTCCACTAGTAAATCGCCTCATGAGGTTGAGGACGTATGTATGGTTATAGATGAATTTTGTGATAGCCCTAGATTTCTGTACAACCTTTGCCACCCAAGGTAATTTCCCAATGTCTTTGAGGAGCAAATCGAGAAAATGGACTATACAGGGGATCCAAACAATAGTGGGGAATCTCTCCTCCAAAATCTTATTGGCTTCTTTATACACTATTGCATTGTCCGTGATGACTTGGACAACATTATCCTCCGCAACCTCCAACACAACCTCCCCAACAACTCTGCAATCATTTTGGCACTCTTAACTTGTGTCAATGCATCTACTGATTTGAGGAATGCAGTTGCTCCTGTAGAAGCAACCAAAAAATTAATCAAGTTCCCATCCATCCAGCCATCAGACATGATATTGCAACCCTTCATCCTCCACACCTTGTGTTGGCCTTCAAGAACAACCTGAAGTAAAAAAATATAATTTGATCATACATGTTTATAAATTTGATCCCCTTTGATTTTTTTAAAGTTTGTTTTTTAAAAACATAATTTAATCATGCATGTGTATAAATTTAAGCACAACCTGAATGTTGTCCATGGATTGTTGAAGGAGAGGGCCCCTAAGGTCATCAAAAGTTGGTGCCTTAAATCTTGCACCACAACTTGCGATGACATCTATCATGCGCTGCCAATATGGAGACCTTGCCACATTGAAGGGAAGGTCGAAAAAATACCAAAAAGTGGCAATGGTTGTCCTCGTGTTGTGCCTCTCCTGGTTCCTATTGGTTACGAATCCGCCGTGAGGAAAGGATTTGTTGTTATTGCGCCCTAGACCCGCAAACCAACATTGAAAGGCCGGAAGGAAGGAATGCCTTCCGTGCCAATCTCCGGAGAAGGCCGGCTTCCTGTGGGGGTTTTGAGGTTCAAGATAAGAGTGCAGGGAAAGAGATAAAAATGCAGAAAGGGATTCCAAATTAGATTGGAGTTGGGTGGGGGGAACTAACAGTACGACAACGCATCAATCACCACTACTAACACCAATATAACCATAACACACCACTATGGATCTTGTCACTAACCGGTAGAACAGAGTCAGGTATATGTTTTGTATTAAGAGCCAGAAGCACAGCTACAATGGTTCCCTAACAGACATTCCCTCCAAGGAACTAACAGTACGACAACGCATCAATCACCACTACTAACAACACTATAACACAAAACATAACCAGAAGACTGCCACTAACGTTTACCCTATGTATCCTTTAATTTATACATCCCAGGAATACCTGATCACCAAATGCCGGAGTCCAGAGTTCAGTACAACAACAAGCAATGATACAGGAAAACATGAGGCAGAAATGTCAAAGAGAGGCAGCATACAAAATAAAAACAATAGGACAGCACCAAGTGTATGTATTATATTAAAAGGGTAGAAGCACAACTACAATGGTTCCCTAACAGACATTCCCCTTCCACCACCTTACAATGAAAATGTGGTGGGTATTTATAGCCCAAAGTCCCCCCCATTACATTAATGGGCACAAAGTCCCAGTCAAACATTAGCTGACAAAAGCGGCTACGGAGCTGCTGATGCTGACTTCTGTCGGGCTGGACTGTACTCTCGGCATGGTCTCCCTGAAGGTTGAACAGCTACGTGGCAGCGCGCTAGGTAGAACTTCACATTGACAGGAATGCGGGTAGCTGAGGCAGGTGGAAACTCACATCAGCCTTAAATGAGGCAGGTGGCATAAGTAGTGCGGCCCATGCTTGTCCTTTTGCTCGGCATGTCTTGGCTCGGATCCCAAAGTTGGACACTTGTCGGATGATAATGCTTGACACGTGTCTGCCTTGAAAGGCGATCTATCCAACTTCGCCGGGATTAGAGTGCAATCGGGTAGCACAGGTGAAAAACAGCGCAGTCGGGTTGGCCTATTTCCCTACTGCGCACCGGTCAAAGGGCGCAGTCCGACTTCGCTGCGAAGTCGGGTTGCGCACCGGCACTTGCTGATTCTCACCGCTGTTCGGACTTCGCACGGACAAGGGAGCGCAGTCCGACTTCGCTGCGAAGTCGGGTTGCGCTCCAACACTTAGTCAATTTCTCGGCCAGACTGTTTCCAAGTGCGCTCAGGAAGAAGGGCGCAGTCGGACTTCGCACAAAAACTGGGCGCAGTCGGACTTCGCACAAAAAACTGGGCGCAGTCGGACTTCGCACAAAAACTGGGTTTCCTGGTTCTGCTTCCGGGACCATAACTTTTGATCCGCTAACCCGATCGCCTATTATAATATATCGTCGGAAAGCTGGCGAGAAGATCTGCAATGATAAAATATCCGGAGCTCATTTTGTCCATTTTATCGCCCCCGTTTATGGCCCGCGAAAACCCGAACACCTCAGCATGCTCTTTACCGCTTTAAAGCTCCATACTTAGGCCAAAATTTATCAAAAGATTTAATGTGGCAAAATTGCCAACATTCCTGGCGGCTCGCGGGGCATTGAGCTCGCCTCGATGTGAGGACCCAGGCCTTTATCCATTGGGCAACAGAGTCACCCTCGTTGTACTCTTGATACTCACTGCCAGCAGCAACCTCTTTCTGAAACCCTTGGCACCCACGGCCCTCTTGGAACACTTAAAAAGAAAACACTGCACAGACTGAATTAAGGAAACAACTAAAACTTTGAATACTAGCCGGCTTATTTATACAAAATTTTGCGGCATTATTGGCATGCCGCCAACACAAATCTAGCTTTGGTTGCCTATCCGGTGAACCTGCAGTGTCCGGACCAGATCTGATTGTACTTCAGATGATCTTTGAAGTCCGGCTGGCCTCCCAAAGTTTGCCAGGTCGCGAACATGGTGCAACGTGGCAGATTGTCATTCATGCCGGTACCCGTACAATTGATGAACAATGTGACAAGGAGATTTGTCAGACGGGAGCCCTCTTCGGGTACCGGTTGCGGTGATGGTTGGAGCCAATACCACCACGGTGGAGACTGTAGGCGAACATTCATTTCTCCGCTTGTGAGGTCAAGGCTGCTCACCAAACCTTGATTCCTCCGGGGTGTCTTCTATTAGCTTAAAAAAGGGCGTCTGCGATCAAGAAATCTGGATCTTCAACTCAGTCAGAGTCGCCAGGTGATTTTGCCAGATGAAGGCAAGCCAAAGATTCACCAACTCGGGCTTCCTTAAAATATGGAGACTGATCGTCTCACCTCACGGATTCGTCTATGCGAGCTTGGTAATCAGCCAGCCTGACGCGCTCGCCTGGAGCGTTGGTATTAATTTCGTAAAGTCAGGCTGGTTTCCCGGGTTCCTCGCTCGCCACCTTCTCGTTTGAATGAAGGCGTCAGGACCGGTCTTTCGGACTCAGAGAATATGAACGTGCAGAGTCGCCAGGTGCTCTGATTTTGAACAGCAATGAAGCGAACACCAGTGCTTCGATTCTGTTTGGGAGTGGGAAACTTCCTTGTCCCACCGGGTATTCGGAAAGAAACTGTCAGCCCGAGTGAGGACGAGCTTGAGATCTTCCAAATGTGGGACCCTTTGTCCCACCGGGCGTGCCAAAAACTGTTGGTTACGAATCCGCCATGAGGAAAGGATTTGTTGTTATTGCGCCCTAGACCCGCAAACCAACATTGAAAGGCCGGAAGGAAGGAATGCCTTCCGTGCCAATCTCCGGAGAAGGCCGGCTTCCTGTGGGGGTTTTGAGGTTCAAGATAAGAGTGCGAGGGAAAGAGATAAAAATGCGGAAAGGATTTACAAATGTGAGTGGAGTTGGGTGGGGGGAACTAACAGTGCGACAACACATCAATCACCACTACTAACACCAATATAACCATAACACACCACTATGGATGCTGTCACTAACCGGTAGAACAGAGTCAGGTATATGTTTTGTATTAAGAGCCAGAAGCACAGCTACAATGGTTCCCTAACAGACATTCCCTCCAAGGAACTAACAGTACGGCAACGCATCAATCACCACTACTAACAACACTATAACACAAAACATAACCAGAAGACTGCCACTAACGTTTACCCTATGTATCCTTTAATTTATACATCCCAGGAATACCTGATCACCAAATGCCGGAGTCCAGAGTTCAGTACAACAACAAGCAATGATACAGGAAAACATGAGGCAGAAATGTCAAAGAGAGGTAGCATACAAAATAAAAACAATAGGACAGCACCAAGTGTATGTATTATATTAAAAGGCAGAAGCACAGCTACAATGGTTCCCTAACAGACATTCCCCTTCCACCACCTTACAATGAAAATGTGGTGGGTATTTATAGCCCAAAGTCCCCCCCGTTACATTAATGGGCACAAAGTCCCAGTCAAACATTAGCTGACAAAAGCAGCCGCGGAACTGCTGATGCTGACTTCTGTCGGGCTGGACTGTACTCTCGGCATGGTCTCCCTGAAGGTTGAACAGCTACGTGGCAGCGCGCTAGGTAGAACTTCACATTGACAGGAATGCGGGTAGGCGAGGCAGGTGGAAACTCACATCAGCCTTAAATGAGGCAGGTGGCATAAGTAGTGCGGCCCATGCTTGTCCTTTTGCTCGGCATGTCTTGGCTCGGATCCCAAAGTTGGACACTTGTCGGATGATAATGCTTGACACGTGTCTGCCTTGAAAGGCAGTCTATCCAACTTCGCCCGGGATTAGAGCGCAATCGGGTAGCACAGGTGAAAAACAGCGCAGTCGGGTTGGCCTATTTCCCTACTGCGCACCGGTCAAAGGGCGCAATCCGACTTCGCTGCGAAGTCGGGTTGCGCACCGGCACTTGCTGATTCTCACCGCTGTTCGGACTTCGCACGGACAAGGGAGCGCAGTCCGACTTCGGCTGCGAAGTCGGGTTGCGCTCCAACACTTAGTCAATTTCTCCGCCAGACTGTTTCCAAGTGCGCTCAGGAAGAAGGGCGCAGTCGGACTTCGCACAAAAGCGGCGCGGTCGGACTTCCACAAAACGGCGCGATCGGACTTCGCACAAAAACTGGGTTTCCTGGTTCTGCTTCCCGGGGCCATAACTTTTGATCCGCTAACCCGATCGCCTATTATAATATATCGTCGGAAAGCTGGCGAGAAGATCTGCAATGATAAAATATCCGGAGCTCATTTTGTCCATTTTATCGCCCCCGTTTATGGCCCGCGAAAACCCGAACACCTCAGCATGCTCTTTACCGCTTTAAAGCTCCATACTTAGGCCAAAATTTATCAAAAGATTTAATGTGGCAAAATTGCCAACAGTTCCACGTGGTCATACCCTCAAGCGTGGGTTGTGCCCCTAGTGTGAAACATTCTACAAAATGGGACTCATCTGTCCCACTCCTTGTGTGTGCAACTGATGGACTCGAACTCTCTTGTTGAAACCAGCTAAAGTTGTTGCTAGCACAAGGAATTCGAGAAGGGGGGGATGAGATGGCCTTGGTTTATCTTTGTTTGAGTTCTTTTTTTTCTTGAGAGCTAGAGATCATGGCATCTACAATATTTCTAACTTCTTTTGGTACCTTTTGGCATGGCTTGACATCCTTGCCAGTTTTCTTTGCCAAATGGAATTTGATGCGGTAAATGCCTCCATGAATAAGAGAGTCACAAAAATTTCAATAAGCTTCCCTTTGCTTTTCTGCTTCCCTTGCATACTGCTATGTTGGATCTCTTTTCCTCGACATTTTTTTTATGTGTGCACATGGAAACAAGTAACGATAAAGTTACAAACAGTTACTTTAAAAAAAATACACCCTAATTGAGGAAAATTACATAGTTATCAGGATGCAATATTACTTAAAAGGAGAAAAAAAAACTAAACCCTAAACCTTAGACTAGGGTTTAAACTTGAAACATTGACAACTGAAAAATGGGCTTGCATACAGAGTTATCAAGTAGCAATATTTACCTTTGTTACAAAAAATTGTCAAAAAAACGCCGGAATTGCGAGTCAATCACGAGTCACTCGGCAAACTATCGCGAGTTCAGCGACTCATTGGCGATTTTTTGCCAATTTTTTCAAAAAATCGGCCACAGTTGTGCAGGTAGAGGATGTGGCCGATAAATAGAAAAAAACAATAGTTTTTTATAATTTTCTCTCTTGACCTCTTGCAAAGACAAAAAAAACAGTCCTTGCTACCACCTGGACCAACTACGCCAAGGCATCCTAGGAGAATGAGCGATTGCGGTGTGAAGGAATTCGACAGCCAACAACATCCAACCAGAAGATTCATTCAAAGCCAGAATTTTTTAAAATTTTATTTTTTATTTTTTTTGAAAATAGATTAGGGCTTGTTTAAAATTAGATTAGGGCTTTTTGAAATTAGGTTAGGGCTGTTCTCAAATTTAAAACCCAAAACCCTAGTGCCTCCTTTTAAATAGATACTAAATTGTGATATGCAAGCCAAATTATTAGCTAACTGCTATCCTATCAATGTTTTTTAAACATTAAATGGGTTTAGGGTTTTTTTAATTGTTTTTAGGGTTTTTTTGTAAGGGTTTAGGTCCTTAGGATTTTTTTCCCTCTTTTAAACTTTTAAGTACTTAATAAAAATTGATGCCTATCAATATATGTTAAACATTTAGCCCTAAACCCTAGTCTAGGGTTTTTTTAGGGTTGAGGATTTTTTTTCTTCTCTTTCTAAGTAAATATTGCTGCCTAATAACTATGTATGCAAGCCTATTTTTCAGCTGTCAATGACTCTTATGTTTCAATTTTAAACCCTAAAAGGCCTAAACCCTAGCCTTTTAGGGTTTAGGGTTTTTTTAGGGTTGAGGATTTTTTTCTTCTCTTTTTAAGTAAATATTGCTGCCTAATAACTATGTATGCAAGCCTATTTTTCAGCTGTCAATGACTCTTATGTTTCAATTTTAAACCCTAAAGGGCCTAAACCCTAGCCTTTTGGTTTAGGGTTTAGTTTTTTTTTTCCTTTTTTTCATGTGATTGTAACTTTGTTGTTACTAACTTGTTTCCATGTGCAGGCATATAAAAAATGAAACCATTGGATCCAGCATGGGCATATGCAACGCCAGGGCAATCAAAAGGGCATTTTAAATGCAATTTTTGTGGCCATAGTTATAATGGAGGCGTTTATCGCCTCAAATTCCATTTGGCACGGATAGCAGGAAATAATATAGCAGTATGTGATAAGGTGCCAGAAGATGTTAAAAACAAAGTAAACGCATGGATCACTGCGGCAGATGAAACCGCTAGTCACAAAAGAAGTTATAACGATGTCATTTCATCCCCTCCCTCCCGAGGTGGTCGTACTAGTGGGCATGGCAACCTTAAGCAGTACTTTCAACAAAGTAGTTCGAGTCCTTCAATTGCACAAGAAGCTAGTGGGACGGGAGATTCCTCTTTTGTAGACCATTCTATGCCAAGGGCACAATCTACGCTTGAGGGTATGGCCGTGTGGAACCAAGAGAAGCACAGTGTAGCAAGGATAGCCATTGCCACTTTTTGGTACTATTCTGACATTCCCTTCAATGTGGCAAGGTCTCCATATTGGCGACGCATGATAGATTCCGTCGCAAGCTGCGACACAGGATTTAAGGCACCAACTTTTGATGAACTTAGGGGCTCTCTCCTTCAACAATATGTCTCCTTTAGGTTGTGTCATTGTGCTTGACTAAATTTTTATATATATGGCATGACTAATTTTTTTTTATATATATTAATATGATAAAATCAAGGTTCCACGAGCCTCGAGGACGGGGGGACGGGTTTCGGGGGACGGTGGGGGACGGCAGGCCGATTTTAGGGGACGGCTCGGGACGGTTGGGGGGACGGCTGGTATAATACTATAAAAATTGAATTTTTTTAGAAATTTAGAATAATCTACACATTCAGAATTCTACACCCAACAAAAATGATATTAGGATATTCATATTGATATTCATATTAGTTACTAAGTGCAGCCATTTAATTGTTTCAAGTTCAACAAATATAACTTGAAGGTTCAGCCAAGGATATCAAGTGCAAACAATGTTCAAACAGTCATCATTTTAAGTTATAACAGTCATCATTTTTTCAGCCACCAATGTTCAAACAAAGACTGTCATTTTTTAATTTTTTTCAGTCACTAACTGTTCAAATATGACAGCAATCAGAAATCTGAAATACTCATAGTATCAATGCTCATTTACAACAAAAAGACTCAAAAGAGTATACAATGTACATCATAAAACTAAATTAGTAAATACTAAAATACTAAATAGTAAATACTCATAGGAATGAGACTGTATGGAACTCCTATGGAACTTCTGTTGGGCTATCACTATCAAAATCTGTATCACTATTTGATGAGCTGCCCTCATCATCTAAGTGAAGATCCTCCAATGAAACTCCAACCAACCCCTCCTGACTCTCATCCTCATCAATTTGTCCTGCATCCTCTGGATCAACATCCCATCGTGTAGCTGGAGATTGCTTGTACTCTGGCTTAACTCTCTCACGAAGACGAAGAGAGCTATGCATTGCAACTAGCTTCTCCGCTCTGCGAGAGGTAAGCCTATTCCTCCTCACATTGTGGATAAAGTTGTATGTAGACCAATTCCTCTCAGCAACAGAGGAACTAGCAACCTGTGAAAGAACCCTAATTGCAAAATGTTTCAAGTTAGGTGTGCTATCCCCATATAGCTGCCACCATCCAATGGGATTTCTTTGGGCAATGGTAGCCCTATCCTCCATACACTCTGGTTGGCTGAAGCAAGGGCCCTCGAGATTAGCAAATTTGAGCCACTCATCTCTAAGATCTGAGCCCTCCTCCCTCGCATATATCTTTCTAAGGGCATTCAAAAACCCTTGTCTCACCTCTGGATCATCATGGGGAGCCACTCTCCCAGGCCTAGGCTCATACCACTTTGGGTTTACTGCATATGCTGCCATATGAAGGGGGGTGTTCATCCTATCCCACCTCCTCTGTATAATAGGCCTAATGTAGGCCTCATAGAATAATAGGGATGGATCTCTAGCAGAAATGATTTTTTTAATCTCCCCCAACATGTTGTCAAAAGTCTCATAGATCTCTCCTAGACTAGGAGCATCTGTGTCAGCATATCTGATGACTGCAACAATTGGGGCAACAAAAGACACAATATACCTACAAGAAATCAAAAACAAAATTTAGAAACTTAGACTATATGTCACATTGTCATATGAGCAATCCAATTTGAAACAAAAAATGAAAATTGAAAAATCATAAATGACATTTCTTACTTGGCTTGAGTCCACCAACTATCATCCAATGTTTTGTCTCTAATTTTTTTCCCCTCCTCTGTCCTTGATTCCGGCCACCTCTTCCACTCCGTGCATACTACCATGGATTGTAGAGCATCTTGCACCTCAATCATCCTCTCCAATAAAATGAAGTAGGTGGCGTATCTAGTGTCTCCTGGTTTGATGAACTCCTTCTTTGAGAAGGACCGAAAGAGGGCTAAAGAAGTGTGATGGTTGCAAATGAACATTTGTATATCTCTGGCTTGTGCAACCATAGCCTTCACCCAATCTATCCTCCCAATGTCCTTCAATGCATTGTTCAATGCATGAACACAACACGGGGTCCAAAAAATATGTCTATATTCCTGTTCTATCATTTTCCCTGCACGCTGGCAAACAGGGGCTGCATCTGTAACTACCTGTAGTGTACAACAAAAATGGTCTCATTTAACAACCATTTAGAATCTAGATTTATAATTTTAAAATTTAAAGATTTTGATTTTCATAAGAAAATCTGAAAAACTTAAAAGTTAAAACGGAAATTGTCGAATTGATTACCTGTACAACATTGGAGGCTCCAACCTCCTCAATAGCCTCCTTCAACTGAAGGAACTGGAACTCAACATCCTTTTTTTCCCGTGCAATCAATGGCTTTAAGAAAATAGGGACTTGCTTTACATGTGACAATGATATTGATGAGTGGACGTTGACGAATGTCAGTCCACCCATCCATGATGATAGAACATCCATGAGTCAACCATGTGTTCCTCATCTGCTCCATAACCACACTGCATTTGGAATAGTGTTTGTCCAAAAGAGAGGTACGCAACCTAGTTTCTCCAGGCGGTAGATATGAAGTCCCTGCCTTGGCTATTTGTCTTACTGCGTCCTTGAAATAGGGGGAGCGTGCAATATGGAAAGGAAGCCCATGTGCAAAAAATAATTTTGCTATAGCATCATCTGCTTCTTCTCTTCCTTGCACATTAAACATCTCATTTACGGTTCCCTTTTTCTTTGAGTGCAGCGGTGGCATACTAGATGTTTGGGTTGATTCTTGTGGCTGTTCTGAGGAGGCCCCAAAGTCCCCTCTAAATGATTGGCTAGCTGTAGGTAAAGACAAGCCACAATTTTTAAATCTAGACTCTTGCACAATCTTATGGACTTCATTAACTTGTGCCCGGGTCATTTTTTGGCAAGCCCTAACCCCTGTTCCTGCCTTATCCATGAGATGAGACTCAACCCTAGTATAGCTGCCCTTAAATGTAGTTTTGCAAAAATTACACAACCATGTTCTTGAGCCCCCATAAATTTTTTTGCCTTGGTCACAGTTGGTTACAAATTGCAGCAGAGGTTTTTTGATACTAAATGGACCCCTGGCATATTCTTTTAATAACGAAGATGGACAGTCAAAACTGGGTTGAGAAGCATTGCTGTCCCCTTTGGAAGTTTGGGGTTGGATGGTAGAGGATGAATCCCTAACAACAACAACATTAATGTTTATATTTTGATTTTCAGTTTGGTTTCCCTCCTCCAAATTAACCTCAAATGAACCTGATGCACTGCTGGCCATGTTTTATGTTGAAATAAAAATATAAAATTTGAAAACAGCTTGGAAGAGGTAAAAAAAATTGAAAACCTAGTGTTGCTGCCTGCTAGTGCTGTTGTTATCTCTGTTGTTGCTGCCTGCTAGTGTTGTTGCTATCCCTGCCCTTGTTGTCTGCTATTGCTGCCTCCTTTTGTTGCTTGTTGTTGTTGTTGCTATGCTGCCCTTGCTGCCTATTGTTGCTGCCTCCTTTTGCTCTCCCAACTCTCTTTTTCTTCTTCACTCTTGAAACTTGAAAGATGAGTAAGTTTGTTTTGACTTTTTCTTTTTATTTTCACTTTATATAGAGTTTCTTTTAGGTTTAGGGTTTTGGGGGGGGGTGAGACTTAAAATGGGTCCCACCCCTTACCTTTTTTTTTTATTAAATTTTCTTTTTTATTTTATTTCCCTTTTGGGTGAGAACGCCTAGCCATGGGGGACGTCTGGGCGCCATTGGGGACGCCCAACCGTCCCTAGGGATGGCCCGAGCGTCCCCAAAGGGACCCAACCGTCCCCAGGGATACCCCAAAACAGGTGTGGAAAACCAAGGGTTGCACTATAATGTCTGATGGTTGGACAGATGGGAGGGGAAGAACCCTACTTAATTTTTTGGTTGTATCTGCAACAGGAGCTGCATTCCTTAGGTTAGTGGATGCATCGACACAAGTTAAGAGTGCTAAAATGTTTGCAGGGTTGTTGGAGGAGGTTGGGGAGGAGAATGTTGTCCAAATCATCACGGACAACGCAGCAGCATAAAAGGTAGCCGAGAGGATTTTGGAGGAGAGATTCCTCACCATTTTTTGGACCCCATGTGTAGCCCATTGTCTTGATTTGCTCCTCGAGAACATTGGGAAATTACCTTGGCTGACAGAGGTTGTAGGGAAGGCTAAGGCCATCACAAAATTCATTTACAACCATGCATGGGTCCTTAGCCTCATGAGGAAATTTACTAATGGAAGGGAGCTAGCGCGATCTTGCATTATACAGTTCACCACAAACTTTGTGACATTGCAGAGCATTTATGATGCAAGAGGGTCATTAAAGCAAATGTTTGTGAGTGATGAGTAGAATTTTGAAGTAGTTGCAAGATACCGAACATCATCTGAGGGGCAAAATGTTTATACTTATTTGTTTGAGGAGGACTTTTGGATGGCCATGGATGAGGCCATCAAGGTACAAGACTACGCTTATTAATTTGTTTTATTTTATTTATGTTGTAAAATATTTTTCTTTAAATTATTTTTTCTTTTTTTCAGGTCTCAAAGCCATTGGTGAAGATTCTTTGTCTTGTTGATGGAGAAGAATTTCTAATGGGATTTGTATATGAGGCTATGGATAGGGCAAAATAAGCTATTGCTGCATTTTATGAACATAACCGCACCAAATATGATGCCATTTGGACTATCATTGATAATAGATTGACAACACAACTCCATAGCCCTCTTCATGCAACAGGTTACTGTTGCCACATTTTTGATAGGGGTGTAAATTTTATCAGATTGTTGCCACTCTCCTTCGTTCCTTCCTCGAATGTTATGGTGATTTTCCTTCGTGCTTTTGCAAGGTGTTCTGTTTTCAGTCCCCAGCTTCCATCAAGTCTAGTGCCATCATCAGCACAAAAATTGTAAAATTTTACTAAGTGTTTCCCCCTCTCCCAATATCGCTATTTTTGTTGCGCGTTTTCGGGCAAAGATGAGTTTTTGAGCGACTAAGGGTCATGCTTGAAAGTGGCAGATTTGCCTAAGTCCTTTGAACCCGAAGTCGCTACCGCGCGCACTATCCGCCCGTTGCTATGGCACGTTTCGAGCGAAAAGGGGAACCAGAGAGGAGTAGGCGGGCTCGAGATCGCCGTCACGAAGAGAAAAGCCGCCTAGCGCGCAGGAGTTTCCAGCGCTTTTGAGCTTGCGAGGTTGCTAAGGCTTTGAGCCCGAAATCGCTGTCGCTCTTCCCCAAACCCGAAATCGCTCAGCTTTCCTAGCGATATCCAGCAAGAGGTTTCTCTGAGCTCGAAGTCGCCAGCGCTAAGCAGAAGAGCCCGAAATCGCTCATTTGGTGAGCGCTTTCGAGCTCAGGCCAAAGGTTGCCTTGAATCGTCATTCCCAAGATCGCCTTCGCTCTTTAGCGATTCTGGGCGCATCTTGCCTTTTCAGCGACTTTCGGCTGCTGTCAAAGAGAGCGTTTGGGGTGTCTTTCCCCTCTTCTCTAGGTCAGATTTTGGAGTTCGCGCTGATTAGACTCCGAGAAAGAGTAGTTGAGCATTGAAAGATAATTGTACCCCAGCTACCAAAGCTAGACGATAGCCCCCCCCTTTTCAACGACCAAGACTGTTAGAAGTTGTACGAGATCAAGCGAGAGCATACTGCAAGTACAGGGTTGGCCTACCAAGATCAAATCTCTCCCCTTTTTGCAGCTTTTGGCAGGTTTGGGGATCTGCGCTTCTCATTGTAATTGGGAGAGAAAATGCTATAAATAGCAAGTGCGTCTCATTGTAAAAGGGGGAAAAAGGGGGATATCTTGCTAAGAAACTTCTCTAAGCTGTACATCTGCTCTTAATACAAAAGTATGCTTGGCTCATTAGTTGCGTCTATCTTGTATGTTGCCTTTCTTTAATATTTCTGCTTCATGTCGCTTATTTTTCTAATTGCTGTCCTTCTGCATATCTGGATCTTAGCATTGGCAATTAAGTGTATTTGGAATAAGATAGAAAGGATACATAGGGTAGGAAAGTGCTAATGTTTCTAGGTATACATTGTTTTGATTGCTGTTGGTAAAAGCGTCTGGTTAGTAACTGTGCTGCTTATCTCCTTCACCCGAAGTACATCACATTTACATCTCTTTCTGCACTTTTAAATCCCTTTTAGCATCCTAAACTAAACTAAAAATTATAGGAAGCCGGCCTTCTCCGGAGATTGGCACGGAAGGCATCACTTCCTTCCGGCCTTTCAATCTGTTGGGCGAATCCAGGGCGCAAAGACCTAAAACCTTTCCTAGTGGCAGATTTGTAACCAACAGTTTCTCTGGCACGCCCGGTGGGACCCGAAGGTTTCCCACCCCAAAACAGAATCGAAGCATCGGTGTTCGCTTCATTGCTGTTAAAATCAGAACACCTGGCGACTCTGCATTACCTGAATATTCTCTGAGTCTGTAAGACTGGTCCAATACCAAAAGTGCCTTCATGCATACGAGAAGGTGGAGAGCTAGGAATCCGGGACAAGAGCTCGACTTTTACGAAATCTACATCAACGCTGCTGGAGAGCACCCGAGGGTAGCCGATTATCAAGCTCAACAAGAAGTGGAACCTATAATTGAAGAAGTGGAAGAGATAGAGGAGGTTGAAGACGCTGAGATCGAAGAACAACCTACAACCTCGGACGATACTGATACCGACTATACAACCGATCAGCTCGAAGAGGAAGGAGACATGGCAGCTCAGAATCAACAAAATGCTGCTAATCTATTCCCGGCCGTCGACTTCACTGGGCCTCTTGCTCTAGCGGGACAGGATGTTGTCCCACCTACTGCTTTGAAATCTATTCCAACTTATGATGGGACTCGAAAGACGACGTATGAGCACATTCAAGACATTCTAGCCTTGGCTGCGCTTCACTCCATTACCAACGAAAGTGTCAAGACTCGTCTGCTGGTGTTCTCCTTGCGAGGCAAGTTGCTATATTGGTACAGATCCCTGCCTGAAGGTGTCATTACTGGATGGCTTGCACTCGTTGGTCGGCTATGCAAAGCATTCAACGAATCCGCAAACCCATCTTCGCTGTTACATCAGTTCCAAACTATCCAGCGGCACCCGCAGGAGGAAATCTCAGATTTTAATGTGAGGTTTGCACGGTCCTTGAAAAGAGTTCCTCCTGAGCTTCATCCTTCTGACGGACAAGCTGCTCACTACTACGTCAGGGCATTTGGCCAAGATATCAGCCTGGTCATTAAGTTGGCCCGAGTAAACACCTTCCCTGATTTGTATGAGGCAGATGAAAGAGCGGAACTAGATATGATAAGTATAGGTAGGTTCCCGCACAAGGACCAACCGCCCATCTACCCAGACTTTCCACAATCACAGTATCCACCAACATCCACCTCATCTTCTTCATATCCCTATCCAACCTGGAACCCCGCTCCAACAATCACTCATTATCCACCTAAGGTGCATCTCCCGGCTCAGTCTGTTCCTCCGCCTGCATCTCAGCCGCCATTAGCTCCGTTACCCCCACCAGCCGGACCAGTGCAAACCGTGGATGTGCAATCCAAGATCCTGAAACAGATGGAGTCACTGGCCACCATCTATCAAACACTGTCTAATGACATGGCCGTGATGAAGAAGAAGCAAGCCCAACAAGAGTTCATTCCCAGGAGGCCCTACCCTCCTCCGGCGTTAACAAGAGAACAGGCCGCCTAGAACCAGAGACCTCCTGCAAGGAATGCAGCCACCAACGCAGGACTCAGCTCTGCAGATCAAGTAACCTGGTTCTCTACCTGCAATGACCCTCACGGAGAGGATAACTGTATGCTGCACCAACACTACCTCCAGACCCTCGCCGGTAGCATCCCCGAGGACGAAGATGATCAAGTGAATATGATCCGAGAAGAGCAAAACTTTGTTGTTTCCGAAGAGGATCCCGTTTCACTTCTGACTAAAGAAGGCAAGAGACCGATTGAGGTCGAACCTACCCAAATGAAGCCATTGAAGGTATATGCTCGGAGGGAAAGGGCACAGTCAGCTGCGGGTTCGACCGCGAATTCTCCCAACAAAACACCCTCGCTGCCAGCGGCCAAAGAGAAAGTACCTCTCACTAAAGCTCCAATAAGCCAGCCACCTGTCGAAACACAGGAGCAGGCCCAAGAAAAGCTTCGTACCCCGCAGATCGACCAGATTCTCCATGTGGTCGCAGGAACCCAGCGGATTTCCCTCTTAGACGGATTTTCTGGCTACAACCAAGGATGGGTGAAAGATGAAGATCAGCACAAGACAACGTTCACCACTAAATGGGGGACGTTTGCTTATCAACGCATGCCTTTTGGCTTGTCTAATTCCGGGGCCACATTTCAGAGGGCCATGGACCTCGCATTTCGGGAATTGCTGAACAAAATTATCGTCATTTATTTAGATGACATGACCGTGTTCTCCCACAAACGGGAGGAACACACTTCTCACCTGGAGCAAGTGTTTGAGAGATGCCGAGAATTTGGCATATCCATCAACCCCAAGAAATATGTTTTCGCAGTCAAGGAGGGGAAGTTGTTAGGCCACGTTATTTCTGAAAAAGGACTATCAATTGACCCCGATAGAGCCGAAGCCCTTCTGAAGCTTCCTCTTCCAGTCAACAAAAAGGGGCTCCAATCTTTTTTTGGCCAAATCAACTTTGTGAGGAAGTTCGTTCCTGACTTCGCTCAAGTCATCAAACCTATGGCTGAATTGTTAAAGAAGGATGTTGATTTTCTTTGGACTGAAGAAAGAAAGAAAGCATTCGAAGAAATCAAGACTAGAATCTCTCAAGCACCTGTGCTAGTAAACCCGGACTATTCGAAAGATTTTATCCTATATGCGGTTGGGGAACCTGAGAGCTATGCTGCAGTCCTAACCCAAAAGGGAGACGATGGCGAGGAGCGTCCGATAGCCTTCTTGAGCCAGGTGATACAACCACATGAGGAAAGATATAATTTCATTGAGCGGCAAGTGCATGCAGTCATGAGATCCTTGAGAAAGTTTAAGCACTTTGTCTCTCAAAGCCGGATCACAGTCTTCGTGATTCACCCAGACGTCAGAAGTTTCATTATTCAGGGTGAACCAGGCCACAAGAGAGCAGGGTGGATTACCAAAATCCAAGAATTCGACATAGAGGTTCGACCCACCAAACTTGTCCGAGGACGGGCATTATGCCAGGAGTTGGCTAGAAGCGCCGCCGCCGAAGTGTCTGCTTGTCAATGGGAAGACCCAGTGATGGAGGTTAACCTTGTCAATTCATTGCCTGAAGAAAGCGACTGGGCTGATGAAATAATGTGGTATTTCAACACAGGGAAGTGTCCAGATCAACTCACCGCCTCGCAGAGGAGGAGGTTCCGACTTAACACTCTAAAGTACGTTCTACGCCCCAAGGGGCTGTTTTATAAAAATATTGATGGAGTCCTTCTACGTTGTGTCAAAGGAACTGAAAAACAGAAAATCCTTGACGAATTCCATTCCGGAATGTCAGGGGGACACCTTTCGGGAAGGCCCACGGCCTTAAAGATAATAAAGGCAAGCTACTATAGGCCCACCATCTTCGCGGACACCCAGAAAGCTTGCCAGAGGTGCGAGAAGTGTCAAAGGTTTGCCGGCCGGAACAAAAATGCTCCAATGCCCTTACAACCCATACAGGTAGAATTCCCTTTCCAGCAGTGGGGATTGGACTTCGTGGGTAAAATCTCCCCAGAATCCTCAGCAGGGCACAAATTCATTTTGACTGCCACAGACTACTTCACTCGCTGGGCCGAGGCTATACCCACAAAACATGCCGATCAAGAGATAGTTGTCGCCTTCCTGGAGAGTTTGATAACTCGCTTCGGTATTCCGGAGGCAATTGTGACAGACAATGGTCCAGGGTTTAAAGGGGCTATACTGACAGAATTCACCTGCAAATACAACATCTATCATAAAGCTTCCTCCAATTATTACCCACAGGGAAATGGCCTCGCAGAGTCTACAAATAAAAAATTGATGAATATCATAAAGAAGACCCTTGAGAGAAATAAGAGGTCATGGCACTTACACCTGGACCAAGCTTTATGGGCAGATCGCATATCCATAAAGAAATTCATTAGAACATCGCCATATGCGTTAGTCTATGGGAAAGAGGCGGTTCTGCCTACCCACATTGAGATGCCTGCACTCTGGTTGCTTGATGATGAAAAAGACAACCTGGATCCCCTTGATGCCAGATTAGCTCAGTTATTGCAGCTTGAGGAGCAGAGGGAGAGTGCTCATGAAGCTTTCATGAAGCACGCTAACACTACACGCAACTGGTTCTCTAAAGGGACCACAGCCCGAATTTTCAAAATTGGTGACCTAGTGCTCAAATGGGATGCATTAAAGGCAAAACCGGGCAATCATGACAAATTTGACGCCTTATGGGAAGGCCCCTTTCAGATCGCCAGAGTCAATCAATTCAATGCTTTCGTCCTGAGGGACATGGAGGGTCATATCCTCCCCATTCCTGTCAATGGCTTTCATCTGAAAGCCTATCGCAACTAAAACTCTCAGTTGAGGTTTCCCCCTTGTACATATTTTCCTTTATGCTTTTCCTTTTTATCTGTTTGTAAATATGCTTTTAAGTTGTTTTTGTTCTTTAGGCTGTTGAGCCAAGTAGTTCGCCGGACCTGTGGGTCCGCAAGCTTCTTTGTGTTAAGATGCAGAAGCAGTCTCCTTCGCAAAAGGGAGATATGGGGATGGCCGAAAAGAGAAGCAAAAATCAGCCTGCCTGCCTTCGCTCGCTAAAGTGCCAACGCCCTGAAGTCGCTTCTCCTTTTGGGCGAAAACGGGAATCCCTTCCAAGCTATGGCCGAATTAGGAACAAACAAAAGAAAATTTGCCAAGTCAAAAGGCCCGAGATCGCTCAGATTTTAAGCAATCCCAGAAGCGCTTTCGAGATTTGAGCGATTCGGAGCACAGAGGGGAACGAGTAAAAGAGGCCCGAAAATCTGCTAAGTGTGTGCGGTCTCATTTTCGCTCGCTAGGTGTGTAAATCCTCAAGAGCGCTCCAAAGTTTCGGCGACGGCGGGAGTGGGTGAATTGGAAGAAGTTATATGCAAAATCCCTTCCGCGCTCGCTTTTAAAAAAGAAGCTCGAGGTCGCTCAACTTTTTAGCGATCTCGGGCGCGCTCGAAAGTTTCGAGCGATATCAAGAAAAAACGCCCGAGCGCTTTTGGGCCTAACGGTCTCGAAAGCGCCCAAGTTTTCGAATAGGCCCGAGGTCGCTTCTACTTCTTAGCGACAGCAGGAGTTCAAGACAGGCGTCGCCAGGAATATGAAAGGGGCTAGAATTTCCCCAAGTGTGGGTTGCTCACTTTCGCTCGCCAAGCACCACTTCCCCCAAAGCGCACACGTCAAAGCAGCGACAACGGGTAAGGGGAAAGGTCAAACATTTCTTTTGAGTGGAAAAAGTCTCGCCTTCGCTCGCTATGAGGGCCCAAACCCGAAATCGCTCGAAATTTGAGCGATATGGAGGAGAGCATGAAATTACAAAGTGGGCCCCGTTTCTCGAGCTAGCGGCATAGAGAAGCGTGCCAAAAGGGGAACAATTTGCACGTGTTCCATAAGTACTCATTAAAAGGTGGACATTCCAAGGCGGCAAAGGTTTAAATGTTTACACTCCCAAGAGAGATCGTGTGCATGGCCACCCCAGCTCGATATCAACTCCTACCAACCTCGCGCTCCTCGCATTGAATTTAAAGTACTCGGTTGCGCCACCTATTGAAGCTTCTACCTCGAACTCTCCATATAAAATAGCGCTCTTGCGAGGGCACTTGGTCAGTCGAATTCCAGCGCACTCTGAACTGGATTATACTAGCGCCATGGGAAAGAAAGAAGGACAATAGAAAGTTGCAGCAGAAGCGCCAGCGGCGTTAGGTACGCCTGCGAGTGGGCAGAAGAAAGAGCCGAAAGATAAAGGGAAAGCTAAGTTGGCCGAGGCAGGAGAAGAAAAGAAGCCGCGAGTCGCGAAGCCAAAGCCGATTCCTCCTCCGCCCTCTCACAGTTGGGTCAAGCTCAGAGATGGGATTTACTCCCAGAGTACCAGCCAGATAAGGCAGACAATTGACAAATGGCGGAACAAATTTTCCCCTTTGAATCCTTATGCTGCAGCGTACTCGTCTAATCTCTACTGGTTCTTATGCCCTGAGGTACATCACTGCCCTGAGCTAATAGCGGCGATTGCCGAATACTACAGGTCAAACACAAGGCAAGTATGCGACCACCAGGGCAATGTCTTGTTTTCACTCTACTTTGATACCATTGAAGCGGCCTTCGCGCCGGGCATACAGTTGAATAAGGAAGACTATATTGTTAAAGGCGTCAACTTGGGAGAACAGACGGATAGGTATTCAGATAACCAGAGGATGCGGGATTTTATGAGCTCTCAGCTTCATGAGCCTATTCCGCCGTGGCAATGGTCAAAATAGGGAAGGCCTCTGAGCGAATTCAAGAACACTAGCATATACACTATGCTGGCTTGGGTCTTAGGTCTTGGCTCGGACGCGACAGTCCTCCCATACCAGATTTCCCTCGCCGAGTGTATTCTGAGAGGAGAGTTCTATGACCCAAATGAGATGACAGATAAGACCAAGCCGATTTTCTTCAATTGGGCAGATTGCATCACCCGGGGAATGCACCAGCAGCTGCGAGAATATAAGACCGGTGCGCGAGATGGTTTCAAGTACTGCTCGGCCTTGGCCTGGTTATTTTTATTTCATATGCACAGCCACCTCCGGTCGCTCCCTGTACAGCGCGAAGATGACAAAGGCGCACGGCTACCGGTATATGAGTGGACCAAAGTTCTATGGAAGGAGGAATCGTACTACCAATTCAATATATCATTCTTGGGTCCATCTCTCGCTCTCCTTCACGGTTCATGCCCGCGCGTCCCGCAAGCATTGAGGGACCAATTCAGTAATCAGAATTACGGCGACACTTTTCGCCTTACGCAGGGACTTGTGATAAGGGTTTTCGGCTTCACGGGCAAACCTTTCTTGCTGCCCTATTATGCATCAGAATATCAGTTCGGCCTAGAGGTGTCTCAACAGATGGATTATACAGACGCAAAATACGGTCAGGGAAGGAGAAAAGGCCACCTGTTTGAATACCCCATCACCTGGGCCGGGATCGAAGTTGACACCAATGGACAGCATCAATACTTGCATGCCACGCTCTCAAGTTTCGGCTTGGTGGAACTACCGCAAAAGTGGAAATACGATCCCTTGGACATCATAAAAGACTTTACCTCTCGCCAAGAGTTTCACGTCTGTCCTCAATTGGGGATTCTGGAAGAATGCAACAACCAAGACGAAGATCTGGAGTGGTATATCGAGGACATGCAGTCTTTCCCGCCTTGGCATGACTTCTACTGCGTAGAGGTCGAGTTTGACCCTGGCCGAAATATAGGACACAAGCCGAATACAGATGTATACAAGAGATTAGAGGCGAGACTGCAGAGGAGGGGTTGGAGACTGGACAAAATAGAAGAGTGGTGGAAAATGCGTGTCAGGACCGGAAAAGACAAATCCGTGAAGGACATAAAAGACGACGACACCTTTTCCGACCTCTACGACAAACATCACGCCACGTGGCGGCCAGTGGTGTTTCGTCACATCGTGCCCCCAGGCCTTCGCCTACAAAAGGGGCAGGTCCCACCTAAGCAATTGCAAACGAGTGGTGAGGGCTCCAGTCAGCAGTCGCGGGAAGAGAGGATTGAGGAGCCCAGAATGCAGCAGCCGGCCGAGAAGCAACATGCTAAGGCCGCGTCATCCAAAGGAGAAGTACCCACGCACGTGACCCAAGCAAAGCAGACTTCCTCGGCAGAAGTGTCCCCCGTGCTTCGAAAGAAAAAGGCTGTCAAGGTGACCGTGAAGCCCCCTAAGGCCCCAAAGAGTTCTATTAGTTTGACACCTATCACCCAAGAGGAAGAACTCGCACCTCTTAAGAGGAAGAGGTCAGAAAGGCCTAAAGAGCAAGGGGTTGCGCCTGAGAAGGAGGTAGCACCACAGCCGGATACCACTCCGCCGCCCAAGAAGAGCAAGGTCTTAGAGACTGCTACAGAGAAGGACGATATATCTACATTTGCGGGCGACCAGTGGATAGACCACGTCTTCGACTCACCGGCTCGGGCGGAGCCCGCAGGTACGTTTTCTGCCCCCTCACATACTGCCGAGTCAATGTCCGTGGCATCCTTAACCCCTGTTGCCTCATCCATCCCCGCCAATATTCCATTAGCTCCCAGCGCACTCGCCGCTCCCTCTCTCACTGAGCCCCACGCCGGTCAAAAGGAGGTTTCACCGGTCATACCTGAGCAGTCCCATCGTGGCCTATCCTCTGCAAGGCCTGATACCTTTCAAGCCCTGACCAAGACTCAGTTGGACGCCACTGTTTCGACCTCGCCTCCCTCCCCCCACATTTCATCCAAACATCCCGAGGACTCATCTGTCGCTCCCGCCCAGACCGAGTCACCCCACAAAGAAGAGGAGCGCCCTTCCGCCGGTTCTCCACGCTTGTTCATGAAAGGGGAGGTGTCACAACAAGGTCTGCCCTGGCCAGGTCTCTTTTTGGAGACACAAGTCTGATCCAGATAATGGAGAGCCAATCCCTCATATCGCGGCCTAATCAGCCCGCCACATCTCGGCCGAAGCGCTCCTCAGGCAAATGGATGCAGAATGCAATTAAGCGAAGAGGCGAAGAGATCGCCACAATCGAGAAGCGCATCAAGTTCGACTCAGAGAGCATGCTCCTGTATAAGGAGAAGAAGATTCCAAGAGTGAAGAAGCCCGTAAAGGACATGCTTCCTGGAGACTATGAGTATAAAAGCACGGCCAAAAATCTGGATGAGGTCAGTTTCGAGAATGAGGCACTAGCTGTCCATGATGGGACTGATACATTACGCCTGAAATATTTCCAGTTGCAAGAACGTTATTATGAGATGGAGAACGAGAAGATGAAGTTAGAAGAAGGCATGGCCAAGGCGCAGGCTCAGTTTGAGAATTCTGAAAAGGAGCGCCTGCAACTAAGAGAGCAGTTGGCAAGCCTTCAGAAGGAGGCATCGGATCAGAAAGAAGTTGTCGAGCGTCAAATCGAAGAGCTTCAAGATCAACTTCAGCAGACAAAGCAGGAGCTAGAAGAAAATATCGTGGAGACGTTCTCCAGGGATAGTGTCAAACAGATCCGGGCCAGGTTGTTGAAAAATTTCAGGCCGCGGGCTTCTAAAGCCCTCAGGGTGTTTGTATTTCTCACCCAGATTCAAGAAGCATCCGCACAGGGTAAGCCTGTGTTGGAGGAGGCAGAGCGTGAAGCAGATCGCTGGCTCGATCTGGCAGTCAAGGCAGGAAACCTTGAGCGCCAGAACCTCCAAGTACCTGCTACAGATTTCGTTGCCTTTGATTGGGCAGCCGCAAGGGCCACCTTGCACACATTCTTTGAAAGATTTCAGAAGATTCAAAAAGCCAGGGCATTGCTGGACCTGTTGAACCAAGAAAAGGACATATGCTCGTCCCCTTTCCTGACTCTCTCAGCGCATGGATTCCCAAACTTCACCGATAGCGAAGGCGAGTGCTTGCCAAAAGAAGCTCTGCGCCAGTTGTGGGATACCTTCGCTGATGACACTTCTGAGATTGATGCATGGGAGGATCCTATCCAGCAAGAGCAAGTGATGGAGCTCACCTCAAAGTTCTGTACCATTCGTTCTTGTTTACTGGATTTGGGCCAGAGGGCCGAGCAGATGGGCATAGTTCAGCTGGAGACCTTCAAGTACCTAACTAGCGACATCCGTAATATGGAGCCCTTCTCTGAAAATGCATGGGCTCAGGTGCAAGAGACATATGAGCGCATTAAGGCTCGCCTTGCCTCCGGGGAGTTCACTCCAGACGAAGATCCAGAGGAAGGAGAAGAGCCATCAACAGAAGGGTCTCAAGGAGAAAATAACGAAAATCAACCCGAGGAGGAAAGTCCTTCGAAGGAAGAGCAACAGGATACAGAGCAGCAGGACCAGGGCCTACAGGAAAAGGAAACAGAGTCCGGGGGTGACTCTGGGCCCAAAGGATAAAGGCATGAATTCTTACATCGAGGCGAGCTCGATACCCCGCGAGCCGCCAGAATGTTGCCACATTTTTGACAGGGGTGTAAATTTTATCAGGTTGTTGCCACTCTCCTTCTTCTCCGTTCCTTCCTCGTATGTTATGGTGATTTTCCTTGGTGCTTCTGCAAGGTGTTCTGTTTTCGGTCCCCAGCTTCCATCAGGTCTAGTGCCATCATCGGCACAAAAATTGTAAAATTTTACTAAGTGTTTCCCCCTCTCCCAATATCGTTGTTTTTGTTGCGCGATTTCGGGCAAAGATGAGTTTTTGAGCGACTAAGGGTCGTGTTTCAAGGTGGCAGATTTGCCTAAGTCCTTTGAACCCGAAGTCGCTACCGCGCGCACTATCCGCCCGTCGCTATGGCACGTTTCGAGCGAAAAGGGGCACCAGAGAGGAGTAGGCGGGCTCGAGATCGCCGTCGCGAAGAGAAAAGCCGCCTAGCGCGCAGGAGTTTCCAGTGCTTTTGAGCCTGCGAGGTTGCTAAGGCTTTGAGCCCGAAATCGCTGTCGCTCTTCCCCAAACCCGAAATCGCTCAGCTTTCCTAGCGATATCCAGCAAGAGGTTTCTCTGAGCTCGAAGTCGCCAGCGCTAAGCAGAAGAGCCCGAAATCGCTCATTTGGTGAGCGCTTTCGAGCTCAGGCCAAAGGTTGCCTTGAATCGTCATTCCCAAGATCGCCTTCGCTCTTTAGCGATTCTGGGCGCATCTTGCCTTTTCAGCGACTTTCGGCTGCTGTCAAAGAGAGCGTTTGGGGTGTCTTTCCCCTCTTCTCCAGGTCAGATTTTGGAGTTCGCGCTGATTAGACTCCGAGAAAGAGTAGCTGAGCATTGAAAGATAATTGTACCCCAGCTACCAAAGCTAGACGATAGCCCCCCCCTTTTCAACGACCAAGACTGTCAGAAGTTGTACGAGATCAAGCGAGAGCATACTGCAAGTACAGGGATGGCCTACCAAGATCAAATCTCTCCCCTTTTTGCAGCTTTTGGCAGGTTTGGGGATCTGCGCTTCTCATTGTAATTGGGAGGGAAAAATGCTATAAATAGCAAGTGCGTCTCATTGTAAAAGGGGGGGAAAAAGGGGATATCTTGCTAAGAAACTTCTCTAAGCTGTACATCTGCTCTTAATACAAAAGTATGCTTGGCTCATTAGTTGCGTCTATCTTGTATGCTGCCTTTCTTTAATATTTCTGCTTCATGTCGCTTATTTTTCTGATTGCTGTCATTCTGCATATCTGGATCTCAGCATTGGCAATTAAGTGTATTTGGAATAAGATAGAAAGGATACATAGGGTAGGAAAGTGCTAATGTTTCTAGGTATACATTGTTTTGATTGTTGTTGGTAAAAGCGTCTGGTTAGTAACTGTGCTGCTTATCTCCTTCACCCGAAGTACATCACATTTACATCTCTTTCTGCACTTTTAAATCCCTTTCAGCACCCTAAACTAAACTAAAAATTATAGGAAGTCGGCCTTCTCCGGAGATTGGCACGGAAGGCATCACTTCCTTCCGGCCTTTCAATCTGCTGGGCGAATCTAGGGCGCAAAGACCTAAAACCTTTCCTAGTGGCAGATTCGTAACCAACAGTTACTATTTGAACCCCAAATTCTTTTATACCCCTACATTCCGTGTTGATTATGAGGTCAAGATTTGCCTTCAAGATTGCATTGACTGCGTGTCCTCCGCGAGTCAACGATTGCGCGATAAAATGCTTGCCGAGATACAAATTTATAAGGCATGTCGTGGTCGCCAATTCCCATATTAACAATGCAAAATTGCTATTAAGTATATGAGACCAGGTAAACCTAATCGAATTATTATTTATTGTATTTTGATTTTGTTTTAAAATTGAAACTTTAAGCTGTTACTGTTGGCCACGGATCCGCCACCTGGGAAGGACTTGGTGTGTCAATGCGCCCTAGACCCGCAGACCAACATTGAAAGGCCGGGAGGAAGGGATGCCCCCCGTGCCGATCTCCGGAGAAGGCCGGCTCCTTTCCTAACCTACTTGGGGGTTTTAGATAAGGGTGCAGGAAAGAGATTTAAAAATGTGGTAAAGGGAATTGGAAAGAGATTGAAAAAGATAAGGGAACAGGAAAGAGATGTAAATATCATGCGTTTCGGGTGGGGGGAGAACAAGCAGCACGATCGCAAATTTGCATCCGAACCAACATCAATTAAAACAAAGCATGTAACAGAAACTGCAGCTGCTATTCTACCCTATGTATCCTTCTGTTTAGTATTCCAGATCCAAATAATCACCAATGCCCAAATCCAGAATTCAGAATTCAGACAGACAGAAATATAAATGGACATGAAGTAGAAATACTAGCGGAAGGCAGCATAAAAGGCAACTGCGATTCTATCCTATGTATCCTTCTGTTTAGTATTCCAGATCCAAATAATCACCAATGCTCAAATCCAGGATTCAGAATTCAGACAGACAGAAATATAAATGGACATGAAGCAGAGATACTAGCGGAAGGCAGCATAAAAGACAGAGACAAGAAGCAGAGCCAAGGATGCTTTGAATTAATTAGAAGGTGGTCCGTCACAGCAAAGTCCTCTAGCAATATGTCCCCCCCTGTTTTTACAATGAAATGAACTTCCTTTTATAGTAGGAATTTTCCCCCAAAATACAATCATGCACGGATCCCAAGAACCGGCAAAAGCTGTAAAAAGTTGCTCTGATGAGACCCCTGTCGGCTGTACTTGTACTTTGGATATGGCTGTTCTGAAAACTGTACATTTTCGGACAGGTCTGGTGGACGGGAAAGCCAGGTCCGGTTAAATGTGGTAGATGCGGTACAGTTTGTTCTTCAATGTTCATCTACCCCGTACCTTGACAGCACATTATATGTCATATCATGGCAGGCACAAATCCCGAAACTGCACACTTGTCCATGATCTGAAGTCCGTTGATGAAGGGGGAAATGACGAATGGCGCTTAAGGAAGACAGCGAAGTCAGGCGGCCAACACTTAGCCAAATTTTGCACTTTTCTTCTTTCGAAGTCGGACGGTGCAGCGAAGTCGGGCGGCGGCGCAGCGAAGTCGGGCGACGCAGCGAAGTCGGGCAGCCAACACTTAGCCAAATTTTGCACTTTTCTTCTTCCGAAGTCGGACGGCGCAGCGAAGTCGGGCGGCCAACACTTAGCCAAATTTCTGGCCTGAAATTGAGCTTCCTGGTTCTGCTTCCGGAGACCATAACTTTTGATCCGCTGACCCGATCACCTATTATAATATATCATCGGAAAGCTAGTGAAAATATTTGCAATGATAAAATATCCAAAGCTTATTTCATCCCTTTTATCGCCCCCGTTTATGGCCTGCGAAAACCCGAACACTTTCGCATGCTCTTCGCCGCTTTAAAGCTCCATACTTAGGCCAAAGTTTATCAAAAAATTTAATGTGGCAAAATTGCCAACATTCCTGGCGGCTTGTGGGGCATTGAGTTCGCCTCAATGTGAGGACCCAGGCCTTTATCCATTGGGCAACAGAGTCACCCTCGTCGTCCTCCTGATACTCACTGCCGGCGGCAGCCTCTTTCTCATACCCTGTGCACCCATGGCCCTCTCGGACCACTAAAAAAAAAACACTGCACAAACTAAACTAAGAAAACAACTAAAACTGCTCTGGGACACAAAAAGGGTGCAAAAATGTGCCCTCTTTGTGTTCAGAATTTTCCACTCGATTTTGTTCCTCCTCTTGGCCCGTCTCCTGATGGAAACTGCAAGAAACCATATTAATCATCATTTGGGCGGTGTTTGCATATTCCCACTGGTGACTTTGGACGATATCTGCCTCTCGAGCTCCACACAGCTGCATTCTAGGGCTTTGTATAGCATGAGGGATTTTCCACGGTGATTTTGCCAGATGAAGGCAATCTAGAGATTCACCGAACTTGGGCTTCCATATTTCAGCTCAGTCAGAGTCGCCAGGTGATTTTGCCAGATGAAGGCAAGCCAGAGATTCACCAAACTCGGGATTCCTGAAAATATGGAGACTGTAGGTGAACATTCATTTCTCCGCTTGTGAGGTCAAGGCTGCTCACCAAACCTTGATTCCTCCGGGGTGTCTTCTATTAGCTTAAAAAAAAGGGCGTCTACAATCAAGAAATTTGGATCTTCAGCTCAGTCAGAGTCGCCAGGTGATTTTGCCAGATGAAGGCAAGCCAAAGATTCACCAAACTCGGGCTTCCTGAAAATATGGAGACTGTTGGTCCCACCGGGCGTGCCAAAAACTGTTGGCCACGGATCCGCCACCTGGGAAGGACTTGGTGTGTCAATGCGCCCTAGACCCACAGACCAACATTGAAAGGCCGGGAGGAAGGGATGCCCCCCGTGCCGATCTTCGGAGAAGGCCGGCTCCTTTCCTAACCTACTTGGGGGTTTTAGATAAGGGTGCAGGAAAGAGATTTAAAAAGGTGGTAAAGGGAATTGGAAAGAGATTGAAAAAGATAAGGGAACAGGAAAGAGATGTAAATATCATGCGTTTCGGGTGGGGGGAGAACAAGCAGCACGATCGCAAATTTGCATCCGAACCAACAACAATTAAAACAAAGCATTTAATAGAAACTGCAGCTGCTATTCTACCCTATGTATCTGTTGTCACATTTTGCACGGGGTGCAATGTTTTCAATTTTTGTAAGAGAGCTGCTCTTCCTTCTCCCCCCTTTCTCTCTGTTCCCTACATTCTCATTCTTCTCAAAATTGACAGCACTTGCCCTGAAAAATGGCTAAGTGTCAGGGCATGCTGAGGTGTTCGGGATTTTGCGGGCCATAAACAGGGGCGATAAAATGGACAAAATGAGCCCTGGATAATTTATTATTGCAGATCTTCTCACAAGCTTTCCAACGATATATTATAATAGGCGATCGGATCAGCGGATCAAAAGTTATGGCCCGGGAAGCTGAACCAGGAAACCCAGTTTTGGTGCGAAGTGCGCACTTCGCCCAGTTTTGGTGCGAAGTGCGCACTTCGCCCAGTTTTGGTGCGAAGTCCGACTTCGCCCCTCTTTCTGGGCGCACCTTGTAACTGGCAGGCTGGCAGGCTGACAAAGAAGAATGATAACTGCCGGAGCAGGTCCGTACAGCGGCAGACACCAGTGTTCACCTGTGCGCAGCCCGACTTTTCAGCAGAGCCGGAATGCGCCCTTGACAGGTGTACAGTAGGGGAACAAACCCGGAATTTGACCAAGGCGTGAAGGCCTTCCCAACTGCACTGTTTTCTGCCCACGCATCCCAAGGAGCTCCGATCCCAAGCGAAGATAGATAGACTGCCCTTCAAGGCAGACATGTGTCACACAGCATAACCCATCATACGACAAGTGTCCAGCTTCGGGATTTGAACCAAAACTGCCGACCAAAAGGGATAAGTATGGGCCGCACTACTTATGCCAGCTGCCTCATTTAAGACTGACGTGAGTTTCCACCTGCCTCAGCTACCCACATTTCTGTCAATATAAAGTTCTACCCAACGCGCTGCCACGTGGCTGTTCAACCTTCAGGGAGACCATGCCGAGGGTACAGTCCGCCTGACAGAGGTCAGCATCAGCAGCTCCGCGGCTGCTTTTGTCAGCTAATGTTTGACTGGGACGTTGTGCCCATTAATGTAACGGGGGAACTTTGGGCTATAAATAGCCACCACGTTTTCATTGTAAGTGGTGGAAGGGGAATGTTTGTTAGGGAACTACTGTGCTTATTGTAACCGTGCTTCTGCTTATGAATACAATCTGTATGCCTGGTTCTGTTCTACTGTCTTTATTCTTTTATGCTGTCTTTCATTATATGCCTTAGGCCCACCTGTGTCGTTGCTCGTTAATTCATTTTGGCATTTGGCGATCAGGTTCCTCTAGCATTGCTTGCTTAAAGCACCATCTGTACTTCATTATTTAAAGCATTCATTATAAATTTGGTAGCAGTTCCATCAGTTGTGTGTGACGTTGCTGGCCCATATCTGGTGATTGATGCGATCCCCTGCTGTTAGTTCCTTGTAGGGAATGTTTGCTAGGGAGCCATTGAAGTCGTGCGGTTAAACTCTCTACCTAACACATATACCGGCTCGACATCTCTAGGTTTACTTTCTACCCCTGTCAGTGTACGTATCTGGTGATTGATACGATCCCCTGCTGTTAGTTCCTTGTAGGGAATGTTTGCTAGGGAGCTATTGAAGCTGTGCATACGCTGCTGGTGTATCGGAAGTACGCCTAGGTTTTGCAGTTCCTTGTCATGCTCTGTGTTTGTATGCAGTAAGTAGCGGAGATTGGTGTGTTCCCGTACTGTTAGTTCCCCCCCACCAACCTTTGGACATATTTGTAATCTCTTTCTGTACATTTGTCTCTTTCCGTTCATTTATTTCTTTCCTGTTCCCTTTAGCTTAAATCAAGCCCCCCAAAAGGAGCCGGCCTTCTCCGGAGATCGGCCCGGAAGGCATCCCTTCCTTCCGGCCTTTCAATGTTGGTTCGCGGGTCCAGGGCGCAATAGCAGCAAATCCTTTCCTCGTGGCGGATTCGTGACCAAAAGTATCCTTCTGTTTAGTATTCCAGATCCAAATAATCACCAATGCCCAAATCCATAATTCAAAATTCAGACAGACAAAAATATAAATGGACATGAAGCAGAAATACAAGCGAAAGGCAGCATAAAAGGCAACTGCGATTCTATCCTATGTATCCTTCTGTTTAGTATTCCAGATCCAAATAATCACCAATGCTCAAATCCAGGATTCAGAATTCAGACAGACATAAATATAAATGGACATGAAGCAGAGATACTAGCGGAAGGCAGCATAAAAGACAGAGACAAGAAGCAGAGTCAAGGATACTTTGAATTAATTAGAAGGTGGTCCGTCACAGCAGAGTCCTCTAGCAATATGCCCCCCCCTATTTTTACAATGAAATGAACTTCCTTTTATAGTAGGAATTTTCCCCCAAAATACAATCATGCACGGATCCCAAGAACCGGCAAAAGCTGTAAAAAGTTGCTCTGATGAGACCCCTGTCGGCTGTACTTGTACTTTGGATATGGCTGTTCTGAAAACTGTACATTTTCGGATAGGTCTGGTGGACGGGAAAGCCAGGTCCGGTTAAATGTGGTAGATGCGGTACAGTTTGTTCTTCAATGTTCATCTACCCCGTACCTTGACAACACATTATCTGTCATATCATGGCAGGCACAAATCCCGAAACTGCACACTTGTCCATGATCTGAAGTCCGTTGATGAAGGGGGAAATGACGAATGGCGCTTAAGGAAGACAACGAAGTCAGGCGGCCAGCGAAGTCGGGCGGCCAACACTTAGCCAAATTTTGCACTTTTCTTCTTCCGAAGTCGGACGGCACAGCGAAGTTGGGCGGCGGCGCAGCGAATTCGGGTGACGCAGCGAAGTCGGGCAGCCAACACTCAGCCAAATTTTGCACTTTTCTTCTTCCGAAATCGGACGGCGCAGCGAAGTCGGGTGGCGCAGCGAAGTCGGGCAGCCAACACTTAGCCAAATTTTGCACTTTTCTTCTTCCGAAGTCGGACGGCGTAGCGAAGTCGGGCGACACAGCGAAGTCGAGCAGCCAACACTTAGCCAAATTTTGCACTTTTCTTCTTCCGAAGTCGGACGGCGCAGCGAAGTCGGGCGGTGGCGCAGCGAAGTCGGGCAGCCAACACTTAGCCAAATTTCTGGCCTGAAATTGAGCTTCCTGGTTCTGCTTCCCGGGGCCATAACTTTTGATCTGCTGACCCGATCGCCTATTATAATATATCGTCGAAAAGCTAGCAAAAAGCTCTGCAATGATAAAATATCCAAAGCTTATTTCATCCCTTTTATTGCCCCCGTTTATGGCCCGCGAAAACCCGAACACGTCCGCATGCTCTTCGTCGCTTTAAAGCTCCATACTTAGGCCAAAGTTTATCAAAAAATTTAATGTGGCAAAATTGCCAACAGTTACATGTGAAATATTAATTTTTTTTTTGTTGTTTCTAGATTTATGGTGGGATGACTTTGGTGATTTCAAGCCCAATTTGCAGCACATGGTGGTTAGAATCTTATCTCAACCTTGTAGCTCTTTAGGTTGTGAGCGCAATTGGAGTATGTTTGAGCACATACACTCCAAGAAGCGCAACAGACTTACACAAGAAAGGTTAAATGATCTTGTGTTTGTGCACTACAACCTTTGTCTCCACCAAAAAACTTTTGAGAAAACAAATATTGAGCCCATTGACCTAAGTGACATTGATCCATCATCTGAATGGATCACAGATGCAGAAGCAAAGAGCAGCAGGTACGTTAAAAGCCTCTATTCAGCGTGGAAGAATTACAAAACTATGAGAACCTAGTGGAGGAGATGGCAGCAAGGGACAATGAAGAGGCCTTAGCACGAGAAGCGGCACAAGCATCTACAAGAAAACATCAAGCAAGAGAGACTAGGGCTTATACTAAGACAAGGGGCAAAGGAAGACAATAGATAGTGGGCCTATTGAGGCATTTTGATACATTTTGTAATTTGTACCTTTTCATATTATAAGCAATACAGGATATGTTTTGTCACTTTCATGTGTACTAAAAGCTTGAGCCTTGTATGATGTCTTGACTTGAATTGTTGCTTTTATTGCAATATTTGATTTACATAATGTTAATTCATTGTAATATGCGTGAAATAAAAAATTAAAAAATAAAAATCATTTTCTTTGGTTTTTTTTTGCCGAATTCTTTTCCGATTATTAAACCAAACGATTTACTACCCGATTCTGATTTTCTCTACTATGATATTTACTTTAAAAAAAAAAAACCTAAACTCTAGGGTTTAGGGTTTAAACTTGAAACATTGACAGCTGAAAAATGGGCTTGCATACATAGTTATTAGGCAGCAATATTTACTTAAAAGGAGAAAAGGTTCCCTAAACTAGGGTTTAGATATAAACTTGAAACATTGACAGCTGAAAAATGGGCTTGCATACATAGTAGGAAACAATATTTACTTAAAGGGAGAAAGATAAACGCTCTAAACCCTACACCTAGTTTTTTAAATTTCTACCTTAAATTTAATCTTTGGGAACATGCTTGAAAAGGAACCTTAATCTAAACCTAGTTTGCAAAAACCTCATATTGCAAAAGAGTTTCAACCTAGGGGAAAAAAAAGAGTTTGCAAAAGTTTTTCTTACCTCGAATAAATCCTTTGGGTGGTTGTTGGTGGCTACCGGATTCCTTCAAACCACAAACATCCACTATTAGGATGCCTTGGTGTGTTTGGTTTGGTGTGGTAGCAAGTAGGCAGAACCCTTTCTCCAATTTGCAACAGGTGAAAATGAAGGTAAGTGAAAAAAACCAAGTTTATACCTTTTCCTCTATGTGTGCAGTTTATTGCGAATTTTTTCCGTCGGGAATCATGATTTTTCAAAAAATTGTGATTCTTGATTTTTTCAATAAACGGCAACAAATCGCCAAAATAGCACAAAAATCCAATTCTACATTAAGTTGACTCAAATTTTTGGTAGAATCGGAAAAAATTGGGAATCAACGATTTTTGTAACTATGATCAACACAATTGACCCAATTCTGTATAAACAACAACACTAAAACATAGTGCACATGAGTACTCCAATCATATAATCAACAAATGTACAATGCGATATAGTGTAATGCAATAAAAGACCAACCCACATACCCAAAACACAAATATGCAACCATAATAGATCAAGGCATGTGTCTTTGCATTCTCCAATAAGTATACAATACAATCAAGGAGAATAGTCATGGTCAAACATACTTTTAAGACCAAGACAACTAGGTACATATAGTCAAGTTTGTGGAGGGTGAAGGCAATGACCACACTTGTTCAACTACCCGCTTCTAACAAACCTGAATGTACCCCAAACATCTATAATCATTATGTATACCGATTGGGTTTGGAGCTAATGGCGAGGAGCAAGGAGTTTCACACTATAAACCAAGGTTCCATTCCCATGAGTGCATTATAATTAAATAGCAAGAGCTCATTTGGTCAAATGCCTCGACTTTCAAAGAGGAGATCCATGTTAAAATCTTGCCATGCAATATGTGCATAATTGCCAAAATGATGTTATAATACCACTATGTGGTCTGTTGAAATAATGTGCTAACGTGATCATGAGGTTATAGAGATGGGGCCCTTTTCAATCCCATATAACCAATAAAAAAAAAAACCCAAGGGCTAGGTGGATTGGTAAGTGCTAGTCTGGCTGGGCACTTACCAAGAAGAGACCCAAGTTCAAACCTTGGGGGAAGCCTGTTGCAAAGGTAGTAATCTGATCCTAATCCTCTGAGTGCGCGCCAGACTAATGACGACGGTATGAAACCGGAGCACCCTGTGGTCCATTTCACGCCGGGCTATAAAACAACGAGGTGGAATAGGTTTGGTGGATGCAACCCCTGTGGTTTGAACCCTGCACTTGCCAGCTACTAAAAATAGTGTGGTTGTAACCAACTCTCCTATCAAGCAAAAATAAAAATAAAATATATATAGAATCATTATGTATCTATCATCTCATTATTACATATTTTATCCATTTACATCAAATATAACAACACAAAGTTGGAAAAAGGGAAGAATAGGCTATAATTGTGAATTTTCTCCTTTTGTTGAAAATATTGCAAATTTTTTGACAAAACTGACTACTCGTAAATAGACAGGGGGGCTGGAAAAAATTGTGATTTATGTGATAATCACGATTTTTTGAAGTATTTTTCAACACTGCAACAATATAATAAAACATCATTGTAAAACATCAACATCATGCAACTAAGACTCATGGCATGGATCCACATGATTACTAACAAGTTGAATGAATATCCCGTTGCACAACATCAGAGTAATCAGTGACTTGAAAGAAAGCAAATGGAAGAAATGAGGTGCAATGAGATTGGGACATTATGCATCATTTGTTAATGAATTGCATTTTGTTTGCATATTGTAATCAAGCAACCAACTTATTTGCCCTTAATAAAGTGAATCCAAAAGTGCCTTAAAGGCAAAGTTCTTTTCTAGGGAGAAGGTCCACTGAGTTGTGGGGTAGAGGTCCAGGTGACCTGAATATACTCAGTGTGCCCTCTTGAACAAGACAGTTAATCACATTTTGTGGAAGAGATTGTGTAAAGAGGCAAATAATAGATAAAAATCCATTGACAATGTGTAACTCTTACTCATTTCCATCCTGTTACAGAACAAGTATTCAAAAATCAAAGTTGTTTGGGAGGCCAAACATAACCAGAAATACAAAATTTAAAAATAAAAAATAAAAAATGAGGAATCCCTTCACTCACCTGCCCCTCCCTCGACATACACATGTATCAAAGTCATACTCACATAAACATATCAATATGTAAAATATACAAAAATAATAAAATACACAATAATTTTAGCATGTCTTTGTACTTTATATAGTATCATTTCATAATCATATACCATATCATATATCTTATAAAGTGCAAGTTACAATTTTCAGTAAAGCATCTAGTCAAGACTAGTCAAGCCTATGCAGTGTGATCTGAAGACAGACTTCGGTGGTGGCAAGGACCTTTTGAAAATGAGAACTTTCTCTTCAACTATCTGCCGACAAGGACAATATGTGGATATTGGACATATTGCAAACAATTTTGTTATGCTTATGCACAATACATGGCTTTTCGGGCCTTTTTCTGTTCGTAGTGTTCAAAATCTGTTCCAGAAAAGTCCAGTCCAATCTAGATTTTGTCTAGGTCTGATAGATTTCATTTCTATCCTTTCTGTAGTGTCTAGCTCTCTGTGAACTTTCATGTACAAATATTGTTTGTCTGGTCCCCAGCATTTCTGTTTTAAGCCAGAAGGGATTAATACTCAATGTATTTTGGTGCTGTCATTTTGTAACAGGATTTTCTTAACAATTCTACCTTTTTCTTATCTTTATGCAACCTTATATGATGTTTGCTTCAGATCCAACACTTTTTGGTTGATAAGATTTTCAGCTATTGTGCTCTGCTCTGCTGTCCTACAGGAAGGCTTTTGGTATCATCATGCAGAGCCGACATATGTAATGCTTGCCTACTGGATCCCTGAAAGCTCTTGTACACTTCCGCCTAATGCTTCACATCAGGTTGGAGTTGGCGGTTTTGTGCTAAATGAGAACAATAAGGTATGCATGTGGATGGCATTTAAAGTGGAAGAATCCTCTTAGTTGCATACTTTTCAAAATAGTTATCATTTATTGGTTTTTAAGCATTGTGCCTTCTCAATGTTAATTCCTCGCAACTTAGGTTTATAACACATATATACGCATAGTCATTCTCATTGGCAGATGGGGATAATCTGTACTCTTTAACTTACAACAACAACCACAAAGAAAATATCAAAGTCTGTGTTATAATTTTATGTGCTAGTAAATTTTGCTGATTGGGCCATTTAATATATTATGTCATTAGGTGCTAGTAGTGCAGGAAAAGAATGGGCCTTATAAAGGAGTATGGAAGATTCCAACAGGAGTGATACTTCAGGTATGTCCAATTTTGCTTCAGTAAATAAGACAAAATGTGTCACATATTATTTAGAATTAGTGTTATTTAATGATGATAGATTTGCATTTACAATAACATTAATCTTCTATTGGACATCGCATTCATACATGTGTGATTTTGCTTGACAGGGTGAAGACATTTTCATGGGAGCAATTAGAGAAATTAAGGAAGAGACGGGGGTAAATGAAATTGATTGTTTGATATTAACAGCCTTTGCAATTAAATTTGATTTTAAAGCATTGCCATCAAATTTTTTTAATGATGTTAATACTGATGTCTGTTTGAGGGTGCAGGTTGATACACAATTCATAGACCTGGTAGGATTTAGGTAATAAATCCAGGTCTATTTTTCACCATTTTAGTTGAGAAATTATTTTCCTCGTCAAATTTTGCATAAATCATGAATAAATCAAATGTGATTGATGAAGACCCATTTTCATGTAGGTGATTGATTCTACCTAGTTTGCATCTCAATGAATTAGGTAAGATTTCAAACAGTAGCTGTTGGTCACGAATCCGCCATGAGGAAAGGATTTTGTCGTTATTGCGCCCTGGACCCGCAAACCAACATTGAAAGGCCGGAAGGAAGGGACGCCTTCCGGGCCAATCTCCGGAGAAGGCCGGCTCCTTGCGGGGGTTAGTAAGATGAGAGTGCAGGAAAGAGATAAAAATGCGGAAAGAATTTACAAATGAGAGTGGAGTTGGGTGGGGGGAACTAACAGTACGGCAACCAGCAATCACCAATACTTACTGCATTACAAATATAAAGCATGACTGAGAACTGCAAAATCTAAGTGTACTTCCGATACTTAAGCAGTGTACGCACAGCTACAATGGCTCCCTAACAGACATTCCCTACAAGGAACTAACAGTACGGCAGCGCATCAATCACCAGATATGTACACTAACATGAGTAGAAAGCAACCTAGAGATATCAGAGCCAGGTATGTGTGTCGTGTAGAGAATTTAACCGCACAGCTACAATGGCTCCCTAACAGACATTCCCTACAAGGAACTAACAGTACAGCAGCGCATCAATCACCAGATACGGACCAGCAACGTAACACACAACTTATGAAACTGCTACCACATCTATTCTATGTATCCTTTTAATTCATGAAGTACAGAGGGTGCTTTAAACAAGCAATGCTAAAGGCACCTGATCACCAAATGCTGAAATGAATCGAGCCATGACACAGGTTAGCCTTAGGCATGAATATAAAGAAAGGCAGCATAAAAAACAGAAGCAGCAGAACAGAACCAGGCATACAAATTATATTTATAAGTAGAAGCACGGTTACATTGGTTCCCTAACAGACATTCCCCTTCCACCACTTTACAATGAAAACGTGGTGGCTATTTATAGCCCAAAGTTCCCCCCGTTACATTAATGGGCACAAAGTCCCAGTCAAACATTAGCTGACAAAAGTAGCCGCGGAACTGCTGATGCTGACATCTGTCGGGCTGGACTGTACTCTCGGCATGGTCTCTCTAAAGGTTGAACAGCCACGTGGCAGTGCGTTGGGTAGAACTTTATATTGACAGGAATGCGGGTAGCTGAGGTAGGTGGAAACTCACATCAGCATTAAATGAGGCGGCTGGCATAAGTAGTGCGGCCCATGCTTGTCCTTTTTCTCGGCATGTATTGGCTCAGATCCCAAAGCCGGACACTTGTCGGATGATGCTGCTTGACACGTGTCTGCCTTGAAAGGCGATCTATCCAACTTCGCTCGGGATTAGAGCGCAATCGGGTAGCACAGGTGAAAAACAACGCAGTCGGGTTGACCTATTTCCCTACTGCGCACCGGTCAAAGGGTGCAGTCCGACTTCGCTGCGAAGTCGGGTTGCGCACCGGCACTTGCTGATTCTCACTACTGTTCGGACTTCGCCTTGGAAAGGGGGAGCAGTCCGACTTCGCTGCGAAGTCGGACTTCGCCCCAGCACTTAGTCATTTTTCCTGCCAGCCTGCCAATTACAAGGTGCGCCCAGAAGAGGGGCGAAGTCAGACTTCGCACCCAGACTGGGCGAAGTGCGAACTTCGCACCCAGACTGGGCGAAGTACGCACTTCGCACCAAAACTGGGCGAAGTGCGAACTTCGCACCCAGACTGGGCGAAGTACGCACTTCGCACCAAAACTGGGCGAAGTGCGAACTTCGCACCCAGACTGGGCGAAGTACGCACTTCGCACCAAAACTGGGCGAAGTGCGAACTTCGCACAAAAAACTGGGTTTCCTGGTCCAGCTTCTCGGGGCCATAACTTTTGATCCGCTGACCCGATCGCCTATTATGATATATCGTTGGAAAGCTGGCGAGAAGATCTGCAATAATGAAATATCCAGGGCTCATTTTGTCCATTTTATCGCCCCCGTTTATGGCCCGCAAAATCCCGAACACCTCAGCATGCCCTGACACTTAGCCATTTTTCAGGGCAACTACTATCAATTTTGAGAAGAATGAGGATGTAGGGAAGAGAGAGAAAGGGGGAGAAGGAAGAGCAGCTCTCTTACAAAAATTGAAAACATTGCACCCCGTGCAAAATGTGACAACAGTAGCCAAACAACATTAAATCTTCAAATAGTGAGTGTTGTAAACATTCTCTTCTTGGAGCCCACATTGCAAAAACTATATAGACAAGATGTAAAAGAAAGTCATGCTGCGACCCAACAAAACAATTGCATGCAGCCTTATGGTAAAAATGGCAAGAACTGAAAGGTCCGATGAATTGATATGGACCAAAAATCCACTTACAGGTAACTACACTCCAAAGCTTGGATACAAAGTTTTTTTTGATAGTGGGGATCATGCTGAGCAGAAATGGTGGTGGAACCAAATATGGAAAATAAAGTCTCCAATGAAAACCCGCACCTTTATGTGGCTGGTCTTAAGCAGAAAGGCTTTGACATGGGACATTCTCATGAAAAGAAATTGGCACGGACCCAGCAGATGTACTTTGTGCAGAGAGGCTGAGGAAACTAGTGAGCATTTATTTGTGGAGTGCAAATACACCAAAAATGTTTGGTCAGAAATTGAAATCTTAACCGGATGCAAAGATGTATGGAAAGGGCAGTCCCTAGATGAATGTTTCAAAAGTTGGTTCGAAAGAAAAGAGCTGAAGGTCTTTAGAGCTTTGCCTCTAGTCACAGTTTGGGGAATATGGCTCTCAAGGAATGCCGACATTTTCAATAATTACTCTATTCCTTCCTTTCAATGCTCTCAACAGATCCGTTCCATTTTTGAAGGCCTCAAGAGGAATTATAAGTGCCAAAGGAAAAGACAGATTTTTGAAATCCATATTGACAAGTCTGGTGCATGGGGTTATTTTGATGGTGCTCAAAACGGTACCACAACTTTATGTGGGGCTGGGGGTATTCTATATTTATCTGATAACCATCACATAAAATTTAAAGCAGGTTTGGGGCATGGTTCAAATAATTATGCTGAATTACTTGCTTTAAAATTGCTCATCAGATTAGCCATTGAAAAACAGGTTGAACAGATCAAAGTTTTTGGGGATTCTTTGTTTGTTATTAATTGTATGAGGGGTTTACAAAGGATGAATGTTCTACTTTTAAACCCAATTTATGAACAACTGAAAGGAGTGGAAGGGGCTTTCAAAGATATCACCTTTTCTCATATTTACCAAGAATTGAATATGGTAGCAGACTCTCTATCAAAATATGGTATTCACATGGAGCAAGGCAAATGGTTAAATATGGAAAGGAAATATGGTAAATTGTTGGGCACCACAATCAGTTCTATCTATGACCCATAATTTCTAGGTTCCACGGGGACATGTCCCCCCGTCCCTTGCGTCCCCGGTACAGGGGGACGGCATGGGGGACGTTTCCCCCCCGTCCCCCTTTTGGGGGACGGCTGGCCGTCATAGGTGGCCGTCCCCGGGGATGGCCAGTCATCCCCTGGGCGTCCCTAGGGACGCCCAGCTGTCCCCATGGCTGGGCGTCTCATGCCCAAAAAAATAAAAAAAAATGATACAAACTAAATTTAAAAAAAAAGGGCTGTCATATTTGAACAATTAGGAATAACTGTCATTGCTTACATGGTGGGAATTGAACAATGGTGGTTGTTAATGTTTAAATATTACTTTATTGATTGGACAGTAGTGTAGAATTGCTATAGACTGAACAATAAAGCTGTCTTGCTTTTAAAATTTATAAAGGTTGTAAACTGATGACTGTCTTGATTGACCATTGGTGGTTGAAAAAATAGATAACTATCTTGCCTGAACAGAGAAAAGTGAAAACCAATGACTATCTTTTTTTTGTTATGTACAATCACACACACACCCACCCCCTCACACACTCACCCACGCCGTGGTTTGAACCTTGGACCTCCCAAAGAAGAGCCAAAGCACGAACCGTTGTGTTGTCCCCCCTGGAACTACCAATGACTATCTTGCTTGAACATTGATGGCCAAAAAGTAAAAACTGAGAATTGTCTTTGTTTGAATATTGGTGACTGAAAAAAAATTAAAAAATGGTCTTTGCTTGAACATTGGTGGCTTTAAAAATGATGATTGTTATTGTTTGAATGTTAAAAGCTGAACAATGTGGCATTCATTACTTGAGCAATAACAACTACTTTGGCTGAACCTTCAAGTTACATTTGTTGAAATGGTTGCTCTTAGTAATAGGCTAATAGCTGAGCTCATTTCAGATTGAAACATGTTTTAAGAACATGCATACTTTTTAAGTTTTTAGTATTTTTCATTTTTGTTGTGTGTAGAATTTGTAGATTATTCTAAATTTCTAAAAAAAATTATAGTATTATACCAGCCGTCCCCTAAAATCGGCCTGCCGTCCCCCGCCGTCCCCGAAACCCGTTCCCCCATCCCCCAGGCTCGTGGAACCTTGATTTAATACCGCTTAAATTTTTGAGCCTCTTTCCTGAAGTTTTGGGAGGATAGCATGATTTTTCTCTTTTTCTCCATTATTTGTTGTTTTCTTCCTCTTGACTGTTTGGTCCTGGTGGGTTCAAAGTTATATTTTTGGCTGGCTGGTTTTGCCTTTTGTTTTTCCTTGGTTTTTGAACAGGGGGTATTTTCCTTTCTTCTTGCTGGGGTTTTTCCCCAAGATCGATGTCGAATGCCTTAGGCATCTACAATATGTAATTTTTTTTCCTTTTCGGAATAGAAATTATGATTTTTTCTTGGAAAAATTGAAAAATAAAATGGCAAGAACTTAGAAATTATGTGATCAGCCTTGATTGCGATACCCATTCTTATCAATCAAATTACCTTGTGGACAATTCCAAGAAGGAAGCCTTGGCCCCTTCTAATCAGGAGGTAACACAAGTAGAACTCAACATGTTGGCTGCAGAAATATTGTATATGTAACCTCTTTTGCATAAAATTATCTTAGTTGCAAAATAAGAAATAAATGCACTCAGGCAAGTCTTCATAGATAAGTTCTTGTCCTTTCTACCTTGTTCCTTCTACTTAAGGAAGTAGTAAAAGCATCCCTGAACTGCACGCTTAAGGCAAAGTACAAAAGAAACTTGTAATTGATGAGCGTGACATTACGAAACAATTAGTAAATATGCCAAAAGGATTACAAATGGTTTTTGTTTCTGCCTGAAGTTTTGATATATGTCAAAGGCATTCTTTTTGTACCATAGTGCGATATCAAAGAAAGTATTCTGAACATAAAGGAAACAAAAAGAATATACAGTACATAATAAATGCAGTTCACGTCAATGCAAAAAAAAATATATATTACAAACAAAATATATTGAAATGACATGTTTCTCATTATACTTATCTACAGTGTACAAATTCTCTAAAATATGTAGTAATATGGTACAGAGGAAATGGGAGAGAGCTCCTTTCATAAGAGACAACAGGCAAAAAAATATGCATCTCCTAATGATTCCATAGTCATAAGTCCCAAGATGCTTCTTATCATAGCTATCAAGTTCAGGGGGTTTGATTCTAATGGAAGGCCAAAAGGAGTTTGGAGGTTCAGCTTTTTCAAGCTTGATTAAAAAAATATATAAACATATGAAAAAAATATAGATTAAAAATATAAACATATAAAATATTTAAATAATATTTTAAAATATGAGTTTATCTAAATATATTTCCAACCTATTTTTATAAATTTGCAATTAAACAAAATATTCATTATAAAAATATATTTGTATCCACTCATGTAGAGGAGTTGGAGAGCAAGTGGGTAGTTAAAACACTCCAGTTGAAATCGAGAGGTCCCAGGTTCAAATCTCTCCCCTCACATGTTGCGGATATGCTATGTACATAAAGGGTTACAGATATATATATATATATATATTTGTAAAATAAGTTTTCTCTAAAACATCAAAATTTTAAATAAAATTAAAGCGGAATGAAGTAATAAAAATGTCAATTTTGGACTAGTTGTTTACAAAAAAACATCAAACTTTATGTGGAGGACAGGTCCTGTTATTATTTGTTGGATTCTTTGGTTTGAAAGAAGCAATATAATGTTAAAAACAAATTTCGGAATCAAATCCAAGTTTGAATTTATTTATTTTTCTATCATATGAAGCTTTTATGGATATCCTAAAAATGTATTGGGCTTTTGGTTACAAAATTTAAATATACATTCATGAATGATTTATGATAATGGAGTTTGCGAAAAGGATTTGCATTGAATGAAGGTAAAATAGAAATGTCCAGAAGTTGGCTTTATCTAAATTAATTTTGATGGTGCTTCCAAAGTGGAGTTTTTTTTTAAATATGAAGGGAAAATTTTCTTCACCTACTCAAAATGATATGCAACTTCAGTAAAAAAAAATTCCGAGGCTACAACACTTCTTTTAGGATTCAATATTATCATTGAAAAAGGATGGAGATACATTCCAGTTAAAGGATTATGTTTAATGTTGTAAAGAGAAAGGATATGGAGATTGGATCAACAACAACATTATCTTTGATTTTTCAATTATTAATGGAGGCAATATCTTAGAAATGCCAACAAAATCTATTAAGAAGAAAATAGGGTAGCATATAATTAAATAGGGTGTTATATAATTTAGCCAATCATGGTGTCAATCTTTGGCTTGGCACAATTCAAATTCTAGAAGGTAACTGGCCAAGGGAATTTATTTATCTCAATGAAAATTATATCAAGGATTTGACTGAAGAAAAGTAGTAGATCAAGGAAAAGAAGAGGGGGCTAGGAAACATCTTCGATAGAAAAGCAAGCTAGGAATGGGTCATGGAAATTTTTCTTGTATATCATTTGTTTATCTTAATAGTAGATATAATGTTTTGATATTTTGATTGAAATGGCCCCAATAGAAGCCACATTTATTAAAAATTATAATAATTTTATTATAAGAAGGAAAAAATTTAAAACTATTACTTAAAAATTAATTAAACCATTACATAAACATATATTTTTTTGAATGAGTTTACACAAATTTTTACGAGGGATCCTGCTCCCCTCGTACTAAGTGAGGTTTGAACCTTAAACCTCGTAAAAATTTAAAACTATTACTTAAAAAGTAATTACAAAAACCATTACATAAACATATATTTTTTTGAATGAGTTTACACAAATTTTTACGAGGGATCCTGCTCCCCTCTTACTAAGTGGGGTTTGAACCTTAAACCTCTCAAAGACAGGCCAAAGCCCTTATCACTGCAGTAAGCTTGCAGCTCTTTTTATATAAACATTTATTATATATTATACAAAACACTAAAAATCTAAACTACAAAAAAGTCTAACACCATATACATATTCATCTTATTAAAAATAAAAACACAATGATGGTGAATGATTTTGCACACAGTGGCCACAACTCCTCTACACAACTCTTCTTCGAGTGCATTGCTTCTTTGCATGGAAAATGACCCAAACAATAAATTCAAGTTTACATAGGTTTATTGGTCAATTTAACTTAATAGTAAATGTATGTTTTGATATTTTTATGGTTGTGCCCCTCAATAGAAACCACTTTTAACTTATTAAAAATATAATTAAAAATCATAAGAAGGAAAACATGAAAAACTACTACTTAAAAAAACCATTATATAAACATGCGTTCTATACTACATAGATAAAATTAAAAATCTAACTAAAAAGAAAGTGTGACACCATACAATTATTTGTCATATTAAAAAAAAAAAAAACCCTACACAACTCTTCTTGGAATGCATTGCTTCTTTGCAGGGAAAATGACACAGAAAAAATTCAACTAGAAAGACATTTGTTTTAGTTGATAACTGCCGAATTCAACCATGAATTTTGACAAAAAGTTTATCAGGCGCATTTAAAATCCTAAGAATTTTGGAATTCATCTATTGGGTGAATATGGAAACACAAGTTTCAATGGATCTATTAAGAATGTGTTCTATTATTATTTATGGTCTTTTTAAATTTTAAGAGAAAAAATCAGAAATATTTTTCATTTAATATATTTGGTCAAACTATCAAGTGGCATTAGCTCAACTGGTTAGATTCCTCAATATTTAAAGAGGAGACCAAGGTTCAAATATTGCCAAGCAATACATGGATAATATCCAAGCTTTGTTGTAATACCACTATGTGGTGATGATGTAATATGGGTGGGGCGTGTTTCAATCCCATATAACCAATTGGAAAAGAATATATATTTGGACAAACTAAAAAGTGATAGTTGGAATGATTTAGTTTTGGCCAAAATTGGTAACTATGATTCTTGTACATTTGATTCCATCAACAATAACTAATTAAACAGAGAACCTGGGCGAACACCCAAGTGTACAAGATCGGACAGCACGTCTACCTCGAACGAAAACTCATCGACATAGGCAAATTCGCGCACATATGCCCCCGAGCAGAGATTATGCAGGAAAGAGGCAACAGAACAGGCGTAGACCTGGAATGGCACATTGAGCAGATGCAATCATGGCCTCCATGGCATGATTTTTACTGTGAAGAGGTGACATATGACCCAGAGCGAAACCCAGATCACCGGTCAGATTCTGCGGGCTTCAAAAAATTCCTTGCCAAGGTGGCGCCCCTCAACTGGCAAAAAGACAAAGTCGTCGAATGCTGGAAGATGAGATGCCGCACGCAGCACGACAAATCCAACCGGAAAACGCTGGCCGTTGATGATGAGTTTTCGGCGCTATATGATCAATACGCTGACACGTGGCGGCCTTTCGAATTTCAAAGTTGCATTCCCCGAGGCGCAAGGAAAAGATATACAAGGAGGTCCCCCTCCCAGCAAATGCCTACTTCCGCGACTACCAGCGCAACTCCGACAAGCAGTCAAGTGGGCCCGATGCAGCCTATAGCTCCTGAAGCAGCACCTGAAAGGGTGCAGGGGTCAGAAAGGTCAACTCCTGAGGTGGCCCCCCAAGCAGAAAAAGCGCCAGCGCTACCAGCTAGCAGACCGGCCACGGAAGGCATCCTTCCAGCTAGACCCAGGTACAAGTTTACCGTGGGGACATCACTGTCTGCCGCCCCAACCTCATCTCCTTCCTTCGAACCAGCCACGGCGCCAGAATAAAATAAGAGGAAGAGGAGTGAGAAGGCCAAGCGCCCTAAAGAATCTGTGCAGCAGCCAGCCGCGGCGCAAACAGAGACAGCTGCGCCAGAAATTGTCTCGCTGGACAGCCCTGAAGCAGAAGCAGAAACTCGGGCTGCAAGCGTCCCTCAAACAGCGGCTCAGGCGGAGCCCGCAGGTACGTCCACTTCCCTGCTCCCCCAAGTCCCAGTCGGCCCTGCCATAACGTCGTCCCCCATTTCATCAGGGCAAGCCGTAGCTGCGTCTTCTTCTTCCCAAACTGTCCAACCATCCAATAGCCCCATTCTTTCGACCAGTTCGCCCAGGACCCTAACGCCTTCCAGTCCCTGAGCCAAACCCTGGAACCCTCGCCCGCGACCAATGACGAAGCTGCACATACATCGTCGCGTCGCTCACCTCAGCTGTTCAAAACCCCGCCAACGTCGTCCACTCAGCCGCTTGCCTCCCCTAGGACCCGATCGCCCTTAAAAGCGGCCACTCCTTCTGGAATCCCTCCTACTTCGCTATTTGCAAGAAAGATGCCGTAACAGGACCAGATGCTGGAAGACCTCGACTTCATGCAGATCACAGATGACCAGCCTCTGGCAGCAAGAGCCGCAGGGGGTTCTGCCTCTTTCCTTCAAGGCGTCAAGCGCAGAAGGGCCGAGGAAATAGCTGCCCCAGTGAAGCGCACCAGGTACGACTTGGACAGGAGAGTGCTCAGAACTGAGAAGCTGATTCCAAAAGTAAAGAAGCCTCTCCGGGAGATGACCGAGGAGGACTATGAGCACCAAGTCAAGGAGAAGAGCTTTGATGACATCAACGAGGAATACAAGATCAATGGTATTCGTCGTAGGACCCATAATCTCCTTGTCAAGCGGCTTGAGACCCAAGAGGCGCTGTTTCAGCTGCAGAATACTTCAAGGCAGCTAGAGGAAGATCTGGCTAGGGCCACCTCGCAGCTGGGGTCTACACAGCAGGAGATAGACGAACCGAAAACCCAGTTGGCCGCCTCTCAGCAGGAGGCCGCAGTGTAGAAACATATAGCCGAGTAGCTGTCAAAGGAGAAAAGGGCAGCGCTGGAGCAGGTTTCTCAGCTCCAGGATTCGTTGAAACAGGCGCAGTCACAGCTTGAAGAGAAAACATCAAAGACGGCGGCCTTTTCAAAGAATAAAATTAAGGAAATGCGGGCTGGTCTGCTGCAGGGATGCAAGCCCAACGTTGTTAAATCTATATCGGTCCTGGATTTCGCATCTAGGATCGAAGAAGTATTTGCCCAAGGAAAGCCTGTGGTCGAGGAGGCCGAACACCAGGCGAGGCAATGGCTAGACCTGGCTATGAAACTTGAGGAGTATGAGCGCAAAGGCCTCCAATTTCCCTCGATGTCCCAACTTGCCTCTTCCCCCGATGTCCCAACTTGCCTCAGAGTGGGCAGATGCAAGGGTAATCTTGCATATTTATTTTAATAAGACAGAGAAGATAAGGGCTCCCAAGAAGATGTTGGACGCATTAGAACATGAAATGAGCATTTGCCTGGCCCCCTTTCTCATTCTATCCGAACATGGGTACCCGAGCTTCGTCAAGGATGGCGAGTTTCTGACTCTTGAGCAGGTAAAACAGAATTGGCTGTCTTTCGAGGTAGACACAACAAAAATTGATAGCTGGGCAAAGCCAATCCAAGAAGCTCAGGTCACCCAGATGGTGTCAAGATACTGCAAAATCAACTCCTCCTTTAAGGAATTGGGAAAAAGATATAACACCATCAACCTGCATGCAGTTGCTGCATTCCACGCAGCGCTAAGAGAGGTTAGTGACCTAGGGCCTTTCCAAGCAACAGTCTGGGACCAAGCCAAGGGTGCATATGAACGCATCCGCGAGCGGGAGGCCGACAGCGAAGAACGTTCAGGTTCAGGAGGAGAAACAGAAGAGGCAACTGCCGAAAGTGAACCTGAAGAAGAACAGTTGCCCGGAAGGAAACCATCAGAGCAGCGGAAAGCAGGGGAGGGAGGTTCCTCTACGCCCAAAGGATGAAGGCCTGGTTCTTTGCGTCGAGGTGAGCTCGACACCCCGCGAGCCGCCAGGAATGTTTCCACATTTTGCACGGGGTGCCATGTTTTCAAAATTTGTAAGTGTGTTGCTCTTCCTTCCCTCCTCCTCTTTCTTCCCTTTCTCCATTTTTCCCTTTCTCCCTTTCCTGCAGTTTCATTTCTCCCTTTTTCCCTTGTACTTCCCCAGTCAAGTTCCCAAAACTGAGCAAGTGTTCCCTAAAAAATTCTAAGTGTTAGGGCGCAACCCGACTTCGCAGCGAAGTCTGGGTGCGCCCACAAGTCGGAGCGCAGTAGGGAATGCGAAGTGCGAAAGCAGGCTGAGGTGAATCAGAATTTGGCTAAGTGTCAGAGCGCACCCCGACTTCGCAGCGAAGTCGGGGTGCGCTCTTCTTCCTGTGCACACTTGGGAAAGCAGTGTGCAAAAAATTAGCTAAGTGCTGGAGCGCAACCCGACTTCGCAGTGAAGTCGGGGTACGCTCCTCTCTTTGTGCACAGTCCGAACAGTGGCAAAATCAGCTTAAGTACCGATGCGCAACCTGACTTCGCAGCGAAGCCGGGGTGCGCCCTTTGACCGGTGCGCAGTTGGGCAAGATTCACCAAGACCCAAAAATTGGCTAAGGCACGGAGGCACTCCCCAACTGCGTTGTTTCCCACCTGCGCTACTCGATAGCGCTCTGATCTCGGGCGAAGTTGGACAAACTGCCTTTCAAGGCAGACATGTGCCACTCATCAGAATTCGACAAGTGTCCAGCCTCGGGATTCGAGCCGAGACGTGACGGGATGAAGGACAAGCATGGACCGCATTACCTACGCCAACTACCTCCATTTAAGCTGATGTAAAGTTCCGTCTACCACAGCTACCCGCATTCCTGCTGACTAGAGGTTTGACCCAACGCACTGCCACGTAGCTGTACAGCTTTCAGGGAGACCTTTGTCAGCATCAGCAGCTCTTCTGCCGCTTTTGTCAGCTATTGTCTGGTCTGGGACTTTGTGCCCATAATTGTAATCGGGGGGAACTTGGGCTATAAATAGCCACAACATTTCATTGTAAAGTGGTGGAAGGGGAATATACTGCTAGGGAACCATTGTAGCTATACGTTTTCTTCTTAATGCAAGACACATACTTGGCTCTGCTTACTGTCATCATTATGTATGCTGTCTCTCCTTGTCATTTCTGCCTCATGTTTCTTATTTCATTGCTTCCTGTTGTACTGAACTCTGGAGTCCGGTATTTGATGATTAAGTATTCCTGGAATGCATAGATAGAGGATACATAGGATGCATGATAGTTGTAGTTTAATTATGTGTTCTGTAAAGGACTGCTGTTAGTAGTGGTGATTGATCGTTGCCGTGCTGCTTATTCCCCCCACCCAACTCCAATCACATTTGGATTCTCTTTCCGTAATTTATCTCTTTACCACACTCTTAGCTTAAACACTAAAAACCCATAGGAAGCCGGCCTTCTTCGGAGATTGGCACGGAAGGCATTCCTTCCTTCCGGCCTTTCAATCTGGTGGGCGAATCTGGGGCGCATTATACCAAATCCTTTCCTCATGGCAGATTTGTAACCAATAGGCACATGCAAAAATAGGGATCCAGATCTACGACTACCACCTCCTATATTACCACAATTTGGGGTACCTTGTGCAGCCGAATAGGTATATCCTTGATTACACCGACTGTTTGCACAGGAGTACCATCCAGTTGGAGCACCTCGTGGCTACTTCACGTGTACTCCATTCCTATTTCTTCGCAGACCGCCTTTGGCATGACTGTCGTTGCTGCCCCTGAATCAATCATACAATTGTGGACGATGTGCCCTTCCATTTGTAAGGACAGGTAGAATGGAGGAGGCCTATTCTTTCCCGTTATGGACGTGGACATGGTTTGCACTATGGCGGGCGGTGCTGACTTCGCAGCTTTTGCGGACTTCAAGGACTCCTGCAACAGGTCCACTTGTCCTGGCAGCTGCAAAGCATCATATAAGCTAATCTTGGCGGGGGTCCTCTTTAATTCATCCACGATGTTATACCCTATGAGGGCATGCTCTTCGGGCTCCTTTTGGCTTCGTACTTTGTGCGATATTGCTCCGTGGCTTCAACTCTTTGCCGCTTAGTCAATGAAGGGAACTTAAGCTTTTCCCTAGCCTGTTCTTTGGTTTCGGCCTAAGGCGGGGCTGCGGAGGCTTGTTGGTTCTTTTCTTTTGTTGGCGTGGGAAGCGAAACTTTGTCTGGGGCCTTAACAGGTTGCTGCTCTTTTGGGCGGCGAGTATACACCTTCAAGGGAGCCATTTGAGCTGCGTCCACCTCCATTGGCCTTTTTCATTCCTTAGTAAGAACTGAAATTTGTTCTTCTTCATCCACCACTAGGTTCTGATCTGCTTGCCTTATCATATTGACTTGGCCACTAGGGTTGCTCCCAGACAGTGTCTGCACATAATGCTGATGCAGCATACAAGTATTCTCCTTATGTGGGTCATTGCATGTGGAGCACCAGTGCATAGTGTCAGAAGTGCTTGTTCCTTCGTCGATCACAACATTTCTTGCCGAAGACTTCCCTGGTTGAACCACTTGATCTTTGGTGAGCGCTGGTGGGGGTAAGACCTTCTTGGAAGGAATTCCTGTTGCGCTTGTTTCTTTTTCATGATAATCATATCATTGGACAAAGTCTGCACCGTGGAGTTCAAATATTGAACTTCCTGCAGTATTTTTGCTGGCATATCTTCAGCTTTGGGGGCCGGTGGCAATGGAGCCATCGTCAGTATCGGAGGCAAGGCAGGGTGTTGGGGTGGTGCCGGTAACGCGGGAAATGCCGAAGGGATAGTAGGCTGTGGTGCTGAAAATGCAAGGAAATGCACTTGTGGAGTAACGATCTGGGTTAAAATGGGGTTGGGGTTCCATGATGAGATGGGATATACAGGGGTTGTGGAGGTTTGCGAAGTAGTGGCGCTCAGGTACTATGTCTGCGGAAATTCCGGGAATATAGGCATCGACATCCTTTGGGGAAGCTTCCCTACGGCTATCAAATCCATTTCCGCTTTTTGGGCCAGCTCATATAGTTCGGGAAAAGTATTCACATTCGAATACCTTACCATTACACTGATATCTGGATTAAAGGCCCTAAGGTAGTAGTATGCTGCAGCTTCGCTGGTTGGCCGAAGTCCAACGGGTACTCTTTGCCAAGTCCGAGCGAACCTTACATTGAAATCTGCAATCTCCTCTTGTGGGTGCCTCTGAATTGTTGTGAACTGATGCAAGAGGGAGGAGGGATCGACACACTCATTAAAACCTCTCATCAGTTGTCCAGCTAACTGGTCCCAACTCGTTATAATGCCAGGCGGTAGCGATCTATACCAATAGAGGAGTTTTCCGCGGAGAGACAAACCAGGAGCTTCACCATGACTCTTTCTTCCGTAATGTCATGAATCGCTGCCAGAGAAACTATATCTTGAATGTATTCCAAAGCTGTCTTCCCCGTGCCATCAAAGGTAGGGATCTTCTTCATTGCAGTAGGCGGAACCTGCCCTTGTTCTACTAAGTTTAATGGTCCAGAGGAGTTCCATGCTGGGAACAATCTGGGCGGTTGTTGCTGTGGCGGCAGCTGTTGTTGTTGCTACTGTTGCTGTTGTTGTGCCATGCTGGTGCCTGGGTTCGAAAAAACAGGAGCTCCCGAAGTTCCTTGTTGATGGCTGACCGAAACGGAGACACTAGGATGATCAGGGGAGTTAGGAGGATTGGGAGGAAGACTAGCTGTTGTGCTGTCCGAAGTTAGGCCTTCTTCATCAAAAGTAGCCTCTTGCTAAGACGCTCCACGTAACAGCAGTTCGGGTGTTACTAACCTAGGGCGTTCCCCGAAGGCGTCAATATCAAGTTCAAAAAACTCAATTTCTTCCCCACTATTCCTAACTCTATATCTTGTTTGCATGAAGGCACAAATTTTTTAGTATCGGTCTCAACGACTTTGAGATTTCCAGGTTGAACAGAGTCACCAGATGCTAGAGTCTTTTGGGTAATGAGATGAGCATCTGCTCTCACTACCACTCACAAGGTGAGACTGACCGGGTCCCACCGGGCATGCCAGAAACTGTTGGTCACAAATCTGCCACAGAAAAGAATTTTGTACGTATACACGCCCTAGACCTGGACCAACATTGAAAGTCCAAAGGGAAGAGATGCCCTCCGTGCCAATCTCCGGAGAAAGGCCGGCTCCTGAACTAAACTACTTGGTGTTTTTAAGACAAGAGTGTAGGAAAGAAATAAAAGGATAGGGTAAGAAGTGTGAACAATTATCAACTAATAACTTGGAACAGCAGCAATAAATACCAAGAATAATGCATAAATGAACATCACGCAAAGTTCCCTATGTATCCTCTGGAAGAGTTCCACAATTCAACTATTCTCCCACACCTAAATCCAGATTTCAGAATTACAGCGATTGAGAAAATAAATGAACGTAACATAAACCACTAACCACAGGCGACATAAAAGGAGTTTAACGCGATATTATCTCCCCTATGTATCCTTCAAGAGAATTCCAGGGTTCTGTCCCCAATTACACACCTAAATTTAGGATTCAGAATAACGGTATACAAACGAAGACAGAATAGCAGAAATAATCACAGAAGGCAGCATACAAGAGAGAAATGAGCCGAAAGTCTTTAATATCAATTGCAGGAATCAAGTTACAACAATTTTCTAGCAAAAGTTCCCCCCTTTTCCCATTACAATTCATGGGTTTTTATAGAGGACCCGACCCTCTGAGCCATCAATGCACAAAATCCAGAAGTACGCTCTCGAAAATCTGAGAAATCTGCCTTCGCTCCTCCCATGACCGAGCTCTCACATATGTTTCTATATTTAGCAGTTACGGCCGCATTAGCCGGGGAAATATGCATTAATGGGCTGCATGACTCGTCCTAAATCTCCGGGTGCGGTGCTCAAGTGGCTACTAGGTCCGTCGGGTTCTCCTCCTGCGACTGATATTTCCTTTTCCATTGCCAAAAATGAGTCTCGGGTCTTTCGGGCAAGTAAAAATGCATTTATGAAATACTCGATTGCCTCGAAAAGATACCCGACCTTGGTGTGTGTGCCCTGGAGAGCTTCGCCAAATTCTAGTTCGGGGACCTACTTCGCGATGGATGTGAGCCGAAGCGGGACTGACCTCTCTGCATGGGTGCTTCGCACGAAGGGACCTTCAAAAATAGCTTCACAAGGACTTAGTGCCGAAGCAGATCTACTTCAAATCATGGCTCCCAATCTCTCATCGCTTCGCCGGGAAAATTGCTTTGCAAATGGATGCTTCGTTGATGGACTAAAAGAATGCTTTGCTGCGAAGCTTTTTCAAAATGGCCATTCGGGGGTTTTTCAGCCGAAGTAGAATCTTGCCTTAGGATATTTCTCCGAATTCTCCAAGGCAGTTAGGCTCCTAGTGAGGGGGCTTCGCACGACAATTGGCCGAAGTGGGTGCTTCACAGCATTTCCAGGCAAAGCAAGATCTTGCTGGAAAAACGGTTCGCCAAGGAAAGGGGCCGAAGCTGGTGCTTTGCTGAGATTTCGGCGAAGCAGTTTTCATACTTGTAATTTTCTCCTTCGCTGCTCTACTGCTTCGCAAAAACGGGGCCCGAAGCTAGTCTCATAGAAGCTTCGCTTGCGAAGCTCTTTTCATGCCTTAGAAAATTTTGGGCATGTATTTCATTTTCCTTTTTTTTTTTTTTCTTGCGAAGCTATGGATGAAGCTTCTATACATATAGTTTATTTACAAAAAGGGGGCAAAAATGATAGCCAAAATTGCTAGAGTGTTGTTTACATGCCTCTACTGCTTCGCAAAAATGGGGCCCGAAGCTAGTCTCATAGAAGCTTCGCTTGCGAAGCTCTTTTCATGCCTTAGAAAATTTTGGGCATGTATTTCATTTTCCTTTTTTTTTTTTTTTCTTGCAAAGCTATGGGCGAAGCTTCTATACATATAGTTTATTTACAAAAAGGGGGCAAAAATGATAGCCAAAATTGCTAGAGTGTTGTTTACAACAAAAAGAAAGAAAACAAACCAAGAAATCATCATAGAATTTTGGATTTTACTACCCCTCCAAGCAATGTGACAAAATTGTCAACAGTAATGAGGCAAGTATGGTAGTTTTTGTCCACCAACTTCCACCCAAGAGTACTAATTGTATAGCCTATCTCATCATCTTCGTGTATTGTGGTATTATATTGTGCTCAACTGTTTTGTCTAAAGGAATTATTACCAACATTAGGAATGAATGTCACATGTTGACTTCTACTTGTTGTGCTGCATACATTGGTTAAGTGATCTTTGTTTGTCTCCTTTTACTTTTTGTAGTATTTCATCCTAGTATACTTTCAATATTCCTTTACTGCATTGTGTATGATGTTGTTGTGCGTGACAAGGAATATTCCCCATACCTACATAGTTTTTTTGTTTGTAGCATAGTGGTGAGTATTCCAATACTGGAGGAACAAAATGACAGGTTTAGAGGCCAAGCGAGACTGTAGTCAATGCAATTTCATACTGACTCGTCATTCCATTTGAATGATAGTCAAATGACAATGCACTTGTATGGCAGTCAAGTGACAATGCACTTTCACAACAATCAAGTGATCCACTTGTATGGCAGGTTATAGTCTTCACTTGTATGGAAGCACTTGAACGGCAACTAACTTGATCACTTGTACGACACTTGGCAAGTGACTTGTATGGCAGTCACTTGTATGGCAAGTCACTCACTTGAACGACACTCCCAACTGCTCCACTTGTATGGCGCTGTGGACTACAACAACTTCTCATACAATAATCTGGCTGCAACTCTGCTTCACACCTGCATACAGAACTTGACACAACCATGATCTACCAATCTACTAGCAGCAATAATATCATACAAAACACATGTAGCACTTAGATGAAGGACAAATCATCATTGTATTACTCTGCATGTACGGCATTAACATTATAAGACATTTGCCTTGGCAATACAATGCAACAATGGATACACAGACTATACAAGCCTAGATGCTCTCTCATACTCTCCTGGTGTCATTGTACTGCACAAATGAATGGGGGGTCCTATTTGACTTTGGGGGTTGGCAGTTGCCCATAACTACCACTCGGGGGCCGGGACACCTCACCTATAACTACTTCCCCATTCGCATATGCATAACACATACATTAGCTGCACATTACATTTGCAATTAATCAAACAATGACGTCATCACCCTTGACATCACACTACAAAATTGCATTTCATTTACATTTACATTTACATGTGCATTTCACACTTATTACTACTATGTACACTACTTTAGCTGGTCAGAATTGGCTCCCATAGTGTCGAACTCTCTCATCATTGCTATCATGAGGCTTAATGATCTGACTTTTGATCACTTTCATACGCCCTCGGGACTTTCCTATTCAGCAAAAGCACAATAGGAGTTAAACAAGAATGCTTTTTCCCATTGACAACCTTTGATATTTAGATTGAAGAACTTAAGGACTTTCTTTGGGAACACACTCGTACAGCCAATGTTTTTATTTTACATCATGTTTGATTTCTATCTTGCCCTTTGATGATGACATCATTATCTTCATTGGTCTCCATGAGTTGCGAAGGTGACTTCATGCCCTCGCCCTTTTTTTGAGCTTAAAGATATTCTGGTTAATCTTAATAAAACTAAGGTTATGTCTTCAATACTACCAAGGATGCTTTCTCCACATTATGGTTCTTTAAGGGGAAGCCTATAACAATCATGACAACTTACATGGGGGTTCATTTCACATGCCCAAATTTCAACTTAAAGCAAGTGGCCTCATCTTGCATTTGTAAGGGTTCCACCTCCTTGTCTACTTTTGAGCATTAGGGCTTCTAGATCCACTTTCAAGATATCTCTTCTAAGATGTTCCATTTTGTTACTGTTATCAAGCCCACAATTGTCTATGTTTCTGAGGTTTGAGGGCCCAACTTGGATAGCTGAGTGGGCTCAAATTGAGTGGGTCTAAACCATCATGCAACATATGATTCATTGCAAAAGAACAATCCTAGAATGTATCATCAAGACAGAATTTGAAGCTCACCTTCTTCTGCTTGAGAGTATCTTCAAGTTTGTCACTTATTAGTTATTTGCATACACTGACTTATGGGGAACTCAGCTTTTGGTCATGGGAGGTATCCATGCTTGGTTCTATGCTTGTTAATGATGATTGATCAGGCTCAACTAGATGTTTCAAATTGTTACTCTTAAGGTTTGTTCACTTCTCAAATCTATCAGTATCTCATTTGATTGACTCCCCTCATTATACTACTCTCGAATGCCCTACCCACCTTCTTCTCTAATATGAAGTGATTAATAGAGCTATTTGTCATCAACTTTTATAGGCAACATATAACTGTGCAATTCCCTTGTCCAAAATTGCCTTTCTATGCTAGACACTTTATGCAAATCTTAAATGCTCTCTAGATCCGATTTGTTAGCAATCCAAATCATAAATTAGTCTTGAATTATCTCATTAAGATATAGAATGTGCTCTATAATTAACATGTACGATTAAAATATTATTGTGTTTTACTGTCTGGTTTCATGTTGGTTTGAACTTTGGTTGGATGAACTGCAGGCATAGTCACAATGTGGTATTTGAAAAGTCAGATTTATTCTTTCTTTGCATGCTGCGACCACTTTCTTCTGACATTGTTGCACAAGAGTTAGAAATTGAGCAAGCCCAGGCAAGTCCCTATTTTTGGCATAACATATGAAATTTCTATTGATCTCAGTAAGCTCCTGCTCAATTTTGTTAATTATTTCACTGTTTTTTTTTTTTCAGTGGATGCCACTGGATGAATTTGTAGCTCAACCCTACTATAAAGAACATGTCACTCTTAAGGAAATGCTTGACATATGCATTGCAAGCTCAAAGAAAATATACAGGGGATTTTCTGCCATTCAAACTGTGTCAAAGAATTCTAATCTTCCAACTATCTCCTATTACAATATTGCAGACATGAGTAGATTCAATTCATTGTATGGTTCAGTCCTTAAGTAATGCAATTGAACATATTTTTACCAGTAACTGGAACTCTTACTGCTTGTAAAGAATTTGATTGGTATCTAGAAATGGATACAAATTTTGTGCTTTTATAAAATTCCAGCCGTCTTTTATTTTCTACTTTGTAGAAGGGTAGTGTATGCATGAAATAGGTTGATTGGCATGGTATGGAAAGTCCTAATATTACGTACATAGGGTTTCTTGACATTATGCTATTCTAGATGCAAGGAATATCTGAAGATGGTCAAAAGTCAACTACCCCCTCTCGGATTTTCTTTAGGAAGGAGAATTCCCTGTGCCAGACTCCAGTATGTTTACACCAAGTCTAATAAACTTTCTTGATTATCTGCAACTTCTTTGTGACTTTTGCCAGTAGTTCTCTTAAAAACAAATTTGGTTTGTGGTAAAACATGGACAAACTAAGACGTCAATTCATGACCACACATATCCTGTGTCTTTGCCCTAGTGTCTGCTATACAGATTGATCTACCTCTACTTTATGATTCTTTCCTGAGCTTAGATCATTGCCTCCAACATTTCCTCTCAAGCCACACTTCTCTTGAGATTCCTAGCCTTGCATCAGTGCCCAATGCTGTTAACCTCATTTTAAACCCTGCACAAGCTAGGACCCAAACAGCAGATCATCTATTGCGTATTTGACCACCTGTAGGCTGGTTTGCTACTTGATCTATTGACCAGATATAGTTTCCTCATAAAAACATATGCTGCTACCTTTAATATAATTAACTTTAACTACTACATCTTGGTGAAATTCAAGTTTTAGAAGGCAATTGGTCAGGGGAGATGTTATCTCTTGTTGGAAATATTATCAAATATTTGAGAGAGGAACACTAGCAGTTTGAGTGAGGTGAAAACTATCTTTGATAGAAAAACAAGATGGATATTGCCTAAAGGACCTAATAACAGATGTAATGTTTTGATATTTTAATAGGAGTGGCTTTTAATAGAAACCACAAATAACTATGTTTAAAAAAAGAAAAGAAGAAGAAGGAAGAAAACTGGTTTCATACATATTCATTCATTTAAGTATATGAAAAGATACTTGAGTTTGCAAGCATGTATCCTAACTGAATAATGTTTTTAATCTTCTATGTTCACCCTGAAGTATATGGGAGGAATCTGCTGAGGTTTGATCCAATATATCAATTAATATATGTTAATATCTATTGTTATGTACAGATTTCTTGACGAGTTCATCTTTCTCAAATCTGATGCCCAGTTGCCCTGTAGGAATAACGGTTTGTTGTGTGGTAGTTTTGGTCAGAGAACAAAATCAGACAACCAAGAAAGAAATATTTGGGGATTGAAGGGCTTGTATCATGCACCAGTTGGGAACCCCTCCCACATATTTTAAAAACACACATTTTGTTTTTGTTTTTAAGGTCTTCCCTATGTTGTTTTTTAAGTAACTACGATTTTCAATTTTTTTGTATTAATGGGTATGTTTATACACACGTACAAAACTTATAGAGCAAGACCCTCATGCATAAGCATAAAATGTTACTTTGCCAATCATTTATAAGGTGCATGAGGTCTCTATCAACCAATTGTTGACAATATTTTTGTTTTAATCTTTATCTTTTATTATTTTAAGTAGAATAAACTTCCATAACCAGTGGATTGACATAACTTTACAAATTGTCAACACTTAAACTACTAGTTATCAATGAAGACATATAAACCTTGTAAGCCTTGTGACAACATGACCTATTGAAGCTATGGGCCAAAAATATTTGCAAAGACAAATGGTAGTGCCTAAGGCTTCATAACATAGCATAGCTTGGTGTAATCCTATAACAAAAACACAATGCCTAAGATTAAATATAAAGAAAGTCTACAATTACAACAATGCTCATGCCTAAATGTGTTTTTTATAGGTTTTGCTTGATTCCATTTATTCTTGGCATTGCTATATTGTTGCAAGTCTAATGATAAGTTGTTTAAATGACTTGGAAAGTGGGTACCTTCCCATTTCCTTTGGTTCGGACTTTTGGTTATGGATCCATATCCACAAGTACAAAGTTATGCGTTCAATTCCTTCTGTTTTAAGTGTTGTTACACCGTTATACTTCCATTAGTAAGTTATTTAAATAACTTAGAAAGTAGTTAACTTGGCATGACCCTTAGTTTAAGCTTTTGTTTAAGGACATATATCCCCAAGGTTAGGAAAGTGAATACCATGACATGTCCCTCGATTTAGGCTTTTGGTTAAGGACCTATATCCGTAAGTACAAGGTTAAGTGTTCGATTCTTTGTAGGCCTCAACACCACCAACAAAAGTCATGGCATATTTTAGATAGTTCATGGGTAGGTGATTAACAAGTTGGGCTGGATATGGCTTACATGTATGCTCCCTTCTTGGAGCAATGGGTACTAAGTAGGTTTTAATTCTAGGATTGGACACAGGCGAGATCTTTTTATACTTCTAAAAGGTGTTTTAAATAGATAGAATCATGTTTTCCCTAAAGCTATCCATTTGAAGATCAATGTTGTCAATAATGATTCAATTGATCATGTGGTGAGAAGCTTTTCTTAGACACAAATCCAAAAGTTCATCTTTTGACAATGCAACATCATCATTTAACACAAAAAACTAATTCTAAAATTTCTTCAACCACAACAATTGTTAGTAACATCCACATCCACAATCTTTAGCCTATAAAGTATTGATTCTTTATAACATAAGATTTATCTCCATGGGCTTGATGGTATATTACCCCTTGATAATTTTCTCTAGTTTATCCATAATGTTGCTCTTTGGGACATCTGGGCAAAGAGAAAGCCTGTTTTTTTTATTTTTATGTAGGACATAATACAATTGCAATTTCGTTATTGGTGGAGTCTAAAACAATTCCCTTGTAAAATCCATTAGGCACTTCACATCATTTCCAATAATTAAAAATATCCTTATCCCTAAGATATGTTTCACAAAATTTAAATAAATAAATTAATCCTCTTAAACAAAATCCACGAGATTTTTACCTAATTGCAATCAATACTTATTTATTGGTATCATTTGTAGACCAAGCACACCAAAAATCTAGAGTTAGTAATGAATTCCAAAACATCTTGAAGATTTAAATTTATTAATGTAAGCTCACAAAAGTAGCCACTTCTTGAATTACAATTATTAAAAGACACTTAGGAATGCAACAATATAAAAAAAGGGTGTTGCAATCACTCCCTTTCGTTTGTTGGGTATCAAATTAACTAGCAGTCATATCCTAATGAAGTATGGTTTTTTTTGGAATCTTTGGTTTTTGAAATATATAACAAAACTATATACTATATGATTATAATTATTCTTTACACAAAGTAATATAAGAAATATAAAATTATTATATAGCTTAAATGTAATAAAATAGAAGGGTGAGTGCGTAGCCGAGTTGGTGTGAGGCGGCTAGTTGAGGAACATGATCCATACGGTGCGGATCCATGCAACTCCAGTTCAAATCACATTGGTTTACCATAAACCCTTTTCGAGTTGTTAAAAAGGAAAGGTAGTTACCGATTCCTCTATTCATAAAAAAATGTAATAAATTAGTTTAATAAATAATTTTTAATCCATAATGTTTATGCTACAAAAAAATGTTGTTTTAGTTTTCAAATAAAAACGTATATCTTTTAATGGTAAATTTGTTGTTGAAAAGGCTATACCCATATTGCATCCTAACCATTCAAAGAATCACATTATAATATAATTTCAACTAGGTATATTATTACGTCACCTTATTGTAGATATAGTGCCTACTTGGTATTATTAGCTAACTGTTGGCATTCCTGCCACATTGATTTCCTCTGTATATATTTTGCTATTCAGTAATCTCTTCTTCCTTGGGACTCTGTTCTTTTTTCAGAATGAATTCTTTGTTTCTTGCCTTTTGCTGTCAGAAATTGTTGGCTGCAGTTTTTCCTGATCGGGCAGGGTCTGTGTCTTTTCGAAGGTAAGGGTAGTTTCGCGCTAAGTCTCCAAGCACAAATTGGTTTTAGGGCAAAAGTAGAGCGCAGGCCCATTTTGGGCCAGAAAGCAGCAACACCCAGCTTTGGAGAAGCAGACGTAAGTAGCGCCCAGGTTGTTTCGCCCCTGAATGAGAGCGCAAGGCAGTTTCGGGCCTTGACTGGGCGCAGCTGCAGTTTTAAAAGGAAAATGCTAAGTGGGCCAAGGTGTTTTCGCCCTGTCTGGAAAGCGCAATGCCTTTTCGCCCTGTCTGGAGAGCGCAAAGCCTTTTCGGGGCTAGACTGGGCGAAAGTGCCTTCATTCTGTTCTAACACTTAGTGTAAATCTGCTTCAATACAATGTGGGGCCCAGTTCTGTTTCGCCTTAAACTTGGAGCGCAACCTGATTTCGGAGTTAGGAAGAGCGAAAAGGCCTTTGACTTTTCCACAAGGTGTTTCGCTCTGTTTTCTAAGTGCAAGGCAGTTTCGGGCCTAAGGAGGGGTGCAAGCGCCTTTGACTTTTCCACGCTAGCGCTAGTCCCAAGGTAACAAGGTGTTTCGCTCAGTTTTCCAAGCACAATTCCTTTTTGGGATTATAAGGAGAGAAATAGACTTTGACTTTTCCAAGGTGCAGCCCATCAAACAGAAAAAATGCTAAGTGTGGACCAAGTCGTTTCGCTCCAGTTTTCTAGCGCAAAGCAAATTCGGAGCAAGCTTGGGCGAAATGGCCTTTGAATTTTCAACTCTGGCGCCCCTCGCAATGGAGCAAGGTGTTTCGCTCTAGATTCCTAACGCAAGGCAATTTCAAGCCAAATCGGAGCGGAAATGTCTTTAACTTTTCCACACCGGCGTTACTCTCAAGATATCAATTCGTTTTGCTGCAGTTTTGGAGCGCAAGCCCATTTTGGGCTAGAAAACAGCGAAATGTAGGTGGGGCTTGCATCCACTAAGCGCCTGTTTCTGTCTAGCCCCCTTGCCTCAGCCAGAGTTCCTTAGAGGTGCTTCTCAGCGACACAAGGCGCATATTCATCCAGTTTAATTGCAGTCGGTCTGAGAAGCTTCCAGACTTGATGTTCCCGGATTTTAGAATCCTATCTTTCATTAAGGCTTTTCTAGCAAGCGAGGAGAATGTGCCACCAGCTAAACCTGTCAGCACATTGAAGAGGTGCAACTGCATTTCGCGAGTCATCAGTTTCAGGCCATGCCTCATTACTGTTTAATGAGTGATGAAATCCTATCTTTGCTGCCACCGCAATGTTTTTTAGGTGTGCATTTATGTCTTAGAGGTGGAATCCTATATAAAAGGCAACAATTCTAATGTAATATGATGGACGTTTTGCTAGAGACTTGTTGTACATGAATTCTGCTATCAATACAGAGAATACTTGGCTCTAATTCTGAATTCCTGTCTGTGTGTGTGTTTTCTATCTTATATTTTAATTAAATTCTCCGCTTTGTTTGTGGGTTATAATTCTATGTCTGGATTTAGCTCCCTATTGAGGGTGAACACTGGAATAACTCTGGAAATTGCACATATAAGGCGTTTGGTTTTAATTTTTGTTACATTTTCTGTGTTGAGTGCTATTGATTCAGAGTGCAGTTAAGTTATCGTGCTGCTTGTCCATCACCCCTGTTCTACTTGGCCTGAGGCCATATTTCCCATCCCTATCAATGATTTCAATTTCTTTCTATTACTTAAGGGCTTTCCATTCCGACATCAGCATGAGCATCCGACATGCTAACGTCAACACATTCCCTGAATTGTATGAGCAGGCGTAGAAGGCTGAGGCTGACCTAGTAGCTATCGTAAAGTTGCCTCTGAAGGTGACTATGCCGATTTATCCAGACTTTCCTCAGAATATGTATCCTAGTGCATCTTCTCAGTCTCTACCTACACCCCCGATGTAGCCCAATCAATCATGGGATCCCAACCCTCAGAATCAAGCGGTACCCACTCCGCAGTTTCAAGCACCCGCTATTCCTCAGCTCCCAGCTCCTGTCCCATATCCAACATTACCTACACCATTGGTGCCATTGCCATTACCTACGCCTTAGGCAGCCGTAAACTCATATCAGACCAGAGAATTGCAGGATCTACGGTCGTCAATGAAGATGATGGCGAATGAGATCACCATCTTAAGGAGGAGGTAAAATGATCAAAGCTTCCAGCCAAGGAGATTCGCTCCTCCACCCCCGATCACTAGGGAGCAAGTTGCTTCCACCAGCAGGGCTCCTGAGAGAAATGCGATGATGTTGGAAAATGAAGAAGATGGTTCATCTGGTAGAGCTTATTGGTGCTCCACCTGCAATGATCCGCACGGTGAAGAGACTTGCATGGTTCAGCTGAACTATGTGCAAACCCTTGCAGACAGTGCTCCTGGTGGGTAGGTAAATATGATAAGGGAAACATATTGCAATTTTATGATTTCCCTTGTCGAGCAGGTCTCCATCCTCATGAGAACTGGTAAGAAGCCCATCAAATTTGATCCGTTCAAATGGAACCATTGAAGGTGCCTACCAGTTCCAAGCCATAAAGCTAAAAGACGTTGCCGCCAAAAAAATAGCTTGTCGAGGTGTCAGAACCGGGATATTTCATCTTATTAAAGGACTTCCTGCCTCCAAGAGCAAAAGGGAGAATTCCTCAATCACAAGTTTCAACCTCTCAAACCCAAACCGAAGCGAGGGATCAGGCGAGAGAAAAACTCAGATATCCCTCACCGACCAAGTGCCAAAGAGTAGAAGTGACGCAGCAGTATTGGACCCGGTACGAGACTGCTAAGGAGGGAGGTGAGTTTGGTATAGGAGCGTACAACATCGTTGAAGAGCTAAAGAAGACTCCAGCTAAGGTAAGCCTCTTTGACGCGCTCCAACTGCTCGATCAAGTCAACCTACTACAGGAATCACTGAAGTCTGCCAAAGGCAACGGAAAGCTGACTCAGACTGTCTTGAAACAGATGCTAACTACCTCAACCATCGGGAAGAACAGGTCATCACCATTCTATCTGTCCCTCAGGATGGAGGGGTGGGTCGTGCATAACTGCATGATCGATTATGGCGCTACTACTACTGTGATGCCCAAGGCAGTTTGTGAGATTATGGGCATGGAGTACACAAGGAGTAGCCTAGGAATGCTTCAAATGGACGAAACTCCAGTCAAAACAATGGGGATCATCAAGGATATCCCGATGTGTTGCAAAAGATGTCGCAGATCACCGTAATACATGAAGTTGTGGTAGTAGATTTAGAGCCCTATTTTAGCATGTGCTTATCAAGGGAATTCACTGCCAAACTTGGAGTCTATTTGTCTCTGGACTATTCGCACCTGGAAATCCCCTTCAGAGGAAGGAGGATTAAATTTTTTAATGAAAAGCCCTCTACCTTTCACATTGAAAGGATCCAGGATGCGAAAAAACAATTGGACTCGATCAATATGATTGAGGAAGTGGAGGAAGAAGAGAAAGTGGAGCTGATGGAAGAAGCTTTGGATGAACTCCGCATAGAAGATGATTTTCTATGCATGACTTTAATGCCATGATCGAATCCGAGATTGGGTGCTATTCAATTACCAAGCCCGAAAAGGCTAAGGTACCAAGCGATCAAGACCCCATTGCCGATCAACTATGGAAGCTCTTCTTTGACGGCGCCCGATGCAAGAATGGCGTCAAGGCAGGAGTTGTCCTTGTATCTCCTTTGGGAAATCATAAAACGTACTCGTACAAACTCGCATGGAGTTGTACAAATAACGCTGTCGAGTATGAAGCCCTGAGTTTGGGGTTACAAAAGACAAAAAAAACTTGGAATAAAACAGTTGTATATCTTCGAAGACTCGGAGTTGATCTGTAACCAAGTAACTAATAAGTGTGTTGTGAAGTAACACTATCTGAAAGCATACCGTAATAAGGTATGGGATCTGCTTAAGTCCTTCTTGGATCTGAATATTTAGTCTATTTCGCAAGAGCGGAATAAGCATGCTGACGTCTTAGCATCTATTGGAGCCAAATGCTCCCCTGCCGAGAACATAATGCAAAAATTGAAGGCAGTGAGGGTGATCTACAGGCCTTCGGTACCAGACACAAATATTCATTGGCAAGTCTTTGAAAGCGACGAGTAGATCGTCAATTTTTTGATCGACGAAGCGAGCAATATTGAAGATAGGACCCTCAACGAAGAAGAGTATGAGGGGTTGATTCAGCTGAAGAACAACCACGTCCCGAAGGGCTTAATCACCCTTGAAAGTTTTTTAAATCAGGACGATAGGTCCCTCGTTCACAAAATCAAGGTGGACGTGAGAGAATACGAGGAGCTAGAGCTAGAATCCGGGAAAGCTATCAAGGTGGGAATTGATTGCATGCCATTGGAAATTGAGCAAATTAGAACCTTGTGCAAAGAATACCCGGATATAGTCGCTTGGAGCTACCGTGACCTAAAGGGGTATGATAAGAGTATCTTCCAGCACACGATTGAGCTGCAGTAAGGGGTCAAACCTTTCAGGCAGAAGCAAAGGCCGGTTAACCCATATAGAAGTGTTGATGAAGGCCGAGCTCTCGAAGATGTTGGAGGCAAAGATTATCTATCCCATCAAGCACTCTTCCTGGGTGGCAAACCTGGTCCTAGTCCAAAAAAAGAATGGGGACATCTGCCTATGCGTTGAATTTTGAAACCTCAGCCAAGCGTATCTGAAGGACCACTACCTGCTGCCCCAAATCGACCAAATTCTTCACGTAGTGGCGAGAGCACAGAGGTTCTCTCTGCTGGATGGCTTCTCCGGGTACAATCAAATATGGGTAAAGGATGAAGATCAATACAAAACCACCTTCACCATCAAGTGGGGCACTTTCGCCTACCAACGTATGTCATTCGACCTTTCAAATGTCGGGGCAACTTTCCAGAGAGCGATGGACTTAGCCTTTGGTGTGTTACTCAACCGCATCATTGTGATTTATCTAGATGACATGACCATTTTCTTCCATAAAAGGGAGGAACATGGTCTACATTTGCTACAGGTGTTTGAGAAGTGTTTGGAGTTCGAAATCTCCATAAACCCGAAAAATTCCATTTTCACGGTAAAAGAAGGCAAGCTCTTGGGCCATGTGATATTGGAGAAAGGACTAGTTGTTGATCCTACCAGGGCGGAAGCCCTCCTCAAGCTACCTCTGCCAGCGAACAAGAAGGGCTTCCAATCCTTCTTCGGGTAGATTAATTTTGTTTGAAAATTCATTTTCGACTTCTCTCAGGTAGTAAAGCTAATGACCGAACTTCTCAAGAAGGATGTTGAGTTTCAATGGACCCAGGAGAGGAAGCGAGCATTAAGAGAGATCAAAGAAAGAATCGCTTAGGCCCCCGTTCTAGTGAACCCCGACTACTTCAAAGATTTTATCCTTTACACCATTGGTGAACCAAAGAGCTACGCCGTTGTCCTTACTCAGAAGAACGAGGAAAGGGACAAGCAACCGATAGCATTCCTGAGCCAAGTCATCCACCCGCATGAAGAAAAATACAACTTCATTGAGAGGCAAGTGCATGCGGTGATGCGATCACTAAAGAAGTTTCGTCATTTCGTCTCCCAGAGCAAGACGATAGTGTACGTTGTGCACCCTAACGTCAGAAACTTTATCATTCAAAGCGAGCTTGGCAATAAAAGGGCGGGATGGGTCTCCAAGATCCAAGAGTTTGATATAGAGGTCTGGCCCACTAAACTGGTCCCTGACCGAGCCTTATGCTAAGAAATCGCTAGGAGTGTCGCATCCAAGGTGACGACTTGCTAGTGGGATGATCCAGCGTAGGAGAGCGATCTTGCAAATTAGTCTGTACTCGGTAGAGATTGGACAGAATACCTGGTGGAATACTTCAGTACTGGGCGGTGCCCTTCTAACGTCAACACTTCGCAAAGGAGAAGGTTCAGGCTGCAAGCCTGCAAATATGTGTTGTTACCGAGCGGTTTGTTTCATCGAAATATAGACGGAGTCCTCCTGAGATGTGTGAAGGGGACAAAAAAACAAAAAAATTCTGGACGAATTCCATTTTGGAATGTCCGAGGACCATTTCACTAGAAGGCATATGGCCTTAAAGATAATAAAAGCAGGCTATTACTGGCCTACAATTTTTGTTGACACCTTCGACGTTGGCTAGAAATACGATAAATGTCAAAGGTACGTTGGTCGATGCAGGATTGCTTCTTTGCCCTTGCACCCGATTCAAGTCGAAACTCCCTTTTAGTAGTGGGGCTTAGACTTCATTGGGGTGATAGATCCTGTCACAACCCAGGTCTCCTCACTTGCTTGCAAAATTCACAACATGAAGATTTTGATGACAGCTTCCTTATATGTTAAGCATAATCCTTGTCCAACCCAACCTTATTTAAGTACGAGGCATAGAAGGTTTGCACTTCAAGTTTTCCTACCACTACAACTGGTGACTTAAGTGCTCGAGACCGACCAACTTCTCGTAACAGGTTGCCATTTTGAAATCTTTAACCCCTTCACTCGGGTATTCTTATATTTAGGCAAGGGTTTGCTCTTCCAGGGCCCATAACACCTAGAGGAGTGGACGCAATAATTCCCTTGTTTCAAAGCTTGGGAATTCACAATTCCCATTTATTGTTTTTGTCAGAGTGCTTTGAAACTAGCATTACTATGTCTATGACTAGTCATTGACCTTATTCTAAGGTGTAACCAGGGTCCCCATCGCATGGTTATGGACCAGATTACTCAGTTCTGGCTTCGATTGACGGTAATTATGCCCATACCATCTACCATTGGACCTTCCAACCTCATAACCAACCCTCTGGCTATGAGCTTCGTTGGCAATTCCGCAACCGGGTAGGTTCATGAGTATCCTGACGTACAACACATGTGTTATCCAGAGGCGATGTCTCATACCATCGTCTCCTGCCCACAATAACGTAGAACCTCCGTTCATACGCTTGGCTGGATACACATAATCCACGGTAGCTGCCACTGCTAGCTTTCGGAGTTGGGTTAGTGCTATCCTTCTCGATAAGCACTTGCTCTCGAATAAGTATAACTTCACAACATACTTTTCAATTTTAAACCCATAACCTTTTTACCAGAGTTTCTCAAGGTTTCTAGTTATGCTTTATAAATCCAATTTTTCTTTTAGTTTAAATGTCATGGTTTAATTAATATTAGTTAAATAATATCTAATATATTTATCCTTCAACTATGTACTTTATCTATAAATTTAAAATAGTAACTTCACTGGCTATAGAATTTACTTAAAGCAATTTGACTTACTACCAAATAGATGCTTCAATGACTATCGAAAAAGCTTTCATAAATCACAAGTAATTAAACTTCTAGAAACATATGACATCCTCATAACCTTTTTATTTTAAAAAGAATAGCATAACCTAAGTTCTATCATTCACAAATTATGTACTCCAAGAAGTCCATATGTGATAGTTTGTAAGCAAAGAAGTTTTAACATTAAAATAAGCATAGTGCCACCTTGTTTCACATAATAATATATAATTCATAATAAACTCCTTATATAAGAGAAGCTAAACTTAAGTTTTAAATAATATCTCATTATTCTGTGATATATAATTCCCACTACTTGGATTATTTAAAAACACTTCTAAATAACTTTCTACAGAATAATATTTTTAATATTTCAACACTTAATATACATTTCATAAAATCCGCTACTTATAAGCCTACAAATTCAACTGTCAATAAAAAATTGTTCCTATTTAATGTAGACATAGAAGGTTTGGGTTAGACAACAATTATGCTTAACATATAAGGAAGCTCTCACAAAATTTTCATGTTATGAATTTTGCAACCAGGTGAGAAGACATGGGTTGTGACAGATCCCAATTCCTCCACGGGGCATAAGTACATCCTGATGGCCACAAATTATTTTACCCGGTGGGCAGAAGCAATGCCAACCAAGCAAGCTAACCAGGATGTAGTCATCGCCTATTTGGAAGGGATGATAACCCGTTTTGGGATACCGAATGCAATAGTAACTGACAATGACACCCATTTCACTGGTGTCAAAGTCTGCGCATTCGCAAGTATGGTATTTACCTAAAGACTTCATCTAATTATTACCCGCAGGATAATGGTTTGGCAGAGTCCACGAATAAGAACTTACTCAGGATCCTGAAGAGAACATTGGAAGACAACAAATGCAGCTAGCATCTGCTTTTGGACTTTGCTTTATGGGTTGACCTTATTTATATTAAGAAATCAATCAAGACGTCCCCATATTCCCTGGTATATGGGAAGGAAGCAGTGCTCCCCACGCATATTGAGTTGCCCGCGTTGAAGTCTCTCTGATCGTTGGATGGTGAGGATGAGGATTTTGACCCTATAAGCGTCAGGATAGCCCAACTACTGTAGTTGGAGGAGGAAAGAGAAAAGGCTTACGAGGCTTTCATGAAACATGCCAAGACCACAAAAAATTGGTTTGGCAAGAAGACCTCCGACCGGACCTTCCATATTGACGACTTGGTGCTGAAATGGAACGAGAAGAAATCCAAGCCCGAAAATCACGATAAATTTGATGCATTCTGGGAGGGTCCATTTCAAAATTTTGGGGTCAATCAAGTTAGCTCTTTCACTCTCCAGGATTCAAATGGGTTTACTATTCCGATATCGGTCAATGGCCTTCATCTGAAGGTGTACTACCAGTAAAGGATAGTTGAAAATTTTTATTAGTTGTGCATATTTTTTTTATTCCTTTGTTTGTCTGTACATATTTTTTTTCTTGGAATATAAAGTCTCTTCGCTCCCTTTTGCGCTATCAGTGGCACAGTTTTGGGCCAGAGGTCTAGCTGGCAGAGAAATGGTGCTGAAGAACCCAAATAAAGTTGTTTTATTTTAGTTTAGTTCGTGCATTTTTCAGTGCGCTAGAGAGAAAAAAAAGAAAATAGTAGTTTTTAGGTGCCAAAGGCTGGCTAGGGTATTTTTATGTTGCAAATTTGTTTGTTTCACCGTTTTTAGCATCGCCTAGAAGAACAGTTCAATGCTATGGAAGGCGCCCTAGCTAGGGGGAGTTTTTCTCTTCTCTAGGAGTGAAACCCCGTTTCGGTGCTCTAAGGAGCGAAAGCCAAGTCAAAACTGAAATCCAAATAAAAAAGTCAAAGTCAAATGTCATTTCGCCTCTAGCTGAGCAGCGAAATGCCATTTCGGGGCTGCCTCAAGCGAAAGAGCTTGGGTTTTTGCTCTAGGAATCAACGCCACTTCAGTTTTAAAGGATGCAAGTGGGGTCCAGTCTATTTCACCCCAACTTCCCAGCGCAAGACCTTTTTGGAAATAGATGAGGCGAAAGCGCCTTTGACCTTTCAACGGGCGCAACCTAGTCTAGGAAGAGAAAAAATTGGGTGGGTCCTAGAGCCATTTCGCCCCAGCCTAGCAGTGCAATGCCATTTCAGGACGTAGTTGGGCAAAATTCAAGTTATGAGCCCCAGGTTGCGAGTGCCACTTGTCAGGGAAAAGAAGGAGCACTTTGAAAAACGTTTCCTTTTTTTAGGGCGTCAAAGTCAGTCAAACCCCATTTTGGGGCTGTGTTGAGCGAAAGGTGTTGGCGCCCTCCTTTGTGGGAAAAAGTCAAAGTTGTGACCCTTTAGTCCATTTTTAGTGTAAGCGCCACATGTTAGGGGTTAAAGAAAATAATTCTGGGACAAGTGCATATTCAACAAGACTTTAAATCACGACGCTCTACCTGTTTCGGGCCTTAAAGGAGCGAATGGGCCTTTCACTTAGCCTTTCAAGCGAAAGCCATTTTTGGCTCCTAGGGAATGATGAAAACGTGTTTAAAGCAAAGGGGTTTTGCTTTCTCCAATACCATGGGCACGTAGTCCAAGGTAAAACCTGCCCAGCGCACTCCCCGAAGAAGGCCATTAAAGCATGAAATAAATTTAAAGAAGGCAATGCGTCTTTTCTTTCAAGGAATATTACGGACAAAGCAGTTGGCCAACATTGGGAGGTGCGCTCTGCCATCGGTTAGCGCATAAAAGATCTTCCGCCTTGCCCATAATCGCTCCAGGCATTTATTTAGTCCCAGCATCATTAATACGGTGGGTAAATCATAGCCCTATAAGAAGGCCATCACTGCGCCTCAATCGAACTTAGGAAATTATTGAGTTGTGCTACTTGCCATTGTTGGAGTTCAAAGAGTAAGTATTGCTGGTAAAACGTAGAGTGCTAGGCATTAATAAGGCGTTGTCATCTTCAAAGCAATTGCTTGGATAAGTACACAACCAGGATGGGCAAGAAGAGCGCTGAGAAAAATAAGGAAAAGGTCCTGAAGAAGGCAGAGGGCGAAAAGAAATAGAAGAAGGAAAAGGAGAAGGTACCGCCGCCCCCGCCCAAGGACAGATTGAGCAGAGTCCGTGATTGTGTGCTCACTAGAACAAGCATGGAGAAGTTGCGCAGGACAATTGACCTTATAATAACCAAGGTGTCTGTCGAAAGCAATCGGACAGCTGCCTATCACCCCTACCTGTACTGGTACTTGTGCACGCCTATGCATCATTGCCCAAAGCTAATATGCACGATTGCTAAATTCTACAACCCGCAGACCAGGATAGTTTGGGATGCGAAAGAGAAGAAGTTGTTCTCCATCTCTATCCAATATGTTCGAGCAGCTTTCACCTGTGGACAAGGGCCCCCTACCAATTACATCATCAAAAATATTAACAACACTGAGCATAATGAAAGATACATCAACACAGTGCAGATGCGACAGTTCATGGAGACTCAGCTGTTAGAGAAGTCGACGCTTGGAATATTGCCAGACCTACCCAAACCCTTGAAGAGGTTTAAAAATATTGACATCTACTCCATGCTAGCATGGGTTATGGGGCTCTCCACGAACGCCCTAGTGTATAAGTTGCAGGTCTCACTTGCCAAATGTATTTCACATGGTGAGTTCTATTCTCCCAATGGCATGACATCGGGGACAAAGCCTGTGTTTTTCGACTGGGCATACTAGGTGGTGTGGCAGATGCACAATAAACTGAGTGAAGTTCAGAGCAGACAGGATATATCATTCTGAATCTGCTCGTTCCTTGCGTGGTATTTCTTTTACCACATGCTCGATCGTTTTGCCTTCATCTCCAAGAGTCGTACAAACAAAGAAGGCAAAGCGCTCCCAATTTATCAGTGGACTCAAAGTTTGTAAAGACGCAAGTCTTACTACAATGTTAACAGAATGTTCCTCGGTCCAGTTTTGGAAATCATATATGGTGTCTGCAAGCGAGTGTCGAGGAAGATGAGAGACTACATAGTACAGGAGCAGCTCAGTGACGTTTTTCAACTAACACAGAACCTTGTTGTCAGAATCTTTGGCTTCACCGGGAAACCCTTATTGTTGCCATACTACACCATTGAGTACTTTTGCCCTCGAAGTCGCTTGGCAGAGTGACTTCGTTGATGACACGTATGGCCACAGGCGAAGGAAACCACACACCTACCCTTGGCCCTTCCAACTCGACGACATTAAGGTATCGGTCAATAGGCAGAACACCTTTTTGGCGGTAACACTGTACGAGTTTGTCTTGATTGACCTCCCACAACGATGGAAGTATGACCCACTAGGTGATTTAGGGAGAATATCGGGACAAAAAGCTTTCATAGTTGTCCGCGCCCAGACATCGAAGTGCAATGCAACAACGCCTCAGGGCGCGACCTGGAATGACATGTGGAGAGGATGATGTCTCTTCCCCTATGGCATAAATTCTACACAATAGAGTCTGAGTACGACCCTGCATAAAATCGGACACATGCCCCTGATAACGAAGTATTTAAGGCGATAAAGAACAAAGTGCTTGATTGGTCAGATGAAAAAATTGCAAACTGATGGATCATGAGGGTCCACAATGGAAAGGAGGCATCCGATTCATCGCTTGTATTGGAACAAAATTTCTTCGACGAGTATGATGCGCATTATGACACTTATCGACCCATATTGTTCGCTAACATTGTGCCTAGGAGTACTCAAAGCCCTAGTAGAGTGGAAGATGTGGTAGAAGTACAAGGGCAGCACACTGATCAAGAACCACTTGTCAAGGAGAATGGAAAGTAGTTGCTCCTTGAAGAAGAGGTCACTCCGAAGAAGAGGAGCGCTAGTGCAGAGCTTTTGCTCCCTCACATTGCAAAGAAGCCTCGATCTGGTCCAGTTCGACCTTTCGACACAAACCTTCCTACAATATCGACAGCCATGGACACGACCATTCCCAAAATTCATGTTCAAGCGCAACAAGCATGACAGGAGATAGAGTTCATTGACCTAGAAACAAGTGTTAGAAAATGAAGGAGGAGCAAGCCCCATCACGCAATAGTTCACTGTTTCGGCTATGGCAGTGCCTAAGCCCTCAGGTGCGTTCTCTCTTTCCAATTCTCTCTTTTGTGCCTTTGGTAACTATCCCCTCCAGCGCCAAAACCCTCGTTTCTGCCCAACTCGCGTTTGACGTCCCCATGTCTGTTGTGTCCTTCCCTGCATCCCAGTCATGGCAACCCTCACTGTTACCCCCTATTTCTCAGGCATTCAGCTCTTTTGTATTTATCTCCAACGCTTTTACGTTTCCTACAGCGTCCACCCCTGCCCCTCTTCAAGTATCTAATAATCTGGTTGTTGCATCTGTCACTGTCATCAATCCAGAATTGTCCTTGCTCCCTTGCACCTCATCAGTAGTAGCAACGACGCCTCTTGATATCCCAACCCCAGATCCTAGCACCTCAGTTACAGCCGTCCAAACCCCGACATCTCTCAAAGTTGTTGTGGTTGCTACCTCGGTTGTTCCTGATTTAGTTGCTGAAGCTAACCCTTAGCAAGCTTTGTTCTCCTTCACACCACTTTTGGAGTATAGGAGCCAATGGATATGGAGCTGGAGGTTTTACAAGAGGACCTAATCGCAGAGAGTAAGTCAAGCGCAACAGAGTTTCTCAAGCTGGCTTAAGGGCCGAAAAATAAAGAATGCACAGGTTCTAGCCCAAGTGGAAAAGAGGGCTATGTTTGACCCGTAGAATGTGCAACTCCACAAAATGAAGAAAGTACCCAAGATCCAAAACCACTAAAGGAGATGACCCAAGCAGATTATGCCTATTATCATACAGTTGAAGACATGAGGACGATCAATCCAGTAGAGAAGATCGAGAATATCCAGGTTGAGATGGGCTCTATCTATTTCTACGGGGAGCACTTCAAGGCTCTCTGCTATGAGGATGAAGCCAAAAACATAGAGCTTGAAGAAACCCTGGTGCTCACAAGGGCACAACTTGAAGAGGCTCAGTCCAAATCTGAGCAGTTACAGCAGTGCATGACCAGTCTGGAGCAAGAGGTGGAGAATTACAGGAAAGAATCCGAATAGTGCCTCAAAGCGCATGCAGAAGCAGAAATCCAGTTTCAAGCCCTGAATGCTTAGGTCCAAGAGGCCCAGTTGACAGCAAAAGTAGGGCAAGTAGATGTCTTGTCAAAAGACCATATTAAGGAGGCTCGCCATCGCTTCCTAACAAACTTTTGAACTAGGACACACAAAGCAATAGCAGTCCTAACATTCATTTGGGAGGCCAAGCAGTTAGTCACCTATGGCACTTCCATCGTAGAGGATGCTAAAAGGGACATTGATCGATGGTTGGAGCTGGCCATGAAGGTGCAAACCCTAGAAAAATGGACCTCGAGCTTACTCCAATGTGCCCGCTTGCTTGATCATGGGCAACTACAAAGGTAATGTTGCGGGATTACTTTGTAAGGATGAAAACAATGCGAGAGGCTAGAAGGCTGATGGATGCATTTGAGCGGGAAAGGTGAGTTTCTATGATGTATTTCAAAACTCTCGTGCAAATCGGTTTCCCTGGCTTCACTGACGAAGAAGACCATATTTTGACAAACAAAGAGTTGAAGTCAGTTTGGGAAACTTTTGAAAGTGACACTTCAGAGATTGATAGTTGGGAGGAGCCTATTTCAGAGCATCAGGTGATGTAGTTAATAGCCAAGTTCACACGGATTGAATCCTGTTTGGTAGACCTCAGCCAAAGGGCTAACTATGCTGACATAGACCAACTTGAGACCTTCGGATACCTAGTTAGGGAGCTCCAATATTGTGGCACAATTAAAGAAGATGCCTAGGCCCTGGTCCAGGAAACTTATGAGTGTATCTAGGAGCGTCTCCCACAATCAAAACCTATCCAGCAGCATGAAGGTCAAGAGCAAGAGGGAGACCAAAAGGAAGAAGAGCACCATGAGCACCAAGGAGAAGAAGACCATGAGCGCCTGGAAGAAAAGGAAGAAGTAGAGAGGGAGAAATTGGAGGAGGCGTTTACTGCCATCAATGAGCATTCAAAAAAGTACAGTGATGATGACTTTGATCCCAATAGATAAGGCTTGGGATCTTCACATTGAGGCGAGCTCAATCCCCCCGTGAGCCGACAGATATGTTGGCATTCCTGCCACATTGATTTCTTCTGTATATATTTTGCTATTCAGTAATCTCTTCTTCCTTGGGACTTTGTTCTTTTTTTAGAATGAATTCTTTGTTTCTTGCCTTTTGTTGTCAGAAATTGTTGGCTGCAGTTTTTCCTGATCGGGCAGGGTTTGTGTCTTTTCGAAGGCAAGGGTAGTTTCATGCTAAGTCTCCAAGCACAAATTGGTTTCAAGGCAAAAGTAGAGCGCAGGCCCATTTTGGGCCAGAAAGCAACACCCAGCTTTCAAGAAGTAGACATAAGTAGCGCCCAGCCTATTTCGCCCCTGAATGAGAGTGCAAGGCAGTTTTGGGCCTTGATTGGGTGCAACTATAGTTTTAAAAGGAAAATGCTAAGTGGGCCAAGGTGTTTTCGCCCTTTCTGGAAAGCGCAATGCCTTTTCACCCTGTTTGGAGAGCGCAAAGCCTTTTTGGGACTAGATTGGGCGAAAGCGCCTTCATTTTGTTCTAACACAATGTAAATCTGCTTCAATACAATGTGGGGTCCAATTTTGTTTCACCTTAAACTTGGAGCGCAGCCTGATTTTGGAGTTAGGAAGAGCGAAAAGGCCTTTAATTTTTCCATAAGTTTCACTCTAGTTTCCAAGCACAAGGCAGTTTTGGGCCTAAGGAGGAGCGGTAACGCCCTTGAATTTTCCACGCAAGTGCTACTCCCAAGGTAACAAGGGGTTTCGCTCAGTTTTCCAAGCGCAAATCCTTTTCGGGGTTATAAGGAGAGAAATAGACTTTGACTTTTCCAAGGCACAACCCATCAAACAAAAAAAATGCTAAGTGTGGACCGAGTCGTTTCGCTCCAGTTTTCCAATGCAAGGCCACTCCAGAGCAATCTTGGGTGAAATGGCCTTTGAATTTTCAACTCTGGTGCCCCTCCCAATGCAACAAGGTGTTTCGCTCTAGTTTCCTAGCGCAAGGCAATTTCGAGCCAAATCGGAGCGCAAGCGCCTTTGACTTTTCCACGCCAGCGCTGCTCTCAAGATAACAAGTCGTTTCGTTGCAGTTTTGGAGCGCAAGCCCATTTCGGGCCAAAAAATAGTGAAATGTAGGTGGGGCCTGCATCCACTAAGCGCATGTTTCTATCTAGCCCCCTTGCCTCAGCCAAAGTTCCTCAAAGGTGCTTCTCAGTGACACAAGGTGCATATTCATCCAGTTTAATTGTAGTCAGTCTGAGAAGCTTCCAGAATTGATGTTCCTGGATTTCAGAATCCTATCTTTCATTAAGGAGGTTCCAGCAAACGAGGATATGAATCCACCAACTAAACCTGTCAGCACATTGAAGAGGTGCAATTGCATTTCAGCGAGTCATCAGTTTCATGCCATGCCTCATTATTGTTGATGAGTGATGAAATCCTATCTTTGTTGCTACCGCGATGTTTTTTAGGTGTGCATTTATGTCTAAGAGGTGTAATCCTCTATAAAAGGCAGCAATTCTAATGTAATATGATGGACGTTTTGCTAGAGACTTGTTGTACATGAATTTTGCTATCAATACAGAGAATACTTGGCTCTAATTATGAATTCTTGTTTGTGTGTGTGTTTTCTATCTTATATTTCTAATAAATTCTTCGCTTTGTCTATGGGTTATAATTCCATGTTTGTATTTAGCTCCCGATAGAGGGTGAACACTGGAATAACTCTGGAAATTGCACATATAAGGCGTCTGGTTTTAATTTCTGTTACATTTTCTGTGTTGAGTGCTATTGATTCAGAGTGCAATTAAGTTATCGTGTTGCTTGTCCATCACCCCTGTTCTACTTGGCCTAAGGCCATATTTCCCATCCCTTTCAGTCATTTCAATTTCTTTCATGTTCCTTAATCTCAATCCCCAAGTTAGAATAGTAAGGGAACCAACCCATCTCTGGAGATTAGCACGGGAGGCATTTCTTCCTTCAGGCCTTTCAATGTTGGTCGGGTATAGGGCGCATGGATGAAACATTCCATACCTAAGGCAGATTTTTGACCAACACTAACACTAAACTAGCACAAGCTAAATTAATTATTTTTAAATATAAATAAACAAAATTTACGTCTAACTAGTTAGTATACTCAAGTGAACAAAGAGTTCTTCACTTGCTCCTACAAGGTGGCATCATCTATAGTAATACCATCCAAAATAACACATACATGTTCATGACTAATAATCAATCGTTTAGCCATAACAATCACACCATATCTCCACCCTGTATATTTTTACTTAAAAAGGCTCCTCCAATATCTTATTTCCAATCATTAATAGAATCAACATCGCTTCAATGGGGAACCCAAACATTGTATCTATGACAAACTCAAAGGAGGTTCCTTCAACCTCATATATCCATAAGCTACCAATAGAGGTATGTATAGTGGGACACTAGAATCATGTATCTCTATGTTCTATGTTGCATGGGAAGAGACCATGTCACCTTTGGCTTGGGATGAATAGGTCATGAACTTTTGGTCTATTATCTCACCCTTAATGCTTTATGAGTGCATCTAAATCATAAACATGCAATAACACATAATCATACAAACAAAATCAAGTATGAGTAAAGGAGTTACTTTAACTATGCAATTTGATCTTAGTGGCTAAGAACAAAATACGTCTCGATATTCCTCTAATATTTAGTTTCACATTATCTTTGAATACACACAATACAAGCAAGATATTTCTAGTTAACTTGTAGAGTTCATGCTAAAATGAATTGGTCCAAACAAGATAGAAATTAGCCACCTCAGTCAATCCATGAGGATTATCCTACTTCACTCCCATCTCAACCTTTTATAATTTTTATATATTTTTACATAGAAAAACATCTTTCTTTTTGGAGCTTTTTCTTAGGAGGCCACCCCATTAAAAAGAAAAAAAAGACATTACATTGTTGTCAAGTTAATTAAACCATATAAAATTTGATTTTTTATCAAAACTATTCTTCATTTGTCTTTCTATCAAAAATATTCTTCATATTCCTTAAACTGCTAAGTTTTTGCAATCACTTACTTGATATCATTTATATTAAAAGATACAATCTCACTCAACCAGCTACCTTCTAAAATTTGAAATTTTCTAAGATGAAGATCAACACTACGAATAAATAAAATATTTCTTACTTGGTTTTTTTTTTTATAAATATACCAACAATAATGACCTATTCATTCCCTAATAACTCTTTTTTATGGGTCTTATTCATGCCCATTTTCATCATCTCTTTGGTTTTATTTATGGGCTTAGCGCCATTTCTTGTTAACACTTTATTTTTTTTTGTTTTCCCAATCAATATCATCTTAATTTCTCTATTATTTTGTTTTTACTTCTTGGGCTTTCCTATATTTTTCACTTCCACTAACACTTTCATCTTCATTAGTATCTTCATTATGTTCATTGTGAGACTTATCATCTATAGGTTTGCCTTGCTCTAGAGGATTGGAAGTGCATGGAATAACCTCAAAAGCACTTTCTTTTTTATGTTGCCCTAGAAAACCTAGAGTGCAAGGATGTTTCTCCATAGTAATTATCTCCTTATGCTATCCTAAAAACCCTAAATTACTAAAGATATCATCCTTCCTTGTGTCTTTATTATGCTGCTTTTTAAAGTGCAAGGTAAACTCTATGTTATGTTCATTTCTATTGCAAGAAGAGGATTTCATACTAAAGGAAAACGAAGGCAATTTACTTGGAATTTGTTTTTAAAAAATTCTCTATATCTTTATGCGTACCTTTAATTCCTTATGAATTTGAACTTGAATATTGTACTTGCTCTTTTTTGTTCATTTTTGTTTCTTCTAATGGTTAATCTATGTGAACTATGATGGTTTATGTCATCTAATATTGTATTTAAGATTTCTTTGCCTCTTTTTTTGGGAATGGAATGTCTTTGATCTAATCTAGCTTCTACTATACTATGATCTCTCATCTTGAAGTTTATCTTATGACCAAAATGTTATGTCTTTTTCTCAATTTTCACTTTGGAATATCTTGCCATTTGTCCTCTCATAATATTGTTGACATCTAAATAGTATTTTCATAATCCCCTTGTTGATCTCATTCTCTTGATTCAAACTTAGTCTTTGTGAATTGTGGTAAATGTTTTGAAACACTTATATATATATATATATATATATATAACATGCTTTCGCTTCTTAGTGGTTGATGCCTCATGGATGAATTCCCCTACGGTGTTGACAATATTCCTTAAAACATCCTTATTAATAAGTTGATGTGGAAGTCCAAAAAGCCTAACTCTTATTAGAAGTTTTTAAATACAAAAAATCTATCACTTTACGGTATTAAATTTATTTTATCCCTAATTTCCAAACTTAAAAATAAGAAAAATCCTTTAAAAAGAAAAATTATGGAGTAATTTAAATTTAATCCCATCTTCCACTTGATTCAATTTAAATGTCCAAATACTTTAACCAATATCCATGGAACATATATATTAACCATATAAACCCTTTGCTTTAAAAACCATTATACCACATTTGATCATCTCATCCTTGATTATAATCACTTCTAATATAACATATGCTCTCCCGGTCGAACTTGTTTGGCATGGAATTCGTACTTCCACCTAGAACATCCATACTTATCAAGTTATTATTAAGTCTTTCAAATATGACTTTTCTAGATTTTTGTCAACAACATTTTATATTTAAAAAATATTTATATATTATTATTTTGCTTCTATTACTTTTATTGAGAATATTTTTTTGTTTTTAATACTTTAAAGAGAACTAAATGACAACATGCTTATTCAGGGCGGGTCATCTCCATCCCTACCATGACCTCTCATAAGTGCCAGAGCTAAACTTATCAATAAGGGCCAAACAAAACCATCATACACTCGACCACATCGCAGTTAACCTTGGACCTTCCGAAGCAGAGCCAATAGGGGCCAAACACAACCATCATACACTCGTTCACAACGTGGTTAACCTTAGACCTCCTAAGGCAGAGCCAAAGCCAGAACCGTTGCATTGTACCCGAGAACTAAAAATTAAATGAGTTGTGTGGTAAACCCCTAAGACGGACACATAAAATTTATTTAGGTAGTTTGATAAACCCTACTATCAACACATAGGGCTGAGTAGTCTCCTCCCAACCATGATCCCAACCCCTCGTAAGGCCGAGAGCTACACTTATCAATAGGGAATTAATTAATAGCATAAACCCCTACAATCAACACATCGAGTTGAACAATCTCCTCCCAACTATGATCCCTCGTAAATCCGAGAGATACACGTATCAATAGAGAATTAACACAGCCAAAAATAACAGTTTGAACTTTGGTTATCAAAGCATGGAATACAACGCTACCTCCATTGGCTCAAATTTGAAGGTCCAAAGTTTTTACCATTCAGCTATGTCATAAATAAGTTAAATTTTAAATATAATATCTAGTTGATGTTTGTTTTTAAATTTAAACTGAATTATATTATCTTTTAATACTAATAATTTGAGAATATTAATGATAAAAAAAGGAGTGAGTATCACCTTCAAAGTTTTTTTCCTATATTTTTGGACTAGTTCAAAAAATAAAGGATTTTCATAAGGAAATAGTGAGAGGTAAAAAAATAAATATCATTTAAAGAAGCCTTAACTAGAAGTAAGCAATGCTGTAGTTGGAGGAAGTAATATTTTATCAATCAAGAACAAAAGAAAGATACTAAATATTTATCGAAAATAATTATCAAGGATGAGATAGTTGAACATGATATAATGGTTCTTAAAACAAATGATTAATATGCAAGTTCAATGAATATTGACTATTTTTTTAAAGATTCAAAAGTAGATTAAATAAAAGATGAGATTGAGTTCACATTATTCAATAAATTCCCTTCAAAAATAATTTTTCATCATCTTATCTAGTTTAAAAGTTAAATATAAAATAATGGATGGGAGGCCATGGTTTATAGGAAGAGAGCTTGTATTTAAGGCCATGGAGTGAGCATTTTTTATGGAGACAAAACTCTCAAAAGGATTCCAGTACGGGTTAGATTTTTTAGACTAGTGTATAATCATCGAGAAGGTTTTGAATACATTGGTAATACTCTAATGAATTTCATCCATGATAAGTAACCATGGATAAGTAACCATATTTTTTAAAATTTATTAATATTAAGTGCAACAAAATAGAATGGGATCAATAAGTGGATTATGAAAATATTACATTTTGATTTTGATATTTTTTGAAATTGGACACATGACAAGGGATTGCAATATAAAAATGATAAAAAAAGAAATGAAATTTTTTGGTCATGATACAAGTTGAATTATGAAGGGGATCAAGTTATAAACAAAACCCCAAAAATTCATAAACAAAACCCCTCCATCTTATTAGATGACAAAGATCATCATGGTCTATTCAAAGCAACCATTTCAAGAAACTAAGAAGGATATACAGTGTGAGGAAATACAATGTGAATTAAAGTTTTTTTTTGGTAGGTAAAATTTTTTTATTTACTGTTCGGGTTAAAGGGTCCCATCCCTATTACAGTAGGCATACTTAGAGCCAGTAATACATGACCGGAAAGAACAATCAAAAACCATATGGGACTTATCCCTCTACTATCTAGCCCATCCAAATCTAGGACCAAAAAAAACATAACTAGGACAAAAACACTGCAGTCACATGCAATCCAGGTGCCTACAGGACAACTTCCCAGGACTACTAGGAAAATTTTTTCTCTTCCTGCTGAACTTTTTCATTCTGATCATGAGACAGGAGGACATTGAGCAGAGTAGGGAGATCCTTTAGTTTGGTAATTGCATTGGCGAGGAGAGTAATACCTTCCCAACAGATGTTAGCGATCGATTGTAGGTGGTCTATCACTTCGCTAACTTGGTTGAGGGCCACAAAGCGAAGCTTGGCCTTGACGTTGATGGTCTGGTCCTCATCTTCATCCTTGATTATCTCTAGAGATGGACGTTGGTCGCTCGATTTTTGATGCTTCAGCTTGCTGGATTTTCTTCTTTTTTGGGAGGGCTTGACCAATTTCTGCTTGAATCTTGGACGCTCGAGGAGTGAAAATGATGCAACATGAGCTGGTTGTCGATAGTGAAGGTGGCCCATTGGGCTGGCAGGGTGTGATGACACGAGCCGAGCACCCTGCATTGAAACCCGTACTGACATCGATTCGAAGAATGATGTAAGTTATGGAGTTCCAAAGGTTTATTGTGTTAAAAGAAAACACCCCTGGTGTTGACGAAACACCATCGTGGTGGCAAGAGCCACCTCTTGTGGTTTTCTTTCGAAGTGGGCTAGCGTTAAAAAAAACATCGTTGGTATTGACAAAATACCTTCAAGGCAGCTAACACTGCATTTTGTGGCTAGATTCCACATCTTGATTGGCTTTTGTGATGACATCCTGAGGGAAGTCTTCTTCCCAAATGATCAGGGTGGTTTGGTTGACTGCTCTGTTGGCCAAGAGGTCAGCTACCTTATTCGCTTCCCAAAATACATGGTTGATCGTGCTTTGGGGGTGGTGACTAAGGGAGGCTTGACAAACTTGAATGATGTTTTGGATGTTCCATCCTCCTTTGTTGTTGTTGGTGATGTGGCCAACTACAACAGTCGAATGTCCTTTGAATATGATTGGTCTGGACAGGGCTTTGCTTACCTCAATGCATCTCCACAGTGCTCGGGCTTTTGTGTAGTTATTTGTTTGGGACACCAAACGTTTGGAAAAACCCAGGATGATGCTACCAGATTGGTCTTTGATGATGCCTCTAGTCACTGCATTCCCTGGGTTGCCTTTAGACGCTCCATAAAAGTTGACCTTGAGCCATCCCAGGGGAGGGGGGTACATTTGGCACTGGTCCTAGAGCTGGGGAATTCTGAACTTTGGTGCATTTTGTTGAAATATCAAGAGAACCAAACAAAAGAGATTCAATCCCACAGGTTGGGATGTCAGTGCAGGGGAAGAGGTTGTTGTTCTCAATGGAAAAGGATAAAGCTCTTGTGGCAACAACATCTGAATTTTTGGTTTCTTATTAAAAATGTGATTGTTGCACTTTAGCTAGATTTTCCACACCACATGATGGAGCAGAGAATTCCATAGAAAGTTGAGTCTTGGATTTCTGAAGACCTTGGGCCATTGGATGAACAGGTCCAAGATAGAGTTGGGCCATACCCAGTTGACCTGGAATCTACTGATCAAGGATGAGAAAACATCCCATGCAAAGGGGCACTTGAGGAGGATGTGTTGGGTGGATTCCCACGCTTGGGTGCATAGGTAGCATCTGTTGGGAGCTATGACGCCCCTTTGAATCAAATTGTATGTGGTCAGGATTTTGTTATGGACTGCAAGCCAGCAAAAGTATGCTACTTTCAGGATCAGATGCTTGAGCCAAATAATTCTGGCTATGGCTAAGCTATCAATGGTCCTGGGATTCTTAGGAGGTAACCCATCATATGTGCTACGGATCTAAAATTGAACTGCCCATCACTGGACCCTTTCTAGCACAACTCGTATTTCTTTTGGGACTATGGAACGAAGTTTACCCTGAGGATAGCCTAAAAAGTTACCATGGCTTTGTCAATGACTGTATTTCTCACTTTGAACTGGATATGTTTCCATCGTCGGTTCCCCTATTCTGTGGTGATGAAATCAACTACTCTGGGACCAAAATTATTATCTATGAGGTGTTTTATGGCAGCTAGTTCAAGAACTTTGATGAGGGGATCAATTTTTGGTCGAAGAGTCATTCTAGAAGTCTATGTCATTACCATATCCCAGCTACCACCTTGAACTGCATCAGAGAAGTTGCTTAGTGTGGATTATGGGTTTTCAAAAGTGGGATCCATTACAAGGGATCCCTTCATCCATGAACGAGTGATGTTGCAAGTACTTTCTTTTGACAATAGATACCCATTCCAGGTTGGCATTGGTGGTAACCTTCCACACTTATTTTTCCAAGAAGGTCTGGTTCATGAGACTTATTCAGTGCAGTCCTAGCCCACCCCTATTTTTTGGTGTACAAACCTTGTCCCATGCCACCAGGTGGAACTTCCTTTGGTTATCATTTCTTGCCCACAGGAAGTGCTTCTAAATTTTTTCTATAGCTTCTCCCACAGCAGCTAGGATTTTGAAGACGAATAGGAAGTACACTGGGATGCTCTGGAGAACTGACTTAACCAAGGTTGCTTTGCCTGCTTGGGAAAGGAGAGCCCCTTTCCAGCCTGCCAATTTCTTGTGGATTTTTTCTATGACACTATTCCACATAGCCTTGAGTAGCCTTCCTTTGAACATTGGGAGATCCAAGCAGGTGGTCAGGAGTTCAGCAATGTTACAACCCAAAATACCTATAATTTTACATTGTCTTTTTATGGAGGTGTTGATGAAGTAGAGTTTACTATTTGTGAAGTTGATCTTCTATCCAACAGCTTCCTTATAGAGGTTGAGGATGGACTTGATGATTTTGGTCTCAAAAACCGAGGTAGTAGTGGCCAACAGGGTATCATCTACAAACTGTTGGTGAGTGGAAGGAGGGAGGCCACTGGTCACCTTGATGCTGGAGATCAGATTTCTGGTGGAGGTACATTTTATGGCTCTTCCTAGACTATCGACCAAGATGATGAAGAGAATGGGGGAGAGGGGGTCCCCCTGTCTTAGTCCTCTGGTGCTAGGGAAATACCCGATTGTTGAGCCATTGACAAGGACATAGAACCACAAGGAGGAGATGCAGTTTGAGATCAAGTTAACCCAATTTTTGTAAAATCCATACTTGAGGAGGATTTTAGTCAAGAACTCCTGGTTAAATCTGTCAAAGGCTTTGTTCATGTCAAGCTTGAGAAAGAAGCTAGAGGAGTTGGATTTATGGGCTGAATGGATAAGCTCATGGACCGTGATGACACCGTCAAGAATGTTCCGCCCCTTGATCGTACTACCCTAGTAGGGGTCGATGATGGAGGGAAGGATCTCAATGATTTTGCTGGCCAGGGCTTTGGAAATAATTTTGTAGATGACATTACACAGGTTGATGGGGCGATAGTCAAAAAGGGACTGGAAATTCTACCCCTTAGGAATCAGGGTCAGGAAAGTAGAATTGACATCTCTAGGAATAATTTTGGTGTGTTGCATTTCAAAAATGGCAAGGCACAGGTTAGGGCCAACAATGTCCCAGTAGGTTTGGAAGAACCTAGGGGAGAAACCATCGGGACCTGGGGCTTTGTCAGGTTGCATAGAAAATAGGGCATGGTGGATTTCCTTATGAGAAAGAGGGCTAAGGAGTATATTTTTCATAGCCTCAGAGATGGATCTAGGGATGTTCTTAGGGAGGTAATCCATGGCCTGATCGAGGGATGTACGGGGGGCAAGGAGATTCTCAAAGTGGCAGACAGCTTCACCCCGAATCTGGTGGATGTCAGATGTGAAATACCCATCTTGTCTGATGAGACCTTTTATCCTATTAGCTCCCCTATGCTTGAGAGTAGAGATATGAAAAAACTTGAAGTTGGAGTCGCCTTCCTTGAGCCAAAGCTACCTTGACTTTTGGTGCCAGAACATTTCTTCTTTGCGTAGGGTATTGTGGTAGTCTGAAAGCAGACTCCACTCCTCATCCCTGATACTGTCATCCCCCTGTCCTTTCTAAAACATGTCCTCGATCCGTTCAATCCTGGTTCTGATGTTATGCTTATTTTCAAAGATATTCCCGAAGGTCTCCCTGTTCCACACTTTCAAATTTTTTTTAATTAGTCAAATTTTTTACATTACCTGATTGGTGGCAGTCCCAGGAAATTTTATTTTCCACCATTCAACAATCTGGTTTTTGAGTTCAGGGTGTTGAGTCCACATTGACTCAAACTGAAAATGTGTCTTGAACTAAGTCTTGCTTACAGTTTCGAAAATGAGCGGGCTGTGGTCATACCCTATCTTTGGGAGAGCTTGAAGGCTGGCATCTCCAAAGAGGGGACAAGCCTCTTTGAAGAACACAAGCTTATACTGAGAGGGAAGGTGAACAATATAATACCAATTTTTAATTTTTTCTCAATCAATATTATGCAATGTATAGATAGCAATATCAACAACAGTAATCAAAGCAATGCAAAAAACACCATACACAATAGAGACACCACAATTTACATGGTTCACCCAATGTGGGCTACTCCAAAAGAAAATATTTTACTAAAATTTTCTCAATCAATATCTTGGGAATCCTTCCCTATTACAATGTTTATGGACCTCTATCCAAAGGAGATTTTGATCCCCTAAATCAAGTTCATGGATATCTATCCATAGGAGAACTCTTTCTCCTATGCTCTAGTTGATGATCCTCTAGAAGACTACTACCTCCACTACACTAGATTGTGGATCTCTCTCCACTGAAGACTTTTGTCCCCACTCAGAAGACCTATCCTCACTGCCCTAGATGGTGGATATCTATCCACTGGAGACTATTGTCCTCTCTGCTCTGTCACCTCTAAAGCTCTGTCTCAAATCTGCTCAACAGGTCCACTCAAAACCTGCTCAAATCTGCTCAATAAGTCCACTCAGAACCTGCTCAAATATACTCTATAAGTCCACTCAAAACTTTCTCAAATATGCTCAACAAGTCCACTCAGAACTTGCTCAAATCTACTCAACAAGTCCACCCAGAACTTGCTCAAATATGCTCAACAAGTCCACTCAGAACTTGCTCAAATCTTCTCAACAAGTCCACTCAGAACTTGCTCAAATATGCTCAACAAGTCCACTCAAGACTTTCTCAAATCTTCTCAACAAGTCCACACAGAACTTGCTCAAATCTGCTCAACAAGTCCACTCAGAACTTTCTCAAATTTGCTCAACAAGTCCACTTAGAACTTGCTCAAATCTGCTCAACAAGTCCACTCAGAACTTGCTCAAATATGCTCAACAATTCCACACAGAACTTGTCCAAATATGCTCAACAAGTCCACATAAAACTTGTCCAAATATGCTCAATAAGCTCACACAGAACTTAACCAATCTCATAGAAACATAAAGTGAATTATTAGAGACCCAATATGTTTCAACTCAATGCTCAAACACTTTCTCAACTCAAATAAGAAAATAGGATAGTTTGTTTTATGGAACTTGAACAATCACTTCATACAACCACTTGACTAGGCTCAACCAACTCTACTCAACCAATCACTCAATGAAACACCCCTTTCTCACAAACCCTAGTCCAAGCATATAACCACCAACTCAAAATGTTTCCAACAATGCTCAACAACAAATCTCACATAATAATGATACTCATGTTCTTTTAAAACCCTAGTTCAAGTTCTTTGCAAAATAACTTAATTCAACAACAATGCTCATAAAACAATCTTCACATAACAATGATACTCATGTTCTTTTCAAACCCTAGTTCAAGTTCTTTGCATAACAACTTACTTCAACAACAATGCTCATAAAACTATCTTCTTCACACAAACAATGTTCTTTTCAAAACTCTAACTCAAATTCTTCACACAACCAATTGTTTCAACAACAATGCTTATCACACAAGGTTTTAACAACTCTTTATTCCAGAAAACCTTGAAGCATTAACTCAAACACTCTCTAAGAGAAAACCCTAATCAAGTCCTTTTCAGTCCAAACTTATTTTTAGAAAAAAATTCAATCAACTCAACTATGGAAGAATTTGCCCATACCTTTTGCTTGACAAGGAGTAAACCACGCAAATCTGCCACAATCACAATCACTTCTTTGCCAATCTCAATAAGGGTTAGAAGATAATAATTTTCTCAATGAATCACAATACAAAAATATATCAAACAATATACACCTTATCACTCCAAATTTAAAATAATATCCAACACCTTCATAATAATATTTTTTGGCAAAAATCCCTTTAAAAATAAAATCAACACTCTTAAAGTCTTACTCCTCCAATATGCAAATATAACAATTTAAGACTTTATTAAAAATAAAATCAAACTCCTTATAACTCCAAAAATAATTTCCAACAAACACAAATTTCCAACTAGCAACCCTTTTAACTCCAAACTTTAGGCAATATTAAAAATAATCAAAATTTAATTACCTTGCCTTTGGAGGGATTAGAACCCTCTACGCAGTCCATGACCAATGCCTTAGCCATGACTCCAACTGCCACGTGAGCTAAGTGCTCGCTTGGGAAGGGGAGAGCACTGTGTGCTCTATGAACCTTCCTTTCTCCGCCAAAATTTCTCTGCCAAAAATAAAAACATGCACCTTCCCTTGGCGCTTCAACACAATGCAAACACTGCCACCATGTTTCGAACGCAGGCCACTCGATGCCTCAATGTTTTAGCCAATGCCTCCTTGCCACTAGGCCATGTTGCCTAGTTGGCTCCAAAATTTTTGTCACTTTCAAATTATTCCCAATCGCTGCCACAAGGAAATACGAAATCATTGTTTTCTCACGAGCTTCCTCTTTCATAGTTCGCATCCAATCACGTTTCAAAGCAAGGATAATTTTGAATGCCTTTAAGGCATGGTATATATAGCCTTTCCACCTTTATGCAAACATGTCGGCGCTCCTCTAACTTTATTCGACGTTGGCGCTCAAATTAATTTATAAATGATTGAAATTTATTTAAATTTATATATTTTAAATTAATTTAATAAAACCTTTGGTTTTATTAGGGCCTTATCTAATTGCACAACTTGGTATTAATGATATTTATTTATAAAATTTAAATTCCTTTTGAATTTAAATATTTTATAAATATTAGACATCCTTTTAACTTTGCAATAGGTCTCCTTTGGTTTTTATAAAAAACCTTTTAACTTATGCTCCCATATAATATTAAAATATTATGAAGCCCTTTTGCCTTTAACTTTTGTACTGTTGAAGCTTCTTCCTGGATATCAGTGACAACTTTGATGACTTTATTTCTTTTTGAATTCCTTGACATTAATGATGACTTAATCTGGTGACATCAATGATAACTTTGATGTAGGGACTCAAAATGTCCAACACTCTTGTGACAACAAAAATCGGTCCAGGCGCTCTTGGATGAGGTTATCTCACTTCCTTTTGTTGCTCCATGTGAATTGGGACCCCCTCAACTAAATGTCCATAAGAGCATTGGAATCTATGAACTACGTCGAGTCATTTGTTGATCTTTGGGTTATGACGTTTCCTTCTGTATTTTCTAAAAAGTGCAAGGGAGAATTGAAGTCTCCTGCTAAATCCCATGGGATGTTGACAAATGCTTGCCTCATCTGAGTGATGTTATTCCATAAATCCAATCTATCTTGAGGTGTGTTGGGGGCGTAAACATTGGTCATGACCCAAGAGATATGGGAATTGAGATCATGAAAGAAGATTTTGGACAGTCGGTATTATCCTAAGATGAATTTGCCTTCGACTTTGGCTGGGTTCTATAGGCAGAGGAGACCACCTAAGGAACCATAAGCTGGTGTATAGATGAAGTCACATTTTTTCCAGATGATCTTGGCAACCCTTGGTGACCATTGGTCATGTAATTTGGTTTCTTGTATGAGAAATATTATGGGGTTAGAGTATTTCCTCATGGTAGCAGCCAACATTTGTTTGGCTGCCCCATTCAGTCCTCTCACATTCCAAGAGAGGACTTTCATTTGGAACTTTTAGAGGAATTTTTGTCCCCTTTGACTTATTGTGCAGGGGGTTTGGGTTTTCTGCTTTCTTCCTTGATGATGTTTCCAATTTCCTGGAATAGGCTTTTTTGCGTGCCATTGGCTATGTCCTCGACGGTGTCATGGATTCTCCTTTTTGTGCTGAAATGTCTGCCCTTTTTTCTATCACCTCCTACATCAATCTGGGACTTTTTGAAGCTTTGAGTTTATTTTGGGCTCTAGTGTTCTGGGGATTCTTGGGAAGACTCCTTGCTACTAAAATCGACGTTGTTTATTTTGGCTGACAAGGCGGGAGATTCATTCCCATAAGGTGGGGGTGATGAGGATGGGGAGGTGAAGGGCTGAGGTGGTCTGGGAGGTGGGCTTCAACAGACGATGCTGTTATAGGGGGGGTGACGAACGCGGAGGAAGAGGGGGAAAGGAATTTTCCTAGGGAGAGTTGGCTCTAGGGCACAATTGAGGGACTATGTTTGGACTAGGGAAAACCTTGACAGGGAGCTCTCCTTCCTCAATCATCTCAATGGAACCAGAATAATTGAGTAAATTAATTTTTTTCGAGATAGAGAACATACTACTTACCTTTTACGCATCTCCGATTGATGGTGGTCGAATCTATTGTTTGCTCTTGGGGTTCAGGTTCTATCCTGTATTGATGTTAGATTTTTTTCTATTAGGTTGGTCTGGACGATCCGTGGTCTGGAGGTCAGAATTTGCATTTTTGCATTTCAAGCACTGGGGTAGGAGATGCCCTTGATTTTGGCACTTCGAGCAAAAAGCAGTTTTGTTCTCAAACTTTAGCGGATGTCTTCGTCTGAAAGCTCCATAGATTAGGTTAAGGTGATATGGAAGCTAAAATTCCATATTCAAATTGACGCAAATGCACACTTGGGTGAGCCAAGTCTTGGCACGGGTAGTTGGGTCTAGCGACTAATTACCTGAGTGCACAGGCTAATCCTCGAAGCGCATCCTCATAGAAGAAGTGGGCAAGGAGATTTGGGAGCTGAACCCAGATAGGAGCATGGTTAATGCTCTAGGTATCTGGGTCAAACTCTAGTTCCCATATTATGAGGAAAAGGCTTCGCCTTTCGAAAAACCAAGGACCCCCCGACAAAATATGTTTTGCATCTTCCCGAGTGTTGAGTTGGATCATAAAAAATCCCCTAGACATCGCGGACATCTCTAGACTTCTTAGGGTTTTCCATTTGGTTGCTGCTAAATATCAGATTGAATCCATATCCATGTGTTCCCCAATGAATTTCCCTACCAAGGAGAAAGAATCTCGGGTGGCATACCCGTCCATGAGTTGTTTAGGGCACAAAACATCGTATCCCTGGGTTACAAAGTTACTCGGAGTGACTGAAGTCTTTCTAGGTTTGCTCTAGAGGAGCTCTGCGTAGGAAGTTTAGCTGTATTTTTCCCATTTTCGCTTGGCTTGTCAGGGGGGTCTTTCCCCTTCGCATTCCCACTTTGGTTAATTCCAATCTCGGCAAGCGGATTGTCCACTTCTTTGTTCGCCATCGCGTGGGGGTTGGGTATGCCGCACAATTACACGTAGCTCCCCAATCGATCAATAGCTTTGTTCTGATTTTCACCTACTGTTGAGACATTGCTCGATGGTTCGCTCGCCATCACTTATATATCTTCTCCCCAAATAATTTAATTTTAAATATTAGCTAAAGTATACCTTTTTCAATTCAACAAAAGTGAATTGAGATACCTTTTCTTGAAAACAACAAAAAGGTATAAAATCCTAAGCAACATTCCTAAGCTTTCTTGATAAGAGTCATGATGTTCTAAGTTTTCAAAAGGAATTAAAGTTTCAAAGGAAGATGTAAAGTCAAATTTCAAAATGGATAAAGCAAAAGAGGTTAAGTTGAATCTAGGTAAATCAACTTCAATATCCTCATATAGTAGAATTTATGTTAGAGTATATTACATCATTTAGGTCATGTAAATGTACCACCTTTGATACATAGTTAGAGTAGGAGATTACTTTAGGTGAAATTTAGCTAGTTACATCATGTAATGGATAAATGCACAAGTGTCAATATGAAAGGTGTCCCCTTGTACAACTAGGTAGAGTGTTGGCCAAGGAAACCATCTTCCTATATAAAAGGGTTTCATAGTAAGTGATTAAACATCACCGTAGGTAGTAGTAGTGTAGAAGGTAAACTCCATTGGTAGAGTACAATTTAGTCCTTTAGCATATATTCATGGAGTGTCCATTTCCTCCATAGTTGCATTGTATTATTTTCATCATTAATACTTATAGTATACTTCTGTCATATTGCAGAATTACTTTCCTTCATATTTTCTACATCTAGAGATTACCATATCCCATAGCATACTTCATCAAAAGCTAATAATGGTATCAGAGCCATGGTGAATACATATAGAATAAGGAGAGTCACAAGTATTGAAGTAAATATCAGTTTAAAAAATACTAAGATCACATCTGGCTAGAGTCTTTCCACAGAGTTGCAAAAAAACTTGTGAAGATCAATACTCAACATTCATTCCACTAGATTGACAAATCAACTAGTGAAGACTATTTACAGATCTAGATTTTTTCATGTTAACTACTGTCTAAAGTTTTTTGTTGTAGAAAATTAAATCTCATAAGTTGGGGCACTTCCTACAATAGATAGAGAAGGATTTAACCTTTGTTTCCTGAAAGTCTATGTGCTTTCATTATGGAGAGATTAGTTCTTTGTTGTAGAAAAAAATGAGACACTACAGAAAAGACTCTAGGAGAATAGTCTTAATGAAATTTGGAGATTGGAGATCTCCATTGCTAGATAGAAAAATTCACATTATAGAAGAAAATGCCATATAAGCCTTGATCCAGAAGAAAATGCCACAAAATCCTTGATCCAAAATAAAAGGCCATGGAAGCCTTAATATTAAAGAAGACTCCATAGAAGAGTACTTGATCCAAAAGAAGACTCCAAAAAAGAGTCCGTGAGACATAGAAGATATAATATTGGTGATCTCCATTGAATATTACGAATTGCATATTAGCTAGAATATTTCCAAAAGACTATGAAGACTAGGACTCAACAAAAAACTCATACCACTAGTTTCAAGAATAACTAGTGAAGTTGAAAAGGTCTAAAAAAGACCCCATTGGAAACAACTTATAGAATATTTGTTCTAGAAGAACCTGAAGAGATCCATAGAAGATCTCATTGAAAAACTTCCAATATTGGAAGAGATAAAGAGGGACTAGTAAAGTCTTGTTCCTGATCAAAGAAGCAAAAAAATTTAGAGATCCAAGAAGAAGATCTCAACACCAACACTTCCACAAGGAGAAGATTTAAGAAGAGGTCTCATTTAGAAGACCAGAGAAGCTGCAAGATTGAAGACCTTGGAGAGGTCTCCAGGAGAAACAAGAAAAATGCTTGGAGAGCCTTATTGGAGAACTTATTGAAGCATCATCAAAGGAGTTACTAGAAGAACTCATTGGAGAAATCCACTACCAAGGAAAAGCTTCTGATAGTGAAGGATTTGGGACAATTATCATAATCCAACAATAAGCCCAAGAGAGAAGGAAGAGTCCAGTGAAGACCTCAAGATATCTAGAATCTTGAGAAAAATATCCTGTTTGAAATTAAAATTCAACAAGAATATTAAAGTAGGATTTAGACAGAAGAAGTGTACTAAATCCAAGATATTTGGATATTGCCTCTCACAACAAGAAGGCACATTTCAAAGATAAGAGTTTTATGAATCTACAACAGAAAATAGAAGATCACTTGAAGTATCAAGCCACCAAACCCTATGCTTAAGATATAAGGTCTGAGACCATGTTTTGGTGAAGCAAGTATAGAAATAAAATTTAAATTGCTATACATAATTCCATTTCCACTTAAATGATGCTACAGATCTTCAGTTATTGTAGTATAGCAATAATCATGCACAAAAAAACCTGCAACAACAATAATAACAACAATAAAAAAATAACAACAATAGTAGATCACAGTAATTACAAGCAATTTCATATTAACAATGTCATTTATGATACAACATTACAGTTTTAGCATTACAATATGTAACCTACAAAACCTAGGTAGAATATCCTTCATGGTTGCATACAAGACTGGATTACATCAATCCCTCAACCTGCTTGACTACCTTCAATGCCTGAAGAAATTTTGAACCCTTCAATCCATGAACAATCTAAATGAATGAGGGGAGGGCTTATTTATACACCAAAAAGTAGTTATGCCCTCCAACTACCTCATAACTTCCCTTACATTATATTTCATATGCATTTGCTTTTGTATTACTTAACATTTCCCACTACAAGATAAAATAGTAATTTAGACAATTGACTTACATCACTTTATTATTACATACAATATTAAATTACACTTTATAACATAATTAAATATATGCACACACATTTCATCAAACACTTTGCATACAATTATAAAATAACACAATACCAAAACTAATTCAACAAATAAAGACATCAATATGTCTGTCTACATCTATTCCCTCCTCTAAACTGGTCGACATCCTTGATAACCCAAGCTAAACACTAGGAGTAGAAGTACTGAACAATGTAACAAAATCTCTTGTCATGTTCCTTCCGCTTTCTTGTGTTCCATACATATTTGGCAATAGACTTCACTTGAGACTGCTCGCAACACCTTATTCTCTGATTGTGCACTCCCCTTGCTGCAAGCATGTGTAACATCAGCATGATCAACATTCTCTGAATAGGCACTTCACTTTGAGTAGTTAGCCATATTATCAACATGAGCAATGCCATCAACATCATGAACATGACAGTCAATGTCAGTCACCATCTGTATCGGGGTTCAAGGGGTGGGAGACCCCTTGTAGGGTCAAGGGACAACGTCCCTTGCGGGGTCTAGGGGCAGTGCCCTTCACGTGCTCCCTCACTATCCAAACCTCATTTTTCTTCTCATCAACATTTTGGAAGTCTTCACTCAATCTATTGAAACTGATTTCTCTCAAATCTAATTCAATGCTTTCTTGATCCAACTGACTTCTTATCAACCTCTGACAAACATATTCCTTGTCAAAGTTTACTTTTGATGACAACTCCTCGGACCGCACTGCCTAAAATGATAATAATGTTAATGACAATCCCGGATGGCTTAGTCTCTGATGGATTAGGCTAGACGGACTGATGGATACAATGTCTATATGTCTAGGACAATGGGTTAGAAATTTCAGATAGGTAGAGGTCTCATATGAGTTACACATAGGTAGCCATCTCAGATGGGTTACAAACAGGTCTAAATATCTTAGAAAGATAAGCTAGATGTTTGTACAAATTGCTAGATGTCTGGGATGAACATCTAGATAGATGACCAAACGTTTGGGATGGATGGCCAGACAAATGACCAAACATCTGGCATGGATGACCATAAATATGGTCAGATGTCTAGGATGCATGGTTATACAGATAGATATCTGGGTCAGATGACCAAACATATAGGTCAAACAACTAAACGTCTAGGATGGATGGCTAGATAGATGACCAGAAGTTTGGGTTATATGGCTAGACATTTGGGTTAGATGACTAGACATCTATACAGTTAGATGTATAGGATAGATGGCTAGATGTCTGAATGAGTAGACTTCCTCATACACGTAATTTATCAGAAATCAAACTTCTTCAAACGTGTAAGTGCTAGATGGGTACTTTCTAAATGGGTAGGTTTCATATGTGTAGCCTCCAAATAAGTAGCTTTTAGATGTGTACCCTCCAGACGACTCCATTTCATATGGATTTGCCTCGAACAACTTCTCCTTCTCAGACAGTTGCACCTTAGACATCTCCTACTCAGACTGCTGCACCTAAGATGTCTTCTTCTTAGAAAAATGCACCTCAGATATCTCCTTCTTAGACAACTGCACCTCAAATTTCTCCTTATCATATGACTTCACCTTATATGTCTGCTTCTCAAATGGCTGCATCTCAGACATATCCTTATCAAACATCTCCTTTGTTGCCATCTGAATTCATTCTCTATTCGTTCGAGTTCCATTCATCGATGAGATTTTTGCATCACTTTTCCAAGTCAAGGCATAATATAAAGCCTCTTGGTATGATCTTGGAGGAAATGTCTTCATATTCCTTTGATACATAGGGAGAAGTCCATCTATGAACCACATACTCTTTGATTCCTCTGAGTGGTCTTTCTCCACATGGTCAAACAACCTACTCAACCTTTGATTGTAAGAATGAACATACTCATTCTCTCCTTGTATGCTATAATTTTCATCAGTATCGTATGATCGAAATTCTTCCACAAATGCATCACACAACTCTTCCCATGTCTTGTACTTATTTTTTAGCAATTTTATGTACCAATCCATTGTGAATCCATGAAACGTTGCAGGAAACCACCTCCTCCAATCTACTTCATTGTTCTGCCCAGTTGCTTTCCACACCATGTAGAAAATTCTCCAATATCGAATCAGGGCTTCCTTCCCTTCTCCAATAAAAAGTGGATGCTTTAGTTTCCTTGCTTTGGTGGCTATGTTGGCCATTGGTGAGGTTCCTATCAACAATGTTTTCCCTCTTTCTTATTCTACTCTTGGATTCTCATCTTCCAAACAGTTGACTAGTCTACCTATTCTGTTGCTGCAAACATCTATATTGCTTCTCCAAATGTCTAGATTGCAGACATCTATACTACTTCTGCATACGTCCATATTGCATATTTCTAGACTGATGTTACAAACATACATATTGCAGATGTCTAGACTGCTAAATTGCAAACATCTAGGCTGCAAGCATCTACGAATCCTCGATCTATAAAATATTCACTTGTATTTTTGCATCCCCTGTTGGTGTGCACATCCCTTTAGAAAATCCTTAATCTAAAAATAAATAAATCTAGTACATCTTTACCTATGTCTTTGGCTGCACTCCATTATTTTTGTTGTGTATTTCCCCAAGGGTTTTACTTATCAGAACTCCATGTCACCAAACTGGATCCAACTTTGATCAAGCAACGACGTCAGAATGTAGAAATAAAATTTAACTTGCTATACACAATTTATTTCCACTTAAATGATGTTACAGATCTGCAATTATTATAGTATAGCAATAATAATGCACTAAAAAACCTGCAACACCAATAATAACAACAATAATAGCAATAGCAACAATAATGGTAGATCATAGTAATTACAAGCAGTTTTATATTAACAATAGCATTTATGATACAAAATTACAGTTTCAGCATTACAATCTGTAACTTGCAAACCCTAGGCATAATATCCTTCATGGTTGCATACAATATTGGACTGCATCAATCCCTCAACCTGCTTGACTACCTTCAATGTTTGAACAACTTCTGAACCCTTCAATCCATGAACAATCTGAATGAATGAGGGGAGGGCTTATTTATACACCAAAAAGTAGTTATTCCCTCTAACTACATCATAACTCCCCTCAAATTACATTCCATATGCATTTGCTTTTGCATTACTTGACATTTCTCATAAGAGGAAAAAATAGTAATTTATTCGACATAATTCACTTACATCACTTTATTCTTACGTATAATATTAAATTGCACTTTATAACATAATTAAATATATGCATGCACACTTTTTCAAGCACTTTGCGTACAATTACAAAATAACACATAATACCAAAACTGATTCAAAAAATAAAGACATCAATTTTTGCGTCTGTAGCAGGAAGCTATTATGGACGACCAACAAGAAGCTGGGGAATTCATTCATCACAAGGCATCAACTCGGTGAATCTAAACACCAAGATCTACATCATCTACAAAATTCATTAAAGGTAAGAAACTTGGGTGCAATTAATTGAACTTTAAATTAGGGTTCATTATCAAGTCTCATTAAGCACCATATTTGGATTAAAGTTGCAAAAAGAAGGGCTCATATTACAATCTTCAAGAAGGTGCATGAGATAGTTATTTTAAGATATTTATTTGCACATTAAAATAGGAGTTGGATGTATTCGAAAGAAAGAAATTTATCATCTACCTATTATCTATCTAGAAAGCAAGAAGACTACATCCTACAAACTAATTGTAGTGAAGAATTGTAGATTATTTAAGGGTTCTTTATAATTACTCTTAAAAGTTGCAGATATTATTAAGTGCATTTGAAACTACTTTAAGAGCTTATTAATAGGAGAAATAATGTGAGAATTAAAGTGCATTAAATTATATGTATTATTGATTCATTGTAATATACTAGTTGTTCATTAAACTAGTTACTATCAAAGGATTATTTTGTGTTTTTTGATTGTTAATATCAAGGGCACAAAAACCAACATACTATCAAAGTGTCTAGAGACACTATTTGGTGCACAAAATCTGCAACATTTTGTGGCCAAAAGAAGCCACTGATACAAATCAAAGAGTGGAAAATAAAATCCTTTAAGGAAGCTACAAATCGAGACTTGGTGAGTCTTAGATTCAAAGTGCACTTAGGATTTCATTAAAAGTGTAAGGGTGGAAATTTCTACTTCCAAAAATATTTATTAGCTTGGATCTATTCTTATTATACTATCTAAGTGAAATATTAGATATTAGTGTTGTCTAATAATAAAGGCAACAATACACTACTCTCAAAGGAATAAGAGCAAGTAGAGGTCATATTAAATAAGAAATAAGAAAGCATCAAGTCCTCAAGCTATATAGAGAGGAGCCTTCATAACAGAGAAGGAAATAACATCTAAAAGAGACAAATGATACACTAAAATTTGGTGCAAAATAAGGTCTCTTCTTAATAATACAATGGAGCACCATATACCTCTAAAATAGGTCAGAGTATTGAGTGTCTCAAGACACAAAAAAAACAAGTTTTCTACGTTGCTTGCACATCAACAAAGACAGAAGAGAAGTTGATTTAAGGTTCATAAGAACGGTCATCATCTCAATAGGTATAAAGGCAAAGTTTGAGCAAAAGAAAAGAGCCATCGAAGGGATCACATTGCTCAAGATTCGAGGCACGTAGAGCAAGCATCCACGTGCAGCATTAAGGTCAATTTAAGAAGGACATTATCGATCATTATCTACGAGAAATTTATCACTTGTGTTTCTACAACATAACTATCAACGCAAATAGGACAACACTATTAAGAAAGAAATAAGGAGCAATTACAACATATTTAAAGCATAGAAGAACAAAGCTAAAATGTGCTATATCCAAGATGTGGCTTGGAGAAGACATATGCAAAAAGAAGTACTCAAATCAACCATTGGTTTTCCATAAGACCACCATTGGAGTGTCATAATATCATTCCTCATCATCATAGCTAGAGCCACCCATACAGTAAATACATTGGCTTGGAAAGAAAGTGTTATCAAGAGCACTTGCTAGAAAGGAATATATGAGCTATAAAATGTTGGAGGGAAAGTGTGCATGCATAAAACCTAAGTGCCACTTGGCAGGAACACACCAAGCACCATTTCATTCCTCAATGCTCAAAGAATAATTGAACGCCTTTCTTCAAGTGATTACGGAATCATTAGGAGGTTACATATCTTTGCTATCATTACATAAGGGAATGAGCATTGGAATAATCTCAACGTTCATATTTATTGTAACTCCTAATTGTCGCTTGTCCAAAATTTGAAGAGGAATCCATACTATTTGAAGTGCTCAACTTGGACGAGGAAATAACGTAGGTAAAGCATGATCAAAGCATTACAAGGTGTGGAAGTACATTTATAGTGAGGAGATAAATCAAGCCTGTGTGCCATTCAAAGGAGTGTAAGTCTGCATTAAAGAGTTGTCATAAACCAACAACTCTAGCGCTCTTCTATTGGAGAATATTTGCATTGTCCAAACGTCATTCAAGGAGGAAAATATTACCAACACCATCCAAAGAACATTAAATTCTCATCCACACCAACCGTCGATGGATACGTTGAGCCACAAGGATTACTAAGGTAAAGTTCATATAATATCTACTTGCTTTAAGTCTAAGTGACATTGGATTTATAAGGATATAATTCATTTGCTATTGCAAGCATTCATCAAGCATTAGTAACATATTAAGCAAGCCCATTTCAAGAACATTTACATATTTGCAAATGATAAAGTAGGAGATATAAGGGTTTCTACTTGGAAAATTAGAATCCCATTTTTGCAAATATTATTATTTTCTAATATTCCAAATTAGGGAGTTATAAGGAATACCAAAATAAATTATTAGAATTTAAAAACGTTAAACTATTAAATATCAAGGGATATAGAAAGAGGTTCATTAAATATTATCAGGGGTTGGAATCAATTGATATACTTGTCTCATAAACACATTAAAGGGGTAAAAGAAATCTAACTTTGAGAACTTCTTCAAATTTGAAAGTGCTTAGTTCAATAGGAGTAATAAGGAGTAATAAAATTTGATTTTTGGTACTTACAAAATCAACCCAAAATTGAACTACTATTCCAAAAAGCACTTTATCAATCATATTGCATGCTCTAACCACTAGGGAGACATAAGGAAGCCTACAAAGCCTAATTCTAAGTAAGGTTTTATCAAATCAAGTTCACATCTCTTAACTAGGGAGATGTAAGGAATTCTAAAAAACCTAAGCATTAGATAGGTTTATCAAATCGAATCATATAATCAATCTACTCAAGAAAGATATAGTATTCTACAAAAACAAGAAGAATACTGCACCTCATCTACTAAGAATTTATGAGGTAGACTACTTCAAAGATTCAATTTAGAGCATTTAAAAGAACTTCTAACAAATTCATTTCTATAATTCTAAGGAATTGTAAGAAACACTATCTCGAGGCCTATCAAGAAGGAATATGGATGAAATATTAAAAAATGCTTTTATTAATGAAAAATTATTTCATGAAATATAATTGTATTCCCAAAACTTAATAGATACCCTTGAAGGATACGAGAATCTATCAACTAATGATAAAGAGAGATTCTCCTTATTTCTTAAAGAGGCAAAAGAGGGTAGCTTTGCAATATTAATTGGCTATCTTCATGAAAACCTCTTCAAGGCATGGTGGAATTTATAAAATTCAGTTATATTCACATCAAAATAATGTTTGATGATCTATCCATCATTGATTGTGTTTATACTTAACACATGAACCAAACTAGCAATACAAATCAATATTATTGTGATGATAAACTAACTCATCGTGAAGCACAAATTCTAGTAGTATAAAAATGGAATCGCAGGAGGAAAAGGAAGAAAAGACATGCTAGAAGAAATTATATCAAAGAAGATATGAATGGAAAAGAAACCACAAATACTGAACCAAATGGACACATTCAAAATGTAGAAGAACCTTTAGCTACAAATTACTGTGCATCATATGAAGACACAAATTACTTGCAGAATTAATATACAATAAGCAATGGAGGAGAATAAAAATTCCGTTATCCAATGGAAGAAGATCCATATTGAAGACTAAAGTCTTTAATACCCAAATAATGTAATACAAGGTGGTGTTAGAGTATATTACATCATTTGGGTCATGTAAATGTACCACCTTTGGTACATAGTTAGAGTAGGAGATTACTTTAGTAGGAAGTTAGCTAGTTACTTTATATAATGAATAAATACACAAGTGTCAATGTGCAAGTTGTAAATGTGCAAGGTGTCCCCTTGTACAACTAGGTAGAGTGTTGGCCAAGGAACCCATATTCCTATATAAAAGGGCCTCATAGTAAGTGATTGAACATCATCGTAGGTAGTAGTAGTGTAGAAGGTAAACTCCATTGTTGATGGAGTACAATGTAGTCCTTTAGCATATATTCATGGAGTGTTCATTTCCTCCATAGATGCATTGTATTATTTTCGTCATTTCTATTTATAGTATACTTCAGTCATATTGCAAAATTACTTTTCTTCATATTTTTTGCATCTAGATATTGTCATTTCTCATAACATACTTCATCAAAAGCTAACAAAATCATATCCTTAAAATAAAAATGAAAGCAGTCTAGAGATTATTCCTTGCACTTTAGGATTTTCAAAGAACCATGATAGAGAGTAATATGGAATTATGATTTACACTTGAGGGTTTTGAAGGCATCATAAGAAATTAAGTATTATGTAGGTTGTTATTATACTTTAGGGCTTTCAGCATAGCATACAAACTAATATTTTCAAGGTCATGTCCTTCACTTTAGGTTCTCTAAGGAAATATAATTATATAGATGTGAACAATATGGAAAACAAGAATAGATTAATGAGGATGAAAGCATTGATGGGAATGGAAAAATGAGAATAAGACCATCAAAGTAGAAATAAAGAAAAATAAAAACTTTGAGGGATATTGATTTGGGAAATAAGAATCAAATATCACAAGTGTTAACAAGGGCTCAACACATAAACTTGGATAAAATACATTATTATAGTTCTAAATTTATGAATATATTATAATAAAGTAAAAAAATAGGTAATGAGAAATGCAAGAAATCATTTAAAAAGATCTAGAATATGGAGCATTTTTTGTGATTTCTACTATAGTATTTTCAAAAGTATTGCAATAACATAGGGTAATCACAAATGGGATGGAAAATTATTAGAATCAAGAAGAAATTGTGTTGTTGATTTTTTTAGAGGAAAGAGGAAGATATAAAAATTATATTCATAAATGCATATGCTCCAAATATTGTCATTCTTCAAGATAGATATTGGAAGGACATTAGTTTATTCGTGTCAGATTCAATCATGAACTGCGATCATTAGATTATTTTAGAGGACTTAAACACAATTTTATATCTTTCATAAAAGAAATGTGGTACCCCTAGTTGGTCTATATTAATAGAGGATTTGATTCCTTTATCAATTTAAATGGATTTTGGTATGTTGTTCATTCAAGATTCAATGTACATAGGATAATAAGTGTATTAGCCAATCTCATGTGGCATAAAGATTAGACACTTTTATATCAAATAGTTATCTACAATTAAAGTATATAATCTACTCATACATTTTGTTGTCGGTATTGGTCAATTCATTAACCCATTCTTCTAAGATACGGTCTACTCAAAACGATCATCCAAAGCCATTATAATTTTAGTTTGTATGGCTCCAAGATGCTAATATATTTCAAATATTTCTTAAATAAGTTGTGTGGATTCTATTTGGGGCCACTCCCATAAAAAGAGCAAAACATTACATTGTTGTTAGCTCAATTAAACCATATCCAACTTACCTTTTTATAAAATATATTTTCCATCTTCCTCAAACAACATTGTTTCCACAATCAACTCCTTCACATCATTTCCATTGTGAGATAAAATCTCACTCGGCTAGTTACTTTTTAAATTTAAATTTATTCTCTATAGATGTGATGATATTCCAAGACACTAACCCCAAAAATAGTTGATGAACATAAAAAAGAATATTATTTTATCTTATCCACATGCATTTTTTTGTAGCAATAATAATAATTTGTTAATCCCCTCAATTGAAATATATTTCCATCCTTCTTCAATGGTAATTTTAATCCCTATAAGAATTTTTCTCGCCTTTGCATGGTTATTAGTTGAAATTCCATGTGGTTCTAATAGAGGAGAATTTTGCCTTCATTATTAAAAAAAAAAAAAAACCTTCATTAGCTTTTTTTGGATTCCTTTGGAAGCATAATCAAAATTAATTTTGATAAATACAACTTTTCGACAATTCCAACTTAACTTAGATCAAAGTAGATCCTTTGTATTAACTTCAATTTTGTAGGTAACCCTTACATATATATCCAAATATTGTAACAATTAGACTACTACCTCTTTTCTTACAATTGAGACTTCTCATGATGAGCACCATGTCTATAAACATTCTATAAAAGAGGCAATAATATGATTATAAACTTAGGCATTATTTTGATATTCATTTTTAGAAAAATCCATTATTCCTTTCAAGACACAAATTCCAACAAATAATGATAGGACCAATCCTCCACATGATGCATAATTATTTAGCTTACAAAAAATTAATCCAACAATTCATGAACTTTTCAATGTTGATGTAGCCACCCAATATATTCTCATATTTTTTTTAAAAATGACCCCAATTTTTATAAACAAAGGGATGAAAAAAAAACTAAATCCTTCTCACATAAGACACACCTAAAAGGTCTATGATATCCTTTTCTTTGAAAACTCTCATTTATAAGAATCTTGCTTTACAGTGTTAACCAAAGGAATGTTGAGGTGTTAGGAAGGGCCTCAAGTGACCAAATATTTTTCCAAGGGAAATCTTTGGGAGTAGTAAATTTTGACTGATCTAAATCCTTATATTCCAATTTGACCAAGTTTCCACTATATTTTGATAGATTCTAAAACAACTCATCCTTTTACATGAAATAAGGCAAGTGAAACTATTCATGCATCCTTTTAAGCTCGTGTGCTTTTTGTTGAAGCCCTCTCCTTCAACTAAGTTTCTTATAGAAACCTATGATTTGGAGTTCTTGCTCACATTAATAATTTTTTAACTTTGAACCTTTACAAGATAAATATACTTGAGCCAAAATTTACAATTTTGAATCAGGGATAAGAGCATAAGACTTAAACCAAGTGTCAAAAGATAAATTTGCAGAATAGCCCTCATTGATTGACCATCTAATATATACTTTTATCAATTACAAACTATATTATATGAAATTCCACATTGTTGAGACTCTATGTGGGGTTTGTTTCCTGGATAGTTTTATTGCATCAATAGAACCTATGTATTTTTAAAGGACTTTTTCCAACCATTTCCTTGATCTTTGAATAATCTCCAACCAAGTTTTTCTGCTACTTCCAAACTCAAAATTCTGATATTTCACAAGTCTTCCCCTCTAATATTATTTCCTTTACAAACTCTATCCCAAGAGAAAATCTAAATCTTTGATCACATCCTTTTCAAAGAAAAGCTCTTTGAATTTTATAAAATTTGGATGCTATACCTATTGGAAATATTTAAAGCGATATCATATATGGGTATATATTACAAAATGGTATTTATAAATTCTAGCCTTCCATCCATGGTTAAGAACTTACCTTTTCAACCTACCAAACACAATTTTATTTTTATCCAAAATTGAGTCTCAAAGCTCCTTCTTCTTTCCATTATCATACAAATGAATATCCAAATAATTCGAGTAAGGTAATTGTGCATATAATCGGGTGGATCAAGCCACCTAGCAGGAATATATTGGTAATGTTTCCACCACCCTAAGTGGGTCCAAGAATGACATTAATGATAGAGGATGAAGACAATTAGCTAAATTAAAAGCCTTGAATAGGCCTCAAAGAATCATTTCATATCCAATCCCTTGCTCAAAGTTATAAACCCTCCTCATTATCATGAGCCAAAAAATTCAACTGTAAAAATTAAAGGAGAGGAACACATTTACAAGGTGATAAGAGATAAATCATGTGATAGTTTCTTACTTTTGAATGGTGCCTTCTAGGAAATTATAACTGAGGTGAAACTTCAAAATTAACAAGGAAAAATAATCATTACCATAGATGGCAAAGTTTTTTACCACAATCATAGCAACCACTCAATATTTTGTTATTGGTACCTTTCACAAGTGTTGAATTAAGATTTAAGGAACTAGATCCAAGGAAAATACCTAAGGATAGACTCCTCTAATTTGCTAACTAGGTTATGTCTAATTTTCAAGCAAAATGGGTTATAAGGAGTACCTTGAAAACCAAAATTTGATAATATCCCAAAAAAATAAATCACCATTTAAAATTGAGCCATTGGAAAGATAAATTTTAAATATTATCTAAGTGATTAGATCAACAAATTTTGACTCATCTTGACTAGTGAATCACCAACTCCTTAGTATAAACTCACAAAAATCCAAAGAAAAATCTCTAAGTTACATGTTTAGCTAATCACTAAATTAATTAAAAATGAATCATTGATAAAAATAACTATAATGTGATGATGAATTATCGATTAAAAAAAACTAAAATATTTCAAAATGTTTGACACATTTTTAAGATTAAAAATATGGATAATTGAGAATCTTATAGCAATATTATAGAAATTTAGGTGATCCAAACAAAGGCTTCAATAGTGTTGAAAACCTTGCTAACCACAATAACTTAAACACAAGTACTGTTACAATCATGAGGGGTTAGACATAGTGAATATTAGCCTGAAACCCCTTGAGCCCAAGTTGTTGCATTTAATATCCAAATGTTGAAAAGCAATAAGAAAAGAAAAGAGGATTGGGAAAACTTTACCAAGATTACTACGAGAAATTCATAGAGAGAAAAATCAAGTTTCTACATAGGTAATCAGGGGATGAGGTTATACCCCAACATGAATTTCACTAGAGTGAATCATGGATAATCTATCAAAATTGGTATTTAGGCTTGGGATAATTTTTTATACCATGGGCTTACAAATATCCCAAATTGGTCCATGCATATTCTGAGGTGTATAAGAAGGAAACAAAGACCATCCAATTGACATCTTGGGATGAACCATTGATAAAAATAATGCCTAAGGTTGTCAAGTAATTGATGTGTAGATGAACCATATGTCCAATTGATCTCATACCTAACACAAAAGAGGGATGAAACAAAATGGTTGAATTTCTTGGCACAACAAATGAATAGGCCATAGGTTGCTCAATATTACAACTTTCCTTAAGAATTGATAAATTTACATTTAACATGTTGTGCATATTATATGGGTTTGTGCTAATTACATAGTGGAACAAATGAATTATCAATTAGAAAAATTTTAGAGGAAAGGAGAGTCCAATTACACCTCTTATTTTGTTTGGTTCATCATGCATCAAAAGAAACACTAGTTCTTGATACTACATCTGGATCAAATTGGATGAGATAGTAAATCTTGTCTATTATTGATTACACTAAAATACCATGCAAAGGAAAAGGTAAAAGCAATTATGATTTCCACATGGAATTATATAAGCCCATAAATAGAAATATTTAGGGATAAATTCTAAGGTTGTCAGTTGAAAGTAGATGGTTGATAAAAACATCATAGTAGGGAAAGGAAGGATTTTATCTTAACAACAAGAAGTCATTCATTAGAGTATAAATATTTTTTAAACATCCCTTTAAGATTCCTACATATATGCCAAACTATGTATTTTCCATAGAATTTGTATGCTAGCTAGATCTTATTGATTAAAAGTATGTGAGGGAGTAGAAAAAAGAGTCTTTTTACTACTCAAGAGAAGTACTACAAGATAATATCCATGAGAAGAGAATACATAAATGAATTGATAAATATATTAAAGAAACTTAAGTTGAAGAAACTCCATGACTACTAGTCTAATGACCTAGATGTAATTTTTATAAGAACTCAAATATACAACATAATTAAGATCTTGGATGTGCATGAGAAAATTCCTAGCATTAAAAAGGAGAGGAACCTATATGAGGAGGCAAAAATGGAAACATTGAGCACCTTATAGACATGTGCATACAAATTTCTAAAGCTTCAACAAAATCTATTCTTGTGGTTCAACATTTTTAAGGAGGAGAAGGTGAAAGATGATTTCAATCTAGATGAGAAGCACAAACACCAAGTAGTCATGTAACTAAGAGACTTGCACAAGTGGAGTTATAATAAAATAAGGTTTGACAATACATTCTCTAAAATTTAGGATAAATATCATCTAAAATAAAATATTCAAAGGTATAAACATGCCTAGGTATCCTCCTAAATTGCCACTCACCTATCACTAGATGTGCAGTTATCAACAATACCAAAAACATGGTAGGTATAGGTAACATATTTGAAGCAACTATGACCATAGTGAAAGAAATGGGTACACTTGATAGACATAGGATGTTCATGGATTTCACTAGCAATAAAATAAGTTAGTTTTCAAAGTTGACCCATTGAATTATCAAGGTGAAAAATGAGAATAAATAGAGAAAGGAGAAATCCCTCTTGACACTAAAGAGAAAATAGATGTAGGAGGGGAAAAACCCATGGATATTAGAACTAGAGGTGACCATAGTGAGACACAAGACAAGAGTTGTTTCATATTTCCAAATGGCTTCTTCCATCATCCCCAAAACTACATCTACTTTACATCCCTACACATATTATTTTTTTCACTTATTATATCTCATCATCTTCTTCTACTTCTTTTACTCTCTTATTCAACTCTGCCTACTTCTTCCATTATAGCCATCCCACAAACATATAATATAGTCACAACTATAGTAGTCTCTATGGACCCATCCACTAGATCATTTAGGCCATTGCATTTTGCATAATCATCATCATCTATACCATCCATTGCATCAAAGTCTAATTCCATTACCACTACTTTGTACATATATATCCCATTGTCATCACATGTCATAATGAGCTATTCTATCATAGTCTCTATTTTTTTATCATCTATTATAGTCGTATAATCTCAAACCATATCATTGATGGGCTTTCAAGTTGTTTCTTCATCCACGTCATCTAAATCTACCAGTTTTAATTTTATGACTTAATAACTTGGTACTTCCTTGGAAAACTACTCCACTAAGGTAGGCCTACAAGTAATTACTTTACCCAAATTATCCATGATACCATCTCAAAAAATGACAAGGGATGATATTTTTGCAAAAGCATTTGATGCCATTATACAAATTCCATTACAAATTTGAGTATCCATGACATAGAAGAGTACATAACATAGGAGCAAATAGGTCAAATTATAGTAGGTGATTTTGCATAACTTTAAATAATTTTGGCACACCTACAAACTTAGTTGCTAGATAGGGATCAACAAAATCATTTTTATAAACCATTCCCATTAGATCCTAGTGTATCAACCACAACCTCCTCATAATTGCTTACAAGGGTATCCACACTAGACTTGAGAAAAGTCACACCTATTGCAATAGTTAGTTGACTAACCAAACTAATTAAACGGTAGCCCTTAGGTACTAACAAGTGACTAGAGAGGTAGAGATATTTAACAAAGGTCCAAGATATTTTTATATTCTTGTAGGGAAACACAACAAAAATCAGGGCTAGAGATGACTACATTGCCAAACTATAGAAATATCTTAAATATGCTAAGAAAGAAAGGGAAGATATCAAAAAATAGTTAGAAAATGTGGTGAGGACTTAAAACATAACTATTCATAGAGAAAACAACTTACAACAAGTATATCAAGGTAGGAAAGAGAAAATAGTTAAAGCAATAGTTTCAATAAAAGAAGTAGAACCTTTAAGGTAAACTTGACGAGCTTAAGAAGAAAATTAAGGAAGAATAATATAAAAGGATGGAGATATAGTTGCATTAAAGTAAAATAAGGAATTTTTGAGAAAAGAAATGAAAACTATGAAAACATAGTTGTCTATCACATACCTAATCAAGTCCTTTTGGGAGCAGATATGCATAAAGGTGGAACATGCAAAAGGATGCTTGTTGAACCAAGGAATTGTCTTGACTTCTAATTTAGTTTGTTCCCCATTCTAGTTTCAACAATGTTAGAAGGAATCTCCAATGTCTCCTCCCAACCTTCATATTTAATCCAACTCTCTAATATCCTTGTAGAATAATCCTATGATAACCTACATTGATTGCATAAAAAGTAAAGTACAAAAAATAAACATGCATGAAAGATTAAGGATATGAGTGATTCAAAATAACTACATGTCTAAATCATAGTAAGGAAAATATATGATCAATCAACACAAAGAAATTGAATAACATAAATTTCCACCCATTTATTAGATATAAAATTTATAGAGGAATAACAAGATGGGCTAAAAGGATAATGGGATAATCATTGCACAGTTAGCATACCAAAAGTATGGTGCCACTGATGGAATGCATAAGGGCTTGCTAATTTCTTACAATATCATGAGGTCAAAGCACAATGTGGGTTTCACAAGTATAGCTTTGAATTCTCATGGCCAAAATATGAATACAATGGAGGCCTAAGATCCTATTTATAGTAATAGTTGATACCTGAGTTTCCTGTGGTGAAAAATAATTACTCCTAGAAAAAGTAAATATTTGGGGGCATATTTAGAAAAATTATGCATCACCAAATATTACATACCTCTAATTATATGTACGACAACTTTAGAAGACTTCCAAAATGACTTAGCATACCTTTATATGCCAAAACGTCACTCTCAAAAGATTTACCTTGGGATTTGTACCTTTAATTTTACCTCCTTGTAACATGTTGAGTTATTCATTCTTCACTTTTTAAGTGAATGGATTGCCTTTACAAGTGAATATCTATTTTTTCTTGAGTTGTTCACTCCCTACTAGGCCATTTTGCTAGCAAATTGCTCCTTGAAGTCAATCTACATCTTTTGCAAATGAATCACTCCTTGGAGCCAATTGACACATCTTGCAAGGAAATAAGCATCCATGCTAGCCTCAGGAAAATTTTGGAGGGTTTTGTGAGGCATATATCATTTTATTTTCCTATTTCATGTTCCTTAAAAATTATGAATTCCAAGGTAGTGCTAAGGTACTACATTTATAGCGACTTCATGGGATGCCAAGCCTGACTGGCATGAGATCCCAGATCTTTCCTTTATCCTTGGAAATTGAATCTACAAATTTGGGACCTCTAAGGTAAAATCATTAAAATTTTGGTTCCCATTATACAGTATTCTAAGACAAAAATCCCAACAAATTTTACCATCCTTTGTTGTTGACAACTAGACTAAGGCAAGGTCCTTTGCTTTCCCTGTTAGTTCCTTAAATGGATTTTTCAACAATTATTTTTGTTGTTACGTACCTCTTAAATGTAACTCATATTGACATATGATATTGTACCATATGGGGTATGTAAAGTGGGCCACATATTAAGTTAGAAATAAGTAGGAAGGTGTGTCATAGAATCATGTATGTAATTGCTTTAGAATCATGCATATAACCATCATAGAATATATAGTCAAGAATATTGTTATAGAATGTCAGAAAATATGCTTGTAAATATTATAAAAAGGGAAGTATGTAATCCTCATGGGACTAGTGAAGAATTTAGAATATTTTTGAGGTTTCCCCCTCGAAGAGGCTAGCATAGTAATATTACTTCTTTCAAACTTTTGCAATTTTTGTTATTTTGGATTTTAATTTTTTAGTTAATTGATGTTTTTTTTTCAATTGGTTATATGGGATTGAAACGGGCCCCACCCATATTATGTCATCACCACATAGTGGTATTACAAAAAAGCTTATATATTATCCATGTATCACTTGGCAAGATTTGAACCTTGGTCTCCTTTTTTAAATAGTGAGGAATCTAACTGGTTGAGCTAATGCCACTTGATTGATTATTTTGTTATTGGATATGTGATATTAGTGTTGTTTTTGTCAATAATCCTTGTAATTATAGTTAGAATTATCTTTGGCACTAAATTTCTTATATTAGTACAACTTAGAGCTAAGAATTTTGAGGTAAAATATTTACATGAGAAGATGAGGTTCTTTGCAAGTGGTATCAAATCCCTTTCCAAAGGATGATAAGCTTCTATTATGAATAATTTGTTTTATAAGCCTATACCTATAAGTTATAAATGGTGTTATAGTTGTTTTAAATTATTATGGAGGAGTTGTTATTTTTGGCTAAGCTAGATTTCCCATAAAGTATCTAGTGAAATGAGAGGTGATCATACTCCAATACCCAAGCCTCAAATTAAACCCATATACAAATTTGAGCTCCCACATATCTTTCATATATCAAGAGACCCTTTTTAGGAACCTTGAGCCAAATATTTAGATATATGAAGCCATTCAACCATGTAAATATCCATAGTACATTGAGTATAAGACTTGAGAATATTACCCTCTTGTAGTAATTAGAAAGGTGGGTAGTGCACCCAAGGATATAGGCTATATTCTCCTTGGTTCCTAAAATATAGTTCCAATCATTATTGATAATTTTTGTAGTATATTAGAGGGCTATGGGCAGTACACACACCTCAACCTAGATGATCCTTCTTTCCTGATTTTTACATTTAGTAATTTCATACTTGTGTTGGCCTAATAATTAGTAGGATAGAAAATACAAAGTACACAGGACTACAAAGCTCAATTATAGAGTACAGAGGGGTAAAGAGCTCAGTTCTAAAACAAAGTCTAGGTTGTCAAAAATATCATATTGGGTTATAGTCCATTCCGATCATCTCATCGAGCTTATTGTCTTGGTATATCACATCCATACACTATTTGAAACCTCAAAATTATCATTTTGTGGTATAGCCCATTTTGATCATCTTTTCAAGTTGATTATTTTGGTATATAATACTCGTACACTTTTTGGGACCCTTATTAAAAATAGCAATTACTAAAACAATAATGTTATTTTAAGTAAATATCACCAAAAATCCAAGCTCAAGAAATGGAGGTAAGAATGCATAAGATGGAGGAACAATTCACCAAGTTGGATTCCACAAGTAAACTCCAAGGTCAATTGCATTCTTTCACCAGCCTGATAGCAGACTTGCGATATGTGTAGGACATAATCTATCAATATATTAAAGTATTTAAGCTTAAAAATCTAAATTTTAATGGATCTGCTAAAAATAGCCCAAAATCTCAGAGAGGAAAAGCTATTGACAAGATAAATTTATCTAAGGCCTTTATTGAGGATAGATATCGGTAGTCATGGAACAATAGAGGCATGCATCCTAGATTTCTCAAAATAGATTTTTCAAGGTTTGGGACCAATCCACAAAGTTGGTTAATTAAATTCAAGCAATGGTACGAACTATATGAAACACCTTTCAATCTGTAGAGTTTTTGGGTTGCCTCTCATTTGACCTTGAAACACTCCATTAGTATCAATGGTTGCAAAAACAAGCCCTAAAAATTGGGTAGACACAATTCAAGAGTGAACTCCTTGGTCAATTTGGCCTGTTAGAGTTTGAAGATTTTATTGGAGCCCTCACCAAGCTACGATAAACATGTAATTTACTTGAACATATTAAATATTATAGGAAGCTAAATAATAGAACCAAATGTCTTCCAAATTTCTTCTTCAAGAGTGGTTTCATTAGTGGCCTTAAAGAAGAAATCAAAAGTGAGATACAAATTCTCAAACTAGCCACCTACACAACTACCTCAAGGCTAGCTAGACTTATAGAAATCAAATGGAATGCTCAACAACAATGTTTTAAAACTCACAAGTTTCCCATGAGTGCCCATAAAATATGCAAGTCAGTGGGCTCTACAATTTTATTTCTTAAGACTCAGGTTGGGTAACTCGTTGACCTACAACAAGTTACTCGACCATTACCAGTTGAGTACTCGATGATTAGTCATCGAGACTCGAATGGGTATGCAAGAGCAGGATAGGGATATGATAGGGGTATGGTATAGGCAACTAAAATATTTAATATTTTGTTTTCTCTCTTATTTCATAGGGCATGGCATGGTAGAGGCAAATAACACATTTAATATCTTGTTTTTCTTCTTTTGTAGCTGAGAAAACCTTGAAACCCAAAAATAGTATTTTTCCTTTTTTTTTGTAGATGAGAAGATCTTGTGATTCAAACCACTACTGCAAACACCAAAATTTTGACCTTAGATTGAAGATTAAACACCAACACAAGATATTTCATGTGGTTTCTACAAATATTTCAAGTATTTTTTGAATCCCCTAATTCCAAACTAGGATTTGCTTGGGTTTTTTTTCATGTGGTTTATAGCCCTTGGTATTTTCAAGTTTATTAACATTTCACTTTGTTACATAAGAGTTACAGTCCCTATAGAAGAGACTCCTTTAACTTATTCCTGTTGTAGGGTTTCCTTAGCAAGGATTATCCTTCTTTTGTTGTGACAATGTCTTTATTCCATGGAAGGATTTTACTATTGACATTAATTTTTTTTTATAAAAATTAAAAACTATAGTGTGGAGATCTTTATGACCTACCAAATTTTTATTTTATTATCAAAATAAGATAATAAGAAACCCGAAAGAGATGGAAAGACCCACATGCTTGATTAAAAGTGTTTAAAGGTGAGAATCAAATAAGGAATAAAAACTCTATTTAATACAATTACACCAATGAATGAAGATGTAAAAAATAAATATTAAAATGGAATGAAATTTTATTATAACAAATTATGTTGTTAGGAATAGAAATAAAAATGTTGTGAACTTATTATACCATTTGTATATATAAAATGCGTTGCCTCATAAAATATAAACCAAGATGATGCATTAATAGTGGCCAAGGCCCATGACATAATTACTATCATGTGGTAAATCAACATAAATACACCACTAAGATTTTATTGTTGAGGAATAGGAGCAAGATCTTGCTCATGTCAAACCTATGAAATTATCGTCTTGATGTGAAGTTCATAGTTCTGGTTTAGAACATCTTTAGGCCACCCCCGTTTCTTGATATTGAGGTTCTTCCCTCTATATCCATCCACTGTCGAAAGTAGATTCCCTTCTATGAGACCTACTTGACTACCTCACTTATATGCCCATCCATCCATAACATCTAAAAATTACTCCATAATAAGTGTCCATAAATAATATGAACAAATAGAATGAGAGATATTCTGCCCCGCATCATGGATCCATGCTAGGGAAGCTCTGTCCAGGGCAGGTCAATCTTGGATGGAGTTATAACAGTTCCGGAAGCTCTGCACTCTGCTCATAAGACTAACAGGTCTGTTTTTGCCCTCAAGTTTGATATGAAAAAAGCATTTGACAGGCTAAATTGGGAATTTTTTATTGCTGTCCTCCTTAAGTTTGGTTTTCACCACCAATGGGTTAATTTGATCAAAGAATTTATTTCTAAAGCATGGTTCTCGATTCTAGTTAATGGAACAATTTTTTGTTACTTTCAAAGTCACAGAGGAATTCGGTAGGGGGACCCTATCAGCTCCATGTTATTCATCATTGTGACATAAGCTTTAGGCAGAACCATAAAAAATGCTTGCAGTTCAAGGCTAATTGGGAATCAAGGCAACATCTCTCACTAGGGTTGTTTCTCACAAAAAATTCATTGATGATACCCTTATATTGACTAAGGCATCAGTGGTTGAGGACAAAATAATTAAATACATCCTACAACTCTACGAGGACGTTGCTATTCAGAAAGTTAATTTTAGTAAAAGTAAGTTATATTTCTTGAACACCCCCATTTAGAGGTAAGGAAGGATTGCAAAAATTTTACGGTGTGATATAGCAAACCTCCCCACTTCGTATCTTGGTCTCCCTCTTTTCATTGGTTCTTTGAGAGAGTCAATGTGGGACAGAGTTATTGAAAGAATTAAAAAAAACTTGCTAGATGGAAAGGTCATCTTCTATCTCAAGCAGGAAAGCTGACCCTCACTAAGGTCTCTCTTCAGAGCATTCCAGTCTATTTCCTCTCCGTTTTCAAAGCCTCTGTGAAGGTTTTCCAAAAAATTGAGAAACTCCAAAAAGAATTTTTATGGACTGTATCAGAGGAGAAAAAAAGGATACACCTTGTAGGATGGACCAAAGTGTGCAGACCTAGGGAAAATGGGGGCTTAGATCTAAGGAGAATTGATCATATAAATTTAGATTTACTAGCTAAGCAGGCGTGGCATCTCATTTTTGGTGAAGAAAATGAATGGAAATCTATCATAAAACAAAAGTATCTTCAAAATATGGAATTTCTAAGTGACCCAGTTCCAATCAGAGGTTCTACTTTTTGGAAAGCAATTATTAATTGTAAGGAAATCATCAAAAAAGGTTTAATATGGGTTTTACACAATGGTGAGAGGATAAATTATTGGAATGAGAGGTGGGCTAAGGATGAACCACTGACACAATATCCTAACTTAGCCCGAATCAGAGATATCACAGAAGAACTCATTGGCAAAAAAGTCTTCGATTATATGGTTGAGGACAAAGGTAGAATGAAGTGGAAACAAATAAGAATTTAGGGATTTCAAGCAAAATCAAATGATCTTTGTAACATTCTCGGGCAATAGTTTATCCCCATGAGACCCAAGGAAGATCAAGTGACCTGGGCTCCTACGAAAAATGGGTAGTTCACTGTTAAATGAGGATTTTGTCCTCCAAAAGGACTTAGTTTGGATAAAAAATTTAATTCCAAAAATTATAGTCTTTTCATGGCTAGTTATCCAAGGAAGAATTCTAACCATTGATAATATGATGTGTAAAGGTATTTGTATCACTAATCGTTGTTATCTGTGCAGGGCTAATTGGGAGACCATTTATCACATTTTCCTTGAGTGCCCTTTTTCCTTGACTATCCTAAGTGGGGTTTTTAAGGCCTTCAATATTTCATGGGTTAAACCAGCCATCATACTTGATTTGTTCGTCCATTGGCCTTACCCATTTTCAAGCCAAAGACTTAGATACATTTGGAAAATTTGTCTCACTCACTATCTTTGGTAGGTGTGGTTAGAAAAGAACCATAGAGTCTTTAATGAGTCTATCCATGATCATCAAACTATCATTGCCAGGGTCCTATCCTTTGCCAATGAGAATGTGAACCTTATCCCTTTTGATATCTGTAAACCTCATCTGTAGGAGACCATGATTGCTCAATATTTAAGCTTAACCTTGTTAGATGAGTCTGTGCCTAGGGTAGTCAACCCCAGAGCCAATGTTAAGTGGTCTCCACCTCCTACGGGTTGGTTTAAGCTTAATTTTTATGGAGCAGCTAAGGAAAATCCTGGCAGAGCAGGCGCTGGTGGCATTGTGCGAGATCATAATGGGAATATGATGCTTACATTTTTTGAATATTTGGAAACAAGGACGAACAACAAAGCTGAAGCTAGAGCTATGTGGAGAGGCCTTCAAATGACTCAAGACTTAGAAGGCAATTTTATCATAGAAGGAGACTCTATGCATGTTATAAATCTCATCAATAATTGGAAAACACCTCCTTGGAGGATTAAAACAATTGTTGAAGAGGCTAGGATCCTTTTCCAGGGAAGACAGGATAGAAAATCCCAACATGTCTTTTGGGAAGCTAACAAAATTGCTGATAAGCTGGCCAATTTGGGTGTCGATGGTGACAGATTTTTTGAATGGGAACACGGTGTCCCGAGTGAAGTAGAGGAGCTTATTCAACAAGAATTCCAAGAATGATAGTCAAATTTACCAATAGGGAAGGCACTGTAAGTTCGAAGGCTAGGAGTATTCCCATATCTTTTTTGAATTGGACTCACAATAAAAATTATCTGAGTTGTCAGTCTTCATGGATGCTACTTGGAAATACCACAAAGACTAATAGGGATAGTCACATGTTAGATAACATGGCTCCTATTCATATTAGTAATTTGAGGTTGGTTGATAATCACAGGGAAGGAAAGAAACAACAATATAAAACTTCGAACCAAAGCCACATGGACCACCAGATGGCCACCACCATAAATCTAGCCAGCAGGTTCACTTCTCCAAGGCTGATTGGCCAAGATAGCATGTGGTACCAAAGCATGTCATATATGGAAGAAAGTAATTACCAAAGAATTATTAAGAGTAATTGTCAATACAGAGCTTGTGGAAGTTTTTTTCAGTACTCTGCTATGTGTGTCTGCAGCTTTTTGTTTCTCCATTGTCTCAAGGAAGGGATCCATGTCTGTTTCTTTTTTCTAATTATGGTGCATGTGTGTTTTCTTGAGGTATACCCAAAATGTTGTATGGGAAGTTTATTTTTGATAACAGGCTATGTGCCTTACCAGATGTAATGGCTTTGGCGGCATGTAGATTTTACATATATAGGATCCTTAGTAAGGATATGTTCATCAACAACCTTGGGCTGATTTTTATAAAATGTTTTGGGTCAGCTTGTAAAACCCGGTATTAATGCTATAGTATCTTATCTACCAAAAAAATAAATAATATGAATTGTTTGTTTGCAATAGAACGGATAAGAAACACTATTTTTTGAGTGCAAATATTTTTAGCCACTTAAAAGAGAAAATTTACCTTGTTAACGAAGGGGATTTTATATCCTAGTTAAAGGTGTTGGCTAGACTGGAAGCTAAAATATTAGCTTTATCTTCATCTACATCTTCATCTTTAACAACTAAATTTTTATTCTAATATTCCATTGACATAGTCAACCCCTTTCCTAAGATCTCTGACATCAATTCTTCTCTTTTTCCATCTTGTCCTTTGAAAAACTACATCCCACCACATCTTATTAACTTCCTTTGTTCATATCTTTCTACCTTAGCACAAACCACATCTCCCCTCTACAACAACATTATTTTTGAGTGGTAATTTTACCCGTTGACACTTTTTGTCACATTATACAAGGGGTAGAAGATAGTAGAATTTTGTATAATATTTCCTTGTTAAAAGTTTTTCTTTTATTTTAAGTTGCAGCAATTTTGACTCTCCCTACCGCCCCTTTTATAAAATGAAGAAGAAAGAGCTTCGCTACCAAATAGGCCAAGGAAAACAGCTTCGCCGAGAGAAAAAGAGGAGAATGTGAAAAGAGCTTCGGGCCCGAAGCACTTTTCATCACCACTTCGGGCGAAAACCTTGCGAAGTAATTTTGCCGAAGAAAATGCAAAGACAACGCTTCGCACCCGAAGCATTTTCAGAAGCCGCTTCGGGCGGAAGTTTTGCGAAGCAGTACCCAAACGACTTCGTCGAAGGAGGAGAGCATAACCCAAATCAGCCAAGGCAAGGAAACTACTTCGGGCCCGAAGTATTTCCAACACCTACTTCGGCTAGTTTTCACCCGAAGCAGTGGCACCCGAAGCAAAATGACAATGTGTCGAAAACAGAGTGCTTCGAGAGGATATGCCCCAAACCACAGTTTTGAGAGAGAATCGGGCCGAAACATTTTCCAGTCGAAGCAGTTTCGCCAGTGAAGGACAAAAGGCCCATTTCAAAGATGGAACCCGATCGGCAATCATCATCCCCGAAGAAGTTTATGCGAAGCATTATTCTGCGAAGAACAAATCAAAAGGAATCTACTTCGGCCCGAGGCTTTAGCGAGGCGAATATGTAGCGAAGCACTTTTTGGGCCCACGTTCCAAGGTGGGCAGCTTCCCAAGGTGATCGAAGGCCCCTCATAAGTACCCCCTTTCTTGCCCGATAGGTCCACTGACTATTCCTGGCAAACGAAAGGGACGTAACAGTCCTCGGAGTAAAACCCGGCGGGCATAGCGATCACTCAAGCACAGCATCCAGAAGCCAGGGACACTCGGGCGGCGCATTAAATGAATGTTTCCACGGTTGACCCGGTCATAGTTGCCAGTTTTGGCAACCGATTTGAAAACTCAATTGCAGCAACCGCGAGGAGCCGATTTCTCAGAGCCCGAGGGTGTACTCCGCCATTTTTGTGATAATGACTCAGAGGGTCGGGTCCTCTATAAAAACCTAGGCTTTGCAATGTAAAAGGGGGGGAACTTTCTGCTAGAAAGTTGTTGTAACTTAATGTCTTGCGTCTAATACTAAATATTTTTATGCTCCATTTCTCTCTTTTATGCTGCCTTCTGTGCTTAATTCTTTTGTCTGTTTGCACTCGTATACTGAGACTCTGAATCCTAAATTCGGTGTGCGATTGGGAACTGTACCCTAAAATTCGCCTTGAAGGATACATAGGAGAGGAAAAATGCTTTGTCATTTTCTTTTATGTTGCCTAGTGGATCGAGGTTTCTGTTATTCCCTCTTCTTAATCGCTGTTACTCTGAACCCTGAATTCCAGCGAGAGAGAGAGGAGAACCCTGCGAACCCATCCAGAGGATACATAGGAAGTTCGGCACTTCGTTTCTTTCATTCCGTTCTTGGTGTTTTTTGCTGCTATTTGAGTTATTAGTGAGTGATCGTGCTTCCTGTTCTTCCCCACCTTAAATCATCAATCTCTAACCCTTATCCTTTTTTATTTCTTTCTCTAACCCGAACTCTTTTTATTTCTTTCCTGCACTCTTATCTCAAACCCCAAAAGTAGATTAGTATAGGAGCCGGCCTTTCTCCGAAGATTGGCACGAGGGGCATCTCTTCCTCTCGGCCTTTCAATGTTGGTCGCAGGTCCAGGGTGCACAAACCCACCGAAAGTCCTTTCCTATGCGGATTTGATGACCAACAGTTTCTGGCACGCCCGATGGGACACAAGGTCCCATATTTGAGAAAATTTCTAGCCCGTCTTCACCGGAGCCAGTAGTTCTAACAAAGTTCCCGGTGAGATCCGGTCAGTCTCATCTTCTGAGTAGTAGTGAGAATCGATGCGCTCACTACCGAAAGACTAATAGCATCTGGCGACTCTGTTCAACTTGAAAATCTCCAAGTCGTAAAGACCAGTACCCAAATCTGTGCCTTCATGGCAAAAGTCCCCATGTTTTAAGGAAGCCCGAGTTGGTGAATCTCTGGCTTGCCTCCATCTGATAAAATCACCTGGCGACTCTGACTGAGCTGAAGATCCAGATTTCTCGATCGTAGGCACCTTTTAAAGCTAAAAGAAGACATCCCGGAGGAATCAAGGTTCGATGAGCAGCCTTGACCTCGCAAGCGGAGAAAGAATGTTCATCTGGCGACTCCGATTTAGCGGCGATAACCGTGATCTCTGTAGACCACTGCTATAATGGCAGGGGTAAGTTTTCCCAGCTGGGATGACCGAGGCCCCTTAAATCTTCAAAGCTACCACAAAATTCCCGAAATCGCATTGAAGGCATTGGCAACATACGATGGCACCATGGGAATGGCCCGAGAGCACCTCGAAGCTGTTGCTGCTTTAGCGTTCCTCTATGACATAATCCATGAAGATGTCATGGTCAGACTTTTGGTCTTGTCTCTAGAAGGAAGGGCGCTGCAGTGGTATAGACTGCTCGGGCCTAAGAGCATCTACTCATGGGATGACTTGGCGGGAGCACTATTCGAAACATTTGATGGCTCTCAGGATCCCTTCCAACTTTTGACGTACTTCTCCACCATCAAGAAAACACCCTTGGAGAGCGTCACGGACTTCAATGTCCGATTCTCCAAAACTTGGAAGAAAGTTCCAGGAGAGATTCAACCAACGCCCGCCCAAGCTCACCTCTACTATGTTCGGGCTTTTCACCCGGACATAGGCCTCCTCTTGCTGCGATCAAGCGAACAAAGATTCCCTCAGATTTTTGAGGAAGCAGTACGAGCGGAGCAGTTTCTATCAGGAAAGTGGCAGTGGGGAGAAGCCCCATCACTTTCTCCTATAATCGCTTCTCCTGTCTGCCCAACATGATATTCTTCATGGCAGACTCCTCATACTGAGCAGAAGCCTGAGATGCAGTCATGTGGAGCTCGAGAGGCAGATCCCATCCAAGTCCAACCATGGCAATTCGCAAGCTTTGCCCCCATGACGAACAATATGGGCGTTTGCAATCTCCATCAGAGGACAGGCCAAGAAGAGAAACAAGTTCAAGAGGTAGCGCCTGAGAATGAAGAGGGAACATTTTTGCACCCTTTTTGTATCCCAGGGCATGGCGTGCAGGTGTTCAGCCAGAATCCGTCAAGCTTACCTCAAGAGACTGAGCCTGAAGAGATCATAGAAGTTTGCTCATTGTCAGAAGAGCCCTGTTACGGCATCAAGGAGGTGAAAGAACCTGTACCCAGCCCATAGTTGATAGACTCTTCGGTATTTTGGTTCCAGCCATCGCTACAACCAGTACCCCAAGAGGGCCCGCATATGGCAAACTGCTTCGCCACATCCTGCATCAGCAGCGCGGGTACTGGCAAGAGCGGCGAACTATTGTATTGCTTCCTGTTCGCAGCATGGAGAACTTCGGGGAGGAGCCGTCCGGACTTCAAGGATCAACTGAAGTTCAATTTGATCTGGTCCGGGCATTGTAGATTCATCGGATAAACATCCGAAGCTGAGTTTGTGGTGGCGGCATGCCCATTATGCCGCAAGCCTATGTGAATATTGTAAAAAGTTTGGCTATTAAATAAGATGCTGCTCAGAGACTCAGGTTGAGTTTTGCCTCGGCAGCTATATCAAAAAAAAAAAAAAACTCCTTCGGGAACTTGGCTTGCGAAGTGGTTCACAGCGAAGTGCGATTGGCCGAGCAAGGTTCCGACTAAGGTATGAAAAAGGTTCGCCATGAAGTATGTCAGCTCCAATTTCGGCTTCGCTGACCCAAAGATGCACAAAGCAGAAGCATTTATTGCTCGCCTAGAGGAACGTGCCGACAGTCACCTTCAAAAGCATCCAAAGCAAGCGAGTTAAATGAAAAGGGCATCGGGTACATCCTCAGGGGATTCGACTGAGAGAAAAGTTTGCCCTCAAGTACCAGGTGGCGGCCGACTACGTTCCCAAAGTAGCCGCAATCGTCATAACGCATGGCCCTGTGTACTACACCACCGTGGGGCCAATCCGACGAACCGATGATCTCTCCGATGAGAAGTGCAGGATTAATTGTGGCATAGGCCATAAATGCGGGTAGTTGTCTTTGGCGGCTATATAACGCAGACTCCAAGCATCCGAGAGGATTACTCACTCAACGACTCATACAGACCTCACTGCTAACCTGCAAGCTTTCCCACTTTGCACTCTAAAGCTTCAACGCCATTTTTTCCATACTAAAAAATCCGTCGCCCTAAGTATCAACGATGGAAAGTTCTAAGGAGAAGGGAAAGGGGCTAGAAGTAGTGGCCTCCGAGAAACCAAAGGTAAAAGGCCATGGAAAAAGGCCGAAGCCAAGGCCCGTTGATTCGGGCCTTCGCCCAGATAAGCGTGTCATGGAAGAAAAGGGGGATTTCAAAGATGAGCAACCCCTAGAACCACCAGTCGATAGGTGGGAAAGAATCAGGGATACGGAGTTGTCGAAGAGCGTAGCTGAGCTCAGGAGCACCATTGAGCTCATGATAAGCAAGCTCCCGACGGAAAGTAAAAAAGCCATCGCATACTACTCCCAGATATACTGGTATCTGGTGCCCCCCACACACCATTGCCCTGAGCTGGTCAATGTCATTGCACAGAATTACCAGCCCTCCACCAGACAGGTGTTGGACGCATCTGGCCAAAAGTTATTTTCAATTTTGAAAGAAGATGTACAGGCAGCTTTTGCGCCCCAACAGGGCCCACCCGAAGGATGTATAGTTCGCAACATTGTTTTGAGCGAACAAACGCAGAGGTTCACGTCTGCTGGCTACATGATCAATTTTTTGTAGCAGAGCCTCAAAAGCGGGCTCCCTTCGGGCAGACTGCCCCAGATGCCCCTTCCCTTGGAGGCTTTTAAGAATGCTGACCTCTTCTCCATCATTGCATGGGTGGCAGGCCTATCTACCGACGCTTCGGTATACCCATGGCAGGTGTCCCTGGCCGAATGCATTTCCAGAGGGGAGTTCAATGCCCCCGATAATTCGAGACCCGGTTCCAACCCAGTCTTCGTAGACTAGGCAGAATGGGTGGCCAGGGGCTTGCATGCGCAACTCGCCAACATGAAGAATGCTGGGACCAGCCAACACTTCGCGCCCTGCTCCTTTCTTGTTTGGTTACTTTTCTTTCATGTACATAATAGTTTTCCTCATGTTGCCATTACGACAAGTGGCAAGGATGGAAGTCCTTTGCCCGTATATCAGTGGACTCCCCTACTGTTGAGATCAGAGTCCTACTATTCCTTCAATCAACAATTCTTGGGACCCGCCATGCGCATGTTGGCAGGATCCTCCCCGTGAGTCCCCCTCGGCTTAAGAAACAAGGTAGTCCGAGAGAAGAGGGGAGACATTTTTTGGCTAATGTAGGGGCTGGTGATTCGCATCTTCGGTTTCATAGGGAAGCCCTTCATACTGCCAGTTTACCCCTTCGAGTATCAATTCGCGTTGGAAGTCGCTAGGCAGAGCGATGCAACCAATGCCATCTATGGCAAGGGTTGGAAATGGGCTCACACTTGTGACTTCCCTCTCAGGATAGGAGTCATAGAAGTGTTCGCCCTAAATCAGAACGTCTTCTTGGAAGAGAAGCTTGCCAAGTTTGGCCTTCTCCAAATTCCCTAGCAATGGCTTTATGATCCTTTGGGAGTAATGAGGGATCATATACGGGTCAAGAGCTTCCATGTTTGCCCCTATCCAAAAATTGTGAAACAAAGGAATAATCCTCGGGGAAAGGATCTGGAATGGCATCTGGAGAGGATGGAAGCCTTACCTCCCTGGCACGAATTCTACCCAATGGAGGTCGCATATGACCCAAATCGGCATTCACTCCCGAGCCCCAACTCCACCTTCTGGAGGAAAGCGAAAGACGACTTGAAGGAGGGAGTAAAGGATTGGGACGCGGCTAAACTGAGAGAATGGTGGATAATGAGGGTCCACCGGCAGAAAACGAACTCTTATGGATTCTTGGCAATGGACAAGGACTTCACAAAAATTTATGAAGCCAACGCTAGAAAGTGGAAGCCTTCTTCCTTCGCCGCCCTCATCCCTCCAGCTATCCCAGGCTCGGGCGAAAGTCCAGAAAGAGATGATACTACTGTAGGAAAGGAAAAGGCCCAAGCTACACCTCCAAGATCACCGCAGGGGCCTATAGGAGGCCATGACTCGAGCACTGAAGGGTCAGAGCAACCGCTGGGAAGGAGGAAAAGGAAAAAGCAAGAGCAGACCTTGGCACCCCCAAAGCACCCAAAGCGACCCCGCACAGGACTTGCAAGCCCCTCCACTGGGCGACTGGTATCAGACCCATCCAAAGCAAGTGTCGAGGTCGCTGCCCTGCCAAGTGCCGAAACCGAGAAAGAACAAGATGCGGCTGCACCAAAAGTCACCACTGCCACAATGCCAGGAGGGCACGCAGGTACGCATTCTCCACCCCTTGCCCTAGCCTCACATAGTTTTGTCGAAGCCCCAGCTGGAAGTTCTCGCCAGTCTCCCTTGCATAGCCTGTCACCCCATGATCATGACAAGGGTAAGACCATTGATCCCACTTCAACGTCGAGTCCCACCACATCTGTCGCCGAGCCTTCTGGTGAGGCATCCCCCACACATTCTTTATATTTGTTTACTCCCTCGACTGGAGATCTAGCCTTGTCCAAATCAGAAATGTCTTTAATTAAGGACCGCCCCCTTGTCGAGAAGCTATTCCAAGCACGGCAAAACACTGAGCAAATACTAAGGGAGGCAAGGAAAAGACGAGGGCGCATGACAACGTCAGTTGAAAAATGCGTTGTTTTTGATCTAGAAGCTGGAAAGGTGCATAAAATCAAGAAGGTCCCCAAGGTGCAAAAGCCTCTGGATGAAATGACTCCAGCAGACTACGATTACCAAGAGACACCTAAGGACCTGGAACACCTGAATGTTGATAATGAGTCGGCATCCATGCATGTCCGAATTGAGACCTTTAGGGCTCATGCAGTTATCGCCAACCAACGCAGGATTGAGGCCGAGGCCGCCAATGTTAAGCTGGAGGAAGATTTGGCAAGGGTCCGCTCCAAGTTGGCAGAGGCCGAGGAGCAGTGCAAGGCCATGAAGAAGGAGACGTTCGACCTAAAGCAGCAGGTTCAACAGCTCCAGTCCACATCCGAAAGCCAAGCGTAGAAGCAGACCGAGAGCGATCTAAAGGCCAAGGAGCTGGAAGGCAGAGTTGCACAAATGCAAGCCCAGCTGTACGAGAAAGAAGACCCGACGTTGTTTGACAGGAGTAGAATTAAGGAAATTCGTGCCCATTTGCTCAAAAATTTTTGGTCTCGGTGTTCCAGTGCCCTCACAATATTAGTCTTCATCACCGAAGCACAACAGGCTATTGCTGAGGGAGGGTCAGTCGTCAACGAGGTCATGCAGAAAGCCCGAAGCCGACTCAAGCTAGCCTTCGACGTCCAGAATGCAAAATATCAAGACTTGCAGGTCACTGCGATGACTCGGACGGCCAGGGATTGGTCCACGGCTCAGGCCACGGTTCGTGCCTTCTTCTCCAAGGTGCGAAAAGCTCAGAAGGCGAAAAGCCTCCAGGACATCTTTGACAATGAGCAGCGTGCCTCAATAAATTATTTTCAGGACCTTTCTTCCTTGGGTTTCCCGAGTTTCACGGACGATGACGAAAATCTTCTCAGCAAGGATGACCTCAAGCCAGTCTGGCTGCAGTTCGAGAACGATGTCTCGGAGATCGATGGCTGGGAAGAACCAATCATAGAAGGGCAAGTGACAGATTTCATCTTGAGATACTGTAAGATCAAGGCTTGCCTAGACGATCTGTTCACCAGGGCCAAGCATGCCGACATCGGGCAAATTGATCGGTTTCGCATTTTGGTAAAGGCATTACAGGATCAAGAACCATTTCAAAAGAGTGCCTGGACCCATGTCCGAAAAATGATGAAGCGCATCCGTGATCGCCTCGAACCATCGCCTCAGCTAGAAGCCGTGCCCGAAGAAGAAGAAGGAGAAGAAGAAGAACAAGAGGAGGGACAGACCGTAGAAGTAGGATTTGGGGGAGATCAGTGACTCCATAGCCCAATGGATCAGGACTAAAGGGTTCTTTTGCCGAGGCGAGCTCGTCACCCCGCGAGCCGCCAAGAATGTTGACACTTTTTGTCACATTATACAAGGGGTAGAAGATAGTAGAATTTTGTATAATATTTCCTTGTTAAAAGTTTTTCTTTTATTTTAAGTTGCAGCAATTTTGACTCTCCCTACCGCCCTTTTATAAAATGAAGAAGAAAGAGCTTCGCTACCAAATAGGCCAAGGAAAATAGCTTCGCCGAGAGAAAAAGAGGAGAATGTGAAAAGAGCTTCGGGCCCGAAGCACTTTTCATCACCACTTCGGGCGAAAACCTTGCAAAGTAATTTTGCCGAAGAAAATGCAAAGACAACGCTTCGCACCCGAAGCATTTTCAGAAGCCGCTTCGGGCGAAATTTTTGCGAAGCAGTACCCAAACGACTTCGCCGAAGGAGGAGAGCATAACCCAAATCAGCCAAGGCAAGGAAACTACTTCGGGCCCGAAGTATTTCCAACACCTACTTCGGCCAGTTTTCACCCGAAGCAGTGGCGCCCGAAGCAAAATGACAATGTGTCAGAAACAGAGTGCTTCGGGAGGATATGCCCCGAACCACAGTTTTGAGAGAGAATCGGGCCGAAACATTTTCCAGCCGAAGCAGTTTCACCAGCGAAGGACAAAAGGCCCATTTCAAAGATGGAACCCGATCGGCAATCATCATCCCCGAAGAAGTTTATGCGAAGCATTATTCTGCGAAGAACAAATCAAAAGGAATCTACTTCGGCCCGAGGCTTTAGCGAGGCGAATATGTAGCGAAGCACTTTCCGGGCCCACGTTCCAAGGCGGGCAGCTTCCCAAGGTGATCGAAGGCCCCTCATAAGTACCCCCTTTCTTGCCCGATAGGTCCGCTGACTATTCTTGGCAAACGAAAGGGACGTAACAGTCCTCGGAGTAAAACCCGATGGGCATAGCGATCACTCAAGCACAGCATCCAGAAGCCAGGGACACTCGGGCGACGCATTAAATGAATGTTTCCACGGTTGACCCGGTCACAGTTGCCAGTTTCGACAACCGATTTGAAAACTCAATTGCAGCAGCCACGAGGAGCCGATTTCTCAGAGCCCGAGGGTGTACTCCACCGTTTTTGTGATAATGACTCAGAGGGTCGGGTCCTCTATAAAAACCCAGGCTTTGCAATGTAAAAAGGGGGGGAAATTTCTGCTAGAAAGCTGCTATAACTTAATGTCCTGCGTCTAATACTAAAGATTTTTATGCTCCATTTCTCTCTTTTATGCTGCCTTCTGTGCTTAATTATTTTGTCTGTTTGCACTCGTATACTGAGACTCTGAATCCTGAATCCGATGTGCGATTGGGAACTGTACCCTAAAATTCGCCTTGAAGGATACATAGGAGAGGAAAAACGCTTTGTCATTTTCTTTTATGTTTCCTGGTGGATCGAGGTTTCTGTTATTCCCTCTTCTTAATCGTTGTTACTCTGAACCCTGAATTCCAGCGAGAGAGAGAGGAGAACCCTGCGAACCCGTCCAGAGGATACATAGGAAGTTCGGCACTTCGTTTCTTTCGTTCCATTCTTGGTGTTTTTTGCTGCTATTTGAGTTATTAGTGAGTGATCGTGCTTCCTATTCTTCCCCACCTTAAATCATCAATCTCTAACCCTTATCCTTTTTTATTTCTTTCTCTAACCCGAACTCTTTTTATTTCTTTCCTGCACTCTTATCTCAAACCCCAAAAGTAGATTAGTATAGGAGCCGGCCTTTCTCCGGAGATTGGCACGAGGGGCATCTCTTCCTCTCGGCCTTTCAATGTTGGTCGTAGGTCCAAGGCGCGCAAACCCACCGAAAGTCCTTTCCTATGCGGATTTGATGACCAACATTACCCAATTGCAAAACCACACTCACAGTTACGATTTTGATTAGAAAACCCTCTCTTGCAAAGAAATAAACATTTCTCCAAGGTTCCTTTTACTTAATGTGTGCATGTATGTTTATGAAAATGTGTCAAATAAGTGCTAGAATACCTTAGTGATTTACAAGTAACTATTAACAAGGGGCTTGTGTTGGTATTACTTCATTATGTCATGCTTTTATTGTTCATTAAATGAAAGGGTTTGATTTCCCTTATGTGCAGAAATAAAATGAAAGGCCTGATTTCCCTTATGTGAAAAAATAGAATGATGCATGAGTGCATGAAATTGAATTTAGTTGTTTTTTATTTTTGATTTATTAAAGTGGTCTATCCTTGAAACGTGAATATGAAATGCTGATTGGATTCATTTTATGTTACTTTGAATGGACTTTATCTTGCCTTGCTTTGCTTTGAACATGAAAGAAAATAATGTAAATGACTAACTTTGAAAATGTAATAGCCTTTGTATGCCATATAAATTACCCCATTTTAATGAAATTATGATTTTCATAAAGGGAGTTAATTTATTGCTTTAAAAATAAAAGTGCAAAAGCATGAAATTTGATTCCTCTTTAAAATGTGAAATCATACAAAATTGAAATTGCAAAATTCCTGTTAAAAGTACGAGCTTTAAATAATTTTGGAATTTGGGATTTTAGCTAAAACAAAAACTTAATTGCTTTAAATGGAACATTAAAGCTTATTCTTGCAATACATGCTTCTCTTTTTGGAATTTTATTTTATTTTTATATTTTTTATTTTACTTGGAAAAGTTTAAAAAAAGTGAAAAAAGTAAGGGTTAGAAAAATAAAAATAAAAATATGAAATTCTGGAATATGGACCAGAATGTGAAAAATACCAAAGAAATCCATGGAAAACTATCTCCTATCCTACAAAAAATATTAGATTTTGAGCATCAAACAAAAACCAGGTTAAACCTGCATTCGCACAATCTAAATCTGGTTAAGGCGATATTCTAAGGAGTAAGAAGAGATGCATTAAAATTATCTCTATGATGCTACCAGATTCCTGCATAAAACACCATAAAAATAGTTCCAATACATAATAAAAGATGTGCAATAAGATCATTTATGATATTCAAAACCTATTTCTCTGCATACAAAATTGCGGATAAATATTGACAGCAACCAAGCTTCCTTCCAATATTCTTCCCATGTTCTATTCCCAAAAGTTTCCAGCCCCAATTTCTGCATTGGAAATGGATATTTCACAGTTTTCATTCCAACCTTTCATCTTTCTTCACTTTGGCCTCTTCCAACGTTTAGGTTTTTTTTTAATTTTCTTCTTCGTTTCGTTGACATGAAATGCCTCTTTCTCTCTCCAAGGCAAATGGTGGGCTGCACCCTCTTTAAACATTCCCTATTGAATCTTGTAATACCTTTATCCATGAGATGTTACATCACTTTATCAAATTGGATAGCCTCCCCTCCTCATTTGAAACCACTTTTGGTATTCACACCAAACTCCTTATGCATAACATTCGACAACCTACCTTTGTCCTTTTGCTTTATGTGACCTTGAACTACCTCTTTAATGAGCTTATCCATTTACATTACTTTATTTGTTACACAATCTTAATAGCTCCAATTTAACTGTATATGAGCATATATTTTCATCTCCTTTGTTGGAAGAGACCAAAGAAGCCACGTGGATGCATTCACGAACCATACATTTGAACATGGGGCTCCTAACCTACAAACCTTCCCTCCGACGTTACATTACTGTACTGGAAATCTCACCTCCCTACTTTACAACACCAACCCACTTTATCATAGTGTTGATTCTTTATGTGGGGCTTGTGTATAGTCTACGTGAAGTCTACCTTCACCTTCCATGTCTTTCTGTACATTGTTGCTGGTGTGCTGCCACTCTACTCTATCTGAGGCTTGGCTCATTTCATTAACTATAGGTAAAAATGAGAATCACTTGCATCATTGAGAATAAAAGCATGACAATATCTACCCGTGTAATCCACTAGACATGCACGTTACTGTTGGTCATCAAATCTGCCCAGGAAAGGATTTTGGGAAAGTGTATGCGCCCTAGACCTGGACCAACATTGAAAGGTCGAAGGGAAGAGATGCCCCTCGTGCCAATCTCCGGAGAAAGGTCGGCTCCTATACTAAACTACTTCGGTGTTTTAAGATAAGGGTGCAGGAAAGGAATAAACAGAGTAAGGGTGCAAGAAGGAAATAAAAAGGGGTAAGGGAAGAGATATTGATGATTAAAAGTGGGAAAGAACCAGAAGCACGATCACGACCAATAGCTTGAAACAGAAGCAAGAAACACCAAGAATAAAATGAAAAGAACACGATATTAGCCTTCCTATGTATCCTCTGGACGAGTTCTAGGATTACCCTTCCCTTTCATCAAAATTCAGAGTTCAGAGTGACGGCGATTAGGACAAAGTGAATATAACAGAAACAAGATCCACAAGAAGCATACAAGAAAACTAATACAGCGTTTTCCTCTCCTATGTATCCTTCGGGAAAATTTTAGGGTTCCGTCCCCAATCGCACACCTAAATCCAGAATGCAGAATTACAATATGCAAATGAAGAAAGAGATAAAAGAAATAAACATAGAAGGCAGCATACAAGAGAGAAATTGAGCTCAAAGATCTTTAGTATTAATCGCAGGGATTCAAGTTACAGCAGCTTTCTTAGCAGAAAGTTCCCCCCCTTTTTACATTACAATGCCTGGGTTTTTATAGAGGACCCGACCCTCTGAGCCATCAATGCACAAAATGGAGGAGTACATCCTCAAAACCTGAGAAGTCGGCTCTTCGCGGCTCTCGTGACTGAGCTCTCAAATCCTTTACCAAAACTAGCAGCCACGATCGGGTCAGTCGAGGAAACATGCATTAATGAGCCGCCTGAACGTCCTTGGCCTCTGGGTGCAGTGCTCAAGTGGCCGCCATGCTCTTCGGGTTCTCCTTTAGGAACTGATACCTCATTTCCAATTTCCAAAAATGAGCAACGAGTTTATCGGGCACGTAAAAATGCATTTATGAGGCACTTGATTGCCTCGAAAAAATACCCGGCTTGGAGTGTGTGCCCTTGGAGCGCTTCGCTAGATTTGCAACTCCGCTTCGCAATGGACTTGAGCCAAAGTAGATCTTCCTTCTTGGTTTGCACTTCGCATGGTGGAGCTTCGCAAGACAGCTTCGGGGGTGTTGAGTGTCGAAGTAGATATTCCTCCTCAAGGTGGGGCTCTTCATTTCTCGCTACTTCGCTGGAGAGACGTGTCAAAACTGCTTCGTTGAGGTTCTCCATCCGAAGTGGATGCTTCGCTGGTGAGTCTTCAAAATGCTTCACCGTGATCCTCCCTCAAAACTGTGGTTCGGGGGAATTTCGGCCGAAGCGCATTCTTGCCTTCGAAAAATGTTTTCGTTCTTTACGGCCGCTTTCGCTTCGGGTGAAAGTGCTTCGCATGAAAGCTAGCCGAAGCAGATGCTTCACGACAACTTTCGGTGAAGTAGAAATGGTTCGCTGGTGGGGAGGCCCGAAGTGGGTGCTTCGACGGTTTTTCGGTGAAGTATTTTTCAATGTTTGCGCCTTTTCAACTTCTGCTTCGTAAGATTTTTGCCCGAAGTGGATGTTTGAAATGCTTCGAGTCCGAAGTGGTTTTCTTGCCTTAGCAAACTCGGACCGTGATCTAGACTTTCCTTCTTCGGCGAAGCTATTCTTTTGGGCTGCTCGAATGTCGCTTCGCAAAACTTTCGCTCGAAGTAGCTGCTGGAAATGCTTCGGGTGTGAAGCTCTTTTCATCCCCTACTTCTTTCTTTTGGTGAAGCTATCTTCTTTTTCTTGCGAAGCTTTTTTCCTTAGCCTGCTCGGTGGCGAAGCTCTTTCATCTCCATTCTATGTACAAGGGGGATGGCGATGAAAGCCAAAATTGTTGCAATGCTTGAAAATGTTGTTTCTAAAAAAACAAGGGAACAAATTCATGAAATTAAAAGAAATACTTTACAAAAATTTTGATTTTACTACCCCTCTAGGCAATGTGACAAAATTGTCAACATTCTTGGTGGCTCGCGGGGCAACGAGCTCGTCTCGATGGAAGAACCCTCAGCTTTGATCCGTTGGGCCAGAGTTACCTCTAGACCCTTCTCCCTTTTCTCCTTTCGGGGGCGCTTCCATGGCTTCTTCTTCTTCTTCTTCTGCCTCTCCTTCTTCTTCCTCCTCTGGTGAGGCTTCCTGTTGCGACGATGGGAGGAGGCGATCACGAATGCGTTCCATGGTTCGGTGAACGTGAGCCCAAGCGCCTTTCGAGAAAGGCTCTCGGTCTTGTAATGCTTTTACCAAAACATGGAACCGATCTATTTGCCCTATGTCGGCATGTTTGGCTCTCGTGCTTAGATCATTGAGGCAGGCCGCGATCTTGCAATGTCTCAGAATAAAATTTATGACTTGTCCTTCTGTATTGGCTCTTCCTAGCCATCTATCTTTGAGACATCACTCTCAAAATGTAGCCAAGCCGGCTTGAGCTCTTCCTTGGTCAACAGGTTCCCATCCTCATTCGTGAAACTCGAGAAACCTAATGAAGAGAGGTCTTGGAAATATCCCAGTGATGTACGCTGCTCGTGTTCGAATACATCCAGGAGGTCCTTCGCCTTCTGTGCCTTTCTCACCTTGGAGAAGAAAGCGCGGACCGTGGCTTGAGTTGTAGACCAGTCTCTGGCGGTTCGGCTCATTGCGGTGACTTGCAGGTCCTGATATTTGACACTTTGGACCTCAAAATCCAATTTGAGTCGCCTTCTAATTTTTTGGGTGACCTCATCTACTATCGGCCCTTCTTGAGAAGCGGCATACTGGGCTTCGATAATGTAGGTCAAAATTGTCAGGGCACTGGAGGCCCGAGCCCTGAAGTTCTTTAGCAAGTGTGAGCGGATCTCTTTGATCTTACCTCTGTCAAAGAGCTCCAGGCTCTCCTTCTCGTACAACTGCTACTGCATCTCCAAGATTTTACTTTCAAATTCTTTGGCCTTCAGATCCGCTTCGGCCTGTATCTGGCTTTGGGTTTTAGTTGCACCTTGCAGTTGTCTCACTTGCTATTTCAGGGCAACTACTTCCTTCTTCATCTGCTCACACTGCTTTTTCGAGTCCTCCAGCTTGGAGCGGATCCTGGCTAGCTCTTCTTCCAACTTGATGTTGGCGCTCTCAGCCTCAAATCTACGTTGATTGGCGATGTTCGCATGCGCTCGAAAAGTTTCAATTCTGACATGCATGGATGCAGATTCATTGTCTACATTTAGGTGCTCCAGGTCCTTGGTCTTCTCTTGATAATCATAATCTGCTAGAGTCATTTCATCCAGAGGCTTTTGGACCTTAGGGACCTTCTTCACTTTATGTAGCTTTTCGCCCTTTAGGTCAAAAATGGCGCATTTTTCTACTTCGGCCAGAGAGCGCCCTCTCTTTTTCCTCGCCTCCTTCAACATCTTTTCGGTATTTTGTCGGGCCTGGAGCAGCTTCTCGGCTAGAGGGCATTCCTTAATCAAGGACATCTCTGATTCAAATGAGGCTGGATCTCCAACCAAAGGGGTGAACAAATATAAGGAATGAACGGGGGATGCCTCACTAGTAGGTTCGACGACGGGTGTAGTAGGAGCTTCGACGAGAGGAACTATGTTGTGTGTAACAGGGGAGAAAGGAATGGGGTTCGGCATTGGGGTACTATCTTTGCCCTGACTGGGGACTAAGGGAATGGTGGCATGGGCAGGAAAAGTAGTATCAACAGACTTGTCTCAGCCAGATGACTCGAATGGAGTGGGGCTAATGGGATCATGGGGAAGACTCGAGGTGGCAAGGGGTAACACGCGAGAGGGTGATTGACCTTATGGGAGAGAGGGAGACTATTGGGGACTCACGATCGGGACCATGGTGGACATGCTTTGAGCAACCAGGGCAAAGGGTGGAGAGTGCGTACCTTCATGCCCTCCTGGCAGAGCAGCAGTAGTGACTTCTTGTGTGATCGACTCTTGCTCCTTCTGAACTTCGGTACTCGTGACCTCTATGACTTCTTCTTCGGGGACCCCTTCTTGTTGGAGGAGTTCCTCCACATCGATGACGTCCATGTCCGGGGTTGCTTCGGCTCTTGGTGATGCCGTCCCTTCGACATTTGCTTCGGTTGGGCCGGTCGCAGGTTGTTCGGTAGAGACACTTGGGAGCTTCGTGCGGGGTCGCTTCGGGTGGGTCGGAGGCACTTGAGCTTGCTCCTGCCTCTTTCTTTTCTTCTTTTTTGATGATTGTGCTGACCCCACGGTACTTGTGTCAGGTGTAGCTTCTGTCTCTTCCTCTTCTTCTGCTTCAGATGCATCATCATCTCTCCTTGGGCTTTCGCCCAAACCTGGGGCACTTGGGGGAATGAAGTCGGCGAAGGAGGTGGGCTTCCAAGTCCTAGCATTGGCTTCGTACACAACTATGCAAAGTCCTTATCCATCTCCAAGAGTCCATATGATTTCATCTTTTGTCGATGAACTCTCATTTTCCACCATTCCTTTAGTTGTTCCATGCCCCAATCTTTCAATTCCTCCCTTAGATCGTCCTTCATCTTCCTCCAAAAAGTGGAGTCTAGGGTTGGGAAAGGATGTTGCACAGGATCAAACTCAACTTCCATGGGGTAGAATTCATGCCAGGGAGGCAAGGTCTTCATCCTTTCTAAATGCCACTCCAGATCCTTCCCATTGGGATTATTTCTCTGCTCCATAATTTTTGGGTGGGGGCAGACATGAAAGTTCTTGAATCTGAGGTGGTCCCTCATTACTCCCAAGGGATCGTAGAGCCACCTCTGAGGAATCTGGAGCAGACCAAAGCTGGCAAGCTTCTCCTCCAGGAAAACATGTTGCTTTAGGGCAAACACCTCTATTACCCCCATTTTGAAGGGGAAGTCATAGGTGTGCGCCCATTTTCGACCGTGGCCATAGATGACATTCGTTGCGTCGCTCTGTCGAGCGACCTCCAATGCGAACTGGTACTCGAAGGGGTAGACAGGCAGTAGGAAGGGCTTCCCCGTGAAGCCGAATAGGCGAATCACAAGTCCCTACATTAGTTGAAACACGTCTCCCTTCTTCTCCATTACCACTCTGTCTCTCAAACTGAGGGGCACCCGAGGGCAAGAACCCTTCAACAAATGCATAGCAAGTCCCAAGAATTGTTGATTAAAAGAATAATAAGACTCTACCCTCAATAGGAGGGGAGTCCACTGGTACATAGGTAGAGGATTTCCATCCTTGCCGCTCGAAGAAATGGCAATGTGGGGAAAATTCTTATGCACATGATAGAAAAATAACCAAATAAGGAAAGAGCAGGGTGCAAAGTACTGGCCCGTCCCAGAATTCTTCATGTTGGTAAGCCATGTGTGCAAGGTTCGGGCCACCCATTCTGCCCAATCGAAGAATACTGGGTTGGTGTTCGGCCTTGAAGCATCAGGGGCATAAAATTCTCCTCTCAAAATGCATTCGGCCAAAGACACCTGCCAAGGGTGCACCGAAGCATCGGTTGACAGGCCCGCCACCCATGCGATGATGGAGAAGATGTCCATGCTCTTGAAATCTATCAGGGGGAGGGGCATCTGGGGTAGCTTGCCTGAAGGGAGCCCATTCTTGAGGTTCTCTCTTAGAAATTTCAAAATGTAGGTGGAGGTAGTGAACCTCTCCATTTGTTCGCTCAGGATGACATTGCGAACCGAATAACCCTTGGGCGGCCCCTACTGCGGCGTGAAAGCTGCTTGCACATCTTCTTTTAAAATTGAAAACAACTTATGGCCCACAACGTCCAACACTTTCCTGGAGGAGGGCTGGTAGTTCTGCGTGATGGCACAGATTAACTCGGGACAATGGTGAGCGGGCGGGGTCAGATACCAATAAATTTGAGAATAATATGCAGTAGCTCTCTTGTTCTCCGGGGTGAGTCTGCTTGTCATAAACTCGATAGTGCATCGAAGCTCGGCCACACCCTTTGAGAGCTCTGTGTCCCTAATTTTCTCCCACCCATCAATTGGTGGTTCTTCAAGTTGTTCCTCTTTAGAATCCTCTCCTTCTTCCACCGACTGCTTCTCTGGGTGGGGGTTGAGATTGATCTTCTTAGGTGTATGTTTTTTCTCTTCCTTGCCCTTCTTCGGGGCTGCTACCTCAGGTTCCTTCCCCTTCTCTTTAGAATTCTTCTTTCCCATTGTGGATATTCACGACAGTAGAGTTCACATTGCAGAAGATTCTGACGCGAAGGACTTCGATGCAAAGGGCAGAGGAATGCAGGCTATCACGACAGCTCTCAATATTTGCATTAACAGTTGGCGAACACCTCTCTCACCACTAAGCCTCACGTTTTATAGCCTTAAAAGGCAACTACCTTAATTTATGGCACCTACCATAATTAAATTTACAACCCAAACTGGGAAGGTTGTCGTAACTTTTGATTGGTTCTGCGACGGCATGGTACGTGGGCCCATGTGGTTCGATGATTTCCCCTGCATCGGGAACTTGACCTTCTGCCACCTCGTACCCGAGCATGAACTTTTCTCGCAATGGAATTCTCTCGGGATGTGCTCCACCACCCTTGCATTAATTTCACTTGCTGCGGACATTCCCCTAGGTTGTCATTGGCGCGTTCCTCTAGGCACATTTCAAATGTTCCCGCCTCGCGCGTTTGTTGGGTTGGCAAAGTTGAAATTGGCGCTGAAGATGCTTCGCAGTGAACCTTCGGTGTGAGCTCATTTTTTATACTTCGGGCCCGAAGTAGTTTTACTTTGCCACATCGCTGCTTGTTTTGCGGAAGGTTAGTTCCCCCGAAGCTCGTTTTCTTTGAAAAATGCTTCGCTAGACTTCCTTCGAAAACTGCTTCGCCCATACTTGTTTTGCGAAGCATTTCTTATGCCTTCATTTCTTTTGATGACTCCTTTGGTCTTTCGAGGACCCTTTCGAAGTCAAAGTGCTTCGCTGCGAAGCATCTCGCATCAGTTGCTTTGCATCAAAACTTCCCGAAGGAGCTTTTGGCTATGCTTAGCGAAGCTGGAATTTGTCACTGTGACACTTAGCCTTTCGGAGATCTTGAAGCAGGGTATATATACAGGAATGAAAAACTATATACAAAAGTAAAATTTGAACCCTTTTTTTTTTTTTTTGAAATCATCTTCAGTGATGAAAAGTCTTCAAGTGAAGACCATTGATAGAAATTGGCAATACCTGGCCGTCTGCATCCTTGAGGATGAAATAATTGGCCGATTTTACCTTCATGATTTCGAACGGTCCATCCTAGAAAGCGTCCAATTTGTCATGATTCCCAGGCTTGGCCTTCCAAGAATCCCACTTCCATACCAGATCTCCCACTTTGAAAGTGCGATCGGAGGACTTCTTCTTAAACCAATCTCGGGTGATCTGAGCATGCTTAGCGAAGCTCTAGTAAGCCTTCTCGTGATCTTCCTCTAGCTGTAGAAGTTGAGCCAACCTATTTTCCATAGGATTAACTTCCTCTTCATCCTCCAGTAGCTGCAATGCAGGGATCTCTACATGAGTTGGTAGGATGGCCTCCTTGCCATACACCAGGGTGTAAGGTGATGTCTTGATTGACTTCTTGACAAAAATTCGGTCGGCCCACAAGGCTCGATCTAGAAGGAGGTGCCAAGTTCTCTTGTTATTCTCTATGAGCTTTCTTAGCACCCTTAATAGAGTCTTGTTGGTAGATTCTACCAATCCGTTGCCCTGTGGATAGTAGTTGGAGGAGACTTTATGGTATATCCCATATCGATAGAGGAACTCATTGATTTTGGTGCCTAAAAACCCGGGACCATTATCTATTATGATTGCTTTTGGGATGCCAAACCGGGTGATCAATCCTTCGAGGAAGGCGATGACGGTCTCCTGATCGGCATGCTTCGTGGGAACTGCTTCGGCCCATCTGGTGAAGTAGTCGGTCGTGGTCAGGACGAACTTATGCCCTGTAGAAGAGTTCGGTGATATAACCCCTATAAAATCCAACCCCCATTGTTGAAAGGGTGTTTCTACTTGTATCGGTCGGAGAGGCATAGGAGCGCTTCTGCTTCGACCGGTGAACTTCTGACATTGCTCACATCGATGACAGATCGCAAAAGCATCGACGAAGAGTGTAGGCCAATAATAACCAGCTTTGATTATCTTCAATGTCGTTGCTCTTCCTACGAAGTGACCTCCAGACAACCCTGAATGAAATTCTCCCAGGACTCTCTTCTTATCGTCTTCCTTTATGCACCTGAGGAGAATGCCATCAATATTTCTAAAAAATAGGCCTTCGGGGCGTAACGTGTATCGGAGGGACCGCATCCTGAAATGCCTCCGCTACGAAGCATTTAGATGCGAAGGACATCTATCGATGTTGAAGTATTCAACTATCTCACCGACCCAGTCCTTCTCATTCTCTTCCTGGTTTGCGAAGCATCCTTCCACTGGCGAATCGTCCCACTGGCAAGCTGTCACTTCGGCCGCTACGCTCTTCGCCAGTTCTTGACACAATGCATGACCGCGAACCAATTTCGTGGGCCTAATCTCGATGTCGAACTCTTGTATCTTGCTGACCCAACCGGCTCTTTTGCTCCCCAATTCTCCTTGGATAATGAAGTTGCGCACATCCGGGTGAATGACAAAGACTGTAACCCGACTTTGGGAAATAAATTGCTTGAACTTCCTAAGAGACTTCATTACTGCATGCACCTGCCTTTCTATGAAATTGTATTTTTCTTCATGGGGGTTTATCACTTGGCTTAGAAACGTGATGGGGCACTCTTCGCCATCTTCCCCTTTTGTGTTAGGACTGCAACATAGCTCTCAGGTTCTCCTATGGCATATAGGATGAAATCCTGATTGTAGTCAGGGTTGGTCAGGACCGGCGCCTGAGCGATTCGGGCCTTGATCTCTTCGAATGCTTCTTTTATTTCCTCCGTCCAGATGAATTCGGTGCCCTTCTTCAAAAGTTCGGACATCGGTTTGATGACCTGGGCAAAATCTGGAACAAACTTCCTCACGAAGTTGATCTGGCCGAAAAAGGATTGAAGTCCTTTCTTGTTCACTGGGAGTGGGAGCTTCAGTAGAGCCTCGGCCCTATCAGGATCTACAGTGAGACCCTTCTCTGATATCACATGCCCCAATAGCTTCCCTTCGTTGACTGCAAATATGGACTTCTTTGGATTGATTGAAATGCCAAACTCTCGACATTTTTTGAATACCTGTTGTAGATGAAAAGGATGATCCTCCCTTCTTCGGGAGAAGACGGTCATGTCATCTAGATAGATAACAATAACCTTATTCAAGAGTTCACCAAAAGCTAGATCCATGGCTCTCTAAAAAGTGGCCCCCGCATTCGAAAGGCCGAATGGCATTCGTTGGTAGGCAAATGTTCCCCACTTGGTCGTGAATGCGGTTTTATGCTGGTCCTCATCCTTAACCTAGATCTGATTGTACCCTGAGAAGCCATCGAGTAGGGAGAAGCGCTGAGCCCTAGCCACTGAGTGCAAGATCTGATCTATTTGTGGGAGAGGGTAGTGATCTTTGAGAGAAGCCTGGTTCAGGTTGCGAAAGTCCACGCATAGTCGTATATCTTCGTTCTTCTTTCTAACAGGGACTAGATTCGCCACCCAAGAGGAATGCTTAATGGGATAAATTATCTTTACCTCGAGCATCTTCAGGAGCTCGACTTTCATCAGGACCTCGATCTTCGAATTTACAGGCCTTTGCTTTTGTCGAAAGGGTTTGATCCCCTCCTGCAATTCAATTGTATGTTGGATCAGTTGTCGATCATATCCTTTTAGGTCTTGATAAGACCATGCCACGATGTCGGGATACCTTCTGCATAGAGATCGGATCTGTTCTAGCTCCTCCAAAGTGCAATCTGTTCCAACTTTTATTGCTTTTCCAGGTTCAAGTTCCAAATCCTGATACTGCTTTGCATTGACCTTGATCCTATGAGAAATTGCTCGATCATTCTGATCAAAGAGGCTCTCAAGAGTAATTAATCCCTTAGGTACATGATTATTCTTCAATTGAACTAGCCCATCATATTCTTCATCATCTGGGCTTCTTCTCTCAACTGTGGCTGCTTCTTGAATCATAAAATTCACAATCTGCTCATCATTATCAAAAACTTGCCAATGCAGATCTCTGTCTGGGACAGAGGGCCTATAAATCATCCTCACAGCTTTAGGCTTATGCACCATGTCTTCTGTTGGAGAGTACTTGGCTGCGATGGATGCTAGGACATCGGCATGTCGATTCTTTTCTCGTGGAATAGACTACAGATTGAGAGATTCGAACTGGTCAAACAAATCCCATACCCTGTTACGGTAAGACTTGAGATAGTGCTTCTTTGAAGTGCACTTGTTGGTGACTTGATTGCATACCAATTCTGAGTCTCCAAAGATTTGGAGATGCTTTATGCCTAACTTTTTTGCTTTCTTGAGTCCTAGGCATAATGCTTCATATTCTGTTGCATTGTTGGTGCAACTCCACACCAACCGGTAACAATATTCCTTCTGCTCTCCAGAAGGTGATACCAAAAGAATCCCTGCCCCAACGCCATTTTTGCATCGGGCGCCATCAAAGAATAACTTCCATAATTCACCTTGGATAGAGATCTTATCTTTTGACTTGATGTGTTTCTCGGGCTTGGCGATGGCATAACATCCCATCTCGGTTTCTATCATGGCATTAAAATCTGCCAATGAAAATTCATCTTCACAACTTAACTATGCGAGGGATTCCTCGATCAGGTCCACTTGCTCTATTTCTTCCACTATCGCCTGCATAGGATCGCTGCTCTCTTCTTCGGACATCTTCTGTACAAGGAAGGTAGAAGGCTTTTCATTGTAGATCTTCACCTTCTTCCCTTTGAATGGAATCTCCAAGTGCGAGTAATCCATAGATAGATATCCTCCCAGCTTCACCGTAAACTCTCTCGATAAGCACATACTGAAATAGGGTTCAAGGTCGACGACCACCACCTCTTGTATAACTGTGATCTGAGGCATCTTGTGTAGTCGAATAGGAATATCCTTAATCACACCTACAGTCTTCATGGGAGTGCCATCCAACTAGAGCACGTCGTGGCTGCTTCACGTATACTCCATTCCTATCTCTTCGCACACTGCTTTGGGCATGACTGTTGTCGTGGCCCCAGAGTCTATCATACAATTGTGTACAATATACCCTTCCATCTGTAGAGACAGGTAGAATGGAGGTGGCCGATTCTTTCCCGTAATGGAGGTGGACAGGGTCTGCACTAGGGCAAGTGGTGCTGACTTTTTTGCCTTAGTTGTCTTCAATGATTCTTGCAGCAAGTCCACTTGTCCGGGTAGTTGTAGTGCATCATATAGACTGATCTTGGCCGGAATCTTCTTCAGCTCATCTACAATATTGTAAGCTAGGGAGTTGTGCACCTCAGGTTCTTTTTTCATCTCGTACCTGGTGTGATACTGCTCCATAGCTTTGACCCTTTGTCGCTTGGTCAGCGAAGGAAGCTTGAGCTTCTCTCTAGCTTGTTCTTTAGTTTCCACCTGAGGTGGATTTGTAGGGGCCTATTGGGCCTTCTATTTGGCTGGTGCAAGCTGAGGAGCTTCGCTCGGGACCTGAGAAGGTTGTTGTCCCTTCTCATGGTGAGCATGCACCTTTAAAGGAGCCATTTGAGTAGCATCTACCTCTATCGACCTTTTTCCTCCTCTGGTGAGGACTGCAACTTGCTCTTCTTCACCAATCACCAGGTTTTGATTCAATTGCCTGATGATGTTGACCTGACCACCATGACTACTGCTCGCCAGCGTTTGCACATAATGTTGGTGCAGCATGCAGGTATTCTCTTCATGAGGGTCATTACACGTGGAGCACCAATGTATGTAATCGAAAGTGCTCGGAGCTTCATCAATCATGGCATTTCTTGTCGATGCTCTCCCTTGTTGGACTACTTGATCTTTGGTAAGCGCGGGTGTAGGATAAGATCTTCTCGGTAGAAACTCTTGTTGCGCTTGTTTCTTCTTCATAATGGTCATGTCATTAGATAGGGTCTGCACTATGGAGTTCAGAGACTGAACTTCTTGTAGTATTTTGGCTTGCATATCATCGGTTTTAGGGATAGGTGGCAATGGAGCCATTGTTGGTATTGGAGGTAGAGCGGGGTGTTGAGGTGGTGCTGGAAGTATAGGGAATGTCGAAGAGACAGTGGGCTATGAAACTGAGAACGTAGGAAAATGGATTTGTGGAGTAGCAATTTGTGATACAATGGGATTCGGGTTCCAAGATGAGATCGGGTATGCAGGGGTTGCAGAGATCTGTGAAGCGACTGCGCTTGCATACTAGGATTGAGGGAAATCGGGAAGTATGGGCATTGACATCCTTTGGGGAAGCTTTCCCACAACTATTAGATCCATCTCCGCTCTCTGGGCTAACTCATACAACTCGGGGAAGGTATTAATGTTCGAATACCTCACCATGACGCTGATATCAGGGTTGAAAGCCCAAAGGAAATAGTATGTTGTAGCTTCGTCAGTTGGCCGAAGTCCAACTGGTATCCTCTTTGCCAGGTCCGAGCGAACCTAACATTGAAATCGATGATCTCTTCTTGTGGATGTCTCTGGATCGTTGTGAACTGATGCAGAAGAGAAGATGGATCGACGGACTCATTGAAGCTTCGCATCAATTGTCCGGCTAACTGGTCCCATCCCATTATAGTACCGGGTGGTAAAGATCTATACCAGTAGAGGAGTTTCCCTCTAAGAGATAGAACCAGAAGCTTTACCATAACTCGCTCCTCCGTGATGTCATGAATCACCGCCAGAGAAACTATGTCCTGGATGTGCTCCAGAGCGGTCTTCCCAGTTCCATCGAACGTTGGGATTTTCTTTATAGCAGTAGGCGAAACTTGCCCTTGTCCCGCTAGATTTAGTGGTCTCGAAGAATTCCATGCTGGGAACAGTCTGGGCGATGGTTGCTGTTGCTACTACTGCATTTGTTATTGTTGTTGTTGTTGTTGTTGTGCCATATTTGCTCCTAGATTTTGAGAAATAGGAATTCTCGAAGCTCCTCCTTGGTTGCTAACAGGACGACTAATGTGAATGGAGGCACTAGGATGCTTCGGTGAGTTGGGAGGATTAGGAGGAAAGCTAGCTGTTGTACTATCAAAAGTTAGGCCTTGTTCATCAATAGTAGCCTCTTGCGAGGATGTTCCACGTAACAACGACTCGGGGGTGACCAACCTAGAGCGTTCCCCAAAGGCATCAATATCAAGCTCAAAGAACTCAGTTTCCTCTCCTCTATTCCTAACTCTCCATCTTGTTTGCATGAAGGCACAGACTTAGGTACCGGTCTCTACGACTTAAATATTCTCAGGTTAAACAGAGTCGCCAGATGCTAAGAGTCTTTTGGCAATGAGACGAGCATCGACTCTCACTACCACTCACAAGGTGAGACTGATCGGGTCCCACCGGGCGTGCCAAAAACTATTGGTCATCAAATCTGCCCAGGAAAGGATTTTGGGAAAGTGTACGCGCCCTAGACCTAGACCAACATTGAAAGGCCGAAGGGAAGAGATGCCCCTCGTGCCAATCTTCAGAGAAAGGTCGGCTCCTATACTAAACTACTTCGGTGTTTAAGATAAGGGTGCAGGAAAGGAATAAACAGAGTAAGGGTGCAAGAAGAAAATAAAAAGGGGTAAGGGAAGAGATATTGATGATTAAAAGTGGGAAAGAACCAGAAGCACGATCACGGCCAATAGCTTGAAACAATAGCAAGAAACACCAAGAATAAAATGAAAAGAACACGATATTAGCCTTCCTATGTATCCTCTGGACGAGTTCCAGGATTACCCTTCCCTTTTGTCAAAATTTAGAGTTTAGAGTTACGGCGATTAGGACAAAGTGAATATAACAAAAACAAGATCCACAGGCGGCATACAAGAAAACTAATACAACATTTTCCTCTCCTATGTATCCTTCGAGAAAATTTTAGGGTTTCGTCCCCAATCGCACACCTAAATCTAGAATGCAGAATTATAGTATGCAAATGAAGAAAGAGATAAAAGAAATAAACACGGAAGGCAGCATACAAGAGAGAAATTGAGCTCAAAGATCTTTAGTATTAATCACAGGGACTCAAGTTACAATAGCTTTCTTAGCAGAAAGTTCCCCCCATTTTACATTACAATGCCTAGGTTTTTATAGAGGACCCGACCCTCTGAGCCATCAATGCACAAAATGGAGGAGTACATCCTCAAAACCTGAGAAGTCGGCTCTTCGTGGCTCTCGTGCTTGAGCTCTCAAATCCTTTACCAAGACTAGTAGCTCAGCTAGGGAAACATGCATTAATGAGCCGCCTGAACATCCTTGGCCTCTGGGTGCAGTGCTCGAGTGGCCGCCATGCTCGTCGGGTTCTCCTTTAGGAACTGATACCTCATTTCCAATTGCCAAAAATGAGCAGCGAGTTTATCGAGCACGTAAAAATGCATTTATGAGGCACTTGATTGCCTCAAAAAAATACCCGGCTTGGAGTGTGTGCCCTTGAAGCGCTTCGCTAGATTTTCGTTCGCAACTCCGCTTCGCAATGGATTTGAGCCGAAGCAGATCTTCCTTCTTGGTTTGCACTTCGCATGGTGGAGCTTCGCAAGACAGCTTCGGGGGTGTTGAGTGCCGAAGCAGATATTCCTCCTCAAGGTGGGGCTCTTCATTTCTCGCTGCTTCGCTGGAGAGACGTGTCAAAACTGCTTCGCTGAGGTTCTCCACCCGAAGTGGATGCTTCGCTGGTGAGTCTTCAAAATGCTTCGCCGCGATCCTCCCTCAAAACTGTGGTTCGGGGGCATTTCGGCCGAAGCGCATTCTTGCCTTCGAAAAATGTTTCGTTCTTTACGACCGCTACCACTTCGGGTGAAAGTGCTTCGCACGAAAGCTAGCCAAAGTAGATGCTTCACGACAACTTTCGGTGAAGTAGAAATGGTTCGCTGGTGGGGAGGCCCGAAGTGGGTGCTTCGACGGTTTTTCGATGAAGTACTTTTCAATGTTTGTGCATTTTCAACTTCTGCTTCGCAAGATTTTTTCCCGAAGTGGATGTTTGAAATGCTTCGGGTGCGAAGTGGTTTTCTCGCCTTAGCAAACTCGGACCGAGATCTAGACTTTCCTTCTTAGGTGAAGTTTTTCTTTTACGCTGCTCGAATGCCGCTTCGCAAAACTTTCGCCCGAAGTAGCTATTGGAAATGCTTCGGGTGCGAAGCTCTTTTCATCCCCTACTTCTTTCTTTTGGTGAAGCTATCTTCCTTTTCTTGCGAAGCTTTTTTCCTTAGCCTGCTCAGTAGCGAAGCTCTTTCATCTTCATTCTATGTACAAGGGGGATGGCGATGAAAGCCAAAATTGCTGCAATGCTTGAAAATGTTGTTTCTAAAAAACAAGGGAACAAATTCATGAAATTAAAAGAAATACTTTACAAAAATTTTGATTTTACTACCCCTCTAGGCAATGTGACAAAATTGTCAACAGTTTCTCTAACGCTGCTATTCGTGCGAGCATGCATGCAGTGCCTAAATTGCAATGTTGGTTGCATTTTGGTGATTTTGATGTCAATAAAATTGTTATCAACGACTGATGTGTCAAGATCAAATGATGTCCTAAATTACCACCATATGATATCCACATATTAATGTTTCCACCCATGTTGCTCTCGACCTATCCCTATGGTTGTTGGGAGTAAAACTTATGGGATTATGTTATTGATACAAATGAGTTACATATATAGGCAGAAGGCCTATATGATAAACTGACAAGTGTCAATATAAAATGACAAGTGTCAAAATAGAGGCATAGTGCACTTTAATTCTAACATTCCCCCTTAAAGTGCACTATCCTAACTAAAGAAAAAAATAAGTCAACATTAGGTAACATTCCCCCTTAATGTTGACTTCTCTAAAAAGCAATTCTACATCCTCCTTTATTGCTGATTTGGTCTAGGCTCGTGCTCTTTGCACTTGGCTCTCCAACTATGAATAATGCTAGATTCACTATGTATACATCTCGGTCTGTTGCCTCAGGGTCAGCCACTTCCATGGGTCTGTTGCCACTGGGTCAGCCGTCTAAGTGCCTCAGGGTCATCATGGGTGCCTCAGGGTCAGCCACTTCTAGGTCTATTGCCTCTGCAGGTCATCCTCAGAGGATGTTGCCTCTCGTAGGTCACTGACTAGATTCACCATAAATATCAAATCCCTCCTTATGGTGAACTCAATCTAGAAGGTGTCGGTCTCTTCCGAAATTGCACCTAATACAAAGGAAAAACGAGCCATATAAGAGTGTCGGTCTTTGTCAAAAATGCACTCAATACAATAAAATGATCCATAGATCCAAATATGGAGGAGAAGAAATAAGAGAAGAGAATCTTTTGAAGTGTCTTCGTCTGTAGTCTTCAGAAGTAGATCCAAAAAAAAAAACTTCGGATAGAGTCTAGGGTGTCTATGTCTGTAGTTCCTAGAATAAGTGTCCTTATGGTAGTCACCTCATCTTATCGGAATGCATGGGTAACCAGCCGTTGCATCCACCAAGTAGAAAGAGGAGAATACTAGATACTAGGTTCACTTACAAGTGCCTTGGGAGTGTCGGGTACAACCGAAAGTGCACTCCAAGGTAGAAAAAACTTTGAGGCTAAAAAACTCAATTGAAACAACCTCAAAATTACAATATGACACCACCATTGTGTCCATCGCGAAAAGATGTTTCCAACGACTATAAATACCCCTATATTCCACCATCAAAGGGGCCTTCATCATGAGGAAAAACCATCATGCCTATCTAAGGCAGCAAATAATCATCGCACTGAGGTGGAATAAAAAAATAGATAGTTTTCAATTTTCCCATGTAGGGGAATTACATGGGCCATCTAGACCATCATTAGTTTCAAATGAAGGAGTACATAAGAAGTTATGTTGGCCTTCCACTTCATGTGGCCATAAACAGTTTATAAAAACAATGCCACCTTTAAAACAATGCCATCCTTGACTCGTCTGTGTGCACAAAGAATCAACAACAAATTTGCATGTATTTGCCAATTCTCGAAATCTTCAGGTCATGTTTCACCATGCAGCGCTGCGTGTAGGTGTCACATGGGACCCGCGACTTTACAATGTGGCCCCCACCGTCGGAGACCCTCTCCACACTATCGACATCGATCGGTGATAGGATGTTGTCGGCTTCACGGCTCGAGCAATGTCGCACCTTCCCAAAAATGTAGACGTCGACACGGGCCCGCTACGGCTTCAAAAAAATGTGGAGAACCTTGCCAAACTGCTCGACGTGTACACAGTGAAGGTGGATTCGCCTGACACGTTGGTCCCACCCACTGCATCATGGCTACAACAAACTATCTGTAAGCATATCCATCTAAACTACATCTTCATGAACAACAGTATTTTGAACACCATGTTTGCTACAGTATTTGGATCTAAGAAAATGGAATATGATGAGCCTCGACAAAACTCCTCTGTAACACTACCATTAATGCATCATTGCCAGCAGACTCGGATTGCTTCTCATGGACTGGGATTGGGATTCACAGCGTCATTGTTATTGTCGTATGCCATAAATATCTCTCGCAGCTGCGTGATTTGCTCGTTCTTTGCCAAAACTCCCTCGTTCTCTGCCAAAACTCCCTCGTTGTCTCACTCATTGTCATTTGGCATCCTGGTTCAATGTATTGTGTTGCCCCACTGATTATGACCCCATATGCAAGAAGCATGTAGCTTGCAATCTCTTGTAAAAGAGTCAGAATGTGGTTCTTTCCATTCGCACTTGAAAATCCAGAACTAGCCAAAACTTCAAAATCCGTTTCCACTCCGTCTCTGCCACCATGACGATCAGCGTAATAATGACCGTGAAACACCATAGAATACCATCAAAAAATGTCTGCACCATCCTTGAAGGATCGAACAACAGAGAAGACGTTGACGAAGATGTACATGACTGCGCTCTCGACGGTAACAAGGTTGAAACACCTGCACATCGTCACCCAATCACCCTAAAAAAAAAAATAGTCGAAAGAACTCAAACTGGAATTCGAGGATAAGCTAGTTCCTTCAAAAATCGGTCAACCACTGCAAATAGCCGAGCATAGTAAAAATTGTGGGAGCAGTATCAGGACCCGTGGAACGGGGTCATGATCTGAAAGCTCTTGGAGGATTTGGACGCATTGGCCAACACCATTCCCATCCAGCTAAAATCGGATCTGCATTTCTGGTCAAGGCATTAGGACAAGTTTCTAACAAAAAACACATTCCTCCAACATTGTGGAAGTCGTCGGACGCTAGAATATTTTGGGCTCGTTTACCTGCATAGAACTTGGTCGACATCACCAGCTTTGTGACCATGCACCACTAGTCACAATGTTGTCGATCTCCAAGGGTAAAACAATAACAAAAGATTGGTGATTTCGTGTGCAATAGAAATTTTAGAAATGGATGTAAAGAATGCCCTTGTCAATCATTGCACATTCAGGCCGTGATAGGATGACTTAGAAAATAGGTGAGCGAATACTGATCAACAATCAACATCAAATGCGTTTGCTGTGGGCTGCCTCCAACAATGACCTCCATGCATGCATGCAGGTCAACAATATAACTTGCATCAAAAATTTCTCCAACTGGATTTTTGGTTTCTGATCCACAAATGTGGAGAGCATACTCCCTGAGCCATGGAGAAAAAAAAATGAGGAAGAAATGGGGGGAGGATGAAAAAATGAAAAATGGGGAAAAGGATGAGGGGGGAGGGAGGATTTCCATGAGGGAAATCCCCCTCAAGGGTTTCACAGGCAGGAGAAGGAACCTGCTCTGATACCAAATATTGGGAGTAAAACTTATGGGATTATGTTATTGATACAAATGAGTTACATATATAGGCAGAAGGCCTATATGATAAACTGACAAGTGTCAAAACAGAGGCATAGTGCACTTTAATTCTAACAATGGTAATCGCAAATGTAGCACCAAACTATTCCAACATAAAACACGACTATGCCAACATGATTTATGGTAGCTTCAACATAAAATACAACGCTTTCAACATGAAAAAATACTCGACGAGGCCTATGTTACCCATTTACAACAATTACACTTCCTTTCCTATTTTACAAACAATTTTGAATAAACAACACCTATGGTTCGTCCTTCAAATAACCAAGTCGAATATTTCCCATATTCACCTATGAAATTTAAAATTTGATAAATGAATACCGTAATGCGATTGTGACCCTTGCCCTCGGTCCATGTTGCCATGTCCATCAAATGATACCATGTCACCGTCTATATCCGCACAGGATTGCATCTCCATGTTTAGCTGGTTGTCCATAAAACACATGGACCCCCCCATAAATGGAATTTGATCTCTTTGTACCCTTGCCTTTGGTGTCCAATGTCCACATAATTCAAGCATAAGTTACCCAATTTGTGTGTGCAATATACCACATCATTATGGTTCCCATATATGCTTTCAGTTGCGGGTCTCGAATCGTAGTGCAAACCCATAGATTTTTGGTATAAATCCATGAATACCCCATGATTTATATGTAAGCTAATTTCCCCACCCACATCGATATGAGTCTTCAAACTATCACAGACCACGTGTAATTATCCATCAAACTCACCAAATGTTGATGACGAACATCTTCGAGAAAAGAAAATCAACATGTACGCCAGCAAGACGTCATATCTGCTCTTCAAATATACTTTGTAGCAATTTTTAGGATTCAACGCACCTCCACTCCTATCATAGAAATGATATTGCTTGCGAAGCAAACATCATAAATAAATGCAGTGAGATAATTTCGAAACATGCCCCATCCAGATGACATTATCAGTGTAATCTGCATCTTCTTAATTCCTTCAGCATTGAAGCCCTATCAAACATCCCTTTGGTTGTCTATGCATTTCCACATTAGTCTACTATCTTCTCTGGTGGTTTCCAAACTTTTGGTGCTCTATGGGCGGTTTCCTGCAATCCTAGTCTATGTCCTAGTGTTTGCCATCGCTGGTTTCGTCTACTATGTAAATCGTCCGAGACCACCTCCTACGAAAAAAACCTAGACATGGACACAATAAACAAAGAAAACAACTTTAAACATTATGAATTTCTAAAACAAAGTAAAACTTCACTAAATAAATAATTAAAACAATCCAACCTTAACGAAACCAAATCGTACATTTTGGTTCATTAAAAGAAAAAATCTATTTATATTTTATTTAAATTCATTTATTTTGTTAAATTCAATTCAATTAATTCAAATTTTTTAAAATCAAACATTAGAATTAATCAAACCTCGCAAATATGAACACAACGTTAAACATTAAAAATAGATGAAAGAAAGCACATCAAAGCAAACCAAACGGAGACTTCTCAAAATCATCACTCAAAGAGAAACAACCAAAATTCCCAAAACCAAAATTTAAAGGTGGGTCCCCAAATTTGGGGCTAGTTGTGGAATGGCCACAACAAATGGTGACTCTGCTAGGAAATGCTCCTGAGCATTTTGGATGAAGAACCTAGTTCTAAAAACAAACAAACCAAATATTAGAAAAAAAACCATCTAGCAACCTCCAAGAAGGTGGGGATAGATAACTTCAAATGAAAACACATGAACCATTTGCTTTAGCTTAATGTGTGTGAAAGTGATTTCATTTTGCATTCTTGAAACCATTCGAAATCCATCACATGCTTCGCATTTAGGCTATAAAAATATTACTCATGAAAGAATGTGCCTCTGCATTGCTCCACTACCAGCCAGGCGTTTATAGCCCTGGTGGAGATGGCCTTGCTCACCCAGGTATTAGATTAATTTTGCATTTGCCTCTTTTATAGACATTGCTCCACTGCCAACCAGGCATCTATAGCCCCGGTGGAGATGCCCTAAGCCATTTGATTGATTTGGCTTTTTTTTTTTTTATTCATCATTGTATTGCTTTGCAAACTTCACCTGCCACCTGGGTTAGAGATCATTCAAGGCTAAATATGGAGTCTATAAAAAATTTTGCCTTAATTTGCAAACCAAAATGACTTCATCCTTCAATATTTCAAGGCATGCCCCTTAATATGATGTGTTCATGTGTAGCTTTAGCAAAATGATTCATTGTTCCAAAATTCACTATCTTAATCCCAAGATCTAGGAGTGATTACTAAACAATTTCATCCCCTTTTCCTTGATCCACATGATAGGCAATTCATCCTTCATGACAAAGGAACACAAAAAATAGTCAAGAGGCCAAACATTAGTAGCTACCATAAAACATCACCTCAAATGAAGGGACCAACCCAAAACACAACTTACCAAAACTTGAAATAAACCCAAAACCTAACCTAATGCAAACTGACAAGAAAGCCAAAAGCAAAACTTGCAAATAAGAGACTACACACAAAAGCCACACAAAGAAAACCAAAAGGAAAAACACGAAAACCAAAAACTATATACAATAATATACAAGATGATGCAAAAATTTAGGCTATCACTTCCTTGGATCCCAAACATGATTAGCACACTTTAAAAGACATATATCATGATATGCATGCCAAGCTTTACAGAAATCCAACCAAAATAAGATTAGGCCACACAATACAAAAATTCTCATTTTACCTCTCTCACCCCACCAATTTGATTCAAGGGTATTAGCAATTCCATGTTGAGCATTTGATTCATTAAACTTGCAAGCGAATACATGATTTTCAATTATCTTTTGCTTATTCAATGAGGTGTAAATTTCAAAATCTGATTCATCACTTTGACTTAAGTTCTCATTTTCACAAGCATATAGGATTTCCTTCAAATAGGAGGCTATTTCTGAAAATTTTAAAGCAAAGTCATCATCTATGTCTTTAGGCCAATCATACTCATGCAACAATTTGCAAGCATCTAGGATATCTACTAAATGAGGATCATTATAAGTTTGTATCCTAGATTCAATTGTTAATTGTTGATGAACTTGATTCAACAATTCAAGCACATCTACTTCTATTTCATTCAACAAAGCAATCTTATTAGCGGTGTGAGTAGAAATCCACTCTAGTTCTTTATTAACCTCCAATGGCATTTCATCATTAATAACATTCGAATCCAACAGACAATTAGGTAAACTTTTACCTAGAGTTTGGATGGTTGGACACAAGGGATGAGATTCTACCTTTTGTACACTTTCATTTACCATGACTTGATGAGCATTTGTACCTTCTTCTTCCTCATGGTTTCTATCATCATCATCATCATCTTGTAGCCCTTTGCCTTCATTAATGACCTATTTTTCAAAAACACCAAAATTAGGCACCCAATCAAAAATATGTCCATCCTTTTCAAACCATAAATCTCGTTGATCAAGAGGTGTGTCATTTTTTGATTGTACAAGAATTGCAAGATCTTCATGTGAGATAGAGATTTCAGCATCCTGCATATCAAGTGAAATAGAAATTTCATCAATAGGAGTGTGAGAAACAAATAATTCCTCATATCTTCCCCAACCATTATAATAATTGTCTTCTAAAGCTAAGGGATGAAATTCTATCATGTCTTCAAACGACATGTGATTCTCTGATTGTACAGGAATTGTAGGCTCTTCATGTAAGATAGCAACTTTAGTGTCCTGCATATCAAATGAAGAAATTTTTTTATCAGAAGGCGTAAAAGAAACACATTCCTCATATTCATCCTCCTCAATTTCAAAAAATTCATCTTCCTTAGATTCATCCTCAATTTCAAAAATTCATCTATTGATTCCTTTTCAAAATCACTTTCAACCACTTTTGGTGGTTCAAGGGTTTCTACAATGGGATCAATTCTTGTATTCAAATTTCTATAATTGTCCCAATCCTCACTTGTGAATAATGACCCTAAGCCAATCTCTACATTTTGATTAACTTGATCATCACAATCCTCATTGGTGGGTAGTGACTTTGAAACTTGCACCTCCTCTTGGATGATATCTAAGGTGGTTATAACATTTGGACATTCAACTTCATCCCATTGATTGCTCACATTAGACATCATTTGATTCAAGGGTGCTAGATTGGATGGTTGGTATTGGTTGGAATCCATAACTCTTGAAAAATAGTTCATCATGGGAGAAGGTGGTACCTCAACCTGACTCATTGGTGGCATTTGATTGCGAGCCTTAGGGTTGAGCAATGATAATCGACCCACATCCATACCTTTCAAAATCCACCATTGTTCTACTATTATTGCCTCACTGTAGACTCTAGGCAAGGATGGATCTTTAAGAATTCTCCCTAGAAATGTAGAAGTAAAGGGGTCTAAGGCTTCCAGGTATATTTGAATGGCTTCTTCTTCTAAAATGATGTAATGTGTCCCCATATCGGTGTACAACCTATGGAACCTATCATTAAATTGGCTCATGGACTCATTAGGTTCTTTACAAATAGAGATAAACTGATTTAATATCCTATCCGGGTCAACCAACTTTCCAAATTGTTCGAGAAATATTGTTTCTAGTTGATCCCAAGAGGTGATAGAACCTGCAGGTAAATTGATATACCAATCATAAGCAAATTCATCTAATATGGATGGAAACATCCTACAAGCAACATCTTCATGCATAATTTGCAAATGAATTAAAATGTTCTTATATGCCTCAATATGTTCCTCAGCCGATTCCATTCCATCATGCCTAAACTGAGGTAGAGAACACATAAGATCTATAGGCATATGATGTGAAGGCCTAGGTATGTTTAAAGGACTACCTATCATCATTGGAGTAAACATTGCCATTAGTGAACCTTAAAGAATATAACTTTAGCACCAATTTTGTTAGTCAAATAAATATATCTTGCAAAGAAGCATGAAATGACTAACAATTTTCAAATGGTTAGACGAATAAATCATCATGTTCATCCATTGTAATGCATGAATTAAACCATAGCAATAAAGAACATTCTCCAATTTGCAAAAGGTTAGCATCAATGCATCATCAATTAAAAGACTTTCCAATCAATGAAAGTGATCACATGTAAACAAAACCTCGTTAGTCAAGACCAATGCCTTCAAATAAACCTTTCAAATAACAATGAACAAGTTAGCATCTACAACAAAAATAACCAAATCAGGCCCTCCTTCTAGCACCAAAATGTTGAGTGGTAATTTTGCCCAATTGCAAAACCACACTCACAGTTAGGATTTTGATTAGAAAACCCTCTCTTGCAAAGAAATAAACATTTCTCCAAGGTTCCTTTTACTTAATGTGTGCATGTATGCTTGTGAAAATGTGTCAAATAAGTGCTAGAATACCTTAGTGATTTGCAAGCAACTATTAACAAGGGGCCTGTGTTGGTCTTACTTTATTATGCTATGCTTTTATTGTTCATTAATTGAAAGGGCTTGATTTCCCTTATGTGCAAAAATAAAATGAAAGGGCTTGATTTCCCTTATGTGCAAAAATAAAATGATGAATGAGTGCATGAAATTGATCCCTTAATTCATTTTTATTTTTGATTTGTTAAAGTGATCTATCCCTGAAATATGAATATGAAATGATGATTGGATTCATTTTATGTTGCTTTGAGCATGAAAAGAAAATAGCTAGATGACTAACTTTGAAAATGTAGTGGCCTTTGAAATGCCATATAAATTACCCCCTTTTAATGAAATTGTGATTTTCATAAAGGGAGTTAATTTATTGCTTTAAAAACAAAAGTGCAAAAGCTTGAAATTTGATTCCTCTTTAAAATGTGAAATCATGCAAAGCTTTTGAAATTATAAAATTCCTATTAAAAGTGTGAACTTTAAATAATTTTGGAATTTTGAATTTCAATTAAAACAAAAACGTAATTGCTTTAAATGGAACATTTAAAGCTTATTCTTGCAATACGTGTATCTCTTTTTGGAATTTTATTTTATTTTTATATTTTTTATTTTACTTGGAAAAGTTTAAAAAAAATGAAAAAGTAAGGGTTAGAAAAATAAAAATAAAAACATGAAATTCTTGAATATGGACTAGAATGTGAAAAAGACCAAATAAAGCCACTGCAAACTATATCCTATCCTACATAAAATGTTCGATTCTGAACATCAAACAAAAACCAAGTTAGACCTGCATCCGCACAATCTAAATCATGTTAAGGTGAGATTCTAAGCAGTAATAAGACATGCATTAAAATTATCTCTATGATGCTACCAGATTCCTGCATAAAACACCATAAAAATAGTTCCAATACATAATAAAATATGTGCAATAAGATCGCTTATGATATTCAAAACCTATTTCTCTGCATACAAAAATGTGGACAAATGTTGATAGTGGCCAAGCTTCCTTCCAATCTTCTTCCCATGTTTTGTTCCCAAAACTTTCCAGCCCCATTTTTTGCATTGGAAATGGATATTTCTTAGTTTCCATTCCAAACTTTCATCTTTATCCACTTTGGCGTCTTCCAACGTTTGGGTTTTCTTTTTTTTGTTTTCTTCTTCGTTTCGTTGACATGAAATGTATCTTTCTCTCTCCAAGGCAAATGGTGGGTTGCATCCTCTTTAACCGTTCTTTATTGACTCTTGTAACACCTTTCTCCACGATACGTTACATCGCTTTATCAAATTTGATATGCCCCCCATTCTCATTTGAAACCACTTTCGACATTCACACCAAACTCCTTACGTGTAACATTTGGTAACCTGCCTTTTTCCTTTTGATTTATGTGGCCTTGAACTGCCTCTTTAATGAGATTATCCATTTGCATTAATTTATTTGTTACACAATCTTTATAGCTTCAATTTAAGTGTATATGAGCATATATTTTCATCTCCTTTGTTGGAAGAGACCAAAGAAGCCACGTGGATGCCTTCACTAACCATACCTTTGAACATGGGGCTTCTAACCACAAACATTTCCTCCAACATTACATGATTGTACTAGCGATCTCACCTCCCAACTTAGCAGCATCAACCCACTTTGTCATAGTGTTGAGTCTTTACGTGGAGCTTGTGTACAGCCTGCACAAATCCTGCCTTCACCTTCCACGTATTTTGATGCATTGTTGCTGGTGCGCTGCCACTCTGATCTATCTAAGACCTAGATTATTTCATTAACTAAAGTAAAAAATAATCACCTGCATCATTAAGAACAAAATCATGACTATATCCACCCATGTAATCCAACAGACATGCACGTTACTCTGACATTGCCATTCGTGTGAGCATGCATGCGGTGCCTAAATTACAATGTTGGCTACATTTTATTGATTTTGGTGTCAATAACCTTATTATCAGCGGCCAACGGGTCGAGATCAAATGATGTCCTCCTAAATTAGCGTCGTCTGATATCCACATCTCAATGTTTCCACCCACGTTGCTCTTGATATATCCATGTGGTAATCGCCAACGTAGCACCCAACTATTTCAACATAAACATGGCTATGCTGGCATGATATATGGCAGATTTAGCATAAAAGACTACGCTTTCAATGTGAAAAAATAATCGATGAGGCCTACGTTACCCATTTGCCATGGCTATGCTTCCTTTCCTATTTTGCAAATAATTTTAAATAAACAACACCCATGGTTCATCCTTCGAATAACCAAGTCAAATTTTTTCCATATTCACCTACAAAATTTAAAATTTGATTACTGATTTTCGTAATGCGATTGTGACCCTTGTCCTCCATCCACATTGCCATGTTCGTCAAATGATTCCATGTCACCATCTATATCCACTTTGGATCACATCTCCATGTTCGGCTGGTTGTTCATAAAACATATGGACCCCCCCATAAATGGAATCTACTCTCTTTCTGCCCTTGCCTTCGGTGTCCAATGTCCATGTCATCCGAGTATAAGTTGCTTAGTTTATGTGCGTGATCTACTGCATCACTATGGTTCTCGTATATGCTTTCGACTGCGGGTCTCGGATCGTAGTGCAAACCCATAGATTTTTGATATAAAGCCATGAATACCCTACAGTTTCTCTGCAAGCTGATTTCCCCACCCACATCAACGTGAGTCTTCAAACTACCACCATCCATGTGTAATTATCCATAAAACTCACCAAAATCTGATGATGAACGTCTCTAGGAAAAGGAAATCAACACATACGCCAAAAAGCCATCATATTTGCTCTTCAAATGTACTTTGTAGTAACCCACATGATTCAACACACCTCCAATCTTGTCATGAAAATGATCTTGCTTGTGAAGCGGACAACAAAAATAACTGCAGTGAGGCAATTCCAAAACATGCCCTGTTCGGATGAAATTGTTGATGTAATCTACATCTTCATTCCTTTAGCATTGATGCCCTGTCGGACATCCCTCTAGTTGTCTATGCATTGCCACGTCGGTCTACTCTCTTCTATGGTGTTTTCCAAACTTTTGATGCTCTATGGGAAGTTCCTTGCAATCCTAGTCTATGTCCCAGTGTCTTCCATTGCTAGTTTCATCTACTATGTAAATTGTCTGAGGCCACCTCCTGTGGAAACAAACCCAAACATGGACATAGTCAGCAAAGAAAACAACTTTAAACATTATGAATCTTTAAAACAAAGTAAAACTTCACTAAATAAATAATTAAAACAATCCAACCTTAATGAAACCAAATCGTACATTTTGGTTCATTTAAAGAAAAAATCTATTTATATTTTCTTTAATTTTATTTATTTTTTAAATTCAATTCAATTAAATTCAAATGTTTGAAAATCAAACATTAGAATTAATCAAACCTCACAAATATGACCACAACATTTGTTAGGAAGCACACCAAAGCAAACCAAATGAAGACTTATCAAAATCATCACTCAAAGAGAAACAACCAAAAATCCCAAAACCAAAATTTAAAGGCGGGTCCCCAAATTTGGGGTTAGTTGTGGAATGGCCACAACAATTACCATAAGTCATTTTTTTGGAAAATGTGCACAAATAACTGATCTCCCTCCATGTTCTTTGAATGGTTGACAAGCCTTGTATTGAAAATTTCCATGCCATCTCTTAATGTGCTTAGTTCTATGTTCAATGAAGTGATCCCACTTTTGAACCTCACTTGGAAGCATAATACAACCCCTGAACATTGCTCATTAGTGTTCAATGTAACATGAAGCAGATCATCACCATTGTCTTCCTTCTTGTGTTCTAGGCACTCAGGCACCCATTTGCAGAAAAGCTGAATAGTTATAGACAACATGTCTCCTATAATTTCAAAAGTATATTTTACTACTTAGTATGAAAAGAAATTTAGTACTCTCTAAATTTCAAGAATCAACATGGATAAAATTTCAAGCTAGTAATATGCCATATGGAAACAACAGACTTATAACTAAATTAAGTATGAATAAATTCATAGGAAAGTGACAAATACCTTGATCAGTTATCGGGTCTTCAATATAGAGCTTTCATTACTAGCCAACCTGGAACCTGTGAATGTTTTACTAATTTATAAAAAAAATGTTTTACTTGATAATTCTATAATATTAATATTTTATTTTCTCTTTTTCTCTCTTATTAAGAAATGCAAATGGCTTCTTCAGGTGAGGTCCTTACCCATGACCCTAGAACCATTATGGGCAACAATGACCCTCCTACAAGTGAAACCCAAATGACTCCATAAACACAAACCCTAAGAAAAGATCCAATGTGGAAGTATGGAATTGAGGGAAGCTTGTTGAATCAAATGTTTTGGAAATTTTGTGATAAGGACATGCGAGGAGGCATTAATTACCTCAAATTTCATCTGATTGGTCAAACAAGAAAAGTTGTGGACCCTTGCCTTAATGTAGATGATAAAGTTAAAGCTGAGGTGAAGGCTTTTATGTGCAAAAAGAGGGCAAAAAATAGAGCATAAAAGTGTAATAATTATAGTGGGACAAGGCATGGGGCCACAAAGTTCCTTTTTGGGGATGAGGCCAAACTATAGGATATTTCCTTGCATTCATCAAGGTGTTTTTGGTGGGAGTGGGAGAAGTGTGGGACAAGGCTCTAGCACTAGATAAACCACCATATTTGAAACTGCAATAGAAGGGACAAACTAAGGAAAGACAACCATGGCGAATTTTTGATATTATTTCAACATTCCCTTTCACACTATGAACAACCCCTATTAGAAAGCCTGAGTGAAGGCATTGAGTGAGTCAGGGAAAGGAGTAAAGGTAACTTCTGCACATGAATTAAGTGGACCATTGTTGGAGTGTGTGATTAACATATGTGCTCTTGTAGAAGAGAAAAGTATGATATGGAAGAAAAAATGTTGCAACATTCTTTCATATGGGTGGATAAATAGAAGAAACCACACACTCTTAAACTTCATGATGGATTTGGGTGGATCCATGGTCTTCCTAAAGTCGGTTGATGCCTCACGAGAGGTAAAGAATGCACAACAATTATTTAGTTTTTTGGAGGAGGTTGTGGTTGAAGTTGGCATGGGAGACATTGTCCAAGTAGTGATGGACAATGCAACAACATATGCATTTGCAGGTAGATAACTTCTTCATGAGAAGTATACCTCTATCTTTTGGAGCCCATGTGCTACCCATTACATTGAGCTTATGCTAGAGGACATTGGTAAAATATAATGAGTGAATTTAGTGATAGAATAGGCAAAGAGCATAACATGGTTTGTCTATAACCACACATGGGTGCTCAACTTGATGAGGGATCATAATGATGGGAAGGACATTCTTTGCCTGAGGACCACTTGATTTACCTTTAATTCCATTGCCTTGTCGAGCCTTCTTGTAGTGTCCTCTACATTGAAGTGGATGTTTGTGTTCAAGGAATGGAATACCTCACCGTTTCATGCTAAACAGGAGGGGCAACAAATATCAAGCCAAGTGTATAATAATACATTTTGGGAAAATATTCAAGAAATTCTCAAAATAATTATAATTTGCTTGTTGAGGTTAAATTTAAATTTCAAAATCTTATTTTATACGTGAATATTTATTTTTCTAGATTTTCAATATTTACTTTTTAATTGCGAGTGACTGAACCCTTGGTAAGAGTTCTTCACCTTATAGATGGTGAACAATTGGCCATGGGCTATCTATATGAGGCAAATAATAGAGCCAAATATTGCATTCACCATTATTGGAGTGGTAGTTCGTGCAAATATGAAGCAATTAGCCATATTTTTTAGAAGAGATGGACAAAGCAACTATGTCGAAAAATTCATGCCACGAGATGCTTCTTGAACCCCAAATTCTTTTACAGTAGTAGTTTATGCGATAATAACGTAGTCTAAGAAGTATTTTATACTTGTGCAAAGAGGATGATAGAAAACCTCGAGAAATATCGCCTTACCTCTAATGAGTTGCAGATATATAAAACTATAGGAAAGATCTTTTTTACGTCCCCTTTGCTAGAGAAATAAAGGTCAACCTTACAACCAAGTAATGAATTTAAACTTTTAAAGTTCAACATTTTTTTAAATTATAAAATGTTAAAATAATACATTAGACATTAATGTAAAGGTGTGTCCTTCAGACCACCCACACACTGTATGCATATGTATACATATTTACAATTTACACTGTATACATATTTACAATTTATATAATGATAAATAGTACTTCATATTTATATCTAAATCTGATATGGTATTAGAGCACTTAGGATCATGAGACTGTGAGTGCTTGGGGAGGGGTTTATGGAAAACCCCCTCATTCTTCATTGGCCTGAACGGCGACCAGATTTACCTCTTGAGAATGAAGCAATAGAAGAAAAGTTTTTGAAGGGCGTTTGAAAGCTTTGGCCATAGTGTACAGCGCTCACAGAGCGCCACCATCGTAGCCCACCATAGTGGCACTCCTAGAATGACACCACCTGAACGCCTCCAACATTCTCTCTTCAACGATAAGAGTATCAGGTACTATAGCACAGTGCTGCATCACGATTGACGGTGCCACAGGCCGTCAGCGCATAGCAAAACGTAGCACAGCGTCACCATCGTGCTATCCCAACGGTGCAGGTGTAGAGCGCAGTGCCATAGTAGCACGTAGGCACCCACGTGCTTCTCTGTGAAATAGCCAGATATGCAATGGAATTAGCCTTTATGAAATGTGAACCAAAGGCGGCGTGTTAGGTTTGGATGCTGCAAAACTCGTCAAAATTTTTTTAAACGGTCACCTCCAATTGCGAAACGAAATTAAACTTCAATTCGAAGAGATAAGGCGAATCCAAACTTGCCGTGTTTTCCGACGAAGGGGCCCAAATGATGCATGAATTAGGGTTTTTATCACAAAATGAATGACCGCTACTATTTATAGGAAGTAAGCAGTAAATCGAATCAATGAATAAAATAATACAATAATTGATGGTGAATCCTCCCCCTCCGAAGGTCATGTTGAAACTAAGATACTAGTTCTGAATGTGGCTCTCTGAATTGCTTTCGACGTAATAAAATTTCGTGTGATTGTACTTGGAGAGGATGGAGACCAGATTCTAGGCAACGAAGACGGTGTTGTCGTCCCCCATGATGAACCATTGGACATCCGACAGGCCTTGTCTGAATGTCTCCGATACAATGCATGAGATTCGAATGGCAGAGCGCCACCCGTGCTTGTGGCTGTATTTGAATTACGACGTATTGGAAGATATTCACCATAGAGGAAGATCTGTATCTCTCTGGAATTAGATTTGGCCTACGAAAAAAACTGCTGCTACTGAATTAATGTTAAAAAACATTGCCAAGGATGCATCACAGCTATATCCAGCACATACATTGAAAAAAAACACAGTGAAAAAAGTTATTACATCGTGACCAAATTGAGAGGGAAGACGTTGCGGATTCAAAATATATATATATAGCTATATATATATCAGATATTCTAAATAATATAGCAAATAGGATTCCGCTATGGGAAGCACACAGGTTGAGAGAGCCACGTCATCTCACCTACTGCACAGGTTGGCCATGGCTTTAACATCGCGTACTTCAAACGTGAAGCCAAATCTAGTGGAGGCCATGAAATCTAGCAAATCTGGAACAATCCTTGTCACTGATAGGTGTCAGAACTGTGAATCCCTTGGTACCGATGCAAAACGAAGCTGCTCCACAGCCCAGCATTGAGAGTCCACACTGCACAGCCAACAGCCTGGTCCCATGGGAGACTGGCACCACAGCAGCCTTGTCAACGTACACCGACAACAATTTGACGTATAACATCCATCATCATTGATAATAATGGTGCCAACTTCATAACCAAAATGAAAACATTGAGCAACATTCAACGAGTGGCCGACAAGCCTCTGAAAACCACACATGCTAAACTGTGGCTCAAACAATGGTGGTGGCACCACCAGACGTGCGCAGATGTGAGTGAGTTTGTGTGCCACCTGAGCACCACGCACGACATAAATGTCGTAAAGAGAAAAGGGTTTGTGTGCCACCTGAAACACAGTGTACACAAGTCAGTTCGTCTGCTTGGGAGCGAATGGCCTCAACAGTGCATCCATGTCGGGAGAAAATTGACGCACTCCAAGAAGGATACATAACTTTATAACTCATCACGTCCCTTTATAAAACTTTATAAAATTGTAATATAAAGTTAAAGTTATATTGTACTATAACTTTATCAGAATGGCATCCAATGCCATTAAACATGTGAGGTTTGGTGCATCCAATGCTTAAAAAAACAAATTTTAGTGAGGGATGATCCACTTTTGCTTAAGTATTAAAGAAGTATTTATTTTATTTAGATCTAAAGGGTGATTTACAGGCAAACGATCGAGAGGCAGATCCAAAGGTAAATGACCGAAAAATAGACCTAAAGGCAGACCCAGAGGTCAAATGACCCAGAGACAAACCTAGAGGCAATAGACCCAGAGGCGGACCTAGAGGTATTTATCTAAGCAAGAGCAAGAGCCAAGAGCTTAAGTCATTATCCCACCTAATGTATTATGTGGGGTATGTTAGAATAATACATTAGGCATTAATGTAAGGGTGTGTCCCTTCAGACCACCCACACTCTTGTATATATATTTACAATTCATATAATGATAAAGTGTGCTTCATATTTATATCTTAATCTGATATATAATTAACATTCTTGTAGTATAGCATCGTATATTGAAACTTTGATAATTATCTTTTTTTTTGTAGATTTATGGTGGGAAGACTATGGTAAAAAAACACCTAACCTATAGAAGATGGTTGTTCGCATCTTGAGTTAGCCTTTTAGAACATGGTTATTGCCAAATTTGTTTTGACCTGAGGTTAAAAATTTGTTTGTTCTTTGATTTTTTTTCCAAGTTTTTGTCGAGTTATTGCCAAGTTTTCTCGATTCACCAAGTAACTCTCTAAAATTAGGTTGTCAAGTTTTTCTCGACTTGCAAGTTTTAAAACATTGCTCAACGGAGAGCCTCTAGACCCCCAACATTCTAGAATAGAACTTCTACACCCTCAAATAATAATATTCCAAAGGCTCCAATAGTCGAGAGGTTAATACCAACAAATATGACCAGTCGTCAAACCAAGGGACTATTATAATTGTGATAAAAAATGGTCCATGGGATACAAATATAATGGGTAGTACTTCATATTATTCTAAAGACATAGGGGATGAATTTGTGGACTCAATAGAAGAGTAATTAGAATTAGTGTAGGAGGAACTCCCACTCGACACACCAATAGAAGAAACTCCTACACTTTATTTGAATGCTATGGTAGGAATATTGACACCCCAATGCATGACAGTCCAAGGTTTTCTCAAAGGGCACAAGGTCTTAATACTATTGGATTCTGGTAGCATAGATAACTTTATTGACCCTAGTGTAGCCAAAAGGGCAGATTATTTCATCTATGGCCATGATCAAATCAATGTCAAAATTTCTAATGGGGATATCATGACTTGTAATGGGAAATATCAAAATGCTCACTTATCCATAGGCAACTACTAACTTTAAATTGATCTCTATGCAATTCCATTGGAAGTCATAGAAATTGTGTTGAGGTTGAGAACTCTAGGGCCAATGTTTTGAGATTTCACAAAGCTTTTAATATAATTCATTATCAACAATAGAACACACACCATTTAGGATATCCATGAGGGAAACCCAAGGTCATCACATCCCATCAAATGCAATGACTTATTAAGAAGGATCACAGGGTAGTGGTTGCTATATTTTACTAGATGTAGTTGTGTGTTAAGGTGCCTCCAGAATTGTTGACTATTCTAACCAAGAAGTAGAAGGTTTTCAATGAGCCTAAATAACTACCTCCTAGTTGAGCTAAGGACCATAGAATCAAATCGATACCAAGGAGTCAATCCCCAAACATACAACGATGTAGATACCCCTATCAAAGAATGAGATTGAGCAAATGGTAAAGGAATTATTGGACGCAGGACTAATTTGCCTAAGCACAAGCCCATTTTAGCTCCCATCCTATTGGTATGGGAAAAGGATGGATCATGGAGGATGTGTGTGGACTTTTGAGAGCTCAAAAATATCACCATCAAGGATAAGTTTCCAATTCCAATGATTGATGACTTGTTGGATGAGTTGCATGGTGCTCAATATTTTACCAAATTGGACCTAAGGTCAAGGTATCACTAGATTTGTGTCTAGGAGGAGGACATAGCCAAAACTACTTTCAAGACTCATGAGGGACACTATGAGTTCTTGGTTATACCTTTTGGTCTCACCAATGCACCCTCAAATTTCCAAGGTCTGATGAACAGGGTTCTCAATCCATATCTATGAAAGTTTACATTGGTCTTTTTTGATGATATTCTAGTGTACAATAAGATATGAAAAAATCATCTTCAACATGTTGACAAGTTGTTGGAACTTCTACAATAGAATCAATTGTATGTCAAGTAATCTAAGTGCACCTTTGGGGTAATAGTTGTAAAATACATGGGGCACATTGTGGCTAGAGATGGTGTGCATGTAGACCCCATAAATACTGAGGCCATGAAGGAATGACCCAAATATAGAATGTTAAACAACCTATGGGGATTCCTCATACTAATAGGGTTACTAAAATAGATTTGTTAAGGATTATGAAAAGATTGCATAAATATTATGTTAAAGAATATGATCCATAAGGATGCTTTCACTTAGAACTATGATACAAAACATGTCTTTCTGACTCTAAAGGATGCTATGTGCCACACACTAGTTTTGGAAATACCTAATTTTTCCAAGATCTTTATAATAGAAAGTGATGCATCAAGAGTGGGGTTGGGGGCTATGCTCATGCAAGAAGGCAAACCCCTTGCATTCATAAGCAAGGCATTATCAAGGCAAAATCTAGCAAAATCCACTTATGAGAAGGAAATGATGGCTATCATATTTGTAGTCCTCCATTAGTGACCATACTTGTTAGGGCAACATTTCATCATAAAAATAAATCATCATAGCCTCAAGTATCTCTTGGAATAGAGATTTTATTCCCTTGAGTGGCAAAAATGGATCACTAAACTCTTATGGTATGACTATGAGATAGTCTATTACAAGGGAAAAGAGAACATGGCAGCAGATGCTCTTTCTAGACTCCAAAAAACATGGGACACTCTCTATGCAATATCCATCCTTTGAGCTAATTGGCTAGAGGTGCTCAGGTCATAATGGCAAGGTGATCCCACACTTGTAACCCTCATTCAAGACCTCTAGAAAATGGTAAAGGATCATCCTCATTATGCATGGAAGGAAGGAGTATTGTGCTACAAGAATAGGATTGCTATTCCATCCACTTCAAAATATTTGATCTCATATTTTAATAGAACTTCATTCTTCTCCAATAGGGGGATACACTAGGTTTTTACAAACATATGAATGGGTCAAATATAGTTTCTATTGGCCCAGGTTGAATTTTAATGTAAAATAGTTTGTGGATGCCTATGATACCTGCCAATGCCAAAAAGGGAAAACAATCAAAACACTAGGGTTGCTTCAACCTTTACCCATTCTAGAGTTACCATGGACATATATTTCCATGGACTTCATTGAAGGGCTCCCTCTATCCGATGGAAAATTGGTTATCATGGTGATCATGGATAGGTTGACCAAGTATGCTCACTTTTGCTCCTTAGGTCATCCCTTTATTGTAAGGACAATGGCATATATTTTTATGGATTAAATATTTTAGCTCCATGGGAACCCACAGTTTAGTTAGTAATCATGATAAGGTGTTCGCTAGCAAGTTTTGAGAGGAACTACATTACATCGAAGGAACAAAGTTGAAGCAAATCACATCATATCATCCACAGACTAATGGTCAAATAGAGTTGGTAAATGAATGTCTTGATACATACATTTGGTGCTTTATCTCTAATCACCAATCCAATTGGATTTAATGGATTCCTCTAATAGAATGGTGGCACAACACCACTTTTTATACCACCACAAATATGACTCCATATGAGGTAGTATATGGACAACTGCTTCCAACACTTACCTCCTACTTTATTGACAAATAAAAGGTTAAAGCAGTTGATACAGTTCTCACTCGAAGGCAGGAGGTCTTCATATTTATCTTCAACCTTCAAGTGACCTTGCATTGCTCATGAACCTCTATTTGATATTCATCTTCAGCTTCTTTCAGTTTAGCTCTAATTTATTTTTCATCTTCATTCTTTGATTCTTTAGGCTTTGGATCTTCATGATCTAGATCACGAACTTCTTGAGCTTCTTATTCTTTGGCTTCAGGTTCATATACATGAATAGCTTGAACTTTTATTTATACTTTGATATATATGTCTCATTCCTGATTACTTTGTAATATAAGTTTAATCATATTTGATCCATTTTCTTTTTCCTTGTTTTCCAAACATTTTATCATAAAATGTTTTACCTTCAATTTTGTCCTGCATTTTAGAAATAGAACACTTTGCTCTATTGTTAGGAATTGCTTCAAAAATAAATTTTTGAAAAAGGCTATCTAATCTGAATAATAGCATCCTTTCAAATATTCCACAATATTTTCCTTTGTACCAACAAAATGCTAGAGAATGAGATTTTCTTCCACATAATTTACATGGATAGAGATTCCAACAATTTGCTTCTTTATGTCCAATTCTATTGCAATAATTACACTTTAATTGAATGCAATGTTCTTTCTTTGATTTATGCTTTCTTGTTAGTACTTCAAGTTCTTTTGTCTTCTTGAGAAAACAACATAGCCATTGATGTACTATTAAGGCTATTCTTCCTTTATTTTCCTTATAAATAAGTTGCAAGATTTGATAATCTATGACATTCTGGTGTATTTAGTGATCATGTTATTTACTTCTTATCTATCAAATTTTGAAAACAAAACTTTAACTTGTTCAACATTTCTTGAAATTATGTGAGCAAAAATTATGTTCGAGAAAACATTCATTTCTCTTCCATAAATTATCAACCGGTAAGTCCGTAAACTTATGAGTGTCACACATAGTATATGCTTGCAGTGTTGGGGAATAAATACGATTGTACCTTATTTATTTTGGTGGGGGATTATGTGCATTTTGATTTCATCCAAACTAAATAAACTACGTGTGGAAAATAAATTACAAACTAAAATACTGGAAATGAAGTACAGAAAATAAATGTACAAGAAAATAAATGTGATTAAAAGAAAACACACAACTAAATAAATAAAGCAATAAATCTAATCTAATGAAAACAAATAACAAAAATGAAACAGGGGAGGACTACTGCAGGGAGTGGGCCCAAGCTCTCGAGATAGTCTGCCCAGTTAGCTGTGTAGAGCTTGCTCAAATAAGAGGAATTTCACTATTAATAAATTTGACAATAAATAAAATAGAATAATTTCTCCATAAAATTAATCATCTTTTCTCTCAGGGAAGACCTGTGTGCATTTATACAATGCATATCCTTCCTGTGTTACAAATTTAGGCAAGTCTATTTTAGACTTGTAGTTACAATAGATATGCAATTAATATTGCAGTTGTTCAATTATAACAATCATGTATTAATTAAAACAGTCATGCACTAATTTTACCCTCTTGTAGGATAAATCAGGCGTGTTCTATTTTTCATAACAGAATATGTTTGGAAACAACAAATCTATTTGGGTGGTTGTCCTTCTTAACGACTAATGGATCTGGTTCACCCCATTGTTTGTTACACATATCATTTGCCGAAAAATCACTACGTTGATTGGTTCATGAGCATGAGAAGGAATGCTCACCTTACAAAGTGAACCGCCCAACCAAAAAATAATGGATCATTTATTCTATTTTAATAATATTGCATAAAATCTCATTGTAAGTGATATGCAAATGTAGACATGAAAGTTTTTTGCTCTGCTAGGGTTTGATGAGGAAAGCTGCTTTGCTGGAATTTTTTTGAGATCTATTTGGTGGGCTCTGCGGGGATGGCAGCAGTTTCTGGAGGAGGTATGAACAACTGGAGGAATGTAGTGATGGCATCAGGTCTGTCACAGAGAGTGCATGCTAGGGCTGGTATTTATTTTAAAAATTATTGGAAGGAACAGGATTTCCCATTGCATGCCGAGAATCGCTTGTTAAAGAACAATGGATGTTTGGAACGATGTGAAGCCGGGCGGTTCTAGTGGTTCAACCAGACTCGGTGGCAGAAGATGTGGAGTATTTAACCAAACATGCGCTTATTGGTAAATTTATGGGCATCCGAATTTCTCTTCCCTTTGTGGAGGCTTGGGTTAGGAAAACTTGGAACCCTGAAGGTGATGTGGAGGTGATGCTGAGTGCAAACAACTATTTTATGGTGGTTTTTTCTTGTCTTGTGGATCATAACAAAGCATTTGAAGGAGGTCCCTACTTCTGTAACCAAGCGGGACTCTTTCTTAAACCTTGGCATGTGGGTTTCAACCCATCAGAGGAGCGGCCTGTCACGGGTTCCGGTGTGGGTTCGGCTTCCGTGGCTCCCATTGGAATTTTGGAGAAATGACATCTTGCATATGATTGCCCTTCTACTTGGGAAGCCGGTTGGGCCGTCAGGACAGACGTTGGATAAAAAGGTAATCTCTGTTGCTCGTATCTGTGTTGAAATTGATTTAAACAATCCTATTCCAGATTCTATTGAAATATAGTTCGGATCAACCACATGGGTTCAAAAACTTGACTATGAAGCTCTTCCATTTCGTTGTCGGATTTGCCATGAATATAGCCACTTACAAAGAAAATGCCCTAAGTTTGTCCTACATATGGCTTCAAATCCTGGGCCCTCTCAAGCTGTACAAAATATGGATAAAGGAAAAGCCCCGATAAAGGAGGGGGATCAGGATAAGGAAGGCTTTGTTACGGTAAAACCTCGAAACAAAGGAAGAAAGGCAAAAAGAGACATTAAGGATAACCGACCGGATGCTCAGCTCAATTGTTTTGAAATTCTAGAGAATCTTGATCAGTGCGTGGAGATACCTAAAACATCGCTACCTGTTATAGATATAACAGGACCAAATCGGTTGTCTCTTCATGAGGTGGAACCAAGGGAACCAGATACAGGGGGTTTAAATTAAGAACAAAGGGCTTTGGTTTCGAGTATAGGTGATATGGTTGGCCCTAGCGCTGGAAGTGAAGTTATCTTAGAAAATGGCACAGATTTAGATGCGCCCTCTCCTACCCAGACATTGATGCAGTCATCCATGGACTGTAAAACTCCTACGGTGCTGGGATTGCAGCATAAAATAATTAAAAAAAATGCTTCAGATAAGAATATGAAAGTGGGTCGAAAGAAAGACCAAGATAAAATTAAGTTAATGGTGGAGACTTTGGTAGAGTCAGGTTTGGTGAGAACATTGGACTCCCATTTTTATAACCCCCAAAAATGATTATACTTTCATGGAATGTAAGGGGGGTTGAACAACATCCCCAGACAAAAAGTTGTTCGTGATTTGATTCGTGTTCATTCTTCGGATGTGGTTTTATTTAGGACAGAGTATTGATAACTGGGAGAGTCTCCCGTCTGGGGATTCTCAACACCTACGGGAGTTGATCCATAAGGATGTTCAGACTTAATGTGGTTTGTTTTTTTTTTGGTTTTCTTTGGGAGTTGACCTTGTCTGGTGATTTAGCCTGTCTTGTTGCTTATTTGAGTCTTGGGTGGGGGCTCAGCTGTACATTGTAATCCAAACTTTTTATCAATAAATTTTTACCCCTCTATTTAAAAAAAAAAAAATTATTGCATAAAATAAAATATCTCCCACATCGATCACTGGAAAAATCGTTGCTCTTGGTTCATCCGTGAGCATGAAAGAATAATGCTCACGTTACAAAGGTATCCAGCCAATCAAATAATAGAAGTGTTCATTCTATTTTAAGAATAGAATATCTTCATTTTTGTCTTCATGTGCAACGTCCTCCTTAGCCCACTGCTCAACCGATCAAGGCTGACTTGGTAAATCTTGCAAAGTATGGAGGCGTGGAAGCGCCTTCTTTATGAGGAAGACACCTACTTTTGTTGGGCGCCTTCTTCATAAGGAAGGCACCTACTTATGTTGGGCGCCTACTTCTGCTAGGTGCCTTCTTTATAAGGAAGGCACCTACTTTTGTTGGGCGCCTTATTTATAAGGAAGGTGCCTAATTCTGTTGGGTGCCTTCTTTATAAGGAAGGCGCCTACTTCTGCTGGGTGCCTTCTCCATCAGTAATACGCCTACTTCTGCTGGGTGCCTTCTCCATCAGGAAGGCGCCTAGTTCTACTGGGTGCCTTCTCTATCAGGAAGGTGCCTACTCTCATACCTTAGTCGTTGAAAGCAAAAATATGCCAAGTCCAAGTGGATGTAGACTAGAAAACACCAGATTAGTACCAACACTTGCATTTATACACAGTTTCCACTAAAAACACCAATCAAGCATAATACTAGATTTTTTATCAATTATATGCATAAGTTATATAAAAATACATCTCACATGCTAATTAAATCAATGATAACACCCCTTAATAGTGTATATAAAATGAGCATTTATGGTGCTCATCATCCCCCCATGCCTAACATGTGCCACGCCCTTGTGGCACCAAAAGCTGAAGTTATCCCCCTCACAGGCTGACCATGCCTAAAGATTGTCATGTCCTCGTGACAACAGCCCCCGGGATAATAATATATATATATTTTTCTTATTTTTTTAAATGGCCTTCAGCATCTCTGTTTCTCCATTGTTGAGCGCTGCTATTTTTTTCCTTCAACACTGTTGTGTTTTTTTTTTACTCAGCATTATTTTTTTATTCAGCACTGCATTTTTTTTTTTCATTCAACATTGCTATTTTTTTTCTTCCATTGAGTGCTGTTATTCTTCACCCATAGACCGCTGCGGCACCAGCAGAAGTCAGAAACACATCCTGACTAATAACTGTAGACAAATAGTTAAATCATGATCACACTGTTTAGGGCAATTGCACATTGGTCAAATGTGGTGAGACCAAGTTGTTTTAAAACAAATGCAATCACCAGCCGCTACTTTTACCCATATCTGAAACATGTTTGACCCTCCTTTGTGGTACAAAGTCTACATGTGCTGGCCACCATGGTCACAATGCAGTAATGAAAATAATGCCAATTTTATTCACGTTGGCTATAGCTTTTTTTTTCAATTGCTCTTGGGGTAATAATTTTTTTTTTCTTTTGATCCGAGACATCATGTGGCTTGGAGAATTCAACAAAAATATTTTACAAGGGCATCTACTGATATTAGCATGAAAATGATTTTTAAAATAACTATACACATAATTAACAAAAAATAACAGTATATACCTAGGTGAATTTCACAGATTCTGATGTGGATGATGTTGGTGGTGTGAAATGTTTCCATGCTGCCAGTATGTTGGTGCTTTTGGAGATTTTATTTATATATCTATATATATTTATCTGTTCTGCCATGAACAGAACAAATCTTGATTCTCTCTTTTTTTTTTCATCCTCTACATCAAAGAACAGAGTCAATTCGCAACAACTAAGCTGGTGATTTTTAAAAATGTGGCATTTTCCTCTACCGTAGTGAAATTCCATCTTTGCTCTGTAATTTCTTTTCCACATATATTAAAAATACCACCGAAAAAGTCTGTAATATTAGCATTGTGCTTCTAAAGAGTGGAGGCTGCGTAGGAAATTTTACATCTTATACACCCCCATTAGATGATTGATGGCAGCCAATGGCCATCAATTCCAAATATTGAAGCACCCAACTCATCATCAACAACATATAAAAAAGAATCTTGCCCCGACGTATCTCTCCTTTGTGCATCACTATTATTATATTTTTTATTTTTCATCGTGTGCTCCTCAAATTGATTAAACTTTATACGCATGTGCCCAAATCAACTGATCTTATTTTTTGAATTATTTCCTTCGTGTGCATAATTGGAACAACACTACGATCCTCTATTTTTATTTCCTGGAGTGAGATAAAACAAAAAAAAATTATCATCATTTGTGGCATCTGTCAGGTGCATCGTTGAGATTTATATGTTGTTGTTCCTGGTCACTTGCAGATATTTGACATCTATTTTCTTTTTCAATCTCCTTCCCCATTTTATTTAGCTACCAGTTGGAGGTTTCTCATTTCCCTTCGAGACCAGGTTGGTCCTCGGGAAAGAGGATACTCTCTCCCAACGGGTAGCAAAAATAAAACTCTACTTCTGATTTGCATTTCAACATGTAGCTGTTTTAGCAGAAGATTTTTTTTTTTTTTTATTCTCTCCCACTTAAATTGGTGACGCCCTCGTCGCCAGCAATAGGTCCCTCTGTACAACAAGTCTGCAGCCTTCCGAACATCAAGTCCCATACTGAACAATAGGCACCCCCATCAAGGGAGAAGAACATCGCTTATTGGTGCCTTCCTCTAGGTGGAAAAAGGCACAATTGTATTGGACTGATTGTAGGCACTCTCTTACTGGTGGAACGTAAGTGCCTTTTTTGCTTCGCCACTCTCCTAATTACAGGGCATAAAACGTCACATTTGTTAGGCCTAGTTTAAGCTGGCTCCACGTACAAATCATGCTTATAGTTGTGTCCTACAAAACTACACACACAAAAGCAAAAAATAAGGAATCATGCCTGTGCTTGAGGCCCTAGCTCTTAGGATACCTTTAGATTGCATTCAGAGGGCACGATGACCTGTAAAAACACATGAAAGCAGGAAAACAAGAGTCATGACTCCGTACCTGTTAGGCCCTGGCTCTCAGGATGCCTACAGCTTGCATTCGGTTCATGATTTCCTATAAAGCAATAAGAAAGCAATTTTTATGCTAAGAAGGACATGTTCTATGCATTTTTTTTTCATTGGGAGGATTCGCATAATTTTTTTTTTTTGATCAAGGCACCTCTACTGTATGCCATCAAGGTGCCTCGTCACTTATTCCTCTTTTTTTTTGTCCCTTGTGCCATCAAACCACCTAGGTGCGGGAAATGGATCAAGGCACCCTAGATGTCAAGGCGCCTACTTGCTATGGAAGATGCCTGCTTGTTATGGAAGGCACCTTCAATGTATGGAGCCTTCCTAATGCGGAAGGCACCTCCAATGTATAGCACCTTCCTAATGCAGAAGGCACATCCAATGTATTATGCCTTCTTCATGCGGAAGGCGCCTCCAATGTATGGTGCCTTATTCATGCGAAAGGTGTCTTCCTGATGATCAAGGTGTCTTTCACTTCATTTTTTTTTCACATATCCTCCCATTTTTTTCTCTTTTTTTTTTTTTTTTTTAACGAATGATTGAACATTCGTCCAAGCTACTGGTATGGTATGGGGTCTCCCCCATGCCGATGTTTGATCCACTCTCACAAATGTGAGGTGATTGTTAATGGAGCTCGTTGACCGTTACTTGAACATTATCTCGGCACTCTACTTTGTACGTGGTGTAGCATCTTTGACTTCGCTCATCATTTACTCAGGTTGTAACAGTCACACACCTTGCAGCAAATTTTTTTCAAAGTTTCACAAGTACCTTAGACTGGAAGCCTTTCGCTTGATCAGGGTTACTTAGCCTGCCATCTGGTGCTAATGTTGCCAAGGTAAAACTCTACTAGCTTTCACCTGCTAGATTGGATGCTACAGATCAGGTACACAAGATAGTCCGTATAGTGTTATTACGAACTCATCGTATAAATCTCAATTCATGAAATATTCACAGACACCTCCTTATTTGTCTACATCGCACTTCATGTTGTCCTGCAAAACATAAAATAAAAATCTAAACTAAAGGCATTAAAATAAAATTTTAACTAATTTTTTTTATTTTTAATTTTTCATCTTTTTTTTATTATATATATATATATATATATATACCTTATCTTTCGATTACTTCTAGGCTCCTCCCTTGCTTTATTTAGCGACCAGTTGGAGATTTCTCATTTCCCTTTTGGACCAACCTAGTCCTAGGGAAAGATGATACTTTCTTCCAACAAGTAACAAAAATAAAGCTTCTATTTTTTTATCTGCATTTTAACTTGGAGCCTTTTTCAATAGAAGATATTTTTTCTCTTTTTCATTAACATTGTAAACAGTGTTCATTGTGCTGTTGGTGGCAATAATGAAGGTCGGGTCTCCCCCATGCCTACATCTGAACTAGTCTTCTAAAAAATCATCAATTTCGTTATCAACTAGTTTTATGTGTTGTAGCATGAGAAAAGAAATTTCCCCCTTTAACCTCAAAATCCAAATTTTTTCAACGTAATGGTAAAATGTGCAGGTTGGAAAATGACTATCTATGGGTTGGCAACTTGGAGAAAACATGGCATAGCAGTATTTTAAAACACATGCTAGTTTCTGATTCACCAAGTCGCCTTAAACGCAAGTGAAGAGCATACTTCATAACAACATATTCTTTAAAGATTTTGCTCTATCATTTTTCCTACTATTAATTTCATCATTAAAAAAACATTTACCAATACATTGCAAAAAGTTCAAGCCTATAAATTTTTATCGTTAGAACTAGGCATAATTTTCCAATGGTTTCTATGTAAAAACACTTCCCTAAAGATTTTCAACTATCAGACCTGGGTTGTGCTATTTTGTTGATTTCTTGAAACCATTGAAAATATGATGGAAATCCTTCAATGCCAGATTTTTCTAATTTTTTTCAACAACACATTTTATTTCTACTTCTACACTTAATATGGTACATCAGATTCATTCCTTCATTTACGTGAGAAGCTAGAAAATGCAAATAGTTGCCTATGCGATTTGGATCTGACTGTGCCGACAACTATTTTTGATCTTATAAAAAGGCCCTTGGTGGACTCATGCTTCTCAAGTAAAAGATCTACAGGTAATTTTAAATAGACTTTTTATCTGACCTGTAAATTATAACACTATATTTTAGACACTCCCCGACAACGGTGCCAAAATGGTGAGTAGAAATTATGTTCAGGAAAATATTCATTTCTCTTCCATAAATTATCAACCCGGTAAGTTCGTAAACTTATGAGTGTCACGCACAGTATATGCCTGTAGTGTTGGGGAATAAATATGATTGTACCTTATTTAGTTTGGTGGGGGATGTATGTGCATTTTGATTTCATCCAAACTAAATAAACTAAGTGCGAAAAATAAATTACAAACTAAAATACTGGAAATGAAGTACAAAAAATAAATGTACAAGAAAATAAATGTGCTGAAAAGAAAACACACTACTAAATAAATAAAGCAATAAATCTAATCTAATGAAAACAAATAACAAAAATGAAACAGGGGAGGACTACTACAGGGAGTGGGCCCAAGGTCCCGTAGATAGTCCGCCCAGCTAGCTGCGTAGAGCTTGCTCAAATAAGAGGAATTGCACTCTTAATAAATTTGACAAGAAATAAAATAGAATAATTTCTCCATAAAATTAATCATCTTTTCTCTCAGGGAAGACATGTGCATTTATATAATGCACATCCTTCCTCTATTACAAATTTGGGCAAGTCAGGTCTGAGGTGTAGACCAATTGTTTCATCCAAACCCCATAAGGGGGGCGGAGGTCCAAGGTTCAAATCTTGGGCCTCGTCGGACTGAACGCTTGTCCCTTTCCTGGTGCTTTCAACGGCGTAAAAGGTTTAAAATGATTGTGGCATGGTGGTTATAGGGGCGTATTGCGTGAAGATCTGTGTGGAAGCTTCTAGGGTGAACATCACAGAATACTGTGGCGGCCATAAAAGCTGGACATCTTGTTCGGATTCGTGGCGGCTACTAATTCCACCATGTAAATTCAAAAAAAAAAATTAGGCAAGTCTATTTCAGACCTGCAGTTACAGTAGATATGCAATGAATATTGTAGTCATTCAATTATAACAATCATGTATTAATTAAAACAGTCACACACTAATTTTACTATTGGTCATCAAATCTGCCCAGGAAAGGATTTGGGTAAATGAATGCGCCCTAGACCTGGACCAACATTGAAAGGCCGAAGAGAAGAGATGCTCCTCGTGCCAATCTCCGGAGAAAGGCCGGCTCCTATACTACACTACTTCGATGTTTAAGATAAGGGTGCAGGAAAGAGATAAACAGAGTAAGGGTGCAGGAAAGAAATAAAAGAGTAAGGGAAGAAATTTTAGTAGTTTAGTGGTGGGAAAGAACCAGAAGCACGATTACTAGCCAATAACTTGGAACAACAGCAAAGAAAACCAAGAATAAATGAAATGAACACAGTATTAGCCCTCCTATGTATCCTCTGGATGAGTTCCAGGATTCCCCTTCCCCTTTCACCGAAATTCAGAGTTCAGAGTAACGACGATTAAGAAAAGTGAATATAACAAAAACACTATTCATAGGCAGCATAAAAGAAGGCCAACACGACATCTTCCTCTCCTATGTATCCTTCGAGAAAATTTTAGGGTTCAGTCCCCAATCACACACCTAAATCCAAAGTTCAGAATTACAGTATGCAAATGAAGAAAGATGAAAGAAATAAACACAGAAGGCAGCATACAAGAGAGAAATAGAGTCCAAAGCTCTTTAGTATTAATCGCAGGAATACAAGTTACAACAGCTTTCTAGCAGAAAGTTCCCCCCTTTTTACATTACAATGCCTAGGTTTTTATAGAGGACCCGACCCTCTGAGCCATTATTGCACAAAATGGAGGAGTACACCCTCGAAACCTGAGAAGTCGGCTCCTCGCGGCTCTCGTGACTGAGCTCTCAAATCTGTTACCAAAACTGACAACTGTGACCAGGTCAACCATGGAAACATGCATTAATGAGCCGTCTGAGCGTCCTTGGCTTCTGGGCGCAATACTCGAGTGGCCGCCATGCTCGTCGGGCTCTTCATCATGGACTGATACTTCATTTCCAATTGCTAAAAATGAACAGCGGGCTTATCGGGCACGAAAAAATGCATTTATGAGGCACTTGATCGCCTCGAGAAAATACCCGGCTTGGAGCGCGTGCCTTTTGAAGTGCTTCGCTAAATTTTCATTCGCACTTCGCTTCGCAATGGATTCGAGCCAAAGCAGATCCTCCTTGATTTGCACTTCGCATGGAGGAGCTTCGCAAAACAGCTTCGGGGGTGGCGAGCGCCGAAGTAGATTTCCTTTCTCAAGATGGGCTCTTCACTTCTCACTGCTTCATTGTAGAGATGTGTCAAAACTACTTCGACGAGGCCCTTCGCCCGAAGTAGATACTTCATTGGTGAGCTTAAAAATGCTTCACCGTGAACCTTCTTCAAAACTATGATTCGGGGGTATTTCGACCGAAGTGCATTCCTGCCTTCGAAAGATGTTGCATTCTTTATGGCTGCTACTTCGGGTGAAAGTACTTCGGGCCCGAAGTATTTTTCATTCTTCTTCCTTTGCATTTGAAGTGCTTCGGGCCCGAAGTATTTTTCATTCTTCTTCCTTTGCATTTTGCTTCGGCAACACCGCTTCGCAAAACTTTCGCCCGAAGTAACTGTTTGAGGGACTTCGGGCCCGAAGTAGTTCTTTCTTGCCTTAGCCAATTCGGACCATGATTTTCCTTCGATGAAGCTGTTCTTTTGAAATGCCGCTTGAATTTCGCTTCGCAAAACTTTTTCCCGAAGTAGCTACTGGAAATACTTCGGGTGCGAAGCTCTTTTTTATGCCTTGCTAGAATTTCTTCTTCGGCAATGCTGCTTCGCAAGGTTTTCGCCCGAAGTAGTTGTTTGAGGGACTTCGGGCCCGAAGTAGTTTTTATCCTTAACGATTTCTTTCGACGAAGCTATCTTCCTTAGCTTGTTCGGCAGCGAAGCTCTTTCTTCTTCATTTTATGTACAAAGGGGGTGGTAGGGAAAGCCAAAATTGCTGCAATGCTTGAAAATGTTGTTTCTAAAAAAAAGCAAGGGAACAAATTCATGAAATTAAAAGAAATACTTTACAAAAATTCAATTTTTCTACCCCATTGTGCAATGTGACAAAATTGTCAACATTCTTGGCGGCTCGCGGGGCAACGAGCTCGTCTCGGTGGGAGAACCCTTAGCCTTGATCCGTTGGGCCAGAGTTACCTCCAGACCCTTCTCCCTTTTCTTCTTCTTCTACGGGCTGCCCCCCGGCTTGTTCTTGTTCTTGTTCTTCTTCTTCTTCTGCTTCCTCTGGCGTGGCTTCTTGCGATGGCGATGGGGCAAGGCGATCGTGGATCTTTTTCATGGTTCGACGGACATGAGCCCAAGCACCCTTCGAGAAAGGCTCTTGGTCTTGCAATGCCTTAACCAAAACATGGAAGCGATCAATCTGCCCGATATCAGCATGTTTGACTCTGGAGTACAGATCGTTCAGGTTGGCTACAATCTTGCAGTATTTCAGAATGAAATCTGTGATCTGTCTCTCTGTTATCGGCTCTGCCCATTCATCTACCTCCGAGACATCGCCTTCAAAATGGAGCCATGCCGGCTTAAGCTCTTCCTTGGTCAGAAGGTTCCCATCATCATCCGTGAAGCTCGGGAAACCTAAGGAAGAGAGATCCTGGAAATAACCTAGCGATGCGCGCTGCTCATTCTCAAACATGTCCAGGAGGTCCTTCGCCTTTTGTGCCTTCCTCACCTTGGAGAAGAAGGCACGAACTGTGGCTTGGGCCGTGGACCAATCCCTAGCCGTCTGACTCATTGCAGCGACCTGCAAGTCCTGATATTTGGTGCTTTGGACATCAAAGGCTAATTTGAGTCGGCCTCTAGCTTTTTGAGTGACCTCATCTATGATTGGCCCTCCTTCGACAGTGGCACGCTGTGCTTCGATGATGTAGGTCAAAATTGATAGGGCACTAGAGGCCCGAGATCTAAAATTTTTTAGCAAGTGTGAGCGGATTTCTTTGATCCTGCCTCTGTCAAACAGCTCCAGGTTTGCTTTTTGGTGCAACTACTGCTGCAACTGCAAGATCTTGCTTTCAACTTCCTTGGCCTTTAGATCATTCTTGGCCTGTCTCTGTGCTTGGTTCTCAGCTGTACACTGTAGTTGTAGTATTTGTTGTTTTAGGGCATGTGTTTCCTTTTTCATCAGCTTGCATTGCTCCTCTGAATCCTCCAGCTTGGAGCGGATTCTAGCTAGCTCTTCCTCCAACTTGATGTTGGCATTTTCTGCTTCAAACCTGCGTTGATTGGCGATGTTCGCATGCGCTCGAAAAGTTTCGATCCTGACGTGCATGGATTCAGATTCATTATCAACATTCAAATGCTCCAGGTCCTTGGATTTGTCTTGGTAGTCATAGTCCGCTGGAGTCATTTCATCCAGGGGCTTCTGGACCTTGGGGATCTTTTTTACTTTATGCAACTTCCCAGCCTTCAAATCGAAGATAGCGCATTTTTCAACTTGGGCTAGAGAGCGCCCTCTCTTCTTCCTCGCCTCCTTCAGCATTTTTTCTATATTTTTCCGAGCTAGGAGTAGCTTCTCGGCTAGAGGGCGTTCCTTGATTAAGGACATCTCTGATTCAAATGAGGCTGGATCTCCAGCCAAAGGGGTGAACAAATACAAAGAATGAATGGGGGATGCCTCACCAGAAGGTTCGACGATGGGTGTAGCAGGAGCTTCGGCAAGTGGAACAACGCCGTGTATGATGGGGGAATGGGCTACGGGGTTCGACGTTGGAGTACTATCTTCGCCTTGGCTAGGGGCTGAAAGAATGGTGGTGTGGGTGGGCGAAGTAGTCTCAACAGACGTGTCTCGATCGGATGACTCGAGTGGAGTGGGGCTAGGCAGAGTTGGAATGATAACGTGTAGCGCATGAAGAGGGAGAGACTGATGGGGAGACTCGGTCGAGACCATGGTGGACATGTGAGAGACCAAGGCAAAGGGTGGAGAGTGCATACCTACGTGCCCTTCTAGCAGAGCGGCCGTGGTGACTTCTTGTGTAATAGGCTCCTGCTCTTTTTGGCCTTCGGCACTCCCGACTTCCATGACTTCTACTTCGGGGTCCCCTTCTGGTTGGAGGAGTTCCTCCACATCAATGATGTCTATGCTTGGGACTGTCTCGGCACTTGGTGGCACCGCACCTTCAACACTTGCTTCGATCGGGCCTGATGCAGGTTGTCCAGCATGAGCACTTGGGAGCTTCGTGCGGGGTCGCTTTGGGTGGCTCGGAGGCACTTGAATTTGCTCTTGCCTCTTTCTTTTCTTCCTCTCCAATGGTTGCTCTGCCTCTTCGGCACTTGTGTCATGGATTTTCGATGGTCCCTATGGTAGTGCCTCTGGTGTAGCTTTGGCTTCTTCCTCTTCTTCTTGTTTCGAGGCATCTCCAGCTCCTTTTGGGCTTTCACCCGATCCTGGGGTAGCTGGAGGAACAAAATCGGCAAAGGATATGGACTTCCAAGTCCCAACATTGGCTTCGTAAACCACTGCGAAGTCCTTATCTGCTGCCAAGAGTCCATAAGAATTCATATTTTGGCGATGGACTCTCATTATCCACCACTCCCTTAATTTTTCCTCGCTCCAATTCTTCAATTCTTCCTTTAAATCATCCTTTGCCTTTCTCCAAAACGTGGAGCTTGGAGTTGGGAGGGGGTACTGGTCAGGGTCAAACTCGACCTCCATAGGGTAGAACTCATGCCAGGGAGGCAATGTCCTCATCCTCTCCAAATGCCACTCCAGATCCTTCCCATTGGGATTATTTCTTTGCTCCACAATTTCAGGGTGGGGGCAGATATGAAAATTCTTGAATTTTAAGTGATCCCTCATCACTCCCAAGGGATCATAGAGCCATTGTTGAGGAATCTGGAGTAGGCCAAAATTGGCAAGCTTCTCCTCCAGGAATACATTCTATTTCAAGGCAAATACTTCAATTACCCCCATCCTGAAGGGGAAGTCACAGGTATGTGCCCATTTTCGACCGTGGCCGTAGACGACGTTAGTTGCGTCGCTCTGCCGAGCGACCTCCAATGCAAACTGGTACTCGGATGGGAAGACAGGCAGTAGGAAGGGTTTCCCTATGAAGCCGAACAGGTGAATCACCAGTCCCTATGTCAATTGGAAAACATCTCCCTTCTTCTCCTGCACCACTCTATCTCTCAAACTGAGGGGCACCCGAGGGCAAGAACCCTTCAACAAATGCATAGCGGGTCCCAAAAATTATTGATTAAAAGAATAATAGGACTCTGTCCTCAATAGGAGGGGAGTCCACTGGTACACAGGCAGAGGATTTCCATCCTCGCCACTTGGAGAAATGGCGATATGGGGGAATCGCTTATGTACTTGGTAGAAAAACAACCAGACAAGGAAAGAACAGGGTGCGAAGTACTGGCCCGTTGCCGAATTCTTCATACTGGTGAGCCGCGTATGCAAGGTTCGGGCCACCCATTCTGCCCAATCGAAGAAAACTGGGTTGGTGTTTGGTCTTGAAGCATCAGGGGCATAGAATTCCCCTCTCAAAATACATTCGGCCAAAGACACCTGCCAGGGTTGCACCGAAGCATCTGTCGATAGGCCCGCCACCCATGCAATGATGGAGAAAATATCGATGTTCTTGAAGGCCGCCAAGGGTAAGGGCATCTGGGGTAGCTTGCTTGAAGGGAGCCCACTTTTGAGGTTCTCGTGCAAGAATTTCAATATGTAGTTGTTGGAGGTGAACCTCTCCATTTGTTCGCTCAAAATGACGTTGCGAACTGAATAACCCTTGGGTGGACCTTGTTGTGGCGCAAATGTTGCTTGCACATCTTCCTTCAGAATGGAAAACAATTTATGACCTGAAGCATCCAACACTTGCCTGGATGCAGGTTGGTAATTCTGCATGATAGCATAGATTAGTTACGGACAGTGGTGAGCAGGCGGGGTCAAATACCTATAAATTTGAGAGTAATATGCAGCAGCTCTCTTATTCTCTGGGGTGAGTCTGCTCGTCATAAACTCAATAGTGCGTCGGAGGTCGGACACACCCTTAGAGAGCTCTGTGTCTCTAATTTTCTCCCACCCATCAATTGGTGGTTCTTCAAGCTGTTCCTCCTCAGAGTCTTCTCCTTCTTCTATCGGTTGCTTTTCAGGGCGAGGGGTGAGATTGATCTTCTTTGGTGTATGCTTTTTCTCTTCCTTGCCCTTCTTTGTTTTTTTGAGGCCTGCTACTTCTGGTTCCTTTCCTTTCTCCTTGGAGTTTTTCTTCCCCATGTTGGACGTCTTACAGCAGAAGCAGGGCTTACAGTGCAGGGGACTTTGGCACCAAGAATTTCGATGCAAAGGGCGTAAGACTTGCAGATTAACAGCAAAGGCTCTTAGTCTTGCATGAATTGATGGATGAATAACCTTCTCCCTGCTAGGGCCTCATGTTTTATAGCCTTAAAAGGCAACTACCTAAATTTATGGCACCTACCATAATTAAACTTACGCTTCGGACGGAGGAGATTGCCGTGCTCTTTGATTGGCTCTGCAACGGCATAGTACGCGGGGCCACATGTTTTGATGATTATGCCTTGCATTGGAGATGCAACCCGCTGCCACCTCGTACCTGGGCATGAGCTTTTCTCTTAACCGAATCGCCTCGGGATGTGCTCCACCACCTTTGCCTTAAATTCATCCACTTCGAACTCTTTTCAAGGTTGTTGTCGGCACGTTCTTTGAGACACATTTTAAATGCTTCCACTTCGGCGAAGTTGAAATCGTCATTGAAAATGCTTCGCGGTGAACCTTTGGTGTGGGCTATTTTTTGATGCTTCGAGCCCGAAGTACTTCTCCTTCGTCGCACTGCCGCTTTGCTTCGTGAAGACCGCCTACCGAAGCTTGCCTTCTTGGAAACTGCTTCGCCAAATTTTGCTTCAAAAACTGCTTCGCAAGGGCTCTTTTAAAATCTACTTCGCAAAACTTCTGCCCGAAGTCACCTCTTAAAATGCTTTGGGTGCGAAGCTCTTTTCGTGCCTTTGTTTGAATTTTGGTTCGGCCCTTTTGAGGGTAAAGTGCTTCACTGTGAACCTCCTTGCAACTGCTACTTCGCATCAAAAGTCCCCGAAGGAGATTTTGGAGTGTAATACTTGGCTTTTGCAATCTCGAAACAGGATGTATATACACAAATGAAAATTATATACAAAAGTACATATATATATATTTATTTTTATTTTTATTTATTTTCGCCTCAACGATGAAAAGTCTTCAGATGAAGACCATTAATAGAAATTGGTAATACCTGGCCATCTGCATCTTTGAGGATGAAAGAGTTGGCCGAGTTCACCTTCATGATTTCGAATGGTCCGTCCCAGAAAGCATCCAACTTGTCATGATTTCCAGGCTTGGCCTTCCAGGAGTCCCACTTCCATACTAGATCTCCCACCTTGAATGTGCGATCGGATGATTTTTTCTTGAACCAATCTCGGGTGACCTGAGCATGTTTAGCGAAGCTCTGGTAAGCCTTCTCGTGATCTTCCTCCAGCTGTAGCAGCTGAGCCAGTCTATTTTCCAAAGGGTTGACTCCTTCTTCTTCTAACAACTGCAATGCAGGGATCTCTATATGGGTAGGTAAGATGGCCTCCTTGCCGTAGACCAGGGCATAAGGTGAAGTCTTGATTGACTTCTTGATAGAAATTCGATCGGCCCACAAGGCACGATCTAGAAGGAGATGCCAAGTCCTTTTGTTCGTCTCTATGAGCTTTCTTAGCACCCTCAACAGAGTCTTGTTGGTTGATTCCGCCAAGTCGTTGCCCTATGGATAGTAATTGGAGGATACTTTATGATATATCCCATATCTATAGAGGAATTCATTGATTTTGGTGCCTATGAAGCCAGGACCATTGTCTGTTATGACTGCTTCGAGAATGCCAAACCGGGTGATCAATCCTTCAAGGAAGGCTATGACAGTCTCCTGATCAGCATGCTTCATGGGAACTGCTTCGGCCCATCTGGTAAAGTAATCAGTCATGGTCAAGATGAACTTATGCCCAGTGGAGGAGTTCGATGATATGACCCCTATGAAATCCAACCCCCATTGTTGAAAGGGCATTTCTACTTGTATCGGTTGGAGAGGCATCGAAGCATTTTTGCTTCGATCGATGAACTTCTGACACTGCTCGCATTTGCGACAAACCACGAAGGCATCAACGAAGAGTGTGGGCCAATAGTAACCCGCCTTGATGATCTTCAACATCATTGTTCTCCCTACGAAGTGGCCTCTAGATAATCTTGAATGAAATTCTCCCAGGACTCTCCTTTTATCATCATCTTTTATGCACCTGAGAAGGATGCCATCAATGTTTCTGAAAAATAGGCCTTCGAGGCGTAAGGTATATCGAGTGGACCTCATCCTGAAATGCCTTCGCTATGAAGCATTTAGATGTGAAGGACATCTGCCTATGTTGAAGTATTCGATTATTTCACTGACCCAGTCCTTCTCGTCCTCTTCCTTGTTTGTGAAGCATTCTTCTACTGGTGAGTCATCCCACTGAGATTCTGTAGCTTTGGCCGCTACGCTCTTCGCCAGTTCTTGACATAATGCGCGACCGTGAACCAGTTTTGTGGGTTTGATCTCGATGTCGAACTCTTGTATCTTGCTGACCCAACCGGCTCTTTTACTACCCAATTCTCCTTGGATGATGAAATTGTGCACATCGGGGTGGATGACAAAGACTGTAACCCGAATTTGGGAGATGAATTGCTTGAACTTCCTAAGAGACTTCATTACTGCATGCACTTGCCTTTCTATGAAATTATATTTTTCTTCATGAGGATTTATCACTTGGCTTAGAAACGCGATGGGGCGCTCTTCGCCATCTTCCCCCTTTTGTGTCAGGACCGCAACATAGCTCTCAGGTTCTCCTATAGCATATAGGATGAAGTCCCGATTGTAGTCAGGGTTGGTCAGGACCGGTGCTTGAGCAATTTGAGCTTTTATTTCTTTGAATGCTTCTTTTCTTTCCTTCGTCCAGATGAATTCTGCACCCTTCTTCAAAAGTTTGGACATCGGCTTGATGACCTGGGCAAAATCTGGGACAAACTTCCTCACGAAGTTAATCTGGCCGAAGAAGGATTGAAGTCCTTTCTTGTCTACTGGGAGTGGGAGCTTCATTAGAGCCTCAGATCTATCAAGATCTACAGCGAGACCCTTCTCTGATATCGCATGTCCCAACAACTTCCCTTCGTTGACTATGAATATAGACTTCTTCGGATTAATTGAAATGCCAAATTCTTGACATTTTTTGAAAATCTATTGTAAGTGTAAGGGGTGATCCTCCCTTCTTCGGGAGAAGATGGTCATGTCATCTAGATAGATAACGATAACCTTATTCAAGAGCTCACCAAAAGCTAGATCCATTGCCCTCTGAAAAGTGGCACCCGCATTCGAAAGGCCGAATGGCATTCGCTGGTAAGCAAATGTTCCCCACTTGGTAGTGAATGCGGTTTTATGTTGGTCTTCGTCCCTGACCCAGATTTGATTGTATCCAGAGAAACCATCGAGTAGGGAGAAGCGTTGAGCCCCAGCCATCGAATGCAAGATCTGATCGATCTGCGGGAGAGGGTAGTGATCTCTGAGAGAAGCTTGGTTCAGGTTGCGAAAGTCCACGCACAATCGTATATCTCCATTCTTCTTTCTGACTGGGACTAGATTCGCTACCCAAGAAGAATGTTTGATGGGATAAATTATCTTTGCCTCGAGCATTTTTAGGAGTTCGGCCTTCATCAAGACTTCGATCTTCGGATTGATGGGCCTTTGCTTCTATCGAAAAGGTTTGATCCCTTCCTGCAACTCAATTGTATGCTAGATCATTTGTCGATCGTATCCCCTTAAGTCTTGATAAGACCAGGCCACTGTGTCGGGATACTTTTTGCACAGAGATCGGATCTGCTCTAGCTCTTTCGAAGTGCAATCTGTTCCAACTTTTATTGCTTTTCCAGGCTCAAGCTCTAAATCTTGATACTACTTTGCATTAACTTTGATCCTGTGAGAAACTGCTCGATCATTCTGATCAAAGAGGCTTTCAAGAGTAATTAACCCCTTGGGAATGTGGTTATTCTTCAATTGAACTAGCCCTTCATATTCTTCTTCGTCAGGGCTTCTGCTCTCAACCGTGGCTGCTTCTTGAATCATGAAATTCACAATCTGCTCATCACTATCAAAAACCTGCCAATGCAGATCTCTGTCTGGGACAGAGGGCCTGTAAATCATCCTCACAGCTTTGGGCTTATGCACCATGTCTTCTGCTGGAGAATACTTGGCTGCGATGGATGCTAGAACATCGGCATGTCGATTCTTTTCTCTCGGAATAGACTGTAGATTGAGAGATTCGAACTGGTCGAGCAAGTCCCATACCCTATTTCGGTATGACTTGAGATAATGCTTCTTTGAAGTGCACTTGTTTGTGACTTGATTGCATACCAATTCGGAATCTCCAAAGATTTGGAGATGCTTTATGCCCAACTTTTTTGCTTTTTTGAGTCCTAGGCATAATGCTTCATATTCTGCTGCATTGTTGGTGCAACTCCACACCAATCGGTAACAATATTCCTTCTGCTCTCCAGAAGGTGATACTAGAAGAATCCCCGCCCCGACGCCATTTTTGCATCGGGCGCCATCGAAGAACAATTTCCATAGTCCTTCGATGAAGACCTTATCTTCTGACTTGATGTTTTTCTCAGGCTTGGCGATGGCATAACATCCCATCTCGGTTTCTATCATGGCATTAAAGTCTGCCAATGAAAACTCATCTTCACAACTTAACTGTGTGAGAGACTCCTCGACCAGGTCCACCTGCTCTATCCCTTCCACTATCGCATGCACAGGATCGCTGCTTTCTCCTTCGGACATCTTTTCTATGAGGAAGGTAGAAGGCTTCTCGTTGTAGATTTTAATCTTCTTCCCTTTGAATGGAATCTCCAAGTGCGAGTAATCCATAGATAGATATCCTCCCAGCTTCATCGTAAATTCTCTCGACAAGCACATACTGAAGTAGGGCTCGAGGTCAACAACTACCACCTCTTGTATAACTATGATTTGAGGCATCTTGTGTAGTCGAATAGGAATGTCCTTGATCACTCCTACAGTCTTCACGGGGGTACCATCCAACTGGAGTACACCATGACTGCTTCGCGTATATTCCATCCCTATCTCTTCGCACACTGCCTTCGGCATGACTGTCGTCGTGGCCCCAGAGTCAATCATACAGTTGTGTACAACGTACCCTTCCATCTGTAGAGACAGGTAGAATGGTGGTGGCCTATTCTTCCCTGTAATGGATGTGGACAAGGTCTGCACTAGGGCAAGCGGTGCTGCCTTTCTTGCTTTGGTTATCTTCAATGATTCTTGCAATAGGTCCACTTGTCCAGGTAGTTGCAGTGCATCGTACAAACTGATTTTGGCTGGAATCCTCTTCAGCTCATCTACAATGTTGTATGCTAGGGAACTGGGCACCTCAGGTTCCTTTCTCGGCTCATATTTGGTGTGATACTATTTCGTAGCTTTGACCCTTTGTCGCTTAGTCAGCGAAGGAAGCTTGAGCTTCTCTCTAGCTTGCTCCTTTGTTTCCCCCTGCGATGGATTTGTAGGGGCCTGTTGGACCTTCTCTTTGACTGGTGTAGGCTGTCGAGCTTCGTTCGGGGCTGGAGGAGGTTGTTGTCCTTTCTCATGATGAGCATGCACCTTTAAGGGAGCCATTTGAGTAGCATCCACCTCTATCGACCTCTTTCCTCCTCTGGTAAGGACTGCAACTGGCTCTTCTTCACCAATTACCAGGTTGTGATTCATTTGCCTGATGACATTGACTTGACCGCCATGACTACTACTCGCCAGCGTTTGTACATAGTGTTGGTGCAGCATGCAGGTATTCTCTTCATGAGGGTCATTACACGTGGAGCACCAATGTATATAATCGAAAGTGCTCGGGGCTTCATCTATTGCAGCATTTCTTGTCGAAGCTCTTCCTTGCTGGGCCGCTTGATCTTTAGTAAGCGCAGGTGTAGGATAAGATCTTCTCGGTAGAAACTCTTGTTGCGCTTGCTTCTTCTTCATAATGGTCATGTCATTAGATAGGGTCTGCACTGTGGAGTTCAGGGACTGAACTTCTTGCAGTATTTTGGCTTGCATGTCATCGGCTTTGGGAATCGGTGGCAATGGAGCCATTGTTGGTATTGGAGGTAGGGCAGGGTGTTGAAGTGGTGCTGGCAGTATAGGGAATGCCAAAGTGACCATGGGCTACGAAGTCAAAAAAGTGGGAAAATGAATTTGTGGAGCAGTGATTTGAGATACAATGGGATTCGGGTTCCAAGATGAGATCGGGAGTGCAGGGGTTGTAGAGATCTGCGAAGCGGCTGCGCTTGCATACTGGGATTGATAGAAATCAAGAAGTATGGGCATCGACATCCTTTGGGGAAGCTTACCCATAGCTATTAGATCCATTTTTGCCTTTTGGGCTAACTCATATAACTTTGGGAAGGTATTGATATTCGAATACCTTACCATCACACTGATATCAGGATTGAAAGCCCGAAGGAAATAGTATGCTGTGGCTTCATCGGTTGGCCGAAGTCCAACTGGTATTCTTTGCCAGGTTCGAGTGAACCTAACATTGAAGTCTGCAATCTCCTCTTGTGGATGTCTCTGGATCATTGTGAACTGCTGCAGGAGAGAGGTCGGATCGACGGACTCATTGAAGCTTCGCATCAACTGTTCGGCTAACTGGTCCCATCCCGTAATGGTACCGGGTGGTAAAGATCTATACCAGTAGAGGAGTTTTCCTCTAAGAGACAGAACCAGAAGCTTTACCATAACCCGCTCTTCTGTGATGTCATGGATCACCACCAGAGAAACTATATCCTGGATGTGCTCCAGGGCAGTCTTCCCAGTTCCATCGAACGTTGGGATCTTCTTTATAGTAGCAGGCGGCACTTGCCCTTGTCCCGCTAGATTTAGTGGTCCCGAAGAATTCCATGCTGGGAATAATCTGGGCGGTTGTTGCTGCTGCATTTGTTGTTGTTGTTGTTGTTGCTATGCCATATTTACTCTTGGATTTTGAGAAATAGGAATTCTCGAAGCTCCTCCTTGATTGCTAACAGGACGACCAATAGAAATGGAGGCACTAGGATGCTTCGGTGAGTTGGGAGGATTAGGAGGAAAGCTAGCCGCTGTGCTATCAAAAGTTAGGCCTTGTTCGTCAACAGTGGCCTCTTGCGAGGATGTTCCACGTAACAAAGACTCAGGGGTGACCAACCTAGATCGCTCCCCAAAGGCATCAATATCTAGCTCAAAGAACTCAGTTTCCTCTCCTCTATTCCTAACTCTCCATCTTGTTTGCATGAAGACACAGACTTTGGTACCGGTATTTACGACTTAAATATTCTCGGGTAAATAGAGTCGCCAGATGCTAAGAGTCTTTTGGTAATAAGAGCATCGGTTCTCACTACCACTCAGAAGGTGAGACTGACCGGGTCCCACCGGGCGTGCCAAAAACTGTTGGTCATCAAATCTGCCCAGGAAAGGATTTGGGTAAATGAATGCGCCCTAGACCTGGACCAACATTGAAAGGCCGAAGAGAAGAGATGCTCCTCGTGCCAATATTCGGAGAAAGGCCGGCTCCTATACTACACTACTTCGATGTTTAAGATAAGGGTGCAGGAAAGAGATAAACAAAGTAAGGGTGCAGAAAAGAAATAAAAGAGTAAGGGAAGAAATTTTAGTAGTTTAGTGGTGGGAAAGAACCAGAAGCACGATTACTAGCCAATAACTTGGAACAACAGCAAAGAAAACCAAGAATAAATGAAATGAACACAATATTAGCCCTCCTATGTATCCTCTAGATGAGTTCCAGGATTCTCCTTTCCCTTTCACCGAAATTCAGGGTTCAGAGTAACGACGATTAAGAAAAGTGAATATAGCAGAAACACTATTCACAGGCAGCATAAAAGAAGGCCAACACGGCGTCTTCCTCTCCTATGTATCCTTCGAGAAAATTTTAGGGTTCAGTCCCCAATCACACACCTAAATCCAGAGTTCAGAATTACAGTATGCAAATGAAGAAAGATGAAAGAAATAAATGCAGAAGGCAGCATACAAGAGAGAAATAGAGTCCAAAGCTCTTTAGTATTAATCGCAGGAATACAAGTTACAACAGCTTTCTAGCAGAAAGTCCCCCCTTTTTACATTACAATGCCTGGGTTTTTATAGAGGACCCGACCCTTTGAGCCATTATTGCACAAAATGGAGGAGTACACCCTCGAAACCTGAGAAGTCGGCTCCTCGCGGCTCTCGTGACTGAGCTCTCAAATCTATTACCAAAACTAGCAACTGTGACCGGGTCAACCATGGAAACATGCATTAATGAGCCGTCTGAGCGTCCTTGGCTTCTGGGTGCAATACTCGAGTGGCCGCCATGCTCGTCGGGCTCTTCATCATGGATTGATACTTCATTTCCAATTGCTAAAAATGAACAACGGGCTTATCGGGCATGAAAAAAATGCATTTATGAGGCACTTGATCGCCTCGGGAAAATACCCGGCTTGGAGCGCGTGCCTTTTGAAGTGCTTCGCTAAATTTTCATTCGCACTTCGCTTCGCAATGGATTCGAGCCGAAGCAGATCCTCCTTGATTTGCACTTCGCATGGAGGAGCTTCGCAAAACAGCTTCGGGGGTGGCGAGCGCCGAAGTAGATTTCCTTCCTCAAGATGGGCTCTTCACTTCTCGCTGCTTCGTTGGAGAGATGTGTCAAAACTGCTTCGGCGAGGCCCTTCGCCCGAAGTAGATACTTCGCTGGTGAGCTTAAAAATGCTTCACCGTGAACCTTCTTCAAAACTACGGTTCGGGGGTATTTCGGTCGAAGCGCATTCCTGCCTTCGAAAGATGTTGCATTCTTTATGGCTGCTACCGCTTCGGGTGAAAGTACTTCGCATGAAAGATGGCCGAAGCAGATGCTTCGCAATGACTTTCGGTGAAGTAGAAATGGTTCGCTGGCGCGGGGCCCGAAGTGGGTGCTTCGGCGGCTTTTCGACGAAGTATTTTCAATGTCTACTCCTTCAAATCCCGCTTCGCAATTTCTTGCCCGAAGTAGTCTTTTGAAGTGCTTCGGGCCCGAAGTATTTTTCATTCTTCTTCCTTTGCATTTTGCTTCGGCAACACCGCTTCGCAAAACTTTCGCCCGAAGTAACTGTTTGAGGGACTTCGGGCCCGAAGTAGTTCTTTCTTGCCTTAGCCAATTCGGACCGTGATTTTCCTTCGACGAAGCTGTTCTTTTGAAATGCCGCTTGAATTCCGCTTCGCAAAACTTTTGCCCGAAGTAGCTACTAGAAATACTTCGGGTGCGAAGCTCTTTTTTACGCCTTGCTAGAATTTCTTCTTCGGCAATGCTGCTTCGCAAGGTTTTTGCCCGAAGTAGTTGTTTGAGGGACTTCGGGCCCGAAGTAGTTTTTATCCTTAACGATTTCTTTCGGTGAAGCTGTCTTCCTTAGCTTGTTCGGCAGTGAAGCTCTTTCTTCTTCATTTTATGTACAAAGGGGGTGGTAGGGAAAGCCAAAATTGCTGCAATGCTTGAAAATGTTGTTTCTAAAAAAAAAGCAAGGGAACAAATTCATGAAATTAAAAGAAATACTTTACAAAAATTCATTTTTTCTACCCCATTGTGCAATGTGACAAAATTGTCAACATTTACCCTCTTGCAGGATAAATCAGGCGTGTTCTATTTTATCATAACAGAATATGTTTGGCAACAACAAATCTATTCGGGTGGTTGTCCTTCTTAGCGACTAATGGATCTGGTTCATCCCATTGTCTATTATGCATATCATTTATCGGCAAATCACTACGTTGATTGGTTCATGAGCATGAGAAGGAATGCTCACCTTACAAAGTGAACCGCCCAATCAGAAAATAATGGATGATTTATTCTATTTTAATAATATTGCATAAAATAAAATATCTCCCACATTGATCGCTGGAAAAATCGTTGCTCTTGGTTCATCCGTGAGCATGAAAGAATAATGCTCACGTTACAAAGGTATCCAACCAATCAAATAATAGAAGTGTTCATTCTATTTTAAGAATAGAATATCTCCCTTTTTGTCTTCACGTGCAACCTCCTCCTTAGCCCATTGGTCAACCGGTCAAAGCTGACTTGGTAAATCTTGCAAAGTATGGAGGCATGAAGGTGCCTACTTTTTTTGGGCGCCTTCTTTATAAGGAAGGTGCCTACTTCTGTTGGGTGCCTTCTTTATAAGGAAGGCACCTACTTTTGTTGGGCGCCTTCTTCATAAGGAAGGCGCCTACTTCTATTGGGCGCCTTCTCCATCAGGAAGGCACCTACTTCTGTTGGGCGCCTTCTCCATCAGGAAGGTGCCTACTCTCATGCCTTAGTCTCTGAAAGCATAAGTATGCCAGGTCCAAGTGGATGTAGACTGGAAAACACCAGATTAGTACCAACACCTGCATTTATACACAGTTTCCACTAAAAACACCAATCAAGCATAATACTAGATTTTCTATCAATTATATGCATAAGTTATATAAAAATACATCTCACATGCTAATTAAATCAGTGATAATGCCCCTTAATAGTGTATATAAAATGAGCATTTATGGTGCTCATCATCCCCCCATGCCTAACATGTGCCACGCCCTCGTGGCACCAAAAGCTGAAGTTATCCCTCTCGCAGGCTGACCATGCCTAAATATTGTCATGTCCTCATGACAACAACCCTCGGGATAATAATACATATATATATATATATATATATATATCTATATCTCTCTTTTTTTCTTTTTTTTTCAATGGCCTTCAACATCTCTTTTTTTCATCCATGGAGCGTTACTATGTATTTATATATATTTTTTAGTGAGCGCTATTATTTTTCTTCCCTTGAGCACTGTTGCATCAGTAGAAATAAAAATACACCATGGCTGACCATCAAACTACAAATATTTAACAATATTGCAAATATTATCAAAGTGTTACATAATATTTTCATTGTTTCCTTTTGACTCTACCTTTGCACATACACGATGCAACAATGGAGCAAGGCCAAATCTATTCACGCATATGCCATATTTTTTTTTTCAATTGCTCCTAGGGTAATAATTTTTTTCTTTTGATCCGACATCATGTGGCTTGGAGAATTCAACAAAAATATTTTACAAGGGCATCTACTGATATTAGCATGAAAATGATTTTTAAAATAACTATACACATAATTAACAAAAAATAACAGTATATACCTGGGTGAATTTCATAGATTTCGATGTGGATGATGTTGGTGGTGCGAAATGTTTCCATGTTGCCTGTACGTTGGTGCTCCTGGAGATTATATTTATATATATATATATATATTTTTGCTATGAACAGAACAGATCTTGACTCTCTCTTTATTTTTTTTTCATCCTCTACATCAAGGAACAGAGTCAATCCGCAACAACTGAGCTGGTGATTTTAAAAATGTGGCATTTTCCTCCACCGTAGTGGAATTCCATCTCTGCTCTATAATTTCTTTTCCACATATATTAAAAATACCACCAGAAAAGTTTGTAATATTAGCATTGTGCTTCTAATGAGTGGAGGTTGCGTAGGAAATTTTACATCTTATACACCCCCATTAGATGATTGATGGCAGCCAATAGCCATCAGTTCCAAACATTGAAGCACCCAACTCATCATCAACAACATATAAAAAATAATCTTGCCCTGACGTATCTCTCCTTTGTGCATCACTATTATTATTTTTTTCTTTTTCATCGTGTGCTCCTCCAATTGATTAAACTTTATATGCATGTGCCCAAATCAACTGATCTTCTTCTTTGAATTATTTCCTTCGCATGCATAATTGGAACAACACTATGATCCTCTATTTTTATTTCCTGGAGTGAGATAAAACAAAAAATTTTATCATCATTTGCGGCATCTGTCAGGTGCATTGTTGAGATGTATATGTTGTTGTTCCTGGTCACTTGCAGATATTTGACATCTATTTTTTTTTCAAACTCCTCCCCCATTTTATTTAGCTACCAGTTGGAGGTTTCTCATTTCCCTTTGGGACCAGGCTGGTCCTCGGGAAAGAGGATACTCTCTTCCAATGGGTAGCAAAAATAAAACTCTACTTCTGATTTGCATTTCAACATGGAGCTATTTTAGCAGAAGATTTTTTTCTTTTTGTATTCTCCCCCGCTTAAATTGGTGATGCCCTCATCGCCAGCAATAGGTCCCTCTGCGCAACAAGTCTATAGCCTTCCGAACATCAGGTCCCATACTGAACAATAGGCACCCCCATCAAGGGAGAAGAACATCGCTTATTGGTGCCTTCCTCCAGGTGGAAAAAGGCACAACTGTACTGGACTGATTGTAGGCACTCTCTTCCTGGTGGGAAGTAAGTGCCTTTTCCACTTTGCCACTCTCCTAATTGTAAGGCACAAGATGTCACATCTATTAGGCCTAGTTTAAGCCGGCTCCACCTACAGATCATGCTCATGGTTATGTCCTACAAAACTACACACACAAAAGCAAGAAAATAGGAATCATGCCTATGCTTGAGGCCCTAGCTCTTAGGATACCTTTAGATTGCATTCAGAGGGCACGATTACCTATAAAAACACACGAAAGTAGGAAAATAGGAGTCATGACTCCATGCCTGTTAGGCCCTGGCTCTCAGGATGCCTACATCTTGCATTCGGTTCATGATTTCCTACAAAGCAATAAGAAAGCAATTTTTATGCTAAGCAGGACATGTTCTATGCATTTTTTTTTCATTGGGAGGATTTGCATAATTTTTTTTTATCAAGGCACCTCTACTGTATGCCATCAAGGTGCCTCATCACTTATTCTTTTTTTTTTTGTCCCTTGTGCCATCGAACCACCCAGGTGCGGGAAATGGATCAAGGCACCCTAGATGTCAAGGTGCCTGCTTGTTGTGGAAGACATCTTCTTGATGTGGAAGGTGCCTTCAATGTATGGCACCTTCTTGATGCGGAAGGCGCCTCCAATGTATGGCACCTTCTTGATGTGGAAGGCACCTCCAATGTATGGCACCTTCTTCATGTGGAAGGTGCCTCCAATGTATGGTGCCTTCTTCATGCGGAAGGTGCCTCCATTGTATGGCGCCTTCTTCATGCGGAAGGTGCCTTCTTGATGATCAAGGCGTCTTTCACTTCATTTTTTTTTCACGTATCCTCCCTTTTTTTCTCTCTTTTTTTCTTCTTTTCTTTCTCTTTTTTTTCTTCTTCTCTTTTTTTTTTTAATGAATGATTGAACATTCGTCCAAGCTACTGGTATGGTATGGGGTCTCCCCCATGCCGATGTCTGATCCACTCTCACAAATGTGAGGTGATTGTTAATGGAGCTCATTGACCGTTACTCGAACATTGTCTCGGCACTCTACTTTGTACGTGGTGTAGCATCTTTGACTCCGCTCATCATTTACTCAGGTTGTAATAGTCACACACCTTGCAACAAAAATTTCCCAAAGTTTCACAAGCACCTTAGACTGGAAGCCTTTCGCTTGATCAGGGTTACTTAGCCTACCTTTAGGTGCTAATGTTGCCAAGGTAAAACTCTGCTAGCTTTCACCTGCTAGATTGGATGCTACACGATCAGGTACACGAGATAGTTCGTATAGTGTTATTACGAACTCCACGTATAAATCTCAATTCATGAAATCTTCACAGACACCTCCTTATTTGTCTACATCGCACTTCATGTTGTCCTGCAAAACATAAAAGAAAAATCTAAACTAAAGGCATTAAAATAAAATTCTAACTATTTTTTTTTTTTCATTTTTTTTTTATATATATATATATTTTTTATCTTCTGATTACTTCTAGGCTCCTCCCTTGCTTTATTTAGTGACCAGTTGGAGATTTCTCATTTCCCTTCTGGACCAACCTGGTCCTAGGGAAAGAGGATACTTTCTTCCAACAAGTAACAAAAATAAAGCTTCTATTTTTTTATCTGCATTTTAACTTGGAGCCTTTTTCAATAGAAGATATTTTTTCTCTTTTTCATGAACACTGTAAATAGTGTTCATTGTGTTGTTGGTGGCAATAATGAAGGTGGGGTCTCCCCCATGCCTACATCTGAACTAGTCTTCTAAAAAATCATCAATTTCATTATCAACTAGTTTGATGTGTTGTAGCATGAGAAGAGCAATTTCCCCCTTTGACCTCAAAACCAAAAATTTTCAACATAATGGCAAAATGTGCAGGTTGGAAAATGACTATCTATGGGTTGGAAACTTGGAGAAAACATGGCATAGCAGTATTTAAAAAACACATGCTAGTTTCTGATTCACCAAGTCGCCTTAAGCGCAAGTGAAGAGCATACTTCATAACAAGATGTTCTTTAAAAATTTTGCTCTATCATTTTTCCTGCTATTAATTTCATCATTAAAAAACATTTACCAATACGTTGCAAAAAGTTCAAGCCTGTAAAATTTTTTATCGTTAAAACTAGGCATAATTTTCCAATGGTTTCTATGTAAAAACACTTCCCTAAAGATTTTCAACTATCAGACCTGGGTTGTGCTATTTCGTTGATTTCTTGAAACCATTGAAAATATGATGGAAATCCTTCAATGCCAGATTTTTCTAATTTTTTCAACAACACATTTTATTCCTACTTCTACACTTAATTTGGTACATCAAGTTCATTCCCACGTTTACCTGAGAAGCTAGAAAATGCAAATAGTTGCCTATGGGATTTGGCTCTGACTGTGTCGACAACTATTTTTGGCCTTATAAAAAGGCCCTTGGTGGACTCACACTTCTCAGGTAAAATATCTATAGGTAATTTTAAATAGGCTTTTTATCTGACCTATAAATCATAACACTACAGTTTAGACACTCCCCGACAACGGTGCCAAAATGGTGAGCAGAAATTCATGTCTCAAAAAACATTCATTTCTCTTCCATAAATTATCAATCCGGTAAGTCCATAAACTTATGAGTGTCACGCACAGTATATGCCTACAGTGTTGGGGAATAAATCTGATTGTACCTTATTTAGTTTGGTGGGGGATGTATGTGCATTTTGATTTCATCCAAACTAAATAAACTAAGTGCGAAAAAATAAATTACAAACTAAAATACTGGAAATGAAGTATAGAAAATAAATGTGCTGAAAAGGAAACACACAGCTAAATAAATAAAGCAATAAATCTAATCTAATGAAAATAAATAACAGAAATGAAATAGGGGAGGACTATTGCAGGGAGTGGGCCCAAGCTCCCGTAGATAGTCCGCCCAGCTAGCTGCGTAGAGCTTGCTCAAATAAGAGGAATTGCACTCTTAATAAATTTGACAAGAAATAAAATAGAATAATTTCTCCATAAAATTAATCATCCTTCTCTCAGGGAAGACCTGTGCATTTATACAATGCACAACCTTCCTCTATTACAAATTTAGGCAAGTCTATTTCAGACTTGCAGTTACAATAGATATGCAATGAATATTGCAGTCATTCAATTATAACAATCATATATTAATTAAAATAGTCATGCACTAATTTTACCCTCTTGTAGGATAAATCAGGTGTGTTCTATTTTATCATAACAGAATATGTTTGGCAACAACAAATCTATTCGGGTGGTTGTCCTTCTTAGCGACTAATGGATCTGGTTCATCCCATTGTCTGTTACGCATATCATTTTTCGATAAATCACTACGTTGATTGGTTCATGAGCATGAGAAGGAATGCTCACCTTACAAAGTGAACCGCCCAATCAGAAAATAATGGATGATTTATTCTATTTTAATAATATTGCATAAAATAAAATATCTCCCACATTGATCGCTGGAAAAATCGTTGCTCTTGGTTCATCCATGAGCATGAAATAATAATGCTCACGTTACAAAGGTATCCAGCCAATCAAATAATAGAAGTGTTCATTCTATTTTAAGAATAGAATATCTCCCTTTTTGTCTTCACGTGCAACCTCCTCCTTAGCCCACTGGTCAACCGGTCAAAGCTGACTTGGTAAATCTTGCAAAGTATGGAGGCGTGGAGGCGCCTTCTTCATGAGGAAGGCGCCTACTTTTGTTGGGCACCTTCTTCATAAGGAAGGTGCCTACTTCTGTTGGGCGCCTTCTTCATAAGGAAGGCACCTACTTTTGTTGGGTGCCTTCTTCATAAGGAAGGCGCCTACTTCTGTTGGGTGCCTTCTCCATAAGGAAGGCGCCTACTTCTATTGGGCGCCTTCTCCATCAGGAAGGCGCCTACTTCTGTTGGGCGCCTTCTCCATCAGGAAGGTGCCTACTCTCATGCCTTAGTCTCTAAAAGTAGAAGTATGCCAGGTCCAAGTGGATGTAGACTGGAAAACACCAGATTAGTACCAACACCTGCATTTATACACAGTTTCCACTAAAAACACCAATCAAGCATAATACTGGATTTTCTATCAATTATATGCATAAGTTATATAAAAATACATCTCACATGCTAATTAAATCAGTGATAATGCCCCTTAATAGTGTATATAAAATGAGCATTTTTGGTGCTCATCAATTTGATAATCTATGACATTCTGGTGTATTTAGTGATCATGTTATTTTCTTCTTATCTATCAAATTTTGAAAACAAAACTTTAACTTGTTCAACATTTCTTCACTATCTTCATTGAATGCATTTCTAATAATTTCTTCCATGATATGATTCAATGATTTATTTCCTTTGAGGTAGAAATCCTTATAACTCCCAAATTAAAAAAATAAATAAAATATGAGATTTGTAAATTTTTATTTTCTAATCCTTTGATGTTGAAAACCTTTTAACTCCCTAATTTGATTTGCAAAATTTCAAATTTCAAAAACTCTAAAATTTTAAGACTCAAAATTTTAAAGTTTTTCAATTTTTCTAAAAACTTTTAAATATCTAAAAAAAAATTAAAGCTTCAAAAATCACTTCAACTCAAAACTTAAAATACCATTAACACCTTATATCTCCTTTGCTTTCTAATTTTTCAACCTTGTAAATATTAAAAGTGCAATACTCAAAGACCTTTAACCAAACCTTATATCTCCATATATATATATATAATACTAGAGGAATCGGTAACTTGTTACAATTTTCTATGCCTCTTCGTGGGTTTGAATCTCTCTCCTTGTCGCCACTATAACCTCCAGTTACATTGAGTAAACCTTTTATATAACCAACTACGTTGATGCGACACACCCATCAATACTACAAGGCCCAAGGGATTGGAACCTTAGTCTCCACGCTCCTACAAAAGCGTTTTGATCATTGAACCAAGCCCTTAGACACAATATTTCCAAATATTTAAACCTTAGCACATTATTCAAATTTATTCCCTCCAATATAATATGTTTTGAATAGAACAATGTTACCTGATGATTCGTTGGTGGTAATATAGCTTATTGGCTAGTGTAACATCTTAATGTCTCGTTCTCGTGCTAAATTTACTATCATTGGTTGGTGTAATGCCTTAAAATTCTATGCTCTCATTCTTGCATGGATGTGTCCTTTTCCTTTTGCCAAACATTTTAGTTTTTGTTCATTCAACTTGCCCTTTGATGTCTGGTTTATCTTTCTCTCCAACGTATTGCATACACTGAGGTGCTTGGTTCATCTTCCTTTTCAATGTCTTGCTTTTGGTTCATTCAACCATATGTTTGATTTGATTTTCCCTCTTTGGAGAACCAACATCCTTCTTCTATTTCGTGCACTCAAGGCTCTTTTTCATTACTACTTTTAGTTTATCTTCTCTTACTGGATATTGATCGGCTTAGCCTAGTTGGATTGCCTAGCTAGTTTACCTAGCCTTTGTTGGATTGCCTAGCTAGTTTTTTACCTGGTTGGTTTGCCTTCATTTGCTGCTACACAGGAGAACCACTTAGTTGCTCTAGAGAACTAGTTCATTTTCTTTCTTGGATTCTAGTTCACTGTGTAGGTTACGTAAACTATGTTATCCACTTCTCTTTTTCCTTGAATTGGATGATTGGGATTTTCCTCTTTACTTGACTACTCTATATTGAATGGGACTTTCCTTCTATGTTACCTTCTTTTATTGTCTGAATGGGCCTATTCTTTTGTAATATTTTATTCTAGGGTCTCTTTCCTCTATATTAGCTTCTTGGGACACTTTCCTCTATGTTGGCCTCTTAGGCCTTTTTCTTCTATATTGGCCTCTTAGGCCTCTTTCTGCTATATTGGCCTCTTTCCTCCTATATTGGCCTCTTGGATCTCTTTCTTATATAGTTTTTTAAAAAATGTCTACCTTGAATAACTTGCTTCAAAAGTGATCCATGGATGAGACAAAAATGATATATAGATATATTCAATAATCATATTTCTTCATTGCATCTTGGGAATATACTTCCATCTTCTCTGCTTTGTAATATTCTACTACTTCTTCAATTATATCAAGATCAATTTGACCTGATTCTTCACTATTTTGTTATCTTAGAAAGCTTACCGATGCTTTCTTTTCTTTCTCCATTGTTGCTTCTTCTATCTATTCTTTCTGATTCTATTATTTGGTCTTCTTTCTCTATACTCTTACTACTTGCTACTTCTATTCTCTATTGTTATTTGTTCTCCTATTGCTTTTTTTGTTTTTTCTTTTCTCCAAAAAATTATACTTAGGAAGCTTTGAATGCTTCTCAATCCATTGCAATCTTAACTACTCTATTTCTAGAAGCTAAAATTATTCTCTCTGTGTAGGAAGCTTCTCAACCTATGTAGATATATTGCTCCTCTGACTATTAAAAATCTTAAATATTTTAGGTCATACCTAAGAACCCAATATGATTCTCCCCCTTACTAGAGAACCCAATATTAATATCAAGGTGGCTCTGAATATCCCTAATGACCAACTATCTTCTGAGTTGGTTCATCCTTAGTCTTCAAACTTCAATCTTCAATATCCAACCTTTATCTAAGTTGGATTCCTTTATCAAATGTCCAAATTTTATCATAAGTTGGCCCTCTCTATCAATTTAGATAAGTCCTAGTCTTCACTAGTTTTCCTTCAACCAAGTGGAAAGACCCTAGCCTTCAAATCAGGGTGACTAAATCCTTGTCCCCTCAATATTCTACTCAATAAGACCTTTAAAAATTAGAGTCCAAGTATGCACTACCTTCAAAGTGGACAAAATCTAAATTAACTTTATCAAAAGTGATAATAAATAATGGTGTCTTAATGAACTCTATCAAAATGGATAGATTCAGGTGGTAGCTCTAATACCATTAGTGGCTTTTTAAGCCTTACTACCATATAATATCATAGGTCCCAATATAAAATAGCCACAATATTAAAGATCAAAATAATAATATAAGAGTAGAATAATATATGAGCAAATTAATATATATATCAAGACCTATATAATAAAGCAAATAACATTCATTTATATACTCAAATATGAATGTAAATGGCCTAAGTCATTCATGAACTATGCATGAAAAACTTACAATATTAATTGCTCAAAAATCGGTATATAAGCTTTATTCCTTTTCTTCTTGTTACAACTCTGTAATATGATATTCATATTACATTCTCATAGAGTATTGTCTCCATAATATATCCATATTAATGTGACTCTTCAAGTACTTGACTATTGCTCTCCATATGACAAGTATTGTGACCTTTGGCTTATCATCTTTCCACTTGCATACTAGACTCTTCACTTTCTTTTACATGGACACTTGACTCTAAGACACTTGCACACATCTACAAGACTCTTGCACTTCTACATGCACTCCTAATCTAATATACTTGTGCACATCCTCACATCACATATTTGCACTCTTACATACATGAAACTTGTGCACATTCTCTCAATCTATAGTTGCACTCTAACTTACATGACACTTGTGCATTTCCTGCACATTGCACTCTTACATGACACTTGTGACATTATACTTTTACATGACACTTATATAAAAGGGAAAATATAAATCACATTTCTAAACTATAGACTTATTACATATTTACAATTGTACCATGTGGGTACAGTAGCATGTACCAAACAATGCAATATTGCTCAACACTATCATAGAATATATAGTTAGGAATATTTTCATATAATACTAACATAGACTATTATCATATAATGCCAAGAAATATACTTATAAATATTATAAAAAGGGAAGGATGTAACCCTCATGGGACTAGTGAAGATTTGGAATATTTTGTAAGGAGGTTGCCCCCTTGAAGAGGCTAGTGATAGTAATATTACTTGTCCCAAATTTTTGTAATTGTTGTTATTTTACATTCCCATATTTTATTAATGATTTTTTTTGTTATTGGATATGTGATATTAGTGTTGCTTTTGTCAATAATCCTTGTAATCATAGTTAAAATTATCTTTGGCACTAAATTTTTTATCTCAATATAGCTTAGAACTAAGAATTTCAAGGTGAAATATTCACATGAGAAGAAGAGGTTCATTGAATTTATTTCCTATTTATCTCCTGTATATTATCATATATAGGCTCTAGATTTTTGTAGATCTAAATTGCATATCTGTGTTGGCTTAGTATTTTTATTTTTAATCATAACATCAATAATGTTGTCATCCAAGATATTTTTTTGTGGATTAGATATTTAGGAATTTCAACAATAAATAACCCCTAAATTTCTTTGATATCTCTTGTGCTTGGGCCTCCAAAGACACACAATTATTTTTGCAAGTTTGGAGACCTCTAAACATCTTGTATTTTTCTCAATTTCTTGACTAGATCATTTTTGTCCATCCTGAGTTGATGTGCCTATGATACTATCATGGAGAAAAGAATTTTAAGGACTTGGTATTCACCCCTTGAAAGTAGTCATTCTTTCACTTGCTCGATTATTTCTTCTATATTTTCTAGGCTTTGTTCTATGGAGGAAGCAAACCAAAATTATTATGCATTCTTTATTTCCTCCTTGATCTTGTCCTAGAGAGACCTAACCCATTAGATGTCATGTGTCATATTGGGTTTTATAGTTGTCTCTATATGTCTTGAGGTTGTTAACTACATAATATATTTTTATCATTCACTTCTAGACCTCTTGTTCTATTTGAATCTACCCTTGCATGAGTTGTTTTATGAGATCTATCTACTATTGGTTCTTTTCATCTTCAATTTCATGATTTAAGTTTCTTGACCTACTTCCTTAAAATATTTCCTCTCAGAGTCTCATTCTTTTGCTAGAGTTAGTCTCTTTTTTATTTTAACTACACTACTTTTGCTTTGAGATCCTTATTTTTCCTTTGGATGGCTTCATCCTCAATCATCAGTCGATCAAAATTTATGGTAATTCCAAGTGTGAGTTGATTTGTAAGTTGGAATATTTGATACTGGTCCATTTTATTTAAGTCCATCTTAAACACCTTGGTAGTTAATGTAATAGGAACTATCATATTTTTGGAGGAGTCAAATTCTATAGCCTTTTCTACATAGATTGTATTCCTCCTCACTAGTTTTGATTTCATTAGGATTAATTCCTTGGAGCTCTTTTCCTTGAGCTACTTATATTCTTTCTTCCATTTATTTTCTTCAATAACAAGGACATCAAATACCTTTCTAGTGTATTTCTCCTTAGAATCACATATTATTTTCCTTGTGAAGACCATGCTTGGTCTAGCATCTTGACTAGTTTGAGGGGGTGCTCCTATAGATTCATCCCCTTGATATGAGAAAGTGGGCATATTTTCCTACAAGAGGAGTTGTTTGGCCTAAGACAATGGATGAGGTAGACATGTGGAAGTGGGAGGTATATTGAATGGAGTGAATTGCATGGTGATGGAAGGAAATAGAGTAGAAGTGGAGAAAGTGGGATATTATTCATAAGGGCATAATTGATGGTGGTGATGTGACATATAGGACCAAAGGTTGTGTAGTGAAAACTTGGATTACAAGTGATGGAAATGAAGTAAAATACATGGTCCTAATTATGATAAATACTATTGGAAGAAAGGTGTCTCTAGAAGAACCATGAGATGTATAAGTAGAGGGTGAGAAAATTGTAGTAGAAGAATGAGTAGGAAGAGAAGAAGAAACAAGAATAGAAGAAGAATGGATATACAAAGAAGGGGTAATAGTGGATGGTGGAAGGTAAGTGAAGGTGGTTGTAGTAGTGACCATAATATTGGTTGTTTGCAACTCAAGATGAAATCCTCCTTTGAGGGATTTTCCCTCCTCAAGTTGGATTTCCTACTATTGTTGTCCTTGTGTCATTTTAACTTTTCTAAACATTAATCCATACATTTTAAAACCCCTTTTCATTCACTAGAATTCTATATTACTATTAAAATAACATTTACCAATGTCGTAGGTGTGAAAGATATTTTAATCTCAAGTAATGTTCTCTTATTTATCCTTTAGGTGCATGTTGGGTTGATTGTTGCTTCATTGATTGTTTTAGCCCTCTTTATAATTTTTAGGTGTCTTTTATCATAGATTATAAAGAATATGTTATCAAATAGGTCATCTCTAGTAGGCTTTATTAATATGTACATCTTATATCTTATCCTTTACCATGCTAGAATCTTCTTGTTCAAATACCCTAAATTTCTTAGTACCCCTAGGTTTTCATGGATCATTTTTTGTTAGGTTCAAAACCATCCTTCTCCTTGGTGTATATGGCTTACCACTATGGTTGGTTACTATACTAAATTTAGATTTTATCTTCATATGTTGGCAATTTTGGGTACATTGGGTACATTGCCTTTACTCTAAGTGTAGATGTTGTCATTGATGTCAAGAAGGTCTTGAAGCAATTTGGTTTGATGTCAAAGAATGTGTCTTGATGAAGGTTTCAGCATGGACAAGTGAGTTTCCAAGAAGATCAGGGTAGCCCAGTTGCAAAAGATCAAGAAAAAGACAAGTAAGAAAAAGTATGCAGGCGGTTGGAAAAACTGTCACGATTTCGTGACATGTTTTAGGAGAGAGAAAGCGCTGGAAAAACTGTCATGATTTCGTGACATGTTTGAGGAGAGAGAAAGTTTAGGCAAATGTGTCACGATTTCGTGACATGCGGGAAGGCAGAGACGAAGCAGGAAAAACTATCGCGATTTCGTGACATGTCGCATTTTCGTGACTCGGACAGTGCAGGAAGGCAGAGAAAGAAAAGTGTCATGATTTCATGACATTCTGCAAAGGAGGCTGTACGGACAAGAAAGTGTCACGATTTCATGACATGTTGCAGAAGAGAAAGTCCACAGTGTGATCTGTCACGATTTCATGACAAGATTGAAGAGAGAGAAAGTGATTCAGGAACTGTCACGATTTCGTGACATGATGCAAAGTTCCAAGTAAGGGCTGTCGCATTTTTGACATGCTATAGAGGTCGAGTTGAGGACTGTCATGATTTCGTGACATGCAGCAAAGAGAAGAGCCTGAAAGGAGAAGCGTCACGATTTCACGACAGTTGGAGAAAGCATAACAGAAGGTCACGATTTAAGGAAAGCTATGAAAGCGTCACGATTTCGTGACAGCTACAAAGAAGTTGTACGGATGCAGAAAGTGTCACGATTTCACGACAAGTTGAGATGGCAGCTTGCAGTTGGAGAAAGTGTCACGATTTCATGACAAAAATAGTTAGCAAGTCTTAATCAGAAGAAGCGTCATGATTTCATGATGAATTGAAGAAGGAAGAGCTCGAAGGTGGAAAGCGTCATGATTTCTGACATGTTCTATGAGAAAGAGTTAAGAAGTGTCACGATTTCACGAGAAGAGATGACGTCAACAAAAGAAAGTGTCACGATTTCATGACAAAATCTGAGAGGAAGGCCATGAAGACTAAAGTGTCATGATTTCATGACAGAAGTGAGATGACGTCAACAAGAGGCAAAGGTGTCACGATTTCACGATAGAAGCACAAAGGAAGTCGACAAAGGCCAAGGTGTCACGATTTCACGACAGCAGGCTATAGAAGGTGTACGGCTATAAAAATGTCATGATATCATGACATGTTGAAGTTTTGCGCCAGAAGCTACAGGGAGGCAGTGAAGCCGACAGAGTTAAATCTGGGCCGACGCAGCATAGGGTTTTGTAGCCGACGTGGTTTAGGGTATGCAGCCGACTAAGATCAAGATTTCAATCTTGAGATTGTGAGTATAAAAGGAGGGCTGCTTGAAGAGTTTGGCGATCGATCAAGTGTGCGTTCGAAGTGTGATTTGCATAGATAGAGTGCGAGGAGAAGTTCGATCGTAGAGGTGCATAAGTGGAAGTCTGATCGACTGTTGTGTTTGCACGGAGTGTGCGATGACTGTGCTACTGTGTTTGCATAGAGGTTGCGAAGATAGTGCTATCATGTTTGAGCAAAGAGTGCGAAGACTATGCTATTGTGTTTGCGTTGGATGTGCGAAGACTGTGCTGCTGTGTTTTCATAGAAGAGCATAAGTAGATCGAGTGCTGCTGTGTTTGCATAGACTATGAAAAGTTGGTTTTGACCAAGTGCAACTATAACAGAAAAGAAAAGAGGAAGAGGACAGATTTGTGCCAGATCGAAGGACTGTGTTTTGGTGCAGATAAGAGGACCGACTTTGCAGTGATAGAGTTGAGGACAGAGATCTCCAGCCAGAGTAGGGAAGACAGGTGTCTTCTATGGATAGAGTTCCACTTGCTAAGGGTAGAGGAGGTAGAGGTCTTCTAGAGGATCACCACTAAGAGCAGAGCTAGGGGAAGGTGTCTCCTTTGGGTTGGTGCCCATAAACTTTGTAATTGGGAAGGTTTCCCAAAGAACTGTGATATAACTTTTAGAGAAAAGTTTTATCCGTGGAGTAGCCCACTTTGGGTGAACCACGTAAATTGTTGTGTCACTTTGTGGATGGTGTGTTGTGCATTGATTTGATTACTGTTGTTATTACTGCTATCTATACACTGCATTATACTATTTTGAAAGTTGTTTTTAAAGCAAATTAAAAAGTGGTCTTATACTGTTCACCCCCCCCTCTCAGTATAAGCTTGTGTTCTTCAATTGGTATCAAAGCGGGTTCCTTCGAAAAGGTTTAACAACCGGAAGGAAGAACTGGTTAAGAACACAATGGATTTTTTAGGTGGCAATGCAACACCTATTCTTGATGGATCAGATTTCAGTCCGTGGAGTGCAAGAATGAGAGTTTATCTAATGGCACTTGGTAATGAGGTATGGGAAGTGATTGAAGATGAATACACTATTCCTGAACATGGTCCTTATACCAAAGAAGACAGGCTCATGCTTCACAACAATTCAAAAGCCATGAATGCAATCCTGAGAGGCTTACGTAAAGCAGATCTCACCAAAGTTATTCACCGCAAGACAACTAGTGAAATGTGGAAACAATTGCAGGTGGTTCATACAGGTGATGCAAATGTCCGAAAGGCCAAATTGAGACATTTTAAAGGTATGTTTGAACAACTCAAAATGAATGATGATGAAAATATTAGTGACTACATGCTTCGTATGGATGAAGTTGTTAACTCCATGAAAGACCTAGGTCTTGAGCTTGCTGAAAATGATGTGTGTGATAAGATTTTAAGATCTCTTCCTAATAGATTTAGTGAAAATATTTCTGCTATTGAGGAAGCTAAAGATTTAGATAAATTGAAAAAGGATGAGCTCCATAGTATTCTTGCAAGCATTTGAGCTGAGAACTCAAGTGAAAGTTGATGTCAAGAAAGAGGCAGCTTTCAAAGCTACCAAGAAATCAAAGGGCAAACAGATTCAAGAGAGTGATGAGTCTTCTAGTGATGAAGAGGCATATTACAACAAGAAAGGCAAGTTCTCTAGAAAACACAAAAGCAAGAAAAACATAAGATGTTTCAACTGTGGAAAGTTTGGTCATTATGCTACTGACTGTACTATTTCCAAGAATGAAAGTGATGAAGATATACAGGATGTTAAGAGCAAGGATTCTGAAAAGCACAGGTATTACGGAAAGAACAAAGATGAGCACAACAATCAAGGAAAGAGGCATTCACACAAGAATAAGAAGAGCTTCTACCTAGACAAAGCAAGTAAGTGTTCTAGCAATGATAGTGAAAGTTCTTCTAGTGATGATGAAAATGAGATGTTGTTCATTTCAGAAAAAGAGGAAGAACCGAAACATAAATTCATTGTCATGAAATGTTTTAGATGTGGAAATTTTGGGCACCTTGAGGATGATTGCACAAATAATGAATTGGTTGCTAGTATGTATGAGGATGCTTCAAAAAATGATAAGGAAGATGCTTGTATGGTTTTTGAAAAGGATAGCACCTCTAGTGATAAGAAATCTGAAAAAGGCCTTGATGATTCAAAATGCAATAATATAGAGGATCTTGAATGTGAACTTACTAATGCTCTTAGTGTTTTGAAAAAGGAAAGAAAGAAGAATGCTCGACTTAAGGATAAATTAGATGAATGTTGTATGGAGAAAGATGAACTCATAGAAAGTCTTGACATCTCTATGGCTAAGACACAAGAACTCAAGAATGAGTTAGAATCTAAGATGCTTGAGTATAGTGAATTAGAACAGAAAATGGCTGCCATGAAAGAGGAAAATAAAGAATACAAGGATAAGCTGTACAAGTTTCAAGATAGCTCCAAAAGGGTTAAGTCTCTCATCCAAAGTCAAAGAAATCCATCAGATAAAACAGGTCTTGGTTTTGTTAAACCACACAAAAAATAGGTTGGGGAATCAAGTAAGAGATTTCAGAAAGAAGAGAGTTCTGATGAAGAGAGTATTTCAGAGAAAGAGTCCGTGAGTGATAAATGCGCAAAAATAGAAAACAAAATTCTGAATACGAAAAAGAAGTTTTCGGGACCCAAGAGGTCAAACAGAAGAATATTTCACGACAGATGTTTTGCGTGTCACGGGTTTGGCCACATGGCTTCGCAGTGCATGACTCAAGTAAGGAAGATAAATGACAATTTCAGGGGCCGTAATTTATTTCAAGGGTATTGCTACTCTTGTAATCAGTTCGGGCACAAGGCAATTTTTTGCAAGGCAAATAACAGGAACTGGGTTAGTCAGAACAGGCGGATTCAAAGAACAGCTATGCCCGAAAGAAATAATATTGTTACTTGCTATAAGTGCAACAATGCAGGTCACACAACCAGACAGTGCAGAGCTGATCTTCCAAGGTACAGGAATAGGAACAGTGGTATAAACAAGTCCAAGGATCAAGGTATGGACAAGAAAAGAGATGAGAACAAGAACAAGAAAAGTGACAAGAACAGAAACACTGACAAAGAGTTCAAGAGAAGGCCCGACAAAGAAATTGTAGACACTGATGATGATGAGTGCCTAATGGGAGTTTCACTCCCACCCTTGTTTTAAATCACCTCATCAGGAGGTGGGGGAGGGACTAAGCTAAGAGGCTCATTCTTAGTCCCAAGCCCCAAAGGTGACCCTTTGCCATTGATGACAAAGGGGGAGAGATATGAGTAAGGGGGAGAGCTTCATAGTGAAGAAGAGAGCTTCAAGTCAGGGGGAGCAAAAACTTCAAAGGCAGATTCTCAGTTGTTGGATCGGTTGGTTTTAGTTTTGGCTCTTGTCTTAGTGTTTTCAGTTAAGGTTTGCCATCAATGACAAAGGGGGAGATTGTTGGCAATTTTGGGTACATTGGGTACATTGCCTTTACTCTAAGTGTAGATGTTGTCATTGATGTCAAGAAGGTCTTGAAGCAATTTGGTTTGATGTCAAAGAATGTGTCTTGATGAAGGTTTCAGCATGGACAATGAGTTTCCAAGAAGATCGGGGTAGCCCAGTTGCAAAAGATCAAGAAAAAGACAAGTAAGAAAAAGTATGCGAAGCGGCTGGAAAACTTCACGATTTCGCGACATGTTTTAGGAGAGAGAAAGCGCTGGAAAAACTATCATGATTTCGTGACATGTTTGAGGAGAGAGAAAGTTTGGGCAAATGTGTCACGATTTCGTGACATGCGGGAAGGCAGAGACGAAGGGAAAACGTCATGATTTCGTGACATGTCGCATTTTCGCGACTCGAAAGTGCAGGAAGGCAGAGAAAGAAAAGTGTCATGATTTCATGACATTCTACAAAGGAGGCTGTACGGACAAGAAAGTGTCACGATTTCGTGACATGTTGCAGAAGAGAAAGTCCACAGTGTGATCTGTCATGATTTCATGACAAGATTGAAGAGAGAGAAAGTGATTCAGGAACTGTCACGATTTTGCGACATGATGCAAAGTTCCAAGTAAGGGCTGTCGCATTTTTGTGACATGCTACAGAGGTCGAGTTGAGGACTGTCACGATTTCGTGACATGCAAGAAAGAGAAGAGTCTGAAAGGAGAAGCGTCACGATTTCACGACAGAAGGAGAAAGCGGACGAAAGCTAAAAGCATTGATTTCAGGCTACAAAGAAGTTGTACAAATGCAGAAAGTGTCACGATTTCATGACAAGTTGAGATGGCAGCTTGCAGTTGGAGATGGTGTCACGATTTCACGATAAAAAGTTAGCAAGTCTTAATCGAAGAAGCGTCACGATTTCATGATGAATTGAAGAAGGAAGAGCTTCGAAGGTGAAAGCGTCACGATTTCACGACATGTTCAGTTTGAGAAAAGAGCTTAAGAAAAGCGTCATGATTTCTGACAGAGTTGAGATGACATCAAAAAAGAAAGTGTCATGATTTCATGACAAAAGTGGAGAGGAAGGCCATGAAGACTAAAGTGTCATGATTTCATGACAGAAGTGAGATGACGTCGACAAGAGGCAAAGGTGTCACGATTTCATGACATAAGCACAAAGGAAGTCGACAAAGGCCAAGGTGTCACGATTTCATGACAACAGGCTATAGAAGGTGTACGGCTGTAAAAATGTCATGATATCGTGACATGTTGAAGTTTCACGCTAGAAGCTACAGGGAGGCAGTGAAGCCGACAGAGTTAAATCTGGGCCGACGCAAGTAGGGTTTTGCAGCCGACGTGGTTGAAGGGTAAACAACCGACTAAGATCAAGATTTCAATCTTGAGATTGTGAGTATAAAAGGAGGGCTGCTTGAAGAGTTTGGCATCGATCAAGTGTGCGTTCGAAGTGCGATTTGCGTAGATAGAGTGCGGGGAGAAGTTCGATCGTAGAGGTGCATAAGTGGAAGTCTGATCGACTGCTGTGTTTGCACGAAGTGTGCGATGACTGTGCTACTGTGTTTGCGCAGAGGTTGCGAAGACAGTGCTATCGTGTTTGAGCAAAGAGTGCGAAGACTATGCTGTTGTGTTTGCGCTGGATGTGCGAAGACTGTGCTGCTGTGTTTTCGTAGAAGAGCATAAGTAGATCGAGTGCTGCTGTGTTTGCGTAGACTATGAAAAGTTGGTTTCGACCAAGTGCAACTGTAACAAAAAAGAAAAGAGGAAGAGGACAGATTTGTGCCAGATCGAAGGACTGTGTTTAGTGCAAATTTGAGGAATGGCTTTGCAGTGATAGAGTTGAGGACAAGAGTCTCCAGCCAGAGCAGGGAAGACAGGTGTCTTCTGTGGATAGAGTTCCACTTGCTAAGGGCAGAGGAGGTAGAGGTCTTCTAGAGGATCACCACTAAGAGCAGAGCTAGGGGAAGGTGTCTCCTTTGGGTTGGTGCCCATAAACTTTGTAATTGGGAAGGTTTCCCAAAGAACTGTGATATAACTTTTAGAGAAAAGTTTTATCCGTGGAGTAGCCCACTTTGGGTGAACCACGTAAATTGTTGTGTCACTTTGTGGATGGTGTGTTGTGCATTGCTTTGATTACTGCTATTATTACTGCTATCTATACACTGCATTATACTATTTTGAAAGTTGATTTTTAAAGCAAATTAAAAAGTGGTCTTATACTGTTCACCCCCCTCTCAGTATAAGCTTGTGTTCTTCATCATACCCATAGTTGCATTCTAGAGTGGTAAGGACAAATTATTCATTAGGATTTGTGTCCTTGTGGATGTTATATATCTTATTATGTACAAAGAAGGTATCCAACTTCTTACTCCTTATATATTTTAGAAGACTCCTTATGGATCATAGGACCAATGATCTTTCAATTTTTATAATCTCATTTATCTCAGCCTTGTCTCCACTACTTAGTGAAACCCATGCAACTTCAATGTAGTTTTCATGATTAATACTTGAGTGGGTAGAAGGTGGTTTTCTTCAACCCCTTTATAAATATTAAGTCCACATAATTAAATTGTTTCACATACTCTAAATTGGGCATGTAATTAGATAGACATATGGGTAACTCAAAAGGTATGACTAAAAATCCATAAAGGTAAATGAACTATCATGTCCTCCCTAGGTAGAAGTCTCAACTTGGCAATTTCCCTATTTTCATTAGTTGGCATGCCTCCTGTGATAACCTTGGTGCTTTACGCTTGAACTGTATTATGATTACTTTGAACACCTCATCATAAAAGCAGTAGGAGGTCTTGGTTGATCCTCAATATGGTACATCTAAGTAGTCAACCATTGAGAGAGGTTTTCCATATACTCCAACTTGGTCTAGCTAGATGGTCAAAAACCAATGTTTCTTTTGGTATTTAATGAACAAGACTGAATAGGAGGTGTATTTGAACTTCATTTATTTCCTAAAGTCTTTTACCTAGCTATCCATATGATCTACAATATTGTGGTTGCAATCAATTATTTATGAATTCTTGGGGTAAGTTTGCACAATATAAAGTAGGAAAATATGCTCTTCATAGAGCTTCAAGTCATTCCTTTCTTCCAATTCTATGGATATCCCTAATAATATCATTTGTGCACCCTCCTTAACTATCCCTAACTCTAGTGGAATGTTGAATTCAATTGGTATGTTTGAATTCTTTAGGTATAGGATTAATAAATCCTACCAGTAGGCACTCATGCATCAATAGTAGAAGTCCTTTAGTATTTTTGGGTTTAAGGAAACCCATATAGTTAGGTCATTTGTTGCTTTGAGAATTTTCTTATGTATCTCTTCTATAAAATAACACTTTACTCCATTAAAGAAGTCTAAATATTCTCCCTGAAGGGTCATATATTTTGGCATAAGTCTCCACAAGTTTAGTGCAACTCCATAATTTTGGCACCAAGGTCATTGATAGACCTAACATCCATGTGTGACTTAAACCCTACAAATCAATTTAAAGCCCCAAGTTGAATTTTCCTAGGGATTCCTTCCTCACTTTTTCTATTGTATGTGTGTAATACCTCTCTTTAATCCTTCGTCGAATAGATTCTTAGGTCTCTTAGGGGGATGGAAGTCTTATTTCTTTGTTTTATCCCTTGTATTTTTTAGGTTACCTCTTAATGGTTTTACCTCTTCTAGAAGTATAGGTATTGGTGAAGGCATAGTAGATACGAGTGGAGCTGTAATAATGGAAGGGTTGAAATGGGACATTCTTTAGGTAAAGATGCAATGTAAGAGATGAAAGTTCTATCCTTGATGGTTGGGGATGAAAAATGAATAAAAATGGAGATGACGATAAAATTTGGGGAGAAAGATGAAAAATTGCTAGTTTTGATAAATGAAGTAATTTGCTCACTTTTTAGGGCACTCAAATATTTTAATGGATGAAATGATTCCTTTGTAATTGTAAGCAATTTCCCTACTTTGGAGGCACTTGGAAGTTTCTTAGTAGTGCAAGTGATTTTATTGCTAACTTGAGCTATTTGCTTGTCAAGGGGAGGACTTAATCTTTCTCAAAGAAAAGGCTTGAGAATGGAGTAGTTTTCTTTATGGATGTCTTATCTGTCACAGAGGAAATGAGGTTGCAAGTTTTGAGTGATTCACTCATATGCAGTCATTATTTGGTTGAAGTAACTTTCTTTGAGGCTGATAAAGTGGGAAGTCTTGGTGAGGCTTTACCTAATTGGCAAAAGTTTGAGAAGTTTGCTTGGATTTGTGAGGTACTTGTATCATTATAAGTAGATCAATATTTGATCTACTTTATTATAGTTTGGAGTGCACAAATAGGATGGTATTTATGGCATTGCAGTTTTATAAGCCTCACACCATGTCAGGCCCATTCAAGTAGGATGGTCAATAAAAAAGGGATAAATTTTATTACATGGGTGGTTGGCTCATAATGAGGCACATTGGTGGTCACTCATGTTTACCCTTTAGCATTTTTTATAAATGTCATGAGACACGAGGTACTATTATGGGTTGATATAATCCAAGGTTAAAAAGAGAAGGAATAAAAGGCATGATGACTAGAAACTTTAGCATAAGTAGAATGATTAAAGTATGATTTTTTTAGAAGAAAGGGAAAAATTAATTGCCAAAATAATAACCACTAAAGGAATATACATACTTATTTATATGTTTTTTTGGCCATAATTCTTGTTACTAGATTGGGTAGAGGTGTTACTAATTCATAAAAATAGCCAATGTTCTCTCATCCATAATAGCAAGTTTGTAGTTATTAGAATATGTCTTAATAACCCATATTTAAGAGTAAACTTTATCACCTTAACCCATTGAAGTAGGTAGCATTATCTATGAATATGATGGATGAAGCCATAAATATGGTGATGATATCTTCTAACAATTATACCATTGTATCCTAATTGGATGACTTATCTAGGATGAAATTATTACTTTTAATGAAATAATCTATAGCAGTAAGGATCCATCCATACCTTACACTTGAGAGTGAATTGATTTTACCTATGAATTCTAGGATCCATTGTTGGAATGCTTCGATCACTATTATGGGTTTTAAAGACATTAGCACTCTTATCTTACTTCCTCTAAACATATATTAGGATCTATAATTCTTGACCCATTGGCAGCAATAGACAAATATGGTAAGCTAGTAATATCTAGCCCTAAGGAATTTATGAGATGTGATGGACATAGAGTAATTCCTTCCTTCATCATGGTATTGTTTGATTATGTCCTCTATATTTTCTTCTTCAATACAACACAACAAGATATTATCATATCCTTAACTAAACAAGGCATCATCAAAGTAGTAATAGTATGTTACTTTCCACCTATATAAAGCTCTCTATTTGGTTGTCAACACTTATGGTAGCTATCCTATGGCCATATGTTTGCACATGTTTTCCATCCAATATATTTTATCTGTTAGAATTAAAGTGCACTATGCCTCTGTTTTGAAACTTGTCAGTTTATATTGACACTTGTCATTTATCATATAGGCCTCCTGCCTATATATGTAACACATTTTGTATCAATAGAGATCTCATTAGTTTTCCTCCTAACATTTGGTATCAGAGTAGGTTCCCTCTCCTGCCTGTGAAACCCTTGAGGGGGGATTTCCCTCATGGAAACCCTCCCTCCCCCCTGATTTTTTTCCTATTTTTTAAAATTTTTTACCGAGGGAGTATGCTTTCCATCATTTGATGGATCAGAAACTAGATGGTAAGAATTTTAAAATTTGGGAAATCTTTTCATTTTTTTTAGTTTTTAGTTTTTTAGATCTACAGAATGGTAAACCTAGACGGAGCTCTCAGATTTGGTCTTGTTGCAACATTTTTCAAATTTTCCTATTTGCAATACGTGGGTATCGAGGGTTTTGGTAATGGGGTGAATGTGATCTTCATGTTTTCTTTAACGAACATTATGGCGGGTTGCTAGCTGGTGGATGAGAATGATGTGGATTTTAGGTTGACCAGGTTGGAGAATCTGATGAACAGGAGGCCAGAGCTGGTGAGCAACGTGCTGCTACGATAGAACCCACACAATATGCACAAGTGGCACAAGCGAGCGAAGATATTCAAGGGAAACCCTACGTAGAAAATCCTCAATTTCATCGAGGCGATGAAGACCATGGACCCGATGAAGGCCGTGGGAAAGTTGCACATGGTATGGGTGGTGTTTGCGCTATTGTATGATAATCACAAGGATGTGGCGAATGCGAGGGTGATTTTTGAGAAGGCCGTGTAGGTGAATTATAAGATCATGGATGATTTGGCCAGTGTGTGGTACGAGTGGGTAGATATGGAGTCGAGACACAAAAATTTCAAGGGCACGCTAGATTTTATGCGACAAGCAACTGTAGAGCCTTTTGTTAAAGTTAAGCACAAAGTTGCTACTGATGGAAATGAACCTATACAGAGTTGTTTAAGTTTCATGGATTGAGCGAACTGTAGAGAATGCTCTAGTGACATTGGAGTCAAGTTAAATAATACCAGTGTTGTTGTTTATTTTTTGTGTTGAAATCATGTTTAAGGAGGATGCATCATGGAAGATCCCATTGTTTGGGTGTTACATGTTGCACCCTTTGTGTATTAATGTCACACTTCCATTAATATCCTGGGTAGGATCGGATCCTCCATCGTGAAATAAAACATGATGCTGTGGGGATCCTGCCCTGACACCTGTAGCTGCACGCAGAAGAAGCATGGAGGAGCATCACAATGCCATGACTACACCAGTATATCTAGGTTGCATTGTCTTCTGGGTGCAGATCAAAATAGGCTATTTTTTGGCAAAAAATAGTGAGGTACTAGCCACATCGAGCACGTATGAAGATGAAAATAAACTGTTACTTGCAGTGGAGTAAAGACAAGCTTCACACTAAGAAGGTTAAGGTCTTGCGTAGTAGATGCACATCATAGTAGATTTATAGAGGCATGGGATACTACATTCAGGGCATAGAAAAAGAAACAGATCTACATGATTGAATTCTAACATGTGTCAGATCCGATCCCATGGCCTATTGAAGAGCTAATGCTTCTAGTCATAATCTAGTGAAAAATTTGAAGAAGAAGCAGTGATTTTTGAGCCACAACAGTGATCGCTCATGCAGTATTCAGATCACTCATGCAGTTTATTTTTTAATTACTGATAATATGGTGGATGAGGTGTTTCAGTCTTCTGTGAACCTAATTTGCAGTCGTAGCTACGTTGCAAATCCATTCACTTGTGCACTTCCAATGAACCCATGGTTGAGCGCAGTATTGGCTGCTTGTTTTGGTTATTTTTGGTCATGATAAAGAAGACCATGGTGCATGAAATAGCCAATGTATGGAACTGCGTCAAGTCCACAATTTGTTTGGTGATGAAGAGGTCCACAAATTTATGATGATTTGCATGTATTTTTGGCCTATCGACCGTTGGAGGAGCGGTAACCCTGGTGCCAAAAATATTGCAAAGATGTGTTGTATGGAAGAAAGAAATCCCCATGTGCACTCCCGTTGACATCTGCTACATGTTCGCACCTGCCAAAGCCGCGTGGGGGTCCATGCGATGTGGGGGCATGGTTTCCGAAGCTGCCGAGATAGTATCATGTTTGTCGCAATCGTCTAATTTTTTGAAGATTTTTTTTGGAATATATTGCTCGTCGACGGTTCATGGAAGCAGCCAAATGAATTAAGATTGCCTGGCATGGCGCTGTTGTATATAGAAAATTGTTTTCTATATAATTAAAGAGGTATAATTCTATTCAAATGAAATGTAAGCTTTTATTGGTGCGAAATGTAAGATTTTTTTTTTTGCTTGTTTGAAGCATAAATTTGTACTCGACTATAGGGTATTTATAGTCGTTGGACAGATTTTTTTGAGAGGGACACATTGGTGGTGTCTATTTGTAATTCTGAGGTTGTTTCATTTGAGTTTTTAAGCCTCAAATTTTTCTACCTTGGAGTGCACTCTCGGTTGAACCCAACACTCCCAAGGCACTTGTAAGTGAACCTAGTATCTAGTATTCTCCTCTTTCTACTTGGCGGATGCAATGGTTGGTTACCCATGCATTCCGATAATATGAGGTAACTACCATAAGGACACTTATTCTAGGGACTATAGACATAGACACCCTAGACTCTATCCGATGTTTTTTTTGGATCTACTTTTGAAGACTACAGATGAAGACACTTCAGAAGATTCTCTTCTACTCTTCTTTCTTCTTCTCCTCCATATTTGGCTTAAATGGCTCAATTTTATTGTATTTAATGGCTTTTATTTATTTTGTATTAAGATGCATTTTTGACAGAGACCGACACCTTCTAGATTGAGTTCACCATGGGGGAGATTTGATATTCATGGTGAATCTAGTCAGTGACCTACGAGAGGTAACATCCTTTGAGGGTGACCTGCAGAGGCAACAGAACCAGAAGTGGCTGACCCTGAGGCACCCATGATGACCCTAAGGCACTTAGATGACTAACCTAGTGGCAACAGACTCGTGGAAGTGGCTGAACCTGAGGCAACAGACCGAGATGTATACACAGTTGATCTAGCATTATTCACAGTTAGAGAGCCAAGCGCAAGGAGCACGAGCCTAGACCAAATCAACAATAAAAGAGGATGATAGGTTACTTTTAGAGATTCTTTAGTTAGGATAGTGCACTTTAAGGGGGAATGTTAGAATTAAAGTGCACTATGCCTCTGTTTTGACACTTGTCAGTTTATATTGACACTTGTCATTTATCATATAGGCCTCCTGCCTATATATGTAACACATTTTGTATCAATAGAGATCTCATTAGTGTCCCTCCTAACATTATCTTCTACATTCATTTTCTCTAGTATAGAAATATAATCTTTAGGGACCATCATTGCTAGTATTTCATGTAAGACCCTTCCCTTGATGAGCTTGGTGAGATTGATTTCAATGTCAAATTCTTAAATTTTGTTAATTTACCCATCCTTCATTTCTCCTAAATTACCATGAATCACAACGGATTGGACATCAAAGTGCACTATAAAGATAGTCATTTTACTCTATGATAGATAGTATTGAAAATTTCTAAGAGATTTCATAATGGGAAACATCTATTTTTCATTGAGGGTGTATTTATCTTCATAATTATGGAGGACTTGGCTCATGAGTTAGATGGGATATTTGTCATATTTATTATTTTTGGGTTAGGACAATGGAAATCCTTTTGTTTGTACCAAATATGGATAGCCTAAAGTATTTAGAAAAGTATATGTTGGTCAAGATTGGGGCTCTAGTGATGATAACTTTAATTTATCGAAAATCCTTCTTACCTTTCTTAGTCCATACTAGGGTTGCAACTTTCTTTAACATTTTTGTGAAAGGTCTAATAAGTTGGGTAATTTATGATGCATTTAGATAAAAACTAGATTTGACCTAATAATGATATGATTCCCTTGATTAAAGATGGCAATGGGAGGTCTTGTATGGATTTTATTCATTTAGAATCCATGTCCAAACATTTTTTTGATACTATGTGTCCTAGTAGTTTTCCTTCGTAGACCATAAAAATAAAAAATTTGGGATTAAGTGAGATGCATCGGTCTCTACACCTCTAGAAGACTGACTTTAGATATTTAATGTGTTTACTCCTATGTTTGTAATATGTAGTTATACCATCAATTTATATGAGTATTGTATCATATATAAGTCTCAAAAATGTTATATCCATAGCCTTTTGGAAGGTTGCTCTAGTGTTTGATAGATAAAATGGCATTCTTTGATATACAAAGGTCCCCCATTTTGTGGTGAATTCTATTTTATGTTGGTCATCATCTAAGACCCAAATATAATTATACCCTAAGAATCCTTCAAGGAGATACACCATATTTCACTCAACTACCTTTTATAGTGTTTGAAATATGAAAAGCAAAGGATAGTTGTCCTTTGATGAAGCTTGGTTAAGGTTCTACAAATTAACACATAGCCTTATATCACCATTTTTCTTATGTATAGGAACCAAATTGGTGACCTAGGTGGAGTGTTTGATTGGAGATATTATATGAGTCTATAGAAAATTTAAAAGTACCTTCTTCATCATTACCTCAATTTTAGGGTTAACTAGTTGTATATAAAAGGCCTGGCACCAAGTTCCAACTTGCTGGTGTGATATATGATCTTTTGATCATATACCTTGAGATCTTCATATGACCATGCAATGATATCCCTGTACTTGCCACAAATCTCTTTGAAAATTTCTACTTCTTCCTAAATGTAGTCTTTTCCAAGTAATAGATTTTTCATTTAGCCACTTCATGGATGATATAAAGATTATTTCACTTTGAAGCTCATTTTCATTGTGCCATCATCTATGTAAATAGGATCTCTAGAGTAATAAATCCCTTAGAAAACTGATTTATCTTTTATTTATGACCCCATCCTTAATGTTATCCCTATATTCATTCTTCTCTTCAATGTATTGGGCTTCTCTGATTAGGAATTTTATGTTTTATTTATTATTGTTATAGACCTACCAATGAATAAAATTATTAGGGATGACTGGTCTAAAGACTACCTCTAACTCTTTAGGGTTATCCCACATATTTATGGTGAGATCAAATTTGGCTTCCATACCTACAAACTCATCTATCTTGATGTTCATTTCCCTTGAATTAATTTGATTTCATATGTGTCAAAATTTTCTAGCAAATCCTAGACATAATGCTTATATGACTTCAAATAATTTTTCTTTTTAGCACACTGAGAAATAACTTGATTTATAATTATTTTAGAGTCAACATATATCCTCAATTATTTAATCCCCAACTTCTTTGCCTTCCTCAATCCAGTACCAAGGGCTTCATACTATACCATATATTTATACACTTAAACATCAATCTACATGGAGATGATTTTATGCACCCTATGGGTGAATTTATTAAACACAAGCACCCATCCCATTTCTAGTTCTAATGCCACTAAAGTATAATATTGAAATTATATCCACTCCTTAACTTGTCAAATTGAAGAGATTAGATAATATTTCTATAATGAGATAATTTTCCAATTTAGTCTCCTCTTATTCAACCTCTAAATTCTTCATATTATAGTATGCCAATTAACATGTCAACTTTTGAGATTTGATCATCTTTGGGATACACATCATCTTCCATGAATTTTTGCAGTTTATTCTAGTTTATGATGCCTTCTTCATCCAACTTATGTAATAAGTATTTGCAAGGAAATTAATTTTCAATCTAGTCTTTCTATAAATGCATGTTCATATGTGTATAATCCATTACCAGGTAATGATCTCCTGAAAACTTGTGTGTCCATTCCATGGATATCAACATATCTAAGTATGGAGGGAGGTCAAAAACTATAACTTCTTGTATCACTATGAACTTTGAATTTCTAGATATGATCATGACCAGGTCCTTAAGTATCCCCACTATATTCACCTTGTTACCATCCATTTGAATTGGATATCTAGCCATTTTGGGTTAAGGGAGACCCATCTCTTCACATATGGCTTTAGGCATCTTTGTTTTTGTTGCCTCCAAATCAATTATATATTTCTTAGTATGTAGTTTTTTATTTTGAGGGTCACATAATATGGAGTTGGATTTAACATCTTGGACCTTGGGGAATTTAATACATCATGTTAAATATTTTACCATCAAATTTTATTGATCCACTATATTGGTTTGAGTGGGTTCTAATTGTTTACCCAAAAATAACTCTTTCTTGATCTTTTAGAGGATCCTAGAAATATATACCATTGTACATCTAGAGCTAATACTTATAGTATTATAACTTTATAAAGTATATTTTTTATTTTCTCTATGATATTAAACTTGAATTCTATGGAGGTGCTCTCACCTCATGCTGTGATTTTTTTTATATTGCCTTGTAGTTGTATGACTTTTTCTAGTGAGATATGGGTATTTTAGTCATCACAAGACCTCTTTCTCAAGCTAACCTCTTTCCTTATCATTCTTCTTTTCTATAAGTTCATTCATTCTTCTATTTCCCTTATTTATTTCAAGCTCCTTTTCTTTATCTATTTGTTTCCTAATATTGTTGATTATATTGGACAGTTTGAGAATGTCTGATGGCTCCAATAAATTTTGTAGTATTGTTCCTATAATTTCGTAGAAGACATAATGTCATATCAACATTTGAATTTTAATTCACCATATGGTTGTGATTATTAGCTCCTTGGTTAGTGCCTTGTTAAGGAACTTAATCTTTTATAGGATACACGGTCTTCCATGGTTTCTAGTTTTATAGTTATTGCCACTACTTCCTCCTAGAATTATTCTAATTTATAAATTTGTTCACTTCTACCATCTCATTCATTACAAAATAATTATTTCACTCATTATTTGATTTGAATGGTGTAAGGAGAGTTGGAAGTTATGGTTGAAAAGCTATGGTGGATGATGTGTTGTGGCTAGGATGAATAATGATATACAATTATGGAGATGGATTAGTAGCAGCATTTGGATGAGGATTAAAAATGTGTAAAATAATAGACATAGAACTAGGTGTGAATGTGCTATGAGTGACATGGGTTTCATAGGCTATTGGTATAGTAGGAGGTAGTTTTTCTACTCTAATAAGAACATCTTCTCTTTGGGATACTTCTTCAAAATATGCAACTAGTATATAATGGTTAGCATTACATACCATTAAAGCTAGATTAGACTAAACCCTTGATGTAGTACAATAATGTTTATTATTTGATTGGCCTAAAATTTTTATGGGATTAAATTCAAGGTTCTCAAGAATTTAGTATTGAATCATGTATATTTTCTTGAGGGTGTCTTTGAGTTGTGTTTAACTAAAATAAAATAGAGCAATAATTTTCCATGCTATTGAATCTATGCATGAAATTTTCTACAATTGATACCTAACTTGTAACTAAATAATCTAGTAATCCTCTATACCATAAAGCAACTTTATCATGAAGATAGTAGAATAGAAAATGTACCATAATATCCTCCTCCTCCTCCTCCTAGATGTGATGGATCAACATGATCATTGAAAATTCACTAAGATGATCAAATTTTGTCTTGTTTTCATTCCCATAAAAGGTAGGCAATGCTTTTATAGTTATTGGAGGAATGAGAGAATAAGCCACTAAATTTAATGATCCTTGGTAAGTCTAGTCATGGATTTATTTTTGTGGCCTACGAGACATCCCTAGATTATTTTGTTGAGGAGTAGGTTGACCATATTGCTACTATAGAGGTGGATGAGAATACATTGCATAATTGTAGGTAGATTTCACAACCCAAATTCACAAATTCTTGTACATAAGACAGATTATGATTTGGTTCAAGCTTTGTTGTTATTTTGCTAAGACATTAGCATAACAGTTACACTCAAAGCATCTTTTGAGACCAATTTGAGCACCATACCAAACTCTTGATGAAGATTCAGTTATGAAGAAAAGGTAAAAGGTAGACCAAAATATTACATATTATATTAACACCCAACAATGCCTAGCTAGATATAAGAATTTGACTACGGTAGGTAGCTAGACAATGAGTAGAAGTGTCAAAGTTGAAATTTGACTAAGGCATTAAAATCCAACACACAGGAGTAATGGATCGGAATTTCTAAGGAACTAAATCAAGCGTAACAATAAAAAAATTGGCATCCGATATATGAGTCTCAAGATCAATTAAGATAGTAGAGTTTGGTATTTTACTGCAACGTTAAACTCATTTTTTGACTAAGTGTGAAAGATGGCCCAACTTTTTAAGGTGCTAATGTCATTAAAGGATTCTAAAAATCTGGCATCTAGAGAGTCAAAGTGAAAGTTCAAATGAAGCCCCAACTATTGAGCAACTGATATCATCCAAAGAAAACAAATTTTTAACTTCTAGAATCAAATTAGCTCCTTACCAGATGCAAAAATATGGCTAAGTATAAAGAATAGTCAATTTTTTTAGGATCTAACATCATCATAAGCTACATAAAAGTATGACATAGAGGAAGGCCAAGACCAAAGCCAAAAAAATTCTAAGGCATGAAGATTAGTATAAGGTAAAAAATTTTGAAGCAGGACCATTTTCGACATCTAACAACGCGCATTGAAAAAGTGCCTAAGTGTAGAAGATGGCCAAACTTTTAAGGTGATGATGTCATCAAGGTGAGCGTAGAAGTTTAAAATTTGGTAAGGCAAATTGAGAATTTGGTTAAGTGTTGGATGAGGGTTGGATTATTGAAGTAGCTGATGTCATCAACAAGGCCAAAAAAATTGGCATTAAGAAACAATTGTTGGACTTGAAATTCAGCTATAGCATAAAGTATGACATAGTGGAAGCTAGTATCACATTGCTATATCTTTTAAGAAGCTCCAGGACCTCTCCTAGTTAGTATAATTTATGCATTCTAATTAGCTACCTAGCATCATTGTTGTAAAAAAACTCAACGAATGAAGTTTTATCCATCACATACTTATCCCTGCATAGTTGACTCAATACAACATAAAGGAGTGGAAGTAAGCAAACTTGCCAAAAGGTGCTCAAAATCCGATGGCATAGCATGCAAGCCAACTTATTATGAGAAATCTAGGTTGAACATGTCATCAAAATATGCTTGGAATGGTTAAGCATAGCTAAGCTAAAATGAACACCCATTCCCTGCACCTACTTTGGCATACATGCAAAAAAACTCCACATAATCATTCCAAGACTAACCTAATACAATGCAAAATTTACATATACTAGAATGTAACCCATTTTTTAGGGGTTGACTCTTTGGATTTTACAATTGCATAAGTTGTATGATCAAATGCTATATGCCTCTTAATGAAAATTGAAGTGGTGTTGGACCTTTGTCTAAGAATGTTGTAGAACATGTATGTATGTTGATTTATTTGTTAAGCATTAATGTTAAAATCATATGACCAATGTATTCTATTAAATTTATTTTGTTATCTAAAATTCTCCTTGGATTATTGTTTTTTCAAATATTGAAATGCTTAGTTGTGTATATGTTTATTTTATTAATACTCTGTAATATTGGATGATAGCTAGTTTGTTAGGTAGTTTAGTCTAGTTAAGAGAATGAGACTCTCATGCTTTTATGTCTCTTGATGTTGCTAAATATTGGCCATTTTAAGTTCTAGCTTCTAACTCTATGCATCTCTTTCTTTAGTCTACAACCCCATTTTTTTAGTTTAGCTAGTACCATAGGAGCTAGACTACTTCGAAGGCTGATCCAAAATCTATTCTAGGTCTTGTTGACACCTTTTTGTCACATTATACAAGGGGTAGAAGAATAGTAGAATTTTGTATAATATTTCCTTGTTGAAAGTTTTTCTTTTATTTTAAGTTGCAGCAATTTTGACTCTCCCTATCGCCCCTTTTATAAAATGAAGAAGAAAGAGCTTCGCTACCAAATAGGCCAAGGAAAATAGCTTCGCCGAAAGAAAAGGAGGAGAATGTGAAAAGAGCTTCGGGCCCGAAGCACTTCAAATCACCACTTCGGGCGAAAACCTTGCGAAGTAATTTCGTCGAAGAAAATACAAAGATAACGCTTCGCACCCGAAGCATTTTCAGCAGCCGCTTCGGGCGAAAGTTTTGCGAAGCAGCATCCAAACGACTTCGTCGAAGGAGGAGAGCATAATCCAAATCAGCCAAGGCAAGGAAACTACTTCGGGCCCGAAGTATTTTTGACACCTACTTCGGCCAGTTTTCACCCGAAGCGGTGGTGCCCGAAGCAAAATGGCAATGTTTCGGAAACAGAGAAGTGCTTCGGGAGGATATTCCCTGAACCGCAGTTTTGAGAAAGAATCGGGCCGAAACATTTTCCAACCGAAGCAGTTTCGCCAGCAAAGGACAAAGAGCCCCATTTCAAAGATGGAATCCGCTCGGCACTCAACATCCCCGAAGTAGTTTCTGCGAAGCATTATTTTGCGAAGAACAAATCAAGGAGAATCTACTTCGGCCCAAGGCTTTGGCGAGGCGGATATGTAGCGAAGCACTTTTTGGGCCCACGTTCCAAGGTGGGCAGCTTCCCAAGGTGATCGAAGGCCCCTTATAAGTACCCCCTTTCTTGCCCGATAAGTCCGCTGACCATTCTTGGCAAACGAAAGGGACGTAACAGTCCTCGAAGTAAAACCCGACGGGCGTAACGATCACTCAAGCACAGCATCCAGAAGCCAGGGACACTCGGGCGGTGCATTAAATGAATGTTTCCATGGTTGACCCGGTCACAGTTGCCGTTTTGGTAGCCGATTTGAGAGATCATTCGCAGCAGCCGCGAGGAGCCGATTTCTCAAGGCCCGAGGGTGTACTCCACCATTTTTGTAATAATGACTCAGAGGGTCGGGTCCTCTATAAAAACCCAGGCATGTAATGTAAAAGGGGGGGAACTTTCTGCTAGAAAGCTGCTGTAACTTGATGTCCTGCGTCTAATACTAAAGATTTTTGTACTCCATTTCTCTCTTTTATGTTGCCTTCTGTGCTTAATTCTTTTGTCTGTCTGCACTCGTATACTGAGACTCTGAATCCCGAATCCGGTGTGCGATTGGGGACTGTACCCTGAAATTCGCCCCGAAGGATACATAGGAGAGGAAAAACATCGTATAAGCTTTCTTTTATGCTGCCTGGTGGGTCGTGGTTTCTGTTATTCCCTTGCCTTAATCGCTGCTACTCTGAACCCTGAATTCCAGCGAGAGAGAAAGGAGAACCCTGTGAACTCGTCCAGAGGATACATAGGAAAGCGAGTATCACGTTTCTTTCATCTATTCTTGGTGTTCTTTGCTGCTATTCGAGTTATTAGTGAGTGATCGTGCTTCCTGTTCTTCCCCACCTTGAATCATCAATCTCTAACCCTTATCCTTTTTATTTCTTTCTCTAACCCGAACTCCTTTTATCTCTTTCCTGCACTCTTATCTCAAACCCCAAAAGTAGATTAGTATAGGAGCCGGCCTTTCTCCGGAGATTGGCACGAGGGGCATCTCTTCCCTTCGGCCTTTCAACGTTGGTCGCAGGTCCAGGGCGCGCAAACCCACCGAAAGTCCTTTCCTGTGCGGATTTGATGACCAACAGTTTTTGGCACGCCCGGTGGGACCCAAGGTCCCATATTTGAGAAAATTTCTAGCCCATCTTCACCGGAGCCAGTAGTCCTAACAAGTTCTCGGTGAGATCCGATCAGTCTCATCTTCTGAGTAGTAGTGAGAATCGATGCTCTCATTACTAAAAGACTCTTAGCATCTGGCGACTCTGTTTTACCCGAAAATCTCTAAAGTCGTCAAGACTAGTGCCTAAACCTGGTTTTCGTAACCAGGACTCCCCGTGTCTTAAGAAGGTCCGAGTTCGGTGAATCTCTGGCCTGTCTTCATCTGATAAAATCACCTGGCGACTCAGTTGAGCTGAAGATCCAGATTTCTTGGTCGTAGGCGCCTTTCAAATCCGAAAGAAGATATCCCGGAGGAATCAAGGTTCGGTGAGCAGCCTTGACCTCATAAGCGGAGAAAGAATGTCCACCTAACAACTCCGACTCAGCGGTGACAACCATGATTTCCATAGGCTACTGTCGTAATGGCTGGGAGAAGCTTTCCTAGCTGGAATGATCCAGGCCCCCTGAATATCCAAAGCTACCACGAGATTCCCAAAAGTGCTTTGAAATCATTGTCAAAATACAGCGGCACCGCGGGAATGGCCCGAGAACACCTTGAAGATGTTGTCGATTTAGCGACCCTCCATGACATTATCCATGAAGATGTCATGATCAGACTTCTTGTTTTATCACTGGAAGGAAGGGCGCTACGGTGGTACAGATTGCTCAAGCCCAAAAGCATCTGCTCATGGGATGACTTAGCGGGGGCATTGATCGAAACGTTCGATGGCTCTCAGGACCCCTTCCATCTCTTCGCATACCTCTCCACCATCAAGAGAGCACCTTCGAAAGGTATCACGGACTTCAATGTCCGATTCTGCAGAAGTTGGAAGAGAATCCCAATGGAGATCCAACCGACGCCCGCCCAAGCCCATCTCTTCTATGTTCGGGCCTTCCACCCGGACGTAAGCCTCATTCTACTGCAATCAGGGGAACGAAGGTTTCCTCAAATATTTGAGGAGGCAATACGAGCGGAACAACTTTTGCTCCTATCGAGAAAGTGGCAGTGGAGAGAAACTCCGTCGCTTCCTCCGATAATTATTGCTCCTGTCCGGCCAACGCAGTACTCATCATGGGGCATTCCTCACACTGAGCCGAGGCCTGAGATGCAATCATTTGGAGCTCAGGAGGCAGACCTCATACTAGCCCAACAATGGGAGTACGCAAGCACGGCCCACCTAATGAACAACATGGCTGCTCACGATCTCCATCAAGAGGTGAACCGAGGAGAGAAGCAGACTCGAGTGGTAGAACCCGAGAACAAAGAGGGCACATTTTTGCACCCTTTTTGTATCCCAAGAGATGGCATGCAAGTGTTCAGCCAAAGCTCATCAAGCCTGTCCGATTCAGAGGATGAGCCCGAAGGAACTCTAGAGGACTACTCTTCATCGGAGGAACCTTGTTACCATATCAGTGGGGAGGAAGAACCTGTACCCGACCTTTATTTCGAAGAATCTAGAGAATTCTGGCATTGGGTCTGGTATTGGTTTCGGCTATCCCTAAGACCGATGCCCCAAGAAGGCTTTCAACTGGCGAACTTCTTCGCCAATGATCTGGGCACTAGCAGGAATGGAAATCGGCTGCGTTGCTTCCTGTTTACAATGGACAACTTCGGGAGGGGCCCAACCGAACTTCAAGGGTATGCTAAAGTACAATCAGATCTGGTCCGGACATTGTAGGTTCATCGGATAATTACCCGAAGCTGAGTCCGTGGTGGCGGCATGCCGATTATGCCGCAAAAGAATTGTGTAAATAGTGTAAATAGTTCGGCTGATAAATAAGATGTTGCTCAAAAGCTCAGGTCGAGTTCTACTTCGGCAACTCTAAAAAAAAAAAATCGGGAACTGGGCATACAAAGTAGCCAATGGGAAATGGCTCGCAGCGAAGCCCGTCGACCGAACAAAATTTAGACCAAGGTATGAGGGGCGCTCCACCGAGGGGAGTCCAAGCGAAGCAGTTTTCGAAGGAGAATCGACGGACCACTTCTCAAATGAAAAGCACTTCGGGAACCTTCTCCTGTGAAGGAAATCACTTCGGGCCCGAAGCGTAAAAGAAATAGCTCGCACCAAGGGTTCGCCCCGAAGCACTTCAACCCTGACCTCGACTTCACCAACCCAACGACAAAAGGGCGAGAGCATTTAAAATGTGCCTAGGGGAACGTGTCGACAGCCACCTTCAAAAGCGTCCGAAGCAGGCGAGTTAAATGAAAAGGTGGCGGGTACGTCCTCTAAGGATTCGGTTAGGAAAAAAGTTCATGCTCGGGTACAAAGTGGCAGAGGGTCACGCTTCCAAAGCAAGCCGCAATCATCATAGCACACAGCCCTGTGTACCACTCCACCATGCGGCGAATTAGATGAAGCGATGCGAAGTTAATTATGGCAAGTGCCATAAATACTGGTGGTTGCCTTCTACGGCTATATAACGCGGACTCCAGTAGTGGAGAAGCTACTTGCTCGATAATTCATGCAAACTTCACTGCTAGCCTTCAAGCTCTCCTATCTTGCGCTTTCAAGCCTCCGAACCCCAGCATATTGCAGACTTCGCCGCCCTAAGCATCAACCATGGGAAAGAAAAACTCCAAGGAAAAGGGAAAGGAACCAGAAGTGGTGGCCTCCGAGCAGCCAAAAGCAAAGGGCCATGACAAAGGGCCGAAGAAGGTTGATGTTAGCCGTCGCCCTGAGAAACAAGTCATGAGAGAAAGAGAGGATTCTGGGGATGAGCAACCTGAAGAACCACCAGTTGATGCATGGGATAGGATCAGAGACACCAAGCTATCAAGGAGCATGGCTGAACTCAGGAGCACCATCGAGTTCATGAAGAGTAGGCTCTCGACAGACAACAAAAGGGCTGCCGCTTACTACTCTCAGATATACTGGTATCTGACGCCCCCCACACATCACTGCCCTGAGCTGATTGATGCCATCGCGCGGAACTATCAGCCCGACTCCAGGCAAGTGGTAGACGCCTCCGGTCACAAGTTGTTCTCCATTCTGAAGGAAGATGTCCAGGCAGCCTTTGCGCCACAACAGGGCCCTCCTAAGGGGTATACGGTTCGCAACGTTATTCTTAGCGAACAAATGGAGAGGTTCGCGTCCTCCAACTACATAATCAATTTTTTGTAGCAGAGCCTCAAAAGCGGGCTCCCTTCGGGAAAATTGCCCCGAATGCCCCTACCCTTGGAGGCCTTCAAAAACGTCGACATCTTCTCCATCATTGCATGGGTGGCAGGCCTATCTACCGACGCTTCGGTGCACCCATGGCAGGTGTCTTTGGCTGAGTGTATTTCCAGAGGGGAATTTTATGCCCCTGATGCTTCGAGGCCAAGCACCAACCCAATATTTTTTGATTGGGCAGAATGGGTGGCCAGGACCCTACATACGCGGCTCACCAACATGAAGAATGTTGGGACAAATAAGTACTTCTCGCCCTGTTCTCTTCTTGTTTGGTTATTTTTCTTTCATGTACATAAGAGTTTCCCTTATGTTGCTATTACGACAAGCGGCGAGGATGGAAATCCTCTGCTCGTATACCGATGGACCCCTCTCCTATTGAAGACGGAGTCCTATTATTCTTTTAACCAACAATTTTTGGGACCCGCAATGCACATGCTAACGGGGTCTTCCCCTCGGGTTCCCCTCCTCCTAAGGGACAAGGTGGTACAAGAGAAGAGGGGAGACATTTTTTAGCTGACACAGGGGCTTGTAATTCGCATATTCGGCTTCATAGGGAAGCCTTTCCTACTGCCAGTCTATCCCTCCGAATACCAGTTCGCATTGGAGGTCGCTCGACAGAGCGATGCAACAAACGCCATTTATGGCCATGGACGAAAATGGGCTCACACCTACGATTTCCCTTTCAAAATGGGAGTTATCGAGGTGTTTGCCCTCAAACAAAATGTTTTCTTGGAGGAGAAACTCGCCAATTTTGGCCTAGTCCAGCTTCCTCAGCAATGGCTCTATGACCCCTTGGGGGTAATGAGGGACCATCTTCGATTTAAGAACTTCCACGCTTGCCCCTATCCAGAAATTGTGGAGCAAAGGAACAATCCTAATGGGAAGGATCTAGAGTGGCATTTGGAGAAAATGGAAACGCTACCTCCCTGGCATGAGTTCTACCCGATGGAGGTCGCATATGACCCAGTTCGACACCCTCTCCCGAGCCCCAACTCTACCTTCTGGAAGAAGGCAAAAGATGACTTGAAGGAAGCAACGAAAGATTGGGACGTGGCCCAACTAAGAGAGTGGTGGATAATGAGGGTCCATCGTCGAAAGACAAATTCTTACAATTTTTTGTCATCTGACAAAGACTTCATGGCGGTCTATGAGGCCAATGTCGGGACATGGAAGCCTCTGTCCTTCGTCGACCTCATTCCTCCAGCTATTCCAGGTTCGGGCGAAAGCCCAAGAAGAGAAAGCAAGACTTCGGAGCCAAAGAAGGAGAAGAAGGCCAAAGCCACACCACGGAAACCACCTCAAGTACCTGTGGGAGGCCAAGAAACAAGCTTCGAAGAGTCAGAACAACCGCTGGTCAGAACAAAGAGGAAGAGGCCAGAACAAGGCTCAGTGCCCTCGAGCTTTTCGAAGCGACCCCGTACAGGTTTTCAGAGTCCCTCCACTGGACGATCTACACCAGGTCCGTCCGAAGCAAACATTGAAGGCGTAGCGCCACCAAGCGCCGAAACCGTCCCGGATATCAATGTCATCAATGTGGAGGAACTCCTCCAATCCGAAGGGGACGCTGAGGCAGAAACCATGGAGGTTGGAGATGCCGAGGCCGAGAAAGAACAAGATGCGGCTGCACTAGAAGTCACCACTGCCACAATGCCAGGAGGGCACTCAGGTACGCATTCTCCACCCCTTGCTCAAGACTCACCCATGTCCACTACGGCCATGGCCGAAGATTCCCACCAGTCTCCCCTACGTAGCCCACTCATCCCCATCACACGTCACCCGTGGCTAGTCCAAGTCCATCCCATGATCCCGGTCGGGATAAGTCCATTGAAGTCACTTCGCCCACTCGCGCTGCCACCCCCTTGATTCTTAGCAGAAGCGGAGGTATCGCTTCGACACCGAGCCCCACCACCCAATCCCTCGTCTCGCATGATGTGGCCGCCATTGCCGAAATGCCCGCTACACCCACCGTCGGACCTTCTGGCGAGGCATCCCCCATCCATTCCCTATATTTGTTCACTCCTTCGGCTGGTGACCCAGCCTTGTTTGAATCTGAGATGTCCTTGATCAAGGAACGCCCCCTTGCCGAGAAGCTGCTCCAAGCCCGGAAGAATACCGACAAAATCCTGAAGGAGGCGAGAAAGAAAAGGGGGCAAGCGACGGCTCAAGTTGAAAAATGCGTCGTGTTTGATTTGAAAGCTGGGAAGATGCATAAAATCAAGAAGGTCCCTAAGGTACAAAAGCCTCTGGATGAAATGACTCCAGCAGACTATGATTACCAAGAAACACCTAAGGACCTGGTGCATCTGAATGTGGATAACGAATCGGCATCCATGCATGTCCGAATTGAGACCTTTAGGGCTCATGCAGTCATCGCCAACCAGCGCAGGATCGAGGCCGAGGCCGCCAATGTTAAGCTAGAAGAAGATTTGGCGAGGGTCCGCTCCAAGTTGGTAGAGGCCGAGGAGCAGTGCAAGGCCATGAAAAAGGAAACACGCGCCCTAAAGCTGCAAGTTCTACAGCTCCAAAATTCTGAAGAAAATCAGGCGCAAAGACAAGCCGAAAATGATCTAAAGGCCAAGGAGCTGGAAGGCAGAGTTGCACAAATGCAAGCCCAACTGTACGAAAAGGAAGACCTGACGGTGTTCGATAGGAGCAGAATCAAGGAGATTCGTGCCCACTTGCTCAAGAATTTTAGGTCTCGGTGTTCCAGCGCCCTCACAATACTAACCTTCATCATCGAAGCCCAGCACGCTATTGCCGAAGGAGGGCCAATCATTGATGAGGTCACGCAGAAAGCCAGGCGCCGGCTCAAGTTAGCCTTCGACGTCCAGAATACGAAATATCAAGACTTGCAAGTCACTGCGATGACTCGGATGGCTAGGGATTGGTCCACGGCTCAGGCCACGGTTCGCGCCTTTTTCTCCAAGGTGCGAAAAGCTCAGAAAGCCAGAAGCCTCCAAGACATTTTTGACAATGAGCAGCGCGCCTCAATGAATTATTTTCAAGACCTTTCTTCCTTGGGTTTCCCGAGTTTCACAGACGATGACGGGAACCTTCTGACTAAAGATGACCTCAAGCCAGTCTGGCTCCAGTTCGAGGGTGATGTCTCAGAGATAGATGGGTGGGCGGAGCCGATCTCAGAAGGGCAGGTGACAGACTTCATCTTGAGATACTGCAAGATGGTAGCATGCCTAAATGATTTATTCATCAGGGCCAAACATGCTGACATCGGGAAAATTGATCGGTTTCGCATTTTGGTTAAGGCATTACAAGATCAAGAGCCATTCCAAAAGAGTGCCTGGACTCATGTCCGAAGAACGATGAAGCGCATCCGTGATCGCCTCGAACCATCGCCTCAGCCAGAAGCCACGCCAGAGGAAGAAGAAGAAGAAGAAGGAGAAGAGGAACAAGAGGAGGGACAGACCACAGAAGCAGGGTCTGGGGAAGACCAGTGACTCCATAGCCCAATGGATCAGGACTAAAGGGTTCTTCCGTCGAGACGAGCTCGTCACCCCGCGAGCCGCCAAGAATGTTGACACCTTTTTGTCACATTATACAAGGGGTAGAAGAATAGTAGAATTTTGTATAATATTTCCTTGTTGAAAGTTTTTCTTTTATTTTAAGTTGCAGCAATTTTGACTCTCCCTATCGCCCCTTTTATAAAATGAAGAAGAAAGAGCTTCGCTACCAAATAGGCCAAGGAAAATAGCTTCGTCGAAAGAAGAGGAGGAGAATGTGAAAAGAGCTTCGGGCCCGAAGCACTTCAAATCACCACTTCGGGCGAAAACCTTGCGAAGTAATTTCGCCGAAGAAAATACAAAGATAACGCTTCGCACCCGAAGCATTTTCAGCAGCCGCTTCGGGCGAAAGTTTTGCGAAGCAGAGATCCAAACGACTTCGCCGAAGGAGGAGAGCATAATCCAAATCAGCCAAGGCAAGGAAACTACTTCGGGCCCGAAGTATTTCTGACACCTACTTCGGCCAGTTTTCACCCGAAGCGGTGGTGCCCGAAGCAAAATGGCAATGTTTCAAAAATAGAGAAGTGCTTCGGGAGGATATTCCCCGAACCATAGTTTTGAGAAAGAATCGGGCCGAAACATTTTCCAACCGAAGCAGTTTCGCCAGCAAAGGACAAAGAGCCCCATTTCAAAGATGGAATCCGCTCGGCACTCAACATCCCCGAAGTAGTTTCTGCGAAGCATTATTTTGCGAAGAACAAATCAAGGAGAATCTACTTCGGCCCAAGGCTTTGGCGAGGCGGATATGTAGCGAAGCACTTTTCGGGCCCACGTTCCAAGGCGGGCAGCTTCCCAAGGTGATCGAAGGCCCCTTATAAGTACCCCCTTTCTTGCCCGATAAGTCCGCTGACCATTCTTGGCAAACGAAAGGGACGTAACAGTCCTCGAAGTAAAACCCGGTGGGCGTAACGATCACTCAAGCACAGCATCCAGAAGCCAGGGACACTCGGGCGGCGCATTAAATGAATGTTTCCATGGTTGACCCAGTCACAGTTGCCAGTTTTGGTAACCGATTTGAGAGATCATTCGTAGCAGCAGCGAGGAGCCGATTTCTCAGGGCCCGAGGGTGTACTCCATCATTTTTGTAATAATGACTCAGAGGGTCGGGTCCTCTATAAAAACCCAGGCATGTAATGTAAAAGGGGGGGGAACTTTCTGCTAGAAAGTTGTTGTAACTTGATGTCCTGCGTCTAATACTAAAGATTTTTGTACTCCATTTCTCTCTTTTATGCTGCCTTCTGTGCTTAATTCTTTTGTCTGTCTGCACTCGTATACTGAGACTCTGAATCCTGAATCCGGTGTGCGATTGGGGACTGTACCCTAAAATTCGCCCTGAAGGATACATAGGAGAGGAAAAACGTCGTATAAGCTTTCTTTTATGCTGCCTGGTGGGTCGTGGTTTCTGTTATTCCCTTGCCTTAATCGCTGCTACTCTGAACCCTGAATTCCAGCGAGAGAGAAAGGAGAACCCTGTGAACTCGTCCAGAGGATACATAGGAAAGTGAGTATCGCGTTTCTTTCATCTATTCTTGGTGTTCTTTGCTGCTATTCGAGTTATTAGTGAGTGATCGTGCTTCCTGTTCTTCCCCACCTTGAATCATCAATCTCTAACCCTTATCCTTTTTATTTCTTTCTCTAACCCGAACTCCTTTTATCTCTTTCCTGCACTCTTATCTCAAACCCCAAAAGTAGATTAGTATAGGAGCCGACCTTTCTCCGGAGATTGGCACGAGGGGCATCTCTTCCCTTCGGCCTTTCAACGTTGGTCGCAGGTCCAGGGCACGCAAACCCATCGAAAGTCCTTTCCTGTGCGGATTTGATGACCAACGAGTCTTCCAATCTTGGTCGAGGTCTTGAGGGTGCAATTCATCCACCTAGGCAAATTTTGGACCAAGAGTTTTTGGCACACTCGATGGGATGGAATTTCATATATTTCATTCCAATAACCTAGACTCAATATTTTAATGAATAGTCTTGGCCTAATAAGCGAAGAATGTATATTCACCTAGTGACTTTGTTGGTTCAAAAACTAGAAATGTTGGCAACTTTGCTAGTGAAAAACTCAAAATAATTTGGTAGTAAGATAAAAAATATCACCAAATAATATGGTTTCATAACTATTATAGTGTAGCTTTTCCAAGCCTTGATAAGACATGTTTATCTGACTTGGAATAGTGTTGGACCCCTAAATTTTCCAAATCTCCATAAAACTCCCAAAGCTACATTAAATACCTTTCTCATTTATGATGGTAATGGAAATATTTCTTATGAACATTGCAAATAAGTTGAGGCTTTGTCCACCTTATATAATATTCCATTTTAATATGTGATGGTTAGACATCTTATGTTGTCACTCTAAGGTAAGGTTTTGCAATGGCACTACTCCTCAGAGAACAATAGTATAAGAAACTAGGAAAACCTGGTTTAACCCTTCATATTCGAGCATGATGACCCAAGGGACCCATTCTTGTTTCTCTCCCTATTTTCCTCCATACGAAGGCATCCTCTTGAGAGTATCATTGATGTAAATATTTGGTTTAGAAGAACCTAGAAAATAATTCCTCAAGGGATAAAGACTTCACATGACCAAGCGTATATCTATTATATTCATGCTATGAGCTTAGTATTAAGCCTTCTGATTCAACAATCCAATGAAAATGTTTCTTCAAATATTTCAAGTGGCTATCAAGTCAAAAGACATGCTCATCTCAGCTATAAAGCTACCACCCAGAGCCATGATGTTGGAAACCCATCATATTCATCAAAAACATACATAGGTCTTATTTTCAATAGTACTCTCCCCATTATTCAATGAGTTACCTAGGCTATACCCCTTAATTCCTGCTCCAAAAAAGAAGGTATCCACCATCATCATCTCAGAGTCCCAAATATTTTAGGAGTTGATCTTCAATTAAACACTTGACCAATGAACTTAATATGGTGGAACCACAAAGGATAAAATCTAGATACAAGACATATACTCAAGAGGGACAACTTATGCACAATGGAGAGGTACGAAAGGAATATTTTCATTTCAACAAATATCAACAGTAGGAAGGAGATCTCAATCCAATCGAGCTTAGGTACTTAGTATTTAACAGTCAATGGTAGCACTTATCATTATTGTTGATCACATTTTCATCCAAAAGTAGCTTAGAAATCAAATGATTTTGTAGCCATGACAATGGATCCATATTATCTCTTTCTAATAAAAATATTTTATGTTGTGTCTGGTTAATTTAAATATGAAATTAGATCATCATACCTAGTCAATGAAAGCTCAAAAAAATAAATATATAGAAAATTTGAATTTGGGAGTGGAGTTAGAAAAAGAAGAATATGAGCCAAATAATTTTTTGTGTTCACAGATCACCAAAACAAGAAAGACCCAAATCATGTGCAAAACAATGTGGTATGGGAACCTTATGCTTGTTTTCAAAGAAAATAGGCTTACCAAAAGTATATTATCTATCCATAACAATAAAATAAAGAGAAGACATGGTGAAAGTCTATCGAGGACTAGCTCAGAAGGTGATCAATTTGAAGGATATTTCTAGAGGAAGTATTGTAAAAGGGACTAAAGCTTTAGAGGAAAATTTGTTGGTTTTTTTATAGGTTAATCTTGTTAAAGCCTCTCTGGAAAGCTCAGTGTCCAAAAGAGATCCACATTTGGACTCCAAATTAACATACAAGCAATCATATTTTGTTATGGGATAAGTGACCCTCTACCTTGTTATTTATATTTGTGTTTAGAAGGTTGGGTTATACATAATTGTATAAATGACAATGAAGTTGACATCACCATCATACCCCAATAAATTTATGATACCATGAGTTTGAAATACACTAGAGTTGATTTTTGGGATAATGCAATTCAATGGAATACCAATCAGGACAATGGGGATCATAGAAAAAGGTTCTAGTAATGTTGTATATATTGCCAGACTTAGAAACAATTTAGGACATGATAGTCATATATAGACCATCAGTATTTGAAATAAGTTTATCTAAGAGTTTATTGACACAAATAAGAGGATCCATGGCACAAGATCATGCTCATATAACTTTTACTTGCATTAAAAAATTGGTTTGAACTTATGGTAAAAAAATTAAACCATTTCATATTCAAAGATATGAAGAAAAAAAGGTAAATTTGGTTGAAGAGGTCAATGAGCTAGCTAAGGTGGAGATAATTTATTGGACAAAGGGTGAGAAAAGGCTAATCAATAGTAATTTTTCTTTAGGATTTCCAATGCAACACTTTCATCAAACTTAGAAATGGGTATAATCTACAAATTAACTATGATTCATCACAATATATGGTCAATCATATGCCCCAAAAAGCAAACCCAAAATTTTTGAGTCAAGAACTAGGAGAATGACTCTCGATAAAAGAAAATTCAAGACTTCATCCTAAGCCAAATATCCTCATGTACATTGGAACTCTTTAGTTACTGGGTAATCATAGATCAATGCACATAGAAAAGGAGATCAATAACTTATACGCTCAAGAAGAATTGTCACTATTGTTTTTTGATACCATCTTTTATGCAAGCTTGAAAACTGATCTAGGCTCAAGGTCAATATCATAAATTTTTTTTGATAGGATAAGCTACGTGCCTCAAGACATATACCAAAGAAAAAATTACAAATTTAGCACTATCTGGTCAAGACACTATATATTCTAATGCAATATCTAAGAACCAATTCCCATTGGCATGTAGAGACATGCCACAATTTTGTTTAAATAGGTTGGTAAATAAATAAAAGTTGTATGCAGCTAGATAATAAGGTAGCTAGCTAAGGAGATAACAAGAAGTTTTGAAAATCATGTTGGGCATGTCACATAGTGTAGCAAATTATGCATAATGTTGATTTAGTCATATTGAGAAATATTCCTTCTTAGAATATGACAAGGAGTAAGCTAAGGAAAAAGAGCATTGACATGGAAAACCAAGCAACTATTTATTTGGGTTGAAGAACTTATGTAAGAAAGCCTTCCAAGTATTTGATCACTTATGAGGAATAACTTTTCTCAAAACTCACAAGTTGTTTATGTTATAGAGATGATGGGAATAAACCAAATATATCATCACAAACTAAAAATATAGATGGGTTTGAAGATCCCTAAGCCTAGAGGATATATAAAACATTGGAGGTAAAGTATGTTCAATCTTAGCCTTTACAATATTAGCTAAGGTAAACATTTAAATGATGGTAGTCCAATAGCAATTTTGATGTTAGATAAATCCATCCTGGTGTTAGATAAAATTATCTCGATGTTTTTTGAGGTGCTCCTCCATTGATAATGCTTGCACTGCTCTTGGCCCATGATGAAGTCTAGCATAGATAGCCACAATATTTTTGTAATTGGGTTTTTTATTTCTCAAGAACACCATAATTATGCCAAAAGAGTGAAGTCCAAAGAAAAAAGAAGAACAAAAGAAGAGGGACAACTTGAAAGGTTGATAAGCTTGATAAGCCTATGATTATTGAATTCTTGGTAATCTTGTCAAGTGAGAAAAACTATTTGATGGGCCTTATTTGATTTGTGGAATATGTCAAAATAGAGCAGGGATAAGAAAGAGTAAAAATTAAGAAGAAATATCTCAGTTGCGAGGGATATGCTTCACCTTTTTTTCCTTATATCTATTTGAAGTTAATACAACCAATAGTAAGGAGGTAAAATGGTGAAACAAGTGTTGAAGCATAATATTGGGTGAGATCAAGAGAGTCAATAGATGTCCATTATCTAGATTTTATTTTTCTCATTTTTTTTTCTCTTCTTTTTATATCCATCAACCACTCTCCATGTCATAGTTATATTCTTCTCTCTACTCACCCCACTACCTCCAATAATTTCAGTTTGTCTTATTCGTTCTTTGCCATTATTCCTCAAATATCTCTTAAAATTTACATCTTCAATCATCCTTTCATGACTCCATAGCCCAATGGAAAGGCTGGCTAAATTCTTCCTTTCAAGCAACTGAAGATATTCCAAGTGATTAAGGAACCTTGTGGAGATGACACCTTTGTAGTTTAATAATGAAAGCATACGCAAAATACCTTCATAAGAACATAAAAGTTGGTGAAAGGTCCCATAAAATAATGCCACGATGTGTGTAAGCTGATATTGCCAAAGTTGATAGGTGACAAGTGGTATCAATCAATGAAGACTAAAAAAGTAGATGATATGCCAAGTTGTTAGTTGTACACCATAGTAATTAGATAATGAAAGAAAGCATGAGTTGTAGTAAATAAAAAATTGTAGTGGCAAGATATTATTGGATAAATGCAAGAAAGAGGTAAATCATTCGTTCTTCACATGAGGGGTAAGATTTGTTAAAGCAATTCCATATCTATAAAAGTCTAGTTCAATTAATGATCCAATTGTCATCAACATCCAGAAAGGCTATAAAATAAATGTAAGGCCAAATTTATGCATGAAGTCTTCTTTTTTTCTAAGGTAATATTGAGCATCCATGCATACCTCTAAAGCACCAACTCATTGCATGGATTTTAGCAATCTTGAAGAAGACGACTTGCATAGTTTTACAAAGAATATGGCAAGATAAAGCAAAATATTCTAGAGTGCTTGGAATATTTACCTAAGGCTATTTGCATGGGTAAAAATTTACCTAAGGATACTTCTCAGAATCTAAAATAATGGTTAGTTGTGGTAAATTATGCTCATGAAGTATCTAGTTTTGTTAGAGTTGCTTACAGTTAAGTATCTCCTCATCCTTTCCTTTCCCTCCCTCTTATGGTATTTCCTTCCTCTTTTCATATCTGCACCCTATCTTCTTGTATATCTCTCCACCATTACTAGCCCCTCCATTTTATAGCCTCCCAGCCCTTCTCGCTTCTTGTTGTTTTCTTCCCATTTCCCTACACCCTTCACCTCCCTAATCATCTCCCTACCTTATAAGATTATGTAAGACTTGTCCTCCCTTGGGGTATTTCCCCCTTGGCTTTCTAGTGTGTCTCATATTTTATAGGTGAATGAAATGGATTTTGAATAGGGGCATCTTCCAACACATGCCTTAGAAGCCCTATTATAACTAAAGAATTAATTGACTTCCCTTACATCTCCACTTTTTCTACATCAATTTCATGTTCTAAAATTATTTTATTTCCCATAGTTTTAAGCTTTGCCTACCTCCATATCCCTATTATCAGTAAACTTATATTCTAAATCCTCTTCTTCTCAACATCTCCATTACTCTATACATAAGGCTTGCTAGCTTCTCTATTTTTGCAAGGAAAAAATCCTCGTAATTTGCCAATAATGTAGGTAGATTTCACTATCCAAAAAGTTATGAAATCCCAAGTGATGATCAACTAGTGATGGATCCTAATACAACACAACATCCCTTAAAGGAGACATTGCATGATAAGGATATAATGGTCATATCTTATGCTCCTCATGACTTTGTCATATTTTCTTCCTCCATTGCCTCTAGTATTATTTAAGATTCTATAGTTTATGAACTTACTAAGCAAGAAAAGAATCTCTTTGAGTCTTGTGAGGCTACTGAGAGATGTCAAAAACTAAGGCTAAATCTAAATCAGATACACCTACTTCTTAATAATATGACAAAGACCTTCATCTTGATACTTGGATCCTCCACTTTGTTGGAGAAATGAATTACTTTGGAATAGGAGTCAATATATTTCTTAAGTCTCCAATTGGCCTAACTATTCTTAAGGTTTTTTACCTAAAGTTTTCTAACATTACTAATAATGTTGTGGAATATGAGGCTTTAATATTTATGGCTCCTGACCACCCAACATATGAATGATAAACACATCATAGTGTTAGGAGACTCCCAAATTATGGTCTATTAGGTCTTTAGTGAGTATGTTGTCAAAGTCCCCCGTGTAATTCCTTACCATCAAGTGGGTAGAAATTTAATTAATCCTTTTGATTTATTTTCCATTAGGCATTCCCCAAAGGTGCAAATTATTGAGGCTAACTCTCTAGCCACTTCAGCTAGTAAATTCATACCACATGAAAACATTATCAAAATAAATTTTATGGTAAAAGTTCATGATGAACCTTTAATATTTGTCATTGATGGTTCATTGGATGTTCATTCAATCAAGGTCAATGTTGTTGATTGACAAATTCTTCATTATGATCCTTGGTATGGTGACATTTTATGCTTCCTCGATAATCAAACCTATCCACCAATGGCTTACACTAAGTAGTGGGCTTGCCTTCACAAGAGAGTTTTAATATGTTGTCCTTGGTGGAACTTTGTACTACCTTAACCTTGATGTTGTTCTTTTACAATGACTTACAAATTTCTATATTTTTAAACCCCCTTTTGATGTTCATAATGGTGACTATGAAAGACACTTTACTGGTCATTCCATATGTAAATTTCTAAGAATAGATTAATTATATCCATCAATAGAAGTTGATGCTAATAACTATGTAAAATCTTATGATAAATGTAGTCCCATAAAGATAAAATTCATCCCCTACCTAGGTTCTTCATCTAATTTAATCTTCTTGGCCTTTTTCCACTTTGGGTCTTGAGCTTGTTGAACCTATTTCTTTGGTGTCCTCAAATGGGCACAATTTTATTATAAGAGCCACATAATATTTTACCAAATGGATGGAAGCTATGCTATTAACAAATTAGATAGCTTTCATCATTTTCAAATTTATCTTTAATAAAATTATGTGTCACTTTGGTGTCTCATCTACTCTCGTCTAAGATAATGGTACTCCTTTCAAAAATAAAGAAATGCAAGAATTAAATTCTCATTTAGGAATTCAACATTGATTTTCCATGCCATACTGTCCACAAGGGAATGGTCAAGCTAACTCTAGCAATTAAATTTTGGTAAACATTATGAAAAAATTGCCTTGTCCATTGTCCATTGGGTAATTGTAGTAAGAATTTAGATCATAATAAAAATACTGGAACAAGAAAGAGATAATTGGTTTGTTTACATACATTCATATTATGTAATGGATATAAACATTTACCAATGAAAGAATGTGCTATTCATATCTTCAAATTATGTAACACAATAACAAACAACACATACATTTGTACAACAAATTTGCAATAAATAAGAGATCTGGATTTGTATTAATTTCATAGAAAATATTACAACAAAGATTTGGTAGAGTGTCAAGACCCTTATGAAACCCAATACAATGATTCTTTCTATTCAAATAATGTCACAAAAGAACACAACTCTCAATTATCATGAAGTAATCAAGAGCCTCTGGTCTCTGATCTAGACCCTGGAAATGATCTCAGTTGGCTGGAAAGCATCCATTGTAAAAATTTACAATTACAGTATACCTTAAATGTAAATTTTTACAATGGATGCTTTATGATGACTCTTGGCCGCTTTGGATCCTTATGTTGCCTGGCTGCCCAAAATCTGTTAAATTTGCTTATCGTTGGTTTGGCCATGTGTATCCTCTTTGGCTCTATGTCTCTTATTCTTCCTGGGTGTGTTACAGCCAGATATCAGTTGGTGCAAGCTTTCATAATTTTGTAAACTCATCATTTTTTTGAAACTGTGTTTCACCGATTTATATTTTTTTGACTCTAATTGCTTTTTGATTTGAAGGGAGTTCTTGAACCATCTTGGGAAAGTGATCATATGGCCTTTGTTTTTGGTTCTATGGTGGGCAAGGAAAACGATATTGCATATATATTCTTTTTATATTCATGTTTGTCCTAGTCATCTATTTTTGTCTTTAGTTGGATATGGACTAGGTTTGACGCAATTATATTTTTGATGTGAAACAAAGGGGGACCCAATGTGACAGTGAAGAAAGGAAAGATAAAGTATGATGAAATGAAATAGAATGGGAAACACTATGGATGGGTGTGGATATAGTTGGATACAATGGATGTAGTGTTGTACATGGAATGGTGGTGATATGGCACTTTGGAAAATAAAATAAAACAACAATTAAGATAGAATGCTTAGAAAGGAGAGGGCAACAATATATTTATAGGTGAGAAGGTAGAAGTAGCACTAAGGTGCTGGGAAGGGGAGATAAAGAGGAATGGAAAACAAGATCTGGAGGTACAAAAATGAATGCAACTATGAAAAACATTGTACCTCCATAACTATATTCTATCGAGGCATTTCCTTTGTAACTATACTCCGTCAAGGCGCTCGTATCTTTCCAAAGCAAGTAGATCATTAAATCTTCATCATCTACTTTCTTATACTGTACCTTTTGTATCTCTTAGTGTTGATATACATGAATTTATTATGTTTTTTCTGCTTGTTGCACACTTTGGTCCATCTTTATTGCTACAATCCTTGTTCAAGTACTTGCCTCGATATAGAGTTGTGTTACCAAGATGCATTTCATCATCTGACGATGACATGATCAGGTTCTATAGATCTGGCAAGATTCGACTTGCTTAAATTATCATTGAATCTATTACTTGTATTGCTTGCTCCGTCAATTTACTTTTCTTAATATAGTTTGTGAACTCTCATTTTGTGTGGAAACTTATTTGTGTGATTCAATATTTCTCCCTTGATCCTTGATCATATCCCAGGGTCTGATAGCCTCTATATTTTGGTTACCTTTGTCAGTTTTCTTATGTTACAAATATATGACGACACGGATGTACTGAAAGACAACAATTTCTTTCATGCACTGGAGCATATGTAAGAATTAACTCTTTTTTTGGGTGACCTTGGTGAATTTTTATCAGCAATATTTACTTATTGAGTAATAGTGACTGGTCACCTAAGAAAGCTTCTTATTGTCCCATTCAACGCCAACATCACCCTGCGTTGGTCCAGTCACTAACTCACCTTCTCTTTTCTCACCATGTCATTAGGTTAGATTTTAATGGTCACTAAATTAACCCTATCATATGAGTTATGCACTTGGACAAGTGAGAAGGTTGACGAAACATATTATTTTGGGCATTATGATTGATGGTGCGACTTAAATGATGACTTTGGTAAAAAAAATAATACTTAGCTAATGAGACGTTGGTGGGAGAAGGAAAGGACCAATGATTTTGCAACAGGTACAATGGCTGACCAATGGGTCAACAATTGAAGACTTTAGGTGAAGTGACTTGATTTTTTAGTCTATCGAGCATCGTTGGACGAGTCATCTGCCCAGGGCATAAAGTGAGGGGACCATCGGATGAAGGGACCGATTAATGGGAGGTCATAACTTGACTTATTCAAGCTCATTCGCATCGTCGATTCTTATAAATGATCAAAGGGCATTGGTTGATACATTCGATAAATGAGATGGCATCGAGCGAGCAAACCGACCAATCATTCTCCGCGAAAGACTTTATATGGGATGATTTACCATGGCATATAAATGGGGATGCATTAATCATGTAACTGAGACCCTTAAATACCTAGGCATGGACAACATGGTTAAAATTTAATTTCCCACCAATCATATATCATCGAACAAGATATTCGTCTTATGCACATAAAAAGATTGACCATTAGATAAGGTATTCGACAAAGTTTAAATGGTTGCATGAATGAGGAGGTCTATCGGCTAGGATATGCGATGATAAAGGTGTCTTTGGATGATTTAACCTCTATCGATTATGGGTGCGCACGATAACCAAAGGTCATATGGATTTTCAAGAAAAAATGAAGAGGTATCGAGTATCATAATCGATGGAGTTATTAAGGCAAAAGTAATAGGTGATGACTCTTTATATTAGATGCAATGGTTGATGGAATCGGTCAGGTGAGACGAAGGGAACATCGGCTGGGATAGCCACGACCTTTGATTTAGTCAGGTAAGATGGCCAATGGACTTTTATCAGGCGTGATGACTAATGAATTGAAACTTTGGGAACTTTAGGATTTTTGATGATTCAAAAAGAGGGAAGAATATTCGATGTATACGACACACTTCACACCTTAGGGAACATGAATACATTAGGGTGGGTTCATGCGTAATATAGATCATCACTAGGACTTAAGAAAAATGTAGACTTAGGGAAATATTTTGCAAGTTAAACTTACAACACAACTTGAGGTGGTGGAATTTATATTCATCGGGTGATCTGGGCATGAATTGAAAAATGAATGGATGATGATGGATGACTAACAAATGGAATTATGAAATGTAATCTTATATGGATGGAGCGGAGGCTTTAATAAATATGGATGGTAAAATAATAATATTATGATAAAATGGATATGATAGGAATCAATTTATGAAGGATGCTTTTGAATGAATTAAGCATAAGATGCCGAGGAGTCATACCTTTATGACCATGGACTCTTTTGGACCTTTATGACTTTCATGAAGATTTTCACTTTTGACATAGACTCTCACAACCTATAATCACCTAGATACTTGATTTTTTCCTAGTTTGAAAATTATGGGTATAATATAAGTTGGGATTTTTTGAAGCCCAACAAGGCCCACATAATGTAACCGTTATAAAAGATAAACCTAATTCTTTAGCAGAGGTTTCTAGCTTGGGTTCCCACTTGCATGTGAAACCGACCCTTGAGAATTAGGGTTAGGGTTGATGGAGTCTTTAAAAAGGCTAGGGCATGGAGGAATGTATCAAGTCTTTTCATATTGTATCGAAGATTTACTTCCAAGGAGGTTCCCTTCAAAGAGGCCAACGATTATGCATTGTGGATATGTTTTGATTAAAAAATCTATTGCATCTCCATTTCGTATTACAATATTGCTATTTTCATTTATATATTTTTTAATAAGCTATGTGTGGCTTCTACTAGGGGCCACTCCAATTACAAAAATAAAACATTGCATTATTATCATTATATTTCTAACAAGTTAATTAAATCATATTCAAATTTACCTTTCTATCAAATATATTATTCATTTGCCTTTCTATAAAATATATTCTCCATATTCCTCAACTGCCAAGTGCTAATTTTTCATATTCAACTCCTTTTATATCAGATGCCTTCCAAAATTTAAATTTTTTTAATATGAAATTCAACACTACGAATGGCTAAAATATGTGTTGCCCAATTTCTATATCTATAAATATCTTGTCTATAACAACCTCATAATTTATTAATACTTTTTTATGGTTCTTATTCATTCCCCTAATATCCCAATATGTTATTTTTTTTATTTTTGGGTTTAGCCCCACTTCTACTTGTGATATTTGCTTTTGTTTTCCTATATCAATATCCATCTAGGTTTCTTTTTCTCTTTGTTTTTGCTTCTTGGGTCTTCCTCTTTTTTTCATTCCCAACAATACTTTCATCTTCATCAATATCTTTAATCTTCTCACACTACTCATAGTAAGACTTATCATCTTTAGGTTTGCCTTGTTTTGAAGGATTTGAAGTGCAAGGAATAACCTCAAAAGTACAATCTTCTTTATGTTGCTCTAGAAATCCTTAAGTGCAAGGATGCTCTTCTATAGCAATTATTTTTTTATTCTACCCTAGAAAACATAAATTGTTATGGGTTTCCTCCATCCTTATTTTTTATTATGCTGCTCTTGAAACCTTAAAGTGCAAGGGATAACATCTTCACCCCTTTCATTTTTATTACCTGAAGAGGATTCTATACTACTTGACAAAATGAAGATGATTTGCTTGGAATAAACTTGACCTCTTTTGCCATATTTGTTTTAGGATTTCTCTCCACATATTCTTTTGCACCTTTAATTCCTTCTAAACTTGCCAAATGATATTGTAGATAGGTTTTTTTTGCATCTTCTTTCAAAGTGGAATATCCTTGATCTGATCTAGCTTCTATTACTGTATGATTTCCTTGCTTCGTCTTGAAGTTTATCTCATGGCTAGAATTTTTTATCCCTTTTTTCATAGTTTTCACTTTGCAAAATCTTGTCATTTGTCTAATATCATAACAATTGTGGTAACGAAATGAGATACTTTCATAATCTACTTGATGATCCCATTCTCTTGAATCAGATTTAATCCTAATGGATTGTTGTAAAGGTTTTGAAATATTCATAGCAACACATATTCAAGTATAAATATCATGCTTTCGCTTCTTAGTAGTTAGTCCTTCCTTGATGAATTTCCTTTAGGTATTTCCAATATTCTTCAAAACATCTTTATTTATAAGCTAATATGGAAGTCCAAAAAGCCTAACCCATACTAGAAGTTTCTTAATAGTTTGTCTCAATAGAAAAATTTTCATTTCATGGTCTCAAATAAAGTGCATCTTTCCCCTGAACCATGGGCCACAAACCATTATTTTATCCCTAATTTTTGAACTAGAAAAGATGATTAGGAAAAAACCTTTAGGAAGAAAAGTCACAAAGTAATTTGAATTTAATCCCCACTTCCACTTTATCCAATTTTGAATATCCAAAAACCCTGGCCATTATCTATGGAACTTACATATTAACCCTCTACTTTTAAGAGTCATTATATCATGCTCAATTATCTCATCCTTGACACTCACTTGTGGTGTAACATATGTTACCTGGATTGAACTTACCATGTATTCACTTTTTTTCTTATCTCCAACTTGGGCCTTCATACTTCCAACTAGGGCATCCTAACTTCTCATTAGGGCTTTCAAATATGACTTTCCTTCCATACTATCTAATGGGACTCGCTCTTGGCTTGCACTCCCTCTTAGTTCACACTCCCTTTTAACTTGCACTCATTCCTAGCTAGCACTCTCTCCTGCCTCGCACTCACTCTTGGCTTGCATTCCATCTTGGATTGCAATAGCCCTTGTCTCTTCTTTTTCCTAGCGTTCCTTCATTTCAGCAATTCTAGAAACAATGTTCTACACATTCGTGGTAAGGGTTTGATGCATTTATCCACTCCAAATGAACCCATCACTCTTTCACCATGATTGAATCTCGACTCACACTTCCTCTTAGCTCGCACTCCCTCTTGGTTCACATTTCCTCCTGGCTCGCACTTCCTCCTGGCTCACATTCCCTCTTATGTAATATTAAATTTCGTTTAATTTTATTATAGATACATACTATTTTCATTTCTATTAATTATGTTATTTGTTGCAATATTTATGTGGATGTGCTTATTTTAATTGGAAGGTTCCTAACAATTCAACCCTTCGCAAAACCAAAATAAAAAATGACATAGAGTCTCACCCAATGTTGGCTAGACTGGAATTTTAAAATGGCACTTACTTTAACAAAGAGATATAACATGGGATGAGAAAGTACAATTTGCAATTTTAAATTTAGAAGGAATTAAAGGTGCAAAGAAATATGTGGAGGAAAATTTTAAAACAAAAAAGATGAAAAAGGTTAAGCTTAATACAAGTAAATCATTTTCATTTTCCTCCAATAATATAAAATCCTCTTCTTGAAATAAAAATGCAAGCAGTGTAGAGATTATCCCTTGCACTTTAGAGTTTTAAGAGCAGCATAAAAATCTAGTTAATAAAAATATTTAGTGAAAATGAAAATGAAAAATATTTTCTATAAATGGGTAAAGTGTATATGATTTAATTAACTAGACTGACATGTTGGCTAGATTGGAATTTTAAAATGGCACTTACTGTTAACAAAGTGAGATACATGGGATGAGGAAGTACAATTTGCAAGTTTAAATTTAGAAGGAATTAAAAGTGCAAAAGAATATGTGGAGGAAAAATTTAAAACAGAAAAGATAAAAGAGGTTAAACTTAATACAAGTAAATATTTTTCATTTTCCTCTACTAATATAAAATCCTCTCCTTGAAATAAAAATGCAAGCAGTGTAGAGATTATCCCTTGCACTTTAGAGTTTTTATAGCAGCATAAAAATCTAGTTAAAAAAATATTTAATAAAAATGCAAATGAATTTTTTTTCTAGAAGTGGGTAAGGTGTATATGATTTAATTAACTATGGCAATGCAAGGACACCAATGTAAGATTTTTTTATTTTAATGAAAGTGACCCATGCTAAAAATAAAAATAATATTATAATAATTTCAACATCAAATGGTAATGCTTAACACATTAAATTTTTCAATTTTCAAAGAGGAGAACCTAATATTACCAATATATATATATATATATATATATATATATATATATATATATATATATATCAAGTTGTTGTGATTTCATAAAGGTGAGCCAACCAATCAACCAATTTTAAAAAAATAAAAATAAAAATAATAATTAAAATTTAAATCTTTGAAATTATCAATCCCATATAACCATATAAAAATAATCATCCAACTTTCCTAAGTAAATAATTATGAATAGAACAGCTGGCAATCAAACTGCACTAATTTACATAAATTAATGCATACAGCTATGTGAAGAGAATCCAGCAAATTTCTTATGAAAAAGGCACAAGAAAAGATTTAGGAAACCAACCTGTAACTCAATAGCCGATCGAATCTCTACATCCAAAAGTCCTTAAGCCCTTCTGATACCTCTGAATTCTAGATTTTGAAAAAGCTAGGGCCTGGTTAGAGAGAAATATGTCGGCGAAGGTCTCACGTTCGATCCACCTAAAACGTCACAGGTATCAGAATATTTTACAATCCTTGGAACGTTACACTGAGTTTACTCTCTCGTTCGTACGTTGGAAAGAATTGGTTTTGACGAACTGAAGCGGAATCTACGACTACGACGAAAGAAGAACAAGACAACAAAAATGAGTAATAGCGAACAAAAAACAATAAAAATAGAATAAGTTTCCACCACCTTGACTGTTCTCTGCTTACGTGATATTCTCCTCTGACTTTTATTAGTAGTGGCCAAAGCACGAAAGTGTATTTGAGATAAAAGTCTTGAGTAATGTCTAATAACAACAACTATTTAAATATTAGTTTTTTTGTGGGGTTGATTACTAAGTTTGAAGGGCTTGGCAGTCGATGTACAGTGTGTATGGTTTCACTCACCTCCGCATATGGTATACAGTGTGTATGGTTTCACTCACCTCCGCATATGGTATAGCGTGTATGAAAGATTTTAATTACGTTCGCGAGACCCAAATATGGTCTATGGGACCTCAAATATGGAAGTACAATTACTCAAATCATATCATATGATCTTTAATATCTTTGAGAAGGTTGTTCCTTCTCCTGCTGATTTGGGTTAGCAATTCCTCAACTTTTTTTATTTTATTGTCTTCAAATAACTCTGCCATAGACCCGTTCCCAAGTGTTTCTTTGTATTTGCCATGGATATCTGAAAAACTCGGGCATTTATAGATGAAGTGTTCCTCTGTCTCTACTGCCTCTGTGTTGCATAGAGTACATATCCTTTCTTCCCATTGTTCTTTGGGCGTTGTCCATCTCCCTGTTTCACATCTAAGCCTATGAGAGCTAGTCCTTATCTGAGCAATGAGGATTTTTTCCTTCCACTTGATTTCAGCGCCTATATACGCTTTTTCCTTGTGGTCATACGTTGGGTTAAACTTTGCAATATAATATTGTCTTTTCCTGCTTGCATTTTTCCACATTCCACTTCTGAACTTTTCATTCACATAATTTTTTATGTCTTTGTTGACATTTGGGCATTCATTTATGTTGATTTCCCAACGTTTCATCCATTTCTGATTTTGTTTCATCCATGTATTCTTCCGCCTATGCAACTCTTCTTCCCTAGCTGCCCTAGGCCATCTGTCGTTTTTCATGTTTTCTGTTTTTTTCAAGTAACATAACAACTTGGTCATAGCAATTGCTTCTAAAGGGAACATTTCAGTTTCAGCTAGAATAATTTCATAAGGGGTTGTGGCCTTAATTTTGAGAAAATTTGTGATTAGATATTTTTGAATCCTTTCTATTTGCCTCCATTTTGCATTTGTTGTGCCACTAGCCCACACCTCGCAACCATACAACAAAACCGGTGTAACAAGTAGGCCAAATAAGACCTTGGTGGTCTTCCAGTCCCACAACTCGACATTCCTACACCTGTTTTGAAGTGCATATAGTGCTCTCCAACCACTTTGAGTTCTTTTCATCCTACATGTATTCCAATTAAGTTTGTCATGAAAGTCTATGCCCAGGTATTTGTATTCTACTACTACCTCAAGCGGTTCTCCTGCAAACTGAAATTCGAGTTGTTGCTTCTTTTTTGTTGAAAAATCATAATTTTTGTTTTGCTTGTGTTCACCTGCATCCCAACTTCCTTACAAAAGAGTTCTAGAGCTCGAAGGTGATCTTCTAGATCTTTGGCTATTTTGGCCACAAGAATTACATCATCTGCATACATGAGGAGTTTTACCACATATTTGGCTAAGTGCACACCCTCTCCCCCAAATTTGTTTATCCATTCTTCTAACTTGTCAATGTACAACCCAAATAAGGTCGGAGATAGAGGGCAACCTTGTTTGACACCTATGTCACTACCAAAACATTCAGATAACCCTTCATGTGTTCTGATTCTAGCCTTTACATGCTCATATAGTCTGTGAACTGTTGCCCTGTAGTGAATTGGAACCTCTAGCTCTTCCATTCTGCTCCATAATTTTTTCCTTGGCACTGTGTCAAATGCCTTTTTGAAGTCTACAAAACAACAAAAAGCCTCCTCTTTTTTGTCCCATATTTTTTCCACTATGTGTCTGAGCGTGATACAATGATCAATAGTTGAGTGCTTGGGCCTAAAACCTGCTTGCCCCTTTGCTCTCTTTCCCTTTTCTTCTGCCCATATGTTGATCCTACGCTCTATCATACTCCCAAACAACTTTGCAAAGAGAGGGTTGATCATGATAGTTCGATAGTTTGAGGGATTATTTACATCTCCACTTTTAAACAAAGGAATGGTCACGCTAGTTGTCCACTCGGTAGGGAAGCCATTTTGTATGACCTCATTGAAAATTTCTTTGATCTGCGGTGCTAAGATATCTACCCCCCATTTTATATGCTCTGCCTGAAGATTGTCTATGTCACGGGCTTTACCAGTTGCTAAATTTTTTATCCCTTGAATAATGTCTTCATTTGTGAAAAGTTCTTTCTTGACAATGATAGTAGGGGGTGTCTCCTGTTGGTTACTACGTTGATACAATTGTTTTGAATACTCCAACCACTGATTAACTGTTATGTTATTTTCAGTTTGCATCCTTTTCACGCTTAGTTCCTTCCAAAATTTCTTTGGTTCATGCTTCCCTAAGTAAATCAATTCTTTCCTCCTTGTTCTAGTGTATTCTTCTTTTTTTGCCCTTACCAGTTTCTCATATGCTTTTCTCGTTTGCTCTTGTTTTACCCGTTGGTTCCTTTAGTAATCTTCGAGCTTTTTTGCAATCTTCATCGAACCATGGGTTGGTTGGGAAGCTATTCCTTTCTTTCTTTTTAGGTTTAGCTCTCTTGCATTTGTTTAGAGCTTCTTGGATAACGTGCATTAACCATTCACTCTTACTGTAATCTCTGCTACTGTGAGGTAGTTCTTCCCTTTCATGTAACTTGTTATTTAATACTGCTCTAAAATTCTGTCGATTTTCATCTGTTAAGAGAATGTTTCCCTTGTGAGGATATTTATTTTGATTGCCTTGCAAGTGTTTTTCCCTTGGTTTGTCTCCATGCATTCAAAGTTTCATAACAATTGGGTTGTGATCCGACTTAAGTTCCACTGGAGAATCTTCCACTTCTAGCTCCTCTATTTTTGGTATGTAATTTTGTGAGCATATTACATAGTCTATTACACTTTGTCCCTTATATGTTTTGCATGTATACTTTCCTGAATTTTTCCATTTGTTCATCCCATTGCAAATAATCAAGTTGTTTATGCTGCAGAGGCCTAACAACTCTTCTCCATATTGCGTGATAGCCCCATGCTCATCTTCTGAAGTCCTGGTCCACTGCTGATTTTCCTCTTCTGGCATCCAAAGAGGATTAATCTCAATATCTTCGCTACCTTCTAGAATGTTAGCTTGCTTATTTGTTGTCCTTGCATTGAAATCTCCAATTAATATAATCTCCCCCAACTTACTGTATATCGAAATGTCTCTTTTTAGGGAGGAGTATGGGTCTTCTCTGTTAAGGTCATGTTTCTTATAGAATTTAGAATTCTTGGGAGCAAAATAACATGTTGCTATGCTAATAACTGACTTATTTTCTAGGATCTTTATCCAGATGTACTGTTTGTTTTCATCTTGTTTTTCAATTTTAATGACCCTATCCCATTCCTCTTTTATTAAAACCATAATACCCCCATGCCCTTTGCCATTTTCTGCTGCTTTATTCCATATTGCTATTTTTTTGTATCCCACAAATTTTGGAGTCCTACATCCATCGTGTTCATGTGTTTCCGTCAGTATGATTATATCTTTGTCTCTAGCAATGGGCCCTAACCCGGGTCCTCTTCTCCAAGGGTAACCTCTACAGTTCCAACTTACCATCGTAAGATGTTCCCGGGTGGGCCATACTCCCTATTTGTTTTGGGTTTGTTTAGATGTGATGTATGCCTTTCCATTTCTTAAATATGCCCGTTTCCCTTCATTCCTTGCTGCCCTCACCTTTTCCCATTCCTTATTTCTTTCTTCCTGCTGTAAAAATGTTAGGTCATCATCTAAATAGAATTGTGACCCTCTCAGCATGCCTCTATTTTTTAGTAACCTTGTTTTATCCTCGTAGCTCATCAATGTGACCCGAATATGCCTATCTCTGCCTCCTTCTCTCAGCCTGCCAATTCTGCTTGCTTTTTTTATCTGACCTTTCCATTGTAATCGATCTGACAAGAAGTCCCTGGTTAAACGATTTGTGTCTTCCCTATCCCCATAATCTTTCAACCCTTTGATGATTATATTTGATAACTTCTCATGTCTTTCTTTCTCTTCTGTTATTTGAATTTTTACTTGCTTCTCTATCAACTCTTTTTGTTGATTGACTGGTTCTTTTACTACTTGAGACCATGTCTTTGCCTTTGCTAATTCATTTCGCAGCTCATTTTCTCTTGTTTCCATGTTTTGGAGTGTTTCTCGTACCTCTTTTATTTGATTTGCATTTGTTTTTTCCACCTCTATTGCATCATTGATTGGGGGTGGATGGCTTGTTTGAGGACATGCCATTCACGCTGACCCATGTTTGCAAGGTTTTGTAGCTTTGACACTTGCTCCTTGAGTTGGTTGTTTTCCTTTTCCAACCTCCGAATGGTGTTTATAACCTCATCTGATTTAGTATCTCTTAATTTCTCCCTCCTTTCCATGCTTTCAAGTTTCTCTTTCATCTTCATTAGCTCTTGCACATAAAGTCTTGGTGCCCACATGAGTGGTGTAGTTGTGGGACTGTAAGTTTCTTCCTCGTCTGAAAACTCATTTTGGTGACCTCCATTTTCCATGTTGAATGCTTTCTTGCGGTTATTTTTGATTTTTTTCTCCTCGCTTGTTTTTCCTTCTGTATTCTCTTGTGTTGTCATTTTGCCTTCGTTTCTTTTATCTTCTCTCTTTTGTTCCCTCTGTTGGGCTAATTGATCTCTTCGTCTGATGATGGTTAGTGCCTTTGATTGTTCCTTATTCTCCACCTGTTTATGTGGTAGAATATTTTTTATTTTTATTTTTTGATATGTCCTCTTCATTGTTGTTGCCCTTGCTCGAGCTTGTCGATGCCTTAATATCCTCCAATATTGTTTCTCATTGACATATATCGGTTCTTGCAATTGTTGCTTCCCTTCTTCCATTGTCGAACCCTTTATACTATTGATCCGATGAAATAGATGTGTAATAAAACCCTCCGTTGCAAACCCTCCTTGCTCTGCAAACCCTCCTCCGCTGCAAACCCTTGTCGAACCCCCTATACTATTGATCCAATGAAAAATATATATAATAAAACCCTCCGTCGTAAACCCTCCTTGCTTTGCAAATCCTCCTCCGCTGCAAACCCATTGAATGAATTTGTGTATATATATTTGTGCAAACCCTCCTCTGTTGCAACCCTCCTCCACTGCAAACCCGTTGAAACAGACTCGACCCTCACTATTTTGTGATGGGAAAATATTTGTCGTATGTTTTGCGTTGTTGTTTGTCGTATGTTTTTCTGATGGTGACTAAAACCCTTTTCAAATTTTTGTTCTAGCTAAAAGCTAGTGGAGCTCGCAACTGGGGTACTGAATGAAGGAACTATATGTCCACGTATTTCTCCTATCTACTTAAATTGTTTTATAAATCGAAAGAGGACGAAAAATGTGCTTACCCGATGAAATAGATGTGTAATACAACACTCCGCCGCAAACCCTCCTTGTTCTGTAAACCCTCCTTGCTCTGCAAAAACCCTCCGCCGCAAACCCTTTAATTTTTTGTGTTGAGATTTCTTATCTGTTTCAGTCTACAGTTCGAATCTTCTCCGTTCTATCAACTTTGCTTCAGTATCCCTTTTTATTGTGCTGAGATTTCTCGTCTGGTTCAATGTACAGTTCGAATCTTCTCCGTTCTATCGGCTCTACTTCAGTATCCCCATGCTCGACTCTGCTTCAGTGACATGGTTGTGTGATTGGGAGGAGACTACAAGTTGATCATGAGGATTTATCACACTAACCAACCTCCACCTTTGAAGTCTTTTTAGTTGGGTTTTGAAAATGTTTGGATTAGATCAGATATATATATTTTAATTATATTATTCGGTTTTATTTAGATTATTAATATATTTGAAGTGTGGGTTAGTAATAAATAATACCTAAAATAGAGGTAAATAGAAAATATTTAGAGGAATATCTGATTATAAATAAATTTACATGAAATTTTTTTAGTAGAAAAAAGTATTTTTTTATAAAGGTATTTAGTAGAAAAAATTGTTTTAAAATAGAGATGAATAGAAAATATTTAGAGGAATATCTTATTATAAATAAGTTTATATATTAGATTTTTTGATAGAAAAAAGTATTTTTTTAAAAAAGGTGTTTGTTATGATTTATCTTTTAAGATATCTAAAAACATTGAACAGATGGATGCAAATAGATGATCTAAAGTTGTAATAGGAGAATATCTAAACAAAAGAAAACACATTAATGATACAAAACAAGTGGATGAATAAATAAAATATGAAGTTGGATGAAATGTTCAAACACTAACAAAGACAAAGACATTTGTTAAGAAAAATTTTAAAGCTCCATATGAAAAAATAATGTCCAAATAATAAGAAAGACACAAAAGCATGTGTTAAGGAACAATTTAGAGCAATTATGTGGAAAAAGTTATCAACCAAGAGAGAACATTATCTTGTTGAATTTAACATTACATCTTATCACTACCAAAAGGTTTATATAAGGGCAAACATCGATTGGAGAGCAAAGATACTCATGGTGATATGAGACATGTAGATGAAAGTGACCCAAAGAGGAACGAGAGGAAAGGATATGTGCCTTTGTACTTCTTTTCCACAAAAGAAAAACAACAATTTTCATTTCAAAGTTTGAAAAAAAAATATAATGAGATGGATATTTTATACCCTCATATAGGCCTTACTAAACAACCCCATTAAGATTTTTTCTAAAATCTTAAATTTCTTTGAAAAGTCTATTAGACTTGATACATAAAAAACTATGAACAACCTAGTGTCAACCTTCAATCATCTTACAAAAGTGTTATTTTGATACTTCAACCTTGGGGCCATCAGTCATCTTACATATATGACCTTAATTATTAATAAAGGTTCAAAAAGAACACAAAAAGTATCCTAAACCACATATTCTATCAAATAGAAACAAATATCAAAAGGGGCCAAATTGTGGTGGAAACTCAATCCCACACACGACTTTTTTGACCAAGTACCAACTAGAATATCCAAGGCAATTTTTGATAAACCATGTGCTTCCTAATTTAATTCTTTATAAATTTGATTGTAAGAGATCTCTGCAAATGATGCTTCTCACAATTTGCCCTGCTCATAATAAGGCCTAAGTATCAAATTCTACATCCCTACTAATATTGAAGCCCAATCCACCACCAATTTTGAGTCCTCATAAATTTTTAGTTTTGTTATTTCTTGTTCCACTGCCATTATTGATAGGGAATTAGGTGTGTGATTTAATAAATTTTAGTTTTTGTAAGGATTAAGGTGTCATTATTATTAAATGCACCCTTATCCGTTCGTGTCTTGTAAATGCCTATTTATAGGCATCTGTTATCAATGGAATATCAAGTTTTGTGATTGTCTTCTATTTCCTTTGTCCTTTGTAATTTGCTCCCATATCATTGGTATCAGAGCAGGTTACGGGTAATAGGCTAGTATTCTCTTCCCCTAAGCCGAGTTTGGTTCATATAGGGAATGAGAACGCTTTTGTAGATCTGTTTGGGAGTGTTACATTTGTTTCGGACACTTGTCATTGTAGGTTTTTCTTTTGCAATTGTGCCCCGCTTCACGGTTTCATCCTGTGTTTCGCCTAGCAACTTTTGACAATCGTAACCCTTCCTTAGTTCATGATGTCGAATTTCGTAAATATTTTTATCGACCTTATCGACATAATTGCACGACTTCATCAAATTCAGCAAACTCAAGTTGTTTTCATCGCTAGTCTTCAACAATTCAAAGCTTACATTATCGTTGTTGTCGATGATGATCTCATTGAATATGATCAAGATTTCACTCTTGATTTCAAAATTGAAGATTTTATAGCCACACCTAGATTCAAATCAAGATCTCTAGGTAAAATTCCCAGTGTATTTTTGTTAGATGATGTGGCTACAATTGTTCCTCTTGTAGATCTGAGCTTTGATGCTCCTATTACTCTTGTTGTGAATTCAAGCTTTGACGTCCATGTTGTTGCATTAGAAGATGTTTCACCGTCTTTCTTGGCAATATCCACATGTTGTTCTCATGCCCAATTGTTCATTTTCATTGTCTCTACATTGGGGTGTTACCCACACCAGCAGTTGCTTCCACGTTTCTAGATTTTTTTGTGTCTCCCAGTCTGATCTACATTTTTAGGTCGCTTCACGATGATGTGGAGATATTTGGTGTTTCAAGACCACTCACCATTTCCTTACTCTCAAACAACATAGAATTTCTTGCTAACCACATATTTCATACCACTATTAGTGGTATGCACATATATTCCTTTAAACCTTTGTCTTTGAACCATTGTTGCATATTCCCCAATAGACTCATTTCTTTCCACTATCTCTTCCCCTTATTCATGGATAGAATAGACCTTCACACTTCTCTTGAGAAAAGGCAATGAACCAGTAGATGATCCATTGTTTCTTCTTTCTTTTTACAAAGGTTGCATTGACTTGGACCCTGCCAAGACCTCTTTTGTAGAAAATCCAATATCAATGCCTTATTAGCCAACACTAACCAAAAAAGAAAAAATTCAAGGGCACGTTCACCTTACAAATATTTCCAAAGGACCTCTTCATTATTATCTTCAAGCATTACCTTGTATTTTTTCTTAGTTGTAAATTATCTACCAGTTGGGTTCTTTGACCATACTAAAGATTCTTCTTGTCTCAACCTTATAAAATCTCTTGTTAGACCTCTTGTATAGTTACTCCATTGCTCAATTTCATTTTCTTCAAAATAATTATTTTTCTAAAAGCCACCCCTAATTCCACAAACTGGTTATGTCCACAAAGGTTTCATCTGCCAATATCTTGAGCCTCTATCTATTAAAGTGTTTTATTAAATTTTGAGATAGTTGGTAATATTATCCAGTCCCTAGCCACACTCCCTAGCCAAGGGTTTTTTCCTAGCTTTAATTTCTTCCAATTTCTTATTTTCTAAGCCAAAAAATTGCATGCTAATGGAAAAGCCTTCACTAAAGCTCTCCAAATGATAGAAGCATTTTTCACTAACTTGATAGGAAGTTAATCCACTCTTTAAATGACATGGAACTCAAAATATTTCTCCTTGATAACCTCGTGTCATAATCCTTTACCAATTAATAATCTACAAAGGCTTTTGATAGCTAGTGCTTTTTGAAAGATATGTATATTCTTAAGTCCCCAATATCCTATCAATTTAGGTTTGGCAATCTTAATGCTCCATTTAACCAAAGTCATAGAATCCTTCTCCCTTCTTCCTATCCAAAGAAAATGGAAGCAATATTACCTTTTGTACTTTAGGGGCAATTGAGACAAATAAGCTTTTATTTTGAAATGCAAGGCATATAGTAATATTTGAGCTAGCTACATTGATAATTTTGTAGTTGAATAATTGCAAGACTTGTTGAAAGTAAAGAAAGTAAGAAAATTCATTATGAAAATTAATAACAAATATTCAATTTTACAAAAATAAAAATCATTGGGTCCAATTTTGGGTTTGATAGTCATGGCTCTTTGTAAAGTTCATGTCTCATAGGTTACTTTTAGCCCGGTGGACGTTAAAAACCTTCAATTATATTATATTTTATTCATAAGGTAGGGATAATATTATAACAAAGTAAGGGACTGGGGGTTTACCCTCTAAAGGGTATGGCAAATGGTCTAGTGCTTTAACAATCAATAAATATAAAGGTTGGAGGAGCGTGGAAGGCTAGAGGCTGAAGGAGCGTGGAAGGCTAGAGGTTGAAGGAGCGTGGAAGGTTGGAGGTTGAAGGAGCATGGAAGGCTAAATGATGAGTTGATATTTGGAGTGTCAAGGCTAAAGGAGCATGGAAATTTGGGTTGGCTAAAGGAGAATGGAAGGCTGAGTTGGCTGAAGGAGCTACTATGAAAGGTTGGGATGTTGGGTGGACGGTTGTTGGGTGGAAGGCTAGGAAGGTTGGTTACAATGAGAAAAATAAAATTGTAAAGTGCGAAGGATTAGGGATTTTTCTTGAAAAATGTCTCATCTTTTAGGAGCCATATCTTCACAAAGAGTTATACGATTAAACTGATTCTTGGATCAACTTGTGCAAAAATGGTCATATGCAAAAACTTGAGCAATATTGAGGGAGATATGATCCTATGAATTCAACCATTCGAAACAAGGGCAGTGACAATTTTTCAAGTCATGAAAAATAAAATTGCAAAGTACGAAGGATTAGGGGTTTTTCTTGAAAAAAATATCTCATATTTTAGGATCCATATCTTCTTAAAGAGTTTTTTGATTTAGCTTATTCTTGGACTAGCTTGTGCAAAATTTGAATAGATTTAAAATGAGTGGTCATATGCAAAAATCCGAGCAATATTGAGGGAGATATGACACCGTGAAGTCAACCATTTGAAACAAAAGTAGTGAAAATTTTTCAAGTCACGAAAAACGAAATTGCAAATATTTGCCAACTAGGGTTCGAACAATGCGAAGAGAAATAAAGGGCTATGACTTCACCAAGGAAGGAAACTAGAAATTCAGATTTGGTAAAGTAAACTATGATAGTACGATGTTTTGGAAATATTACTCTACTAAGATGCAAGGCATATATAGTAGAGGTGAAGTTTTGGCATTGTGAAGGCTACTATAGGAAAATGTCAAGAAAGATGCTAAATTATGGAGTAATTGTATTCATACAAAAATTTGAAAATATCTAGAAAATAAAAATCAAGAATTCAAACATTTTATGTAAAATGATGTAGGTTTCTAGCTATGGTGTGTCAATTGATATGAGAAGTGTATCTATTTGTAAACTCTCAAGCTATAAAGAAGAGTTGTAACTTGTCAAGGGTGGGGGACCCGAGTACAACCACTTATTATCCAGCAAAAAATATATATATTATAACAAAGTATATACTATCAAATATCTTATTAAACCTTGAGTGGTGGGCTAGGCCTATGACCTAAGAAATACTTTGTTGTTATTTTAATTAATATAATTTAACAATTTTAAAAAATTTATAAAAGGTGAAAAAAATATTTTAGTATTTTTATTTTATGGGTTTTTAACATAGTTTAGAAGATCAATTTATTATTGTGTTAAATAGATTGAAAATTACTTTAGATTGTATTATTTCAAAGAAATGTGATGATTTTTTTAATGATAAGCAATGAATCTTGATGGTATAATCATTGTACAAGAGGCCATGCATTATCTTCATTCCATGAGAATTTTAGGTGTTCTTGTAAAACTAGATGTTAACAAATTATATGTTAAAGTTTGTTGGAGCTCCTTATATGTTATTTTTAAAATTTTGGTTTTGATTAAGGTTGGTGTTAGCTAGTTAGATGTTACAACACCCCAAAATATTCCTTTACTAAACTGACCACAAGTGAGTCCTATCTTGTAAGAAGATTTGGATAACTTGTAAACTAAAGAAACTAATACCTGGACCCATGTGATCACAAGAAAGTGAAACCCTAAGCCAACTCCTCTGGCCATTATATTTATGGCCATAAAATTTCTTTAATTTATTAGGCCAACAAATTAATTACCAAGTCTCAAGCAGATAGCTCCTCGGGTCCAGTGAAACCTTCTAGATCCTAGATCTGGCAATCCCTTAGAAAATCTCAAATATTTGTTCCTTCAAATGCGCAAAGGCATATTTATCCTGAGTCGTTCATTTGCTCTAGCCTACTCATGGGTGCCCATAGCAAGAAAGCAAAAACCTCAATTTTTTGGGTGGAATATCTAAACCCATCCAATGGTAGTGCTCTTGATTCACTTAATAGCTTTGAGGTACTCTGGAGTAACATTGAAATTAAAGTTGTAAAGAATGAAGGAGAGGATATGGATACAGTTTTTAACACCCCAAAATAATAACCAAATATATTATCTTATGGAATGCTAGGGGTCTATATGACCTAAATAAAAGAAAAATTGTTAAGGATTTTTTTAAAAAGGAAAAATCTATTTCAATTATTTATTTTTTAAATTTGTAAATATTGAACTAATTTTTTTCAAGTCTCTTTGGAAAGACTTTTTAGTGGTACAAGAAAACCACCCTAGAGGCCATGGTGGTGCTACTATGGTCATGCATTCCTATATTTTAGGGATGGTGGTCAAATTAGGGGTCTAACCCCCACCATAAGACAATTGAGTTTCATATTTCTATTGATAACTTGTTGGGAGTCCTTAATGTTTACCCTCCCAATAATATTGAGAAGAGAGTAAAAAATGTGGGAATGGTTTTCTAAAAATATCCCAGAAAGTCCTATTGGTCAAAAATTTTCCTTAGGTATAAAATGTGTCATTCATGCGCTAGACCCAACCAACATTGAAAGACCAAGAGGAAGAAATACCTCCCATGCCAATCTCTAGAGATGGGCTAGTTCCCTTGCTATTCTAACTAGGGGAATGTAGATTAGAGAACATGAAAGAAATTAAAAAATGCCTGAAAGGGATGGGAAATGTGGCCACAGGCCAGATAGAACAGGGGTGATGAACTAACAACATGATAACTTAACTATACATCGAATCAATAGCAGTCAACACATAAAACTAATAGAAATTAAAACCAGACATCCAACATGTGTAATATCCAAGACTATTCTAGTGTTCACCCTCTATCGTGAGTTAAATCCAGACAGAATAATAAATCACATACAGAGTGGAGAATTTAATAGAAAATAAGCAATAGAAGACACACACATGAATAGAAGTCCAGAGTTAGAGCCAAACATTATCTGTATTGATAGCATAATTCAAGTTATAGAAAGCTTCTAGAAAACGTCCATAATTTTACAATAAAATTGCCAACTTTTACAGAGAATTATTTTGCTTGAAATATTTAATGCACACCCACAAAACATCACGATGGCAAAGAAGATAAGAATTGAGAGGAGAAACACTCATGAAACAAAAACTAGGCATGGACTAAAACCGATGACTCCCTGAAATGTAGCTACATGCCTTCAATGCTATGATAGGTTCAGCTAGTGGCACTGACTCCTTGCTTTTTGGAACCACCCTGGTGAAAGATAAGATTTTAAATTCTAGGAACATCAAGTCTGGAAGCTTCTTGAACAGACTGCATTTAGATGGATAAGGATGCACTTTGTTCAGCTGATGAGAAGCACTTCTAAGGAATTCTAGTTAAGGCAAGGAGGCTGGATAGAAACAGGTGCTAGATGCAAGTATCGATTGCTATGTTTTGCTATTTCTTATCCCGAAATGAGCTCACTTAAAAAATTGTAGCAAACCAACCTACCGCCTTGAAAACAGTGTAGGCATTGAAAATTCAAGGGGTAAAGCGTTGCTCCTTAGGCTGAAATTACTTTACGCTCAAAAATTTGAGTGACATGCCTTACTACATTGGAAGGGGTGCTAGGGTCAAATGGTCAAAGGTTATTGTGCCTTGAAGAACTTCAAAAATACCTTGTGCTCAAATATAGTAGTAAAAATGCCTTGGAGTCTTAAGCGGAGTGCTAGAGTTGAACGGTCAACAGGCAAAGCGCTGCTAGCTTACGCCAAATATGTCTTGCACCTAAAAACTGGAGCACAACTATCTGGAGCCTTGGGAGGTGTGCTGGCATTAAAAATTCAACAACCAAAGAATTTCTAACTTGGAGCAAAAATGCCTTGCACTAGAAAGTAAAACACAATGTCATTTAACCTCGGGAGACAAGCCAAAGTTGAACGGTCAAAGGCCAAAGTGTTGTGGACTAGAGCGTAAATGCCTTACGCCTAAAAAATGAAGTGCAATGCCTTGGGAACGTACTTAACCCTTTTTCCTCAAACCTGCTATTGTGCTTTAAAAACTCAATGACCATTTCACCCAGCTTTCTTATCCCAAAACTGCATTGCGCTCGAAACTGAAGCAAAATGACTGCCCCCATACTTAGCATTTTTATTTCATTTTATGGGCTACACCATTGAAAAGTGAAATATTAAAGCACTTTCAGTAGGAGTAAAATAAAATTACACTTGGAAAGCAGAGCGAAACATCTGTTTCAACACTTAGCAATTTTTCATTAAAATTATTGTTCTTTGCGCCCTTAAAAGGTTAAAACCCCAAGCACTCCTAGAAGACTCCGAAAAGGCTTTGCGCTTTGAAAGAGAAGCATAAAGGGAATGGTCTCCACATCACTTCAAATAGGTTCATTTTGAACAGTCAAATTCCAAAGCATTATTTTCTATTCTGAAATTGCATTGCATCCTCTAATCGGGGTAAAAATACCTTGTACTTAGAATGTTTTGTGTAAAATTGTGGTTGCGCTCAATTAGGGCCTGAAAATGCCTTGCACTCTCCAACATTGAAAAAATTCATGGGTGCTCTTACGTTTTCTCTTCTAGATTTTTCTCTTGTTGTTGTATGGCCCAAAATGGGCTTGCTCTCCGCTTTTGCCCTAAAACAAACCGCCCTTGACAAGGGGAAAACCTTGTACGCTGAATAAATAGAAAACTGCACCAGCCATAACTGACAAAGTGTAATAGAGAAATCAAGAAAGAGAAAATGCATCTATGTAAAGAAGAAAGCTTCAAGGAAGGAGAAATTATAGAACAATAAAAATTTATATAGAGGAAGTCAATGTGGCAGGAAATGCCAACATCTTTGGTGGCTTGTGGGGGAATTGAGCTTACCTCAATGTTGAAATCCTAGGCCTTATCTTTTGGGCTCAGAGTCACTATCGTTATCTTCTTCTGAGTGCTCAATCATAGTAGTAGACTCTTCCTCCAACCTTTCTCTTTATGCTTCTTCATCTTCTTTTTGGGATTCATGACCCTCTTCTTCTCCTTTGCCTCCTTCCTCTTTTGGGTCATCATGTTGTTGAGGAGGATCCGTGTACAGGAGACGCTCATATATTGATTCATAGGTGGCTTGGACTAGGGTCTAGACTTCTTCTTGGAATGGAGTGTGGTCTTGGAGCTCTTTGACCAGGTACTCAAAAGTTTCAAGTTGATCCGCATCAGCGAAGTTAGCCCTCTAGCTAAGGTCCACCAAATAGGACTTGATCCACACAAACTTTATCGTTAACTAGAGTACTTGAGCTTGTGAAATAAGCTCACTCCAATTGTCAATATCTGAAGTATCATCCTCAAAGGCATCCCACACTGGACCAAGATCTTCCTTTGTCAAAATGGTCTCATCCTGGCCAGTGAATCTAGGGAAACCAAGGTGTGTGAGAGCATCAAAAATACATCTGAGAGATGCATCTTTCCTGCTCGAACGCATCCAACAACTTTCTCACCTCTTGGGCTCTTTTATACTTTGTGAAGTAGGATCGCAATGTAATTTTTGCATTTTCCCAGGAACAAGCAAGCTAGAAGTCTATTTTTTCTAGGATTTTTGCCTTTCTTACCAACTCCAACCATCGCTCAATATGCCTCTCAACATCCTCCACAATGGGTCCATTGCTAGAAACCTTCTACTTGACCTCCAAAATAAATGTGAGTACTGTTATTACCTCGTGTGCCCTTACTTTGAAATTTGATAGGAAGTGATTGTGAATCTCTTTGATGCAGTCTTTTGTGAAGACCTTTATTTGTGTCGCCTTTTCATCAACTTAGCCTGTAGGTCCTGGACCTGAGCGTTGGAAGCCTACAATTAGATTTTCTTTTCTGTAAGTGCTTGGAAGCACTGCTCAGATTATTTTCTATAACTCTCCATCTCCTACTCTAGGTTGGTTACATGTTGTTGCAACTACTCATATTTAGCCTAAGGCACCTTTAGTTGTGCTCTTATATGCACCAAAGTCTCCTCCAGCTCTACATTTTTAGAATCAACCTCGTAGAATCGAGTCTTTTAGTGCTCACTATGAAAGTAGATGGTGCCTATTTCAACCCTAATGTTCCCGATCTTGTCAACTACACTGATTGTTTTCATATATTTGATAGTATGTTGGAAGGAATAGTCCATAAGCATCAATTCCTCTAGGGGATTTTGCACCTAGGGCACCTTCTCCATTCTGTGGAGCCTCATGTTTTTTGGATCAAATATGACCCTCCTTTCTATCTAAGTTGGAGCCTGTACTTTTCTTTTTTCTAGCCCTTGAGCTAGCATGAGGAGATATGTTGTGCTAGGTGTAGGATTTATGCTATCGAATCCTCTTGAATAACATCTAGCTCCAACCCTGTTGGTTCCTCTATACCAAAGAGTGGGGTGAAAGGGAACAAAGCTTGTTGTGGAAAAACTTCATAAAGTGACTCAAGAACAGCCAAGGAGGTGACTATGGCAACCTTGGGGAATGTTGAGGTTTGAACAATGATGACTAAAGTATTGGGTATCAAGGCTGAGACATCAATGGGTACCATTGCTACTTTTGAGGAGTTGCATGAGGGAAAAAATAGGCTAAGACTAAATACAACTGTAGACACAGTAATAGGGTGGATAGAATCCTGAGGGACAGGTATGAAAGATACAAGAAATGTGAATACATTTGATACAGACACAAAAGCATAAAATATATGAGAGACAAGAGGTAAGGATAATGGGGGAAACAACTGTGATGCCAGGTGAGGATAGACTAAGACAGGGACACCAAATGCGACTTGGGTGGAAACTAGATTTCGATGTTGAAAAGGAAATGCATCAAAGGGACAGAATGGAGAAGAGGTAAAAGAGAGAACGCACCTTCAAACTCAAACAATGCTAGAGTTGAAGTGGTATATTTTTGCGTGATTGGAATCATTTCTCTCTCTTTATCTGATGCTTTCGCTTCTAGGTCAATGAACAGGATCTCCTACTATGATTGTTGTGGTTGTTGTTGGTCATCAAATCTGCCTAGGAAAGGATTTGGGTGAGTGTATGCACCCTAGACCTAGACCAACATTGAAAGGCCGAAGGGAAGAGATGCCCCTCGTGCCAATATCTAGAGAAAGGTCGACTCCTATGCTAAACTACTTTGGTGTTTTGAGATAAGGGATGCAGGAAAGAGATAAACAGAGTAAGGATGCAGGAAAGAGATAAAAAGAGTTAGGGTTAGAGAAAGAAATAAAAAAGGGGTAAGGGAAGAGAGATCAATGATTTAAAGTGGGAGAGAACAGGAAGCACGATCACTAACTAACAACTTGAATAGCAACAAAGAACACCAAGAATAAATGAAAGAAACACCACATTAACCTTCCTATGTATCCTCTGAGCGAGCTCCAGGATTCTCCTTCTCCCTTTCATCAAAATTTAGGGTTCAAAGTAACAACGATTAGGACAAGCAAATATAACATAAACCACAACCCACCAGGTAGCATAAAAGAAAACCAATATAGCGTTTTTCCTCCCCTATGTATCCTTCGGGAGAATTTTAGCATACAGTCCCCAATCGCACACCGAATTTAGGATTTAGAGTCACAGTATGCAAATGAGGAAAGACAAAAGAAATAAACATAGAAGGTAGCATACAAGAGAGAAATTGAGCCCAAAGGTCTTTAGTATTAATCGCAGGACATCAAGTTACAATAGCTTTCTAGCAGAAAGTTCCCCCTCTTTCTTACATTACAATGCCTGGGTTTTTATAGAGGACCCGACCCTCTGAGTCATTATTACATAGAATGGCGAAGTATACTCTTGAGATCTGTGAAGTCGGCTCCTCGCGGCCCTCATGACTGAGCTCTCAAATCCATTACCAGAACTAGCAACTGTGACCGAGTCAACCGCGAAAACATGCATTGATGAGCCGTCTGAGTGTCCTTGGTTTTTAGGTGCAATGCTCGAGTGGCCGCCATGCTTGTCGAGCTCTCCTTCAGGGACTGATACTTCACTTCCAATTGCCAAAAATGAGCAGCGAGCTTACCGGGCAAGTAAAAATGCATTTATGAGGCACTTGATGGTCTCGGGAAAATACTTGGCTTGGAGTGTGTGCCCCTTTTGAGTCATGAAAAAGCAACATGTCATGATATCATGACATTTCTATGTCTTCAGCTTGGTTCTTCTTCTTGCATCACAAAAATATGACATGTCACGAAATCGTGACATTTCTATGTCTTTGTCCTCTTTTGTTGCTTTGAGCCATGAAAATGCAACATGTCGCGATATCGCGACACTTTATCTTTCTTGCGCTTTCTCCTTGCTTTGAGCCACGAAAATGCAACATGTCGCGATATCGCGACACTTTTTCTTTCTTGCTCTCTCTTGTCGCTCTCGATCGCAAAAATGCAACATGTCGCCATATCGTGACACCTTTTTCTTCTTGCTCTTCCTCCTTGCTTTGAGCGGCAAAAATGCAACATGTCACGATATCGCGACACTTTTTCTTTCTTACTCTCTCTTGTCGCTCTCGGCCGCAAAAATGCAACATGTCACGATATCGTGACACTTTTTCTTTCTTGCTCCCTCTTGTCGCTCTCGACCGCGAAAATGCAACATGTCGCGATATCGCGACACCTTTTCCTTCTTGCTCTTCCTCCTTGCTTTCGGCCACAAAAATGCAACATGTCACGATATCGCGACACTTTCTCTTTCTTGTGCTTTCTCCTTGCTTTGAGCCACAAAAATGCAACATGTCGTGATATCGCGACACTTTTTCTTTCTTGCGCTTTCTCCTTGCTTTCGACCGTGAAAATGCAACATGTCGTGATATCGTGACACTTTTTCCTTCTTGCGCTTTCTCCTTGCTTTCGGCCATGAAAATGCAACATGTCATGATATCGCGACACTTTTTCCTTCTTGCGCTTTCTCCTTGCTTTCAGCCACGAAAATGCAACATGTCGCGATATCGCGACACTTTTTCTTTCTTGCCCCCTCTTGTCGCTCTCGGCCGTGAAAATGCAACATGTCGCGATATCGCGACACCTTTTCTTTCTTGCTCCCTCTTGTTGCTCTCGGCCACGAAAATGCAACATGTCACGATATCACGACACTTTCCTTGTTTTCGACCACGAAAATGCAACATGTCGCGATATCGCGACACTTTTTCTTTCTTGCGGCGAAGCTATCTTCTTTGGCTTGTTTGGCAGCGAAGCTTTTTCTTCTTCATTTTGTGTACAAGGGGGTGGCATTGAAAGCCAAAATTGCTGCAACACTTACAAATACTTTCGAAGCAACAAAAAGAAATACTTTTGCAAAAGGAAAGACTATACAAAATTTTGATTTTTTTGATTTTTTTCTACCCCTTGTGCAATGTGACAAAATTGTCAACATTCTTGGCGGCTCGCGGGGCATTTAGCTTGTCTGAATGTAGAGATCCCAGGCCTTTATCCATTGGGCAACAGAGTCATTCCCATTGTCCTCTTCTCTGACTATCCACTGACAACATTTTTTTTTTTTTTTGTGCCTAAGCTCCTAAGCAACACTTAGCACTTTCGGCACTTATTTACTAGCTGGGCTATTTACAGTATTTACACAAAATTTTGTGACATGATTGGCATGCCGCCACCATAAACCCAGCTTCGGGTGCCTATCCGGTGAACCTGCAATGTTCGGACCAGATCTGATTGAACTTTAGTTGATCCTTGAAGTTCGGATAACCTCTTCCCAAAGTTGTCCATGTTGCAAACAGAGTGCAACATGGCAGGTTGTCACTCCTGCCAGTACCCATACTGGTGATGAATGATGTGTCAAAGAAGTTCGCCGCATGGGGGTCTTTTGTGGGTACCGGTTGTGGTGATGGCTGGAACCAATACCACCATTTTAGAGAGTCCATCGGCTGCGGACTCTTGAATATGAGCTCCTCCAACTTCTTGCTGCGACAACAGGGCTTTTCCCGTGATAAGTCTGCTTCCAGGATCTCCTTGGGCTCAGCCTCTTGATGAGGCATGCTTAATGGGCTCTGGCTGAATACTTGCATGCCATCCACTGGGATACAAAAAGGGTGCAAAAATGTGCCCTCTTTGTTCTCAGGTTTCGCCACTTGAGTCTATTTCTCTCCTTGGCCCATCTCCTGATGGAGATTGCAAGCAACCATATTGTTCATTGTCGGGGCAAAGCTTGCATATTCCCATCATTGGCCTTGGATGAAATTTACCTCTTGAGCTCCAAACGACTGCATCTCAGGTCTCTGCTCAGTATGAGGAATCTTCCATGGTGAATACTATGTAGGATAGATAGGAGCAACAAATATTGGAGAAAGTGATGGAGTTTCCCCCCACTGCCACTTTCCAGATAGGAGCAGGAGCTGCTCTGCTCGTACTGCTTCCTCAAATATTTGAGGAAATCTTTGTTCACCTGATTGCAGTAAGAGGAGGCTCATGTCCGGGTGAAAGGCCCAAACATAGAAGAGGTGGGCTTGGGCGGGCATCGGTTGGATCTCTCCTGGAATTCTCTTCCAACTTCTATAGAATCGGACATTGAAGTCCGTGATGCTCTCCAGAGGTGTTCTTGTGATGGTGGAGAGGTACATCAAAAGCTGGAAGGGGTCTTGAGAGCCATCAAATGTTTTGATTAGCACTCCCGCTAAGTCATCCCATGAGCAGATGCTTTTACGCCCGAGTAGTCTATACCACTGCAGCGCCCTTCCTTCCAAAGATAGAACCAGAAGTCTGATCATGACATCTTCATGGGTTATGTCATGGAGGGTCGCTAGAGCAGCAACATCTTCAAGGTGCTCTTGGGCCATTCCCTTAGTGCCATTGTATTTCGTCAATGTCTTCAAGGCACTTTTGGGAATTTCATGGTAACTTGGGAGATTCAGAGGGCCACGATCATCCCAGATGGGATAGCATACCCTCTCCATTATAGCAGTGGCCTGCAGAGATCACGGTTCTTGCCACTAAGTCAGAGTTGCCAGGTGAACATTATTTTCTTCGCTTGTGAGGTCAAGGCTGCTCACCAAACCTTGATTCCTCTAGGGTGTCTTATTTTAGCTTTAAAAGGCACCTACGATCAAGAAATTTGGATCTTCAGCTCAGTCAGAGTCGCCAGGTGATTTTTCCAGATGGAGGTAAGCCAGAGATTCACCAAACTCGGGCTTCCTTAAAACATGGGACCAGTGTCCCACCGGGCGTGCCAAAATTGTTGGCCCTGGTGGAGACGGGTTAGAGATTCATGCTTAAAAAATGGGACCTTGGTCCCACTGGGCATGCCAAAAATTGTTGGTCATCAAATCTGCCTAGGAAAGGATTTGGGTGAGTGTATGCGCCCTAGACCTGGACCAACATTGAAAGGCCGAAGGGAAGAGATGCCCCTCGTGCCAATCTCCGAAGAAAGGTTCGCTCCTATGCTAAACTACTTTGGTGTTTTGAGATAAGGGATGCAGGAAAGAGATAAACAGAGTAAGGATGCAGGAAAGAGATAAAAAGAGTTAGGGTTAGAGAAAGAAATAAAAAAGGGGTAAGGGAAGAGAGATCAATGATTTAAAGTGGGAGAGAACAGGAAGCACGATCACTAACTAACAACTTGAATAGCAGCAAAGAACACCAAGAATAAATGAAAGAAACGCCACATTAACCTTCCTATGTATCCTCTGAGCGAGCTCTAGGATTCTCCTTCTCCCTTTCGTCAAAATTCAGGGTTCAGAGTAACGACGATTAGGACAAGCGAATATAATAGAAACCACAACCCACTAGGCAGCATAAAAGAAAACCAATATAGCATTTTTCCTCTCCTATGTATCCTTCAGGTGAATTTTAGGGTACAGTCCCCAATCGCACACCGAATTCAGGATTCAGAGTCACAGTATGCAAATGAAGAAAGACAAAAGAAATAAACACAGAAGGCAACATACAAGAGAGAAATTGAGCCCAAAGCTCTTTAGTATTAATCGTAGGACATCAAGTTATAGCAGCTTTCTAGCAGAAAGTTCCCCCCATTTCTTACATTACAATGCCTGGGTTTTTATAGAGGACCCGACCCTCTGAGTCATTATTACACAGAATGGTGAAGTATACTCTTGAGATCTGTGAAGTCGGCTCCTCACGGCCCTCGTGACTGAGCTCTCAAATCCATTACCAGAACTGGTAACTGTGACCGAGTCAACCACAAAAACATGCATTGATGAGCCGTCTGAGTGTCCTTGGTTTCTGGGTGCAATGCTCGAGTGGCCGCCATGCTTGCTAGGATCTCCTTCAGGGACTGATACTTCGCTTCCAATTGCCAAAAATGAGCAGCGAGCTTATCGGGAAAGTAAAAATGCATTTATGAGGCACTTGATGGTCTCGAGAAAATACCCGGCTTGGAGTGTGTGCCCCTTTTGAGTCGCGAAAAAGCAACATGTCGTGATATCGTGACATTTCTATGTCTTCAGCTTGGTTCTTCTTCTTGCATCGCAAAAATATGACATGTCATGAAATCACGACATTTCTATGTCTTTGTCCTCTTTTGTTGCTTTGAGCCGCGAAAATGCAACATGTCGCGATATCACGACGCTTTCTCTTTTTGCGCTTTCTCCTTGCTTTGAGCCATAAAAATGCAACATGTCGCGATATCGTGACACTTTTTCTTTCTTGCTCTCTCTTGTCACTCTCGACCATGAAAATGCAACATGTCGCGATATCGCGACACCTTTTCCTCTTTTGCTCTTCCTCCTTGCTTTGAGCCGTGAAAATGCAACATGTCGTGATATCATGACACTTTTTCTTTCTTGCTCTCTCTTGTTGCTCTTGGCCGCGAAAATGCAACATGTCGCAATATCATGACACTTTTTCTTTATTGCTCCCTCTTGTCGCTCTCGGTCGTGAAAATGCAACATGTCATGATATCGCAACACCTTTTCCTTCTTGCTCTTCCTCCTTGCTTTTGGCCACAAAAATGCAACAGGTTGTGATATCGCGACGATTTCTCTTTCTTGCGCTTTCTCCTTGCTTTGAGTCATGAAAATGCAAATGTCGCGATATCGCGATGCTTTCTCTTTCTTGCGCTTTCTCCTTGCTTTCGGCCACAAAAATGCAACATGTCATGATATCGCGACACTTTTTCCTTCTTGCGCTTTCTCCTTGCTTTCGGCCGTGAAAATGCAACATGTCGCGATATCGCGACACTTTTTCCTTCTTGTGCTTTCTCCTTGCTTTCGGTCGCAAAAATGCAACATGTCGCGATATCGCGACACTTTTTCTTTCTTACTCTCTCTTGTCGCTTTCAGTCGTGAAAATGCAACATGTTGTGATATCGCGACACCTTTTATTTCTTGTTCCCTCTTGTTGCTCTCAGCCGCAAAAATACATGTCGCGATATCGTGACACTTTCCTTGTTTTCGACAATGAAAATGCAACATGTCGCGATATCGCGACACTTTTTCTTTCTTGCGGTGAAGCTATCTTCTTTGGCCTGTTTGGCAGCGAAGCTTTTTCTTCTTCATTTTGTGTACAAGGGGGTGGCATTGAAAGCCAAAATTGCTGCAACACTTACAAATACTTTTGAAGCAACAAAAAGAAATACTTTTGCAAAAGGAAAGACTACAAAATTTTGATTTTTTTGATTTTTTTCTACCCCTTGTGCAATGTGACAAAATTGTCAACAATCGCTAAATTAGTTGCACCTGCTACACCGACACAGGGACTCCTATCCCATAGTTGTTGATGTTGTAGGGAGGTTTGCACCAAAGGGATGGGATGTAACAGTTCGTGACTTCTTTGCAATTTTGGTGGATAAAAGCATTGTAGTAGCACTCCTCTTCTTTGGAGTGATCTCTTCTTCAAGGAGCAGTTGCATCCCCTTCCTTTCGACAAGCAGGTCCTACTAAGTATGCTATAACTGTACTTCTATCATACCTTCCACCCTGCTAGGACTTTGTATACTCCTAGGTACGATGTTAGCAAACAGGATAGGCTGATAAGTGTTGCAATTTACATTGTATACTTGGGAGAAGTTCTCATCCATGACAAGCCCTAAATCAGACGTCTCTTTCTTGTTGTGGACCCTCATGATCCACCAGTTGGAAATTTTTTTTTAGGACCAATCAAGCCATTTGTCCTTCACCACTTTGAATAGATCATCATCAAGATCATGCATTGGATTTGATGAGGGGTCATACTCTGCTTCCATTTTATAGAATTTGTGCCACTGGAGGAATGACATCATTCTCTCCACATACCACTCCAAATCAAGCCCTAAAGGATTGTTACATTGGGCATCAATATCTAGGCATGAACAGTTATGAAAGTTCTTCGCCCCAATCTTCCCCTTGAAAATGTCATGCAGGTCGTACTTCAAGTACTAGGGAAGCTCAACCAAGCAAATATCATACAACATTACAGCTAGAAAAGCATTCTACCTGTTATTTGTGACCTTGATGTCACCGAGCTGTAGAGGCCAAGGGTAGGTGTGTGGATTCCTCCTTCCATGCCCATATGTGTCATTAGAAAAGTCACACTACTAGGTGAATTTGAGGGCAAACAAGTATTCAGTCATGTAGTATGACAATAGAAAGTGTTTTCCAGTGAACCCGTAGATGTAGACAACGAGACCTTGAGTGAGATGGAAAACATTGTTGAGGTCCGTCTGCACTACTTGATCTCTCATCTATCTTGCCACTCGCTCGTAGGTATTGTAAATAAGCTCCAAGGTTAGACCGAGGAAAATCTTGTTGAAGTTATAATGGTACTCGCGTCTTGATAGACTCTGAGTCCACTCATAAACAGGGAGCACCTTGCCTTCTGCATTTGTGTAGGTTGTGTCAATGAAAGTGAATTTGTTGTGAATGTGGTAGAAGAAATACCATGCAAGAAAAGAGCAAGACTAGAACATCATGTCTCTTCTGCTTTGCACATCGGTCAGCTGGAATTGTATTAGTCATGCCACCCATTTTGTCTAGTCAAAATATATCGGTTTGGTACCCGACTTCATGGTGGCGGGCACGAGAACTCACTATGCAAAATGCACTCAACAAGTGAAGCCTACCATTTATATACTGTCATATTTGTAGCCAGTCCCATAACCCATTCCAGCATGGAGTATAATCCAGGGTGCTTGAATGCCCTTAAGGATGTTGATAGGTCGGTTAATACTTCAAGAAATTTTGGATTTTCCCTCAGTTGCGATTCCATGAACCAACACATTTGCTCCATGTTGGTGTACCTTTCAATCTACTCAGTACAACCGATTCTTCTGACAATGAAGTCCTTAGGGGGATTTTCCCCATAGGTAAAAGCCTCTTGGATATCCTTAGTAGATATAGAGAACAACTTCTCTTTCATAGCATTTCAGACCGTTCTAGTCATGGGATCATAGAACTTGGTGATGGCACAAATCAACTCTGGGTAGTGGTGCATAGGTGTGCACAGGTACCAGTATAAGTGGAAATAATAAGTGATCGTTTACTTATTTTTAGCAGATACCTTTGTCAGCATGATTTCAAAATTTTCGCACAGCTTCTCCACGCTCGTTTTGGTGAGAACGAAGTCCCAATTTTTTCTCAATTTATCTTTAGGTGGGGGCGATGGTACTTTCTCCTTCTCATTTTTCTCACCCTCCACCTTCTTTGGGGCCTTTTCCTTCTTCGAGACCCTCTCTTTCTTTGGATTGATGCTCTTTTTTCCTATTTTGACCTAGATTTTACCCAAGCGCTTACTAGAAATGGCAAAAATGGTGCCTCATTATTGCTTAACATAGTATTTTATCAGTAATTCTCACTCTGATTTCGATAAATAATGTTGCAGCAAAACCTTTGATAATTTCTCTTAGTTAAATTAAAGCATAGCGATGGCTCTTTTTATAGCCCAACAATTTACCTACCATATTAATGGTGCTTGAGCAGAGTAAATACCTGGGGCAATCGTGGGCATAGTGGAGGATTTGTGGCACACCACTTTGTATGTTGAGCGTACCTTCCAATGATGAATTAGTGCACAGGGCCAAAATCTACCTTGGAAAACATGAAGCATCGCCCATTTTTAAATCCCCATGCACAATTTTTAGGATTAACAACTTTCCTCAGGGTGTGTGCTTGTTGGGCATTATCTTAGGTTGTGAGCCCATGCTATTGGAGAAAGCACAATTTCCTCCTACTTTTAAACATGTTTTCAACAATTTCTAGGAGTGCAACAGCTACCTCGAGAGTGATGCTGGGGTGAGAAAATTCAAAGGGACTTTCTCCCTTAGAATGCTCAAAATTATCTTACGCTTGCCTACTAGGATGAAATTGGAATGGGGCCCACACAGGTTTCTCTCTCTTGGGTGCACCTTTGAAAAAATTAATGACTATTTCACTTTATAAAACCCCCAAAAAGGTCTTGCACTATAAAACAAGGGTGAAACATCTTTGGGTCCCATCGCAATGGAAGTTACGCGATGGTGGAAAAGTCAAATATCTAAGCACTTTTGCATAACTCAAAAATACCTTACACTCTCCAGTCGTGATAAAATGGCCTTGCAACCTTGGGAGTTGTGTTGGTGTTTGAAAAGTCAAATGCCAACATGCTACTACCTTGGAGCGAAAGCACCTTGCACTGAAAAGTGGAGCGCAATACGTGTTTCAACACTTAGGAATTTTTCTTCTTGATTTGTGGGCAACATCGTTGAAATGTCAAAGGCCAATTTGCCTTCTCCAAATCTAAAATGGAATTGCACTGGCACACTAAGGGCAAAATAACTTTTGATTGTGACTTACAGATTTGGCCTTTAGTTTTGACTTGGCTTCACCTCTGTTTTTTACTTTCATTCCTTAGAGCATCGAAACATAGCTTCATTCTATTCAAAGATCTAAACTCCCTTCTACCGGATGATAGGGCATTCATTTCTAGTACTGAACTGCTTTCACCAGGCGATGATAATCTTGCAAACCAGCCATTCCTTAGCTAATTTTTTAGGTGCTTGAACTGCTATTCTCTCTTAGCTCAATAAAAATGCACAAACCAAACTGAAATAAAATACCTTACAAGCTCTTCAGAACCACTCCATACCAGCTAGACCTCTAGCCAAAAATTGCGCTACTAACAGCGCGAGAGGGAGCGAAGAGACCTAAACTCCAAAAAAGCAACTATGTACAAGCAAACAAGGAAAATAAAAAATACGCATAGACTAATAAAAATTTTCATACTACCTCTCACTGGTAGTATGCCATCAAATGAAGGTCATAAACTGATAGCAGAAGAGTAAACTCGTCTAGATCTTGTAGGTGAAGGAGTTAACCTGATGGACCTCAAAAATTTTGAAATGGGCCCTCCCAGAATGCATTAAATTTATCATGATTTCTAGGCTTGGACTTCTTCTCATTCCATTTTAGCACCAAGTTGCCAACCTAGAAAGTTCGGTCAAAGATTATTTTGCTGAACCAATTTTTTTGTGGTTATGATATGCTTCATGAAAGCCTCATAGGCTTTTTTCCTTTCCTCCTCCAACTACAGTAGTTAGGCTATTTTGATGCTGATAGGGTCAAACCCTTCATCCTCATTGTCAAATGATCAGAGAGACTGCAACGCGGGAAATTCAATATGCATGGGGAGCATTGCTTCCTTCCTGTACACTAGGGAATATGGGAACATCTTGATTGATTTCTTGATAGAAATATGGTCATCTTATAATGCAAAGTCCATAATCAGATTCCAGCTCTGCTTATTGTCCTCCAATGTCCTCTTCAGGATTCGAAGTAAGTTTTTGTTTGTAGACTCTACCAAACCATTACCTTGTGGTAAATACCTTACTTGCAAATGCACACATTTTGGCTTCGATGAAATGGGATTTATTTTTAGTTACTATTGCATCCAGAATCCTAAAACGAGCTATCAATCCTTCTAGAAAGGCGATGACAACATCCTGGTTAGCTTACTTGGTGGGCACTACTTCTGCCCACCAAGTAAAGTAGTCTATGGATGTTAGGATATACTTATGCCCCATAGAATAATTAGGATCTATCATCCCAATGAAGTCTAAGCCCCACTATTGAAATGGAGCCTCGACCTGAATCGGGTGCAAGGGTAGAGAAGCATTCCTAGTGCGACTGACATACCTTTGACATTTGTCGCACTTTTGGCTAACACTGAAGGTATCAACAAAAATTGTAGGCCAATAATAGTATGCTTTTGTTATTTTCAAGGCTATTTCCTAAAAAATGGCCCCCAAAAATTCCATAATGGAACTTGTTCAAGATTTTATTTTTTTCTATCCCCCTGACACATCTCAAGAGGAAACCATCAATATTTCGATAAAACAACCCACTTGGCAACAACACATATTTGTAGGCCTAAAACCTGAACCTTCTCCTCTATGAAGTATTGAGGTCAGAAGGGAACTGACCAGTACTAAAGTACTCTACTAGGTCTTCCATCTAATCATTATCTATGGCAGACCGATTTGCACAATTACTCTCCTACGTTGGATCATCCCACTAGAAATTCATCACCTCTAAGGCGGCACTCTAGAAAAGTTCTTGGTATAAGGCTCAGCCACGGACCAGTTTAGTGGGTTGGACCTCTATGTCAAACTCTTGGATCTTGGAGATCCAACCTACCATTTTGTTGCTTAGGTCGCCTTGAATGATGAAGTTTCTAACATCAGGGTACACCACGTACACTATCATCCTGCTCTAGGAGACAAAATTTTGAAACTTATTTAGTGACTGCATCACCGCATGCACTTGTATTTCAATGAAGTTATACTTTTCTTCATGTGGGTGGATGACTTGACTGAGGAATGCTATAGGGTGCTCTTTCCCATCCTCATTTTTTTGGGTAAGGACAATTGCATAGCTCTTTGGTTCTCTGATAACATAAAGGATAAAATCCTTGGAGTAGTTAGGGTTCACCATAATGGGGGCCTAGGTGATTCTCTCATTTATCTCTCTAAATTCCAGGCTTCTCTCTTCGATCCATTGGAACTCAACATCTTTCTTGAGGAGCTCAATCATCAATTTGACTACCTAGGCAAAGTCAGTTAAATTTTTGAATAAAATTAATCTGCCCAAAGAAGTATTGGAGGCCATTATTGTCTGTTGGTAGTAGTATCTTTTGGAGGGCTTATGCCCTGGCAGGATATACAGCTAGTCCCTTCTTCGATATCATGTGTCTAGGAGCTTGCCTTCTTTAAGCATGAAAATGGATTTTTCTGGGTTGATGAAAATTTTGAATTCCTGGTACATCTCAAATACTTAGCGCAAATGTAGGCCATGTTCCTTCCTTTTGTGGGAGAAAACAGTCATATCATAATATAAATTATAATGATGTGATTGAGTAACACACCAAAGGCTACGTCCATCGCTCTTTGGAAATTTGCTCTAGCATTTGAGAGACCGAACAACATGCGCTGGTAGGCGAAGGTCCCCCACTTGGTGGTGAATGCGTTCTTGAACTGGTCTTCATCTTTCACCCATATCTAGTTGTACCTAGAGAAGCCATCTAGAGGAGAAAATCTCTACGCTTCTACCACTACATGGAGAATCTAGTAAATTTGGGGAAGCGGGTAATGGTCCTTTAGTGATGCCTGGTTGAGATTTTGAAATTCAAAACACAGGAGGATGTCTTCGTTCTTCTTACATATCGGGACCATGTTGGCCATCTAATAAGAGTGCTTTATTGGGTATATGATTTTGGCCTCTACAATTTTTAAGAGTTCGACCTTCATCAAGACTTCTATTTTTGGATTGATAGGCCTTTGCTTTTGTCGGAAAGGTTTTACCCCTTCTTGTAGTTCAATGGTGTGTTGGAAGATGGACTTGGCATACCATTTTAAGTCTCTGTTGCTCTAGGTGATGATATATGAATATTCTCTGTAGAGGGTTCTAATTTGATTGATTTCCAACGAAGTGCAAATAGTTCCCACATTAATGGTTTTTTTAGATTTTAGTTCCAGCTCCTCATATTCTCTTACGTCCACCTTTATCTTGTGGGTGAGGGACCTATTGTCCTGGTCAAATAGAATTTCAAGGGTTATTAAACCCTTGGGGATGTAATCATTCTTCAATTGAATTAACCCCTCATATTCTTCGTCATTGAGGGTTTAGTCTTCAATGTTGCCTGCTTTGTCTATCAAAAAATTGACTATATGCTCGTTACTATCAAAAACCTGCCAATGGATGTCTTTGTCAGGTATTGAATGTTGGTAAATCATCCTCACTACCTTTAGCTTTTGCATTACATTCTCTACGGGGAAGCATCTAGCTCCAATGGATTTTAGGACATCTGCGTGCTTATTTTGCTCTCACAAAATAGACTAGATTTTCAAAGCCAAGAAAGACTCTAGTAGGTCCCATACCTTATTACGGTATGCCTTTAGATAGTGTTGCTTTGCAACACAATTATTAGTTACCTGGTTACAGATCAGCTCTGAATAACCAAAGATCTACAACTATTTTATTCTGAGTTTCTCCACCTTTTGTAACCCGAAACATAGGGCTTCATACTCAACGACATTGTTTGTACAACTCCACGTGAGCCTGTATGAGTAAGTTTTCTAATTTTTGGATGGGGATACAAGGACAACTCCTACTCCAATGCCATTCTTGCATCGGACACCATCAAAGAATAGATTCCATAGTTGATCATCCATGGGGTCTTGATTGCTCGGTACCTTAGCCTTTTCAGGCTTGATAATTGAGTAACACCCGATTTCATATTCGATCATGGCATTAAAATCATGCATAGAGAACTCATCCTCCATGCGAAGCTCATCCAGAGTCCATCCATCAACTCTACCTTTTCTTCTTCTTCTTCCTCTACTTCATCAATGAGGTTGACTGAGTCCATTGGTTTTTTCGCATCCTAGATCCTTTCAATGTGAAAGGTAGAGGGCTTTTCATTAAAAAAATTATCTTCCTTCCTCTTAAGGGGATCTCTAGGTGTGAATAATCTAGAGACAAATAGACTCCAAACTTGGCAGTGAATTTCCTTGATAAGAACATGCTAAAATAGGGCTCTAAGTCTACTACCACAACTTATTGAATTACGATGATATACAACATCTTATGCAACATGATCAAGATGTCTTTGATGACCCCTATTGTTTTTATTGGAGTTTCATTTGGTTGAAGCACTTCGAGACTTCTCCTGGTGTACTCCATGCCCATAATATCATAAACTGCCTTGGGCATCATAGTAGTAGCATCACCATAATTGACCATGCAGTTATGCACAACCCACCCTTCCATTTTTAGGGACAGATAAAATGATGATGGCATGTTCTTCCCGATGGCAGAGGTAGTCAATGGTTGTGTCAAGATGGTCTGAGTTAGCCTCCCATTGCCCTTGATGAACTTGAGAGATTCTTGTAATAGGTCGATTCGAATAAGTAGTTTAAGCACATCGAATAGTCTTACCTTTGCTGGAGTCTTCCTTAACTCTTCAATTATGTTGTACGCTCCTATACCAGGCTTACCTCTATCTTTGGTAGTTTCATACTAGGTCTGATATTGTTGCATCGCTTCTACCCTCTTATGCTTGGTCAACGAGGGATATCTAAGTTTTTCTATTGCTTGGTCCCTCGCTTTGGTTTGGGGTTGAGAGGGAAAAGCCTGTGGTTGAGGGGGCCTCACTTTTGCTCTTGGAGGCAGGCAGTATTTTAATTAGGTAAAATATGTTGGCTCTGATACCTAGATAGGCTCATTTTTGGGTGGTGGCACCTTATCACTTAACAACTTGGAATTGGTAGGCACCTTCAATGGTTCCATCTAAATTAGATCAACTTTTATTGGCTTCTTACCCATCCTCATAAGAACGAAGACCTACTCAATAGGGGGAATCATGAAATTGTAGTTAGTTTCCCTTATCATATTTACTTGTTCACCATGAGCGTTGTCTGTAAATGTCTATACATAGTTTAGATGAACCATGTAAATATCTTCGCCATGCGGGTCATTGTAGGTGGAGTACCAATAATCTCTACCAGATGAGCAGGCTTCTTCACTTTCCAATATCGTTGAGTTCCTCTCAGGAACCCTATCAGTGGTAGTAGCTTGCTCCTTAGTGATTGTGGAGGAAATATCATTGGCTGATAGCTTCGATAATTTTACCTCCTCCTCATGACGGTCATCTCATTCACCATTGTCTTTATCGATGCATGCAAATCCTACAATTCTTTGGTCTAATCTACATTTAAGGTGACCTGAGGTATGGGTAATGGCAATGGTGCCAACAGTGCAGGCAATACAAGAAATGGGATAGGATTTAGAAGCTAAGGAACAACAAATGTTTGATACTATGGTGTAGATACCACCTAATTTTGTGGATTGGGATTCCATGATTGATTGGAATACATCATAGATGTAGGTGGACCAGATGCAATGGGATACATGTTTTAAGAGAAATTCGGATAAATCGGTATGGTCATCTTTGGAGGTAACTTTTGATAGTGACTAATTCAGCCTCGAATTTCTATGCTTGCTCATATAATATAGGGACTGTATTGATGTTAGCATGTTGGATGCTCATGCTAATATCAAAATGAAAAACCTTGAGATAATAGAATGCAACTTACTTCAGAGTGGGCCGAAGCTTGATGGTGACTCTCTACTAGGTTTGAGTGAACCTGACATTAAAGTTAGCTATCTCCTCTTAAGGATGTCTTTGTATGGTGGTGAACTGATGCAATAGTGAGAATGGATTTGCTACTTTATTGAACCCTTTAATTAGTTTCTCTGTTAACTGGTCCCAGGTAGTGATAGTGTCGATCTACAATGATTGGTACCAGTAGAGGAGCTTACCTCTAAGTGATATAACTAGTAGTCTCACCATTATATCTTCCTCTATGATGTGGTGGATAGTTGCTAATACAACAATATCTTGAACGTTCTTGTAGGCGGTCTTGTACCATCGAATGTAGATAGAGATTTTAATGTTGCGAGTGATACTTGGTTCTAAGTCATCAAAGCCAGAGGCCCCGAATGATTCCTTACGAGGAACTACCTAGGGGCAGCTTGTTGCACCATCTGGACTGGAAAATTTGTTTGAACTACTAGATCATAATGCTCAAAAAATTTGGTTGAATTGGAGGATTTAGTTGAACTAAAGAATTTGGTGAATTCAAGGACAAGCTAGTTGTTGTGCTGGCAAGAATTGGAGTCTGCAAAGCAACAACAACTACTTAAGAAGATGTCCCATCTAATAGGATATTTGATTGGACAACTCTAGTATGTTCTCCCAAAGTGTTGATGTCAAGCTCGAAGAACTCGATTGCTCCTTTTGTATTTTTAACCTTCTGTCTCGTGTACATGAAGGTGTGGGCTTTTAAGTTGGTCTTTGAGATTCGAATGCTTCTGGGTTTAGCCAAGATGAACACCAAAAACTTAATACTACTTTTAATGTAGAACGTTTGCATCCCACCATGCATGCCAAAAAAAGTTGATCAAAAATCTGCCTTAGGTATGAAATGTGTCATTCATGCGCCCTAGAACTGGACAACATTGAAATACCAAGAGGAAGAAATGCTTCCCATGCCAATATATAGAGATGGGCTGGTTCCCTTACTATTATAACTGGAGGGGTGTAGATTACAGAACAAGAAAGAAATTAAAAAATGACTGAAAATGATGGGAAATGTGGCCATGGGCCAGATAGAATAGGGGTGATGAACTAACAACATGATAACTTAACTATACATTGAATAAATAACACTCAATACAAAAAACTAACAAAAATTAAAACTAGGCATCCAACATGTGTAATCTCCAGGACTATTCTAACATGCACCCTCTATCAAAATCAACAGTGAAAATGCCTTGGAGTCTTAGGGGGATTGCTAGAGTTGAACGGTCAACAACCTAAGCGCTGCTAGCTTACCCTAAATCTATCTTGCATCTAAAAAGTGGAGTGCAACTGCCTAGAGCCTTGGGAGGTGCGCTTGCATTGAAAAATTAATAGCCAAAGTGCTGCTAACTTGGAGTGAAAGTGCCTTGCACTAGAAAGTGGAGCGCAACATCCTTAAGCCTCAGGAGCCAGAGTTGAACAATCAAAGACCTAAGAGTGCAAATGCCTTACACCTAAAAAATAAAGTGCCATACCTTGGAAATGCACTTAATCCTTTTTCCTTGAACCTAATACTATACTTTGAAAAATCAAGGGCCATTTCGCCCAGCTTTCTTATACTGAATTTGCATTTCAAAATTGGAGTAAAATGACTACCCCCATACTTAGCATTTTTTTTCCATTTTATGGGATGCACCATTAAAAATTCAAAGTTTAAAGCATTATCAGTAGGATTGAAACAACCTTGTGCTTGGAAATTAGAGCGAAACATCCGTTTCAACACTTAGTATTTTTTCATTAAAATTGCTGCTCTCTGCACCCTTGAAAGATCAAAACCCCAAGCACTCCTGGAAGACTCTAAAAAGGCTTTGAAATATGAAAGAGGAGTGCAAAAGGTATGGGCCCCACATCACTTAAAATGGGTTCATGTTGAACGGTCAAAGGCCAAAGTGTTATTTTTTGTTCCGAAATTGCATTGTGTCCTTCAACCGGGGTGAAAAGACCTTGTTGTACTTATAATTTTCTATGTAAAATTGTAGCTACGCTCAGTCAAGGCCCAAAAATTCCTTTTTATCTCCAAATAGGGTGAAAAGGCATGGTCACTCTTACATTTTCTCTTCTGGAGTTGGCCCCTATTGTTGTATGGCCCAGAATGGACCTGCTCTTCACTTCTGCCCCATAACAAACTGCCCTTGACAAGGGGAAAACCCTGTACGTTGAATAACCAAAAAATTACATTAACCATAACTGATAAAGTCTGAAAAATAAAGTAGGAAAGAGAAAATGCATCTATGCAAAGAAGAAAGCTTCGAGGAAGGAGAAATTACAGAACAATAAGAATTTATATAAAGGAATTCAATTTGGCAGTAAATGCCAACAAGTCCATGGTTGGTTTATGGGGATATTAACATGGTGGGTAACCAAGAAGATAAAGTGGATCTTGTACTAATGAGTGTAATAGAGAGGGAACATCAAGCTTGGGTGCTCTTCTAGAATGTATTCAGTTTATCTAACCCAAATACGTTAAAATATGAAGAATTTAAAGTAATCTAACATACTTGGTCTAATCATAAGGTGGGGGAAATGCACATCCTCAAATTATTAGATAGGGCCATGCTCTCTTACGAATATTCATTTTTTTTAAGGAATGAAATTCATGGTTAGTTCAAGTTATTTGGAACCTTAATTATTTAGACCATCACCCTTTCCTTTTTTTTATACCTAGGAGAAAGATAATAGAAAGAATTTTCACTCTAGATTTCATCTCAACTGCTCATACCTCAATAACCCAACTTATATCAATATAAAGTCTCTATGGCTCTCTTTGCCCATGCCTTGATGGATTATCTAGTGGAAAAGAGCCATAGGTCAAGTAGATGGATTATCTGGTGGCAAAGAGCCATAGATCAAGTAACTTCATTCCTTAGAAATTTTGGTAAGTAAATTGCCTAGGCTATGAGAGATAGGTTGTCAAGAACTGAAAAAATCCTCAAAGTGTTTCTGATTGAGCTTTAGGAGAAACCTTATGATGATAAAAAAATAGAAAGTTACTAGTCTTTCACCCAAAATTTTGAAATATAAAGAAGTAAAAGCTAGGGGGAAAGAATAAGAGCTCAATTACACTGGCTTAAGACTGGATATTGAGTCTCCAAGGACTATTTTTTTTTTTAGGTAAAATATAGAGATGAGAAAGTTTTCTAGCTAAATAATGATGGCTAGGTTGTTAGAGATCAACATAAAGCTAGACAAAGGAACATCTGGTGGACATGCAAAAGTGTAATAATGTCATGCCATCAAAACTTAGCCAGGAAGATCAAGATAAGCTTGATCAAACAATCACTCTTGAAGAAATTAAAAAGCATCTTTTAGCATGGCCAATGATAAAGATTTATTTATAGATGGAATTCCCATTGAATTTTACAATGCCACTTAGGATTTTGTGGGAACAAATCTAGTGAGAGTATATAAAGAAGTCTTGATGAGAGCATCCCTTGGGAAGCGGATCAATCAAGGCCTTATCAGGCTCATTCCAAAAGGATAAAGTAAAGATGATTTGACAAATTGGAGGCTCATCACTCTCCTCAATGTGTCTTACAAAATTCTTGCTAAAAATCTAGCCTTAAGGCTTATATAACAAATGCTCTAAAAGAAGTTTTAACAAGAATACTATTGGTCTTAGTGAATCATTATTTTATTAATTGGATGCATGACAAATTGCTATAAACTTGTTAGGAACTAACAATGAGGTATTTCTCAAAAGCCATTTATTTTCTTCCATTTAAAAATAATAAACTACAAAATAGCTAAAGATTGTCTATTGTTTCTAGAATCATTTCACACCCTCTTTTTTCTTGATTCAACCCTTATCCCTCATAATAATAATTCAGTATTCTATTGAACCACCAATTCTCATAAATAATATTGAGAAAGGTTATAATAATTTTATTTTATTAAAATTATAATTTTATTTTTATAAATAATGTTAAAAGATATTTAAATTTAATTTATAAGGATCAAAGGGCATTAGCTCAACCACTTAGATTATTTAGATCCCTCAAATTTCAAGGAGATAAAGGTTTGAATCTTGCAGACATAGGATTTCCAATCGAACATCTTCAATTTGGAAAACCCTCTCTCTAGTCTCGTGTGGTCCTCCTCCATGGTCAGGTATAGTGGGTAGATCAATGACACTAGGATCCTATTTGTACCCTTGTGATAAAAAATATAGGAAAATAAGGATGTTCGTGTGTCATGAAATGGTACAAAAATAACTATCTGAATCCTCTCCAAGATGATAATGCACTATCAATCTATTTGTCTCTCCTTGATTCTCCACTCTACTAGTATTAATTATGTCCCATTTGTAGTGGTAATCTAAGGGTCTACCTAATGATCAATAGACCCATGATGAAGTAGACATCCTCTACGATCATCATCATCTTGATGGTGTTGTCTATATTGGCATCTATAAAAATGTGTTGGTTGATGTGCTCCAAAATAGCATGAACTCAAAGAACGATGACCTATGGGGACGAATGTAAGGCATCACTACTTGGTCCAGACCGATCTAGTGTAGATCTACTTGCACTTGTGGGGTCATCCACTGCTTAAGTCACTTTTTTTTTAGTAATACTTCTTATACACATCCACCATGGGGATTGAACCCGGGTAAAATCCCCGTGAGTGTGGTCTACTGGTAAGGATGCCACTTGCATTATCGATGATGTGCTTAAGTCACTCTTGCATCTAAGAGGGCTCCTTGTACCACCATAGATGATCATCTCATACTCAACCTATGTTAAATTCCCTATTGATAAGTATAGCTCTTAGTTTTATGAGGGGTCATGGTTGGGAGGAGACTGCTCAACCTGTACGTCGATCATAGGGGTTTCTCACAATAACCAAATAAAAAAAAGTTTAAATTAATTAAAAAAATTAAATCACTTTCCACCACATGCAACCTTCCCCCTTATTAGCGCTAAATAATTATTTTAGCACACACCCCTTAAATTTTAATAAATTAAACTAATAATTATTAATTCTTCATTTAATTATTAATTATTATTTTAAAAAATTAGTAAACTGATAAAGGAGGAATTAATTAATTAAAAAAATCAGTGTGGAAGAAAAATATCAAATCAAGAAGGAAAAATATTAAATTGAAGGGGTAAATTTTGTAATCAAAGTTTACAAGAAAAAATTATCACAAGGAACACCATGTCGCCTAGCCTAGATTTCTAAGAGATAGGGATCAAGGAGCTGACACAATATATCAAACAACTAATTACCCAAATAGAATAGACCATGTCAAACATGATTGACACTGACTAGAACGAGTTCCTCAGTGTTGAGGACTCCAAGAAGGACGTTAAAAATTATTCACACCTTGCTTCATTAGCCACAAACCTCAACATTGTAGATAGTATAATCAACATGATCAAAGTCAATATGGGGAACAATCTTAAGACTATTGCTCAATCCATGGAGACCCTATAGACAAGGGCAATGTGAACATGAATGAAATAAAGTGGTAAATAAATTATGAGATTCCTTGGCTTAAAAAGGGTATGGTTGTGCTTAACAAATATTTTCCTTTGAAACTATTTAGCAAGGCATCTTCAACTCAAAATAAAGCTCCTTCTCTAGTGTACATAATAGAATATGATGCTTTTGACCCTACTTTGCCATAAGAAGTGTCCTTTGTTATTGGTTTAGAGGACTAAAAGCTTGAAATTAGTTTGGCAACTACATCTAATGGTGGGCTTGTTGAGTATGAGACTTATTTCTTCTATCAACCACTTATATCAAATGTGGGCTATTATCATTCTATGTAAGCACGTTATCAAGAAACAAATTTGAAGAATATATTATTGGATGGAAGTCCTATCCACCTAAAGTTAAATGTTGGAGCATCTACTACTATTATTTTAGAAATAAAATCTATTAGTGAAGAATTTGGATTCCTAAGAATAGAGTATTGTTGTCATCTCTAATAGTCCCCGCACAGGAAAATCGTACCTTGCATTAGAGTGACACAATGGGTCGCATCTGAGAGCATGAGGTTTCGCTCAATCGGGGGCCTCTAAGAGTTTTTACAAGGTCAACTTCTTATTAAGATGTGATCTTCAAGGTGTTGGTTTCTCTACAAAGGGAAAAGGGGTGTGAGAAAATAAACAAACTCAATAAATAAAAGGAAAAGGGGGAGATGCACCAAGAGATCCTTTAATATCTTCTTGTAAAAATAGGATTCAATGCTATGTGCTAGCAATGAACACTTCCTCTCCTCAACATAGTGATGCATAATCAAAATCTACCAGTTATATGTATATATGAGTAGGTGGGTCTTGTAGGAGAGCCAAGCTAGTAAGTGACTTGGTTCAAAAATAGACACAAGCCTCTCACACACACATACACTTAGAAAATTTGATATTCAAGCAAAAGATCACAAACGCATACACATACACGACAAGGGGTCTACAAGAAAATACCAAAAATTAGACACAGGCTCCTCTATATATAATGCAGATCGTTTTTTACAAAGATTATGCCAGAAGTAGGGTTTGAGATTGCCCACAAGCAGCTCAAGAATCACAACTATTTTTATAGAGAAATAAAAAGAAAGCCTACAAATACATAGAATTGCAAACTTGCCGATCCTTTACAAAGCTAACACTACTTGTATTTATAAATTTACAATGGAGGATTTTTCCTCAAAAATTATTTGCAATTAGATTTTACAATATCATCTACTTTTTCTTAGGAGTTTGATCATTGAATGATGTACTTTCTTGATCATAATGATTGATCAACATAGGATTGTTAGAGCCATACTTCTTCTTGAATGAATATCTAGGACAATAACTGAGGTCATCTTCATGTAGGTGATCTTTATCTCTTCAATCAAGGAAGTCATTAATTCAACTCATCTACCCTTATCGCTTGATTTGACATAGATATTTGTGTCTACCTTGTCTTTCAGTATTTCTTGCAAACTAATTAAGGATTATCTTTGTCGTGCTTTATTGTTGATCGTAAAACCTTTGATATCAAGATTTATCTTAAAGGTGGGCTCCTTTGGTGTTATTTTGACCATTTGTTGAGACTTCCACTGAATGAAATTTTTGTAGAAGTCACGATCATTAGGAGTTCTTTGAGCTTGTTCTCCATGGTTTAGATAAAACTTCAACCATCGGTTATCAAGGTTTTGCCTTAGTTGCAAGCGGGTAGTGGTGAACCACTATATTTTTGGTGGCTCACAAGGGCCTTCTAGCTTTCTTGAAGGAGAACTCAAAATTGCCTTTATCCTTGGGCCCAGAGTAACAAATTCTTGCAAAGGAAAACACAAAAACTAAAAAGGGGTTAAGAAAAATGATGATATTATGTGGAGAGTTTGGCAAGTGCTCTCCCAATTTATGTCTATTCCTCATCTAATGGATTTTGAGTATGCTTGAGCTAATCATATAAAATAAAAACTTTATGCTTATCATCCTAAGAGAAATATTTAGTTCAGCTTATTACTTCATTGATCAACACCTTGAGTTTCACCAATGGCCCGATAATCTGGGCTATCTATTTTGGGTAAAGAGGGGCAATCAAATAGTTTGAGCTAAGCAAAGGCTATTTATTTGATTTTATTATTTTCATATATTCCTCTCTTGAGCATAACTTGTTACTTAGCTAATTCCATAATAAAGGGAGCCCCATCGCTCTTAGAGAATCTACCTCAACCTTCAATCTTCCCATAGTGTTGTATAAGTTATCCACTAACTTTATGCACTACTCAACCACTTGCTTTCTTTTGAAGAGGCTAATTACCTTTTGTGCCATGACTTCTCTATCTTGTATCCCAAGCAATGAGGATCTCAAAGTCAAGGATTTTGGCCAGCAAGGTCTTGCAAGTTTTGGCTTCTTTTCATCTTTGTATTGATCATGTCTAGGTTGTCTTTCGTCTCTTTATCTATTTTGAAACCCAAAAAAGTTACCAAATATAGAAACTTGAGAACTGGGAATAGCTCTAATGCCATACCTCCTATATCATTCTAGTAAGCATCTTGAGTTTATTTGATAATATCTCAAGCTTCATGCAACTGCTTTTCTTTGTTCTATTGCTTGAAGTCCAACTCTCTTAATAAAGTCTCTTTTTCATGTTCATATTGGGCTCGCTAAATAATCATCTGTCTAGATATTATTTTAATTGCTCCTCTTCTCTTCTTAGAACAACTTCAGAACCTCATTCTCTTAGTTATCTAGTCAACAAATTTATTTGATTTTTTAGGGTGTTGACCTCATTTTATGATTCTTCAAGGGTGTTATTGGTTTGTTCAAGCTCTTTCTCCTATTTTTCTACTTTTGGGTAGTCAACTCATAATCATGTGTTGGAATTATGTTAAATATTTTTTATGTTATTTAGGTGTGGTTAACTCTGAGAAGACTAGACACTCTAATCCTATACTCATCGGGGTTTGGGGTCAAACCAGGTCCCAAGTGGGGGTACGGGGGTGACAACCCCTATTTGAGGGTTTAAGGGTCATAGCCCCTGAGGAAATTTTGTTGAGGGTTTAAGCTATTTTTTAGACCCATATGGGCAGTTTTGGGTTAATGTATAGTCAACCCATGGATTTGTGCCCATGGTATTGTAATTTCTCTTCTTGTGTTATTGGAATATAAAACAATACTTGAATGAGGGTTTGAGAAATGAAATGTGCAAGCAATGTAATCACAAGTGAAAGCAAGTAAAACATGGATAAGGATATTATTGTATTGAAGATGGTCAAGTTTATACAATAAGAAAATATAATTGCTAGATTATTTCTTGAAAGGGTTTTCCAAGATAAATTCTTGTGTAATATGTTTCTTCTTCTCTATTTTTCCTTTAATTTTGTACTTACTACTTTTCTAGATCTCATTTATCGAGGTATTATTTCTCTTCATTTGGTATCAGAGCTAGGTTTTAGATTTTTTTGAGTAAGGGTTTAAACCTTAGGATAAATCAATCCTTGAGTGGGAGTAGTGCATGAAAGAATCTAGGTGAAGGAAAAATGACGAGAAACACACCAGTAGAGATAAAAAAATTCATGGACAAAAATTTGAGTTATGAAAACTCAAGATGGAGGATCTATTGATGGATAGAGATCAACGGGTTGCAATATGAGGAGTAAAACCAATAGAATGACATATGAAGAGTGGTTAAATATCGATAAGAAGGTAAGGAGCTCTATTAGATTGTGCTTATCTAATTCAGTACTGCTAAATGTATCGATAAAGACCATAACAAGTTTGTTATGGGAAAATATAGGAGCATTGTATCATACAAAGTCGCTAGTAAAAGAAGCTATATTCTCTTTGGATGAATGGTGGTGACTCTATGGCTAAACATCTGAATGCTTTTAACACTATGGTAAGTCAATTAAACTCCGTAGATGTAAAAATTAATGAAGAGGAAAAGTGTATTACTTTACTTTATTTATTAGCATGATTCCTAGGATAACCTAATTATGGCTATCACCAATACTACCTCTACATTGAAAGTAGATTATATAGTAGGAACATTGCTATTTAAGGAAATGAGATGAAAGTATTTTGATGATTATCATCAGAAGGATGCCTTTATTATGAGAGGTCATTCTCAAGAAAGAAGAAAAAATAAAATAGGAGAAAAGAAATCAAAATCTAGGGGAAATATGTTGTTCCAAACAAAAGGAAATGCTAGAAGTGTGGTAATACAGGGTATTCTAAAAGAGACTGTAGATCTAAAAATCTTGATAATAGTCATTCATCTGATGAATAAATATCTATATAAATGAATACCAAAAATGAAGATTCAAGGGACCTATTCATAGTTGCAGCATGCTCAAGTGAATACCATGATACATGGTTTATTGACTCAAACACTTCTTTTCATATGACTCCTCATAAGGAGGGGTTCTATGAATATGAAAAGATAAATGGAGGTAAAGTCTTCTTGGGAGGTAAAGTAATATGTCGAGGAAGAGTCAAATTAAGGTTAAATGATGAAATAATTAAAACCCTTCCTGGTGTGCTACATATTTTAGGTTTGGCAACAAATCTAATATTAGTTAGTAAGATGAATGATGTGGGTGTGATTGTGATATTCAATAAGGATAATTTCAATATGGTTTGTAGATACTTAGTGTTGGCAATGGAAGTTAGTACATGAACTCTATTCAAACTTGAGTCTAGCATTGTAAGTATTGATTGCAATAAATCTTCAGTTGTAGAGGAAGTTAATATGGTAGAAGTAGCTCCAAGTATTCGTATAGCAAAAACAATGTTGTGGTATCAACGCATGGGGCACATTTGTGAGAAATGACTTTGAACATTAAAATGAAAGGTATGATTGAAGTAATCTCTGATTGCCCATTAAATTTTGATTTTTATGATCACTGTCTTTGGAAAGAAAAATCGAGTCAAGTTTCCTAAAAGTGCCACAAGATCTGAAGGAATTTTGCATCTAGTTCATAGTGATGTATGTGGACCTGCAAAAGTACTATTGTTAGGTAAATCTATCTATTTTGTTACATTTATAGATGACTTCTTAAGAAAGACCTAGGCATATTTTTTATGGTATAATTAATGTTTTCAAAAAAATTAAAGAGTTCAAGGCTCTTGTAGATAATTAGACAAAGAAAAAGATAAATGTTTTGAGAAGTGATAATAGTGGTGAGTATTGCTTTAATAAATTTGAGCAGTTTTGCAAGAACTATGGAATAGAAAGGCAAAGAACAAATTTGTATACTCCACAAAAAAATAGAGTTTTCAAATGGATGAACATAACATTGATGGATAAGTCTAGAATTATGCTAAGTGGTGCAGGGTTAGAAAATAAATTCTAGGTAGAAGTCATTTTAATTACTTGTTACCTCGTCAATAGATCTCCTACCTTATCTTTGGTGGAAAAAACTCCACAGGAAGTGTGGAATGGTAAGAAATATTTTTTCAATCATATTAGAGTTTTTATTTGCAAAGCTTATATATATGTCCCAAAAGAGTAAAGTACTAAGCTAGACTATAAATCTAAAAAATGCATATTTCTGGGTTATAGTACTAGTGTTAAAGGATATAAGTTGTGGAACCTAGAAACACATAAGATCGCTTATAGTCATAATGTGATATCTAGAGAAACAAAAGGGGTTCCAAAATAGGAAATGTAACCAAGCAAAGATGCTAAAATAGTTTAAGTAAAATTGGAATAGGAGGAAGAACTTATGGTAGAACTTGTTGCTAGAGAATAATAGGAATTACAAAGAGAGTCTGAAGAGGAATATTCAGAGGGAGAAGGTGAGTAAGAAGCTGAAGATGCAGAACCTGGAACTCCAATTTTGAAGAGATCAAATCGAGTGAGAATACTTCTAGAAAGGTATAGCCATTCAAATTTTGTTTTGTATTTAATTTATCATTTACTGATGAAGAACCCAATATTGTAAAGGAGGTACTTCAATCAAGTGAGAATAAGTCTCGTAAAAGGGTTATGGAGGAAGAAAATGAGTCCCTTGATAAAAATAAGACATGGGACTTGGTGAAACTACCCCTTGGAAGAAAACCTATTGGTTGTAAGTGGTTATTCAAGAAAATTACAATGTAGAAGGAAATTTGGAGAAGTACAAAGCTTGCCTGGTAGCAAAAGGATTTTCTCAAGTTGAGGAAATTGACTTTGGTGAGATTTTTTCTTCTATGGCCAAACTAACATCAATAAGAAGGATATTTTTTCTACTTTTGATTTTGAAATAGAATAGATGTATGTAAAGATAACTTTTCTACATGGTGAAATTGGTGAAGACATATATATACCACAACTAGAATGCTTCAAGGTAAAAGGTAAGGAGGACTTGGTATACAAGTTGAAGAAGTATATTTATGGATTAAAGCAATATTCAAGAATGTGGAACCAAAAATTTGAAAGGTTTGTTTTGACGCTTGGGCTTAAAAAAACAAAGCAAATTTGTGTGTTTGTTTCAAAAAGGAAGGTGATTTTTTTTTTATCATTGTATTGTATGTGGATGACATACTCTTAATTGGTAAACAATAAGGAGATGATAAAGTAAAAATCTCAATTTGACATGAAGGATTTGGGTGCTACAAAATTTATTTTGGGTATGAAAATAAAAAGGGACCATGCAAATAGAAATTTGTGGTTATATCAAAGAAAACATATTGATTTGATACTACAGAGGTTTAGGATGCATGATTGTAAACCGATATGTACTCCATATCCTATTGGTCAAAAGTTATTTGTTGAACAATATCCTAAAAAAATATGAGGAAATTAAATAAATGCATCATGTTTCTTATACCAACACTTTTGGTAGTCTAACGTATGCAATGGTCTATACTAGACTTGATATTGCACATGTAGTGGGAGTAGTTAGTAGATATATGTCCAATCCAGGAAAGAAACATTGGACTGTTGTGAAGAGGATCTTCAGATGCTTGTATGGAACTACAAAATATGTTATTTGTTACCAAGAAAAATTTGGAGACAATAATATTATAAATATGCAAGGCTTTGTGGATGTTGATTGGGTTGGAGATCTAGACAAGAGAAGATCCATGAGTGCTTATGTTTTTAGGTTGTTTGGAGGGGCTGTAAGTTACACGAGTAAAAAGCAATTAGTGGTTGCTTTGTCCACTAAAAAAGTAGAGTACATTGAAAAAACTCATACCTGAGGTTGTGTGGCTACAAAGATTGTGTTCAACAGTTGTTCTTAAGCAAAAAGATGTGATAATTGATAATGATAATTAGAGTGCAATATTTTTGGCAAACAATCCTAGTTTTCATAATTGGTCAAAACATATTGATATCAAGTACCATTTTGTGAGAGAGATGGTTGAAGAGAATCGGGTGATGTTGGATAAAGTTGATATAGATAAGAATATTGTTGATTTTTTAGAAAATGTTGTACTTGCTCAAAATATTTCTTGGTGTAGAATATCTATGGGTATGTTTGCCCTTAATAGTTGACAATGACAATTTTTAACCCCTATGGAAAGTATTCAATAAGTGGGAGAATGTTGGAATTGTGTTGAATATTTTCCATGTTATTCAGGTGGGGTTAACTCTAAGAATATTGGACACTCTTCTCCTTTACTCATTGGCATTTGAGGATGGTTCAAGCCTCAAGTGGAGGCATAGGGGTGGTAGCCACTATTCAAGGGTCTGAGGGTAGTAGCCCTTGAGGATTTATTTGGGGGTTTAAGCTATTTTTTAGATCTATATGGGCAATTTTGGGTTAATGTATAGTCAACCCATGGATTTGCACCTATGGTATTGTAATTCCCCTTCTTATGTTGTTGGTATATAAAACAACACTTGAATGAGAGTTTGAGGTATGAAATGTGCAAGCAAAATCAAATGAAACATGGATAAGGATATTATTGTATTGGATACAATAAAGTTTATACAATTAGGAAATATTCTTGCTGAGCTTTTTCTTGAAAGGGTTTCCTAGGATAAATTCTTGCATAATATGTTTCTTCTTCTCTGTTTTTCCTTTGATTTCGCACTTACTACTTTTCTAGATTTCATTTATTGGGGTATTATTTCTCTTCATATAGAAACTTGAGAATTGGAAATAGCTCTAATGCCATACCTCCTATATCATTCTAGTAAGCATCCCGAGTTTGTTTGATAATATCTCGAGCTTCATGCAACTGCTTTTCTTTGTTCTATTGAATGAAATCCAACTCTCTCACTAAAGTCTCTTTTTCCTGTTCATATTGGGCTTGCTACATAGTCACTTGTCTAGATAATTCTTTTTAATTGCTTCTCTTATCTTTTTAGAATGAATTCAAACCCTCGTTCTCTTAGTTTTTTTGGTAAAAAAATTTATTTGATTTTTTAGGGCCTTGACCTCATTTTGTGAATCTTCAAGGGTGTTTTTGGTTTATTCAATATCTTTATCCTTTCTTTATATTTGTGGGTAGTCATCTCATTATCATGCTCTATCATTAAAGAGTTTTCTCTTAATTATTTCTTGCATAAGAGGGTTTGGTGCATTTTTATTGAGTAGGAGTAATAAGGTGTTATTGAGATATTATTTTGATTATTGTGTTATTACTCATGACCTCTAACCCTTGTTGATATTGGAAAAATAAAGTGTGTTGAGTGTGGCAGATTTAGTGGATAACTCATAAGGCATAAAAAAGTATGGGTAATATTCTTCATTGACTTATGTGGGTGATTGATTTCTAAAAATATCTTTGGAGAGAAAAGGATTGATTGTGGTTAACCTTTTTTAGAGTTGTTGGTTTAATGCTTCAAGGTTTTCTGAATTGAGAGTTGTGATTAAACCTTTTTTATAAGCATTGTTGTTGAATCCCATTGGTTGTGCAAAGAACTTGAACATGAGTATCATTGTTATGTGAGATTTGTTGTTGAGCATTGTTGGAAATATTTTGAGTTGGTTGATACATGCTTGGACTAGGGTTTGTGAGAAAGGATTGATCCTTGAGGTGATTGGTTGAGTAGAGTTGATTGAGCCTAGTCAAGTGATTGTGTGAAGTGGTTGTTCAAGTTCCATGAAACAAACTATTCTATATTCTGATTTGAGTTGAGATTGAGATTTGAGAATAGAACATATTGAGTCTCTAAAAATTCTCTTTATGCTTCTATGAGATTGATTTGAGTTGAGATTGAGATTTGAGAATAGAACATATTGAGTCTCTAACAATTCTCTTTATGCTTCTATGAGATTGATTTGAGTTGAGATTGGGATTTGAGTATAGAATATATTGAGTCTCTAACAATTCTCTTTATGCTTCTATGAGATTGAGTTGAGATATTGATTGAGCATTGAGTATAGAACATATTGAGTCTCTAACAATTCTCTTTATGATTCTATGTGATTGAGGTAAGTATTTGAGAAGGCTTGTGGACTGATTTTGTGTAAGCTTTTGTGGAAGCTTGCAATGCAGATTTGAGCAAGTCCTAGAGAGGACTTATTGAGCATATTTGGACAAGTTCTGTGTGAGCTTGTTGAGAAGATTTGGATAGGTTCTGTGTGGACCTATTGAGCAGATTTGGACAAGTTCTGTGTGGACCTATTGAGTAGATTTGAGCAGGTTCTGTGTGGACATGTTGAGCAGATTTGAGTAGGTTTTGAGTGGACCTATTAAGCATATTTGAGCAGGTTCTGAGTGGACCTATTGAGAAGATTTGAGCAGGTTCTTAGTGGACCTATTGAGCAGATTTGAGTAGGTTCTGAGTGAACCTATTGAGAAGATTTGAGAAGGTTCTAAGTGATCCTATTGACAGAGCTTTGGAGGTGATAGAGTATAGAGGACAGAGTCTCAGTGGATAGAGATCCAGCAGCTAGGACAATTGAAGACAGATCTTCTGAGTGAGGAGTCTTCAAGTGGAGAGAGATCCACTAGTCAGTGCAATAGAGAGACAAAGTCTTCTAGAAGATCACTAGCCAGAGGAGAAGGGGAAAGAGTTCTCCTGTGGAAGAGATCCACGAACTTGAGATTAGGGGATCAGCATCTCCTTTGGATAGAGGTCCATAAACATTGTAATTGGGAAGGATTCCCAAAGAGATTATTTGAGAAATATTTAGAAGAAATATTTTCTCTATGGAGGTAGCCCACATTGGGTGAACCACGTTAAAATCTGTGTCTCTATTGTGTGTGGTGTTCTATGCATTGCTTTGATTACTGCTATTGATACTTCTATCTATACATTGCATAATATTGAATTGAAAAGAAAAGTAAAAAGTGGTCTTATATTGTTCACCCCCCTCTCAGTATAAGCTTGTGTTCTTCAATTGGTATCAGAGCGGGTTCCTTCAGAAGAGTTTGATAACTTGAAGGAAAAGCGGTCTAAGAACACAATGGATCAAAAGTATGGGTTCTTCAATAATGCAGTACCAGTATTTGATGGGAGTGACTTCTTGTATTGGTGTGTGCTGATGAGATTTCACCTGATGGCACTTGGCAATGAAGTTTGGGATGTAGTGGAATTTGGATATGATTCAAGAGCCAATCCTCCTATAGATAAGGAAGGTAAGCTTCTAATGCATGCAAATTCAAGAGCTATGAATGCAATTATAAAAGGGTTGTGTAGATCAGAATCTATGAAGGTTATGGAATGTAAGACAACAAAAGACATGTGGGATCTATTGCATACCATATATGAAGGAGATAAAAATATTAGGAAGGCTAAGATCAGAAATCTCAAAGGAGAATTTGAGAACCTAAGAATGCGGGATGATGAGAACATTCGTGACTATCTCATCAAGGTTGATGAACTCATACATGAGATGAAAGGTCTTGGAATGAAGGTTGATGAATCAGATGCTTGTGATAAGATATTGAGAACTCTTCCAAAAAGGTACAGTGAAAAGGTTTCTACTATAGAAACATCAATTGATAGTGATTATTTGACAAGGAATTCTTTGCTTGGCATGCTTACTATGTTTGAGATAAGAACAAAAGATCCTATTCCTCCAAAAGAAGTTGCATTCAAAGTGGACAAAAAGAAAAAGGGTAAGAAGTCAGAATCAAGCAGTGAATCTTCCAGTGATGAAGAAGCTAACTATGGCAGAAGAGATAAAGGTTCCAGAAGACCCATAGATATGAGATCTATTAAGTGCTTCAATTGTGGAAAGTATGGACATTATGCAATAGAGTGCAAAGAGCCCAAGAGCAACAATGAAGAAGAAAAATAGGATCATAGGTACAGGGAATCAGAAAGACACAGGTACCAGAAGAAGAGAAAGGATGGACAAAAAAGACAAGGGAAGAAGTTCTTCCAAAGGCAAAAGAGAAGCTACTATGCGGATAATGCAAGTAAGTACTCAGTTGATAGTGATACTAGTTTTTCAGACAATGATAGAGATGAAGTCTTATTTATGGTTGAAGAAAAATATCCAGTTAAGAAAAAGACTCTAGTTATTCTCAAGTGTTTTAGATGTGGTAGATTTGGACATCTTGAAGATGATTGCACAAGGGATGGTTATAGTTTCAGTGATGATGATTTTGAAGATGCACTTGATAGACCAGATGAAAATCTTCTAATGGCATTAGAAGAAGAAGTGAGTGATTCTATAGAAGACAAGCCAAAAGGAAGTAATGATATGGACAAAGGTAAACAAATAGAGGATTATTTAGTAGAGAATGGATATGATCTCAAGGGAGAACTTATCTATGCCCTTGACACAATAAAGAAGGTAAGAAAGCAACACTCTAAGCTTGAAAGACAGTTTCAAGAATGTGATGAAGAAATATTATTGCTCATAGAGGATCTAGAAAAGTCAAAGGCTAAGGCAAGCAAGTTCAAAGATAAGTTAGAAGCAAAGATCTTGGAATGTGAAAAGCTAACACAAGAAGTGGCCCTATTAAAAGAAGATTTAGAGGATTCCAAGAATAAGCTATACAAGTATGTAAATAGTGCAAAGAGTGTGGATAAAATAGTCAAGATACAAAGAAGAGCAACAAACAAGACAGGTCTTGGTTCCAAATAGGTTCAAGAAGACAAGTTAACTACCAGTTTCGAAGACACTTCAGAAGAAGAGGATACTTCAGAAGAGGGTTTCTCATATGAGAGCGGAAGTGAAAGTGAAACTCCCAAGGATGAGTCATATTGCAGTGAGTCCAGCAGGAATAGGGACAATGAACAAAGAAGATTCAGATGGAACAACAATCAGAACAGGTCAAGAGGAACTAGAAGACCAATGGGGTCTAGGCAAGGTTTCTTCAATGGAAGATGTTTTTCATGTCATAGGTTTGGGCACATGGCTTCACAGTGCAGGACACATGAAAGACAAGTATATGGGAAAGGACAAATTTTCCAAGGATATTGCTACTCATGCAATGAGTTTGGTCACAAGGCAATGAATTGTAGGGTTCATGACAGAAGAGGATATGGCTTCACTAGGAGAAATCCTAAGACAGTTGCACATCCAAGGAATAATAACATTAAGTGTTATAAGTGCAATAATGATGGTCACATAGCAAGATGGTGTAGAGAAAATATTCCAGAATCAAGCATGAACAAGAACAGGAATAAGAACATAGAGAAGAACAAGAACAGGAATAGGAACATAGAGAAGAATAAGAACAAGAACAGGAACATGGATGAGAATAGGAATGGAATAGGAACAGGAACATGGATGAAAAAGAACATGAACAGGAATAGGAACATGGATGAGAATAGAAACAGGAACAGGAATAAGAACATGGATGAAAACAAGAACAGGAACAGAACAGGAATAGAAGTGACGACAGGAACAAGGATGATGACTTGGAAAGAAACAATGAGAGGATTCAGAAAACTCAGAAAAGAAGAGAAAAATATAAATATAAAGAGCAGTGCTTTCATGGAGTAGAAATACTCCCACCCCAGAATTAACCACCTCATGTGGAGGTGGGGGAGGGGCTAAGCTAAGAGGCTCATTCTTAGCCCCGAGCCCCAAAGGTGACCCTTTGCCATTGATGTCAAAGGGGGAGAGATTTGTGTATTGGGGAGAGATTTGTTATGTGGAGAGATTTGATATTTGAGAGAGCATTGAGCTAGGGGGAGCAAAGTCCCAGGGGGAGCAGAAAAGAAGGTTAGGTTTCAGTAAAAGGATAAGGGTTGCCATCAATGACAAAGGGGGAGATTGTTGGATATTTTGAGTCCTCTAAGTCAGAGTTGTCATTGATGTCACCTGATAGAGTTATCACTCATCTCAAGGAATTCGACAAGAAATAAAGTCACCCAAGTCATCCAGGAAAAAGCTTCATCAGTGCAAAAGTGAAAGGAAAAAGGCTCCATAATATTTTAATATTATTGGGAGCACAGATTAAATGATTGGTTTATAAAAACCCAAGATGGGTTATTGCAAAAATTAAAAAGGAGGTTTAATAATTATTTATAAATCATTTAAATTCACAAGGAATTTAAATTTTATAAATAATACCAAGGTTGGGCATTAAGACAAGGTTCTAAGGTTTTATTAAACCTAAGGTTGATTTTAATTTATAATATTTAAATTTAAAATTAAATTTAAATTTATTATAAATTAAATCACGTCGACGTCAAATTCATTCGAAGCGCCGACGTGATGCTAAGGAAGGCAAAAGGCATTATATAAATGCCAAACAAATTCATTTACCAAGTATCCCTTGCTATTGTTTTCGAAGTGCATGCGAAAGAGATTTCTATTTTGAAAGCCTTATGATTTTCGTGAAGGTTAAAGCTGTGAAGATTCGGAAGCCCTAAGCGCAAAGGCCAGCGTGGCCTAGTGGTATGTTGGCTCGGTGCTAAGGAGGAGGTTCTGAGTTCGATTCACGTGAGGTCTATTTTTTGGATTGCAAGGAAGAAGCGCTCTATGCGCTTGTTGTTTTTTGGAGGTTCGATGTTTGAAGATATTGCATGGTGGACGTGCCCTTTTAGACATGTCATGATGTGTGGCCCAATGGCGGCTTGGCTGCGGCTAAGGCATTGGGAAGAAAATAGTCAGGGGATCGAATCCCACCGAGGGTAAGGCAAGTAAATTTAATTTTTGTTTAATATTTTATTTTCTGCCAAGGTTGCCTAAGGAGAAATAAGGTTATGGTATGCCCTAGGAAAGATAGAGATTTCTGTTGATTTTCTTTGTGGAAGTATATCATATTATATATCATTGGAAAGCTATTTTTGAGAGCTACTTGTTTAGATTTCTTTGAGGGAGAAATAAGGTGTGTGCAAGAAGATATTTTTGGTTTTGTCAAGGAGTTCCAAAAGTAAGTTTGATTCATTCTTTTGAGGGATTATTTCTTGCATAAGAGGGTTTGGTGCATTTTTATTGAGTAGGAGTAATAAGGTGTTATTGAGATATTATTTTGATTATTGTGTTATTACTCATGACCTCTAACCCTTGTTGAGATTGGAAAAATAAAGTGTGTTGAGTGTGGCAGATTTAGTGGACAACTCATAAGGCATCAAAAAGGTATGGGCAATATTCTTCATTGACTTATGTGGGTGATTGATTTTTGAAAATATCTTTGGAGAGAAAAGGATTGATTGTGGTTAACCTTTTTTAGAGTTGTTGGTTTAATGCTTCAAGGTTTTCTGAATTGAGAGTTGTGATTAAACCTTATTTATAAGCATTGTTGTTGAAGCCCATTGGTTGTGCAAAGAACTTGAACTTGAGTATCATTGTTATGTGAGATTTTTTGTTGAGCATTGTTGGAAATATTTTGAGTTGGTTGATACATGCTTGGACTAGGGTTTGTGAGAAAGGATTTATCCTTGAGGTGATTGGTTGAGTAGAGTTGATTGAGCTTAGTCAAGTGATTGTGTGAAGTGGTTGTTCAAGTTCCATGAAACAAACTATTCTATATTCTGATTTGAGTTGAGATTGAGATTTGAGAATAGAACATATTGAGTCTCTAACAATTCTCTTTATGCTTCTATGAGATTGATTTGAGTTGAGATTGAGATTTGAGAATAGAACATATTGAGTCTCTAACAATTCTCTTTATGCTTCTATGAGATTGATTTGAGTTGAGATTGGGATTTGAGTATAGAACATATTGAGTCTCTAACAATTCTCTTTATGCTTCTATGAGATTGAGTTGAGATATTGATTGAGCATTGAGTATAGAACATATTGAGTCTCTAACAATTCTCTTTATGATTCTATGTGATTGAGGCAAGTCTTTGAGAAGGCTTGTGGACTGATTTTGTGTAAGATTTTGTGGAATCTTGCAATGCAGATTTGAGCAAGTCCTAGAGAGGACTTATTGAGCAGATTTGGACAAGTTCTATGTGAGCTTGTTGAGCAAATTTGGACAGGTTTTTTGTGGGACCTATTGATGAGGACATTGAGTAGAGGTTCTGTGTGGACCTATTGAGCAGATTTGAGTAGGTTTTGAGTGGACCTATTGAGCAGATTTGAGCAGGTTATGAGTGAACCTATTGAGTAGATTTGAGCAGGTTCTAAGTGGACCTATTGAGCATATTTGAGTAGGTTTTGAGTGAACCTATTGAGCAGATTTGAGAAGGTTCTGAGTGAGCCTATTGATAGAGATTTGGAGGTGATAGAGTATAGAGGACAGAGTCTCAGTGGATAGAGATCCAATAGCCAAGACAATTGAAGATAGATCTTATGAGTGAGGAGTCTTCAAGTGGAGAGAGATCCACCATTCAGTGCAGTAGAGAGACAGAGTCTTCTAGAAGATCACTAGCCAGAGCAGAAGGGGAAAGAGTTCTCCTATGGAAGAGATCCATGAACTTGAGATTAGGGGATCAACATCTCCTTTGGATAGAGGTCCATAAACATTGTAATTGGGAAGGATTCCCAAAGATATTATTTGAGAAATATTTAGAAGAAATATTTTCTCTATGGAGGTAGCCCACATTGGGTGAACCACGTTAAAATTTGTGTCTCTATTGTGTGTGGTGTTTTGTGCATTGCTTTTATTACTACTATTGATACTTCTATCTATACACTACATAATATTGAATTGAAAAGAAAAGTAAAAAGTGGTCTTATACTGTTCACCCCCCCTCTCAGTATAAGCTTGTGTTCTTCAAGGATAATGCAGCTTTCATAGACAGGAATCTTAGGCACTTTCTAGAGGTAGTATTTTCCTTGAATTTTTAGACCTTCCCCTAGATGCATGGAGGAAAATATGATTTGATCTTGATATTTTATCATTGGATGTCTCTTTCGTTGTATTATCATGCCTTCTTTTCTTCTTCTTTTCATGACTATCTATGTGTTCCCCCTTTTTGTCCATCTTCTTCTAGGATGTTTGCTCATATGGCCTTGGAAATACTTATTATTGGTGGATGAAGAAGGTATAGCCCTCCTCTACTAAGTAGTAGGGCTTGCAGTCTCTCCTAAATGGTTGGTCAATAGTTCTAAAATATTCTCTTATTTTGTCCTTGCCTTCCCTATTCTTTGGAGTATTTCACCAACTGTTTCTTCTTCACTAGATTCTATAGTTGTAGAGCTCTTCACATCTGAATGTTCATTATTGTTTAATTTATTGAACATTATATCATTCTTTATTGAGCCAAATTTGGCTTCCCTTTGTCCAATGAGCTATCTCATTCTCTACCATGCCTCTATTTTAGGCATTTTCTAGTGTCAATTTCAAAATTCCTCTATATCGTCTTGCTTTGCTTTATTCCAAGGGATGAAAGTACCCTTAAAATCATAGAAGGATTCATAGGATTTTAGGGTAGGTGGAGGTATATTTATTTCAATGAGATTGTAGGTAGTTATTTCATCCTTAGGGATTCTAAGCATTTCAATTTTAGGTCTTTGGTCTTGCATGAACTTACCCTTTTATCCCTTTTAGATATGCAACAAATTTTTTCTCAGGGTCATATTCCCATTTGTCTCTTGTTAATTCCATGCCTAGATTCTTTAATTTACTTTCTACTAGGAATACTCCTATTTTTCTATGCACAATTATCCCCCATAGACTGAGAGGTTGTAGGTAATATGATACCTTTTGTTTACCACCACCATGTTTGAAGTCCAGAGTATCAATTTGTTTGAAGACTTCTAGAGTGAATACTCTATCAAGAATGAATCTTGGTAGAAGATAGACATGATAGCTATATTCATGCATCCTAACAAAGGTTTTTTCTTCGACAAAAAATCATTCCCCTAGGGTTGTTCCTTATACAGAGTTTTTACATTCTTCTAAAATTTTGGGGACCTGAGCCCCTCTTATTGCAGAATTGAATGGAGTAGAAAAATTATCTATAAAAATATAATACAAAGAGCCTTTCCTTAGGTATTTGGCCCAATTATACACTGGAAGGTCATTGCCCTTCAAATATTTACACCTTATTCCTAACTTGAGGAACATGTTCAAATGTTGGTACAAAATAAGGTATACCAAAAATGAGGAATACTTGAAAGTCTACGTTGACTGGAACCATAAAAGGTTTTCTCAAAATTATTCCTAAAGATAGGGTTATCAATAGAATCTATGGTTATTGCCCCTTGCCTCATTCTATGCAGAATACCCAACTAAGCTACATTGGTGACTTTGATATTTTCTCGGCCCAAAAGGAATGCCATCATAATCAATGCATCCTTCACACTTTCACTGAAATTGTCAATAGGAATGAATTTTTATGTGAATGGGTCACTTTTCCTTGCCTTCTCGTATTATGACCGTAAAAAGGCCATTTTCTCGTTCTATTGTAGTCTGTCAAAATTTTACCTTTCTTCTTTCTCACTGATGTGTACTTGGCCTTTTGGTAACAACAACATTTTCTAATGTTAGGGCCATAAATTATTACTCTAAATTTTTCATTCACAGCCCTAATTTCTTGGGTATTTGGGTCATAAAAATTTGCACAGACACTTATTAGGTCATAACAAAAATGTACCTCAGTTGTCATATATTGCAAAAACAATTGGTCCATATATATGCTCCAAAGCTCGAAGGTCTACTAGCTCTTAAGATATGTTCTTAGCAATCTAATTCTCTTGTAGAATTTGGGATCATTCAACCATGTTCATTATAACATTGATGTTAAATGAATATGTGGGCATGGGTACTTTTAGCATTTCTTGCATATGAAAATCTTTTGTCTTCATCATGCTAAGCTTGATACTAGTTTTTCTATTCTGTTGAATAATGAATTGCAAAGGATTTTATTCAGTAAGTGAAAATTATTTATCTTTTAAGGTTCTTACTCCTTTTAACCTTCCTCTTTTTGCGATCCCCTCATGCATTGCATTTATTGCTCCTCATTTGCTTACTGTTTGAAGAATATCAGGTTCTTCAAGGAGTGTCTAAATGCATATTCACATATTTCAAGGTTAATATATTCCCACAATATTCTTTGTCAGTTCTTGCTCGCAAATGAGGTTATGTTCTGAGTTAGCATTTAATGTAGGCCTTTTTGCCCAACCACTAGCTTTCCTTCCCAAAGAATTTTTGGTGGGTAAGCTTCTTAATTTCAAATTTTGTTCATTGCTCTATGGTTGGTGTACCTTGGATTGTGGGTCGCTTCATATCTACTCATGTCCCCCCCTTTATTTTACAAGGAGACTCAACTATTGACTAGTCATCTCCAAAATTCAAATTTTATTCAACCAAGATCCCATATTCGAATCGATATTTGGCATTTATGCTTATATAAATTGCCATGAACCCTAATCATTCTAATTTTTATTTGAATCCACCTTTTTTGTCAAAGCCAACATCACAATAGAGTAGTTCTATAATTTTTATCTTTTTGCAATATATAGGCTCTAAGAATTCATATAATTATCATCCCGCCCACCATGGTATTTTTTCATAGGCCACTATAGGTGGGAAGAACAAAATTTTTGGCCAGGTTTGTATTGATGTTGTTTTTTTGGTAACCCTATGTTTGATTCCTTCAAATTCCTCGGGTGGGTGGCTTTAAATATCCATTTATTACACATTACCACTCTAGTATTTTTCATTGTCCTTGGATCGATAAGAGTTTGATTGGCTATTGTGTTCATTGTGATGGGTAGGGGAAAATTGTTTTTTCTTCCTCTTAGGCTAAGCTCATTTCTAGTTACAATTGGCTCCTTTTCTCTTTCTATGACAAAGTCATTCATGATCAATTAAGCAAATTGGTCTTATTCTATGATTAAATTAGGAGGGTAGATTCATACTTTTTTAGTGCCTCACCTTTAAGAGATTTCACTAATAGCCTTAAGGCTACATCTTGCTCTACTATATTATGTGTTTTTTATGTAGGTCATATTTTCTTTCGATTAGTTATTTTTTTGTAACCGTTCCCCTACAATGGTCATATTCTAACGACCATATTGTAATGATCATGTTGTAACGGTCATATTGTAATGACCATATTGTACTGATCATGTTGTAAGGATCATATTATAATGACCATATTACAACGGTCATGTTGTAATGATAAAATTTATTAAAGCCTATAAATGCTCAATTTGATTAGTAGTTAGGGGGGTGGGTTGTGAGCTCTGTAGTACCACTTGGTGGCTCGAAGTTTGTTATTTTATCTCTTTATGTGATTTTGAGTCTTGTGGTGTTCAAACATGGACTTGTTTATAATTTCAAAGCTATAAATGCAAATGCTTGTAATTTTAAAGTTGTGATCTAATAAAAAGCGTATTTTTATAATCTACATCGTGTCTATGTGTGTTGTTTAAATTTTTCTATGGTGCTGCTAACATCAAGAGGTATCAAATCTCAAAATATTTTCTATAGTATTATGTGCGCATTTGCTTGTCTATTTATTAGGTTGCGCGTGTGAAACAGAATGTGTACGTGGATTACAACAAGTGTGAAACATAACTTGCCTAAGGATCTATGCAAGTTGTGAAACAAACACTCAGTATTTCATGGATTATTGCAAGTGTGATGCACATGTGAAATAGAATGTGTATGTAGATTACAACAAGTGTGAAACATAACTTGCCTAAGGATCTACGCGAGTGGTGAAACAAACACTCGATATTTCATGGATTATCACAAGTGTGTTGCACGTATGAAATAGAATGTGTACATAGATTATAGCAAGTGTGAAACAAAACTTGCCTAAGGATCTCCACAAGTGGTGAAATAGACACTCGATGTTTCATAGATTACTCCAAGTGTGCTGCACATGTGAAACATAATGTGTACGTAGATTACAAGTGTGAAATAAAACTTGCCTAAGGATCTACATGAGTGGTGAGACAAACACTTGATATTTCATGGATTACCACAAGTGTGAAACAAAACTTGCTTAAGGATCCACTTGAATGGTGAAAAATATGCTCAAAATTTTTATGCATGATGGCAATGGCATACACACACCCTATTGGTCAAGGTAGAGGTGGAAGATGCACAAATCAAGCTTCAAAACAATTGAATAGCTCATGAGCAAGAGCTCATAAAATTTTAAAGCATGGGAGTCTGATGCAGGAGCATCACATTCTAACCCTCTTCCTCTTAAATTCCTAATAGTCATATTTTCTTTCGGTTAGTTATTTTTTTGTAATCGTTCCCCTGCAATGGTCTTCTCTCTACAACGGTCATATTGTAATGACTATATTGTAATGGTCATGTTGTAACGGTCATATTTTAATGAACATATTTTAATGATTATATTGTAATGACCAAATTGTAAGGGTCATGTTGTAACGATCATATTGTAACAATCAAATTTATTAGAGCTTATAAATGCTTGATTCAATCAGTATTTAGGGGGATGAGCTTTGAGCTCCATACTACCACTTGGTGGTTTGGAGTTTGTTATTTTATCTCTTTGTGTGATTTTGAGTCTTGTGGTGTTCAAACATAGATTGGTTTGTAATTTCAAAGTTGTAAATATGAATGCTTGTAATTTCAAAGCTATGATCTAATAAAAAATGTATGTTTATTATCTGCATCATGTCTATGTGTGTCGTTCAACTTCTATTGTGGTACTATTGACATCAATTTGGTATATGAATACCATTTATCTGAGGTGTTCTAGTGGAGTGCTCTAGCATTTATTGATGTATTTTGGTAATATTTCTAGTATATAGTCATGTAGCTTCTTCCATCTATTTGGTGGCTTTTGGGGGCTCAAGGGGCTTGATCCTATCTCACCCAAAGGGATATGTGCTGAGGGGTTAGCCATTTAATATATAACAAAAAATTTCAACAATATATTCTATTTGCATACCTCTGGATCTCTTTGTTGATGCAAAGTATCCAGCTGAATGTTGCTTCTTGTTTCTCAAAAGCAATTAGATTGAGATCTTCACTTGAACCTTGGTATATTACCCTTAATAGTGGCTTATTTTTGTGTTCATTCTAAAGTGGAGTTTCCAGGTGATAAAAGAGGTGCTTCAACAAGCAAGAAATAAACTAAGATCCTCACCAAGTCTCATCCCTAGTCCTTATTTTGATTTTAGGACCAATAATGTGTCACTAGGGTCCCATCAAGTATGCCATTAAACTGTTATCATCTTCGATTATCCCCACATGAGACAATCACACCTCAAGTTAAAGAGACACAATAGGCTATAATCGAAAGCATGGGATTCAACTCAATCAGGAACCACCAAGAGTTTTAACAAGGCCAAGTCCTTGTTAAGAAGTGATCTTTAAGGTACTGGTTGCTCTATAAATGGAAAATAGGTGTGATAAAATAAGCAAAATCAACAAATAAAAGGAAAAAGAGGTGATGTGACAAGAGATCCACTAAGATCTTCCTACAAAAATAGGCATGCATGCTTGTGATAGTGGTGAACACTTCCTCTCCTTGATACAGTAAAGTGCAATAAAAATCTACTAGTTATATGCATATATGAGCAGGCGGGTCCTGCAAGAAATCCAAGCTAGTAAGTGATCAGTCTGAAAGACATATGTCCCTCACACACACATACACTTAGCAAATTTGATACTCAGGAAAAATATCATAAACACATACACATACACAACAATAGGTCTATAGGAAAAGGCCAAAAAATAGACACAGACTCCCATGTATATATAATGCAGATAAACTTTTACAAAGATTATGCCAGAGGTAGGGGTTTGAAATTACCTACAAGTTGCTTAGAAACCACAATTATTTTTATAGAGGGAAATGAAATAAAATCCTACAAATTCACATAATTGTAAACTTGTCGATCCTTTACAAAGCTAACACTACTATTTATAGATTTACAAGGGAGGATTTTCCCTCCAAAATTATCTACAATTAGATTTGATAATCCCATCTACTTTTCCTTGGGATTTTGATCATTGAATGATATAATTCTCTGATCATAATGACTGATCAACATAGGAATTTCAAAGCCATACTTATTCTTGAATGAATGTCTAGGACAATAACTAAGGTTGCCTTCAAGTAGGTGGTCTTCATCTCTTCAATCAAGAAAGTCATTAATTTAACTCATCTACCCTTGTTGCTTGATTTGACTCAGACATTCATGTCCACTTGGTCTTTTGACATTTCTTATAGGCTAATTGGGGGTTTTATCCATTGTGATTTATTTTTTATCGCAAAATATTCGATATCAAGATCTATCTCAAATATGGGCTCCTTTGGCATTCTTTTTTCCATCTATCGAGACTTTTTCAGAATGAAATTTTTGTAGAAGTATTAATTATTGGGAGTTCTTTGAGCTTGTTCTCCATGGGTTATACAAAACTCCAACCATAACTTATTGAAATTTTACCTTAGTCACGAGCATGTAGTGGTGAACCACTACAAGTACCACTAATACTCTTCAAAGAACCTTCCTATGTGCCCCATTTGCACGCTCAATGACATATCATCGACCTCCCCTGTGGTTGCCTCCTCATCCTCCAGATATTTTCTTCCTTTGATTTTAAATGCATTAGGGACCAATGCACATATTGTTGGGAGGAATGATGAGGAATAAAATTCCTAATTCATAAATATTAATTAAATTAAAAATTAAATAAATAATTAATATACCTTTATGAAATTTTATATTGTAAAAAGGCACATCTATTCAAATTGTGACTATTCATTATAATTCACAAATATCAATGAAATGAATTTGGATTTTGATTAATAAATCATATTTTTATTGCCCAAAAAATTATTTATATCACATTTCCACATTGCATGTCCAAGAGATTGAATTGAATATTAACACTTTCGAATTATAAGCCAATAAAAAAGGTTATACACCAATTAAAAATAGAATATAACCCTTGCAGATGAGATGATGATACAATATTGAAGTAATCCATATAAATAATAGAGAAATATGCTTGTAAGAGGGTTGTGGCCCTACATTGGAACCCATAAAAACAAATAAATATATTAATTTAATTAATTTTTACTAAAAACACCACTAAAACCTAATTCTTTGACTTGCGAATTCAATTCTAAAATTATCAATTGTTAGGTAAATATTAGTGTGGTTATTACATTACTTGATAATTACGTGGAAAATACATCCATTCATCTATTTGATAATGAATGTACAATAATACATAGGTACTATTGAAGCAATAATGATGATTTGATATGTTTCTTACTTCAATGCTCAAACCAACATCTAGTATTAGAGTAGTTAGAAAGTGAAGTGGACAATGTATTTCCAATCTGTTGAAAGCTAGGTGTTCAACATAGAAAATTTATCAAGCCCACTACTAGAATAAGGATTTGATTTTTAATTTCTTTTTTTAATTTTTTTTTAAGCCTTTGCAAAGATGACATTTTAGATGTACTTTCTTCCTTGGTTTTTACTAATATCGTTGGCCGTTGTTCCTCCAATTATTCTAGCATAGGTTCTCCATTTTGTGAGAGTAAGGAGCGAAAGAGAAACAAGTTCATCTAATAAAAGTGGCATAGATAAAACAAAACAAGGGACAAATAAGGAAAACCAAAGTGATGCAAACATAACAAAACAAATGAAGAAGAAGAAGCAGACCATGTCACTATTGGCTTCATCATTTTTTGCTTTATTCAAGTCATATTTCTTGTTTCTCTTGATTAAATCACCACAAGAACAAATTGAAACTATCATCAAAGAAACAAAATCCATAGGGATGGTATAGAGAAGCAAAGACACTATTTTTGGCAGGTTAATTTTAGAAACAACTAGGCATTAGAGAGACAACGGGATTGTTTCTAGTGACATGGATATTTTGGTCATCGATGTGTTAGATTTTGATAATGTATGCTATGGGAGTATGTAGAAATGTAAGATAATATAATTCTACAATAATATTGAAATATTCTATTAATGGAAAGTGATGGAAATGTTACAATGCAGTATGGAGGAATGGACACTCCATTACTGATGCTAAAGAACTACATTGTACTCCATCACCAATCTATATGGTGATCTACCCACTATACCTACTACTACCTACAATGATATATAATCACTCACTAAGAGGATATTTATATAGGAATATGGATTCCTTGGCCAACACTCTACCTAGTTGTACATGGGGACACCTTTACACATTGATTCTTGTGCATTTATTACATTACTTGAAGTAACTGTTGACCATTTTTGTCACATTCCTTAAGGAGTAGAAAAGGGAAACAAATTTTTGTACAGTATTGTGTACAGTTTTTGCCTTGTTTTTTATTTTGAAAAGTTGCAGCAATGTTGGCTTCCAATGCCACCCCTTTGTACATAAAATAGAAAAGAAAGAACTTCACTGGCAAACAAGCTAGAGAAAAGAGCTTCGTCGAAGGAAAATAGAAACAGCTTCGCACCCGAAGTGTTTCCAGCACTACTTCGGGTAAAAGTTTTGCGAAGTAGTTTTCACCAAAACAAAACACAAGGCAAAGAGAATGAAACTACTTCACACCCGAAGCACTTCCAGCAGCTACTTCGGGCGAAAATGAGCGAAGCGGTGGGAGCTTCACGCCCGAAGCATTTTCAATACTACTTCGGGTGGAATTTTTCGCGAAGCAATGTGCCGAAGAAGAATGCAAAAGAGAAGGAAAGGAAGCTACTTCGCATCCGAAGTATTTCCATCAGTCGCTTCAGCCAGGAAATCAGCGAACCATTTTTTTACTTCGGCAAGGGTCATTGCGAAACATTTGCTTCGACTAAGCTTGCACCCAAAGTGACAGAGGTCATAGAAATTGAAATATCTGCTTCGGCCGAAATCCTCCCGAACCACAGTTTTGAAGAGGATCGCAGCGAAGCTTTTCTCAAAGACATCAACGAGGGAATTTAATCAGCGAAGCAGTAAAAGAAGAAGGGACCCATTTTGTGAAGTGAATATGCTTCGGCGCTCCCCACCCCCGAAGCAGTTTTGCAAAGCTCGATTCTACAAAGTACATATCAAAGAGGAGTTGCTGCTTTGGCCCAGAACCATTGTAAAGCAAAGCACTTCATAGGCATGCATTCCAAGTCGAGTATTTTCCTGAGGCAATCAAGTGCCTCATAAATACGATTTTATGTGCCCAGCAAGCTCGTTGCTCATTTTTGGCAATCAAAAGTGAAGTATCAAGCCATGATGGAGAGCTCGACAAGCATGGCGGCCACTCGAGCACCGCACTCGAAGACCAAGGATGTCTAAACGGCTCATCAATGCACCTTTCCATGGTTGACCCAGTTGCAGTTGCCATTTTTGGGTAACAGATTTGAAAGCTCGATCTCGAGAGCTTCGGGTAGCCAATTCTCAGGGCTCGAGGGCATACTCTTCTTCGCTGTGTAATTATGATTCAGAGGCCCGAGTCCTCTATAAAAACCCAGGTATTGTAATGGAAAAATGCGGGGGGAACTATCTGCTAGAAAGCTACTATAACTTGATATCCTACGATTAATACTAAGAGACTTTGAGCTCAATTCTTCTCTTTTATGTTGCCTTATGTGCTTGATTCTTCCATCTCTCTTTGTTTGTAAACTGAGATGCTGAACTCTACGTTCAGGGTGCAATCAGGGACAGTGTCCTAAAATTCATTCGAAAGGATACATAGGAGTTAGAAAAGTGTCTTATTGACTTTCTTTTATGCTGCCTACCTTGCTTGATTCTTCCATCTCTCTTCATTTACAGACCGAGATGCTGAACTCTGCATCCGGTACGCAATTGGGAACAGTGTCCTGAAACTCGTTTGGGAGGATACATAGGGAAGTTGATATTACGTTTCTTTTGTTTCACTCTTGGTGTTCCTTGTTGCTATTCAAGTTGTCTGTTAGCGATCGTGCTTCCTGTTCTCTCCCACCTCTAATCATCGATCTTTCTAACCCTACTCCTTTTTATTTCTTTTTCTAACCCTACTCCTTTTATCTCTTTCCTGCAATCTTGTCTTCAAACACCCAAGTAGTTTAGCATTGGATCCGGCATTTCTCTGGATATTGGCATGAGGGGCATCTCTTCCCTTTGGCATTTCAATGTTGGTCGCAAGTCCAGGGCGCATACTTGCCCATTTATACCCAAAGTCCTTACCTGTGCGGATTTGATGACCAACAGTTTCTGGCACGCCTGGTGAGACAGACTGTATCTATTCTAGAAAATCCATAACAATCAAGGTCCCATATTTTAACGTAACCCGTCTTCACTGGGGCAAATAGTTCTAACTAAATTTCCTGATGCGACCCGATCAGTCTCACCTGATTAGTGGTAGTGAGGACTGATGCCTTCATTACTAAAAGACTTATAACATCTGGCGACTTTGTTTACCCAAAAATCTCTAAGTTGTATAGACCATTACCTAAACTTGTGCCTTCATGGCAATAGTCCCTATGTTTTAAGGAAACCCGAGTTGGTGAATCTCTAGTTTGCCCCCATCTGTCAAAATCACCTGGCTATTCTAACTGAGTCGAGAACCCAGATTCCTTCATTATAGATGCCTTTTGAGCTGAAAGAAAACATCCCAAAAAATCAAGGCCACTGCCATAATGGCAGAAGCACGTTATCCTAGTTGGAATGCCCATTCCCCTCTGAACCTTCAGGGTTATCATAAGATTCCTAGAGGAGCCCTACATACGTTGGCTAAATATGATGGCACTAAAGGAATGGCCCAAAGGCACCTTGAAGACGTTGCTGCATTGGTGAACCTCCACAATATAATCCATGAAGATGTCATGGTGAGACTTATGGTCATGTCTCTGGAGGGAGAAGCGATGCAGTGGTTCAGATTACTCGAGAATGAAAGCATTTGCTTGTGGAGCGATTTAGCGAAAGCATTGATCAAGACATTCAAAGGCTCTCAAGATCCCTCCCAGCTTTTGATGGATCTGTTCGCTATCATAAGAGCACCTCTAGAGAGCATCACGGACTTCAATGTCTGATTTTGCAAAGGTTGGAAGGATATTCCAGTGGAAATCTGATCGACGCATGCCCAAGCTCACCTCTTCTATGTTCGTGCCTTTCACCCGGACATACGCCTTCTCTTACTACAATCTGGTGAACAAAGATTTCCTCAGATATTTGAGGAAGCAATATGGGTAGAACAACTCTTGTACCTATCTGGAAAGTGGTAGTGGGGAGAAAGCCCATCACTGTTCACTGCTCCTGGCCATCTTGCATAGTATTCATCATGGCAAACCCCTTGTACTGAGCATAGGTTTGAGATGTAGTCATTCGGAGCTCAAGGAACAAGCTTCGCCCAAGAACAACAATGGGAATATGCAAGCTTTGAACCAACAATGAACAATGTGGCTGCTTGCAACCTTCATCAGGAGGCAGTCCAAGGAGAGCAGTCGCAAGCGGGAAGGCCTGAGAATGAGGAAGGCACATTTTTGCACCCCTTTTGTATCCCAAGGGGCGAGACACAAGAACTTAGTCGAAATCCCTTGAATGTGTCTCAAGAAGCAGAAGAAGGGGGAGAACCAGATGCAGAAATGCTCCCAGAGGGAATGAGAGGAGAAGGGTTTGGAGGTGCCTCTGGCCCAATAGATCGAGGCTAAAGGTTCTCCCATCCAAGTGAGCTCATTTCCTTGCGAGCCATCAATAATGCTGACAAGTCTTGTCATGTTACTCAAGGGTCCAAATAAAATAAAAAATAAAAAAAATAAAAAAATTTAGAATCTCCTTCGGGGATTTTACCCAATGAAGCAGTTGCGAGGAAGTAAAGGGCCGAACCAAAGTTCAAACAAAGGCACAAAAAAAGCTTCGCACCCGAAGCATTTCCAACAATCACTTCGGGTAGAAATCTTGCGAAGTAATTTTCGAAGCACAAGCTTCGGTAGGTGGTCCTTCCAAAGCATGGCAAAGGAAAAGTACCTCGGGCCTGAAACGTGAAAGATCAGCCCGAAGAGGAGGTTCACTACGAATTATTTCCAATTCCAACCCCAAACTTTGCCAGAACAGGAGCATTTAAAGCACGTCTCGAGAAATGTGTCGACTACCATCTTGAAAAAAGCTCGAAGCATATGCATTTAAGGTGAAGGTGGCAGGGCATGTCCTGAGGCAATTTAATTAAAGCTCACACCTGAGTGCAAGAGGTGCTTCCAATGCAAGGTGTACGCATTATGGCATGAAACCCTGCATGCGATGTCGTTGGATAACCAATCGGATGGTGCAGTGATTTCCTAGGCCACTAGCATCGGTTTAACTATGGCAAGAACCATAAATAGGGGTAGTTGCCCCTTGAGGCTATAAAGGGAGGGCTTTGGCAAAGAAAAGGTTAATTGAAAGAGCACTGCTTGTCCACGAATTCTGTCGCCACTCACCGAAAAGCTCCCTAACGTCGAAACAGTCTACGCTGTTACTGCCATAATCCTTCAACATGGGAAAGAAAAGTTCTACGTCAAAAGGAAAGGAGCCAGAGATGACAGTGTCTAAAAAACTGAAAGGTTCGAAGGAGAAAAGGCAGAGACCCAAGAGGGCCAACCCGAACACCCGCCCAGAGAAGCATGTTGTGGAAGAAATGATATTCACACAATGACACTGAGAGGGGGGGTGAATCAGTGTAGCTATTAATTTTAATATCTACAACATTTAATATGAAATAAAGAGAACTTGAAAACTAGAAAAACAAATTGAACAAGAGAGCACACCACAACACTCAATATACCGAGGTTCACCAATTTGGCTACTCCTCAAAAATGACTGCTTGGACTTCAATCCAAATCCAGTCTTTGCAAAATACCAATTTTACAAATACTTTACCAAGGATCTACCCGGAAGGAGCACCAACCCCTTAATTTTTCTTGCAATAGATGGAGCACCAACCCCTAGTACCAAGCACCAACTTGGACTGCAATTCTGATCAATTTAAAATGACATAAGAATGTCTTCACTTCATGCACGACCCTGACTGGTCTGCAATTAACCCAACTCTGCACACTCTCACGGCTCTGCTAATTTTTCTCTTGACTCTTTTCTAACCCTCTTTTTACAGCAATTTCCCTCTTACAGTAGCAACATAAATTCTCTGCACGATTGTCCTTTTATAGCCCATTTTTCTCATAGAGATTCTTCGTCTTCTATCTCTCTTCAATCATGTATGCAGTCGAAACACATACCCAACTGTTCGAATTCTTTTTCTTGCCAATAAGCGGCTGTTCGAAACCTAGTAAATACGGTTGTTCGAGTCCTTCCAGATACGACTGTTTGAATGCATTTTCGATCCTGCATATTTGGCTGTTCGAATACTTCAAATACGGCCATTCGAATACTTTTTCTATTCTGCATATCCGACTCTTTGAATTCTCGCAAATACGTCTTTTCTAATGCTTTTTCAATCCTCGCATATTTGGTTGTTCGAATACTTCAAATACAAGTTGTTCGAATGCTTTTTGATCCTCGCCTATACGATTCTTCGAATGCTTTTCAATCATGCATATTCAGTTGTTTCGAGTGCATGTTCGACACCTCGTCAATGTGTAGCTGCCGATCTGACATTCGTTATTTTTTACGTAACTGGCTGCATGATTTTCTATATGCTTTTATCCGACACGTGTCACCTTGCATGCTCCTTCGGCTTTTACCTGCCAAACTGTTACCTGTCGCGATATCGCGACACTTTTTGTAGCCGTACCCTTCATGCCCTTGTTGTCGCGAAATCGTGACCATTTTGGCTTTTGAAAGCTTTCCCTCTGTTCATGTCACGAAATCGTGACACTTTGAACATTTGCTGACGTCATCCTTAATGATGTCGCGAAATCGCGATGCTTCCGGCTTCCAGCAGCTTTCCTTGCACCCTGTCACGAAATCGTGACACTTTCAGCTTTTGCTGACGTCATCATCATTCTTGTCACGAAATCGCGACGCTTTCGGCTTCCAGTAGCTTTCCTCGCACTCTGTCACGAAATCGTGACATTTTCAATTTTTTCTGACGTCATCCTCAGCTTTGTCATGAAATCGCGACGCTTTTCGCTTCCGTACACTCTTCTTTGCCAGCAACCGCGAAAATGGAACATGTCACGAAATCGCGACGTTCTCTGCTTCCGTACAATCTTTGCTTTATGCAGTAGCGAAATCGCGACAACTTTGTGCCTTGTGCTTTCGACTTGCTACATCTTTTAGTTTTGCAATTTTGACTGGTAGCGAAATCGCTACACCTTTGTTTCCATACATTTTGTCATGCAACGAAATCGCTACACCTTCTTGTTTGTGCCTTTTCACTTGTAGCAAAATCGCTACACCTTTGTTGTCATTCATTTTAACATGCAACGAAATCGCTACACCTTTGTTTTCTACACTTCCTATTTGTAGCGAAATCGCTACACCTTTGTGCCTTGCATTTCTAGCTGTGCTTTGGATCGCGAAACTTCGACATGTAGGGAAATCGCTACACTTTTCGTTGCAAGCTCCTTTCCTCCATTTATGTCACGAAATCGTGACATCTTTTCACCTTGCTTCCTTCTCTGCCAACATGTCACGAAATCATGACAGTTTGCTTTGCACCTTCTCTCTCCTCGGCCATGTCACGAAATCATGACAATTTTCTTCCTTCTCTCTCCTCGCAATGTCACGAAATCGCGACAATTTTTCTTGCATTTTCTCTCTCCTCGTATATGTCGCGAAATCACGACAATTTTTCTTGCATTTTCTCTCTCCTGCAATGTCGCGAAATCGCGACAATTTTTCTTGCATTTTCTCTCTCCTCGTATATGTCGCGAAATCGCGACAATTTTTCTTGCATTTTCTCTCTCTCAAAATCACATTTTCTCATTTCTCCTCTGCAATGTCGCGAAATCGCGACAATTTTTCTTGCATTTTCTCTCTCCTCTGTTTTGTCGCGATATCACGACAGAAAACATGTCGCGATATCGCGACAATTTTCTTCCTTGTCTTTTTTTGCCAATTTCTGAATCTGGGTCACCTCTGTTTTCCTTGAAATTCACTGCACTTGATCTGACTGACCTCTGAACTGCATCAACTGCATCAATCTGTCCGTGTTGACAACAATGACAATACTTTTGCAATTCTTTTGCTGCACCTTGCTCAACAATCTCCCCCTTTGGAATTGTTGGCAACACACTGCAACCTTGCTCAATTTCTTCTCCCCCTTTGCCAATAATACCAAAGGGCTGCTGCAGACTCCCCTTGAGTCTATGCACAACATTCTCAAGCTTAAAAAGTTTGAATGCTCCCCTTGAGAATGTGTTTCCCATAGCTAGTCAGTGCTTGGGTGGTGTGACTACTCCCAACTTCTTCCGAAGGTATTCAAATACTTCCTTTGGCAAAGGTTTTGTGAATATATCAGCTACTTGTTCCGTAGTTGGAACAAAATCCAATTTGACCTCTCCTTCTCCAACTTTATCCTTCAAGAAATGATATCGGATTGCAATATGTTTGGTTCTTGAATGCATTAATGGATTCTTGGATATGTTGATAGCACTAGTGTTATCACATTTAATTGAAATTGGCTCTTTGAAATGAATACCAAGATCTTTCAACGTTTGTCTCATCCATAATATCTGAGTACAACATGTTGTTGCTGCAATGTATTCTGCCTCTGCAGTGGATAGAGATATTGATTCTTGTTTCTTGTTGTGCCATGCTACCAACCTGTCTCCAAGATAAAATGCTCCTCCACTTGTGCTCTTTCTGTCATCAATACATCCTGCCCAATCTGCATCAGAATATGCAATCAAAGTGAAATATTTACCTTTTGGGTACCACAACCCATAATCCATAGTGCCCTTGAGATATCTGAAGATCCTCTTTACAGCTGTTACATGAGTTTCTTTGGGACCGGCCTGAAATCTTGCAACCATGCATACTGCTTGTAATATATCTGGTCTAGTGGCTGTTAAATACAGCGAAGCTTCCAATCATAGACACTGTACATTGTTTGATCTACATCCTGGAGATTTATCATCCTTGCTCAACTTGCGACTGTTGTCATGGGAGTGCTAACCGGTTTCCTGTCTTCCATTGTGAACTTTTTCAACATTTCTTTTACATATTTAACTTGAGAAATAAAAATGCCTTTTTCATTTTGATTGACCTGCAAGTCCTAGGAAATAAGAAAGTTCACCAATCATAGACATCTCAAATTCTTTCTTCATTTTAGTTGATATGTCTTTGCAGTATTCATCCATGCTGCTGCTAAATATTATATCATCTACATAAACAACAAGAACAATAAGATGGCCCTTCTCTGTTTTGACATATAAGTTGTTGTCCACCAAACCTTTCTTGAACCCTTGTTTAATTAGATAGTTATCCAACCTTGCATACCATGCTCCGGGTGCCTGTTTCAAACCATATAATGCTTTCTTTAACCTCGCAAACAAAATCTAGGTTGTCACCAAGTTGGAAGCCATCCGGCTGTTCAATGTAAACCTCTTCTTCCAGTTTTCCATTCAAAAATGCTGATTTTACATCCATTTGATATACTTTGAAGTTTTTATGAACTCGCTAATGCCGGAAACATTCTGATTGCCTCTAGTCTGGCTACCGGTGCAAAAGTTTCCTCAAAATCAATGCCTTCAACCTGAGCATAGCCTTTACAGACCAATCTTGCCTTATTTCGACAACCTGTCCATCTTCATTTAATTTATTTCGAAAAACCCATTTAGTGCCAATTATGTTTTTATTTGTTGGTCTAGGTACTAATTCCCAGGTATTGTTTTTCTCAATCTGATCTAGTTCTTCATTAATTGCCTTCAACCAACTTTCATCAGTGCTTGCTTCAGCAACATTTTTAGGTTCAATGCTAGATAACAGAGAATAGTTCCGCACTGCTGCTCTTCTTGTCTGAATACCATCTTTGGGATCCCCAATAATCTGTTCACTTGGATGATTTTTCTGCCAGTTGCCTGTTTTAAATTTCCTGTTTTCTTCTTCTTCTGATTCAGTTTTTACACCATCTGGATCAATTTTCTGATTCTTATCTGTTTCCTTTTCATCATCACCTTCAATGACTTCTTCATAGATGGGGTAGTTTTCTTGATAAGTAATTTCTTGTTCTCTACCTTCATCAACTTTCACATCAGCACTCTCAACAATTTTCTTTAGCCTTTTGTTGTAACATGTGTAGGCTTTGCTTTTTGTTGAGTAACCAAGAAAGATACCTTCATCAACTCTATTTTCAAATTTACCGAGATTATCTTCAGTCCGTTTGATGTAGCACTTGCTGCCAAATACTTTGAAATGTCTTGTTGTTGCCTTTCTGCCAAACCACAGCTCATAAGGTGTTTTGCTTTCATGTGGTCTTAGCATGCACCTGTTTTGAATGTAAACTGCAGTATGTACTGCCTCTTTCCAAAATCTGTCAGCTATTTTGTTCTCAGCCAGCATTGTCCGTGCCATTTCCTGCACTGTCCTATTCTTCCTTTCTACAACACCATTCTGCTGAGGTGTTCTAGCTGCTGAAAACTGTCTTCTTATCCCATATTTTTGACAGTATTCTGCAAATTCTTCTGAAATAAACTCTCCTCCTCCGTCTGATCTTAGGCATTTAATTCTTTTTCCTGATTGATTCTCAACAAGATTTTTGAAGGTTTTAAACATCTCAAAGGCTTCGATTTAAGTTTCAGAAATAGTACCCATGTCATTCTTGAGTAGTCATCTATACACAGAATAAAATATTTGTGTCCATTTATGCTTTCAGTTCTCATGGGTCCACATAAATCGGTGTGAATTAGTTCTAATGGCTTGCTCGTGAAATATTCTTTTGCTTTGAAAGTGGCTCTGGTTTGTTTTCCCTTTTGGCATGACTCACAAATACTGTTTGAAGGTTTACCAATAGTTGGTATGTCTCTTACTGCCCCTTTTGAGCTGATTTTTACCAGATTATCAAAGCTTATGTGACCGAGTCTCTTGTGCCACAACCAGTTTTCTTCTTCCTGACCAACCAAACAAGCTCCTTCTGAATTCTCTGAAAGAGTATACAGATTTCCAGAAGTTCTCAATCCAATGGCTATTAACTTTCCATTTTTTGTCTTTCTTACTTCACAACCCTCCTTCTTGAAGATTACATCATGACCTCTTGTCACAGATTTGACTTACACTCAGCAAGTTATGCTTCAGACCAATCACAAACAAGACTTCTTTTGATTTTATATTGCCATCACTGATCTTGACTGATCCCTTTCCCACAATCTTTGCTCCATCATTATTTCCAAATTTCACAGAACCACCTTCATAATTCTGTAAATTCTCAAATTTTTGCTTGTCACCTGTCATGTGACTGGAGCAACCACTGTCAAGTATCCAAGGTGCAGATTTGTTCTGAGCTTTAAAGGCAGTCTGAACAATCAAAGATTCCTTTTCTTTCCATTCTGGTTTGATAGCAGATTTGTCTACTTGTTTTGCCTTTGTCCTTTCATTAGCATGTGCCTGTTTTTCAAGAAATTTCTTGTTTTGTTTCAACCCACTTGGTTGAGATTTTCTACCCTGATAATTATTTGATGCAAAAGTGCTTCTACAGTTTCTAGCAATATGTCCAAAATTATGACAATTATAACATTCAACTGCATAATTCATTAAAGGAGAAAAAACATTTCTGCTGGTGAAATTCCTTTGAGATACATTATGCCTGCAATCTGAAATCTTATGACCATAAGCATTGCATTTAAAACAATAACCAGAAAAGGAATGATTAAACCTGGGTGCAGGTCTTTGCCAGTTTGAAGTGGGAGCCATGAATCTTTTCCTTCTTGGATGTGTGACTTTTGTGAATCCATCTTTGTCAGTACTTTTCTTGAATCTGGCATTGTTGCTTTCTTTGGCATGATTTGTTTTTTCTAGGTCAACCCTGATCTTTTCTTCTTTCTTTATGGGTTCTACATTCAAGGCCTTTGAACCCTTTGATGATTCTCCTTCATCGAAGCCTAAACCAAATTTGATGCCGGAAGGCCTTTGGTTATTTAACATTTTATCCAGCTTTACAGTACTTTCTTCAAACTTATGAAAACAGCTCAATTTTCTATTCATCTCCTCTAGCTGCATCCTTAACTTAACAATATCTTCCTCTAGCTTGCTGCATTCAACTGTCTTTACAGTTAATTGTTCATTAAGAACTTCAGACATTTTCTTGAATTCCTCTGTCTGTATTTTTAAACTGTTTATTATGTCAGTGGCATCCTCTAGTTTTCTTGAAAACTTTTTGTTCTTTTTCCTTTCTGCACTCAACTCTTCAAGTGCAGCAACCAATTCTCCTTCCAGATAAACTTCAGCCTCATCTTTAAAGTTTTCATCACCTTCCTGATTTTCTTCTCGTTCTTTCCTCTTCAAGTGCCATGAACAGAGCTTCACCTTTTTCTTCTTCAGAATCCTCATCTGAGCTTTCTTCAGAAGTGCTGACATTCTTGGATATGAAGCTTTTCTTCTTGAAGTTGTTCTTTCTGAAATTTTGTTTCTTCTTCCAATCACCTTTTTCTTGGAGTGAACCTTCACCATTTTTGGTTTTCTCATGCATTGGACATTTGGCTGCAAAATGACCGACTCCTCCACAATTGAAGCACTTAAAAGGTAGCTTTCCTCTATATTTTCCTTTTCCCTTTGTGAGTTTTCGAACAAAATTAGCTTCTGTTTCATCCAGTGTCTCTTCATCCTCAGATTCATGTTCAGCTTTTATATTCTTGTGTGCTTTAAAAGCTGCTTCTCTGTCTATAGACTTGGTTTGTCCTATTCTCATTTCATATCGTTGTCGGGGAACCATGCATCTCATCCAAGCTGAAGTTGTTTAGATCTTTTGCCTCTTCTATTGCAGAAACTTTGGAGTTAAATCTTTTGTGCAGGTGTTCTCGAGAACCTTTTTCACAACAACTGCATCATCAATTTCTTCACCGAGTCCTCTGATTGCATTAATGATTCCGTTGACTCTCAGCATATAAGCCTCTATGTTCTCATCTTCATTCATTTGCAGGTGCTTCGAACCGTGCTCGATGAGTTTGCAGCTTGGCTTCCTTGATCTTGCTGTCTCCTTCATGGATGCTCTTCAATTTATCCCACATGTCTTTTGCTGATTTACAGCTCATGACTCTTATCAGTTCACTGTCAACAAGCCCACACATTATGGCATTCTTAGCTTTGGAGTTGTTCTCAAATTTTTTCTTCTCAGCAGTATCTGTTGGAGGAGTAGTGGGTGCTGTGTATCCACTATCTACAGAATCCCAAATATCATATCCCAATGCACTCAGATATGTTTGCATCCTGAGTTTCCAGAAAGTGTAATTTGTTCCATCAAATAAGGGAGCTTTGTTGGATGAGAATCCTTCACCGTCTGCCATTGTTTCTTCCAAGATCTCCTTAGCTGATTAAGCTTGAACAAGGCACCTTGCTCCGATACCAATTGATATTCACACAATGACACTGAGAGGGGGGTGAATCGGTGTAGCTATTAATTTTAATATCTACAACATTTAATATGAAATAAAGAGAACTTGAAAACTAGAAAAACAAATTGAACAAGAGAGCACACCACAACACTCAATATACCGAGGTTCACCAATTTGGCTACTCCTCAAAAATGACTGCTTGGACTTCAATCCAAATCCAGTCTTTGCAAAATACCAATTTTACAAATACTTTACCAGCATCTACTGGAAGGAGCACCAACCCCTTAATTTTTTGCTGCAACAGATGGAGCACCAACCCCTAGTACCAAGCACCAACTTGGACTGCAATTCTGATCAATTTAAAATGACATAAGAATGTCTTCACTTCATGCACGACCCTGACTGGTCTGCAATTAACCCAACTCTGCACACTCTCACGGCTCTGCTAATTTTTCTCTTGACTCTTTTCTAACCCTCTTTTTACAGCAATTTCCCTCTTACAGCAACAACATAAATTCTCTGCACGATTGTCCTTTTATAGCCCATTTTTCTCATAGAGATTCTTCGTCTTCTATCTCTCTTCAATCATGTATGCAGTCGAAACACATACCCAACTGTTCGAATTCTTTTTTCTTGCCAATAAGCGGTTGTTCGAAACCTAGTAAATACGACTGTTCGAGTCCTTCCAGATACGACTGTTTGAATGCATTTTCGATCCTGCATATTCGGCTGTTCGAATACTTCAAATACGGCCATTCGAATACTTTTTCTATTCTGCATATCCGACTCTTTGAATTCTGCAAATACGTCTTTTCTAATGCTTTTTCAATCCTGCATATTTGGTTGTTCGAATACTTCAAATACAGCTGTTCGAATGCTTTTTGATCCTGCCTATACGATTCTTCGAATGCTTTTCAATCATGCATATTCAGCTGTTTCAGTGCATGTTCGACACCTGTCAATGTGTAACTGCCGATCTGACATCAGTTACTTTTTACGTAACTGGCTGCATGATTTTCTGTATGCTTTTATCCGACACGTGTCACCTTGCATGCTCCTTCGGCTTTTACCTGCCAAACTGTTACCTGTCGTGATATCGTGACACTTTTTGTAGCCGTACCCTTCATGCCCTTGCTGTCGCGAAATCATGACCATTTTGGCTTTTGAAAGCTTTCCCTCTGTTCATGTCACGAAATCGTGACACTTTGAACATTTGCTGACGTCATCCTTAATGATGTCGCGAAATCGTGACGCTTCCGGCTTCCAACAGCTTTCCTTGCACCTTGTCGCGAAATCGTGACACTTTCAGCTTTTGCTGACGTCATCATCATTCTTGTCACGAAATCATGACGCTTTCGGCTTCCAGCAGCTTTCCTTGCACTCTGTCACGAAATCATGACATTTTCAATTTTGCTGACGTCATCCTCAGCTTTGTCACGAAATCATGACGCTTTTCGCTTCCGTACACTCTTCTTTGCGCAAACCAAAAATGGAACATGTCACGAAATCGCGACGTTCTCTGCTTCCGTACAATCTTTGCTTTATGCAGTAGCGAAATCGCGACAACTTTGTGCCTTGTGCTTTCGACTTGCTACATCTTTTAGTTTTGCAATTTTGACTGGTAGCGAAATCGCTACACCTTTGTTTCCATACATTTTGTCATGCAGGGAAATCGCTACACCTTCTTGTTTGTGCCTTTTCACTTGTAGCGAAATCGCTACACCTTTGTTGTCATTCATTTTAACATGCAACGAAATCGCTACACCTTTGTTTTCTGCACTTCCTATTTGTAGCGAAATCGCTACACCTTTGTGCCTTGCATTTCCAGCTGTGCTTTGGATCGCGAAACTTCGACATGTAGGGAAATCGCTACACTTTTCGTTGCAAGCTCCTTTCCTCCATTTATGTCACGAAATCGTGACATCTTTTCACCTTGCTTCCTTCTCTGCCAACATGTCGCGAAATCGTGACAGTTTGCCTTGCACCTTCTCTCTCCTCGGCCATGTCGCGAAATCGCGACAATTTTGCTTTCGCCTTCTCTCTCCTCGGCCATGTCGCGAAATCGCGACAATTTTTCTTGCATTTTCTCTCTCCTCGATATGTCGCGAAATCGCGACAATTTTTCTTGCATTTTCTCTCTCCTCGGCAATGTCGCGAAATCGCGACAATTTTTCTTGCATTTTCTCTCTCCTCGGTAATGTCGCGAAATCGCGACAATTTTTCTTGCATTTTCTCTCTCCTCGGCAATGTCGCGAAATCGCGACAATTTTTCTTGCATTTTCTCTCTGCTCGGCAATGTCGCGAAATCGCGACAATTTTTCTTGCATTTTCTCTCTCCTCTGTTTTGTCGCGATATCGCGACAGAAAACATGTCGCGATATCGCGACAGTTTTCTTCCTTGTCTTTTTCTCGCCAATTTCTGAATCTGGGTCACCTCTGTTTTCCTTGAAATTCACTGCACTTGATCTGACTGACCTCTGAACTGCATCAATCTGTCTGTGTTGACAACAATGACAATACTTTTGCAATTCTTTTGCTGCACCTTGCTCAACAAGAAAGAGAAGAATCCAAAGAGGAACAGCTTGTCGAACCACCAGTTGACAGATGGGAGAAAATTAAGGATACAAAACTCTCAAGAAGCGTGGTCGAGCTTAGATACACTATTGACTTTATGAGGAGCAGGCTCTCAGCTAACAATAAGAGAGCCATTGTGTATTACTCACAAATTTATTGGTATCTGACTCCTCCTGTACACCATTGCCCTGAGCTGATTCACGCCATCGCACAAAACTACCAACCAGATTCCAGGCAAGTACTCAATGTCGCCAGTCACAAGCTGTTCTCTATCTTGAAGGAGGATGTGCAAGTAGCTTTTGTGCCGTAGCAAGGACCTCCTAAGGGGTACATAGTTTGCAGCATCATTTTGAGCGAACAAACGAAGAAGTTTACCTCGAACAACTACTTGCTACAATTCCTCTGAGAAAATCTCAAAAGCGGGCTCCCTTCAGGCAATGCCCCTACCCTTGGAATCTTTCAAGAACATAGACATTTTTTCCATCATCGCATGGGTGGCAGGCCTGTCAACCGACACTTCGGTGCACCCGTGGCAGGTGTCCCTGGCAAAATGTATTTCTAGAGGGGAGTTTTATGCCCCTGATGCTTCGAGGCCAAACACCAACCCAGTCTTCTTTGACTGGGCAGAATGGGTGGCCCAAAACCTGCACACGTGGCTTACCACGATGAAGATTTCTAGAGCAGAGCAGCACTTCAGCCCATGTTCTTTTTTGGTTTGGCTTTTCTTTTATCGCACATATAAAAGTTTTCCCCATGTTGCAATTACACCAAGTGACAAGGATGGAAATCCTTTGCCTATATATCAGTGGACTCGCCTCTTATTGAGGTCAGAGTCTTATTATTCTTTCAATCAATAATTCTTGGGACCCACCATGCAATTGTTGATAGGGTCCAGCCCTCGAATGCCCCTCAGTCTGATAGACAGGGTAGTGTAGGCAAAAAAGGGAGATATATTTCAACTTACATAGGGGCTAGTGATACGCCTATTCGGTTTCGTGGGAAAACCTTTCTTGTTGTCGGTTTTTCCATCAGAGTACTTATTCGCACTAGAAGTCGCTCGACAAAGTGACGCGACCAATGAAGTCTACAACCATGGCTGAAAGTGGGCACCTACTTGTGATTTTCCTTTCAGAATGGGGGTGATTGAAGTCTTCACCTTGAAGCAGAACATTTTCCTGGAAAAAAATTGGCTAATTTTGGCCTGCTCTAGATTCCTCAAAGGTGGTATTATGATCCCATAGGAGTGATGAAAAATCACTTAAAATGTAAAAACTTTTGTCTGCCCCCATCCCAAAATAATGGAGAGAGAAACAATCTCAACGGGAGGGATCTAGAGTGGCATTTAGAAAAGATGAGAACATTGCCTCCTTGGCATGACTTCTATCCCATGGAATTAGAGTTCATTCCTGATCAATACCCATTTTCAACCCCAGAATCCACATTTTGGAAGAAGGACAAGGATGATCTGAAGGAAGAATTGAAGAACTAGGATGAAGAACAACAGAGAGAATGGTGGATAATGAGAGTCCATCACTGAAATATGAATTCCTATGGACTCTTGACAACAGATAGGGACTTTGCGATCATTTACGAAACTAAGGTTGGATCCTGGAAACCCATATCCTTCATTGATTTTGTCCCTCCAGCTACCCCAGGATCGGGCGAAAGCCTAGGGAAGACTAGCGATGCCTCGAGAATACAGAAGAAAGCTGAAGCTGCACCAAGGGTATTAACGCAAATACCATCTGAGGATACAAGTGCCGAAGAATCAGAGCAACCATTGGAAAGAAAGAAGTGGAAAAGGCCAGAGCAAGTACAAGCGCCCTCACCCTGTCCAAAGCGATCCCGTATAGGTCATCCGAGTCTACATACCGAACAACCTGCGCCAGTCTTGGTCGAAGAAAATGTGCCACCAAATGCCGAGACGGTCCTAGATGTGAATGTTATCAATGTGGAGGAGCTCCTCCCACAGGAAGAGGATCCTGAGGTAGAAGTCTTGGAGTTCAAAGGTGTCAAGGCACAAAAAGGCCAAGAGCCAATCATACAAGAAGTTACTATAGCCGCTTTTCCAGGAGGGCTCATAGATACGCACTCTCTCCCTTTTGCCTCGATCTTCGACACATCCACCATGGTCCTGGGTGAAGGTCATCATCAGCCCTTTCCCCCCGGTAAGGCCAACCTCCCCTCCAAGCATTGCCTATTTCTCTACCTAACCCCATTCCACCCAAGTCACCCGGCCAAGACAGACCTATTAAAGCACCTTCGCCCACCCATGTCGTCGATCCTATCATTCTCATCCAAGGCGAAGTCAATATCTCAATGCCAAACCTCAAGACCCAGGTTCCCATCATACACGGTGTTGTTTCGCTTGTCGAGGCCCCTGCTACACCTGTCGTCGAACCTTCTGGTGAGGTATTCCCCATCAACCCTTTATATTTGTTTACCCCTTCAGCTGGAGATCTAGCCTCATTTGAGTCTAAACTGTCTATAATAAAGGAACGTCCTCTAGCTAAAAAGCTACTTCAGGCCTAACAAAACATAGAGAAGATGCTGAAGGAGGCTAGGAAGAAAAGAGGGCACTCTCTAGCCCAAGTCGAGAAATACGTAGTCTTTGACCTAGAGGCAAGAAAATTACACAAAGTGAAGAAGGTCCCCAGGGTCCAGAAGCCTCTGGATGAGATGACTCCAGCAGACTATGATTATTAGGAGAAAACCAAGGACCTAGAGCACCTGAACATAGATAATGAATCTTTGTCTATGCATGTAGGGGTTGAGACCTTCCGGGCACACGCAAACATTGCAAATCAACGCAGATTCGAGGCAGAGAGTGCAAATATTAAGCTAGAGGAAGAACTGGAAAGAGTTAGGTCCAAGCTAGCGGATGCTGAAGAGCAGTGCAAGTTAATGAGAAAAGTGGCACATGCCCTCAAATTGCAAATAAACCAACTGGAATGTACAGCCAAAAATTGAGCACAGAGACAGGTTGAGAATGAACTAAGGGCAAAAGAGCTTGAAGGAAAATATTTGTAGATGCAGAATCAACTGTACAAAAAGGAGGGCCTATGGCTGTGTGACAGGAGCAGAATCAAGGAGATTCGCTCGCATTTGCTCAAAAAATTCAGATCTCGGGCCTCCAGCGCTCTTTCAATTTTTGCCTACATTATGGAAGCTCGGGATGCTGCTGCCAAAGGAGGACCAATCATCGAAGAGATCACCCAGAAAGCTAGAAGTCGACTCAAACTAGCTTTCAATGTACAGAGCGCCAAGTATCAGGACTTGCAGGTCCCTGCAATGAGCCGAACAACTAGGGACTGGTCTACAACCCGAGCCACAGTGCGCACTTTCTTCTCCAAGGTGCAAAAAATGCAAAAGGCAAAATATCTCCTAGATATTTTTGAAAACGAACAGCGCGTATCAATAAGCTATTTTTAGGACCTCTCTTCCATGGGCTTCCCAAGTTTCACAGATGACGACGGGCATCTCCTATCCAAAGAAGAGATTAAGCCAACATGGCTTCAATTTGAAGATGACATCTCAGAGATAGATGGATGGGCAGAGCCCATTATAGAAAAGCAGATCACAGACTACCTCCTGAGATACTGCAAGATCATAGCCTCCCTGGATGACCTGTATACTAGAGCCCAACATGCAGACATCAGGCAAATCGATCGGTTCTGAGTGTTGATCAAAGCACTACAAGATTTGGAACCTTTCTCGAAGAGTTCCTGGTCCCAGGTTAACCGAACCATGAGGATAATTCATGAGTGTCTTACCCCTTCACCGATGTAGGAAGCCGCTCCAGAAGAAGTAGCTCCAGGGGAGGAAGCCGAAGACGAAGAGGGAGTCGAAGAAGAAGGATAGCAAGAGCCAGCTGCAGAAGCACTTCAAGAAGAAGAAGGAGAAGAAGGATCGAGGAGAGACTCTGGCCCAATGGATCAGAATTGAAGGGTTCTCCCACCGAGATGAGCTCGTTGCCCCGCGAGCTGCCAAGAATGTTGACCATTTTTGTCACATTCCTTAAGGGGTAGAAAAGGGAAACAAATTTTTGTACAGTATTGTGTAAATTTTTTGCTTTGTTGTTTTTTATTTTGAAAATTTGCAGCAATTTTGGCTTCCAATGCCACCCCTTTGTACATAAAATAGAAAAAAAAAGAACTTTGTTGGCAAATAAGCTAGAGAAAAGAGCTTCACCGAAGGAAAATAAAAACAACTTCACACCCGAAGTGTTTCTAGCACTACTTCGGGTAAAATTTTTGTGAAGTAGTTTTCTCAAAAACAAAACACAAGGCAAAGAGAATGAAACTACTTCGCACCCGAAGCGCTTCCAGCAGCTACTTCGGGCAAAAATGAGCAAAGCGGTGGGAGCTTCGCGCCCGAAGCATTTTCAATACTACTTTGGGTGGAATTTTTTGTGAAGCAATGTGCCGAAGAAGAATGCAAAAGATAAGGAAAGGAAGCTACTTCACATCCGAAGTATTTCCATCAGTCGCTTCGGCCAGGAAACCAGCAAACCATTTTTTTTACTTCGGCAAGAGTCATTGCGAAACATTTGCTTCGGCTAAGCTTGCACCCAAAGTGACGGAGGTCATAGAAAGTGAAATATCTGCTTCGGTCGAAATCCTCCCAAACCATAGTTTTGAAGAGGATCGCAGCGAAGCTTTTCTTGAAGACATCAGTGAGGGAATTTAATCAGTGAAGCAGTAAAAGAAGAAGGGACCCATTTTGTGAAGTGAATATGCTTCGGCGCTCCCCGCCCCCGAAGTAGTTTTGCGAAGCTCGATTTTGCAAAGTACATATCAAAGAGGAGTTGTTGCTTCGGCCCAAAACCATTGTAAAGAGAAGCACTTCACAGGCACGCATTCCAAGTTGGGTATTTTCTCGAGGTAATCAAGTGCCTCATAAATGCGATTTTTTGTGCCCAGCAAGCTCGTTGCTCATTTTTGGCAATCAAAAGTGAAGTATCAAGCCATGATGGAGAGCTCGACGAGCATGGCGGCCACTCGAGCACCGCACCCGAAGACCAAGGATGTCTAAATGGCTCATCAATGCACCTTTCCATGGTTGACCCGGTTGCAGTTGCCATTTTTGGGTAACAGATTTGAAAGCTCGGTCTCGAGAGCTTCAGGTAGCCAATTCTCAGGGCTCGAGGGCGTACTCTTCTTCACTGTGTAATTATGATTCATAGGCCCGGGTCCTCTATAAATACCCAGGTATTGTAATGAAAAAATGTTGGGGGAACTATCTGCTAGAAAGCTGTTGTAACTTGATGTCCTATGATTAATACTAAGATACTTTGAGCTCATTTCTTCTCTTTTATGTTGCCTTCTGTGCTTGATTCTTCCATCTCTCTTTGTTTGTAAACTGAGATGCTGAACTCTGCGTCCGGGGTGCAATCAAGGACAGTGTCCTGAAACTCGTTCGAAAGGATACATAGGAGTTAGAAAAGTGTCTTATTGACTTTCTTTTATGTTGCCTTCCTTGCTTGATTCTTCCATCTCTCTTCGTTTGCAGACCGATATGCTAAACTCTGCGTCTGATACGCGATCGGGGACAATGTCCTGAAACTCGTTCGGGAGGATACATAGGGAAGTTGATATTACGTTTCTTTCATTTCACTCTTGGTGTTCCTTGCTGCTATTCAAGTTGTCTGTTAGCGATCGTGCTTCTTGTTCTCTCCCACCTCTAATCACCGATCTCTCTAACCCTACTCCTTTTTATTTCTTTCTCTAACCCTACTCCTTTTATCTATTTCCTGCACTCTTGTCTTCAAACACCCAAGTAGTTTAGCATAGGAGCCGGCATTTCTCCAAAGATTGGCATGAGGGGCATCTCTTCCATTCTGCATTTCAATGTTGGTTGCAGGTCCAGGGCACATACTTGTCCATTTATACCCAAAGTCCTTACCTATGCAGATTTGATGACCAACAGTAACTATCTAACTACCCCCTAAGGTAATTTTCTACTCCAACTATGTACCAAAGGTGGTACATTTACATGACCCAAATGATGTAATATACTCTAACACCCCTCTGTATTTTATTTTTTGGATATTGAAGACTTTAGTCTTCAATATTGATCTTCTTCTCTTGAATAGTCTTCAGCTTGATTTGGTCCTTTGTATTATCTTTAACTCATATTGCATTGTATACCTTCTTGATTTGGTTCCTCTTCTTCTTCTTCTTTATTCTCATCTTTGGAGTTAGTACTTTCATGGGTGGATGTACTATCACTTGATTATTGAAGGAGTCCCTTCTCTTTGCCTTTGTCATTTTTATCATTTTCCAGGTCATGTATAGAATTTTTTGAACATACACTTAGAGCATCATGATAATATTTTGAGTTAGTAGAACTTGAAGTACCAATACTACATGAGGATTGAAATATCTTTGCTAAGGATGATTCATTCAACTCTATTTTCTTTTTAAGATCTTCTATCAATCCTTTTTGTTCTACATTCTCATTCTTGTAACATTTATATGTAAGTAATGCCATATACAATATGCTTACAAATTCTAAAGGAAGTAGAATGTCATCCTTTCCATTATCAATTGCTTCATTGAGTCGAGCTTGTAGATAATGTTCCATGGTATCAAATTTATCATCTAAAGCTTCACTATGAATCATTTTTGAAGATCTAAATATGCTTCACCTTTTATAAGTAGATTCATGATTCCAATTTTTATGGCACTTGCTTTTTCCTTTCTAAAGGAGTTATTCATGTTATTGTTTGATGTATTCTTAGGAGTATACATCCTTATAGCTCCCTAGTTTAGAATATATGAATTAGTTTAATAAAACTATTCAAGTTTTAGCTTTTATAGAATTCCTTATTTCTCCTTAGTTAAGAGATGTGAACTAATTTTGATAAAACCTTTCTTGGACTTTAGGTTTTGTAGGCTTCCTTATATATCCCAAGTAATTTAGGATATGTTATAATCTTAGCAATATTTAGTTTAACTTATGAGTTGATTTTGTAATATTTTGAGAATAATAATCAACTTTAAATTTTACCTTATTTCTCCTAATGCTCTAATGGAGTTCTTATAGTTGGACTTCTTCTTGTCTTCTTAGTTTGAGTATGAGACAAGTATTATCAATCAAATCCAGCTCTATACGCAATCAATTGATTTACTTCTCGATTCAATAGACCAATTTTCTAAATTTCAAGCACACACACACACACACACACACACACAATATATATATATATATATATATATATATATATGAAGTAGTATGCCTTATAACTCCCTATCTTTGGAATATTAGAAAATAATTATATTTGCAAATTAATATTGAATTAACCAAGGTTGAAAACCTTATATCTCCTACTTGGTTATTTACAAATATGAGAATATTCTAATGCCTTCAATTTAATCTTGCTTTATAATTTACTAATGTTGGTAAATGCTTGTTATTCCAATGTAATAGTAAATTGATTATATCCCTTATAACTCCAAATATCTTTTAATTAAAGCAAACAACTTTAGTATTGATTTTACCTTATCAATGTTGCACAACGTGTTGCTTAAGGCTTCACTCTTTTTCACCAAACCTCAATGTATATGATCGTTGTGTGTAGATGAGCATTCAATGCTCTTGTTCTGACCTTACTTAGTTGTAGAATCCGTGTGCTTCTCCTTCAATATTCGTGCTTCATTTTTTCTATTCTTGCTTGATATTTTGCTTAGTCTTCTCTCCAAATGGCATTGGTATTTGCTTATGATTTTGAGCATTCAATGCTCCTTAACAACGTTGGTTTATGATAGTCCTTCGCTACCTCCTTTGACTCCAATTACAACGTGCTTTGGACATTGTAATATTCTCTCCAATTGTGCTTGTCTTCTTCAACTTGGAGGTGAACGTTTATGTAGCTACGATCTCCTCTTGATGACTCTCATGTGGCATGAGTTTTTATAATGCTTAAGATACTATCAACACCTCTTGAGACGGTGTCCATGTGGCTTGTGAGCTTCAACGCTCTTTGAAATGATACTTGCATAGCTTCGAGATGCTATAATGCTTATTTATGACAATGATGCCTTGTAACACTCCTTTATGGTAATAATGATTATTCTAACACTCAAGGAGTGAGCATTTTTTTCTTGAGGGTGTTAGGGAATATGAGCACTTCTATCAGTAGTGACAAGTGGTGGTTTTGCATGAGACGCTTCTCTCCAATATCTTTCTCCCTATATATTTCTTTTTCCAATGTATACCCAATTGTTTCTTATTCTTCAATGCTTCCTTCAGGCACAACTAAGTGATATTCTTCTCAATATGTTGGCTCTTGGTTTGATGGCAATGGTGAGGTGCTTCTAATATGATTCTATGGCACTACTCTTCACTGGTAGTTTTCCTATGATAATGAACCTTTTATATTGGCTAAAGCTCCTTTTCTCTTTGCTATAATGAGTTGTATTCTAGTAGATGATAGTTGCCCTAATATGTTATCCTTTTGTTGGTTTTGACACCTATAGATTCTTGCTGTTGTGGATGTTGATTGAGACCACTTGCTTTTACAATTTGAATGGTGTTCCTAGACACCTAAAACCTAGTGCTTGTGAACCCTGGACTGGCTTTTTTTTGCCTTTGTTGATGTGCTAGTAATAGATGTAGAACACCTATTGTATAGTGTCTTGAGACACTTTCTATTTTGTCCTCCTTAGGAGGGATATGGTGCACTTGTATAATATGAATAAGAGACTTTATTTTTCACCCAAGTTTAGTGTGTTTCTTATCTCTTTCAGATGTTATTTCCTCCTTTGATATGAAGGCTCCTCATTGTATAGCTTGAGGACTTATGTAGAGTGATCCAAATCTTTCCTTTGGCTTCTTGGATATGGTTGCTACTTGCTCTTACTTTTTGAGAGCAATGTGTTGTTGCCTTTCTTATTAGACAACACTAGTATCTAATCCTTTCACTTGGATAGTTAGTAACAATGAATCCAAGCTAATAATCATATAAGCAATATGATAGTAGAGGTAATCCTTTTTGTTCTAACTTTCACTTTCACTGAAATATTTAGTGCACTTCTAATAAGCTTTAAGAGAAACTAATATAGTGCAAATCCAATCTTCTTATTACTCCTTAATAGTAACTTGTAATATGCACTAATTCTAACTCTTAAATAATGCTCTATAATATTTGCAACTTAATGTAGTCTTCTTCTCTATAATTAGGAATGATGTATCTAACTCCTATTCAATGTGCAGGTAATAACCCTTAATAGTAACCAACTTTTGCACTTCCTTTGAAGACTTAAAATGCAACCTTCTATTTTGCAACTTTTAAATTCTAATAAGGTGCTTAATGAAGCTAAGTTGTAATCCAAATAAGTGTTCAAGTAATGAACCCTTTTGCACCTAAGTTGCTTACCTTTGATGACCTTTGAAGATGATGAATATCTTGATGAGTTGATTCACCAAGTTTCTTTCTAGAATGGTGGTTGCTTGTAGCTATGAACCCTTATGGTTTCTTGCCTTGAAAGTGTAGTAGATGGCTTCAAATTCTCCTTTAGGATGTGGCCTGGAACTCCAAAGTTTTACAGCTAGTAATGTTGTCTTGATTGTTGCCTTCTAGCAGATAATTTATCTACTAAAATTTTATCCTTCAAGAACCCTTTCAGTATTTTGTTGTGAATCTATCCCTCTTGTAAAATCTTCTTGTATTTGGTAGGTTTCTTCTATTTAAGTTCTCCTTCAACCTCCTTGTCAAATTATAACTTCAAATAGGGCTTTCTTCTCAAGAATTTGAAAGTCTTGAGGTCTTCAATATTATCCTTCGAGATTTGGTACTCCTTGCCAAATTCTTCTCCTTTTGGGCTTGTTGTCGAATGGCAATAATTATCCCAAATATTTCACTATCAAGAGATTCTCCTTGGTAGTGAATTTCTCCAATGAGTTCTTCTAGGAACTCCTTCGATGATGCTTCAACAAGATTTACAACAAGGCTCTCCAAGCCTTCTCCTTGTTTCTCCTTGAGACCTCTCCAAGGTCTTCAATATTGTAGCTTCTTTGGTCTTTCAAATGAGACCTTTCATTCAACCTTCTATTATGGAAGTGTTTGTAATGATATCTTCTTCTCGGATCTCTAAAATATTTTGCTTCTACAATCAGGTATAGGACCTTGCTAGTCCTTAAATCTTCCAAGAATGAAAGTTCTTCAATGAGACCTTATGTGGATCTTCTTCAACTTCTTTTGGAAGAAGTCTTCAATCTACTATCTACAATATTTTATGGATATCACCAATCTCCTATATTCTTCTGGACTCTATTCTAGAGTCTCTTTAATCTGTAGTAAGGTTGCTCTAGCCTTTTTATTATCTTCTATAATTTGTAGGTCTTCAATCTTCTATGGAGATCACCAACCTCCAATCTTCTAGGACTCTTCTCTAGAGTCTCTTCCTCGAATCTGGAAGAAGGATTTTATGGCCCTTTCTTCTTCTAGATCAATTCTTATAGGGCCTTCTCTTCTAGTTCAAGGCTTCTAGGGCTTTCTCTTCTACAACTTGCAGGTCTACAATAGGACTTCCTTTAGGTTCCTGAAATCTCCTCTTTGCTTTAGGTTTTGGGTTGATTCTAAGAAGATATTATTCCTAGCTCTCTTGTAGGAAGCTTCCCAAATTTCTTGAATCTCCTTTTCCTACAACAAAGTATTAGGATGAAAATTCTAAATATATCAATGATGAATATTCACTAGTTGATTTGTCAATCTAGTGGAATAAATGTTGAGTGATTTTTCTATAACTCTGTGGAAAGACTCTAGCCAAATGCAATCTCAAAATTTTTGGAATTGAGATTTGCTTCTCCTCTCTATCTCTCTTGTGGCTCTCCCTAATCCTATTGATCTATTGTGGCTCTGATACCATTGTTAGCTTTTGATAATGTATGCTATGGGAGAATGCAATCATAGGATGTAAGATATGTAGAAATGTAAGATAATGGAATTTTGCAATAATACTAAAATATGCTATTAATGGAAAGTGACAAAAATATTACAATGCAGTATGGAGGAATGGACACTCCATTACTGATGCTAAAGAACTACATTATACTCCATCACCAATCTATATGGTGATCTACCCACTATACCTACTACTACCTACAACGATATATAATCACTCACTAAGAGGCCCTTTATATAGGAAGATGGATTCCTTGGCCAACACTCTACCTAGTTGTACAAGGGGACACCTTGCACATTTACAACTTGCACATTGACACTTGTGCATTTATTACATTACTTGAAGTAACTAGCTAACTACCCCCTAAGGTAATCTTCTACTCTAGCTATGTACCAAAGGTGGTACATTTACATAACCCAAATGATGTAATATACTATAATACAATGTAGCCATCAAGATAAAGTTTGATAGAGCACTGTGAGTAGACAATATCATCATTGTAGAGGTCATAGTCATGGATGAATTTCATTTTCATGGTGGGGCGATTGAGGAGGGGCACTAGACCTAGATTGTGCTCCATAAATTCATTGATTGAAATGCTTGAATGTTACTCTTTTATTTTTTATCTCTCGATTCATAGGCTGTCATCTACGAAAATGAGAAATAAAAGTGAGAAACCCCAAGTGGATGAAGACAAAAGAATAATATCTATATGTAGAAATATTGCCACATGGAAGAGGAGTGTGCTCATATGCGACTGCCAGTTTTTATCATAAGATAAAACTCATCATTTTAGTTTTTATTTTCAAGTTATGAATGAATAGTGGGAGAGTTAGAGTTTAGAAGAAATATTATCTCTTTTGTGAAAAGCAAGTCAAGAGTTCAAATCTCATTAAGGGAAACGTGGACAAGAAATACCCCTACAACATATTTTTATTGCAATTTCCTGTAGTTCTTACTATATATAAACTTAGACTATAGCGGATATTTGCAAATAGCGGGGTAGTAAAAATTTTCTCCATTATAAAAAGTGTATTTTCAATAGTGATAAACACCTTCAAAATGTTGGAGGTATTACATTACTTGTTAACTTGCAATAAAATTACAAGCACCATGTAAATATTTTAGTCTAGAGTGTGTTTAATATTTGAGTATATAGCAGGTATCATGTAAGTAAAAGTGGAGTTATGTAAGTGAAGTGTCATGTTAGTAAGTGTGTGTTATATGTCATGCTAATAAGTGTGGAGTGATGAGTTATGTAAGAGTTTGTTCATTGTTATGGATTGAATTATGTGCATATTTGTTCTTGAGATATTGTGAGATCCTAAAAGAGTGTTAAGTTGTTAATAGTGGTATTAGAGCCATATTATCTATGTTTTTTAAATGCCATGGTATAAGGGAGAGTTTGTATATTTGAAGAGAAGTACAAGCTATAGAATTGTGCTTGAGTGAAATAATGTTGGAAGAATATTGGAAGAAAGGATTGTAGAACACTATGAAGAATGATGTTCAAGAAGAACAAGATTAAATAAGGAGTGAATGATCATATATACATTTGTAGGTGAAGAAAATATGATTGGAATATCAACTATAGGCACAGTGAAAAGCTAGAAAATTAATTCAATGTTGAAAGATTCAAGTTTGAAAGCATGGACGTTTGAAAAGTGAAGATCTTGATGAATAAGGTGAAGAGAGAAAACATTTGAGAAATCCAAGGCTATGAGAGCCAAATACTAGAGAAAGATTCAAGCAGAGGACTAAGATGGTAATGTTAGAGCAGAGAAGAATTACAAACCAAAAACTCAAAGCATTAGGTAGGAAGTTGCAGGGAATGAGTAGAGTGTAGGTTGGTCGAAGTAGATGGAAACAACCAAAGATATTATAAGTTCAAGTTATACACAAGCCAAAGGAATCTTAGTCAAAAAATGAATTATCCAGAGACATTGGATAATACAAAGAAGGTTTGAATCCCTAGTTCAGAGATAGAAGGACAAATGCCAATTGAAATTGCCTAAGATAAGTTAAATCTGCCTCTAATTATTATTGAATAACAAGGCACATAGCAAATATTAAAGGAAATATTGAATAAGCGTACACTATAAGGTGAAGGAAGGAAAATTTAATTAAAGAGGCATTAATTAAAGTGAAAGAAGAATTAATTGTGAAGAAAGAAAATATAATAATGGAAGTTATGAGAAGAAATTAATATATTGAAGGAAATAAATATTTGAAGAATTAAAGAAGAAAAATTAAAGAACTGTTAATGAATGAAATTAATTATTACTAAAGGAGAATATTATTTTGATTAATTGAAGAAAATTGAAGGAAAAAAATTAAAGAGAAAATTCTTTGAAGAAAAAAATTTGAGATATCAAGGTGATTGAAAAATTGAATTGAAGAAGAATATTGAAGTTGAAGAAAGAGATTTTATTTGAAGAAGATAAAAATTATTAAAGAAATAAGTTTTTAAATTTGGAGTAATAAGATTGTCAACAACGAAGGAAAGTCATTTATTAAAAGGTAGAATTGAAGGAAGCATCAAATTATTAGCAAACTTATGAAAAATACAAAGATTTTTTTTTTTAAATCTTAACTACTAAAAGGACCTAACTTTATCCCATGGAAAAATAAGATGAGATCAATACTTATTGTTGAGAAACTTTGGGAAGTAGTAAATGGAGAGAAAACCATTCCATAAGATATAGTTGGAAGACAAATATTTAAATATGAAGATGCAAAGGCTCTTATGTTAATAACATTTGGTATATTAGATGAGATTCAAGCACACATAAGTGAGGCTAAAACTTTAAAAACCACTTGTGAAATATTATGCACAATATTTGAAGGACAAAATGAAGCTATAATTTTACACTTGAAATCACAACAATAGTCACTAAAATTTAATGATGGAGAAAACATAGAACATTTTCTTCAAAGGATAGGAAATTTGAAATCTAAGCTAAAAACTATGAGAGAGAAAGTGGAAGAAAATTACTTGTTCAAGTTACACTAAGAGTGTTTCCAAAAATAGTTAAGATAATAGTTACCTCTCTTCAAGTGCTAAACAATATTGTATCCTTTGATGAATTGGTCAACATACTTTAGAAATATGAAATAGAAAACCAAGCCATAGATGAAATGATAAATGCTTTTATTTCAACAAGAAAGCTGCCAAATAATACTGCCTCATCATCACAACATCAACTTGAATGAAAAATAAAATATTGTCACATATGTAACAAAGAAGGTCATAACACCAATTATTGTATAGATCTTTCTAGAGATATCAACAGAGACAATGTTAGCCTAATCAGAAACAATACGCATCATCACAACAACAATATCCAAAATGGAAAAATTAAAGAGGAAACATGATCCAATAAGTACAAGAAACATAGAATATAAATGAGGAAGAAAATGAGACAATTCATAGAGCTCTCATGGGAAAAACTATATATCTCTCCATCCTTGACAATACAAGTTTAGAAAAAGAATGTCTTATTAATACAAAGTGTATGGATCAAATTGAGAAGGAACATGATAAAGAAATTCTCAATAGTAATTCAAGAATAATTTGATAATATCAATGGTTTTGATAATATTGAGAACAAAACGAGAATTATTGAAAAGGAAACAAGAAAAAAATATAAAAAGGATGGACCAAAACATAATCAATAGATGCACTAGAATTGTAAAATTTGTAAAAAGAACAAACAAAAGTCTTTTCAAGAAAAGAAAAATAAAATTGAAGTACACTATGGATGGATAAATAGAACAAGATGAAACAACATTATGGAAATGCTAAAATGTTTCTACAAAAAGAAAATAAGTTTGATAAGCACAAATTTGTATCTAAGTTGTGCATAAAAAAGATGCAAAAGAACAAATTCAATACCTGAACCTAGAGGATTACAAGAACCAGAGCAAAAATTCCAAGACCAAAATGAAGAATTGAAAGCACATGAATGCAAAAGGCTTTCATACCAAATAATGTATTATGGGGGGTGTTGGAGGTATTGTTGACAATTTTGTCACATTTCTTAAGGGGTAGAAAAAAGAAAACAAATTTTGTACAGTGTTGTGTAAAGTTTTTTTTGCTTTGTTGTTTTTATTTTGAAAAGTTGCAACAATTTTGGCTTCCAATGCCACCCCTTTGTATATAAAAAAAAAAAAGAACTTCGCTGCCGAACAAGCTAGAGAAAAGAGCTTCGTTGAAGGAAAATGAAAAGAGCTTTGCACCCGAAGCATTTCCAGCACTACTTCAGGTAAAAGTTTTGCGAAGTAGTTTTCGTCGGAGAAAAATACAAGGAAAAGGGAATGAAACTACTTCATGCCCAAAGCATTTCCAGCAGCTACTTCGGGCGAAAGTTGAGCGAAGCGGCATTCAGAAGAAAAGAGAGCTTCGCACCCGAAGCATTTTCAACACTACTTTGGGTGGAGTTTTTTGCGAAGTAGTATCACCGAAGTAAAATACAAGGATAGCAATAAAAGGAACTTCGGGCCCGAAGCGCTTCAAGGAAATACTTCGAGAGAGATTTTTGTGAAGTAGCGTTGCCAAAGTAAAGTACAAAGGAGAAGGCAAGAAAACTACTTTGCATCCAAAGTATTTCCATCAGTCACTTCGGCCAGAAAACTAGCGAAGTGAAACTCAAAGGAGCATTGAAATTACTTTGCCAAAAAGTTTCCGAAGTACTCACTTCGGGCCCCTGCATCAGTGAACCATTTTTACTTCGCAAAAAGCCCATTGCAAAGCATTTGCTTCGGCTAATTTTCTGCAAAGTACTACCCGAAGTAAAGGGATGCAGCATCTTTGAAAAAGGATCGCAGCAAAGTATTTCTCCAAGGCATTGACGAAGCAATTTTGTCGACAAAGTGGCAAAAGCAAAGAGGTTCGTTTTGCGAAGTAGATATGCTTCGGCACTCCCCAACCCTGAAGCAGTTTTGTGAAGCTTAGTTTTGCGAAGTATAATCCAAGGATGATTTTTTGCTTCGGCCCAAAACCATTGCGAAGCGAAGTTGTGAATGAAGACTTAGCGAAGTGCTTCACAAGCACGCGTTCCAAGCCAGGTATTTTCCCGAGGTGATCAAGTGCCTCATAAATGCATTTTTTCATGCCCGATAAGCTCGTTGCTCATTTTTGGCAATCAAAAATGAAGTATCAAGCCATGATGGAGAGCTCAACGAGCATGGTGGCCACTCGAGCACCGCACCCGAAGACCAAGGGCGTCCAGATGGCTCATCAATGCACCTTTCCATGGTTGACCCGGTTGCAGTTGCTAGTTTTGGTAACAGATTTGAAAGCTCGGTCATGAGAGCCTCGAGGAGCCAAATTCTTAGGGCTCGAGGGTGTACTCTTCTTTGCTATGTAATTATGACTTAGAGGCTCGAGTCCTCTATAAAAACCCAGGCATTGTAATAGAAAAAGGGGGGAACTATCTGCTAGAAAATTATTGTAACTTGATGTCCTACGATTAATACTAAAAGGCTTTGAGCTCAATTCTTCTTTTTTATGTTGCCTTCTGTGCTTGATTATTTTTTCTTTCTTCATTCATATACTGAGATGTTGAACCCTGCATCCGGCGTGTGATCAAGGACTATACCCTAAAACTCGCTCTGAAGGATACATAGGAGCAGAAAAGCATTGTATTGGCTTTCTTTTATGCTGCCTTCTATGCTTGATTCTTTTGTCTTTCTTTGTTTGTATATTGGATGTTGAACTCTGTGTCTGGTGTGCGATCGGGGAAGGTACCCTAAAACTCGCCCAAAGGATACATAGGAAAATCGATATTGCATTTCTTTCGTTTATCCTTGGTGTTCCTTGCTGTTATTCAAGTTGCTAGTTAGTGGTCCTGCTTCCTGTTATCTCCCACCTTACATCACCAAATTCTCTAACCCTAACTCTTTTTATCTCTTTCCTACACTCATATCTTCAAACACCCAAGTAGTTTAGCATAGGAGTCGGCCTTTCTCCGGAGATTGGCACGAGGGGCATCTCTTCCCTTCGGCCTTTCAATGTTGGTCCAGGTCTAGGGCACGTACATTTACTCAAAATCCTTACCTAGGTAGATTTGATGACCAATAGTTTCTGGCACCCCCGGTGGGACCGACTGTGTCTGTCTTAGTAAGATCCATAACCATTCAAGGTCCCGTATTTTAAATCTCAAACCCGTATTCACCAGGTCCAAAAGTTCTAACCAATTCCTGGTGTGACCTGGTCAGTCTCACCTGAATAGTGGTAGTAAGGACCGATGTCGTCATTTCTGAAAGACTATTAGCATCTGGCGACTCTGTTTACCCAAGAATCTTTAAGTCGTAAAGACCAGTACCAAAATTTTGTGCCTTCATGCAAACGAGATGGAGAGTTAATAATAGAGGAGAGGAAAGCAAGTTCTTTGAGCTAGATATTGACATCTTCATGGAACAATCAAGTTTGGTCACCCTCGAGTCACTGTTACAAGGAACATCCTCTGTTGGTAGGCAAGGGAATTCCTGTTTCTCAAAATCCAGGAGCAAGTATGGCATAGCAGCAACAACAACAACAACAACAAATGCAGTAGCCATAGCCGCCTAGGTTGTGCCCAACATGGGATTCCTTGTCACCACTGAATCTAGCAGGACAAGGGCAAGTGTCACCTACTACCATATGGAAGATACCAATGTTCGATGGAACTGGGAAGACTGCTCTAGAGCATATCCAGGACATAATATCTCTGGCGGCGATCCATGACATTACAAAAGAATAAATTATGGTAAAGCTTCTAGTTCTTTCCCTTAGAGGAAAACTCCTCTACTGGTATAGATCTCTACCACCTGGTAGTATCACGGGATGGGACCAGTTAGCTGGGCAAATGATGGGAAATTTCAATGAGTCTTTTGATCCTACTTCTCTTTTGCACCAGTTCACTTCGATCAAGAGACATCCACAAGAAGAGATCATAGATTTCAATGTTAGGTTCGCTCGAACCTGGCAAATAGTGCCAGTTGGACTTCGGCCAATTGATGAAGTTGCGATGCTCTATTTCCTTCAAGATTTCAATCCCGATATTAGTCTCATGGTAAGATATTCTAACGTTAATACTTTTCCCGAGTTGTATGAGTTAGCCAAGAGAGCATAAATGGATTTGATAGCTATGGGCAAGCTTCCCCAAAGGATGTCGACGCCCATACTTCTCGAATTCCTCCAATTCTAATATGCAAGCGTAGCCACTTTGCAAATCTCCACAACCCCCGCACTCTCGATTTCATCCTGGAATCTGAATCCTGTCGTGTCTCAAATCACCCCTCCATAAATTCATTTCCCTACATTTTCAACTCCACAACCCATTGTCACTTCGGCATTCCCTGTACTGCCAGCACCACCTCAACACCCGACCCTGCCTCCAATACCGACGATGGCTCCATTACCACTCGCTCTGAAAGCCAATGATATACAAACCAAAATTTTGTAGGAAATGCAGTCTCTGAACTCTAAAGTTCAGATTTTGTCCAATGACATGACCATTGTAAAAAAGAAGCAAGCACAATAGGAGTTCCTATCGAGGAGATCTTATCCTACACCTGCGCTTACCAAGGATCAAGCAGTCCAGCAAGGGAAGGCTTTGGCGAGAAATGCTATGATTGATGAGGCTCCAAGCACTTCCGATTATGTATATTGGTGCTCTATGTGCAATGATCCGCATGAAGAGAATACCTACACCCTGCACCAACACTATGTACAAACACTGGCAAATAGTAGTCATAGCAGTAAATTCAACGTCATTAGGCAAAACCTGACAATTGGCAAGGAGGAGCCAGTTGCAGTGGTTACCAGAGGAGGAAAGAAGACAATAGAAGTAGATACTACTCAGATGGCTTCTTTAAAAGAGCAAGTTCAATCCGAGAAAGGACAATCGTCTACTTCAGCCCCGAGCGAAGCTCCTCCACCTGCACCAATCAAAGAAAATGCTCAAAAGGCTCCTGTCGAACCACCTCAGGCAGAAACTAAGGACAGGCTAAGGAAAAACTCAGGTTTCCTTCACTAACTAAGCGGCAAAGAGTTGAAGCCATGGAGCAGTATCGCACAAGATATGAGCCCAAAAAGGATCCCAAAGCACTCAAATCTCTAGCGTACAACATTGTAGAGGAATTTAAGAAGATTCCAACCAAGATCATCCTATATGATGCACTACAACTACCTAGACAAGTAGACCTACTACAAGAATCATTAAAGACAATTAAAGTAAAAAATGCGGCACCGCCTGCTCTTGTGCAGACCCTATCCGCATCCATCATGGGGAAGAATAGACCACCTCCATTCTACCTGTCCCTGCAAATGGAAGGATATATTGTACATAACTGCATAATCGACTCTGGAGCCGCTACAACAGTCATGCCAAGGGCAGTCTACGAAGAAATAGGGATGGAATATACTCGAAGCAGCCAAGGTGTACTCTAGTTGGATGGTACTCTAGTGAAGATTGTAGGGGTGATCAAGGACATTCCTATCCGACTACATAAGATGCCTCAGATCATAGTCATACAAGAGATAGTGGTAGTCGACTTAGAGCCCTATTTTAGTATGTGCTTGTCAAGGGAATTCACAAAAAAATTGGGCGGATATCTATCTATGGATTACTCTCATCTGGAGATTCCATTCAAAGGAAATAAGGTGAAGATCTATAATGAAAAGCCTTCTTCCTTTCTTGTGTAGAAGATTTTCGAGGGAGAAAGCAGTGAACCAGTGAACGCAATGGTGGAGGAGATAGAGCAGGTAGACCTGGTCGAGGAATCTCTTACAGAATTAAGTTATGAAGATGAATTTTCATTGGTAGATTTCAACGCCATGGTGGAGATCGATATAGGATGTTATGCAATTGCCAAGCCTAAAAAACACTCCCAAACATGGAATAGAACAAGCACCTAGGAAGAACTATGGAAGTTGTTCTTCGACGATGCCCGATGTAAAAACGGCACTAGGGCAGGGATTCTTCTAATTTCACCCTCTAGAGAGCAAAAGTAATATTGCAACCGATTGGCATGGAGCTGCACTAACAATGCAGCAGAATACGAAGCATTGTGCCTAGGACTCAAGAAATATGATAAGTTAGGCATAAAGCATCTCCAAATCTTTAGAGATTCTGAACTGGTTTGCAACCAGGTCACAAATAAGTGTACTTCAAAGAAGCATTATTTAAATTCATACTGCAACAGGGTATGGGACCTGTTCGACCAGTTCGAATCCCTCAATTTGTAGTCAATCCCACGAGAAAAGAACCGACATGCTGATGTTCTGGCATCCATCGCATCTAAGTACTCTCCAGCAGAAGACATGGTGCACAAGCCCAAATCTATGAGGATGATTTATAGACCCTCTGTCCCAGACAAAGATCTGCATTGGCAAGTCTTTGACAACGACGACCAGATTGTAAATTTCATGATTTAATAAGCCGCCACAGCCGAAAATCGAAGCTCTGATGAAGGAGAATATGAAGGGCTGATTCAATTGAAGAATAACCACGTTCCCAAGGGACTAATCACCCTTGAAATCCTCTTTGATCGGAATGACCGAGCTCTATCTCACATGATCAAAGTCAATGAAAAGCAGTATCAGGATTTTGAGCTTGAACCTGGAAAAGCAATAAATATTGGAACCGACTGTACTTCAGAGGAGATAGAACAGATACAAAATCTATGCAAAAATTTTTTTGATATAATTGCTTGGTCTTATCAAGATCTCCGATGATACAATCAACAGCTGGTTTAGCATACAATCGAATTGCAGGAAGGGGTAAAATCCTTCTGACAAAATCAAAGATCGATTAATCCCAAGATCAAGGTCCTAATGAAGGCCGAACTACTGAAGATGCTCGAGGCAAAGATCATATATCCCATCAAGCACTCTTCATGGGTAGCGAACCTAGTCCCAGTCAGAAAAAAGAATGAAGATATAAGGTTATGCGTGGACTTCTGCAACCTGAACCAGGCTTCCCTCAAGGACCACTATCCTCTCCCACAAATCGATCAAATCTTGCACTCAGTTTCTGGAGCTCAACGCTTCTCTCTACTCGATGGTTTTTTTGGATACAATCAGATCTGGGTCAAGGACGAAGACCAGCACAAAATAGCATTCACCATCAAATGGGGAAAATTTGCTTACTAACGAATGCCATTTGGCCTATCTAATGCTGGTGCCACTTTCTAGAGAGCGATGGATCTTGCTTTTGGCGAGCTTCTCAATAAGGTTATCATTATCTATCTAGATGACATGAACATTTTCTCCCGAATAAGTGGAGATCACCCCACACATATACAACAAGTTTTCGAAAAATACCGAGAGTATGACATCTCAATCAATCCAAAGAAGTCCATATTCACGGTCAGCGAAGGAAAGTTACTGGGGCATACGATATCAGAAAAGGGCCTCGCTATAGATCCTAACAGAGCTGAGGCTCTAATGAAGCTCCCACTCCCAGCCGACAAGAAAGGACTTCAATATTTCTTCAGCCAGATCAACTTCATAAGGAAGTTTGTCCTTGACTTCGCCCAAGTCATCAAGTCGATGTCCCAACTCCTGAAGAAGGGCACCGAATTCAGCTAGACGGAAGAAATAAAGGAAGCATTTGAAGAGATTAAGGCTCGAATCGCTCAGGTGCTGGTCTTGATCAATCCAGATTATAGTCGGGATTTCATCCTATATGCTATAGGGGAACCCAAAAGCTATGCTGCCATCCTGACACAAAAGGGGGAAGATGGCGAGGAGCGCCCCATCACATTTTTGATCTAGGGGATCAATCCCCATTAAGAGAAGTATAATTTCATAGAACGTCAGGTGCATGTAGTAATGAAATCCCTCAGAAATTTCAAACAATTCATCTCCCAAAGTCGGGTCACAGTCTTTGTCATTCACCCTAACGTGCATAATTTCATCATCCAAGGAGAATTGGGAAGCAAAAGAGCTAGTTGGGTGAACAAGATACAGGAGTTTGACATTGAGATCAAGCCCACAAAATTGGTTCGTGACCATGCATTGTGTCAAGAATTAGCGAAGAGCGCAACTGCAAAAGTCGCAAAATCTTAGTGGGATGACTTACCAGCTGAAGGATGCTTCGCTAACTAGGAAGAGGACGAGAAATACTGGGTCGGTGAAATAGTTCAATACTTCCACACTGGCAGTTGTCCTTTGCATCTAAATGCTTCGCAATGAAGGCATTTTAGGATGCGGTCTTCCTGGTACACCCTGCGCTCCGAAGGCCTATTTTTCAGGAATATTGATGGAGTCCTTATTAAATGCATCAAAGACGATGATAAGAGAAAAGTCCTAGGAGAGTTCCATTCAGGGCTATCTGGAGGTCACTTCATAGGAAGAATGATGACACTAAAGGTTATCAAAGCAGGTTATTATTGGCCCACACTCTTCGTTGATGCCTTCGTTGTTTGCCGCAAATGCGAGCAGTGTCAGAAGTTCGTCGACCGAAGCAAAAATGCTTCGATGCCCCTTCACCCGATATAGGTAGAAACTCCCTTTTAGAAATGGGGGTTGTATTTCATAGGGGTCATATCATCGAACTCCTTCGTAGGACATAGGTTCATCCTGACAGCAACAGACTACTTCACCAGGTGGGCCGAAGCGATTCCTACCAAACATGCAGATCAAGAGATTGTAGTCACCTTCTTGGAAGTATTGATCACTAGGTTTGGCATCCTCGAAGCAATCATCATAGACAATGGCCCTGGATTCACAGGTGCCAAAATTAATGAATTCCTCTACAAATATGGGATATACCACAAAGTATCTTCCAACTACTATCCATAAGGCAACGGCTTGGTAGAATCCACCAATAAGACTCTGTTGAGGATGCTAATAAATCTCATAGAGACGAACAAAAGGACTTGGCATATCCTTCTAGATCGGGCCTTGTGGGCCGATCGAATTTCTGTCAAAAGGTCGACCAAAACTTTGCCTTATGCTCTGGTCTATGGCAAGAAGGCCATCTTACCCATCCATGTGGAGATCCCTGCACTGTAGCTATTAGAAGTAGAAGATGGAGTTAGTCCGATGGAAAATAGGTTAGCTCAGCTGCTGCGACTAGAAGAAGATCGTGAAGAAGCATACCAAAACTTCACCAAGCATACTTAGGTCACCCGAGACTGGTTCAAGAAAAAGTCATCCGATCACACATTCAATGTGGGAGACCTGGTATTGAAGTGGGACTCTTGAAAGGCCAAGCCTCGGAATCACAACAAGATGGACGCCTTTTGGGATGGGCCATTCAAAATTATGAAGGTGAACTCGGCCAATTCATTCATCCTCAAAGATGTAGATGGTCAAGTCCTATCGGTCTCCGTTAATGGTCTTCATCTGAAGGCTTTTCACTGCTAAAATACAATTCAATTCTTCTTTTTTCTCTTAAAAAAAAAAAAAGAGTATATATATACTTTTGTATATAGTTTGCATTTGTGTATACATCCTCTTCCAAGATCACAAAAGCCAAGTACTACATTTCAAAATCTCCATCGAAGTCCTTTTACACGTGAAGAACACAAGCTTATACTGAGAGGGGGGTGAACAGTATAAGACCTCTTTTTACTTTTTTCTTTATACTTCAAAACAGTAAAGCAATATACCCAAAGCAATATCAAAACAATGCACAATATCATCCACAAAGTGACACCAATTTTAACGTGGTTCACCCGAATGCCCGGGCTACGTCCACAAAACTTTTCTCTAAAAGTTATCTCAAAGTTCTTTGGGAAACCTTCCCAATTACAATGTTTATGAGCCTCGGCCCAAAGGAGACACCTTCCCCCAATCTGAATTTATGAGCCTCTCGCTCAAAGGAGATACCTTCCCCTCTCGCTCCGGAAATGATCCCTCGGAAGATCAACCGCCTCTACCTCTTGCCAGCACGTGGAACTCCTTTCCACCGAAGACCTCCTGTCCTCAATGCTTAGCCTAAGAGACCTCTCGCCTTCTATGATCACGTCCACAGTAGCTCAGCTACCTCGTACCAAACATGGTCAATCGGTCTAGTACAAGTCTTCCTCGTCTGTCATATCTGTCCAACTCTTTGAACAAATCAATCCTCTGCACACAAGCCTTCTCAAAGACTTGCCAAATCTGTCCTCAGGTTCTTCTCAAAGAACCAATGCACCTCTGTCCTCAAGTTCTCTGATAGAACTCTCAAAAACTCAGCTCACAAGTCCTCTCGCTAGGACCTCGTCCAAATCTGCTCACAAGTCCCCACTCGAAACCTCGTCCAAAACCTCGCTCACAAGTCCCCACCGGAACCTCGTCCAAAACCTCAGCAAGCTCACCAAGAAAAACTTGCTTAGCATGAACCCACAAAGAGAATTGTTAGAGACCCAATGTGATTCATAAACCTCATAGAAGCATAAAGAGAATTGTTAGAGACTCAATATGTTCTATACTTAACTCCCAATATCAATCTCAAATCTCATAGAAACATAAAGAGAATTGTTAGAGACCCAATATGTTCTATACTTAACTCCCAATCTCAATCTCAACTCAATCTCAATCTCAAAAGAATAAGATAGATGTAGTATGCTTTTCTCAAGAATATGAAACACAACCCAACAATTGCCAACTATGCAATATCTCATATAACAATGATACTTATATTCTTTTCACCAACAACTAGGGTTTCATCATCTCAAAGCAAGTAGCAAGACTTACTAACATAAACCCTATTGCAAAAATGCTTCCTCTTCCTCAACCAATGCATAATGCATTCACCCAAAAATTCAACAATAACTTTAATGCATAAACAATCTTCAATATCCAGAAAATAAGATTTACACCAAAGAATACCTAGTAGACAACCTTTTCACTCCAAACTCAATTTCAGAAAATATACCATAAACAACATACATGGAAGAAGTTGCCCATACCTTTACTTTGATGAAGAAGGAGAACTCAAAATCTGTCACAACACTAACTCTCAATTTGCCACTAATTAGAGTTAGCAACTATACAATAATACACAATAATAAAGATCCAAAATAACACCTTATTTCTCCAACTTAGTAAAAACCACCAAAGTACAATATACATACAAAGTAAAACCTCTTTACACCTTATTACTCCACATAAACATTAAACATCAATAAAACAATGTCAAAACAAATATGATACCTTAACCTTATACCTCCCGTGCATTCACAGCCACTATCCTTTGCACACCGCGACCAAAAGAAAATTACCAACGAAGAGAATCAAACTCGGCACCTCTTCCTTCTAGCGCTTTCGCTTAAACGCCACCGTCATTGGGTCACAAGTGCCCAACGAAGTAATACAGTGTTGCCCTCTCTTTTATCTTCCTTTGACACCAAGAATCTGGAAAACGTAAACGTCTTCCACAAGCCACATGCAAACTGGTGAGCGTTGTCCAAAACGTAAGTCATTGAATGCTTGCATTAATCATCTCACAACACAGTCTAGAAAAACGCAGTTCAGGTGCAATTGCCAATCCACTACCGTCAAGCAAAAAGGTAAGGATGCAGCCCAAGCTCAAATCCGAGTATGCCAAGCACGGTTTCCAAGACATAGAATAAGCACAATTTCAAAGACGTCAATCGGAGATTCGAAGACACAGAGCAAATGCAAATCGTAGATGCCAAGCGCAAATCGAAAGATACAGAGTAACCACAAATCGCAGATATCAATATTAATCGGAGGTGCTCACTTTAGAAAATCATCCCCACTTATATAGCCATTTTTCCTTAACTGTTTGACGTCGGCGCTCCTCCAACGATGGCAACATATCGGCGAAAGAATTCTTTTTTCTTCCGTCGCTTAAGGGTTGAAAGACCCTTTAATAATAATTAAAATAATAATAATTATTATTTTATTAATAATAAATTAAACTTGGACCTTTGACAAAGGTTTGAGTTAATTTAATTATTAATAATAAACATGGACCTTTGCATTAAGTTAAGCTTGGTTTTAATAAAAACCCTTAATGAGTCCAAATGGTTTTAAGAAAAACCTTTAGCCTTGTCACCATGGTTTTAATAAAAACCCTTTAACATAAAGAAGCTTCTCAAGATATTCTTGACATCACACTCTTTTGATATCAACACAAAAATGCCTTTTGACATCAATGACAACTTATACATTTGAGCAAAGGCAATGTACCCAAAGTACCCAAAATTGCCAACAATCTCCCCCTTTGTCATTGATGGCAAACCTTTACTGAAAACACTTCTCAAGAGCCAAAATTGAAACCAACTGTGCTAACAACTGAGAATCTTCCTTTGAAGTTTTGCTCCCCCTGACTTGAAGCTTTCCTCTTCACTTTGAAGCTCTCCCCCTTACTCATATCTCTCCCCCTTTGTCATCAATGGCAAAGGGCCACCTTTGGGGCTCGGGACTAAGAATTAGCCTCTTAGCTTAGTCCCTCCCCCACCTCTTGATGAGGTGATTAATTCTGGGGTGGGAGTAAAACTCCCATTAGGCACTGATCATCATCAGCGTCTATAACTTCCTTGTCGGGCCTTCTCTTGAATTCTTTGTCCATATTCCTGTTCCTGTCACTGTTCTTGTTCTTGTTCTCATCCCTGTTTTTATCCATGCCTTGATCCTTGGACCTGATCATGCCACTGTTCCTGTTCCTGTATTCTAGAATTTTAGCTCTACACTGTCTGACTGTGTGACCTTCATTGTTGCACTTATAACAAGTAACAATGTTATTTCTTTTAGGCATACCTGTTCTTTGAATCCACCAGTTCTGACCAAACCTGTTCTGACCAAACTTGTTCTGACCAAACCTGTTCTGACCAAACCTGTTCTGACCAAACCTGTTCTGACCAAACCTGTTCTGACCAAACCTGTTCTAACAAAACCTGTTCCTGATATTTGCCTTGCAATAAACTGCCTTGTGCCCAAACTGTTGACAAGAGTAGCAATACCCTTGAAAGAAATTACCACCTCTGAAACTGTCATTTACCTTCTTCACTTGAGCCATGCAATGTGAAGCTATGTGACCAAACCCTGTGACAAGCAAAACATCTCGCCTTGAAACTTTCCTTTATTTGACCTCTTAGGTTCTAAAAACTTCTTCTTCTCATTCTGAATTCTGTTTTCTATTTCTGTGCATCTATCATTCAAGGACTCATGATCTGAAATACTTTCCTCATCAGAACTCTCTTCCTTTTGGAGTCTCTTACTAGACTCTCCAACTTGTTCCTTGTGAGGCTTAACAAAACCAAGGCCTGTTTTATCTGTTGTCTTTCTTTGACCTTTGATGAGAGACTTAACCTTTTTGGAGCTATCTTGAAACCCGTGAAGCTTATCCTTGTACCCTTTAGTTTCCTCTTTCAAAGAAGCCATTTTCTGTTCTAACTCACTATACTCAAGAACCTTAGACTCTAACTCATCCTTGAGTTCTTGTGTCTTAGCTATAGAGAAGTCAAGACTTTCTATAAGATCATCTCTCTCCATACAACATTCATCCAACTTATCCTTGAGTCTAGCATTCTTCTTTCTTTCCTTTTTCAAAGCACTAAGAGCACTAATAAGTTCACCTTTAAGATCTACTTCACCTTCCTCTATATGTTTGCTATTAGAATCATCAAAGCCTTTTTCAGATTTCTTATCACTAGAGGTGCTACCCTTTTCAAAAACCATACATGCATCTTCCTTATAGTTTTCTGAAGCATCCTCATACATACTAGAAATCAAATCATTATTTGTGCAATCATCCTCAAGGTGACCAAAATTTCCACATCTAAGACATTTCATGATAATGAATCTATGTTTTGGTTCTTCCTCTTTTTTGATATGAACAACATCTCATTTTCATTATCACTTGAAGAACTTTCACTATCACTACTAGAACACTTACTTGCTTTGTCTAGGTAGAAACTCTTCTTGTGTTTGTGAGAATACCTCTTTCCTTGATTGTTGTGCTCATCTTTGTTTTTCCTATGATGCTTGTGCTTTTTAGAATCCTTGCTCTTACAGTCCTGTTTATCTTCATCACTTTCATCCTTGGAAATAGCATAATGACCAAACTTTCCACAATTGAAACATCTTACGTTTTTCATATTTTTGTGCTTTCTAGAGAACTTGCCTTTCTTGCTGTAATATGCCTCTTCATCACTAGAAGACTCATCACTCTCTTGAAGTTGTTTACCTTTGGATTTCTTGGTAGCCTTGAAAGTCGCCTCCTTCTTGACATCAACCTTCACTTGAGTTCTCAACTCAAATGTTGCAAGTATACTATGGAGCTCATCCTTTTTCAACTTATCCAAATCTTTAGCTTCCTCAATAGCAAAAATATTTTCACTAAATCTATTAGGAAGAGATCTTAAAATCTTATCACAAACATCATTTTCAGCAAGCTCAAGACCTAAGTCTTTCATGGAGTTAACAACCTCATCCATACGAAGCATGTAGTCACTAATATTTTCATCATCATTCATCTTGAGTTGTTCAAACATACCTTTGAAGTGTCTCAACTTGGCCTTTTTGACATTTGTATCACCTGTATGAACCACCTTCAACTGATTCCACATTTCACTAGTTGTCTTGCAGTGAATCACTTTGGTGAGATCTGCTTTTTGTAAGCCTTTCAAGATTGCATTCATTGCTTTTGAATTGTTGTGATGTAGGAGTCTTTCTTCTTTAGTATTAGGACCATGTTCAGGAATAGTGTACTCATCTTCAATCACTTCCCAAACCTCATTCCCAAGTGCCATTAGATGAACCTTCATCCTTGCACTCCAAAGACCAAAATCTGACCCATCAAGAATAGGTGTTGCATTGCCACTTGAATGATCCATTGTGTTCTTTACTAGCTTTTCCTTCAAGTTGTTAAACTTTTCGAAGGCACCGCCTCTGATACCAATTGAAGAACACAAGCTTATACTGAGAGGGGGGTGAACAAGTATAAGACCTCTTTTTACTTTTTCCTTTATACTTCAAAACTAGTAAAGCAATATACCCAAAGCAATATCAAAACAATGCACAAAATCATCCACAAAGTGACACCAATTTTAACGTGGTTCACCCAGAATGCCTGGGCTACGTCCACAAAACTTTTCTCTAAAAGTTATCTCAAAGTTCTTTGGGAAACCTTCCCAATTACAATGTTTATGAGCCTCGGCCCAAAGGAGACACCTTCCCCCAATCTGAATTTATGAGCCTCTACCTCAAAGGAGATACCTTCCCCTCTGCTCTGGAAATGATCCCTCAGAAGATCAATTGCCTCTACCTCTTGCCAGCACGTGGAACTCCTTTCCACCGAAGACCTCCTGTCCTCAATGCTTAGCCTAAGAGACCTCTGCCTTCTATGATCACGTCCACAGTAGCTCAGCTACCTGTACCAAACACAGTCAGTCGGTCTAGTACAAGTCTTCCTCTGTCTCGTCAGATCTGTCCAACTCTTTGAACAAATCAATCCTCTCGCACACAAGCCTTCTCAAAGACTTGCCAAATCTGTCCTCAGGTTCTTCTCAAAGAACCAATGCACCTCTGTCCTCAAGTTCTCTAATAGAACTCTCAAAAACTCAGCTCACAAGTCCTCTGCTAGGACCTGTCCAAATCTGCTCACAAGTCCCCATCGAAACCTATCCAAAACCTGCTCACAAGTCCCCATCGAAACCTGTCCAAAACCTCACAAGCTCACCAAGAAAAACTTGCTTAGCATGAACCCACAAAGAGAATTGTTAGAGACCCAATGTGATTCATAAACCTCATAGAAGCATAAAGAGAATTGTTAGAGACTCAATATGTTCTATACTTAACTCCCAATATCAATCTCAAATCTCATAGAAACATAAAGAGAATTGTTAGAGACCCAATATGTTCTATACTTAACTCCCAATCTCAATCTCAACTCAATCTCAATCTCAAAAGAATAAGATAGATGTAGTATGCTTTTCTCAAGAATATGAAACACAACCCAACAATTGCCAACCATGCAATATCTCATATAACAATGATACTTATATTCTTTTCACCAACAACTAGGGTTTCATCATCTCAATGCAAGTAGCAAGACTTACTAACATAAACCCTAGTGCAAAAATGCTTCCTCTTCCTCAACCAATTATGCATTCACCCAAAAATTCATCAATGACTTTAATGCATAAACAATCTTCAATATCCAGAAAATAAGATTTACACCAAAAATACCTAGTAGACAACCTTTTCACTCCAAACTCAATTTCAGAAAATATACCATAAACAACATACATGGAAGAAGTTGCCCATACCTTTACTTTGATGAAGAAGGAGAACTCAAAATCTGTCACAACACTAACTCTCAATTTGCCACCAATTAGAGTTAGCAACTATACAATAATACACAATAATAAAGATCCAAAATAACACCTTATTTCTCCAACTTAGTAAAAACCACCAAAGTATAATATACATACAAAGTAAAACCTCTTTACACCTTATTACTCCACATAAACATTAAACATCAATAAAACAATGTCAAAACAAATATGATACCTTAACCTTATACCTCCCGCGCATTCACAGCCACTATCCTTTGCACACCGCGACCAAAAGAAAATTACCAATGAAGAGAATCAAACTCGGCACCTCTGCCTTCTAGCGCTTTCGCTTAAACGCCACCACCGTTGGGTCACAAGTGCCCAACGAAGTAATACAGCGCTGCCCTCTCTTTTATCTTCCTTTGATGCCAAGAATCTGGAAAACGTAAACGTCTTCCACAAGCCACATGCAAACTGGTGAGCGCTGTCCAAAACGTAAGTCACTGAATGCTTGCATTAATCATCTCACCACAGTCTAAAAAGCAGTTCAGGTGCAATTGCCAATCCACTACTATCAAGCAAAAAGGTAAGGATGCAGCCCAAGCTCAAATCTAAATATGCCAAGCACGGTTTCCAAGACACAAAATAAGCACAATTTCAAAGACATCAATCAAAGATTCAAAGACACAGAGCAAATGCAAATCATAGATGCCAAGCGCAAATCAAAAGATATAGAGTAAACACAAATCGTAGATATCAAAATTAATCGGAGGTGCTCACTTTAGAAAATCATCCCCACTTATATAGCCATTTTTCCTTAACTGTTTGACGTCGGCGCTCCTCCAACGATGGCAACATATCGGCGAAAGAATTCTTTTTTCTTCCGTCGCTTAAGGGTTGAAAGACCCTTTAATAATAATTAAAATAATAATTATTATTATTTTATTAATAATAAATTAAACTTGGACCTTTGACAAAGGTTTGAGTTAATTTAATTATTAATAATAAACATGGACCTTTGCATTAAGTTAAGCTTGGTTTTAATAAAAACCCTTAATGAGTCCAAATGGTTTTAAGAAAAACCTTTAGCCTTGTCACCATGGTTTTAATAAAAACCCTTTAACATAATGAAGCTTCTCAAGATATTCTTGACATCACACTCTTTTGATATCAACACAAAAATGCCTTTTGACATCAATGACAACTTATACATTTGAGCAAAGGCAATGTACCCAAAGTACCCAAAATTGCCAACAATCTCCCCCTTTGTCATTGATGGCAAACCTTTACCGAAAACACTTCTCAAGAGCCAAAACTGAAACCAACTGAAACCAACTGTGCTAACAACCGAGAATCTTCCTTTGAAGTTTTGCTCCCCCTGACTTGAAGCTTTCCTCTTCACTTTGAAGCTCTCCCCCTTACTCATATCTCTCCCCCTTTGTCATCAATGGCAAAGGGCCACCTTTGGGGCTCGGGACTAAGAATTAGCCTCTTAGCTTAGTCCCTCCCCCACCTCCTGATGAGGTGATTAATTCTGGGGTGGGAGTAAAACTCCCATTAGGCACTGATCATCATCAGCGTCTATAACTTCCTTGTCGGGCCTTCTCTTGAACTCTTTGTCCATATTCCTATTCCTGTCACTGTTCTTGTTCTTGTTCTCATCCCTATTTTTATCCATGCCTTGATCCTTGGACCTGATCATGCCACTGTTCCTATTCCTGTATTCTAGAATTTTAGCTCTACACTGTCTGACTGTGTGACCTTCATTGTTGCACTTATAACAAGTAACAATGTTATTTCTTTTAGGCATACCTATTCTTTGAATCCACCTTTTGACCAAACCTATTCTGACCAAACCTTGTTCGACCAAACCTATTCTTCACCAAACCTATTCACCAAACCTGTTTCACCAAACCTTTCGATCAAACTGTTCTGATATTTGCCTTGCAATAAACTGCCTTGTGCCCAAACTATTGACAAGAGTAGCAATACCCTTGAAAGAAATTACCACCTCTAAAACTGTCATTTACCTTCTTCACTTGAGCCATGCAATGTGAAGCTATGTGACCAAACCTGTGACAAGCAAAACATCTGCCTTGAAACTTTCCTTTATTTGACCTCTTAGGTTCTGAAAACTTCTTCTTCTCATTCTGAATTCTGTTTTCTATTTCTGTGCATCTATCATTCAAGGACTCATGATCTGAAATACTTTCCTCATCGAAACTCTCTTCCTTTTGGAGTCTCTTACTAGACTCTCCAACTTGTTCCTTGTGAGGCTTAACAAAACCAAGGCCTATTTTATCTGTTGTCTTTCTTTGACCTTTGATGAGAGACTTAACCTTTTTGGAGCTATCTTGAAACCTGTGAAGCTTATCCTTGTACCCTTTAGTTTCCTCTTTCAAAGAAGCCATTTTCTGTTCTAACTCACTATACTCAAGAACCTTAGACTCTAACTCATCCTTGAGTTCTTGTGTCTTAGCTATAGAGAAGTCAAGACTTTCTATAAGATCATCTCTCTCCATACAACATTCATCCAACTTATCCTTGAGTCTAGCATTCTTCTTTCTTTCCTTTTTCAAAGCACTAAGAGCACTAATAAGTTCACCTTTAAGATCTACTTCACCTTCCTCTATATGTTTGCTTTTAGAATCATCAAAGCCTTTTTCAGATTTCTTATCACTAGAGGTGCTACCCTTTTCAAAAACCATACATGCATCTTCCTTATAGTTTTCTGAAGCATCCTCATACATACTAGAAACCAAATCATTATTTGTGCAATCATCCTCAAGGTGACCAAAATTTCCACATCTAAGACATTTCATGATAATGAATCTATGTTTTGGTTCTTCCTCTTTTTCTGATATGAACAACATCTCATTTTCATTATCACTTGAAGAACTTTCACTATCACTACTAGAACACTTACTTGCTTTGTCTAGGTAGAAACTCTTCTTGTGTTTGTGAGAATACCTCTTTCCTTGATTGTTGTGCTCATCTTTGTTTTTCCTATGATGCTTGTGCTTTTCAGAATCCTTGCTCTTACAGTCCTGTTTATCTTCATCACTTTCATCCTTGGCAATAGTATAGTCAGTAGCATAATGACCAAACTTTCCACAATTGAAACATCTTACGTTTTTCATATTTTTGTGCTTTCTAGAGAACTTGCCTTTCTTGTTGTAATATGCCTCTTCATCACTAGAAGACTCATCACTCTCTTGAAGTTGTTTACCTTTGGATTTCTTGGTAGCCTTGAAAGCTGCCTCCTTCTTGACATCAACCTTCACTTGAGTTCTTAACTCAAATGCTGCAAGTATACTATGGAGCTCATCCTTTTTCAACTTATCCAAATCTTTAGCTTCCTCAATAGCAGAAATATTTTCACTAAATCTATTAGGAAGAGATCTTAAAATCTTATCACAAACATCATTTTCAGCAAGCTCAAGACCTAAGTCTTTCATGGAGTTAACAACCTCATCCATACGAAGCATGTAGTCACTAATATTTTCATCATCATTCATCTTGAGTTGTTCAAACATACCTTTGAAGTGTCTCAACTTTGCCTTTTTGACATTTGTATCACCTGTATGAACCACCTTCAATTGATTCCACATTTCACTAGTTGTCTTGCAGTGAATCACTTTGGTGAGATCTGCTTTCTGTAAGCCTTTCAAGATTGCATTCATTGCTTTTGAATTGTTGTGATGTAGGAGTCTTTCTTCTTTAGTATAAGGACCATGTTCAGGAATAGTGTACTCATCTTCAATCACTTCCCAAACCTCATTCCCAAGTGCCATTAGATGAACCTTCATCCTTGCACTCCAAAGACCAAAATCTGACCCATCAAGAATAGGTGCTGCATTGCCACTTGAATGATCCATTGTGTTCTTTACTAGCTTTTCCTTCAAGTTGTTAAACTTTTCGAAGGCACCTCCTCTGATACCAATTGAAGAACACAAGCTTATACTGAGAGGGGGGTGAACAGTATAAGACCTCTTTTTACTTTTTCCTTTATACTTCAAAATAGTAAAGCAATATACCCAAAGCAATATCAAAACAATGCACAATATCATCCACAAAGTGACACCAATTTTAACGTGGTTCACCCAGAATGCCTAGGCTACGTCCACAAAACTTTTCTCTAAAAGTTATCTCAAAGTTCTTTGGGAAACCTTCCCAATTACAATGTTTATGAGCCTCGGCCCAAAGGAGACACCTTCCCCCAATCTGAATTTATGAGCCTCTGCTCAAAGGAGATACCTTCCCCTCTGCTCTAGAAATGATCCCTCAGAAGATCAACTGCCTCTACCTCTTGCCAGCACGTGGAACTCCTTTCCACCGAAGACCTCCTGTCCTCAATGCTTAGCCTAAGAGACCTCTGCCTTCTATGATCACGTCCACAGTAGCTCAACTACCTGTACCAAACATAGTCAGTCGGTCTAGTACAAGTCTTCCTCTGTCTGTCAGATCTGTCCAACTCTTTGAACAAATCAATCCTCTGCACACAAGCCTTCTCAAAGACTTGCCAAATCTATCCTCAGGTTCTTCTCAAAGAACCAATGCACCTCTGTCCTCAAGTTCTCTGATAGAACTCTCAAAAACTCAGCTCACAAGTCCTCTGCTAGGACCTGTCCAAATCTGCTCACAAGTCCCCATCGAAACTGTCCAAAACCTGCTCACAAGTCCCCACCAAACCTATCCAAAACCTCAACAAGCTCACCAAGAAAAACTTGCTTAGCATGAACCCACAAAGAGAATTGTTAGAGACCCAATGTGATTCATAAACCTCATAGAAGCATAAAGAGAATTGTTAGAGACTCAATATGTTCTATACTTAACTCCCAATATCAATCTCAAATCTCATAGAAACATAAAGAGAATTGTTAGAGACCCAATATGTTCTATACTTAACTCCCAATCTCAATCTCAACTCAATCTCAATCTCAAAAGAATAAGATAGATGTAGTATGCTTTTCTCAAGAATATGAAACACAACCCAACAATTGCCAACCATGCAATATCTCATATAACAATGATACTTATATTATTTTCACCAACAACTAGGGTTTCATCATCTCAATGCAAGTAGCAAGACTTACTAACATAAACCCTAGTGCAAAAATGCTTCCTCTTCCTCAACCAATTATGCATTCACCCAAAAATTCATCAATGACTTTAATGCATAAACAATCTTCAATATCCAGAAAATAAGATTTACACCAAAAATACCTAGTAGACAACCTTTTCACTCCAAACTCAATTTCAGAAAATATACCATAAACAACATACATGGAAGAAGTTGCCCATACCTTTACTTTGATGAAGAAGGAGAACTCAAAATCTGTCACAACACTAACTCTCAATTTGCCACCAATTAGAGTTAGCAACTATACAATAATACACAATAATAAAGATCCAAAATAACACCTTATTTCTCCAACTTAGTAAAAACCACCAAAAGTATAATATACATACAAAGTAAAACCTCTTTACACCTTATTACTCCACATAAACATTAAACATCAATAAAACAATGTCAAAGCAAATATGATACCTTAACCTTATACCTCCCGCGCATTCACAGCCACTATCCTTTGCACACCGCGACCAAAAGAAAATTACCAATGAAGAGAATCAAACTCGGCACCTCTGCCTTCTAGCGCTTTCGCTTAAACGCCACCATCGTTGGGTCACAAGTGCCCAACGAAGTAATACAACGCTGCCCTCTCTTTTATCTTCCTTTGATGCCAAGAATCTGGAAAACGTAAACGTCTTCCACAAGCCACATGCAAACTGGTGAGCGCTGTCCAAAACGTAAGTCACTGAATGCTTGCATTAATCATCTCACAAGACACCTAAAAACGTAGTTCGAGTGCAATTGCTAATCCACTACCGTCAAGCAAAAGGTAAGGATGCAGCCCAAGCTCAAATCGAATATGCCAAGCATGATTTCCAAGACACAAACAAGCACGATTTCAAAGACAGTCAATCGAAGATTCGAAAGATACAGAGCAAATGCAAATCGTAGATGCCAAGCGCAAATCGAAAGATACAGAGTAAACACAAATCGTAGATGTCAAAATTAATCGGAGGTGCTCACTTTAGAAAATCATCCCCACTTATATAGCCATTTTTCCTTAACTGTTTGACGTCGGCGCTCCTCCAACGATGGCAACATATCGGCGAAAGAATTCTTTTTTTCTTCCATCGCTTAAGGGTTGAAAGACCCTTTAATAATAATTAAAATAATAATTATTATTATTTTATTAATAATAAATTAAACTTGGACCTTTGACAAAGGTTTGAGTTAATTTAATTATTAATAATAAACATGGACCTTTGCATTAAGTTAAGCTTGGTTTTAATAAAAACCCTTAATGAGTCCAAATGGTTTTAAGAAAAACCTTTAGCCTTGTCACCATGGTTTTAATAAAAACCCTTTAACATAATGAAGCTTCTCAAGATATTCTTGACATCACACTCTTTTGATATCAACACAAAAATGCCTTTTGACATCAATGACAACTTATACATTTGAGCAAAGGCAATGTACCCAAAGTACCCAAAATTGCCAACAATCTCCCCCTTTGTCATTGATGGCAAACCTTTACTGAAAACACTTCTCAAGAGCCAAAACTGAAACCAACTGAAACCAACTGTGCTAACAACTGAGAATCTTCCTTTGAAGTTTTGCTCCCCCTGACTTGAAGCTTTCCTCTTCACTTTGAAGCTCTCCCCCTTACTCATATCTCTCCCCCTTTGTCATCAATGGCAAAGGGCCACCTTTGGGGCTCGGGACTAAGAATTAGCCTCTTAGCTTAGTCCCTCCCCCACCTCCCGATGAGGTGATTAATTCTGGGGTGGGAGTAAAACTCCCATTAGGCACTGATCATCATCAGCGTCTATAACTTCCTTGCCGGGCCTTCTCTTGAACTCTTTGTCCATATTCCTATTCCTATCATTGTTCTTGTTCTTGTTCTCATCCCTATTTTTATCCATGCCTTGATCCTTGGACCTGATCATGCCACTGTTCCTGTTCCTGTATTCTAGAATTTCAGCTCTACACTGTCTTACTGTGTGACCTTCATTGTTGCACTTATAACAAGTAACAATGTTATTTCTTTTAGGCATACCTGTTCTTTGAATCCACCGTTGACCAAACCTGTTCTGACCAAACTTGTTCTGACCAAACCTGTTTTGACCAAACCTGTTCTGATCAAACCTGTTCCTGATATTTGCCTTGCAATAAACTGCCTTGTGCCCAAACTGTTGACAAGAGTAGCAATACCCTTGAAAGAAATTACCACCTCTGAAACTGTCATTTACCTTCTTCACTTGAGCCATGCAATGTGAAGCTATGTGACCAAACCTGTGACAAGCAAAACATCTGCCTTGAAACTTTCCTTTATTTGACCTCTTAGGTTCTGAAAACTTCTTCTTCTCATTCTCGAATTCTGTTTTCTATTTTTGTGCATCTATCATTCAAGGACTCATGATCTGAAATACTTTCCTCATCAGAACTCTCTTCCTTTTGGAGTCTCTTACTAGACTCTCCAACTTGTTCCTTGTGAGGCTTAACAAAACCAAGGCCTGTTTTATCTGTTGTCTTTCTTTGACCTTTGATGAGAGACTTAACCTTTTTGGAGCTATCTTGAAACCTGTGAAGCTTATCCTTGTACCCTTTAGTTTCCTCTTTCAAAGAAGCCATTTTCTGTTCTAACTCACTATACTCAAGAACCTTAGACTCTAACTCATCCTTGAGTTCTTGTGTCTTAGCTATAGAGAAGTCAAGACTTTCTATAAGATCATCTCTCTCCATACAACATTCATCCAACTTATCCTTGAGTCTAGCATTCTTCTTTCTTTCCTTTTTCAAAGCACTAAGAGCACTAATAAGTTCACCTTTAAGATCTACTTCACCTTCCTCTATATGTTTGCTTTTAGAATCATCAAAGCCTTTTTCAGATTTCTTATCACTAGAGGTGCTACCCTTTTCAAAAACCATACATGCATCTTCCTTATAGTTTTCTGAAGCATCCTCATACATACTAGAAACCAAATCATTATTTGTGCAATCATCCTCAAGGTGACCAAAATTTCCACATCTAAGACATTTCATGATAATGAATCTATGTTTTGGTTCTTCCTCTTTTTCTGATATGAACAACATCTCATTTTCATTATCACTTGAAGAACTTTCACTATCACTACTAGAACACTTACTTGCTTTGTCTAGGTAGAAACTCTTCTTGTGTTTGTGAGAATACCTCTTTCCTTGATTGTTGTGCTCATCTTTGTTTTTCCTATGATGCTTGTGCTTTTCAGAATCCTTGCTCTTACAAATCCTGTTTATCTTCATCACTTTCATCCTTGGCAACAAGACAGTCAAGAGCATAATGACCAAACTTTCCACAATTGAAACATCTTACGTTTTTCATATTTTTGTGCTTTCTAGAGAACTTGCCTTTCTTGCTGTAATATGCCTCTTCATCACTAGAAGACTCATCACTCTCTTGAAGTTGTTTACCTTTGGATTTCTTGGTAGCCTTGAAAGCTGCCTCCTTCTTGACATCAACCTTCACTTGAGTTCTTAACTCAAATGCTGCAAGTATACTATGGAGCTCATCCTTTTTCAACTTATCCAAATCTTTAGCTTCCTCAATAGCAGAAATATTTTCACTAAATCTATTAGGAAGAGATCTTAAAATCTTATCACAAACATCATTTTCAGCAAGCTCAAGACCTAAGTCTTTCATGGAGTTAACAACCTCATCCATACGAAGCATGTAGTCACTAATATTTTCATCATCATTCATCTTGAGTTGTTCAAACATACCTTTGAAGTGTCTCAACTTTGCCTTTCTGACATTTGTATCACCTGTATGAACCACCTTCAATTGATTCCACATTTCACTAGTCTGTCTTGCAGTGAATCACTTTGGTGAGATCTGCTTTCGTAAGCCTTTCAAGATTGCATTCATTGCTTTTGAATTGCTGTGATGTAGGAGTCTTTCTTCTTTAGTATTAGGACCATGTTCAGGAATAGTGTACTCATCTTCAATCACTTCCCAAACCTCATTCCCAAGTGCCATTAGATGAACCTTCATCCTTGCACTCCAAAGACCAAAATCTGACCCATCAAGAATAGGTGTTGCATTGCCACTTGAATGATCCATTGTGTTCTTTACTAGCTTTTCCTTCAAGCTGTTAAACTTTTCGAAGGCACCCGCTCTGATACCAATTGAAGAACACAAGCTTATACCGAGAGGGGGGTGAACAGTATAAGACCTCTTTTTACTTTTTCCTTTATACTTCAAAATAGTAAAGCAATATACCCAAAGCAATATCAAAGCAATGCACAAAATCATCCACAAAGTGACACCAATTTTAACGTGGTTCACCCAGAATGCCTAGGCTACGTCCACAAAACTTTTCTCTAAAAGTTATCTCAAAGTTCTTTGGGAAACCTTCCCAATTACAATGTTTATGAGCCTCGGCCCAAAGGAGACACCTTCCCCCAATCTGAATTTATGAGCCTCTGCTCAAAGGAGATACCTTCCCCTCTGCTCTGGAAATGATCCCTCAGAAGATCAACTGCCTCTACCTCTTGCCAGCACGTGGAACTCCTTTCCATCGAAGACCTCCTATCCTCAATGCTTAGCCTAAGAGACCTCTGCCTTCTATGATCACGTCCACAGCAGCTCAGCTACTTGTACCAAACACAGTCAATCGGTCTAGTACAAGTCTTCCTCTGTCTGTCAGATCTGTCCAACTCTTTGAACAAATCAATCCTCTACACACAAGCCTTCTCAAAGACTTGCCAAATCTATCCTCAGGTTCTTCTCAAAGAACCAATGCACCTCTGTCCTCAAGTTCTCTGATAGAACTCTCAAAAACTCAGCTCACAAGTCCTCTGCTAGGACCTGTCCAAATCTGCTCACAAGTCCCCATCGAAACCTGTCCAAAACTTCTCACAAGTCCCCACCGAACCTTCCAAAACCTCACAAGCTCACCAAGAAAAACTTGCTTAGCATGAACCCACAAAGAGAATTGTTAGAGACCCAATGTGATTCATAAACCTCATAGAAGCATAAAGAGAATTGTTAGAGACTCAATATGTTCTATACTTAACTCCCAATCTCAATCTCAAATCTCATAGAAACATAAAGAGAATTGTTAGAGACCCAATATGTTCTATACTTAACTCCCAATCTCAATCTCAACTCAATCTCAATCTCAAAAGAATAAGATAGATGTAGTATGCTTTTCTCAAGAATATGAAACACAACCCAACAATTGCCAACCATGCAATATCTCATATAACAATGATACTTATATTCTTTTCACCAACAACTAGGGTTTCATCATCTCAATGCAAGTAGCAAGACTTACTAACATAAACCCTAGTGCAAAAATGCTTCCTCTTCCTCAACCAGAATTATGCATTCACCCAAAAATTCATCAATGACTTTAATGCATAAACAATCTTCAATATCCAGAAAATAAGATTTACACCAAAAATACCTAGTAGACAACCTTTTCACTCCAAACTCAATTTCAGAAAATATACCATAAACAACATACATGGAAGAAGTTGCCCATACCTTTACTTTGATGAAGAAGGAGAACTCAAAATCTGTCACAACACTAACTCTCAATTTGCCACCAATTAGAGTTAGCAACTATACAATAATACACAATAATAAAGATCCAAAATAACACCTTATTTCTCCAACTTAGTAAAAACCACCAAAAGTATAATATACATACAAAGTAAAACCTCTTTACACCTTATTACTCCACATAAACATTAAACATCAATAAAACAATGTCAAAGCAAATATGATACCTTAACCTTATACCTCCCGCGCATTCACAGCCACTATCCTTTGCACACCACGACCAAAAGAAAATTACCAATGAAGAGAATCGAACTCGGCACCTCTGCCTTCTAGCGCTTTCGCTTAAACGCCACCACCGTTGGGTCACAAGTGCCCAACGAAGTAATACAACGCTGCCCTCTCTTTTATCTTCCTTTGATGCCAAGAATCTGGAAAACGTAAACGTCTTCCACAAGCCACATGCAAACTGGTGAGCGCTGTCCAAAACGTAAGTCACTGAATGCTTGCATTAATCATCTCACAGCACAGTCTAAAACGTTTAGGTGCAATTGCCAATCCACTACCGTCAAGCAAAAAGGTAAGGATGCAGCCCAAGCTCAAATCCGAATATGCCAAGCATGGTTTCCAAGACACAAAATAAGCACGATTTCAAAGACGTCAATCGAAGATTCAAAGACACAGAGCAAATGCAAATCGTAGATGCCAAGCGCAAATCGAAAGATATAGAGTAAACACAAATCGCAGATGTCAAAATTAATCGGAGGTGCTCACTTTAGAAAATCATCCCCACTTATATAGCCATTTTTCCTTAACTGTTTGACGTCGGCGCTCCTCCAACGATGGCAACATATCGGTGAAAGAATTCTTTTTTCTTCCATCGCTTAAGGGTTGAAAGACCCTTTAATAATAATTAAAATAATAATTATTATTATTTTATTAATAATAAATTAAACTTGGACCTTTGACAAAGGTTTGAGTTAATTTAATTATTAATAATAAACATGGACCTTTGCATTAAGTTAAGCTTGGTTTTAATAAAAACCCTTAATGAGTCCAAATGGTTTTAAGAAAAACCTTTAGCCTTGTCACCATGGTTTTAATAAAAACCCTTTAACATAATGAAGCTTCTCAAGATATTCTTGACATCACACTCTTTTGATATCAACACAAAAATGCCTTTTGACATCAATGACAACTTATACATTTGAGCAAAGGCAATGTACCCAAAGTACCCAAAATTGCCAACAATCTCCCCCTTTGTCATTGATGGCAAACCTTTACCGAAAACACTTCTCAAGAGCCAAAACCGAAACCAACTCGTGCTAACAACCGAGAATCTTCCTTTGAAGTTTTGCTCCCCCTGACTTGAAGCTTTCCTCTTCACTTTGAAGCTCTCCCCCTTACTCATATCTCTCCCCCTTTGTCATCAATGGCAAAGGGCCACCTTTGGGGCTCGGGACTAAGAATTAGCCTCTTAGCTTAGTCCCTCCCCCACCTCCCGATGAGGTGATTAATTTCGGGGTGGGAGTAAAACTCCCATTAGGCACTCGATCATCATCAGCGTCTATAACTTCCTTGTCGGGCCTTCTCTTGAACTCTTTGTCCATATTCCTATTCCTATCACTGTTCTTGTTCTTGTTCTCATCCCTATTCTTATCCATGCCTTGATCCTTGGACCTGATCATGCCACTGTTCCTGTTCCTGTATTCTAGAATTTCAGCTCTACACTGTCTGACTGTGTGACCTTCATTGTTGCACTTATAACAAGTAACAATGTTATTTCTTTTAGGCATACCTGTTCTTTGGATCCACCAGTTCTGACCAAACTTGTTTTGACCAAACCTGTTCTGACCAAACCTGTTCTGACCAAACCTGTTCTGACCAAACCTGTTTTGATCAAACCTGTTCTTGATATTTGCCTTGCAATAAACTGCCTTGTGCCCAAACTGTTGACAAGAGTAGCAATACCCTTGAAAGAAATTACCACCTCTAAAACTGTCATTTACCTTCTTCACTTGAGCCATGCAATGTGAAGCTATGTGACCAAACCTGTGACAAGCAAAACATCTGCCTTGAAACTTTCCTTTATTTGACCTCTTAGGTTCTGAAAACTTCTTCTTCTCATTCTGAATTCTGTTTTCTGTTTCTGTGCATCTATCATTCAAGGACTCATGATCTGAAATACTTTCCTCATCAGAACTCTCTTCCTTTTGGAGTCTCTTACTAGACTCTCCAACTTGTTCCTTGTGAGGCTTAACAAAACCAAGGCCTGTTTTATCTGTTGTCTTTCTTTGACCTTTGATGAGAGACTTAACCTTTTTGGAGCTATCTTGAAACCTCGTGAAGCTTATCCTTGTACCCTTTAGTTTCCTCTTTCAAAGAAGCCATTTTCCTGTTCTAACTCACTATACTCAAGAACCTTAGACTCTAACTCATCCTTGAGTTCTTGTGTCTTAGCTATAGAGAAGTCAAGACTTTCTATAAGATCATCTCTCTCCATACAACATTCATCCAACTTATCCTTGAGTCTAGCATTCTTCTTTCTTTCCTTTTTCAAAGCACTAAGAGCACTAATAAGTTCACCTTTAAGATCTACTTCACCTTCCTCTATATGTTTGCTTTTAGAATCATCAAAGCCTTTTTCAGATTTCTTATCACTAGAGGTGCTACCCTTTTCAAAAACCATACATGCATCTTCCTTATAGTTTTCTGAAGCATCCTCATACATACTAGAAACCAAATCATTATTTGTGCAATCATCCTCAAGGTGACCAAAATTTCCACATCTAAGACATTTCATGATAATGAATCTATGTTTTGGTTCTTCCTCTTTTCTTGATATGAACAACATCTCATTTTCATTATCACTTGAAGAACTTTCACTATCACTACTAGAACACTTACTTGCTTTGTCTAGGTAGAAACTCTTCTTGTGTTTGTGAGAATACCTCTTTCCTTGATTGTTGTGCTCATCTTTGTTTTTCCTATGATGCTTGTGCTTTTCAGAATCCTTGCTCTTACAGATCCTGTTTATCTTCATCACTTTCATCCTTGGCAACAATACAGTCAGTAGCATAATGACCAAACTTTCCACAATTGAAACATCTTACGTTTTTCATATTTTTGTGCTTTCTAGAGAACTTGCCTTTCTTGCTGTAATATGCCTCTTCATCACTAGAAGACTCATCACTCTCTTGAAGCTGTTTACCTTTGGATTTCTTGGTAGCCTTGAAAGCTGCCTCCTTCTTGACATCAACCTTCACTTGAGTTCTTAACTCAAATGCTGCAAGTATACTATGGAGCTCATCCTTTTTCAACTTATCCAAATCTTTAGCTTCCTCAATAGCAAAAATATTTTCACTAAATCTATTAGGAAGAGATCTTAAAATCTTATCACAAACATCATTTTCAGCAAGCTCAAGACCTAAGTCTTTCATGGAGTTAACAACCTCATCCATACGAAGCATGTAGTCACTAATATTTTCATCATCATTCATCTTGAGTTGTTCAAACATACCTTTGAAGTGTCTCAACTTTGCCTTTCTAACATTTGTATCACCTGTATGAACCACCTTCAATTGATTCCACATTTCACTAGTTGTCTTGCAGTGAATCACTTTGGTGAGATCTGCTTTCTGTAAGCCTTTCAGGATTGCATTCATTGCTTTTGAATTGCTGTGATGTAGGAGTCTTTCTTCTTTAGTATAAGGACCATGTTCAAGAATAGTGTACTCATCTTCAATCACTTCCCAAACCTCATTCCCAAGTGCCATTAGATGAACCTTCATCCTTGCACTCCAAAGACCAAAATCTGACCCATCAAGAATAGGTGTTGCATTGCCACTTGAATGATCCATTGTGTTCTTTACTAGCTTTTCCTTCAATCTGTTAAACTTTTTGAAGGCACCCGCTCTGATACCAATTGAAGAACACAAGCTTATACTGAGAGGGGGGGTGAACAATATAAGACCTCTTTTTACTTTTTCCTTTATACTTCAAAATAGTAAAGCAATATACCCAAAGCAATATCAAAGCAATGCACAAAATCATCCACAAAGTGACACCAATTTTAACGTGGTTCACCCAGAATGCCTGGGCTACGTCCACAAAACTTTTCTCTAAAAGTTATCTCAAAGTTCTTTGGGAAACCTTCCCAATTACAATGTTTATGAGCCTCGGCCCAAAGGAGACACCTTCCCCCAATCTGAATTTATGAGCCTCTGCTCAAAGGAGATACCTTCCCCTCTGCTCGGGAAATGATCCCTCAGAAGATCAACTGCCTCTACCTCTTGCCAAGCACGTGGAACTCCTTTCCACCGAAGACCTCCTATCCTCAATGCTTAGCCTAAGAGACCTTCGCCTTCTATGATCACGTCCACAGCAGCTCAGCTACCTGTACCAAACACAATCAATCGGTCTAGTACAAGTCTTCCTCTGTCTATCAGATCTGTCCAACTCTTTGAACAAATCAATCCTCTCGCACACAAGCCTTCTCAAAGACTTGCCAAATCTATCCTCAGGTTCTTCTCAAAGAACCAATGCACCTCTGTCCTCAAGTTCTCTGATAGAACTCTCAAAAACTCAGCTCACAAGTCCTCTGCTAGGACCTGTCCAAATCTGCTCACAAGTCCCCACCGGAACCTGTCCAAAACCCTGCTCACAAGTCCCCACCGAAACCTGTCCAAAACCTCAACAAGCTCACCAAGAAAAACTTGCTTAGCATGAACCCACAAAGAGAATTGTTAGAGACCCAATGTGATTCATAAACCTCATAGAAGCATAAAGAGAATTGTTAGAGACTCAATATGTTCTATACTTAACTCCCAATCTCAATCTCAAATCTCATAGAAACATAAAGAGAATTGTTAGAGACCCAATATGTTCTATACTTAACTCCCAATCTCAATCTCAACTCAATCTCAATCTCAAAAGAATAAGATAGATGTAGTATGCTTTTCTCAAGAATATGAAACACAACCCAACAATTGCCAACCATGCAATATCTCATATAACAATGATACTTATATTATTTTCACCAACAACTAGGGTTTCATCATCTCAATGCAAGTAGCAAGACTTACTAACATAAACCCTAGTGCAAAAATGCTTCCTCTTCCTCAACCAGAATTATGCATTCACCCAAAAATTCATCAATGACTTTAATGCATAAACAATCTTCAATATCCAGAAAATAAGATTTACACCAAAAATACCTAGTAGACAACCTTTTCACTCCAAACTCAATTTCAGAAAATATACCATAAACAACATACATGGAAGAAGTTGCCCATACCTTTACTTTGATGAAGAAGGAGAACTCAAAATCTGTCACAACACTAACTCTCAATTTGCCACCAATTAGAGTTAGCAACTATACAATAATACACAATAATAAAGATCCAAAATAACACCTTATTTCTCCAACTTAGTAAAAACCACCAAAAGTATAATATACATACAAAGTAAAACCTCTTTACACCTTATTACTCCACATAAACATTAAACATCAATAAAACAATGTCAAAGCAAATATGATACCTTAACCTTATACCTCCCGCGCATTCACAGCCACTATCCTTTGCACACCGCGACCAAAAGAAAATTACCAATGAAGAGAATCAAACTCGGCACCTCTGCCTTCTAGCGCTTTCGCTTAAACGCCACCGCCATTGGGTCACAAGTGCCCAACGAAGTAATACAACGCTGCCCTCTCTTTTATCTTCCTTTGACGCCAAGAATCTGGAAAACGTAAACGTCTTCCACAAGCCACATGCAAACTGGTGAGCGCTGTCCAAAACGTAAGTCACTGAATGCTTGCATTAATCATCTCACAGACATCTAAAACGAGTCAGTGCAATTGCCAATCCACTACTATCAAGCAAAAAGGTAAGGATGCAGCCCAAGCTCAAATCCGAGTATGCCAAGCATGATTTCCAAGACACAGAATAAGCACGATTTCAAAGACGTCAATCGGAGATTCGAAGACAGAGCAAATGCAAATTGCAGACGCCAAGCGCAAATCGAAAGATACAGAGTAAACACAAATCGTAGATGTCAAAATTAATCGGAGGTGCTCACTTTAGAAAATCATCCCCACTTATATAGCCATTTTTCCTTAACTGTTTGACGTCGGCGCTCCTCCAACGATGGCAACATATCGGCGAAAGAATTCTTTTTTCTTTCGTCGCTTAAGGGTTGAAAGACCCTTTAATAATAATTAAAATAATAATTATTATTATTTTATTAATAATAAATTAAACTTGGACCTTTGACAAAGGTTTGAGTTAATTTAATTATTAATAATAAACATGGACCTTTGCATTAAGTTAAGCTTGGTTTTAATAAAAACCCTTAATGAGTCCAAATGGTTTTAAGAAAAACCTTTAACCTTGTCACCATGGTTTTAATAAAAACCCTTTAACATAATGAAGCTTCTCAAGATATTCTTGACATCACACTCTTTTGATATCAACACAAAAATGCCTTTTGACATCAATGACAACTTATACATTTGAGCAAAGGCAATGTACCCAAAGTACCCAAAATTGCCAACAACACGAAGAAGCAGTTGCAAGGAGGTTCGCCACAAAGTATACTACCCAAAAGGAAGCCGAACCAAAATTCGAACAAAGGCACGAAAAGAGCTTCGTACTTGAAGTATTTTTAGTAGCTACTTCAGGCAAAAATTTTGCGAAGCAGTTTTCAAAAGGGGAAGCTTCGGTGACCTTCGGCGACGCGACGAAGAAGAAGTACTTCGGGCCTAAAGTATCAAAAAGTAGTCCGAACCAAAGGTTCGTCGTGAAGCATTTTCAACATTAAGGTTCAACTTCATCGAACCGAACACGCACGAGGTGGAGAATTTGAAATGTGCCTCAGAGAATGTGCCGATAACGGCCTTGAAAGGAGGACAAAGAGGGTGAATTTAAGGCAAAAGGGTGGTGGAGCACTTCTCGAGGTAACCGAGTCAGAAAAGGGAGAGGAAAATCTCACACCAAGGTATGAGGTGGCAGCGGATGGTGTCTCCAGTACAAAGTATAATCATCAAAGCATGCAGCCCTGTGTACCACGTCGTTGCAGAAGCAGTTTAAGAATACGGTAATTTCTTCCATTCGAAGTACACATTTAATTTTTGTAGGTGCCATAAATTCAGGTGGTTGCCTTTTTAGGCTATAAAAGCAAATTTTGAGCAAGAGGGAAGTTATTTGTCCATCAGTTAGAGCTAGACTAAGAACCTTCAGATACTCTGCAACCCTCCCATCCTTCGCATCTGGCCATTCACATTAAAGCCCTCTGTATCAAGAACTCTTTCGCTATCTCTTGCAACATGGGAAAATAAAATTCCAAAGAAAAGGGGAAAGAGCCCGAAGTTGCAGGCCCCGAGAAAACAAAGAAAGGGAAGGAAGAGAAAAGGCAGACTTCGAAGAAGCTAAATCTTCCCCTTCGACCCAAAAAATGGCCAATGGAAGAGGGGGACGACTCGAAGGAAGAACAACTTGTAGAGCCACAAATTGATGGCTGGGAGAAAATCAGAGACACACAGCTCTCTAAAAGTGTATACGACCTCCGACGCACCATAGAATTCATGAAAAGCAGACTCACACTAAAAAATAAGAGAGCTACTATGTATTACTCCCAGATTTACTGGTTTTTAACCTCGCTTGCCCACCATTGTCCCGAGTTGATCTACGCTATTGCACAGAATTACCAACCTGCGTCCTCGCAAGTGGTAGACGCTTCGGGTCACAAATTGTTTTCCATATTGAAGGAAGATGTACAAGCAGCTTTCGCACCATAGCAGGGTCCGCCCAAGGGCTATTCTGTTCGCAATGTCATCCTAAGCGAACAAATGGAGAGATTCACCTCCAACAGCTACATATTGAAATTCTTGCATGAGAATCTCAAGAGCGGGTTACCTTCAAACAAGCTTCCCTAGATGCCCTTACCCTTGGAGGCCTTCAAAAATATCGATATCTTCTCCATTATTGCATGGGTGGCGGGCTTGTCAACAGATGCTTCAGTATAGCCTTGGCAGGTGTCTTTGGTCGAATGCACTTCAAGAGGGGAGTTTTATGCCCATGATGCTTCAAGGCCGAACACCAACCCAATTTTCTTTGACTGGGAGGAATGGGTGGCCCGAACCCTGCATACAAGGCTCACTAGCGTGAAGAATTCATCTACAGGCCAGTACTTCACACCCTGTTCTTTTCTTGTCTGGTTGTACTTCTATCAAGTTCATAAGCGGTTTCCCCATATCGCCATCTCTCCAAGCAGCAAGGATGGAAATCCTCTGCCAATGTATCAATGGAATCCCCTCCTATTGAAGGAAGAGTCTTATTATCCTTTTAATCAGCAATTTTTGGGACCTACCATGCATCTGTTGAAAGGCTCTTGTCCTCGGGTACCACTCAGTTTGAGAGATAGAGTGGTCTTTGGGAAAAATGGGGGATGTCTTCCAATTGACACAAGGACTGGTGATTCGCCTATTCGGCTTCATTGGGAAGCCCTTCCTATTACCAGTCTACCCCTCTGAATATCAGTTCACATTGGAAGTCGCTTGGCAGAGAGATGCTACAAATGCAATATATGGTCACGACCAGAATTTGGCACATACATGTGACTTCCCCTTCAGGATGGGCGTAATTGAAGTCTTTGCCCTAAAATAGGGCATTTTCCTGGAGGAAAAGCTTGTCTATTTTGGCCTACTCTAGATTCCTCAATAGTGGCTCTATGATCCTTTGGGCGTGATGAGGGATCATTTAAAATTCAAGAACTTCCACATTTGCCCTCACCCCAAAGTTGTGGAACAAAGGAATAACCCCAATGGAAAAGATCTGGAGTGGCATTTAGAAAGGACGAGGACATTGCCTCCATGGCAGGAGTTCTATCCTATGGAGGTCGAGTTTGACCCTGATCAGTATCCCCTCCCCACTCCAAGATCCACATTTTGGAAGAAAGTGAGGGATGATTTGAAGGAGGAGGTAAAATACTAGAGCGAGGAAAAGCTTCAGGAATGGTGGATAATGAGAGTCCATCATAAAAAAGCGAACTCCTATGGACTCTTAGCATCGGATAAAGACTTAACAATTCTTTATGACACTAATGTCAAAACCTGGAAGTCTATATCCTTTGCGTATTTTATTCCCCCAGCTACCCCAGGATCAGGCGAAAGCCCAGATGGAGCTAAAGATTCTTCGGAGAAGGAAAAGGAAGTAGGGGCCAAAGCCACGCCTGCAGCACTACCACCAAAGCCGTCAAAAATCCATGACACCAGTGTCGAAGAGGTAGAGCAACCATTGGAAAGAAAGAAAAGAAAGAGACAGGAACAAGTTCAAATTCATCTAAGCCACCCAAAGTGCCCTCGCACAAAGCCTACAAGTACTACCGAGTCACCTGCATTAGGCCCGATTGAAGCAAATATTGAAGATGCAGGGCCACCAAGTGCTGAGATGGTCCCCAAAATAGATATCATTGATGTGGAGGAACTCCTCCAACAAGAGAAATACCCTAGAGTAGAAGTTGTGGAGGTCAGGAGTTTTGAAGCCCAAAAGAGCCAAGAGCCAATCACGCAAGAAGTTACCACGGTCACTTTTCCAGGAGGGCATGCCGGTACGCACTCTCTTCCCTTTGCCTTGGTCTTCGATGCATCCACGATAGTCTCGGGTGGAAGCCCTCATCAATCTCTCCATCCCCCACAAAGTCAATCCCCTACTCAGAAACTGCCCATTGCCAATCCAATCCTACATAGCCCCACTCCTCCCAAGTTGTCTGATCAGGATAAGCCCGTTGAAACTACTTCGCCTACCCATGCCACTGTCCCTTCAATCCCAGGTCAAGGTGAAGGTAGTATCCCAACACCAAGCCCTGTAGCTCACTCTCCTATAGTTCAAAGCATAGTCCCGCTTGCCAAAGCCCCTGCTACACCCATCCTCAAGTTGTCAGGGTAACATTTCCTCGTTAGTTCTTTATATTTGTTCACACCTTCAGCTGGAGATTCGGCCTTCTCTGAAACAGATTTATCTTCAATGAAGGAGCGCCCCCTGGCCAAAAAGCTACTCCTAGCTCGACAGAATACAGAGAAGATGCTGAAGGAGGCAAGAAAGAAAAGAGGGAAATATTTGGCCCAAGTTGAAAAATGTGTGATTTTCAACTTGAAGGGTGGAAAGTTGCATAAGGTTAGGAAGGTCCCTAAGGTCCAGAAGCCTCTGGATGAAATGACTCCAGCTAACTACGACTACCAGGAGAAGACCAAGGACCTAGAGCATTTAAATATATATGACGAATCCGCATCCATGCATATCAGGGTTGAAAATTTTCGAGCACATGCAGACATTACCAACCAATGTAGGTTTGAAGCAGAAAATGCCAACATCAAGTTGGAAGAAGAGCTGGCTAGGATCTGCTCCGAGCTGGAGGATTCGCAGAAAAAGTGCAAGTTGTTGAAAAAGGAAACACATGCCCTCAAACAACAAATTCTACAACTGCAGACTTCAGCCGAGCATCAAGCACAAAAACAAGCCGAAAATGAGCTAAAATCCAAAGAGATAGAGAACAAGATCTTGCAGGCCCAGCAGCAATTTTTTGAGAAAGCAAACTTGGAGTTGTTCGACAAAGGTAGAATCAAGGAGATCCGCTCTCACCTGCTCAAAGGTTTCAGATCTTGGGCCTCCAGTTCCCTGTCAATTTTAATTTATGTCACCGAAGCTCAACATGCCATTGCCAAGAAGGGACCAATAGTAGACGAGGTGATCCAAAAAATCAAGAGGCGACTCAAGCTTGCCTTTGAGGTTCAAAGCATTAGATATCAAGACCTGCAGGTCGTCGTTATGAGTTGAACGGCTAGGGATTGGTCTACTACCCAAGACATTGTTCGCGCTTTCTTCTCTAAGGTGAAGAAAGCACAAAAGGCGAAAGACCTCCTAGATATATTTGAGCAGGAGCAATGCACATCAATGAGTTACTTCGAAGACCTTTCTTCTCTGGGTTTCCCGAGTTTCACAGACAATGAAGGGAACCTTCTCACTAGGGAAGAACTTAATCTGGCATGGCTCCATTTCAAAAGTAACGTCTTCGAAATTGATGAGTGGGAAGAGCCAGTCACAGAAGGACAAGTCATCGACTTCATCCTAAGATATTGCAAAATCGTGGCTTGCCTGAATGACCTAGGTGCAAGAATCAAGCACGCAAACATAGGGCAGATTGATCGGTTCCATGTTCTAGTCAAGGCACTCAAAGACCAAGAAGCATTTCAGAAAGGTGTTTGGGCTCACGTTCACCGAACCATGAAGAGAATCCACGACCATCTTGTCCCATCACCACAACAGGAGGCCATGCCAGCAAAAGAAGGAGCAGAGGAGGAAGAAGCAACAGAAGAAGAAGCAGAAGAAGAAGGAGAAAAAGAACCAGCTACAGAAGTGCTCCAAGAAGAAGAAGGAGAAGAAGGATCAGGAAAAGACTTTGGCCCAATGGATCAAAATTGAAGGGTTCTCCCACCGATACGAGCTCGTTGCCCCGTGAGCTGCCAAGAATGTTGACAATTTTGTCACATTTCTTAAGGGGTAGAAAAAAGAAAACAAATTTTGTACAGTGTTGTGTAAAGTTTTTTTTGCTTTGTTGTTTTTATTTTGAAAAGTTGCAGCAATTTTGGCTTCCAATGCCACCCCTTTGTATATGAAAAAAAAGAAGAAGAAAAGAAAGAACTTCACTGCTGAACAAGCTAGAGAAAAGAGCTTTTCTGAAGGAAAATGAAAAGAGCTTTGCACCCGAAGCATTTCCAACACTACTTCGGGTAAAAGTTTTGCGAAGTAGTTTTCGTCGGAGAAAAATACAAGGAAAATGGAATGAAACTACTTCGCTCCCGAAGCATTTCCAGCAGCTACTTCGGGTGAAAGTTGAGCAAAGCAGCATTCAGAAGAAAATAGAGCTTCGCACCCAAAGCATTTTCAACACCGCTTCGGGTGGAGTTTTTTGCGAAGTAGTATCACCGAAGTAAACTACAAGGATAGCAATAAAAGGAACTTCGGGCCTGAAGCACTTCAAGCAAATACTTCGGGAGAGATTTCTGTGAAGCGGCGTTGCCAAAGTAAAGTACAAAGGAGAAGGCAAGAAAACTACTTCGCATCCGAAGTATTTCCATCAGTCACTTCGGCCAGAAAACTAGCGAAGCGAAACTCAAAGGAGCATTGAAAGTACTTCACCAAAAAGTTGCCTAAGTACTCACTTCAGACCCCTCCATCAGCGAACCATTTTTACTTCGCCAAAATCTCATTGCGAAGCATTTGCTTTGGCTAATTTTCTGCGAAGTACTTCTACCCAAAGTAAAGGGATGCAACATCTTTGAAAAAGGATCACAACGAAGTATTTCTCCAAGGCATCGGCGAAGCAATTTTGTCGACAAAGTGGCAAAAGCAAAGAGGTCCGTTTTGCAAAGTAGATATGCTTCGACACTCCCCAACCCCGAAGCAGTTTTGCGAAGCTCAGTTTTGTGAAGTATAATCCAAGGAGGAGTTTTTGCTTCGGCCCAGAACCATTGTGAAGCGAAGTTGTGAATGAAGACTTAGCGAAGTGCTTCACGGGCACGCGTTCCAAGCCGGGTATTTTCTCGAGGCGATCAAGTGCCTCATAAATGCATTTTTTCATGCCCGATAAGCTCGCTGCTCATTTTTGGCAATCAAAAATGAAGTATCAAGCCATGATGGAGAGCCCGACGAGCATGGCGGCCACTCGAGCACCACACCCGAAGACCAAGGACGTCCAGACGGCTCATCAATGCACCTTTCCATGGTTGACCCGGTTGTAGTTGCCAGTTTTGGTAACAGATTTGAAAGCTCGATCACGAGAGCCTTGGGGAGCCAAATTCTTAGGGCTCAAGGGCGTACTCTTCTTTGCTATGTAATTTTGACTTAGAGTCCTGGGTCCTCTATAAAAACCCAGGCATTGTAATAGAAAAAGGGATCTGCTAGAAAGCTGCTATAAATTGATGTCCTGCGATTAATACTAAAAGGCTTTGAGCTCAATTCTTCTCTTTTATGTTGCCTTCTGTGCTTGATTCTTTTGTCTTTCTTCGTTTATATACTGAGATGCTGAACCCTATGTCCAGCGTGTGATCAGGGACTGTACCCTGAAACTCGCTCTAAAGGATACATAGGAGCAGAAAAGCGTTGTATTGGCTTTCTTTTATTCTGCCTTCTGTGCTTGATTCTTTTGTCTTTCTTCGTTTGTATATTGGATGTTGAACTCTGCGTCTGGTGTGCGATCATGGAAGGTACCCTGAAACTCGCCCGAAGGATACATAGGAAAATTGATATTGCATTTCTTTCGTTTATCCTTGGTGTTCCTTGTTGTTATTCAAGTTGCTAGTTAGCGATCCTGCTTCCTGTTCTCTCCCACATTACATCACCAACTTCTCTAACCCTAACTCCTTTTATCTCTTTCCTGCACTCTTATCTTCAAACACCCAAGTATTTTAGCATAGGAGCCGGCCTTTCTTCGAATATTGGCACGAGGGGCATCTCTTCCCTTCGGCCTTTCAATGTTGGTCTAGGTCTAGGGCACATACATTTACTCAAAATCCTTACCTAGGCAGATTTGATGACCAACAGGTATTATATTATTTGGTAACTTACAATAATATTGTAAGCATCATGTAAATAGTTTAGTCTAAAGTGTGTTTAATATTTGAGTATATAATAGGTGTCATGTAAGTAAGAGCGAAATTATGTAAGTGAGATGTCATGTTAATATGTGTGAGTTATGTGTCATGTTAATAAGTGTGGAGTTATGAGTTATGAGTTATGTAAGATTTTATCATTTAGTATGTGCAATCATGAGAGTCTTTGTTCATATGTGGATATGTGGATTTATTATGTAATATTTTTCATATAATAAATATGAAGTGTTAGATCTCCCATTTTTTTAGGAGATGAAAATTTTATGTAAGTGTAAAGGTCAAGAGTCTTGTGAATGTGAAGAGTCTCATATCCAATGTGTATATATTGAAGACAAAGCATTGTAATATGCAATCAAATAAACATTGCACTGCTTAAGTAGATATTTTCAATAATATTTAGTGATTTATTGTTCATTGTTATGGATTGAATTATGTGCCTATTTGTTCTTGAGATGTTGTGAGATCTTGGAAGGGTGTTAAACTGCTAACACAAGCTTTTTTATCTCAACATTGCATATTTTATTAAAATATTTGCTTAAGCATAAATTATATCATTCAATATAAATTACACCTCTAACTTGAGTTATAGGTAAAGTTGTCATGTTTAAGCTACTATGTCTATAGTCCAATATAGCTACCATAACATGTTTGGGCATCGATCCTATATATCGTTGGGGAGAAATAAGGACACTATATTTTTTTGTTATTCTTTTTCACTCCATTTTACCTTATTCGTCATTGTTGTTAGACATAAATCCTAGATTTGAGAAACTCCTAAGGAAGTTATGCCATAAAAATTTCTCTTTAAGTAGGTGTCATTAATAGGGTGAATTTCTTTTAGTAGTACCTTGGTACCAAGTATTGCACTCTTTCATGTACATTAAGGTCTCTCTCACGTACTATCATATATCAAGAGGACTAGTTTCTTTCACATACCAATGATTATATAGGAAAGACAAATATATAGAAAAGATAAATATATAAAATAGGTGGTATATAGAAAGGAGGAAATTTTGGGAGACATAAGGCACCCTCATAATAGTGACACCAAAAGAATTTCTCATGGAATATCAATTTCTCAAAGGCCCAACTTTTGCACCTTGGAAGACCTGTATGAGGACCATCCTAGTGATTGAAAAACTTAGAGACATAGTCACTGGAGATGAAACTCGATCTCAGGAGGTTATATATCAACAAAATTTTGATGAGGGAGATGTTAGGGCACTAATGCTCATCATTTTTGGTGTAGAAAATATATTTCAACCATACATAAATGAAGCACATACTTCAAAATAAGCACAAGATATATTTTCCACTATATTTGAAGGGAAGAATGATGTCACAATTCTTCACCTTTAATCACATTGTTTTGGGTTAGATGTTTGGCAAAGGAAGAATCACATTGTGATCATGGAGAAAAAATGTGCCAAGACATTACTCAAAAATATAGGATGGAATATTGTAAACATAAGGTGACATTTATGGAATAAGGGTTACAACTATCCAAGCATGACAAATCATCCCAAGTATTTGCTACTCTATATCATCGATTTGTAGGGAGTCTTAACTACTTAACAAAACACTAGGCCTAACATTGTTTTTGTTGTAAATTATATTTCTAGATTCATGCAAGATCCTAAAATGAGTCATTAAAAAGTTACAAAAAAGGTTACAACGTTATGTACATGATACAAAAGAATATGGCCTTGAATATAAGAAAAAAAAATCACAGACCCAAACTTTGTTGGATTCATAAATGATAGGAAGTCAACATCAGGATATGTGTTTCATCTAGGATCTGTACTTGTCTCATGCCATACCAAAAAGCAACATTCATTGACACTATCATCCATAGAGGTAGAATATTGTGTTGCATAAGGAGTTGTGTGTGAAGCACTACAATTACAATTCATTATATCAGATATGGACATGTGCAAAATACAACCAACAATGTTGAATATGGCAATTAGGGTATTCTAAAATTGATCAAGAGTCCAATAATTCATGAAAGTACAAAACACATTGAAGTACAATTTCATTTCATTCAAAAGCAGATTTAGAAACACCAAATTCAACTGATACATTCCCACTAGATACCAACTTGCAAATATTTTCACGAAGGCACTTGGCCGAGTCAAGTTTGAATTGTTTTGCAATTCTCTTTGTATACCAAATAATATAAAAAGAGGGGATGCTAGGTAAATATTAGTACGGTTATTACATTAATTGATAGTTAAATGGCAGTTACATTCGTTCATCCATATGATAATAGATGTATGATACTATATATGGACTATTGAAACAATAATGATGATTTGATATGTTTCTTGCTTCAATGCTTGAACCAACATCAATGACCATTGTTAATGAAATTGAGAACTCAACAATGCATACAATATAATAAGGGCCACGTAACAACTAGTTTCTATGGAGTTGTTTATTTCTATGTTGTTGCTTATTGTTATGGTATAAGTTCTTTTGGTTTGTTAATTGATAGCATTGGAATTGACAAGTATGCATACATGGCTTGACAAGATTTGAAACTAGGTACAATTTGAGTATTTGTCATTTGATATCTTTTGTGTTTTTAGTTGTTTGAATCCACGTTATAAGATATATTTACTTCTATTTGTGAATCTATAGTAAACAACTAGAAATTACATTAGGATATTGAAAAATATATAAAGAGTTTGTGTTAACACTAAGTGGAAGTTGAAGTACATTGTTAGACTATAGGTTGTTTCATTTATGTGATTCATTAATGCACGTCAGGTTGGTCTTCTAGAATCCAACGTGCAGTATATTTTATTTAGCTTGTTTTAAAGTTGGTAGAGCTAATTAGGGGCTAGAGATATTCATTTTTTTATTTTGCTTCTTGTTTGTTACTAGCTAATTTCAACCAAGTACTTTGTATATATTCATTGCATATGAATAATATTTTGTTCGATTTCCTACATTGGTAATAGAACATTGCCTTGGTCCTTTGGGGATTTGGGTTCCTACATTGGTAATAGAGCACTACCTTGGTCCTTTTGGGATTTGGGTAAGGATCATGTTTTACCAATAAAATGCAGCAATTATTCTTTATTGTTCTTGTGTGTCCGTTTTTAAAAGTATTAAAAAACGTCATCCTTGTTCTCTATAATTATCGTTGCCAAGACGTGTCATGCACAAGATCACGACAACACATTCACAATGAAGCCCACACACACCAAAGCCACGCTTGTAGAGAGCACAACCAAGATGCTTGACCACAACCGGAGGGCCACACTGCTAACTGTGCAGTCATCGTAGCCAGAGGGCTATGCTGCAAATGATCCCAGATCGTAGTCGCAACCCCTATGCATTTAATCTAGGCCATTGACAACCTGAAATAGTAGGTACCGCTACAATATAATTCACAATAGTAGACTACGCAACCTAATAAGGCCACAACAACATGGACCATGTGGGCAAGCCCACCTAGGACCGTGGATTAATGTAGGCCCCTGTCAGTAGTGTGCAAGAAAATGGAGGAGTCATTAAAAAAAAAAAATTAAAATATTTTCTAAGGTTTTATTGACATCCAATTGCGCTGCATAAACCTACCTCTAACATCTCAAAGCCACATGGCAAATTATGATTGGATCTGGTGCAAGCAAATGAAGACAATTAGTTTTCTTTGGGGATTTATCCCACATTGGTGAAGTGGGATATAATATGGATTCTTATATACATGAACACACCTATTTCATGTCAATGCTTTGTGCACTTCTTCTGGTGGACAAAAAATAAATTGAAACCTAATCTCTTTTTGATATGTGGTTGACCCCATAGATTTTTTGGTTTGATACGTGCAAAAATTTTGGGTTTTTGTTTTTTACATGTGGGTCTTTATCCCACATGCTCACGGGAGTGGGCTTGGGAGCTGTTTAATAGGGCAAGGCCGCACCTATTGAGTCAAGATGCTCCATTTGGAGGCAGACTACTGCCAGTTGGAGGTAAGGAGTGACAACACCTGTTGACTGTCTTTCGCTCTTTAACCAACACTCGTTGAGTTTCGCACATATTTTGACTAGACGTTGTTGAAGGAGTCGGAACATCTCCAGGTTAATCACATAATTAAAAATAAACTAATGCATTTTTTTCAATTTAATTAGATTAATTAATTATTATTATTTAATTAGTTAATTAATCGTTAAAATATACCAATTAATTGGTTAATTAATTTAATTTTAATTTTAATTTCATGCATTTGGTTTGAAATCCTCCATTCCAACACAAAGGGGAGCTATATTTTTATTTTGTGCAAAAAAAAACAAAAAAGGAAAATCAAATAGGGCTAGAATCATTTGTTTTTCACCATACAAAACAAATAAAAAAGGCAACTATCAAATAAAACAAGAGGACTACAAAATTTGCACAAAAAACCTTGTTATTTTACAAAACCAAAAGTTAAAACACAAGGAGGGACAAAATTGTTTGTTTATTTAGATTTTGCAAAAGCATATTTGTCAGAATTACAACTACTTAGAGGTCTAAATTTTGCTCCATGGGAGACAAAGATGAGGGCAATATTATAGATTGAAAAGATGTGGAACATTGTGACTGACAAAGTCATACACCCAACAACAATATATGATACATAAGAAGCATATGATGATGCCAATGCTAGAGCACTGATGATCATAGTTCTTGCCACTATTGATGAAGTTCAACCACACATCTATGAAAAGGAGAATGCAAAAGATGCATGGGATACATTGACAACCATATATGAAGGAAAGAATCAAGCCAAAATTCTTAATATTCAATCCCAACTTCACACTCTCAGCATAAAGAGTGGAGAAAGTGTAGATGCGTTTCTTTTCACAGTTGCTAATTTGAGAGCTAAATTAAATACCATGGGAGAAAAAATGGAAGATAAGCTCTTAACCTCCATTATTTTGAGAGCTTTACCAGATTCTTTTAGAATGATGGTCACTTCCCTTCAAGTGTCCAATAGACAAGTCTCTTTTGAAGAGTTGGTTAATTTGCTACAACAAGAAGAAGCAAATAACAACCAAAGAGATCAAACATCCAACACCACATTATTTTCTAAGAAATCTAGAGCTAAGAAACAAGGCTACTTTCATAAGGGATCTTTCTCTAAGGGTTCAAACACGACTTCCTCATCGAAGACACCTCAACAACAAAATATTTACTACTACATTTGTGAGATGGATAATAATGACATCAATAAATGTTGGTTCAATTATTCCAACAAAAGTGATAAAAATAAGCAACCACCATAGAAAAAAGGGTAATACAAACCACATAGAACAAATAGGCAACAAAAGAGAAATGTTGCTATTGAAGAATCAGATTCAGATTTTGAGAGCACACAAGGTGCTCATGACTCAAGTTGATCCCAAACAAAAAGATCATGTTTGGTATATTGATTCTGGTGCTAGCAAAAACATGATTGGTGATAAAGGGTGGTTTGACACATTTGAAGCCAAAGAAGACAAACCAATGACCATTACCGATGATAAGACCTATAAAGTCCAAGGAGAAGGATATGTTTCAATGACACTTCGAGATGGATAATGCAAAATTGAGAAGGTCCTTTATGTGCTAGGATTGACCAACAACTTGTTGTTTGTGCCTCAAATCTTGGACAAAAATATGGTGGTTGACTTTAAGGTTGTTAATGGACAAAAGTATTGCTTCATTACCAAAAAGGGTAAACATATAGCAACAACTTCCTACAAACATGGATTGTTTGTTTTAGATGCTCTTTATACCCCTCATGTTGCCATGGCTACCAACTCCAAAGAAGCTACTTCATTATGGCACAAACGATAAGCATGATATGGTGTTAGGTCTGCCCAACCTCTCACATACTTTGTCTATATGCTCGGATTGCTTAGCAGGGAAGCAACATCGAGTTCCATTTGAGTTGAGCTCTTCAAAAGCCAAAGCATCGTTGGAGTTAATCCACACCGATTTGTGCAGACCCATGCCTAATAGTTATGGTGGAAAGAAGTATTTTTAGTTTTTTGTTGATGATTACTCTCGAAAGATGTGGGTTTTATTTCTATAGCTAAAGTCAGATGCCTTCCTATATTTTCAGCAGTTTTAGAAGCGTGTTGAGAAAGAATCAAGATATTCCATCAAGACCCTCCACTTAGATCGAGGGGAGGAATTCACCTCCAACGAGTTCTCACATTTCTCTCCAAACATGTTATCAAAAGACAACTTACTCCAACCTATACTCCTCAGCAAAATGGAGTTGCTGAAAGGAGTAATCGTTTCATCAAGGATATGGTTCGATGTATGCTCACAAGTTCTCATCTTAGGCAACAATATTGGGCAAAAGGTGTCACCACAGTCGTGTATCTCCTGAATCGAGCACCAACAAAAGTTTTTTAAGGACTCACACCAAAAGATGTTTGGAGTGGAAGAAAGCCCTCTATTTCTCATCTAAGGATATTTGGATGCAAAACCTTCATGCACATTCCAAAGAAGCAAGAAACAACAAGTTGTTGCACTTTCATCTATAGAGGTAGAATATTGCATCGCATATGGAGTTGTGTGAAGCGATATGGTTATGTTGCATTCTTTCAAGTATAGGTCTTCCAAAGAATCTTCCAATACACTTGAATCGCAATAACCAAGATGTTTTAAAACTAGTCAAGAATTCGGTGTTCCATGAACGAACAAAGCATATTGACACTCAATGTCACTTTATTCGAGATGAAGTTCCAAAGCACAATATTTAGCTCCAATACATTCCCATCGATGAACAAGTTGCAGATATTTTCACTAAGGCACTTGCACATGTCAAATTTGAGTTATTTTGCAACTCTCTATATACATCAAATAATGTAATAAGGGGGGATGTTAGACTATAGGTTGTTATTTCATTTATTTGATTTATTAATGCACGTCAGGTTGACCTTCCAGAAGCCAATGTGCAGTATATTTTATTTAGCTTGTTCCAAAGTTGGTAGAACTAATTAGGGGCTGGAGATATTCGATTTTTTTATTTTGCTTCATGTTTCTTACTGGATAATTTTGGCCAAGTACTCTATATATATTCATTACATATGAATAATATTTTGTTTGATTTCCTACATACATTATATTTATAAGTTTTGATATTATTGACAAGAAATCAATCAAAAAAGTATTGAAAGTGATCATTATTGGTTGTTATGCATTAATAACACATATCTAAGTGATATTGGAAAAACGGGTGTTGCATTCTCAAATCACATTTTATTTATATGTGTTCTAATATTAATAAAACATTTACATAATTATTATAGTTGTATGTATATTAGTATAAGGTCTACTCATATTATAGATGTAATATTAATATCTCCTAGCAAATCAATTTAAAAGACATGTAGCTTATTGATAACTAAAAACATTATATGATCGCAGTTTCTTTAACTAACTTGTTAATGTATAATCTTCACAAAAATACCACATCTTAAGATACATAAATATTGGTATTTTTTTCTGCCCTTATCTCTTAAAGCATAGATATAAAAGTACAAAATAAAAATGGACATCTAATCACTTCGTTTATTTTCTCCTCTTTTGAAAGAAAAAAGATCATTACCTAGTCTTGTTTTGGATTGTATTACACAAGTGAATATGCTTAATATCGTTTCTTATAATAGAAAGTTCATCTTCAACCCACAAATATCCTAAATTATTCCAAGTGAAAGAATCATAGCTAAAGATGAATTAAGGTGCAAATATATATAGATAGTTAATTAAATAGATAACATCCATTATAGAATTTAACTTTTTCTCTAAAATTTAGCATTGTATATCCAATATAGCATATATCTAAGATATAAAAGTTAAAATATTATTAATTTTTTTTTTGATTGGTTGAAAGGGTGTTGAAAGGTCCCTGAACCTTGTACAAGTATTTTTTACATGTTTTCCAAACCGACCGAAGAGGCCCAAGAGCTAAAGATCAAAGAAAAAGCAAAACACCACAAGAAGAAAGGTGTCGCGATATCGCGACATGTTGCATTTTCGTGGTCCAAAGCATAGGGAAAAAGCAAGGAGGAAAAGGTGTCGCGATATCGCGACATGTTGCACCGTTGCGGCCAAAGGAGGAAAAGATGTCGCGATATCGCGACAAGATGCAGCATCGCGGCCGAAGGAGAGAAAGTGTCGCGATATCGCGACATGTTGCAACGTCACTGCCAGAAGAGAAGAAGTGTCACGATATCGCGACAAGTTGCATCGTCGCGGCCAGAGGAGGAAAGGTGTCGCGATATCGCGACATGTTGCATCGTCGAGGCCAAAGAAGAAAATATGTCGCGATATCGCGACATGTTGCATCGTCGAGGCCAAAGAAGAAAATATGTCGCGATATCGTGACATGTTGCATTGTCGCGGCCACAGGAGAAGAGGTGTCGCGATATCGCGACATGTTGCACCGTCGCGGCCACAAGAGAAAAGGTGTCGCGATATCGCGACATGTTGCATTGTCGCGGCCAAAGGAGGAAAAGTGTCACGATATCGCGACATGTTGCAATGTCGCGGCCAGAAGAGAAAAAGTGTCGCGATATCGCGACATGTTGTATCATCGCGGCCTAAGGAGAAAAAATGTCGCGATATCGCGACATGTTGCATCGTCGCGGCCAGAGGAAAAAAAGTGTCGCGATATCGCGACATGTTGCAGCATCGTGGCCAAGGGAGAAAAAGTGTCGCGAAATCGCGACATGTTGCATCGTCTCGGCAAAAAGATAAAAAATGTCGCGATATCGCGACATGTTGCATTGCCGCGGCCAAAGAAGGAAAAGGTGTCGCGATATCGCGACATGTTGCATCATCGCGGCCAAAGAGAAAAAGTGTCGCGATATCGCGACATGTTGCATCATCGCGGCCAAAGAGAAAAGGTGTCGCGATATCGCGACATGTTGCAACGTCGTGGCCAAAAGAGAAAAAGTGTCGCGATATCGCGACATGTTGCATTGCCGCGGCCAAAGGAGGAAAAAGTGTCGCGATATCGCGACATGTTGCATCATCGCGGCCAAAGAGAAAAAGTGTCGCGATATCGCGACATGTTGCATCATCACGGCCGAAAGAGAAAAAGTGTCGCGATATCGTGACATGTTGCATCATCGCGGCCAAAGAGAAAAGGTGTCGCGATATCGCGACATGTTGCAACGTCGTGGCCAAAAGAGAAAAAGTGTCGCGATATCGCGACATGATGTAATGCCGCGACCAAAGGAGAAAAAGTGTCGCGATATCGTGACATGTTGCATCGTCGCGGCCAAAGAAGGAAAAGGTGTCGCGATATCGCGACATGTTGCATCATCGCGACCAAAGGAGAAAAAGTGTCGCGATATCGTGACATGTTGCATCATCGCGGCCAAAGAGAAAAAGTGTCGCGATATCGCGACATGTTGCATCATCGCGGCCAAAGAGAAAAGGTGTCGCGATATCGCGACATGTTGCAACGTCGTGGCCAAAAGAGAAAAAGTGTCGCGATATCGCGACATGATGTAACGCCGCGACCAAAGGAGAAAAAAGTGTCACGATATCGCGACATGTTGCAACGTCGCGGCCAAAGGAGAAAGAAATGTCGCGATATCGCGACATGTTGCATTTTCGCGGCCAAAGGTGAAAAGTGTCGCGATAACGCGACATGTTGCATTTTCGCTGCCGAAGGAGAAGAAGGAAAAAGTGTCGCGATATCGCGACAAGTTTCATCAGCATACCAAACCAATCCCCTGGCAACATCTCACATTGTGCAAACATTGAAACTTGTAGGATCGTTCCTTAGGCCAATGGGGAAGGAGTCTCTCCACACTTGAATGTCAGATTCGCCGACTCCCTTGTTAGCAAGCCAGTCCGCAGCTTTGTTTCCTTCTCGGTATTGATGCTTAATGACTAATTTTGGGTAATTGCCAATTAGGGCCTTGCATTCTTGGAAAATCGAAGCAAGGGCCCAGGGAGGCTTAGCGGTACCATTGAGCCAGTTGATACAGTGCAACGAGTCTCCTTCGATGATAAGTTTATTGATGGTCAACCCTTCCATGAGGATCAAACTTTGGAACAGAGCCCGCGCCTCTGCCATATTGTTGGATTGAATTCCTAGGTTCTGGGCAAAGGCCAAAATTATTTCTCCTCTGTGGTTTTTGAGAATTCCTCCTCCGCCAGCCGCTCCTGGGTTGCCTTTAGCCGCACCATCGAAATTGAGCTTGTGCCACCCAGTAGGTGGTAAGACCCACTTGATGACAGACCTATCAACAGAATTACGGGGCATGACAGAGATGTTAGACAGATTGAAAAGTTTGGTTAGGTCCGATTCTAAGCCAGGAGGGGGGGTTTTGGAGACGAAACAAGAGAGGCATTCTCCGCAGCAAGGGCCATGATTTTGACAATGATAATCTTCTTATCAGTGGCTTGATTTTTGAAAATTCTGGCATTTCTCTCGAGCCATATCTGCCATAGGTAAAGGTGGAGGCAAGCTTGCCACATGAATTTTAGTTGGTTGCTCTTGAAAGGTCGGGGCCATTGCTTAATAAGGAGGGGAATGGAATGTGGGAGGACTGTGGAGATGTCAAAGGTGTTATGAACCTGGTTGAGAACTGCTAGAGAAAAGGGACATTCCAAAAAAACATGCGAAGTTGACTCACAGGCGTTTTTGCACAGGATACACCAATTGGGAATGAGTAACCCTCTGATTATCAAGTTGTCAATGGTGAGGATTCTGTTTTGGATGGCCAACCAGCAAAAGAATTTGACCTTGGGAATGATCTTGGGAACCCAGACCTGATTTGATAAGTCCCAACCATCTGTGGGAGTTTCTTGACTGTAGTAAGCTGATTTGACAGTGAAATTTCTAGATTCTTCAAGGTTCCAGACCATGGAATCATCTTTGTGTGAGCTCGGGATGATGCAAGTCCTCAACAAGTTTTGTAACCGCCTGAGAGCCTCGATGATATGCCTGGGCCCGTTAAGAGCCAGGTGTTTCCATTCAGGTCTTGTAGGACCTTGGTTAATGAAGTGACACACCTTATCTCCAAAGGTGGCTTCGGTAGTCGCCTTGAGCACTGCAAGATGCGGATCTTGGCTGAGAGGTTTATCACGGATCCACGGGTCATCCCAAAAATGGATGGTCGTTCTAGTTCCTAGACACCACCTTAAGCCTTCCATGATGATTTTCCTTGTTTTGATTACGCCATTCCAAAAATGGGATCCGATAGGGAGGTTGTGCTCTCCAAGAAAGGAAAACTGATGGAGGTACTTAGCTTTAATGATATCAATCCAAGTGACTTTTTCATTGATGGTAAGTCTCCAGGCCTAGCTTGGCAATGAGGGCCATGTTCATCCGCTTGATGTCTCTGAATCCGAGTCCTCCATCCTTTTTCTTGGAACAGACCCTGTCCCAGGCGACTAGCAAAAATTTATTCTTGTTTTCGTTTCCAGCCCAAAGGAATCTGCGTTGAATTTGTTCAATTTTTTGGCAGATGGTAGCTGGAGCTTTGAAGATAGATAAGAAAAAAATGGGGATACTTTGAAGGCAAGCTTGGACCAGAGTGGCTTTGGCTGCCTGGTTGAGCATTGAGCTTTTCCACCCCGCTAGTTTCTTGTTGAGGCGATCTAAAACAGGGTTCCACATAGCCGAGACAGATCTGCCGTGGAAAAGCGAGTAATCCAAGATAAGTAGTTGGAAGGCTCCCAATGTTGCACCCAAGGATCTCAGCAATCCTATTTTTTCTCGTGAGTGGGAGTATTGAGAAAGTATAGCTTGCTTTTACGGTAGTTGACTTTTTGACCAGCCGCCTCTTCATAAGAATCAAGAATGTTCTTAATGATTTTTGCTTCGGGAACGGAAGCATGAGAGGATAGAATAGTATCATCAACAAACTGTTGATGGGATATGGCTTTGGATGTTGAGGTTGGTTTGATCCCGGAAACAAGACCACTGTTGCAGGCAACTGAAAGGGTTCTTCCAAGGGTTTCGACCAAAATGATGAAGAGAAAGGGGGACAGAGGGTCCCCTTGACGGATGCCTTTGAAACTTTGGAAGAAACCTGTGGGTGAGCCATTGATAAGAACAGAGAACCAAGCAGTCGAGATACATTCGCGAACCATCTTGATCCATTCTTTGTGAAACCCAAACTTTTCCAGGACTTCGAACAGGAATTTCCAAGAAACCCGATCGAAAGCCTTGTTCATGTCAAGCTTAAGGAACATGCTAGGTTTTTTATTTTTAGATGCCGAGTGGGCCAATTCGTGGACGGTTATCACTCCATCCGAAATGAATCTGCCTTTGACCGAGCTCCCTTGGCACTGATCGATGATGGAGGGAAGGATGTCTTTCAACCTATTTGCCATAACTTTGGTGATAAGTTTGTAAATGACACTCGTAGAGACTAATCGGTCTGAAATCAAAAAGGGAAGCACGATCGTTGGACTTGGGTATTAAAACAATGAAAGTGGAATTGGCCTCTCTCGGCATCTTTTTGGCTCTCTGGAAGAATTTAACCGCAACAACGACATCTTGGCCCACAATATCCCAGAAGTGTTGAAAAAATCGGGGTGGGAAGCCATCAGGTCCGGGGGCCTTATCAGGTTCCATTGCGAACAAAGCTTCTTTGATCTCCTCTTCAATGAAGCTTTCAAGCAATTTTCCATTATCATTGTTAGACACCAACTTTGGGATGTTCTGTAGCAAAGAACTTGAGGTGCGGGGATGGCAACCAGTGCTTGGTCCTAAGATTTCCTGGAAGTGGCAAACAACTTCCTGTCTGATTGCATGGATGTCAGAGACAATGGATCCATCAGCCTTGGTCAGCTCAGAGATTTTATTAGAGCCTCTGTGACGCATGGTGGAAGCATGGAAAAACTTCGTGTTGGTGTCTCCTTCTTTGAGCCGGAGGTTTCTGGATTTTTGCCTCCAATATGTCTCTTCCTTAGCCAAGGCATTGTGAAAATTTGAAAGGAGGCTCTTTTCTTCAAGGAAAGTTTCGGCCCTCAGATCTCCTCCCTGAATCAGATTTTCCACCCTTTTCAGCTCATCCATCAGATGCTTTTTCTCGGTAAAGAGGTTGCCGAAGACATCCCTGTTCCAGCATTTCAGCTTGAGTTTGACCGCTTTCAGTTTGAGGAACAGATTTGTGAGAGGGTTTGGACAGAAATCCTGCTGCCACCATTGGCGAATACACCGCCCTAAATCTGGATGAGTGAGCCACATATTTTCAAACCTGAAAGGGGTTTTGAAGATTTGTTGGGGACGGGAACAATCCAAAATTAAGGGATTGTGGTCGAAGCCAATTTTTGGGTGGCTATGAAGCCTGGAATCGCCAAAAATAGGAATGAGTTCTTTGGATAAGAGAAATCTGTCAAGCCGGATTTGGATGTGATGGATTCCCGCTCGTCTATTGCTCCATGTGTAGTTGGACCCTTGGAGCGGCATGTCCATTAGCTCGTTGTGGTTGACAAAGTCGCTAAAGTCTTCTATGCAACTACTGGTGATCGGATTGCCTCCTTGTTTATCAAACAAATGGAGGGGAGAATTGAAATCGCCACAAAGCATCCATGGAAAGTCTACAAAGTTGTTACGCATTGCAGAAATGTTATCCCACAACAGTCTTTTGTTAACAGGACTATTAGGTCCATAAACATTGGTGGCGATCCACTGTAGGTGAGTGACTTTATTAGTAAACAGAATGTTGATGGTTCTGTCTGAGACTGAAAGAACTCTCCCTTCAATGGTTGTCGGGTCCCATAAATAGAGGAGACCCCCGATGCCCCTGTGGAGGGACAAAAGGCAAAATTGTTGTTTTCCCGGATTAGCTTGCAGACTTGAGTGCTGCTATTCTCATCTAATTTGGATTCTTGAAGGAACATGATATTTGGTTTTAGATTTTTTCTTATTGTTTTAACATTTCTCTGTTTTGCAGTTCCGTTGAGGCCTTTGACATTCCAGGAGACAATCTATTATTAATTTTACCATGGTAATAACCTCAACAAATGGTATCAACTTTTAAATGGAGAAAATTAAGGTTTAAATTTTTTATCAAGTTATATATGCATAATTATCAAGCTATATATGCATAATTACTAAGTTGTTATAATACCATTACAGATCATAATATAATACAAATACCATTTCAATCCCATTTATTTAAATTAAAAATGAAAAAATATAAATAATTACTTATTTAGATAAATTCATTCAGGAATCATATAATACTTTGTCTTTTAACTCTCCTTCAAAGATTAGCACATATAACTAAAGTAACTTGATTTTAATTAACATTGTCATTCCCAGGCATACATCAAATAGTATGGACAAATTAATTATTTTGAAATGCAGTGCCATTTCAACACGTTCAAACTTGACACAATTGAGATGGTTTTAACGAAGAAATGCACTATGGAAATAAATTTTAAATTGATAAAGTCATCTTCTATATTATAAATTTTTTATTATATAAATTTTTTTTAAAGAAAGGAGAGGAACTAAGTTCCATCTAAGATTGATAAAGAATGGGAATTAAGTTTTATTTAAGAGTTATTTTCCAAATTTAGTTTTCAAATTTAAATATTATAAAATTAAAAAATATATTTTTATGATATGATTTTGTCTCACTTTAGTATCTTTTCTTTTCTATAAAATGATCGATATTTATTTAGAAAGAAAAGAAATTAAGTTCTATAATTTTTTTTTAAATTCATCCGCTAATGTCTTTTCTATAAAATGATCGATATTTATTTAGAAAGAAAAGAAATTAAGTTCTATGATTTTTTTTTTTAAATTCATCCGCTATAGACATTAGCATTAATGTAAAATTTGAAAAATAAATGACATTTGTTTGGTTTGAGGAAAGTTGTTAAATGCTATCCCAAACACTAGTCGGCAAGGGACTAATAAATGATCAACGGTAAGAAATGAAATGAAATGAAAGATTTTAATTTCGTTCGCGAGACCTAAATATGGTCTATGGGACCTCAAATATGGAAGTACAATTACTCAAATCATATCATATGATCTGTAATATCTTTGAAAAGGTTGTTCCTTCTCCTACTGATTTGTGTTAGCAATTCTCCAACTTTCTTTATTTTACTGTCTTCAAATAAATTTGCCATAAACTCGCTCCTAAGTGTTTCTTTGTATTTGTCATGGATATCTGAAAAACTCGGGCATTTATAGATGAAGTGTTCCTCTGTCTCTACTGTCTTTACTGCCCCTGTGCTGCATAGAGTACATATCATTTCTTCCCATTGTTCTTTGGGTGTTGTCCATCTCCCTGTTTCACATCTAAGCCTATGAGAGCTAGTCCTTATCTGAGCAATGAGTATTTTTTCCTTCCACTTGATTTCAGCGCCTATATACGCTTTTTCCTTGTGGTCATACGTTGGGTTAAAATTTGCAATATAATATTGTCTTTTTCTACTTGCATTTTTCCACATTCCACTTCTGAACTTTTCATTCACATAATTTTTTATGTCTTTGTTGACATTTGGGCATTCATTTATGTTGATTTAACAACGTTTCATCCATTTCTGATTTTGTTTCATCCATGTATTCTTTCGCCTATACAACTCTTCGTCCCTAGCTGCCCTAGGCCATCTATCATTTGTCATGTTTTCTGTATTTTTCAAGTAACATAACAACTTGGTCATAGCAATTGCTTCTACAGGGAACATTCTAGTTTCAACTAGAATAATTTCGTAAGGGGTTGTGGCCTTAATTTTGAGAAAGTTTGTGATTAGATATTTTTGAATCCTTTCTATTTGCCTCCATTTTGCATTTGTTGTGCCACTAGCCCACACCTCGCAACCATACAACAGAATCGGTGTAATAAGTAGGCTAAATAAGACCTTGGTGGTCTTCCAGTCCCACAACTCGACATTCCTACACCTGTTTTGAAGTGCATATAGTGCTCTTCAACCACTTTGATTTCTTTTCATCCTATATGTATTCCAATTAAGTTTGTCATGAAAGTCTATGCCCAGGTATTTGTATTCTACTACTACATCAAGTGGTTCTCCTGCAAACTGAAATTTGAGTTGTTGCTTCTTCTTTTTTGCTGAAAAAATCATAATTTTTGTTTTGCTCGTGTTCACTTGCATCCCAACTTCTTTACAAAAGATTTCTAGAGCTTGAAGGTGTTCTTCTAGATCTTTGGCTGTTTTGGCCACAAGAATTACATCATCTGCATACATGAGGAGTTTTACCACATATTTGGCTAAATGCACACCCTCTCCCCCAAATTTGTTTATCCATTCTTCTAACTTGTCAATGTACAACCCAAATAAGGTCGGAGATAGAGGGCAACCTTGTTTGACACCTATGTCACTACCAAAACATTCGGATAACCCTTCCCGTGTTCCGATTCTAGCCTTTACATGCTCATATAGTCCGTGAACCGCTGCCTCGTAGTGAATTGGAATCTCTAGCTCTTCCATTCTCGCTCCATAATTTCTTCCTTGGCATCGTGTCAAATACCTTTTTGAAGTCTACAAAACAACAAAAAGCCTTCTCTTTTTGTCCCATATTTTTTCCACTCGTGATCGAGCGTAATACAGATGATCAATAGTTGAGTGCTTGGGCCTAAAACCTGCTTGCCCCTTTGCTCTCTTTCCCTTTTCTTCTGCCCATATGTTGATCCTACGCTCTATCATACTCCCAAACAACTTTGCAAAGAGAGGGTTGATCATGATAGTTCGATAGTTTGAGGTATTATTTACATCTCCACTTTTAAACAAAGGAATGGTCAAGTTAGTTGTCCACTCAGTAGGGAAGCCATTTTGTATGACCCCATTGAAAATTTCTTTGATTTGCGGTGCCAAGATATCTACCCCCCATTTTATATGCTTTGCTTGAAGATTGTCTAGGTTACGGGCTTTACCAGCTGCTAACTTTTTTATCTCTTGAATAATGTCTTCAATTGTGAAAAGTTCTTTCTTGACAATGATAGTAGGGGGTGTCTCCTGCTGGTTACTACGATGATACAGTTGTTTTGAATACTCCAACCACCGATTAACTGTTATGTTATTTTCAGTTTGCATCCTTTTCACGCTTAGTTCCTTCCAAAATTTCTTTGGTTCATGCTTCTCTAAGTAAATCAATTCTTTCCTCCTTGTTCTAGTGTATTCTTCTTTTTTGCCCTTACCAGTTTCTCATATGCTTTTTTGTTTGCTCTTGTTTTACCCGTTGGTTCCTTTAGTAATCTTCGCATTTTTTTTGCAATCTTCATCGAACCATGGGTTGGTTGGGAAGCTATTCTTTTCTTTCTTTTTAGGTTTAGCTCTCTTGCATTTGTTTAGAGCTTCTTGAATAACGTGCATTAACCATTCACTCTTACTGTAATCTCTACTACTGTGGTAATTCTTCCTTTTCCGAAAACTTGTTATTTAATACTCTTCTAATTCTACCGATTTTCATCTGTTAAGAGAATGTTTCCTTGTGAGGATATTTATTTTGATTGCCTTGCAAGTGTTTTTCCCTTGGTTTGTCTCCATGCATTCGAAGTTTCATAACAATTGGGTTGTGATCTGAATATCTACACAAAATGACCAGAAAATGGAAAAACATAATGATTGAGATTATAAAATGGTAAAGAGAAACATTTATATAATATAAGATTCTCCACAAAAAAGAAAAAAAGAAGAAAATGCATTGAATCAAAAGACTGACAGATATAAGATTCTCCTACGAAAAAAGATGCAATTTAGAGAAACAAAAACATGACACTCGTGTGTATGATCAAAACTTTTTTAGGTCCTTTGAAATTTAAAGCCATGTGACAACTTGACATTGACCCTATGCTCTTCTCATGACGACCATCTTTTCTTGGTTAATTCCAGGTACTAAGTGCAGTTTGGCTAGTAATATTCTTTTCCAGTTTAAAATATATATATATATATATATATTTTTTTTTGCTAGCACAAATGATGAAGATTTACTCATATAATGGGAGGGAAACTTTGCCAGAAATCCATTACAATTAATGATTGGCTCTGTGGCTTTTGACGGGCACATACCTCTCAAAGTATCAGTTCTTACGGTTCTCCATTATCCTCACACGGTCCTTATTTGGTGCTTATAAGTGGCTATGGGTATATTGGCAAGGACTTACTGAATTTATCAGTCAGACTTGTAGCAAATTGAAGGTTGCCTCTCCTATCTAATCTAAAACCGTAAGCACTATAGAAGGCCATGTTATAGGGTAGCTTATTACATTTTCAATCAAATTGCCAAAAGATGAGCATATGGAAAACATGATGCTGTCAAGATTTCCAAAGTTCACCCAGAATTGGCCCAAGACCTAATTATTTGCCATATCGTCTTGGAACAAAAGCACCCAAATCTTCAAGCCTTCTAAACACTCCTCTTCTCAATTAATAAAGGGACCCAAAATAAACAACTCAAGGATGTGAAATGGAACTTTTAGTGTAATGAAAATATTCAAGTGGATTGAACGATCATCCCCAGACTTATTTAGAACATTTGAAGCATTGATTAAGGAAGACTTAAAATATGCCATCTCACGGCCATTGAACACTTACAATAATTTTCTAACAGAATCTTTGTGCTGAGTATAGAAACATTCAGCACTGGACAATGAAATTCAAAACACTCCACTTTCAAATGATTTCAAAATAGATTTATGAGATGTGACACCAACTTCCAAAATGTGCTTCCATGTTTTACACAAAAGCAAAATAAAACACTTGTATGCTCAAGCTTTACATTTTTTTGTGACTAGGTTTACTTATTTTGCGATAAAAAACAAATTAAAGGAAATTAGCTTGATACATGTAATCTTTCAAGTTTCTTTTTATGATCCCTACATGTTGAAGCTGACAAACTGAAGGAAAACGCCTTCCAGACTTAAGAGAAGTGAGTCAGTGGCTCTGTTCTTATTTATATCCTTCGCTTCTTAAAGATTCTGCCAATTAGCTTCACCACAATATCCTTAAATCCCCACCCTGTACTATAAGGGACAAGATACCTCTGGTACAGGCATCCTGCATGGAACTATTTAACAAGCTGAAGGGAAAACATACATGCATTGAACATAATAACTCAAACTAAAGTTTTACAATTTTTGCGAAACAATCTGTTTCTATCAGTTTGCCCTGTTAAGATGTTATGCCATTCAATGCATGGAATTATTTCACATCTTGACCACTGGAACAGAATACAGGTTGAGGCCCAGAGAAACTGAAAATTCTAACAGAAGAATATCCCTCTGTTTCTATCAATTGGCATTATAAAGATATTGCACCATTCAAGGAATTCAATCCATTCATATCTTGAACATTGTAATAGAATACAGATGGATGCACTGCAGAACTGGATGCCAGTTTAACAGCACAAAATCCTTTGCACCATTTCTCAGAGCTTGCAATACACACATCAAGAATTTTTTTGTACAATTCATTGTCCCGGTACCTTGGTTGACGTGCAAATTCCTCTATCGGCATCCACTGAATAAACAATTTCACCAGCCAAAAAGGATGATCAAAGTTGAAAAGAAATTCACTCATAGGGCAATCAATGTAAGTCACAAATGATATGAACCATAAATAAGAGTACTCACTCTAGCTGCTGCAATTTCTGATTCTTGCATCTTTATGTCAAAAGACAGTGGCCGTAGAATGCACATAAAACATAAGTCAGATTTCTGAAATGGCGCATGGTGGCAATGCCTGCAGTTCATCTATCAATAATTTAGACCAATCAAATTAAGACATGCAAATCCATTTATCCCCTATTCTAATAAGCATAAACAAGATCCAAAGAATTGCATGAAAAATGATGTTACTCCATACTTTTAATGAGTGAAAGAGATGGCCAAGGTGAAACATTGGTGAAATATTCAGTCAATTTGTGAATATCATTATCTCTAAGCTAGAACATGAACTTAAATTTTAGATGCATATGATAGATGAAAGAACTAGGAACTCTGAACGGTCTAAGAGGTGAAATTAGACCCATTGAGGCAACTACAAATTTTCATTGATCAGCTTGCAAGAAACAAACAAAGAGTTTGCCAGCAAGCATGCTGTCATAGCCTTCCAACTTGACTCTTGCTAACATCAATATGTTGCTCTTAGCTAAAGAAATATTTGAACACTGAGAATCCAACTCATACAATCGAACAGTATTCGCTTTTGACAGCCTTGTAAAGCCAATGTGCAATGGCCAGCAACAACAACAGATTAGAGTCAGAGGAAAACAAGATATGCTTTGCACTATAGCCAAACAATAGATCATAAAAACATGAAAGTGGGCTCTTAAGTACAGCAAAATACAACATTTTAAAAAATGTATAAACAGTATGCAAACAAATATACCAACAATGTAAGCAGCAGTGTCCTGCAGGGACCTGATCCAGTTCCCAAGGCCCCAAATCACCATTACTGACATTTTGGAAACTCCAGGATGGGGGCACCCCATGTCATCCACTATGACTGAACCCCATGTATGGACATCTTGGATGGGTCGGAGATGTCTCCAGAATGTGCAGTAGCTGGGATGTCCAGGCATCTGGGACAGCATCCAGCCAATCTGGGCTCCCACAAAACAAAAAGGCAGGACCACATGCTTTAATGGCCCAGAACATGTAACTACTCAAACAATTATTTAACCTTTTTTAGCTGACAGGCTCTTTAAGTTGCACAAACAGAACAAACTTTTCTTTTTGTTGATTGGCTTTGGCTCTTAATTTGGCTTTCTTCTATAATTTTGAGAACATAGTAAAGGAAATTGATGTTGAGTTCTGCCTTCATTTTTCTATGTTTTCAAGTGCATATTGCAAATGTTGAGTCATTGACTGTTATTAACCTGGCCCTAGGCCAAGCCAACACAAACCTGAAATCACTAGCCTTAATTCAGAAGAGATGTGTAGGAGAAAGCAGCTGTAAATATTCTTAAAATAAATTACAAACATCCCAATGATAATTTAGTGGCAAATGCTTTATAAACTGTTAATGCAGTCTAATGCAATAATATATAAATGTAACATAGAAACAAGAGTGCCAAAATTATTACTGAAAGATACAAAATTTCATAACAGTAACACTTGAGCCTTTTCAAATTTGAGCTATGATGTTATTTTAGCTTTTAGATTGGGTAATGTTGCATATTCAATGTTCATGTTTTATATATATATATATATGCATGCATGCATGTATGTATGAATGACATCCCCTTCTCATATTGTCATCCCACCACCATCCCCAAGATGAATCCAAGCTCTAGCTGTCACAAAAAATCCTCCCACCATACCATTTTATCCTTGTCTTGGAAACTTCATGTAACATGCGAATGTAGAAAATGAGAAATTGACCAAACTTGTATAGAAACTTCACAAGACAAAAGACAATTTGAGGTTGTCGTTTGATATCATCATAAAAAAAATGTAAAAATCAAGTTATCAACTCTTCTGGCAAGAATTCAACAAACTTCCATGGCACTGAATGCTTTAGATACCAGATCCTTGCAAACAATAGTAACACATACATCTGAAAATATAAAATTTCCAGTATTATGTATTCACTTATTATTATTATTTTAAGTGCAAATGTGGCCACTTGGTAAAGAAAGCTAGGAAAAGCATAACAAGAGATAGAGGCAACATCAAGAAAGTGCAACCTGGGCTAAACAGCTATTGGTGTAGCCACACCTATAGACCTCTCCAATTAAAAATGTAATCATACTTTTCCATTAAAAAGATGCCAATGCACTTGTTAAAAGCATCGCCATACCATTCTTCCTTTTCCTTTTTTCCTCTTCTAAAGGCCTACCACAATTTTATTTATTGGTGAGGCCAGGACAACTCACTTGGGGGTCAAGCACCCGCCACTCTCACACACAGGGCCTCTATGCCCACCAAGACTTGAACCTATGCCTTCTCCGTGGAAGAAAACTAGTCTCGGCCACTCAAGCACAGCTCAGCAAGCATACCATACAATTCATTTTACAAGTATGAATACCAAGTTCCAACACCTTGGACAAAATACAACAGATGAATGGGGTCTTAAGAGATTACAAAATAAATCCAAAAGACTATGGCCTCGTAAATATTAAAAAGGAGAATTGAAACCTAAATCAAAATCATCACAATAATTAATCAAAATATATTTCATTTCCAGTTTAATCTAATTTAAGTTACAAAAATAAGAATGCATCACACTCAAGGTCAGAGATAAGACCTTTTATTTTTCATCTTCTGTTTGTATGTGCTTCTGTAATGTCCCCTTTTCTACGCAGTCAGGTGCAGAGCAGATTAGCCTATACACGAGCTCCCGTAGGCTAAGTCGGATGGAGGGGAGCCATTGGAGATATCAAAATCTTTGTCGGTACCCAGAGAGCTATTGATTGATGGTCGTTTGGGCTCATTCGGAGATTTGTTTGATCGGAGTTACTATTTTTAGCCATGTCTGTTTTTAGGGTTTAGGTGGACAACAAACAGTGCAGTGTTATTCTTTAGTGAAATGGGTGTCCAAAACCATTCGCGGATTTCAATTCGGATGGGCAGAGGTTGGAAATTTTAATGGTCGAAGATAAAATTAATAAAGTGATTATTTAATTTAATTTTGTAAAGTCAGTGACTTTATTTTATTATAAAATCATTTTATACTTAAAGGGGCCATTTTAAGTGATGACTTAAAAAGTCGTTAAGCCTAGGCATAAGGGGGTGCATAAATTAAGGAGAAATAAGGTGGAATTAAAAATTGATAAAATTATATTTGCTCACCCTAAAAGTGACCTAACCCTAGGTCGACCTATGGAGAAGATAAAAGGAGGTTTTGAGTTCATTTGGAGATATGCGGAGATTATTATTTTTCTCTTTGGTTTTTTGGAGGACTCTGCGCGAGCCATTTATAGAGATTCCGGAGCTTGTGAGAGACGACAACCTCTTACAGGGGACATTGGCTTCGGGGTTGCAAGATTACCCTCGGGTCAATCTGGGCATTTCCACACAGGGATTGCAGTTGGACTTCAGTTTTAAAGACTTCTGAAGTTGGGTTACCACACAGGGTCATTCAAAGATTATACAGGGAATATTTGGAGCTGGGACACCACACAATATTCACATCAGAAGGGCTGAGCCTTCATCATCATTTATAGAGTACGGAGCAGCTAGGGTTTCATCAACATTTGAGGTATTTGCATTGTAATTTGTGCCCTAGTTTTGATATAAAAATGAAACAATATTTTCGAGAATTCTGGATTGCTCTGTGTTTGTGATTTGTATATCAAAATTCACGAAAAAGGTTAAGAATTGGCAAACCCCTAGAGAACTAGATAGGGAGGGTTATTACAGCTTCCAACAAATGAATGTGATTTGTTTTCAAAGAGATCATAAAGCATACTCAGAAATACAAAGGCCAAAATGAGTACATAGAGAGATTAAAGGAACAACACTTACATAGAAGAATAGCTAACTTTTCGTAATTCAAAATATGAGAACTCACACTCTTTTTTTTTCAATTGGTTATATGGGATTGAAACAGACCCCACCCATATTACGTCATGACCGCATTGCCCTGGTATTTCAACAAACATTCTTACCACTCAGACTTCTACTCAATGGCCTATCATTTTGTGAGATGATATGGCGTTCTAAAAAATATATTATAGTTACTGGGTTCTCACATCCACTCTTTTGGATGCATGCACCTGTATTGCACCCACACCCAATAGTTGAGTAACTGTACTGTTGCCACATTTTGCACGGGGTGCAATGTTTTCAATTTTGTAGCAGTGCTGCTCTTCCTTTTCCCTCTTCCTCTATTTTCCTTTCTTCTTCTCTCCCTTTCTCTCTCTTTCCTACATTCTCTTTCTTTCCCCCTTTCTTGGAGCCCCTCAGTTGGATTTCAAATTTGACAGCAGTTGCCCCGGAAAATGGCTAAGTGTTGGTGCGAAGTTCGCACTTCGCCCGCTTTGGTGCGAAGTCCGCACTTCGCCCGCTTTGGTGCGAAGTCCGACTTCGCCCCTCTTCTCGGGCGCACCTTGTAGCAGGCTGGCAGGCTGACAGTAAAAATGACTAAGTGCTGGAGCGAAGTCCGTACGGCGGCAGAATTCAGCTTTCACTTGTGCGCAGTCCGACTTCGCAGCGAAGTCGGAGTGCGCCCTTGACAGGTGCGCAGTAGGGAAACAAACTCGGAAATACACCCAAGGCATGAAGGCCTTCCCGACTGCGCTATTCTCTGCCTGCGCAACCCGATGGCGCTCTGATCCCGTGCGAAGTTGGATAAACCGCCTTTCAAGGCGTACACGTGTCAAACAAGATCATCCATCATCCGACAAGTGTCCAGCCTTCGGGATTTGAGCCAAGACGTGCCGAGCAAAAGGACGAGCATGGGCTGCACTACCTATGCCGCTGGCCTCATTTAAAGCTGATTGGAGGTTCTACCCGCTCCAGCCTGCCCGCATTCCTGCCGAGAAGAAGTTCTACCCAACACACCGCCACGTAGCTGTCCAGCTTCCAGGAAGACCATGCTGCGGGTACAGTCCGGTCCGACAAAGGTCAGCATTTGCAGCTCCTTCGCCGCTTTTGTCAGCTAGTGTTTGATTGGGACTTTGTGCCCATTAATGTAACGGGAGGGACTCGGGCTATAAAAACCCACCATGTTTTCATTGTAAAGGGGGGAAGGGGAATGTCTGTTAGGGAACCATTGTAACCGTGCTTCTGCTTATAAATATAAATTGTATGCCTGGTTCTGTTTTTTTTATTTCTTTATGCTGTCTCTCCTTTATATTTATGCTTTACGCTTTCCTGTGTCACGGCTCGTTGATTCATTTCAGCATTTGGTGGTCAGGTGCCTTTAGCATTGCTTGTGCCATGGCTTGTTGATTCATTTCAGCATTTGGTGGTCAAGTACTTTTGAACTTCATAGATTAGAGGATACATAGAATAGATGTGGTAGCAGTTCCATCAGTTGTGTGTTACGTTGCTGTCCGTAGTGGTGATTGATGCGTTGTCGTGCTGTTAGTTCTCCTTGTAGGGAGAATGTTTGCTAGGGGACCATTGTAGTCGTGCGTATAAATTCTCTGCATAACACATATACCTGGCTCTGACATCTCTTGGTTACTTTCTGTTTATGTGACTGTACGTAGTGGTGATTGATGCATTGCCGTGCTGTTAGTTCTCCTTGTAGGGAGAATGTTTGCTAGGGGACCATTGTAGCTGTGCGTACACCGCTTAATACAGAAAGTATACTTAGGTTTTGCAGTTCCTCGTCATGCTTTGTATTTATGATGCAAGTAAGTAATGGTGATTGATGTGTTGCCGCATCGTTAGTTCCCCCCACCAAACTCCAATCACATTTGTAAATTCTTTCCGTTCCTTTATCTCTTTCCCCGCACTCTTAGCTTAAACCATAAAACCCCCAAGGAGCCGGCCTTCTCCGGAGATTGGCACGGAAGGCATCTCTTCCTTCCGGCCTTTCTAGCTGGTGGGCGAATCTGGGCGCATTAACCCAAAATCCTTTCCTCATGGCAGATTCGTAACCAACAGTTTCTCTGGCACGCCCGGTGGGACCAGGGTCCCACATTTGAAGAGAGATTTTCTGATCGCCCCCACCGGCGCCGCTAAGGTTTCGAGCACTTGGTGGGACAAGGAAGTTTCTCACCCCCAAACAGAATCGAAGCACCGGTGTTCGCTTCATTGCTGTTCAAAATCGAAGCACCTGGCGACTCTGCACGAACAAATCCTCTGAGTCCGAAAGACCGGTCCCAACACCTTCATGCAAACAAGAAGGTGGCGAGCAAGGGATCCGAGAAGCCCGCCTCGACTTTTACGAACCGGACATCAACGCCGAGGCGAAATTGCCAGGCTGGCTGATCCGCAAGCTCGTGTCGACGAAGCCGAGGCTGAAATTCAAGAAGAAGCCGAAGCCGAGGTCGGCGGAGCTGAGTACGAAATAGAAGAGGCCGAGGAAGAAGAGGCATCTGCATCCTCGGAAAGTACCGACACTGAGTACACAACCGACGGCGGAGAAGAAGAAGAAATGGCTGCTCAACAGCAGAATGACGATGATCTCTTCCCGGCGGTGGACTCCCACAGGGCCCTTGGCCCTGGTCGGACAGCAAGCTGTGCCCCCTGCCGCTTTAAAGTCTATCCCTACATACGACGGCTACGGCAAGACGGCGTACGAGCACATCCAGGACATCCTTGCCCTGGCCGCATTACATTCCATTACCGATGAGAGTGTGAAGACCCGTCTGCCGGCCCTTTCCCTGAGGGGAAAGCTTCTCTACTGGTGGAGATCGCCGCCGTAGGGATCCATCACAGTGGTGGCCCCGCCTTGCCGTAAGGCTCGTGGAAAGGATGCAACGAGTCCGCTGACCCTACTTCTTTGCCGCATCGGGCCCAAAGTATCCAGAGACACCCTCAAGAGGAGGTGTCCGACTTTAACATCAGGTTTGCGAGATCCTCGAAACGGGTACCTCGCGAACTTCGGCCTTCACCCGGCATGGCTGCTCACTACTATCTGAGATCCTTCAACTCAGACATATGCCTCGCTGCTGAAGATTGCCGTAATAGACGAGTTTCCTGCTCTGTACGAGGCTGCCCAGCAAGCTGAAGCTGACATTATTTCTATCGGCAGACTCCCGTCCAGGGTGCAGGAACCCATTCATCCTGACTTCCCCAGATCCCAGTATCCTCCTGCTTCTGGTGGTGCGCCGTCCACATCAAGGCAAGCAACCCCAAAGAAGTAGGGAATCCGGCGCCGGTCGTAACTCCTTACGGCCCGCCTCAATTGCATTATCCTCACCCGCCTCCTCCCCGCTCCGCATTTTCCAAGCACTTCCCGCTCCCCTCGCACGCACCTTATTCCAACCCTCCTCCATTAGCCGCATTGCCTCCACCGGCACAGTTGCCGCCTCCTGACAATAGCATTCATAATACAATCCTCCAGGAGGTGCGGGCTTTGGCCTTAGGATATCATGCCATGTCCAATGACATGACCGCTCCGAAGAAGAAGCAGCCCGGATGGACCTCGCCTCCTAGGAGGCCATATGCGCCCCGGCGCCGACAAAAGACAAGCCCCGTGAGCACCGGCTGCGCAGGCGTCCGCCTCCGAGAAATGCTGCTATAGAAGACCCGCCTGGTCCTTCCGACCAGGTTAATTGGTGCACTACGTGCAATGACCCGCATTCGGAGGAAGACTGCACATTGCACCAGCACTACATCCAGACTTTGGCCGGCAGCGCCATAGAGGACGATGAACTCTACATGATCCTGGACGGCGAAGCCAACTTTGCCCTCCCAGAGGAGAATTTAGTGCCGCCCGCCAAGGAAGAAAAGAAAACCGCAGATGCTGCCAAGCCTTTGCAAGTTTATGCCGTAAGAGAAAAACCGCAGCCCGGTGGGCTGCCACCGTACAAACGGCTGTGGCCCTACACAGCCCCGGAGAAGGCATCCAAAGATAAAGCTCCAGCCCAAGCCTCCTCCGGCAAAGGCTGCCCCCTGCTCCACCCAAGCCTCCTATAGCAAAAGCTCCAGCTCCGGCTAAAGCTCCCGTACTCTCACCCTCCAGCTGAAACCAAAGAACAAGCCCAGGAGAAGCTGAAGTACCCGTCTCTGACCAAGAGACAACGAGTTGAGGCTACCCAACAATACCGGACGAAGTATGAGCCGGCAAAAGAAGCAGAAGGAGCTAGTACCTCGGGCTACAAAGATAGTAGACGAGTTGAAAAGAACACCCGCTAGAATCAGCATGTATGATGCTCTTTTGCTCCCAGGCCAAGTGGATCTACTGCAAGAATCTCTGAAGAACATGAAGAGCGGCAAGCAGATACAGCCCGCTGTCCTGGTTCAACCTCCGACAGCCTCAACCACCGGGAAGAACAGACCGCCTCCCTTTTATCTCGTCTTTACGGATGCAAGGGCACATAGTTCACAACCGCATGGTGGATTCTCGGTGCTTCCACGACCGTGATGCCGAAAGCCGTCTCGCGATGAGATCGGGATGGAGTACACACGGAGCAGCCAAGGCGTGCCGCAATTAGACGGCACCCCCGTCAAGACAGCTTGGTGTCATAAAGGACATCCCTATCCGGCCGCACAAGGCTATCGACATCGTGGTCATCCAAGAGGTCGTGGTTGTTGACCTGGCTCCCTACTTCGGCATGTGTCTCTCTCGGGAGTTCACCGCGAAGTTGGGCGGGTACCTGTCTCTAGACTACTCACACATGGAAGTGCCCTTCAAAGGAAGGAGACCGAAAATTTTCAATGAGAAGCCTTCCACCTTCCTAGTAGAGAAGATACCCGGAGGAGAGTTGGACTGCATGGTCCAGCCTGTCGGAGGAAGAGCTGGTGACAGTAGAGCTGACTGAGCAAGCCTTCGAAGTGCTACATCTTGAAGATGAGTTCTCTTTGCGGGACTTCAACGCCGTAATTGAGACAGAGCAGGGTTGTTACTCCATCGTACAACCCGAGAGGCTTGACAAGTCAGCTGCAAAAGAAGTAGGACCTGCACCTGAGAAGCTGTGGAAGCTTTTCTTTGACGGCGCGCGATGCAAAAATGGCGCCGGTGCAGGGGTGCTTCTGGTTTCTCCGACCGGAATCCGTAAGGACTATACCTACAAAGCTGGCCTCGGAGCCGCACTAACAACTCGGCGGAGTACGAAGCCCCGTGCTTGGGTTTGCGAAAGGCGGAGAGGTCGGGGATTAAACACCCGCAGATCTTTGGAGATTCGTAGCCGGTGTGTCACCAGTGTTACGAACAAGTGCGCCTCCAAACAAGCACTATCTTAGGGCGTACCGCAACCGGGTGTGGGACCCGATGGAGTCGTTCGACTCGTTGAATGTCAAGGCGATATCGCGTGAGAAAAACAAACACGCCGACATTCTCGCGTCTCGTTGGAGCCGTGCACGTTCCGGCCGATGACGTTGTCCGTAAACCGAAGCCGGTTCGCACTATTTACAGGCCTTCTGTGCCTGATAAGGACACCCACTGGCAGGTGTTCGGCTGTGACGAGGAGATCGTCACATTTTTGGTTAACGAAGCGTTGGTTCAATCGAAGGTAGAGACCCCGATGACGAGCAATATGAGGGGTTGATACAGCTTAAAAAATAATCATGTCCCAAAAGGACTCGATTACATTGGAGAGTCTCGCTTGATCAGAATGACAGAGCAATATCTCACAGGATCAAAGTAGACCCGAAGCAGTATGCCGACCTGGAACTTGAACCTGGTAAAACTATCAAGGTCGGAACAGATTGCACCTCGGAGGAACTTGAGCAGATCAGATCACTGTGCCAAGAGTTCCCCGACATCGTGGCCTGGTGCTACGAGGATTTGAGGGGGTATGACAGAAATGTCATCCAGCATACCATTGAGCTAGAGGATGGCGCCAAGCCATTCCGACAGAAGCAGAGGGCCGTAAATCCGAAGATTGAGGCCATGATGAAAGCCGAGCTCTTGAAGATGCTGGAGGCCAAAATCATCTACCCCATCAAACATTCATCCCGGGTCGCGAATTTGGTGCCCGTGAGGAAAAAGAATGGCGACATTCGTCTCTGTGTCGACTTCAGAAACCTGAATCAAGCTTCCCTCAGGGACCACTATCCGCTTCCCCAAATCGACCAGATTCTACACATCGTTGCCGGAGCCCGTAGATTCTCACTTTTAGATGGATTTTCCGGCTACAACCAGATTTGGGTCAAAGATGAGGACCAGCATAAGACGGCGTTCACCACCAAGTGGGGGACGTTCGCCTATCGCCGCATGCCTTTTGGCTTATCCAATGCTGGTGCCACATTCCAAAGGGCCATGGACCTGGCCTTCCGAGAGCTGCTCAATAAGATCATTGTTATCTACCTTGATGACATGACCGTTTTCTCTCACCAAAGAGGGGATCATGTTTCCCACCTACGGCAAATATTTGAGAGGTGTCGAGAATTCGGCATTTCTATAAACCCGAAGAAGTCTGTCTTCGCGGTAAAAGAAGGAAAGCTGCTGGGACATGTCATCTCCGAGAAAGGCCTCGCCATTGACCCTGACAGAGCAGAAGCCCTCCTTCGCTTGCCAGCCCCCATCGATAAAAAAGGGCTGCAGTCCTTCTTCGGTCAGATTAACTTCGTGCGGAAGTTCATTCCGGACTTCGCACAGGTGATCAAGCCTATGGCCGAACTGCTGAAAAAAGATACAATTTACGAATGGACTGATGAGAGAGAGCAAGCCTTCGAGGAAATCAAGGCTCGAATTGCGCAAGCTCCGGTGTTGATAAACCCGGACTACTCCAAGGACTTCATCCTTTATGCAAGTGGGAGAACCCGAAAGTTACGCTGCAGTCCTAACTCAGAAGGGAGACGATGGCGAGGAGCGCCCCATAGCGTTCCTAAGCCAAGTGATTCAGCCGCATGAGGAAAAGTACAACTTTATAGAGCGGCAAGTTCACGCTGTTATGAAATCCCTCCGAAAGTTCGGCATTTTGTCTCCCGTGAGCAAAACGACCGTCTTTGTGATTCACCCGACGTTCGAAGCTTCATCATACAAGGAGAACCGGGTCACAAGAGAGCAGGATGGATTGCAAAAATCCAGGAGTTCGACATCGAAGTGCGGCCCACCAAGCTTATCAAGGGCCGAGCCTTGTGTCAGGAATTGGCCCGAAGCGCTGTAGCCGGCATCTCCGCCTGTAAGTGGGAGGACACAACGACACGCATCTACCTAGCCAACTCCTTATCGGAGGGGAGTGATTGGACAGATGAACTGGTGAGATATTTCTGCACCGGAAGATGTCCAGATCACCTGAACGCCTCACAACGAAGGAGATTTCGGCTAGGTGCACTTAAGTACACTCTTCGCCCCGAGGGGCTTTACTTCAAAAACATCGACGGCATCCTGTTGCGGTGCGTCAGAAAATCCGACCAGCCCAGGGTCCTCGGAGATTTTCATTCCGGGATGCCTGGGGGTCATCATTCCGCAAGGCCTACGGCCTTAAAAATAATTAGAGCCGGGTACTATTGGCCCACTCTATTTGGCGTACGCTTATGCGGTCTCGCTCCAAGTGTGATCAATGCCGTAGGTTTGTCGGCGTAAATAGAAAAGCACCCCCGCCCCTTCAACCGATTCAAGCCGAGACTCCGTTCCAAAGAATGGGGTCTAGACTTCATTGGGGTGATTTCGCCTAGTTCCTCTCCCGGACACAAGTTTATTCTTACAGCCCCCGATTACTTCACACGGTGGGCGAAGGCAATCCCGACCAAGAACGCAGACCAAGAAACGGTCATCGTGTTCATTGAGATCCTGGTTACCCGGTTCGGGGTTCCAGAGTCAATTGTGATGGACAATGGTCCGGGATTCGTAGGCGCTGTACTCACGGAGTACACTGGCAAACTTGGCATCTATCACAAGATGTCTTCTAATTACTACCCGCAGGGGAATGGCCTTGCCGAGTCTACTAACAAGAACCTCCTGAAAATCATCCGGAGGACCATTGACAGAAACAAGCGGACTTGGCATTTACTCCTGAACCGGGCGCTGTGGGCGGACAGAGTTTCATTCAAGAAATCCATCAGAACGTCCCCCTATGCGCTCGTCTATGGCAAAGAGGCTGTCATGCCATCCCACATTGAAATCCCTGCCCTATGGATGTTGGACGAAGACAGGAGCAAGTGGAGACCCGGTGGACGACAGACTGTGCCAACTCCCGCAGTTGGAAGAAGACAGAGAAAAAGCATACCAGGCCTTCACTAATCATATTGCAGCCACTCAAGGCTGGTTTGCAAAAGGCACCACTGCCCGAGTTTTTAAAATCGGGGACCTGGTGCTGAAGTGGGACTCATATAAGGCGAAGCCGGGCAACCACGGGAAGTTTGATGCTCTCTGGGAGGGCCCTTACCGTATTGCCCGGTGAACCAGCTCAATGCCTATGTACTTCGGGATATGGAGGGTCAGCTCCTACCTATCCCCGTTAACGGGTTCCACTTAATAGTTTACCGCTGTTGAAGGTGCCCGAGTGGCCCTTCTTTGTAAAAATTTCCCTTATGCATTTTTGCTTTTCCAACATGTACAGTTTCCAGCTTTCAGTTTTTTTATTTTGTTTGAGCCAAACTGCGACATGGGAGAGAATACAGACTTCGCAGCGAAGTCTGTTGTCGCCCCTCAGAAGGGGCGAAGTTCGTGAAGGGGCTGCTTGAGTGAAGAAGAAAGCAAAAAAACGGCTAAGTGTTGGCCGCTGCCCGACTTCGTAGCGAAGTCGGGCTGCGCGCCAGCAAAAGAGCGAAGTTTGAAGGGAGAAAACTGCAAGGGCACAAGTGATCGGACTGCGCTCAGTTTTGAGCGAAGTCCGACTTCGCGCGCGAAGTCCGACTTCGGCCGGCTTGCGCGCGAAGTACGAACTGCGCGCAGCTCGCACGCGAAGTGCAAACTTCGCGCGAAGTTCGAACTTCGCCCGAACTTCGGGCGAAGTCCGAACGCGCTCCATTTTCTTAGCGCAGCTCGTGCACCCGGTCCAAAGAGGCAATCAAACTCTACTCGCCAATTCTTCCAAAGTTTGCAAAGGGCCAGACCGCGCTCAATCCTTGGGCGCGGTAAGAAAAGGAAAGAGAAACAGTCTCAATGCAAGTCGCAGTTCGGACTGCGCTCAGTTTTGGGCGAAGTCCGACTGCGCTGGCGAAGTCGGATCGCGCCCAACTTTGGGCGAAGTCCGATTGCGCCTTGTTTTCTGGGCCAGCTTGGACAGTTGTTTAAAAAAAAAATGAATAAAATATTCTAAAAAGTTCCAAGCCCGGGCCCAAGGCGCATTGCGACCGTTTTGAGATGGGTTTCCGCGCCAAGGGGTTTTTTCTTGAGCAGTGTGCCCAGATTGCGGCAGTGACGTCAGCCATGGCGCAGCGTTCAAGATAAATTTAATGATTGCACAGTCCTCAATAAAAGTGCAATCAAAGAAGCATGGCACGGCAGCCGGGGTGCATTTTTCAAAACATTCTCCTGCGCGGCCACCCAAGAAGCATAACTCCTTCACTTGCCAGCCGACCTACCCCCTCCTGCGCAACATTAATGACGCCGTCATTATCTAGAAAAGGGGGTCAGATGCTTCCAGACATGCCAAATTGTGCAGATTATTCCTGTGACTGTACAAATTATTCCTGTGACTGCGAAATCTGCTACAGACGCCCTGAATTCGTAATTATTGCTGTTTCGGAGAGATGGACAGAGGAAAGATGCCAATGCCAACGCAATCCAGCGAAGGGTGCGAACCCGAGGATTTACCGCGGCCAGGTGTTTTCAAAAGTGAAACACCGCCGGAGCGAAAGTCAAAGTCCCGGCCAAAGAAAGTACAGCGTGGGCAAGCCCCACCACCTCCGGTAAATTACCTGGCGGGATACAAGGACGGCTCGTTTTCTATGAGCCTGACTAAGCTGCGGACAAATGTGGAGAGTTGGGCTGACAAGGTTTCGCCCTCTCACCATTTCGGGGCGGCGTACAAGTCAAACCTTTTCCGGTTCTTGTGCCCTCCCCGTCCATCAATGCCCGGAGCCGGTAGACCCGATTGTCGACATTACGGACCAGCTACCCGGCAAATTTGCAGCTCCAACGGTAAACCCTTGTTCGCGCCGCGCAAGGAGACTCGTCCGCACCAGCTTTCGCCCTGTGGTTGGAGTATGACTCCAAAGACAATCGTCGGAAAGATAAATCGGGCGAGCAAGCGGGACGCTTCATGCATACAAAAAGGATGAGGGATTTCCTCAATTCGTAGCCGAACGCCCCGCTTGTACATCGGACAAAGGCCAACCGGCCCCATGCCCTTGGCGAGGTTTCGGAGCAAATATTTATACACCATTCTCGGCATGGATCCTCGGCCGCGACTCGATGAGCCGGGTACAACCGTACCAGCCTAGCACCGCGTAATGTCTCCCGTGTGGAGAATCCTACGAACCAGCAGCACGCAGAGAAGTGGAAAGCGCCCCATCTTTTTCGACCGGGCGGATTGGCTGGCATACGCCATCCACTCCAGCCTGGTGAAGCTCCAGAAGAAGCAGTCCACTGAATTTCGGTTCAGTTTTGTCCTAGCTTGGCTATGTTTGTATCATTTGCACTCCCGGATGCCGATCCCGAACCTGAAGAAGGTCAACGAGAAGGGAGAGCCACAGCCCGTCTACGACTGGACGGATGACCTATACCGGAAAGGGTCTTACTACAAGTTTAACTTCAACTTTCTGGGGTTGGTCATGTCAGTCTTCAGCGATGGCGAGATCCCTCGCCCCCCGCGGGAAATGACGAACTCTTTGCTGAGTCAGAAGCTCGGGGACGTTTTTAGACTGACGCAGGGGATTGTGGTCGGAATCTACGGATTCAAGGGCAAACCTCATCTCGCTGCCCTACCGGTGCACGGATCATCGCTTGGGGATGGAGGTTGCCCGTCGATGGATTACGTTGAGGAGGAGTTCGGCCCGGGAAAGAAAAGGGGTCAGATCTTTCAATATCCTCTTTCCCGGGCGAACGTTGAGATTTCCGAGGTAGGACAGCATGTCTATCTCGAGCGGGAGCTTTTTGACATTGGTCTGATTCTGCTGCCGCAGCGCTGGAAGTACGACCCGTATGGGATAAGGGGAAAGTTCACGCATCTCTGCCCCCGGGCGGATATAATCGAAGACAGATGCGATGTGGTCCATGTTGACCTTGACTGGGAAATTGACTTGATGGAAGCTTCGCCTCCATGGCAGGATTTTTACTGCGAGGAGGTAGCATATGACCCCAAGCGAAACCCGGACCACAAGTTCTCTTCTCCAGGGTTTAAAAAATTCATCTCCAAGATAGCAGGCCTTAACTGGCCAAAAGAAAAGATTATTGAATGCTGGAAGATGAGGTGCCGCACGCAAAACGACAAATCCACCAGGAGAAATCGGCCGTTGATGACGACTTTTCAGCTCTATATGACCAGCACCATGACAGCTGGCGGCCATTCGCATATCAAGATTACGTTCCCCGAGGTCCCTTTGAGGGTTATAAAGGAGGGTCTTCCTCCCAACAGTTGTACACTTCGGCAACTGCAGCGCGGGCCCAACAGACATCCAAGTGGACCCAATGCAGCCCGTGGCTTCCAAGGCGGCGCCTGAAAAGGCGGAGAAATTAATCAAGGTAACGCCCGAGGTGATTCCTCAGGCACAAAAGACGCCAGCGCCGCCAGAGAGCAGACCGGTTGCGGCAGACCTTCTGCAAGTCAAACCCCGGTACAAGTTTACCGTGGGAACATCAGCGCCGTCGCACCTGCTTCATCTCCTTCCCCCGATCCAGCCATCGCTCCGGAAGATAAAAAGAGGAAGAGAGTTGAAAAAATCAAGCGACCTAGTCTGACCGTGCAACAGCCAGTCGCAGAGCCGCAGCCGCGTTCGGTCGCTCCAGAGCTTGTTTCCCTGGGCAGTCCCGAGCCAACCACCGGAACCAGAATCGCAGACATTCATCCAAAGATCGGCTCAAGCGGAGCCCGCAGTACGTTTGCTGCCCCACTCTCTCCGGTCTCATCTAGCTCTACTCCTACTCCATCTCCCGCTCAATCCGAGCAAGCCGTGGCCGCATCTTCCTCCCCCGTCTCCACATCCTTCTAGCGGCCCCCATTCTTTCGACCCGCCTTGCTCGTAACCCCAACGTTTCCCTATCTCTGAGTCAAACCCCAAACCCTTCGCCTGAGGTTAGTGCTGAAGCCGTGCATTCACCGTTACATCCACCGCCTCAGCCGCTTGAAACCCTTTCAGCATCAGCCGCTCCCATCTCCACTCCCCGGTCGCCCTTAGAAGCGGCCGATCCTTCCAAAGTCCGTCCGGTTCCTCCTGATTCCATTCCCGCAGGAGAGACGTCTCAGCGTAACCCTAGGGCCGGGGGAACCGGACTTCATGGACGACCTCCGGAATACGGACGATTTGCCTCTGGCAACGAGAGCTGTAGAGTACCCTATCTCTTTCCTCCAAAACCTGAAGCGGAGGAGACCTGAAGAGATAGCCGCCCCGGTAAAGCGCACCAAGTTTAACTTCGAGAGGAGAGTGCTTACAACAGAGAAGATAATCCCGAAAGTGAAGAAGCCTCTCCGGGAAATGACCAGGGCGGACTACGAGCTCCAGACAAAGGAGAAGAGCTTTGACGATATCAACAAGCAATACGAGATTCAGGGAATCATTCGTAAAGCGGATAATCTCCTTGTCAAGAGTCTGGAGGAACAGGAAGAGCTTTTCGGGTTGCAGGATAAGACAAGACAGCTTGAAGAGGACCCGTCCGTGTCCACCGAGCAGCCGGAAGCGGCGCAGCGAGAAATAGATGAACTAAAAGCCCACCTGGCCGCTTCTCAAGGAACAAGCCGCAACGGAAAAGCAGGCAGCCTTGGAGCAGATTTCTCACCTCCAGGAGTCTTTGAAACAGCGCAATCGCAATCTGGCAGAGAGAGCATCTCAAGCGACGGTCTTTTCGAAGAGCAAAGTTAAGGGGATGCGGGCTGATCCGCCGCGGGGATGCAAGCCCCACACGTATAAGGCTATGTCGGTTCCGGATTTCGCATCCGTAATTCAAGAAGTTTTCGCCCAGGGAAAGCCTCGTGGTAGAGGAGGCCGAACGCCGTGCGAAGCAATGGCCGGACCTCGGCAATAAATCTTCAAGAACGCGAGCGCGATGGCCTCCAATTCTCCCCCCATGTCCTCATTCGCCGCAGAATGGGCAGATGCAAGGGTAACCTTGCATAAATATTTTAAGAAAGTAGAAGAGGTGAGAGTTGCCAAACGAATGTTGGACGCATTTGAACATGAAAGAGACATTTGTATGGCTCCCTTTCACGCTCTTTCTGAACTAGGGTGCCCGGGCTTTGTTGAGAATGGTGAGTTTCTCACCCTTGAACAGGTGAAAAAGAATTGGCGGTCCTTTGAGGCAGATACAACTGAGATTGATGGCTGGACTGAGCCAATTCAAGAAAGTCAGGTCACCCAGATGGTGTCCAAATGCTGCAAGATCAGCTCCTACTTCCAGGAGCTAGGAAAAAGATACCTCACCATCGACCTGCACGCGGTCGCTGCTTTCCACGCAGCATTAGAAGAAGTTGCCGACCGCCGGCCATTCGAAGCGAAGCCCGGGCCAAGCCCAGGCCGCATACAACCGCATCTGCGAGGCAGAAGCAAAAGCTGGAGAGCCTTCGGAAGATGGTTCTGAGGGGGCAACTGACGAAGGTGAATCTGAAGAACAGTTGCCGCGAGGAGAACAGCTAGAGCAGCAAAAGGCAGGGGAAGCAAGTTCCTCTGCACCCAATGGATGAAGGCATGGATTCTTTGCGCCGAGGCGAGCTCGACACCCCGCGAGCCGCCGTGAATGTTGCCACATTTTGCACGGGGTGCAATGTTTTCAATTTTGTAGCAGTGCTGCTCTTCCTTTTCCCTCTTCCTCTCTTTTCCTTTCTTCTTCTCTCCCTTTCTCTCTCTTTCCTACATTCTCTTTCTTTCCCCCTTTCTTGGAGCCCCTCGCTTGGATCTCAAATTTGACAAGCAGCTTGCCCCGGAAAATGGCTAAGTGTTGGTGCGAAGTTCGCACTTCGCCCGCTTTGGTGCGAAGTCCGCACTTCGCCCGGCTTTGGTGCGAAGTCCGACTTCGCCCCTCTTTCTAGGCGCACCTTGTAGCAGGCTGGCAGGCTGACAGAAAAATGACTAAGTGCTGGAGCGAAGTCCGTACGGCGGCAGAGATCAGCTTTCACCTGTGCGCAGTCCGACTTCGCAGCGAAGTCGGAGTGCGCCCTTGACAGGTGCGCAGTAGGGAAACAAACTCGGAAATGCACCCAAGGCATGAAGGCCTTCCCGACTGCGCTGTTTTCTGCCTGCGCAACCCGATGGCGCTCTGATCCCAGGCGAAGTTGGATAAACTGCCTTTCAAGGCAGACACGTGTCAAACAACATCATCCATCATCTGACAAGTGTCCAGCTTCGGGATTTGAGCCAAGACGTGCCGAGCAAAAGGACGAGCATGGGCTGCACTACCTATGCCAGTGGCCTCATTTAAAGCTGATTGGAGGTTCTACCCGCTCCAGCCTACCCGCATTCCCGCCGAGAAGAAGTTCTATACAACACGCTTCCACGTAGCTGTCCAGCTTCCAGGAAGACCATGCTGCGGGTACAGTCCGGTCCGACAAAGGTCAGCATTTGCAGCCTCCTTCGCCGCTTTTGTCGCCTAGTGTTTGACTGGGACTTTGTGCCCATTAATGTAACGGGAGGGACTCGGGCTATAAAAACCCACCATGTTTTCATTGTAAAGGGGGGAAGGGGAATGTCTGTTAGGGAACCATTGTAACCGTGCTTCTGCTTATAAATATAAATTGTATGCCTGGTTCTGTTCTGCTGCTTTTATTTCTTTATGCTGCCTCTCATTTACATTTATGCTTTACGCTTTCCTGTGTCACGGCTCGTTGATTCATTTCAGCATTTGGTGGTCAGGTGCCTTTAGCATTGCTTGTGCCATGGCTTGTTGATTCATTTCAGCATTTGGTGGTCAAGTACTTTTGAACTTCATAGATTAGAGGATACATAGAATAGATGTGGTAGCAGTTCCATCAGTTGTGTGTTACGTTGCTGTTCGTAGTGGTGATTGATGCGTTGTCGTGTTGTTAGTTCTCCTTGTAGGGAGAATGTTTGCTAGGGGACCATTGTAGTCGTGCGTATAAATTCTCTCGCATAACACATATACCGGCTTCGACATCTCTTGGTTACTTTCTGTTTATGTACTCGTACGTAGTGGTGATTGATGCATTGTCGTGTTGTTAGTTCTCCTTGTAGGGAGAATGTTTGCTAGGGGACCATTGTAGCCGTGCGTACATCGCTTAATACGTAAAGTATACTTAGGTTTTGCAGCTCCCGGTCATGCTTTGTATTTATGATGCAAGTAAGTAATGGTGATTGATGTGTTGCCGCATCGTTAGTTCCCCCCACCCAACTCCAATCACATTTGTAAATTCTTTCCGTTCCTTTATCTCTTTCCTGCACTCTTAGCTTAAACCATAAAACCCCCAAGGAGCCGGCCTTCTCCGGAGATTGGCACGGAAGGCATCTCTTCCTTCCGGCCTTTCTAGCTGGTGGGCGAATCTGGGCGCATTAACCCAAAATCCTTTCCTCATGGCAGATTCGTAACCAACAAGTACCCATTATTTCAAATTTGAATTCAACGTCTTCATATTCAATGCTCTTGTTATTTTTTAATTCTTATAATTATATGAATGGTAAATCCCTAATCTTACCATGTTTATGTTCTTTTCTGATTTTCTATATTTCAAAATTTTCATTTTTGCTATATATTTTATTAATTAATATTGCAATTTTTGTACCCCATACCCACACCTAGATGTCTAAAGTACTACACCCAATACCCATACCTACACTAGACCCCTGAACCTTGGCAATCATGAAATTAATGAATATGGTGTTTTGTTTCTCTTGTTTTTTGATGCATGGAAAATGGCCATACATTGCACTGAAGAGTCTCACAAATAAAAGAAAACTAGAACATGGAATTTTAGGGGCATAATCCTAATCTGCAAATTATTTTGTAAAATTTATTAACTAAGCACAGCATTTATTTAACAATGTTTTGGCACCTAAATCATGCCCTTTTAACGTCATTACATCTTGGTATACATTGTGTTTTTTGGTCTATTTGCAGGGGAACTTTGATACTGTCTTCATGCAGAAATCTCACTCCATGGACAGGCGTATGATGTGACTCAAAATCTATACTGCAAATTCAATTACTGCCTGTGAAATATAGTTTGCTTCTCAACAACTGAAGAAAATGACTGAGCTGCATTATGGCACTTTTGGTCACTAATGAGCAGAAGCTATCTTTGTTAAAATGTAGAAGAGAGAGAGCTTTCTGTAATCCAATTAAATCTATTGAAACCTCTTATTCTCATTAACCATCAGATGTTTGAATTTGACAGATAGATATAGTTACTTGTAAATCCTGTGGGCTTGTATTTCTATATTCATATATCAAGAGTTCTGCATAAACTGTTTTTTATAGCATTATGATTCCATAGTTTACAAGTTTCTACAATAACAGGAAGACTTACAAAGGTAAATATTTTGAATTGAGTAAAATCTATTACCTATTGTCACATTTTGCTTAAGGGGTAAAATTTTGAAAAACCTGCCTTGTTTTTACACATAGCATTCCTCCCTCCTCTCTCTTTCCTCTCAGACCAGCTTCGCAGCGAAAAATAGGTCATGTGGCGATGAAAAATTATTTTGAAAACAAAAAAATTGGCTAAGGCAAACAAGCCTTATGTTCGCCCGAATGGCTAGCGAACCCTGGGTTCGGGTTCCTCAAGCAGCGAACTTCATCTTCAGGCGCAGCAACTATTCCAAAATTTGTTAAGACAAAGACTCCCCGAGTTCACTCAAAGTCTTTTGCGAACAATAGCATCACGGGCCCGGCTGCTCCAAAATCACCTAAGGCAAGGTCAGCCGATGTTCGCCCATTTTTCCAGCGAACCCCAGGTTCGGACTTCAATGATTGCGAACCTCAGCCAAAGGATATAATGCGTTCAAAAGGTGGCTAAAGTAGTTTCTCTCAGGTTCGCTTGCATCTTCTAGCGAACTTTAGCTCCCATCCTCGTTTTGGGCAAACTTCATCATGCCAAGTTATAAGAGCACTCCAAAAGAGAAAAGGATAGTTTAAAGGCCCCCTATTTCGTCCAAAAGGCGCTGCTATGCTGAGAAGACGAACCCCCCCGCCTACCGCAATAATGTGACAGTCTCTTCCATCAGTACAACTCGTCCGGAGCCGTACCTCAGAACTGCAAGCACGAGTGTGCCGTATTCCTCTGATGTACTGTCACCTGACAAAAGGACAAATTGCAGCTGTCCCAGCTGACTTTTAAAATTTGAGCATTAATGTAATGGGGGGAAATTTCTTCTATAAAAGGGCGCTGAGCGCATTGTAAAAGGGGGGGAACATTTGCTTGAAAGTTGTTGTACTCTGATTTTTGCATCAATACTAAGAACTCCTGGCTCTGACTCTATTCCTTCTTTGTATGATGCCTTCTGTGATTATTTCTGTTAATTCTGTTTCTTCATTTGCATACAGTAATTCTGCAATCTGGATTTAAGTGTGTGATTGAGAACGAAACCCTGGAATTTTCCTAGAGGATACATAGAGGAGGAAATATAGCGTCAGTTTCTGCTTTATTCTTCGTATTGATTGCTGCTGTTTCAAGTATTAGTTAGTAATCATGCTGCCTGTTCTTCCCCTTGAAATCATCTGCATTTTCTATTTCTTTCAGTTATTTATTTCTTTCAGTAATTTCTCAATTTCTTTCCTGTTCCCTAATCTAAAACCCCAGTGTAGTGTAGTATAGGAGCCGGCCTTCTCCGGAGATTGGCACGGAAGGCATCTGTTCCTTCCAGCGTTTCAATCTGTTGGGCGGGTCTAGGGTGCGTAAATAGACCGAATCCTTTCCTGTGGCAGATCCGTAACCAACATTACCCATAAAAAAGAAGTTTTGTATAAGTATTGTGTGTTGCATTATAGCAGAACTTCCAGAATATTATAATGAATTATGCAATTCTAATAGTTAATATAATGAACAACATGTAAATTGAAACGAATACCAGTGCAATTATTCTAACCAATGATGATAATTATAAACCAGCAGATCAATAGTAACCAATCCAGCAAATCCAGCCACTCAGAGAGGGCAAAGTCTCTTGCGTCTATACGCAAATGGATTAAATTCTTCCATGATGATAAACTAATAAAACATTTCTCCTATTAATAAATGAAATCAATGATGACCTAACAAGAGCCAACTAATTAAATCAAATGGAGATAAAATATTTAGTTGACAAGGCTATATTGGGACTGTTACATGGCTCCCTCCCTCAGAAAGCTTTGTCCTCAAAGCTGGAAAGAACTGGAAAATACTCTCAGGCTCCCATGTAGCATCTTCTTTTGGAAGATCCTGCTACTTAATTAGGAACTCTTGAATTTGGCGTGATCGAAGATGACGCACTTTGGATCACAGTGTTGCTTCAGGTTGAAGAGATATTCAACTCTCTTCATCAAGTAATGGAAGCTCTGTTTGGAATTGCACCTTTTGGCCAGTAACCTGTTTGAGACAAGATACATGAAAAACTGGATGGATGCGAGAGGAAGGTGGAAGCTCTAGTTGATATGCTACTTCACCAATGCGACAAACCACTTTGTAGGGCCCATAAAATCGAGGAGCCAACTTTTGATTAGACTTGATCTTCAAGGACAGCTGCTTATAAGGTTGTAGGCGCAAAAAGACCATATCTCCTACATTGAATTGTTGTTCTGAACGATGTAAGTCATGTTGTTGCTTCATACAGTTCTATGCCTGGGTCAAATTATCTTTAAGAAGTTCAAGCATCATCTGACGTTGCTGTAACAAATATTCTACCTGGGCATTGGAAGTGCCTGGAACATAGCTTGTGATTGTTGGAGGCTTTTGACCATACAAAGCTTCAAATGGAGACATCTTAAGGGAAAAATGGTAAGAAGTATTATACCACCATTCTGCTAAGGAAAGCCATTGAATCTAGTGATATTGCTTATCTTGAGAAAAACAACAATGGTAAATATGTAAAATGCCACCCTGATTGGAGTTTGAAATGTTGCAAGTTTTGGTTTTGTTTGTTATTTTTGATTTTTTGCAATGGTCTGATTTTTTATTGTTTTTTGGAATGCAAGATAAATATAATGCTGAAAACTCAGGAAACACTAAACAAACCACTTGCATCGACCACAACTTCCAAACCACTCAACCAAAACAATTGAAATTTGAAATGCAGATAATACTTATGTATTACTAAGAACCTGTTGTCACATTTTGCAACGGGGTACCAATTCTGAAAAATCTGTAAGAAGTTGCTGCTATCTTCCTTCCCTCTTCTCTCTTCCAATTTCCTTCATGCTCTCTCCGCCTTTCAGCTGTCAATTTTCTGTTCTACATCTTTGTTGTTCAAGTTTTCAGTGGTTTCAGTTCATGGGCAAGATGCCCCAAAAATTTCTAAGTGTTGAGCCCGCCCGACGTCGCAGCGAAGTCGGGCGGCGCTCATTGTTTTGTGCGCTATTGGGCGGGCAGTAATAAGGTTTCCCTGAAAAATTCTAAGTCTTAAGCCTTGCGCCGTCCGACGGCGCCCGATTTCGCTGCGCCGTCCGACTTGCACCTTGTTTTGTGCGCCATCGGGCGGAAGAAGTAAAGTTATCCAAAATTTGGCTAAGTGTTGGCTGCCTTGCGCCGTCCGACGGCGCCCGATTGCGCTGCGCCGTCCGACTTCGCACCCCTTTTCCAGCGCCATTGGGCGGACCCGGATGGAAAGAAATCAAGTGGAGAATATTTCTAAGGCAAGAGCCTCCCGCCGTCGCTGATTTTTCCTTGCGCCGTCCGACTGCGCACTTGTTTTGTGCGCCATTGGGAGGAAGAAGAAGATGAAAAGAAGTTTTAAGAGATCCGTCCTTTGTCGCTGGCTCCCTTTGGCGCCTGCCGTCGCCGCCCCCTTTATCAGCAGATATCAGCAGGAGACTTCAGTCATTTCCCCCTTCGTCAACGGACATCAGGTCAAGGCCAACGTGCAGTTTTGGGATATGTGCCAAGATGTGACAGAAGGTGTGCTATCAGGTACAGAATAGGTGAACATTGAAGAACCAACCATACTGTGCCTACCGCATTAACTGGACCTGACTGCTTACCTACCAGATCCGCACGAGAGCTGTCCCATTCTCAGGTGGACCTTGCTGCAAGTACATTCATGATCCGCAGAGGTCAAATCTCAGCGGCTTTTAGCAGCTTTTGCAGCTTTTGTCGGGCCTTGAGTCCCGTGCTTAATTGTATTTTGGGGGGAAATTCCTGCTATAAAAGGCAGTTTAATTCATTGTAATAGGGGGGAACATATTGCTAGAGAACTCTGCTGTGACGGATCACCTTCTACTTAATACAAAGCATCCTTTGGCTCTGCTTCTTGTCTCTATCTTGTATGCTGCCTTCTGCTAGTATTTCTGCTTCATGTCTATTTATATTTCTGTCTGTTTGAATACTGAACTCTGGATTTGAACATTGGGAATTATTTAGATCTGGAATACTAATCAGAAGGATACATAGGATAGAATAACAGCTGCAATTTCTGTTACATGCTTTGTTTTGATTGTTGTTGGTTTGGGTGCAAATTTGTAATCGTGCTGCTTGTTCTTCCCCACCTGAAACAAATGAGATTTTCATTTCTTTCCGCACATTTATCTCTTTCCAGCACTCTTATCTAAACCCCCCAAAACTAGATTAGTATAGGAAGCCGGCCTCCTCCGGAGATTGGCACGGAAGGCATTCCTTCCTTCCGGCCTTTCAATCTGCTGGGCGAATCTAGGGCGCAATAGATTAAAATCCTTTCCTTAGTGGCAGATTCGTAACCAACAGTTTCTCTGGCACGCCCGGTGGGACACGAGTGTTCCACCCCAAAACAGAATCGAAGCATCGGTGTTCGCTTCATTGCTGTCAAATCTGAACACCTGGCGACTCTGTTGTACCCGAATATTCTCTGAGTCCCGAGGATCGGTCCAATATCAAAAGCTCCTTCATGCATACAAGATGGAGAGTTAGGAACGCAGGACCACAAGAGCCTGAATTTTACGAGCTCGACATCAACGTTGCTGGAGAGCACCCTAGGCTGGTTGATTATCAAGCCCATCAAGACGAAGCTGAGGAGACAACTTCCGAGAGCACCGAAGATTATCACGATATTGATCAACTCGATCAAGACGCAGGCATGGCAAATCCTCAGCCAAATGCTCCTGAGCTGTTTCCGGTAGTTGATTCCACCAGACCCCTCAATCTAGCTGATCAAGATGCTGTCCCTCCCGTTGCATTGAAGGCTATTCCCACGTATGATGGAACGGGGAAGACGGCCTTTGAACACATTCAAGATATCCTGGCCTTGGCTGCACTCCACGCCATCACCAACGAAAGTGTCAAGACCCGGCTGTTGGCTCTCTCTCTGCGAGGGAAGCTTCTATACTGGTATAGATCTTTGCCGGAGAACACTATCACCGGATGGGCTCAACTGGCCGGACGGCTGGTTAAAGGCTTCAATGAGTCTGCGGATCCATCCTCACTGCTGCACCAGTTTCAAACTATTCAGCGGCATCCGCAAGAGGAGATCTCAGATTTCAACGTGAGATTTGCAAGATCGTGGAAAAGAGTTCCCATTGAACTGCGTCCCTCAGAAGGACAAGCTGCTCACTACTACCTCAGAGCATTCAACTCAGACATCTGTTTGGTCATTAAGTTGGCCCGTGTAAATACTTTTCCTGAGTTGTATGAGGCAGCCCAGAGGGCAGAGCTAGACATGATTGCCATAGGCAGACTCCCGCATAAGATGCAGCCACCGATCTACCCAGATTTCCCACAGTCTCAGTATCCACCCCGGCGCCTTCCTCATCCAATGCATATCAAAATCCCCCATGGAATCCCGCACCAGCCATGTCTCAATACCCTCCTCAAGTGCATTTTCCCAATCCACCGGCGCCTCAATTCCCGCCTGCTCCTCAATATCCAGCACTCCCCGCTCCTCCACAGTACCCGGCATTGCCTCCAGCACCTCCGTTAGCGGCATTGCCTCCGCCGGCCCAGCCTGCACAACCGGATACGGATATACAAAATAAGATTCTACAAGAGATGCGGTCTCTTTCTACTGGCTACCGGACGCTGTCCAATGATATGGCCATCATGAAGAAAAAGCAGGCCCAACAAGAATTTGCTCCAAGGAGGTCTTATCCTCCTCCCGCACTGACAAGAGACCAAGTGGCTCAAAGGCCACCAGCTAGAAATGCTCCCAATAACGCGCAGCCGAGCGCTCCAAACAATGTGCACTGGTGCTCTACGTGCAATGACCCTCATGGAGAGGATACCTGTATGCTGCATCAACATTACATTCAAACTCTTGAAGGCAGCATCCTCCCGGATGAAGAGGTCAACATGCTTCGCGAAGAAGGGAGCAACTTTGCGGTCTCTGAGGAAGACCCGGTGTCTATCTTGACCAAGGACGGGAAGAAACCAATGGCGGTAGAGGCAGCCCAGATGCAGCCTTTAAAAGTATACACTAGGCGAGAAAAGGCGCCACCTGCTGCGAAAGTCCCTGACAAGGCTCCTTTGCCTCCACCAGTGAAAGAGAAAGCGCCACTCAAGAAGGCCCCAGAGGTTCAACCGCCGGCGGAAACCAAGGAGCAGGCCCGAGAGAAGCTCAAATACCTGTCGTTGACAAAGCGACAGAGGGTCGAGGCCACGCAGCAGTACCGTACCAAGTACGAGCCGGCAAAAGAAATGGAAGTGACCAGTACTTCAGCTTACAACATAGTTGATGAGCTTAAGAAGACCCTAACGAAGATCAGCATGTACGATGCTCTGCAGCTCCCTGGACAAGTAGATTTGTTACATGAGTCTCTGAAGACCTCAACAGGAGGAAAGCCACCGCAGCCCGTGCTAGCTCAACCCCTGACAACTTCAATCACGGGGAAGAACAGACCACCGCCATTTTACTTGTCGCTGCAGATGGAGGGACACGTAGTGCACAACTGCATTATTGATTCCGGCGCGTCAACCACTGTCATGCCAAGGGCGGTCTGTGAAGAAATCGGCATGGAATACACGAGAAGCAGCCAAGGCGTCTTGCAGCTAGACGACACTCCTGTGAAGACAGTTGGTGTCATCAAAGACATCCCTATCCGCTTGCACAAGGCACCTGAGGTTGTGGTCATTCAGGAAGTTGTGGTTGTTGACCTGGAGCCCTACTTCGGCATGTGCCTCTCAAGAGAATTTACCGCCAAGCTGGGTGGATATCTCTCAATGGACTACTCTCACATGGAGATCCCCTTCAAAGGGAGGAAAGTCAAGATTTACAATGATAAACCATCCACTTTCCTGGTCGAGAAGATACCCGAGGAGGGGCAACAAAAGGAAACGGTCCATCTAATGACCGAGGAGTGTGATGAAGAAGCGAACTTGGTGGAGGAAGCCATAGAGCAGCTGCAAACGGAGGATGAGTTCTCCCTACAAGACTTCAACGCCATGATCGAATCAGACATAGGCTGTTACTCCATCACCCAGCCCGAGAAGCCGAAGGAGACAGAGAAAGAAGACATAGGCCCTGCCCCAAACGAATTATGGAAGTTGTACTTTCACGGTGCCAGGTGTAAAAACGGCGCAGGGGTAGGGGTCGTTCTAGTCTCGCCATTGGGAGAGCAAAAAGATTACTGTTACAGGCTGGCGTGGAGCTGCACCAATAATGCGGCGGAGTATGAAGCCCTGTGTTTAGGGTTAAAGAAGGCAGAGAGACTGGGAATTAAGCAACTGCAGATCTTTGGAGATTCCGAGTTAGTGTGCAGACAAATTACAGACAAGTGCACTGCAAAGAAGCACTATCTTAAGGCATACCGTAATCGGGTCTGGGACCTGTTGGAATCATTTGAATCCTTAAATGTCAAATCCATCCCCAGGGAGAAGAACAGACATGCAGACATCTTGGCATCCATTGGAGCCAGGTACGTCCCGGCTGATGACACTGTCCAGAAGCCGAAGCCGGTTCGTACCATCTACAGGCCTTCTGTGCCTGATAAGGACACCCACTGGCAGGTGTTCGACTGCGACGAAGACATCGTCAATTTTCTGATTCACGAAGCTAGTACAATAGAAGGTAGAGACCCTGATGACGAGCAATATGAGGGGTTAATACAGTTGAAAAATAATCATGTCCCGAAAGGACTGATTACCTTGGAGAGCCTGTTTGACCAGAACGACAGGGCTATCTCACACCGGATCAAGGTAGATGCCAAGCAATACACGGACCTGGAGCTTGAGCCTGGTAAGGTGATTAAAGTCGGCATAGATTGCACTCCAGAGGAGCTGGACCAGATTCGGGCCCTGTGTAAGGAGTACCCAGACATCGTAGCCTGGTGCTACCAGGATTTGAAGGGGTACGACAGGGAGATTATCCAGCACACCATAGAGCTGGAAGAAGGTGTGAAACCCTTCAGGCAAAAGCAGAGGGCGGTTAACCCTAAGATCGAGGCAATGATGAAAGCGGAACTTTTGAAGATGCTAGAAGCCAAGATAATATATCCTATCAAGCATTCTTCTTGGGTCGCAAATCTGGTTCCCGTGAGAAAGAAGAATGGAGATATCCGCCTCTGCGTGGATTTTCGGAATTTGAACCAGGCCTCACTCAAGGACCACTACCCGCTCCCGCAGATCGACCAAATTCTCCATGTGGTCGCAGGAGCTCAACGGTTCTCTCTCCTTGACGGATTTTCTGGCTACAACCAAATCTGGGTGAAAGACGAGGACCAGCACAAGACGACGTTCACCACCAAATGGGGGACGTTCGCCTATCAGCGCATGCCGTTCGGCTTATCCAACGCTGGGGCCACATTTCAGAGGGCCATGGACCTCGCATTTCGGGAGCTGTTAAATAAAATCATTGTCATTTACTTGGATGACATGACCGTGTTTTCCCACAAGAGGGAAGAGCACACCTCCCACCTGCGGCAAGTGTTTGAAAGATGCCGAGAGTTTGGTATATCCATCAACCCGAAAAAGTCAGTCTTCGCTGTGAAGGAGGGAAAGCTATTGGGCCATGTAATTTCAGAAAAGGGCCTTGCAGTCGATCCTGATAGAGCGGAGGCTCTTCTCCGTTTGTCGGCCCCAACTAATAAGAAAGAGCTACAGTCCTTCTTTGGCCAGATTAACTTCGTAAGGAAGTTTGTGCCTGATTTCGCCCAAGTCATAAAGCCCATGGCCGAGCTATTGAAGAAAGATGCTGAGTACCTCTGGACAGAAGAGAGAAGGCAGGCTTTTGAAGAGATCAAGGCAAGGATTGCCCAGGCGCCAGTACTAATAAACCCAGACTATTCAAAGGATTTCATCCTTTACGCTGTGGGAGAACCTGAAAGCTATGCTGCAGTTCTGACTCAAAAGGGAGATGATGGCGAAGAGCGACCAATAGCCTTCTTGAGCCAAGTAATCCAGCCGCATGAGGAAAGATACAATTTCATTGAGCGACAAGTGCATGCAGTCATGAGATCCTTAAGGAAGTTTAAGCACTTTGTATCTCAGAGCCGGGTTACAGTCTTTGTGATACACCCCGATGTTAGAAGTTTTATCATTCAGGGTGAACCGGGTCACAAGAGGGCAGGATGGATTGCCAAAATCCAAGAGTTTGACATAGAGGTGCGACCCACCAAGCTAATCCGAGGTCGGGCCCTATGCCAGGAATTGGCTAGAAGTGCTGCAGCCGAGCTCTCCGCTTGCCAGTGGGAAGATCCCGTGATGGAAGGTAACCTTGCCAACTCCTTATCAGAGGAAAGAGATTGGACAGATGATTTACTGTGGTATTTCAGCACAGGGAGATGTCCAGATCAGCTCAACGCCTCACAAAGAAGGAGGTTCAGGCTTAACGCCTTAAAGTATGTTCTCCGCCCCGAGGGGCTGTATTTTAAAAACATTGACGACATCCTTTTGCGGTGCGTCAAAGAATCTGATAAACCGAAGGTCCTAGCCGAGTTCCACTCTGGAATGTCGGGAGGACATTTCTCAGGAAGGCCTACGGCCTTAAAAATAATCAGGGCAGGTTATTATTGGCCTACCCTCTTTGCAGATGCATACGCAGTCTGCCAGAAGTGCGAGAAGTGTCAAAGGTTTGCTGGCCGAAATAGGAATGCGCCAATGCCCCTCCAGCCGATCCAAGCTGAAACTCCATTCCAGCAATGGGGTCTTGATTTCATCGGGACCATATCGCCCAATTCTTCGGCAGGGCATAAGTTTATCTTGACTGCCACAAATTATTTCACCAGATGGGCTGAGGCGATACCCACCAAACATGCCGACCAGGAGACGGTCATCGCCTTCCTTGAGAGCTTGATCACCCGTTTTGGGATCCCAGAGGCTATAGTGACGGATAATGGACCAGGTTTCGCCGGGGCTGTACTCACGGAGTTCACCAGCAAGTATGGCATTTATCATAAGATGTCCTCCAACTATTACCCGCAGGGGAATGGCCTGGCAGAGTCCACAAATAAGAATCTCATGAAGATCATTAAAAGGACTGTGGACAGGAACAAGAGGTCCTGGCACCTGCACCTGAACCTAGCGCTATGGGCAGACAGAATATCTTTCAAGAAGTCAATCAAGACGTCACCCTACGCGCTGGTCTATGGGAAGGAGGTTGTTCTGCCAACGCATCTTGAAATACCTGCACTTTGGCTGTTGGACAGCGAAAAAGGAGACATGGACCCTCTTGACGCCAGATTTGCACAGCTGTTGCAGCTTGAAGAGCAAAGGGAAAAGGCTTATGAAGCTTTTCTAAAGCACAGTGAATCTACACAGAACTGGTTTTCAAAAGGCACTACTGCCCGAGTCTTTAAGATCGGCGACCTAGTGTTGAAATGGGATGCTTTGAAAGCAAAACCAGGGAACCACGATAAATTTGATGCCTTCTGGCATGGTCCCTTCCAGGTTGCCCGGGTGAACCAGTTCAACTCTTTCGTGCTGAGGGACATGGAGGGCCACATTCTCCCGATTCCAGTAAACGACTTTCATTTGAAAGCCTATCACCATTGAAAGTTTCAGAGGTCTTCCCTTGTACATATTCTGTTTTCTGCAGTTTCAATTTGTTTCCTTGTGTAAATACTGCTTTCATTAGAAATAATTTCCTGCTTTAAACCCGAGAAAAAGAGTCAAGCGTTTTGTAGAAGTGCCTGGTAGTAAGGGAAAAGGCGGGATATAGCGCAAGTATTCAGAAGGCAAAAACGCCCGTTGTCGCATAAATTCTCAGCGACTCCCGGAGGCGCGCACCGAATTCAGCGATTTTGGGAGGAAGGAGAAAATATGAAAATTTGGCTAAGGCAAAGGCGCCGTCCGAAGTCGCTCCAAATCCTTGCGAAGTCAGGTGGCGCTCTAAGTTTTTTGCGACACTGGGAGGTGCCAAGGTCAGCGCAAGCAAACGATCAAAAGTGAAAATTCGTCTAAGTGTGGCTGCGTCGTCCGACGACGCTCATTGTTCCGTGCGACAGCCGACGGAGTCCAAGCAAAAGAGAAGAAAATTTTCTAAGTGTCGGTGCCCAAAGTCGCATAATTTCCCAGCGACTCCCGACGGCGCGCAACAAAATCTGCGAACTTCGACGGGCGTGAGGAAAGTAAGCAGTGTTAGCCGCCCAAGAGCGCAAATTTTTCAAAGCGAAGTCGGGCGGCGCTCATTTTTTGAGCGAACTTGGGCGGAACAAAGACTGGAGGGAAAGAAAAGAAGCGAAAGTCGGCCAGCGCAGTTTTCAAAGTGAAAAGCCTTGTTGCGCGTGCCCAGTTGGCGGCGGATGACGTCATCAACGACACATATTTCAAAGGTAAAAAAATGATTGCGCGGCTTTCAAGACGGATTTCATTAAAAGAAAAGCATGGTCCGGGCCAATGAAGTACAAATTGCGCTCCCCAACGAAGATCTCACGCATGGCTGCCGGAGAATAACGGTGCCACTCACCCACTTAGCGCAATAGACTTTAACTCCATCATCTGCCATTAATGCTCCTTTTTACCCATCTCTGTAAAAGGGATCATTCAGTCAGTTTTGCTATCAGAATTAATTAGAGAAGTTCGAGCTGCGCCAGAGGGGTAAAATTCAAATTATACTGAAGCGCAGCTGTAATTTCCAATCGCTTTCACCACCATGGGTAAAAAATCGAGCGCAGCAAAAGGAAAAGCGCCTGTACAGGCGGCATCTAGTGCGTCTCATGATGAATCAGAGGAGCAGACAGTTTCTAGTGCGCCCGAGAGCGAATTGCCTAAGGGAAGAAGAGAAAGGGCAAGGCGAAGAGTGCAGAAAAGAAAGTTCTTCCCCCGCCGCCCGTAGACCACCTCGGAGGGTACAGAGATGGCGATTATTCACTTGGTATCACGCAGCTGCGACTCACCGTGAAGCAGTGGTGGGAAAGGGTTTCGCCCTCACATCATTTCGGCGCTGCTTATCATTCGAACCTGTACTGGTTCTTGTGCCCGCCGGTCCATCACTGCCCGGAGCTGGTCGAATCTGTGGTGCAATATTACAAACCCAGCACCCGACAGGTCTGCGATTGTGAGGGGAGGGTATTATTTTCCCTCTTCAAAGAAAGCGTTCAGCCAGCTTTCGCGCCAGGGCACGCGTCGGATCCTAATTGCATAATCAGGAAGGTCAGCCTGGATGAACAGACAGGAAGGTGCGTCGACGGCAAGAAAATGAGGAGTTTTCTCGATTCCGAGTTAAAGCAGCCGCTGCTGGCCTCAAAATGGCTGTCACAGCCAATACCCTTGGCAAATTTCAAAAGTCAGTATATATATTCTATACTCGCCTGGGTTTTGGGTTGCGGCACCGACGAACTGGTTCACCCATACCAAATCTCACTAGCAGAGTGCATACTGCATGGGGAATTCTATGACCCCAACGCCCCGAAAAGAGGAACGCGGCCGATTTATTTTGACTGGGCAGACTGGATAGCGTACGCTATTCACTCAAACCTCGTGGCGCTGCAGCAAAAGAAAACCACGGAGTTCAGGCACTGTTCGTTTCTGGCGTGGCTGTGCCTATACCATATGCACAACAGAATGAGGACCGTTCCAGTCCAGAAAGAAGACGAAAAGGGAGCGAAACTGCCAGTATACGAATGGACTGATCTTTTATACAGGAGAGGGTCATATTATGAGTTTAACTTCAAGTTCTTGGGCATTGCCTTGGCCCTCTTTAAGGCAAAGCGTCGCGTCCTCCGCTGTATATGACAAAGCATCTGGTGCAGCAAGAAATGGGGGACACATTCAGGTTGACTCAGGGCGTCGTCATCAGAGTCTACGGATTCAAGGGCCAGCCTTTTCTGCTGCCCTACTTCTGCACAGAATATCACTTCGGCCTGGAAGCAGCACGGCAAATGGACTATGTGGAGCAAGAATTTGGTCATGGACGGAAAAAGAGCCCCATCTTCACCTATCCTATCATCTGGGGCGACGTTGAGGTCCACGAGGTCGGGCAACACGCATATTTGACAGATACCCTCCTAAGCTTCGGCCTGGTACAACTTCCTCAGCGCTGGAAGTACGACCCGCTTGGAGTAAAAGGGAAGTTCGTGCATATCTGCCCACGAAAAGAAATAATGGAAGAAAGAAATAATCCGACAGGGAGCGACTTAGAGTGGCATATCGAAAGAATGCAGTCACTCCCGCCATGGCACGACTTCTATTGTATGGAAGCAGAATATGATCCCAAGCGCAACAATGATCACAAGACGGGATCGGTTGGTTACAGGAGAATGCTCTCAAAGGTGGCGCCACTGGGCTGGAATGAGGACAAAATAGCCCAATGTTGGATAATGAGGTGTCATACGGGGCATGACAAGTCAGAAAAGTTGCTGGCCTGCGACCACGATTTCTCCAAGCTCTACGACACCCACGTTGACAAGTGGCAGCCGCTCGTGTTCCGTGATATCGTGCCCCGAGGCGCTCGACCTAGGCATAAAAGGAGGCCCCCACCTCAACAAACAGTCGCGCAAGGCACTTCGAGCTGCGAAGCATTAAGAAGCCAAGGAGTGGGCCCAATGATACAGACCACCCCAGAAAGGTCGCAGCAATCAGAAAGGGAGCCCGAGCAGCCAACTAGTGCAGCAGAAGAAAACGTGGAGCCTTCAAGGTCAAAGCCCAAATACCGGATTATAATGTCAAGCGCGGCTCCCGATACATCAAAAGCCCCCGCAACACCAGAAAAAGTAGCCGCGACCAAAGAAAAGAAAAGAAAAAGGTCTGAGAAGACCAAGGAGAAGCGGCCAGTACCAGCAAAGGAAACTATGCACAGAGCCAGGGTGACCCCGCAGACAAGGGCTGTTGCAAGTGAAGTCGTTAATATCCCTGAAGACAGCCCGCAGAAAGAAACAGAAGCGTGGGTTGCCGGAGTTATTCGAACGCCAGCTCAGGCGGAGCTCGCAGGTACGCATTCTCTGCCCTTGAGTCAAACCCCAGAAACCCTACCTGTCGCACTTTCCTCCCCCGCCTCTGAACCCGTTCAGGCTGCCTCATCCCAGTCCCCCTTCACGCAGCCTCCGCCTAGCCCGCAAACATTTGGCGACTTCGCCCAGGATCCCAACGCCTTTTTATCCCTAAGCCAAACCCTAGGTCTGTCTCACGCGGCCAGCGCAGAGGAAAGCCCTTCATCCCCTCACCATTCATCCCCCGCGGCCACTGCCCTAGAAATCCCGTCTTCCCCTCCGCAAGAGCCGCCCACTTCTCCCAAAGCTCAGTCGCCCGCAAAGGCGGCTGTATCATCTGGCGCGCCCCCTACTTCCCTGTTCGCAGGAAAAATGCCGCAACGAGATTCAGCTTTGGCGTACCCTCTGTTCAGCGACTTGGAGCTGGCAGAAAAACAGCTGCAAATTGCAGACGATCAGCCGCTGGCCACCAAGGCAGCCCAAGGTTCCCTAGCTCTCTTCCAGGGAGTCAGGAAAAGAAGAGGAGAAGAGATCGCCGTTCCAGAAAAGCGCGCCAAATTTGACCTGGAGAGAAGGGTGATCCGTTCAGAGAAAAGGGTGCCCAAGGTCAAAAAGCCTATCCAGGATATGACAGAAGACGATTATTTTTACCAGAGCAAAGAGCAGAGCTTCGATGATATCGTCGAAGAGTATGAGATAGGCGGAATCCGGCGGAAGACGGACAAATTGCTGATCAAGCGACTGGAGACGAAGCAGCAGATGTACCAGCTTCAAGATGACAAGAGGGAGCTAGAGGAGAATCTAGCCAAAGCGCAAGCGCAGCTGGAGACTGCCCAAGGGGAGATTGAAAAACTAAAAGAGCAACTTGCAGCCGCTCAAAAGGAGACAGTAGATCAGAAAGCGGCAGCAGACCAGCTGACCAAAGAAAAAAGGACGCGTTGGCGCAAGTTGCAGAACTGCAAGGGCAGCTGGAAGAAATTAAGAAACAACTTGAGGAGAAAGCCTCACAGGCGGCCGCATTTTCTAAGGACAGAATCAAAGAGCTAAGGGTCGGCCTACTGAAGGGTTTTAGAACCCATGTCTCCAGGTCGCTATCGGTCGTCACTTTCGTCTCAAAGATCCAAGATGTATCTACCGAGGGAAAGCCTGCGGTAGAGGAGGCCGAGCGCCAAGCACAACAGTGGCTGGACTTGGCGATCAAACTTGAAGAATATGAGCGCAAAGGCCTCCAATTCCCCCCTATGTCACAGATTGCCCTAGACTGGGCCGATGCAAGGGTAACCTTGCAAACCTACTTTGAAAAAGTGGAAAGGATCAGGACAGCAAGAAAGATGTTGGACACGTTGCTCAAGGAGAAGGACATCTGCCTGGTCCCATTTCACACCCTCTCATCGCTCGGATTTTCGAGCTTTGTAAAAGATGGAGAATGTCTGCCCAGAGAGCAGCTGAAGCCGATCTGGGAAGCCTTTGAGGCAGACACTTCTGAGATTGACAGCTGGAGTGACCCAGTTCAAGAAGAGCAGGTAACCCAAATGGTGTCTAAATTCTGTAAAATTAGCACCTGCCTTCATGAACTGGGAGAAAGGTACACCACCATCGACGTGCACCAGGTTGCGGCCTTCAAAAAAGCGCTGAAAGACATCAGCGATTCAGAGCCCTTCCAGGAGGCAGTCTGGGCTCAGGCTCGAACTGCATATGAGCATGTCCGCGAGTATGTTGATCCCTCCGAACAAGAAGAGGAGAAGGACGCAGAACAATCTGGTTCGGAGAGAGGCGAAGAAGAAGACTCAGGAGAAGAGACCGCTGAGAGCGACGCAGAAGAAGAGCAGCTACCAAAGCGGGATACTCAGCAGCAGCAGCAGCAGAAGGATGCAGGGACCGGAGATGACTCTGCGCCCAAGGGATAAAGGCCAGGTTCTTTGCATCGAGGCGAGCTCGATACCCCGCGAGCCGCCAGGAATGTTGTCACATTTTGCAACGGGGTACCAATTCTGAAAAATCTGTAAGAAGTTGCTGCTATCTTCCTTCCCTCTTCTCTCTTCCAATTTCCTTCATGCTCTCTCCGCCTTTCAGCTGTCAATTTTCTGTTCTACATCTTTGTTGTTCAAGTTTTCAGTGGTTTCAGTTCATGGGCAAGATGCCCCAAAAATTTCTAAGTGTTGAGCCCGCCCGAAGTCGCGCGGCGCTCATTGTTTTGTGCGCTATTGGGCGGACAGCAATAAGGTTTCCCTGAAAAATTCTAGGGATTTTAATGACATTGTCATGGTTATTTGGAGGGTTATTGTGTGTTGGCGAAGGACCCGAATTATTAGGAGTAGGAGAGGACCCGAATTGTGAGGTGAAGGTGAAGCCATGGAATTTAGTGAAGAAAAAAGGTGTTGGTCAAAACTATTAATATTAATGGGAGTATTATGATGCGTACCTTGATTTCTAGGTTGGCGCTTCTTTCTACTCATAGACACATCATCCGAGAGGTCAATATGTTGTAATCGACCGTACACTAGTGTCCAATCAGCAGGATAACTCATGCACTTGTTGGCGCCAAAATTTGATTTGAAATTTAGAAAAAGAGAAGGCGGAAAAAATAAATTGTTTGCTGCAGCAAAAATTTGTTTTTCAATAGGAGTAATTCAAACAGTTCAAATTTCCAACGGTCACAGTAGTTCAAATTTTCAATGGTCAAGTTTTTAACAGCCTCGGACGCCAAGCTGAGATGCACATGGGACGGTCGGAGGTGAGCAACTTGTTGCTTATTAACTGCGCATCCTCCTTTAAATGTGCCTAACGACTCTTCGATGCGGAGAATGTGGGACAAGTCCACAAGGTTTTAAATATTATACCAGCCGTTCTTTGCCCAAAGAAAACCTTATCCTACGTCGTACACGTGTCACAGTTACAAAATTATTTCGCGTGCCGTGACAGCAACCTCTGAATGCAAGCACGTGAATGGCCAATGTAACCATCGGAAGGTGGTTGTTTCTTTTAGCGCGTTGTGGTGATTAAATGATGTTGTTGTTCCTCGGTAGTAACAGTATGGGACTAAAGTCCCAGTTAAAATTGAGGCTTTAACCTGATTCTGTATTCGTGCAATGGGTGCCCTTCAACGTCTTCTTTTAGCACCGTGAATCAACCAGACAATGCCACGTGTCCGCCAATGTTTGAGAGGAATTTTTAGGGTTTTGCTGCTCATTTTTAATAGGTTGGTAAGTTAACCTTAGAAATTTGATTTAAGTGTTTGATTCTCATCCGATCGCCGTATGTCCGCCTGCACTCTCCTCCTTCACGGGTAGTTTAGAAAATTATATTGCGTATGGATGACTCGCCAAAAGATTGATTTAAATTTTTCTAATGATATCTTCTTGTGTTCTTCCTTGAGTGTGTTAACTTCTGCTGCCCATAAACCTATGACGACGCCAGACTCGGCGTTTATCTATTTCAGAACCGAAAACACGACGCCTATTGTTGTTGACGGACATGGGAGTCAAAAAAAAATCCTGCCAGCAGAGACTGAAATCTACCAGCACGCGAAAAAATTTCCTTGCTTTGAGACGTATTGATTTAAAAATATTTTTGCACGACTTCCAGAATTCGTGGCTCTGATACCACTTGTAGCGAAACTTGCAGAATATTATAATGAATTACACAATTCTAATAGTCGATATAATGAACAACATGTAAACAAAAGCGAATACCAATGCAATTATTCCAACCAATGATGATAATTATAAACTAGTAGATCAATAGTAACCAATCCAACAAATCCAGCCACTTACAAAGGGCAAAGTCTCGTAGCCACTTAGCGAGGGTGAAGTCTCTTGTGGATTAAATTCTTCCATGATGATAAACTAATAAAACATTCCTCCTATTAATAAATGAAATCAATGATGACATAACAAGATCCAACTAATTAAATCAAATGGAGATAAAATATTGATCCGACAAGGCTCTATTGGGATCGTTACATGCACTTACACAGTTGGAAAGGTTACCACAATAAAAATGAATTTCAATAGTTAAACAAAAGAACAAAACCTACCTGATTCCTCCAACTTCAACAAATTCAGTATCAATCTGCATGCCCAAGGTCAAAACAAGTTAGTATTCTCAACAATATAATGAAATGATAACAGCTTATCTGCAGGGAATTGCATCTGATGTCAATCATAGAAATAATTAAATAGTGAAGAAAAATTTATGCCAAGTGTGATTACCCCTGTCTCTTCCTTAACTTCTCTAATGGCTCCTATGAAGATGTCTTCCCCCTATCAAATGACAATAAATTGTAGTTTTCTAATCACTTCTGAAATTGTATGCCATGAGATATGTGAAACATTTTACAGGTTATGCCCTTCACAGCAATATTCATACCTGGTAAAGCAACCCAGTTGGCCATTTCCAAATCCCTGAATCTCTATAACGGCCATATTTTTCCTGCACCACTAACAACTAAAGTAACATACTGGTTATACATCCATTCCAATACCTGCACAATTCATTTATGCTAAGCACATAAGAAAATATTGATTAGATTTGCAAAAAGAATAAGGCTAAAAAAGTTGCAACCTAATTTGCAAGTAAAAAAGCCATGGGGTTTAGAGCAATTGGTAAAGAGTGAAGAATGTTACGCACTAAACCAAGGTTCAAAACTTATGGGTGAACTTTAACTTTTTATCAAATGACATAAGCTTAGCCAGTTCAAATCCTTGAATTTCAAGGACTAGATCCAGGTTCAAATATTGCCAAGGGTGATACATGCACAATTACCAAGTTGTTGCAATACCAATTTTGTGGTCATGATGTAATATGGGTGGGGCCCGTTTCAATCCCATATAACCACTTAAAATAAAAAAAATTGCAAGTACAGAAAAACAAATTCATTCACTTATAAATTATGTTGCATTTACATACCTCTCGGTTATCATTCATTACAAAAGCACCAACTCCCACTTGATGTGAAGCTTTAGCAGGAAGTGTGCAAGGACTTTTAGGAATCCAATATACCATCATTACATAATTACTCTCTGCATGATGATACCAAAACCCCTCCTGAAGGTATAAAATAACATACACAATGGTTCAAAACGCAGAGAAAAACTAAATGACAAACATGCACAATGATGTTTTGAATAACCTTAGATAAATTACAATTTTAGAGAACATCCAATGATGCTTCTCTCTTCATAAGGAAAGCAGTTGAACTAAAAGTACATGGCCTACTCCCATACGCTCTGGGATCTTGAATGTCTTCCAAAGCTAGAAAAGGAACTTTTCTTGCCAAGTACAAAAGATTAATAAAATCATTTATGATATCAAAACCTCAGTAAGCATGCATCTGGTACGCTCATAATAAAATATTCTTGCCAATCATAGCTGCTTATTGTGTAAGGTTGCATCAGGATGCGAACATCATAATGGTTCAGAAAGTTGTAATAAGCTCAAATAATATGTGCATGTCTGGAGGACCATAACAACATAAATCACAAAATCTCACCTCAATCACCGCAGGAACAAGTTTTGCATGGTTCTTGGGTACTTTAATCCAAACCCCCTTCTTGCCCTATGTAGTCCAAAAAATTAATTTTTAATAATTTTAAAAGAAAAGAAAGGCAATATTAATTGTTTGCAACTTTCAAAAGTAATACATTCAATGTTTTAACTTTTGATAAAGAAGATATACAAACCAAAGGATCAAAAGTATATGACAAATAAAGAGTGGGATCTAAGCACACAAGTTACATTTCTTCATACTTATTTATCAAAGACATTGTCTAGTTGAACTAAGCTATAAAAGCATACTTAATTGAACAATGTTACAACGGTGATGATTACATATGTAAGCCAGATAATGATTAATAAATAGCTACTTGTGTGCATAAAGAAGGGGAAAAAAGAATAGAGTTCAGGCATGACAACATGATCATGAGAGTAAACAAAAGGACACTCGTCCATCATGGCCATGCATTGAGTTTGTACTTTATCTGAGAGTCATTGGGAATGTTGTAGTCAGCTTCTCCTAGCAAACCAACCATTAAATATTGCTTGCGCAATCCTTGTCGATCCTTGTTCAATCCAAGAACAAGTAATATAGTTTTGATAAATTTCTTATATTGATAAACCTCTCCAAACATTTAAATTGCAATTATATGTCGTTGAACTGATTTTTCCTTACATCTAGTCATAGTTGCTGGTTTACTGGCAGTATGTGCCTATGCAATTAGCTTCGATTGACATATCTTCATCTCTAGACTAAAACGTTTGAACAGAAAAGACATCAGATTTCTTTATTTCAAGCCAATAGAATGCCAAAATAATTATGTTTTTAAAAATGTTATAATGCAATATGTCACAATCATCTTCTAAATGATAAGGCAACATAAGTTGCTAGCATAAGTTGCATGACCTGCACTGAAGCAACTCACAGTAAGCCAACGAATAAGAATTGGCTCAACGTTTTGCAAAAGCTTGAAGAAAGCAAATAACCTACTGTAAAAAGGGAATTAGATAATTAAAATCTGGTCAAAATAGTGAACCGAATTCATGTTGAACTACACAACAGATACCCAAATGCTTAATTACATAACTTGAAATAGTTTTCATACTAGACATCCAAAAACAAGTACTACTTAAAACAGAAAAAGAAGAAATTCTAATGGGTAGAGTTTATTTTTCAAGATTTTCTGATTTATATCCCTGATAGCAGAGTCATTCTGTCAGATTGGACGAGTTTGAAAAAATTGTGTTAAGTCCCTGCAAGCAATATTACTGCATTTGACTTCCACCTCTATTCTATCAAATTTGTGTGGGAATCACTAAAATAGGCAATTTTCAGGCAAGGCAAGGACCTATATGGAAGGTGCACTTTTTTTTGTCTTTGGAGATTAGAAAATCACTGATCTCAGCCTTACCGGAAAGAAAGGCAATGGAAAACACAAAAAGATCAACATGGGGTCCAAAAGCATGGGATCTGAGCTCCTTACTAGAGAGAGAGAGAGAGAGAGAGAGATGACTTATAAAAAAACACAACTGTTTCAAAATACATGAGTATCAACAGGTTCTAAGAAAGAAAAGCAGCAGCAGCAGCAGTTTTTCATGTTAGAGGAGGAACTTTTGGAGACTTTTGAACTTGAATCATGCTTCCTCATGTGGACTGATGGTCAAAAGAAGGCAGAGATCTTTTTCCTGTTTTAAAACAAAAACTTTTCTTGTAGGTTTTTAGAGGATAGACATCCCTTTCTTATATCTTCATTATTATAGTTTTATTTCCTTTAATTGGGCTGACAAACAAAATCAAATTCATAACCATGTACTTGTGGATATGGGTCCTCAACCAAAAGCCCAATCTAGGGAAATGGCAACTAATAAAACCCCAAACAGAAAGATTTTGCATAAAAATGACTACTCTCTATGGAAATATGTGGATAGATTTAACAAACCAAAGGAGAAAAATTCTAGGATGGATGCCTAAGACATGGGAAAGTGGGATTGGAGTTCAGATCTTCTCTAAAATAACAAGCAAGTATAATATGCGATTGGAAAGGGAGAAAGACGAAGCCCATGTAACAAAGGCTGTTAGGAAGACCAAGCATAACCGGCCACAAAGGTCATAGGAAAAAAACCACCTAATATTTGAAGAATCTTGGAAGAGATTAAACATTAGAATTTTGGGGAAAAATATTTGATAATGGAGGAACAGATGAAATTGATAAATGTATTGCCCATTGCAGTTACGCATGTGGGATTTCTTTCAATGTTGTTCAATCAACATCTTGGAAGGACACAATGTGATGTGTTAATAAACCTCCTAAGGGGTACAAGTCCCCGTGTTTTAGAAAAATACTCACGATGGCAGCATCAGGCCCTTATTTCTTTAAACAATCAATGCTTCAGGCCAGAAGGAAAAATTCAGTGGATCGTAGATTTTCTCATCGACGCAGTTGAGGACATATCATCACCTCCCAATGTCATTCAAGTCATTTGAAACAATTTGCAAGCAGACAAATCCGTGGATGTCATTACTGAAAGCATACATGATCATATCTTTTAGACCTTGTCTGTTGTTTATAGTTTACATCTTGCTTTCAAAGCAATTGTGCTTGAAGCTGCCTATATTGAAGAATTATGTCAAACTAGAAAAAAAATTCAACAATTCATAAGAAATGAATAGCATGCTCAAGACAAGCAACATGCAAAGCTTCAGCATTCACATGTGGCAAAAACCACATTTGCATTCCTCTACATGATGTTAGTGTCTATGACTTGAAGTCTTCTTTGAGTGCCATGGTGGTTAGTAAGACGAGGGAAAATTATTATATGTATATATATAAGTGCAACGAAATCACCATCCCTTGTAATGAGGTTTGCTCTACCTGCTCCCATGCTTCTAGTAACCTTGCTTACAAGTTCTCCAAAGATCGCCAAGTTTGATTGAGCTTGCGTGGAGCACGTTGACTTTGCTCAAGAGGGTTGGAACAAGATTTGGTGTCATGTAAGTCATTGGCATTGCCTTATTTTCTTTAGAAATTTTAAAATTATCAAGTTTCTAGAAAGGCCATTAGATTCACCTAAATTTGCTTCTAAACTAAATCAAGTGCCTTGATGCAGGTTTGACTCATGGGCGTGCATGGTTTGAGAGTGGTTTTTATACATTTTAAAATCTTTTATCCATTCAAAATGAAGGAAAAAAAAGTAAAAATAGTTTCTCATCCATAAGTTTAGGACCAAGGTTATGTATGTATGGATTGGAGTATATGCAGGATTAAGACCTTGGAAACCTGGATATGCTTTAGTGAAATCATAAAGTTGAAATCTCAAGTTGGCTATGTTGTAATAAATTGTAAAGTTGAAACATAAGATCAGAATAAAACTTAGTCTACTACAGTAAACTCAAATATAAGACATGCAAAGGCATTGAAAAAAAATCAAAGCATAGCTTTTCAGCAAAGGGAAGGAAAGTAAATGGGAAAATTTTCCTCTCTTTCTCTCTCTCTCTCAATATATATCACTTTTAATACAAGATTTGACTCAAAATCATGCTTAATTGATGATTAATGTACCTAGTGCACTATATGTGTGGGAAGGAATGCAGTTTGCACCAGTACCCAAGTACCCAATACAAATGTCTCTAGGGTGTGAGCCAAAAATGGTCAAGTATATGCAACTAGACAATATAGAGTATATGCAACTAGACAATATAGATCAGGTTAGATGATATCCATAGGCAACCTCTTCCTTGCAGTAGTTATCTCCAATTTGCTTGCATGTTTAGTATAGGTGAAACATTCTCTTTTCCAAAAGCAGCTCTTTGCAAAGGCACAATACAATATGTGCAATTCTAATGGCAGCTTTTCAACATGCGTAAAGCATTTCACAGGTTATATTTAAGTTTCACGATTCATATTTAGGTTTAAGATTTTACTAGTAAGTTCTGAAACTATGAATTTTTTAATTTTTTTCAATTGGTTATATAGGATTGAATGGCCCCACCCATATTACATCATGGCCATTGTATTTCAACAAACCACATAATGATATTACAAATGGCAATTACACACATATCACTTAGCAAGATTTGAACCTAGATCTCCACATTGAAAGCCAAGCTTAATTTTTCACAATTGAACGTCCTTTTTTTTTCAAAATTTTATTGTCATCAAGTTTGAATTCAAATCCAAATCAGGTAATTAAATGTACTACAGAATCCTACTGAACAGGAATTTCTTTAGAGTTTTTGTTTCTTTCATTCATTATGAGGAATATTTCATTACATTCTTCTCAATGAGATTCTTGGAATAGACAAGTCCTGCTAAAATGTCCCTTTAGATGTCTTCAGCCTGCATACTGTATGCATTTCACTTCATCAAGCACTCCATTCACTTTTTTCCAAACATTATATCCTAAGATCTAGTCCATGTGTGTCCATTTCCTTGAAAAGGAATTTTCTCCTTTAACAATTGCCAATTACATGGTGCTTTCACAATAGCCTGTGTTGTGAAAGTTCTTGTATTAGACACTGTAATGCATGGTACTGTTGGTTACAAATCTGCCACTAGGATAGGATTTTAATCTATTTGCGCCCTAGATTCGCCCAGCAGATTGAAAGGCCGGAAGGAAGGAATGCCTTCCGCGCCAATCTCCGGAGAAGGCCGGCTTCCTATGTTTTCTCAATTGGGGGGTTTAGCTCAGAGTGCAGGAAAGAAATTATAAAGTACGGAAAGAAACATAAATATGCTTGTTTCGGGTGGGGAAGATAAGCAGCACAACAACTAACCAATCACTACTACCAACAACAATCAAAACAACGTATGTAGCAGAAACTATTAGAGCAATTCTATCCTATGTATCCTTTACTTCAGCATTCCAGATATACTTAATCACCAATACTGATATCCAGAAAAGCAGAATAGCAATAATCAGAAATATAAGCAACATGAGGCAGAAATACTTAATAAAGGCAGCATACAAGATAAACACAACTAATAGAGCCAAATATACTTTGCATTCAAAAGCAAGTGCACAGCTACAGAAGTTCCTTAGCAGTATATCCCCCTTCCACCCTTGTACAATGAAATAAGGCTGCTATTTATAGCGCAATTTTCCCCCCAATTACAATTTGGGCACGGAATCCCAGACCTGACAAAAGCTGCAAAAGCTGACAAAAGCGGCTGATGTTTGACCTCTGCGGACAAGGAATGTACTTGCAGCAAGGTCCACCTGAAAATATGGCAGCCACGTGGCAATCCGGTAGGTGAGAAATCGAGTCAGTTTGAATGGGGGCAGATGCGGTACAATCTGTCAGTTCACGCTCATCTGTCCTGTACCCTGGTGGCACACCTTCTGTCACATCTTGACCCGGATCCCAAGACCGAACACCTGTCAGCATCTGATGGGGGGAGAAAAACTGAGCTTAGAAGCTCATCCTTTGAAGCTTATCCTTTGTATTCTCTATCCCGCCCGACTGCGCACAAAACTGGAGCGCAGCCGGACGGCGCAGGGTGAAAACAGCGCAGTTGGGCGGGCCTTCGTGCCTTAGAATCTTTTCAGCAGCTCTTTCCTTCTCGTCCGATGGCGCAGCAAAACAGGAGCGCAGTTGGGCGGGGCAGCGCAGTCGGACGGGGTCCGACACTTAGAAACTTTTAGGTGCATTTCTTATCCTTCCGCCCGAGTGCGCACGAGAAGATGAGCGCAGCCCGACTTCGCTGCGAAGTCGGGCGGCTCAGTACTTAGAATATTTCCTGTTGTCTTCATAATGCCGCCCAAGTGCGCACCGTCTTCAGGGCGCCGTCCGACTTCGCTGCAAAGTCGGGCGGGCCCAACACTTAGTCAATTTTTTGCTATTTTTTCCATGAGGCCGCCCAGGTGCGCACCGAACTATGAGCGCCGCCCGACTTCGCTGCGAAGTCGGGCGGCCTCAGGACTTAGCCGATTTTCTGGGCCTAGACTTAACAATACTGCCCAGGTGCGCAAATGTAGACAAGCGCAGCCCGATTGCGCTGCGCAGTCGGGCGGATTCCAACACTTACAATATTTTTGGGCAAATTTGCCCACTCACAGAAACAATCAGAAACATGAAAATAGAAGATGGAGAACCAGAAATATGATGGCTGAAGAGTAGAAGGGACATGAAGAAGAAAGGGAAAGAAGAAAGAGGGAAGGCAAAGCAGCATCCTTACAAAATTTTCAAGACATGGCACCCCGTGCAAAATGTGGCAACATTCCTGGCGGCTCGCGGGGTGTCGAGCTCGCCTCGATGCAACGAACCAGGCCTTTATCCCTTGGGCACAAAGGCACTCCCGGCCCCTGCATCCTGCTGTTGCTGAGCCCCTTGCTTGGGTAGTTGTTCTTCCTCCTGTTCGCTCTCAGCAGTCTCTTCTTCTGTACCTTCCTCTTCCTCTCTCTCTGAGCCTGATTGCTCAGCGCCACTGTCCCCTTCCCGCTCACGGACGTGCTCATAAGCAGCCTTAGCTTGATCCCAAGCTGCTTCTTGGAAGGGCTCTAAGTCGCTGATATCCTTCAGCGCCCTTTTGAATGCCGCGACCATATGCACATCGATGGTGTCGTACCTCTCTCCCAGCTCCTGGAGGCAAGTATTGATCTTACAGAACTTAGACACCATCTGGGTCACCTGTGCCTCTTGGACTGGGTCAGTCCAGCCATCAATCTCGGAGGTGTCTGCCTCGTAAACCTACCAGTCCTGCTTTACTTGCTCCAGAGGCAGAAACTCTCCATCTTTGACAAAGCTCGGAAATCCGAGCGCAGAAAGAGTGTTAAAGGGGGCCAGGCAGATGTTCTTCTCATGGGTCAACACATCCAACATCTTTCTGGCAGCCCTAATCTTCTCAGATTTTTCAAAGTAATTTTGCAAGGTAACCCTTGCATCTGCCCAGTCTAGGGCAATCCGTGACATTGGTGGGAATCGGAGGCCCTTGCGCTCATACTCCTCAAGTTTTATCGCCAAGTCTAGCCATTGCCGCGCTTGACGTTCGGCCTCCTCTACCGTAGGCTTACCCTCGGCAGAAACTTCTTGTATCCTGGAGATGAAATCCAGGACGGATAGGGACCTGACAACATTGGCCCTGCAACCTGTCAGCAGGCCGACCCTCATCTCTTTGATCTTGTCCTTCGAAAAAGCGGCCGCCTGAGACGCCTTCTCTTCTAGCAGCGCCTGAGTCTGCTGGAGCTGATTCTGCAACTGGGCAACATGCACCAGCGCTGCTTTCTTATCCTCTGCTAGCTGATCAGCTGCTTTTTTCTGGGCTGCCGTCTCCTGCTGGGATGCCGCGAGCTGATCCTTCAACTTTTTTACTTCCTCCTGAGCGGACTCCAGCTGCGTAGTCGTCTTGGCCAGATTCTCCTCCAGCTGTCTTGAATCATTCTGAAGCTGATACAGCTTCTCCTGGGTTTCGAGCCGCTTGACGAGGAGATTGTCAGTTCTTCGGCGGATCCCGTTTATTTCGTACTCCTCGCTTATATCGTCAAAGCTCTTCTCCTTGATCCGGTGCTCATAGTCCGCCTCGGTCATCTCCTGGAGGGGCTTCTTGACTTTAGGCACCAACTTTTCTGTTCGGAGCACCCTTCTGTCCAAGTCATACTTGGTGCGCTTCACTGGTATGGCAATCTCCTCGGCCCTTCTCTTCTTTACGCCCTGGAGGAAAGCAACAGAACCTCCTGCGGCCTTCGCAGCTAAGGGCTGATCATCCGTGACTTGCAGCTGCTTATCCATCAGCTCCAATTCTGCCAACATGGGGTACGCCGAGGCCAAATCCTGTTGCGGCATCCTCCCTGAAAACAATGAGGCGGGTGGTACGCCAGAAGACAAGGCCGCTCTTGAGGGCGACCGGGACCTAGGGGAAGTGGGCGGTTGCTGAGGAGGTGGAGATGGGGTTTGGAAGGCGGTATCGGCGGCGGGTGAGCGGCTTGGGGACGGGGAGACTGCTTCAGTGCTAGCCGCGGGAGAGAGACCTAGGGTTTGACCCAGGGTTTGGAAAATATTGGGGTCTTGGGCGAAGCGGCCAAAGGAGCGAGGGCTGTGCTGGGACTGCGTGATTGGTGAAGAGGACGAGGCAGCTAAAATGTGCCCAGATGCGGAAGATGAGGGCGTAACAACAGGGCTAGCTGGGGTTTGTTGCACAGGGGAAGAGGACGTACCTGCGTGCTCCGCCTGAGCTGGTGCTTGAATGACTCCCGCGGCCCAGGCCTCTGCCTCTCTCTGAGGACTATCCTCGACCGAGATTATTTCACTTGCAGCTGCACTCGTTCGTGGGGCCACCACTGTCTGTTGCGCAACCTCCTTTTTGGGCCGCCTTTCTTTAGTTTTTTCGCCCCTTTTTCTTTTCTTCTGTTTTGGAGCGGTTGTTTGCTCGGGAGGAGCAGAGGCGGTTGATACGTCAGGGGCCGGGGTGCCTACGGTGAATTTGTACTTGGGCCTTGTCGGATCTGTGCCCTCTACTGCTGCCTCGCTGGCTGACTTTTCGGGCTCCTTCTCTGTCTGAGGCGACTTTTCAGGCGTTGAGGACAACATTGGGCCCACCTCCTTGCCTTTTGACGCTTTGCTGTTGGACGTCTTTCGAACGGGAAAATGCTGAGGAGGGGGCTTCCTCTTATACCTTTTCCGGGCGCCTAGGGGAACGTAATCTCGGAATACGAACGGCTGCCACTTGTCAGCGTATTTATCATACAAGGTGGAAAACTCATCGTCTATGGCCAGCGTCTTCTTTTCTGATTTGTCGTGCCGCGTGCGACACCTCATTTTCCAACATTCGATGATTTTGTCTTTTGTCCAGCCCAGGTGCGCCACCTTCGCGAGCAGTCTTCTGAAACCAACTGATCCCGGTTTGTGATCATCATTGTGCTCGGGATCATAGTCTACTTCCACACAGTAAAAATCATGCCATGGTGGCCACGACTGCATCTGCTCAATGTGCCATTCTAGGTCTGCCCCTGTCTTATTACACCTTTCTTCCATGATTTCCGCCCGCGGGCAGACGTGCACGAATTTTCCCCTTACCCCGATTGGGTCATATTTCCAGCGTTGCGGCAACTACACCAGGCCCAAGTTGAGGAGGGTCTGCTCTAGGTATACATGCTGCCCAATTTCGTGGACCTCAATGTCTCCCCAGGTAAAAGGATACTTGAAGATGTGACCCCTCTTCTTTCCCTGGCCGAATTCTTCTTCAACGCAGTCCATTTGCCGCGCTGCCTCGAGGCCAAAGTGATATTCAGTACAAAAATAGGGCAGCAGGAATGGCTTCCCTTTAAACCCGTAAATTCTGATGATGATGCCCTGGGTCAACCGGAAAGTATCCCCAAATTTGCTCCTTGACAGGTACCTCGTCATAACATGAGGAGGGCGACTCGCCTTGCCGTTGAAAAGTGCCAGGGTCATACCCAGAAATTTGAAATTAAAGTCATAATATGACCCCCTCCTATACAACAGTTCCGTCCACTCATATACTGGCAGCGGCGCGCCCTGCTCATCCACTTTCTTAAGCCCGACGATATTCATCCGGTAATGCATGTGGTACAGGCACAACCATACAAGAAATGAGCAGTGCCTGAATTTCGTCGCCTTCTTCTGCTGTATCTTCACCAGACTTGAATGAATGGCGTACGCCACCCAGTCTGCCCAATCGAAATAGATTGGGCGCCTTCCGCTTTTTAGGGCATTGGGGTCATACAACTCCCCATGCAGAATACATTCTGCGAGCGCCAGCTGGTACGGGTGCACTTCTGCATCAGTGCCGCAGCCCAGAACCCAGGCAAGAATAGTATAGATATACTTGCTGTTGAAATTTGCCAGGGGTATAGGACCCGACGGCCATTTTGCAGCCGGCAGTGGACACTTCAGCTCTGAATTAAGAAACTCCCTCATCCTTTTGCCTTGGCTGAACCTGCCCGCTTGCTCTTCCAAATTGATCTTCCTGACAATGGCGTTCGGGTCAAATTCGAGCCCCGGCGCGAAAGCTGGTTGTACGCTCTCCTTGAAGAGGGTAAACAGCACCCTCCCTTGGCAGTCGCAGACCTGCCGGGTGGCTGGTTTGTAATATGTTGCAATTGACTCGACCAGCTCTGGGCAGTGGTGAACAGGAGGGCACAAGAACCAATAAAGGTTCGACCTGTAGGCGGCCCCGAGATGGTGTGAGGGCGACACCTTGTCTGCCCATTCCTTGACATTAGGGCGCAGCTTTGTGATACTAATGGAGTAATCGCCGTCTCTGTACTCGGCCAGGCGGTCTATGGGCGGCGGGGGAGGACCTTGCTTCTTGGAGCTTCTCGCCCTGGATTTTCCTCTTTTCTCTTTCGGCGCCTCACTTTCATGAGCGCCCGAGTCGGTCTGCTCCTCAGGTTCCTGCTCTGAATCACTAGGGTCCGCCTGCATGGGCGCTTTCCCTTTGTCTGTACTCGGCCTCTCACTCATGGCGCTGGGAATCAATAGAAATTACAGCTGTAACTTAGTAAAACTTCGCACTTTCTCCTCTTTCACAGCGCAGCTCGAATTCACTTTGGTAATTCTGATGCTCTGAGTAAGTAAGAAGCCTTTTTCTAAAAATGGGGAAAGCAGCATTAATGGCGCGAGGGGAATTTAAAGTTCTTTGCCCGAAGTGGGTGAGAAGCGCCGTTATTCCTCGGCGGCCGCGTGTGGGATCCACTGTTGGAAAGCGCTTTTTCAATTATGACATCTGCTTCGAAAATTGCGCAATCATTCCTTAAAGTCTTCGAAACCCATGCTTTTAATGACGTCATGGGTGCCAACTGGGCACACGCTTCGAGGCATTTAACTGGGGGAGCGTGCTGTAAAACCTTAGGCAAGCTAGCAAATTTTTAAAACTCCCCGACCAAGTGCGCCCAAAAAACGAGCGCTGTCCGACTTCGCACTATGGAAGATGCGCCCTTGGGAGGCCAACACTTAGAAATTTTTCCGTTATACACCATGCCTCTAGGACGCGCCCGTCGGAGTGCGCAAATTTTTGTGTGCGCAGTCGGGCGGCGCAGGGAAAAATTGCGCAGTCGGGAGGGACACTTAGCCACATTTTCATTTTCTTGCTTTGTTCCCGTCCAGTTGCGCTCAAGATAGGGTGCGCCGTCCGACTTCGCTGCGAAGTCGGGCGACTTCCCCAACACTTAGAAAAATCTTTGAGCCCTTTTCTGCTTGCTCTTGCCTTGGAACCTCCCGACGTCGCACAAACTTAAGGGCGACGCCCGACTTCGCTGCGAAGTCGGGTGACTTTTCCTGCCTTAGTCATTTTTTGGGACTGCCATGCACCTTTCTTTTGAGGACGTTCAGCTCTCTTTTTTGAATAAAAGCAGGAAACTAACTTGAAAGCAATATTTACATTCAGAAATAAAACTGAACTGCAAGACATAAAAATATGTACAAGGGGAAAACCTTTGGTAACCTTTAGTGGTAGTAGGCTTTCAGATGAAAGCCATTAACGGGGATCGGGAGGATCTGACCCTCCATGTCTCTTAACACGAATGCATTGAACTGTTTTACCCGGGCGACTTGGTAGGGGCCTGTTGCCACATGTTGCACGGGGTGCAATGTTTTCAATTTTATAGCAGTGATGCTCTTCCTTTTCCCTCTTCCTCTATTTTCCTTTCTTCTTCTCTCCCTTTCTCTCTCTTTCCTACATTCTCTTTTTCCCCCCCTTTCTTGGAGCCCCTCAGTTGGATCTCAAATTTGGCAGCAGTTGCCCTGAAAAATGGCTAAAATGGCCGAGGCTGAAATTCAAGAAGAAGCTGAAGCCGAGGTCGGCGGAGCTGAGTACGAAATAGAAGAGGCCGAGGAAGAAGAGGCATCTGCATCCTCGGAAAGTACTGACACTGAGTACACAACCGACGGCGGAGAAGAAGAAGAAATGGCTGCTCAACAACAGAATGACGATGATCTCTTCCCGGCGGTGGACTCTACGGGGCCCTTGGCCCTGGTCGGACAGCAAGTTGTGCCCCCTGCTGCTTTAAAGTCTATCCCTACATACGACGGCTACGGCAAGACGGCGTACGAGCACATCCAGGACATCCTTGCCCTGGCCGCATTACATTCCATTACCGATGAGAGTGTGAAGACCCGTCTGCTGGCCCTTTCCACGAGGGGAAAGCTTCTCTCCTGGTGGAGATCAGCGCCGAGAGGGATCCATCACAGGGTGGCCCCAGCTTGCCAGAAGGCTCGTGAAAGGATGCAACGAGTCTGCTGACCCTACTTCTTTCCTGCATCAGTTCCAAAGTATCCAGAGACACCCTCAAGAGGAGGTGTCTGACTTTAACATCAGGTTTGCGAGATCCTGGAAACGGGTACCTCGCGAACTTCGGCCTTCAGCTGGCATGGCTGCTCACTACTATCTGAGATCCTTCAACTCAGACATATGCCTCCTGCTGAAGATTGCCAGAATAGACGAGTTTCCTGCTCTGTACGAGGCTGCCCAACAAGCTGAAGCTGACATTATTTCTATCGGCAGACTCCCGTCCAGGGTGCAGGAACCCATTCATCCTGACTTCCCCAGATCCCAGTATCCTCCTGCTTCTGGTGGTGCGCCGTCCACATCAGGGCAGCAACCCCAGCAGCAGTGGAATCCGGCGCCGGTCGTAACTCCTTACGGCCCGCCTCAATTGCATTATCCTCACCCGCCTCCTCCTGCTCCGCATTTTCCAGCACTTCCTGCTCCCCCTCAATACGCACCTTATTCCAACCCTCCTCCATTAGCCGCATTGCCTCCACCGGCACAGTTGCCGCCTCCTGACAGTAGCATTCAGAATACAATCCTCCAGGAGGTGCGGGCTTTGGCCTCAGGATATCATGCCATGTCCAATGACATGACCGCTGTGAAGAAGAAGCAGGCCCAGATGGACCTCGCTCCTAGGAGGCCATATGCGCCCCCGGCGCTGACAAAAGACAAGCCCCCGGAGCACCAGTTGCAGAGGCGTCCGCCTCCGAGAAATCCTGCTATAGAAGACCCGCCTGGTCCTTCCGACCAGGTTAACTGGTGCACTACGTGCAATGACCCGCATTCGGAGGAAGACTGCACATTGCACCAGCACTACATCCAGACTTTGGCCGGCAGCGCCATAGAGGACGATGAACTCTACATGATCCTGGACGGCGAAGCCAACTTTGCCCTCCCAGAGGAGAATCTAGTGCCGCCCGCCAAGGAAGAAAAGAAAACTGCAGATGCTGCCAAGCCTTTGCAAGTTTATGCCAGAAGAGAAAAACCGCAGCCCGGTGGGCTGCCACCGTACAAGCGGCTGTGGCCCTACACAGCCCAGGAGAAGGCATCCAAAGATAAAGCTCCGGCCAAGCCTTCTTCGGCAAAGGCTGCCCCTGTTCCAGCCAAGCCTCCTATAGCAAAAGCTCCAGTTCCGGCTAAAGCTCCCGTACCTCGGCCTCCAGCTGAAACCAAAGAACAAGCCCGGGGAGAAGGCTGAAGTACCCGTCTCGACCAAGAGACGGCGAGTTGAGGCTACCCAGCGATGCCGGACGAAGTATGAGCCGGCAAAAGAAGCAGAAGGAGCTAGTACCTCGAGCTACGACATAGTAGACGAGTTGAAAAGAACACTGCTAGAATTAGCATGTATGATGCTCTTCTGCTCCCAGGCCAAGTGGATCTGCTGCAAGAATCTCTGAAGAACATGAAGAGCGGCAAGCAGATACAGCCCGCTGTCCTGGTTCAACCTATGACAGTCTCAGCCACTGGGAAGAACAGACCGCCTCCCTTTTATCTGTCTTTACGGATGCAAGGGCACATAGTTCACAATTGCATGGTGGACTCTGGTGCTTCCACGACTGTGATGCCGAAGGCCGTCTGCGATGAGATCGGGATGGAGTACACACGGAGCAGCCAAGGCGTGCTTGCAATTAGACGGCACCCCTGTCAAGACAGTTGGTGTCATAAAGGACATCCCTATCCGGCTGCACAAGGCTCTCGACATCGTGGTCATCCAAGAGGTCGTGGTTGTTGACCTGGCTCCCTACTTCGGCATGTGTCTCTCTCGGGAGTTCACTGCGAAGTTGGGCGGGTACTGTCTCTAGACTACTCACACATGGAAGTGCCCTTCAAAGGAAGGAGACTGAAAATTTTCAATGAGAAGCCTTCCACCTTCCTAGTAGAGAAGATACCGGAGGAGAGTTGGACTGCATGGTTCAGTTGTCGGAGGAAGAGGCTGGTGACGATAGAGCTGGCGAGCAAGCCTTCGAAGTGCTACAGCTTGAAGATGAGTTCTCTTTGCGGGACTTCAACGCCGTAATTGAGACAGAGCAGGGCTGTTACTCCATCGTACAGCCCGAGAGGCTTGACAAGTCAGCTGCAAAAGAAGTAGGACCTGCACCTGAGAAGCTGTGGAAGCTTTTCTTTGACGGCGCGCGATGCAAAAATGGCGCCGGTGCAGGGGTGCTTCTGGTTTCTCCGACCGGAATCCAGAAGGACTATACCTACAGGTTGGCACTGGAGCTGCACTAACAACTCGGCGGAGTACGAAGCCACTGTGCTTGGGTTTGCGAAAGGCGGAGAGGCTGGGGATCAAACACCTGCAGATCTTTGGAGATTCAGAGCTGGTGTGTCACCAGGTTACGAACAAGTGCGCCTCCAAACAGCACTATCTTAGAGCGTACCGCAACCGGGTGTGGGACCTGATGGAGTCGTTCGACTCGTTGAATGTCAAGGCGATATCGCGTGAGAAAAACAAACACGCTGACATTCTGGCGTCTGTTGGAGCCAGGTACGTTCCGGCTGATGACGTTGTCCAGAAACCGAAGCCGGTTCGCACTATTTACAGGCCTTCTGTGCCTGATAAGGACACCCACTGGCAGGTGTTCAGTTGTGACGAGGAGATCGTCACATTTTTGGTTAACGAAGTTGGTTCAATCGAAGGTAGAGACCTTGATGACGAGCAATATGAGGGGTTGATACAGTTAAAAAATAATCATGTCCCAAAAGGAGTGATTACATTGGAGAGTCTGTTTGATCAGAATGACAGAGCAATATCTCACAGGATCAAAGTAGACCCGAAGCAGTATGCCGACCTGGAACTTGAACCTGGTAAAACTATCAAGGTCGGAACAGGTCGCACGTCGGAGGAACTTGAACGAGATCAGATCACTGTGCCAAGAGTTCCCCGACATCGTGGCCTGGTGCTACGAGGATTTGAGGGGGTATGACAGAAATGTCATCCAGCATACCATTGAGCTAGAGGATGGCGCCAAGCCATTCCGACAGAAGCAGAGGGCCGTAAATCCGAAGATTGAGGCCATGATGAAAGCCGAGCTCTTGAAGATGTTGGAGGCCAAAATCATCTACCCCATCAAACATTCATCCTGGGTCGCGAATTTGGTGCCCGTGAGGAAAAAGAATGGCGACATTCGTCTACGTAGTCGACTTCGAAACCTGAATCGGGCTTCCCTCAGGGACCACTATCCGCTTCCCCAAATCGACCGGATTCTACATATCGTTCTCTGGAGCCCGAGAGATTCTCACTTTTAGATGGATTTTCCGGCTACAACCAGATTTGGGTCAAAGATGAGGACCAGCATAAGACGGCGTTCACCACCAAGTGGGGGACGTTCGCCTATCAGCGCATGCCTTTTGGCTTATCCAATGCTGGTGCCACATTCCAAAGGGCCATGGACCTGGCCTTCCGAGAGCTGCTCAATAAGATCATTGTTATCTACCTTGATGACATGGTGTTTTCTCTCACCAAAGAGGGGATCATGTTTCCCACCTACGGCAAATATTTGAGAGGTGTCGAGAATTCGGCATTTCTATAAACCCGAAGAAGTCTGTCTTCGCGGTAAAAGAAGGAAAGCTGTTGGGACATGTCATCTCCGAGGAAGGCCTCGCCATTGACCCCGACGAGAGCGAAGCCCTCCTTCGCTTGCCGGCCCCATCGATAAAAAAGGGCTGCGAGTCCTTCTTCGGTCGGATTAACTCGTGCGGAAGTTCATTCCGGACTTCGCACGGGTGATCAAGCCTATGGCCGAACTGCTGAAAAAAGATACAATTTACGAATGGACTGATGAGAGAGAGCAAGCCTTCGAGGAAATCAAGGCTCGAATTGCGCAAGCTCCGGTGTTGACAAACCCGGACTACTCCAAGGACTTCATCCTTTATGCAGTGGGAGAACCCGAAAGTTACGGTGCAGTCCTAACTCAGAAGGGAGACGATGGCGAGGAGCGCCCCATAGCGTTCCTGAGCCAAGTGATTCAGCCGCATGAGGAAAAGTACAACTTTATAGAGCGGCAAGTTCACGCTGTTATGAAATCCCTCCGAAAGTTCAGGCATTTTGTCTCCCAGAGCAAAACGAGTGTCTTTGTGATTCACCCGGACGTTCGAAGCTTCATCATACAAGGAGAACCGGGTCACAAGAGAGCGGGATGGATTGCAAAAATCCAGGAGTTCGACATCGAAGTGCGGCCCACCAAGCTTATCAGGGGCCGAGCCTTGTGTCAGGAATTGGCCCGAAGCGGCGTAGCCGGCATCTCCGCTTGTAAGTGGGAGGACACGGCGACACGCATCTACCTAGCCAACTCCTTATCGGAGGGGAGTGATTGGACGGATGAGCTGGTGAGATATTTCTGCACTGGAAGATGTCCAGATCACCTGAACGCCTCACAACGAAGGAGATTTCGGCTAGGTGCACTTAAGTACACTCTTCGCCCCGAGGGGCTTTACTTCAAAAACATCGACGGCATCCTGTTGCGGTGCGTCAGAAAATCAGATCAGCCCAGGGTCCTCGGAGATTTTCATTCCGGGATGCCTGGGGGTCATCATTCCGCAAGGCCTACGGCCTTAAAAATAATTAGAGCTGGGTACTATTGGCCCACTCTATTTACAGACGCTCATGCGGTCTGTTCCAAGTGTGATCAATGCCAGAGGTTTGCTGGCAGAAACAGAAAAGCACCCCTGCCCCTTCAACCGATTCAGGCCGAGACTCCGTTCCAGCAATGGGGTCTAGACTTCATTGGGGTGATTTCGCCTAGTTCCTCTGCCGGACACAAGTTTATTCTTACAGCCACCGATTACTTCACACGGTGGGCAGAGGCAATCCCGACCAAGAACGCAGACCAAGAAACGGTCATCAGGTTCATTGAGAGTCTGATTACTCACTTCGGGGTTCCAGAGTCAATTGTGACAGACAATGGTCCGGGATTCGCAGGCGCTGTACTCACGGAGTACAGCTGGCAAACTTGGCATCTATCACAAGATGTCTTCTAATTACTACCCGCGGGGGAATGGCCTTGCCGAGTCTACTAACAAGAACCTCCTGAAAATCATCCGGAGGACCATTGACAGAAACAAGCGGACTTGGCATTTACTCCTGAACCGGGCGCTGTGGGCGGACAGAGTTTCATTCAAGAAATCCATCAAAACGTCCCCCTATGCGCTCGTCTATGGCAAAGAGGCTGTCATGCCATCCCACATTGAAATCCCTGCCCTATGGATGTTGGACGAAGACAGGAGCAGTGGAGACCCGGTGGACGACAGACTGTGCCAACTCCTGCAGTTGGAAGAAGACAGAGAAAAAGCATACCAGGCCTTCACTGATCATATTGCAGCCACTCAAGGCTGGTTTGCAAAAGGCACCACTGCCCGAGTTTTTAAAATCGGGGACCTGGTGCTGAAGTGGGACTCATATAAGGCGAAGCCGGGCAATCACGGGAAGTTTGATGCTCTGCGGGAGGGCCCTTATCAGATTGCCCGGGTGAACCAGTTCAATGCCTATGTACTTCGGGATATGGAGGGTCAGCTCCTACCTATCCCTGTTAACGGGTTCCACTTAAAAATTTACCGCTGCTGAAGGTGCCCGAGTGGCCCTTCTTTGTAAAAATTTCCCTTATGCATTTTTGTTTTCCAGCATGTACAGTTTCCAGCTTTCAGTTTTTTATTTTTTTTGAGCCTAAGCTGCGACATGGGAGAGAATACAGACTTCGCAGCGAAGTACGTTGTCGCCCTCGGAAGGGGCGAAGTTCGTGAAGGGGCTGCTTGAGTGAAGAAGAAAGCAAAAAACGTCTAAGTGTTGGCCGCTGCCCGACTTCGCAGCGAAGTCGGGCTGCGCGCCAGCAAAAAAGCGAAGTTTGAAGGGAGAAAAACTGCAAGGGCACGAAGTGATCGGACTGCGCTCAGTTTTGAGCGAAGTCCGACTTCGCGCGAAGTCCGGCTTGCGCGCGAAGTACGAACTGCGCGCAGCTCGCGCGCGAAGTGCAAACTTCGCGCGAAGTTCGAACTTCGCCCGAACTTCGGGCGAAGTCCGAACGCGCTCTATTTTTTTAGCGCAGCTCGTGCACCCGGTCCCAAGAGGCAGTAAAGTTCTAAGTGTTCGCCTCTCTTCCGAAGTTTGCAAAGGGCCGGACTGCGCTCAACCCTCGGGCGCGGTAAGAAAAGAAAAGAGAAAGTCTCAATGCAAGTCGCAGTTCGGACTGCGCCCGATTTCGGGCGAAGTCCGACTGCTGCTGGCGAAGTCGGATCGCGCCCAACTTTGGGCGAAGTCCGATTGCGCCTTGTTTTCTGGGCCAGCTTGGACAGTTGTTTAAAAAAAAAAATGAATAAAATATTCTAAAAGCTCCAAGCTGGGCCCAAGGCGCATTGCGACCGTTTTGAGATGGGTTTCCGCGCCAAGGGTTTTTTCTTGAGCAGTGTGCCCAGATTGCGGCAGTGACGTCAGCCATGGCGCAGCGTTCAAGATAAATTTAATGATTGCACAGTCCTCAATGAAAAGTGCAATCAAAAAAGCATGGCACGGCAGCCGGGATACCTTTTTCAAAACATTCTCCTGCGCGGCCACCCAAGAAACATAACTCCTTCACTTGCCAGCCGACCTACCCCCTCCTGCGCGACATTAATGACGCTGTCATTATCTAGAAAAGGGGGTCAGATGCATCCAGACATGCCAAACTACGCAGATTATTCCTGTGACTGTGCAGATTATTCCTGTGACTGCGAAATCTGCTGCAGACGCCCTGAATTCGTAATTATTGTTGTTTCGGAGAGATGGACAGAGGAAAGATGCCAATGCCAGCGCAATCCAGCGAAGGGTGCGAACCCGAAGATTTACCGCGGCCAAGTGTTTTCAGAAGTGAAACACCGCCGGAGCGAAAGTCAAAGTCCCGGCCAAAGAAAGTACGGCGTGGGCAAGCCCCACCACCTCCGGTAAATTACGGCGGGATACAAGGACGGCTCGTTTTCTATGAGCCTGACTAAGCTGCGGACAAATGTGGAGAGTTGGGCTGACAAGGTTTCGCCCTCTCACCATTTCGGAGCGGCGTACAAGTCAAACCTTTTCCGGTTCTTGTGCCCTCCTGTCCATCAATGCCCGGAGCTGGTAGACCTGATTGTCAGACATTACAGACCAGCTACCCGGCAAATTTGCAGCTCCAGCGGTAAACCCTTGTTCGCGCTGCGCAAGGAGACTGTCCAGCCAGCTTTCGCCCCAGGGTTGGAGTATGACTCCAGCACAATCGTCAGAAAGATAAATCTGGGCGAGCAAGCGGGACGCTTCACGCATACAAAACGGATGAGGGATTTCCTCAATTCAGAGCTGAACGCCCCGCTTGCAGCTGGACAGTGGCCAACCGGCCCCATGCCCTTGGCGAGGTTTCAGAGCAAATATTTATACACCATTCTGGCATGGATCCTCGGCTGCGACTCTGATGAGCTGGTACAGCCGTACCAGCTAGCAGCTGGCAGAATGTCTCTGTGTGGAGAATCCTACGAACCGGCAGCGCGAGAGAAGTGGAAAGCGCCCCATCTTTTTCGACTGGGCGGATTGGCTTGCATACGCCATCCACTCCAGCCTGGTGAAGCTCCAGAAGAAGCAGTCCATTGAATTTCGGTTCAGTTCTGTCCTAGCTTGGCTATGTTTGTATCATTTGCACTCCCGGATGCCGATCCCGAACCTGAAGAAGGTCAACGAGAAGGGAGAGCCACAGCCCGTCTATGGCTGGACGGATGACCTATACCGGAAAGGGTCTTACTACAAGTTTAACTTCAACTTTATGGGATTGGTCATGTCAGTCTTCAGCGATGGCGAGATCCCTCGCCCCCCGCGGGAAATGACGAACTCTTTGCTGAGTCAGAAGCTCGGGGACGTTTTTAGACTGACGCAGGGGATTGTGGTCAGAATCTACGGATTCAAGGGCAAACCTCATCTGCTGCCCTACTGGTGCACGGATCATCAGTTTGGGATGGAGGTTGCCCGTCAGATGGATTACGTTGAGGAGGAGTTCGGCCTGGGAAAGAAAAGGGGCCAGATTTTTCAATATCCTCTTTCCTGGGCGAACGTTGAGATTTCCGAGGTAGGACAGCATGTCTACCTCGAGCGGGAGCTTTTTGACATTGGTCTGATTCTGCTGCCGCAGCGCTGGAAGTACGACCCGTACGGGATAAGGGGAAAGTTCACGCATCTCTGCCCCGGGCGGATATAATCGAAGACAGATGCGATGTGGTCCATGTTGACCTTGGTGGGAAATTGACTTGATGGAAGCTTCGCCTCCGTGGCAGGATTTTTCCTGCGAGGAGGTAGCATATGACCCCAAGCGAAACCCGGACCACAAGTTCTCTTCTCCGGGGTTTAAAAAATTCATCTCCAAGATAGCGAGGCCTTAAGCGGCCAAAAGAAAAGATTATTGAATCTTTGGAAGATGAGGTGCCGCACGCGACACGACAAATCCACCGGGGAGAAATCTGGCCGTTGATGACGACTTTTCAGTTCTATATGACCCGGCACCATGACAGCTGGCGGCCGTTCGCATATCAAGATTACGTTCCCCGAGGTCCCTTTGAGGGTTATAAAGGAGGGTCTTCCTCCCAACGGTTGTACACTTCGGCAACTGCCAGCGCGGGCCCAGCAGACATCCAAGTGGACCCAATGCAGCCCGTGGCTTCCAAGGTGGTGCACGAAAAGGCGCGAGAAACCGATCAAGTCAACGCACGAGGTGACCCTTCGAGGCACAAAGGCGCCGAGCACCACCGGAGAGCGGACCGGTTGCGGCGGACCTTACGCAAGTCAAACCCCGGTACAAGTTCACCGTGGGAACATCGGCGCCTGCTTGCACTGCTTCATCTCCTTCCCCCGATCCGGCCATTGTTCCGAGAAGAGAAGAAGAGGAAGAGAGTTGAAAAGATCGAGGCGACCCTAGTCGACGGTGCGGCGACCGATCGCGAGCCGCGGCCGCGTTCGGCCGCTCCGAGAGCGTGTTTCTGCGGGCGGTCCCGAGCCGGCCGCCGGAACCGGAATCGCGAGACATCCATCCAGCATCGGCTCAGGCGGAGCTCGCAGGTACGTTTGCTGCCCCACTCTCTCTGGTCTCATCTAGCCCTACTCCTACTCCATCTCCCGCTCAATCCGAGCAAGCCGTGGCCGCATCTTCCTCCCCGTCTCCACACCCTTCTAGCGGCCCCCATTCTTTCGACCAGTTTGCTCAGAACCCCAACGTTTCCCTATCTCTGAGTCAAACCCCAAACCCTTCGCCTGAGGTTAGTCCTTGAAGCCGTGCATTCACCGTTACATCCACCGCCTCAGCCGCTTGAAACCCTTTCAGCATCAGCCGCTCCCATCTCCACTTCCCGGTCGCCCTCAGAAGCGGCCGATCCTTCCAAAGTCCGTCCGGTTCCTCCTGATCCCATTCCCGCAGGAGAGACGTCTCAGCAGAACCCTAGGCTGGGGGAACCAGACTTCATGGACGACCTCCAGAATACGGACGACTTGCCTGCGGCAACGAGAGCTGTAGAGTACCCTATCTCTTTCCTCCAAAACCTGAAGCGGAGGAGACTGAAGAGATAGCCGCCCCGGTAAAAGCGCACCAAGTTTAACTCGAGAGGAGAGTGCTTACAACGAGAGAAGATAATCCCGAAAGTGAAGAAGCCTCTCCGGGAAATGACCGGGGGCGGACTACGAGCTCCAGGACAAAGGAGAAGAGCTTTGACGATATCGACAAGCAATACGAGATTCGGGGAATCATTCGTAAAGCGGATAATCTCCTTGTCAAGAGTGCGGAGGAACGGGGAAGAGCTTTTCGGGTTGCGGGATAAGACAAGACAGCTTGAAGAGGACCTGTCCGGGTCCAGCGAGCAGGCTGGAGCGGCGCGGCGAGAAATAGATGAACTAAAAGCCCGGCTGGCCGCTTCTCGGCAACAAGCCGCAACGGAAAGCAGGCAGCCTTGGAGCAGATTTCTCGGCTCCGGGAGTCTTTGAAACGAGCGCGATCGCAATCTGCGAGAGAGAGCATCTCAAGCGACGGTCTTTTCGAAGAGCAAAGTTAAGGGGATGCGGGCTGATCTGCTGCGGGGATGCAAGCCCCACACGTATAAGGCTATGTCGGTTATGGATTTCGCATCCAGAATTCAAGAAGTTTACGCCGGGAAAGCCTGTGGTAGAGGAGGCCGAACGCCAGGCGAAGCAATGGCTGGACACGGCAATAAATCTTCGGGAGCGCGAGCGCGATGGCCTCCAATTCTCCCCCATGTCCTCATTCGCTGCAGAATGGGCAGATGCAAGGGTAACCTTGCATAAATATTTTAAGAAAGTAGAAGAGGTGAGGGTTGCCAGACGAATGCTGGACGCATTCGAACATGAAAGAGACATTTGTATGGCTCCCTTTCACGCTCTTTCTGAACTAGGGTGCCCGGGCTTTGTTGAGAATGGTGAGTTTCTCACCCATGAGCAGGTGAAAAAGAATTGGCGGTCCTTTGAGGCGGATACGAGCTGAGATTGATAGGCTGGGTCGAGCCAATTCAAGAAAGTCAGGTCACCCAGATGGTGTCCAAATGCTGCAAGATCAGCTCCTACTTCCGGGAGCTAGGAAAAAGATACCTCACCATCGACCTGCACGCGGTCGCTGCTTTCCACGCAGCATTAGAAGAAGTTGCTGACCGCCGGCCATTCGAAGCAGAAGCCTGGGGCCAAGCCCAGGCCGCATACAACCGCATCTGCGAGGCAGAAGCAAAAGCTGGAGAGCCTTCGGAAGATGGTTCTGAGGAGGCAACTGACGAAGGTGAATCTGAAGAACAGTTGCCGCGAGGAGAACGGCTAGAGCAGCAAAAAGCAGGGGAAGCAAGTTCCTCTGCACCCAATGGATGAAGGCATGGATTCTTTGCGCCGAGGCGAGCTCGACACCCCGCGAGCCGCCAGAAATGTTGCCACATTTTGCACGGGGTGCAATGTTTTCAATTTTGTAGCAGTGCTGCTCTTCCTTTTCCCTCTTCCTCTATTTTCCTTTCTTCTTCTCTCCCTTTCTCTCTCTTTCCTACATTCTCTTTTTCCCCCCCTTTCTTGGAGCCCCTCAGTTGGATCTCAAAGTTGACAGCAATTGCCCTGGAAAATGGCTAAGTGTTGGTGCGAAGTTCGCACTTCGCCCAATTTTGGTGCGAAGTTCGCACTTCGCCCAGTTTTGGTGCGAAGTCCGACTTCGCCCCTCTTTACGGGCGCACCTTGTAGCGGTGGCGGGCTGGCGAGAAATAATGACTAAGTCTTTGGAGCGAAGTCCGTACGGCGGCGGAAATCAGCTTTCACTGTGCGCGGTCCGACTTCGCGGCGAAGTCGGAGTGCGCCCTTGACGAGTGCGCGATGAGGAAACAAACTCGGAAATACACCCAAGGCATGAAGGCCTTCCCGACTACGTTGTTTTCTGCTGCGCAACCCGATGGCGCTACGATCCCGAGGCGAAGTTGGATAAAGCGCCTTTCAAGGCGAGACACGTGTCAAACGACATCATCCATCATCGACAAGTGTCCGGTTCGGGATTTGAGCCAAGACGTGCCGAGCAAAAGGACGAGCATGGGCTGCACTACCTATGCCGGTGGCCTCATTTAAAGCTGATTGGAGGTTCTACCCGCTCCAGCTACCCGCATTCCTGCCGAGAAGAAGTTCTGCCCAACACACCGCCACGTAGCTGTCCAGCTTCCAGGAAGACCATGCTGCGGGTACAGTCCGGTCCGACAAAGGTCAGCATTTGCAGCTCCTTCGCCGCTTTTGTCAGCTAGTGTTTGACTGGGACTTTGTGCCCATTAATGTAACGGGAGGGACTCGGGCTATAAAAACCCACCATGTTTTCATTGTAAAGGGTGGAAGGGGAATGTACGTTAGGGAACCATTGTAACCGTGCTTACCTTATAAATATAAATTGTATGCCTGGTTCTGTTCTGCTGCTTTTATTTCTTTATGCTGCTCTCCTTTATATTTATGCTTTACGCTTCCCTGTGTCACGGCTCGTTGATTCATTTCAGCATTTGGTGGTCAGGTGCCTTTAGCATTGCTTGTGTCATGGCTTGTTGATTCATTTCAGCATTAGGTGCAAGCTTTGATACATAGAATAGATGTGGTAGCAGTTCCATCGGTTGTGTGTTACGTTGCTTGTCCGTAGTGGTGATTGATGCGTTGCCGTCTTTGTTAGTTCTCCTTGTAGGGAGAATGTTTGCTAGGGGACCATTGTAGCTGTGCGTATAAATTCTCTGCATAACACATATACACAGCTCTGACATCTCTTGGTTGCTTTCTGTTTATGTTGTTGTACGTAGTGGTGATTGATGCATTGCCGTCTTTGTTAGTTCTCCTTGTAGGGAGAATGTTTGCTAGGGGACCATTGTAGTTGTGCGTACATTGCTTAATACAGAAAGTATACTTAGGTTTTGCAGTTCCTGGTCATGCTTTGTATTTATGATGCAGTAAGTAATGGTGATTGATGTGTTGCCGTACTGTTAGTTCCCCCCACCAAACTCCAATCACATTTGTAAATTCTTTCCGTTCCTTTATCTCTTTCCTGCACTCTTAGCTTAAACCATAAAACCCCCCAAAGGAGCCGGCCTTCTCCGGAGATTGGCACGGAAGGCATCTCTTCCTTCCGGCCTTTCATCTGGTGGGCGAATCTGGGCGCATTAACCCAAAATCCTTTCCTCATGGCAGATTCGTAACCAACAGGGCCTTCCCAGAAGACATCAAACTTGTCATGGTTGCCCGGTTTCTCCTTAAGTGAGTCCCATTTTAGCACTAAGTCTCCAATCTTGAAGACTCGAGCGGTGCTTGGTAAAATCCTGATACGCCTTTTCCCTTTCCTCTTCCAATTGCAGCAACTGAGCCAGTCGGGCATCCATGAGGTCCCTGTCACCTTTCTCATCTTCTAACAACCAGAGAGCGGGCATTTCTATGTGGGTAGGCAAGATAGCCTCTTTTCCGTACACGAGCGCATAAGGGGACGTCTTGATGTACTTCTTGAAAGAGATACGGTCCGCCCATAACGCTCGGTCTAGGAGTAGGTGCCACGACCTCTTGTTCCTTTCCACAGTCTTCTTTATAATCTTCAAGAGATTTTTGTTGGTGGACTTGGCCAGGCCGTTCCCCTGCGGATAGCAGTTTGAAGACATCTTGTGGTAAATGCCATATTTGCTGGTAAACTCAGTGAGTACAGCCCCTGCAAACCCTGGACCATTGTCTGTGACAATTTCCTCTGGAATCCCGAAACGGGTGATGAGGCTCTCTAGGAAACCAATGACGGTTTCTTGGTCAGCATGCTTTGTAGGCGTTGCCTCGGCCCATCGGGTAAAGTAATCTGTGGCGGTTAGGATAAACTTATGCCCCGCCAAAGAGTTGGGCGTTATCGTCCCGATGAAGTCCAGACCCCACTGCTGAAATGGAGTCTCAGCTTGAACTAGCTGGAGGGGCATGGGTGCTTTCCTATTTTTGCCGGCGAACCTCTGGCATTTCTCGTATTTTTGACAGACTGCATGCGCGTTTGTGAAGAGGATGGGCCAATAATAGCCCGCTCTGATGATTTTTAAGGCCGTAGGCCTTCCTGAATGATGTCCTCCTGGCATCACAGAATGGAATTCTCCGAGGACCTTCGGCTGATCTGATTCCTTGACGCACCGTAACAGGATGCCGTCAATATTTTTGAAATATAGCCCCTCGGGGCGTAGTATATACTTTAAGGCATTGAGCCTAAACCTCCTTCTTTGTGAGGCATTGAGATGATCTGGACATCTCCCTGTGTTAAAATAACACACAAGATCATTCGTCCAATCACTCTCCTCTGATAAGGAGTTGGCAAGGTTGATTTATGTCATTGGATTCTCCCGCTGACAAGCAGAGACTTTAGCTGCAGCACTTCGGGCCATTTCCTGGCATAGACCCCGACCTCGTATTAACTTTGTGGGTCGTACCTCTATGTCAAACTCTTGGATTTTGTCAATCCATCCCGCCCTCTTGTGGCCAGGCTCCCCTTGGATGATGAAATTTCTGACATCCGGGTGTATCACGAAGACAGTTATCCGGCTCTGGGAGACAAAGTGCTTGAACTTTCTCAAGGATTTCATAACTGCATGAACTGGCCGCTCAATAAAATTATACCTTTCTTCATGCGGCTAGATCACCTGGCTTAGGAATGCTATTGGACGCTCCTCGCCATCATCTCCCTTCTGAGTCAAGACTGCAGCATAGCTTTCGGGCTCTCCCACTGCGTAAAGGATGAAGTCCTTGGAGTAATCTGGATTTATCAGCACTGGGTTCTAGGCAATCCTGGCCTTGATCTATTCAAAGGCTTGCTTCCTCTCTTCAGTCCAGACAAATTCAGCATCTTTCTTCAGCAGCTCAGCCATGGGCTTGATTACTTGCACAAAGTCAGGCACAAACTTCCTTACGAAGTTGATTTGGCCAAAAAATGACTGCAGCCCCTTTTTGTCGATTGGGATGGACAAGCGAAGAAGAGCCTCCGCTCTGTCGGGGTCAACCGCAAGGCCTTTTTCAGAAATAACATGGCCTAGCAGCTTGCCTTCCTTCACACTGACTTCTTTGGATTGATCGATATGCCAAATTCGCGACATCTTTCAAATACTTGGCGCAAGTGGGAGGCATGGTCCTCTCTCTTGTGTGAAAACACAGTCATGTCGTCCAAATAGATGACAATGATTTTGTTGAGAAGCTCGCGAAATGCCAAGTCCATAGCCCTTTGAAATGTAGCCCCGACATTGGAAAGACCGAAGGGCATGCACTGATATGCGAACGTTCCCCATTTGGTGGTGAATGCCGTCTTATGCTGGTCTTCATCTTTCACCCAAATCTGATTATAGCCTGAAAATCCATCCAGGAGAGAATCTCTAGGCTCCCGCAACTACATGAAGGATTTGATCAATCTGAGGGAGTGGGTAATGATCCTTCAATGAAGCCTGGTTAAGATTCCTGGAATCTACGCAGAGACGGATGTCTCCATTCCTTTTCCTTACGGGGACCAGATTTGCGACCCAAGAAGAATGCTTGATAGGATAGATGATTTTTGCTTCCAGCATCTTCATGAGCTCGACTTTCATCATGGCTTCAATTTTTGTATTTACTGCCCTTTGCTTGATAGGATAGATGATTTTTGCTTCCAGCATCTTCATGAGCTCGACTTTCATCATGGCTTCAATTTTTGGATTTACTGCCCTTTGCTTCTGCTGAAGGGCTTTACCTGCTCTTCCAGCTCTATGGTGTGTTGGATCATCTCTCTGTCATACCCTTTCAGGTCTTGGTAGCAACAAGCTACAATATCTGGGTACTCTTTGCATAGAGCTCAGATCTGCTCTAACTCTTCATCGATGCAATCTGTTCCGACCTTGATCACCTTTCCAGGTTCCAATTCTAGGTCCATGTACTGCTTGGGGTCCACTTTGATCCTGTGGGATATGGCTCTATCATTCTGATCAAAGAGGCTCTCCAGGGTAATCAGTCCTTTTGGGACGTGATTATTCTTTAACTGTATTAACCCCTCATACTGCTCGTCATCAGGGTCTCTACCTTCGATTGAACTAGCTTCATGTATCAAAAAGGTGACGATATCCTCGTCACAATCGAACACCTGCCAGTGGGTGTCCTTGTCAGGCACAAAAGGCCTGTAAATAGTACGAACCGGCTTCGGCTTCTGCACAGTGTCATCAGCCGGGACGTACCTGGCTCCAACAGACGCCAGAATGTCAGCATGTTTATTCTTTTCACGAGAGATGGCTTTGACATTCAGGGAGTCAAATGACTCCATCAGATCCCAGACACGGTTACGGTATGCCTTGAGGTAGTGCTTCTTGGAGGCGCACTTATTAGTGATCTAGTTGCACACTAGCTCTGAGTCACCAAAGATCTGCAAATGTTTAATCCCGAGCCTCTCTGCCTTCCTTAAGCCTAAGCACAGAGCTTCGTACTCTGCCGCATTGTTAGTGCAACTCCAAGCCAGCCTATAACAATAGTCCTTTTGAATGCCGGATGGTGAGACCAGAAGAACACCTGCCCCGGCGCCGTTCTTGCATCGGGCACCATCAAAGTACAGCTTCCACAGCTTGTTTGGGACAGGTACTACATCCTTCTGAGCGATCCGGTCAAGCCTCTCGGGCTGAGTGACGGAGTAGCAGCCCAGTTCAGTTTCGATCATGGCGTTGAAATTTAACAAAGAGAACTCGTCCTCCACTTGCAGCAGTTCCAGGGTTTCTCCCACCAGGTCTACTTCTACCAGCTCCTCAGTCGTCAGATGAACCTGTTGCCACATTTTGCACGGGGTGCCATGTCTTCATTTTTCTTGTAAGGATGCTGCTCTCCCTTCCCTCCTCCTTTTCCTCTCTCCACTATCCCCTTTCTTCCCTTCCATCAATTTCATTCCCTTCATCCCCCCGCACCTTCTTGTTGGTTACGAATCTGCCATGAGGAAAGGATTTTGTGTTAACGCACCTAGATTCGCCCACCAGATTGAAAGGCCGAAAGGAAGGAATGCCTTCCCTCCTCCTTTTCCTCTCTCCACTATCCCCTTTCTTCCCTTCCATCAATTTCATTCCCTTCATCCCCCCGCACCTTCTTGTTGGTTACGAATCTGCCATGAGGAAAGGATTTTGTGTTAACGCGCCTAGATTCGCCCACCAGATTGAAAGGCCGGAAGGAAGGAATGCCTTCCGTGCCAATCTCCGGAGAAGGCCGGCTTCCTGTGGGGTTTTATGGTTTAGGATGAGAGTGCAGGAAAGGGATAAAAATGCGGAAAGAATTTACCAATGTGATTGGAGTTGGGTGGGGGGAACTAACAGTACGACAACGCATCAATCACCACTACTTACTGCCACATAAATAGAAAGCATAACCAGAAACTGCCAAATCTAAGTATACTTTTTATATAAAGAAGTGTACGCACAGCTACAATGGTCCCCTAGCAGACATTCTCCCTACAAGGAGAACTAACAGCACGGCAATGCATCAATCACCACTACGGACAGCAATATAAATACAAAACGTAACCAGGAAATGTCAGATCCGAGTATGTGTTATGCAGAGAAGTGTACGCACAGCTACAATGGTCCCCTAGCAGACATTCTCCCTACAAGGAGAACTAACAGCACAACAATGCATCAATCACCACTACGGACAACAACATAAACATAACACACAACTGCAGGAACTGCTACCTAATTTATCCTATGTATCCTCTGATCTATGAAATCCAGGAGTACTTGGCCATCAAATGCTAGAGTTCAGAGTTCAGCACAACAACGAGCAATGACACAAGAAATATGACAAAGAGAGGCAGCATACAAAATAAAAGTAGTAGAACAGAGCCAGGTATATACTTTATATTAAGAAGCAGAAGCACAGCTACAATGGTTCCCTAACAGACATTCCCCTTCCACCACTTTACAATGAAAATGTGGTGGGTATTTATAGCCCAAAGTCCCCCCCGTTACATTAATGGGCACAAAGTCCCAGTCAAACATTAGCTGACAAAAGCAGCCGCGGAACTGCTGATGCTGACTTCTGTCGGGCTGGACTGTACCCTCAGCATGGTCTCCCTGAAGGTTGAACAGCTACGTGGCAGCGCGCTAGGTAGAACTTCACATTGGCAGGAATGCGGGTAGCTGAGGCAGGTGGAAACTCACATCAGCCTTAAATGAGGCAGCTGGCATAAGTAGTGCGGCCCATGCTTGTCCTTTTGCTCGGCATGTCTTGGCTCGGATCCCAAAGTTGGACACTTGTCGAATGATAATGCTTGACACGTGTCTGCCTTGAAAGGCAGTCTATCCAACTTCGCCCGGGATTAGATCGCAATTGGGTAGCACAGGTGGAAAACAGCGCAGTCGGGAAGGCCTTCATGCCTTGGGTACTTTTCTGAGTTTATTCCCCTACTGCGCACCTGTCGAAGGGCGCACTTCGACTTCGCTACGAAGTCGGGTTGCGCACAGCTGAAAGCTAATTTCTACCGCTGTACGGACTTCGCCTTGGAAAGGGGGCGCACTCCGACTTCGCTGCGAAGTCGGGTTGCGCCCAGAACACTTGTTCTTCTGGTTGATTCTGTCGCACTGCGCACTTTGCACTCCTGCTGCGCTCCCACTGGAGGGCGCACTTCGACTTCGCTGCGAAGTCGGATTGCGCCCTGACACTTAGCCATTTTTTAGGGCAACTGCTGTAATTTTGAGATTTGACTGAGGGGCTCAAGAGAAAGAGGGAAGAATGAGAATGTAGGGAAGAGAGAAAGGGGGAGAAGAGGAAGGGGAAAGAGAGGAAAAGGGAAAGGGAAGAGCAGCTCTCTTACAAATATTGAAAACATTGCACCCCGTGCAAAATGTGACAACATTTCTGGCGGCTCGCGGGGTGTCGAGCTCGCCTCGGCGCAAAGAATCCATGCCTTCATCCATTGGGTGCAGAGGAACTTACTTCCCCTGCCTTCTGCTGCTCTGGCCGTTCCCCTCGCGGCAACTGTTCTTCAGATCCACTTCCGGCAGCTGCCTCCTCGGATTCGCCTTCCGAATGCTCTCCAGCGTCGGCTTCTGCCTCGCAGATGCGCTTGTATGCGGCCTGGGCTTGGCCCCAGGCTTCTGCTTCGAAGGGTCGGCGGTCAACAACTTCTAACGCTGCGTGGAATGCAGCGACCGCGTGCAAGTCGATGGTGAGGTATCTCTTTCCCAGCTCCTGGAAGTAGGAGCTGATCTTGCAGCACTTGGACACCATCTGGGTGACCTGACTTTCTTGAATTGGCTCGGTCCAGCTATCGATTTCAGCTGTATCTGCCTCAAAGGACCGCCAATTCTCTTTCACCTGCTCATGGGTGAGAAACTCACCATTCTCAACATAGCCCGGGCACCCTAGTTCAGAGAGAGCGTGAAGGGGAGCCAGACAAATGTCTCTTTCATGTTCGAATGCATCCAGCATTCGTCTGGCAACTCTCACCTCTTCTGTTTTCTTAAAATACTTATGCAAGGTTACCCTTGCATCTGCCCATTCTGCAGCGAATGAGGACATGGGGGAGAATTGGAGGCCATCGCGCTCGTGTTCTTGAAGTTTTATCGCCAGGTCCAGCCATTGCTTCGCCTGGCGTTCGGCCTCCTCTACCACAGGCTTTCCTTGGGCAGAAACTTCTTGGATCCTGGATGCAAAATCTAGGACCGACATGGCTTTACACATGTGGGCCTTGCATCCCCGTAGCAGATCAGCCCACATCTCCTTAACTTTGTTCTTTGAAAAGACCGTCACTTGAGATGCTTTCTCTGCAGATTGCGACTGCGCCTGCTTCAAAGACTCCTGGAGCTGAGAAATCTGCTCCAGGGCTGCCTGCTTTTCCATTGCGGCTTCTTGCTGAGAAGTGGCCAGCTGGGTTTTTAATTCATCTATTTCTCGCTGCGCCAATTCCAGCTGCTCAGTGGACATAGACAGGTCCTCTGATTTGTTTTGTCCTGCAACCGGAAAAGCTCTTCCTGTTCCTCCAAATTTTTGACAAGGAGATTATCCGCTTTACAAAGGATTCCATGAATCTCGTATTGCTGGTGGATATCGTCAAAGCTCTTCTCCTTTCTCTGAAGCTCGTAGTCCGCCCTGGTCATTTCCCGGAGAGGCTTCTTCACTTTTGGAGTTATCTTTTTTGTCGTGAGCACTCTCCTCTCGAAGTCAAACTTGGTGCGCTTTACCGGGGCGGCAATCTCCTCAGGTCTCCTCCGCTTCAAGTTTTGGAGAAAAGAGATAGGATATTCTACGGCTCTTGTTGCCAGAGGCAAATCGTCCGTGTTCTGGAGATCGTCCATGAAGTCCGGTTCCCCCAGCCTAGGGTTCTGCTGTGACATCTCTCCTGCGAACAAGGAAATAGGAGAAACCGGAAGGACTTCGGAAGGAGCGGCCGCTTTTGAGGGGGACCGGGGAGTGGAGAGCGGAGCGGTTGATGCTGGAAGGGTTTCAAGCGGCTGAGGCGATGGATGCAGCGGTGAACGCGCAGCTTCAGCACTAACCACGGGTGAAGGGTTTGGGGTTTGACTCAGGGATAGGAAGGCGTTGGGGTCTTGAGCAAACTGGTCGAAAGAATGGTGGCCGCTAGAAGGCTGTGGAGATGGGGAGGAAGATGCGGCCATGGCTTGCTCGGATTGAGTGGGAGATGGAGTCGGAGTAGGGCCAGATGAGATCTGAGGGAGCGGGGCAGCGAACGTACCTGCGGGCTCCGCCTGAGCCGATGCTGGATGAATGTCTGCGGTTCTAGTTCCGACGGCTGGCTCAGGACTATCCAAAGAAACAACCTCTGGAGCGGCTGGACGTGGCTGCGGCTCAGCGACTGACTGCTGCACCGTTAGGCTACGTCGCCTAACCCTCTCAACTCTCTTCCTCTTTTTCTCTTCTGGCGCAATGGCTAGTTTGGAAGAAGGAGATGAAGTAGGTGCAGCGGGCGCTGATGCTCCCACGGTAAACTTGTACCGAGGTTTGACTTGCAGAAGACCTACCGCGGCCGGTCCGCTCGCTAGCGGCGCTGGCGTCTTTTGTGCCTGAGGAGCCACCTCGGGCGTTGACTTGGCTGATTTTTGCGCCTTTTCGAGCACCACCTTGGAAGCAACAGGCTACATTGGGTCCACGTGGATATCTGCTGGGCCCGCACTGGCAGTTGTAAAAGTGTACAACTGCTGGGAGGAAGACCCCCTTTTATAACCCTCGAAGGGACCTCGAGGAACGTAATCTCGGAATGCGAAAGGCCGCCAGCTGTCAATGTGCTGGTCATATAGAGCTGAAAAATCATCATCAACGGCCAGATTCCTTCTGACGGATTTATCGTGCTGTATGCGGCACCTCATCTTCTAGCATTCAACAACTTTTTCTTTTGGCCAGTTAAGGCCTGCCAGCTTGGTGATGAGTTTCTTAAATCTCGGAGAAGTGAACTTGTGGTCCGGGTTTCGCTCGGGGTCATATGCTACCTCCTCGCAGTAAAACTCCTGCCACGGAGGCCATGCTTCCATCAAGTCAATCTCCCAGTCGAGGTCAACATGGACCACATCGCATCTGTCTTCGATTATATCCGCCCGGGGGCAGATATGTGCAAACTTTCCCCTTATCCCGTATGGGTTGTACTTCCAGCGCTGCGGTAGCAGAATCAGGCCAATGTCATAGAGCTCCCGCTCGAGATAGACATGCTGTCCTATCTCTGATATTTCGATGTTCGCCCAGGAAAGAGGATATTGAAAGATATGGCCCTTTTTCTTTCCCTGGCCGAACTCCTCTTCAACGTAATCCATCTGCCGCGCAACCTCCATCCCAAACTGATGATCCGTGCACCAGTAGGGCAGCAAATAAGGTTTGCCCTTGAATCCGTAGATTCTAACCACGATCCCCTGCATCAATCTAAAAACGTCCCCGAGCTTGTGATTCAACAAATAGTTTGTCATTTCCTGTGGGGGGCGAGGGATCTCACCATCGTTGAAGACTGACATGACCAAGCCCAAAAAGTTGAAGTTGAACTTGTAATAAGACCCTTTCCGGTATAGGTCATCCGTCCATTCATAGACGGGTCGTGGCTCTCCCTTCTCATTTACCTTCTTCAGGTTAGAGATCGGCATACGGGAGTGCAAGTGATACAAACATAGCGAAACCAAGAAGGAACTGAATCGAAATTTAGTTGACTGCTTTTTCTGTAGCTTCACCAGGCTGGAGTGAATGGCGTATGCAAGCCGATCCGCCTGACCAAAGAAGATCGGGCGCTTCCCACTTTTCTTGTTGCTGGTTCATAAGATTCTCCGCATAGGAGACATTCTGCCAGCGCTAGCTGGTACGGCCGTACCAGCTCGTCAGAGTCGCAGCCGAGGACCCACGCCAGGATGGTGTATATGTATTTATTTTGAAACCTTTCCAGGGGTATGGGGCCGGTTGGCCATTGTCCAGCTGCGAGCGGGGCGTTCAGCTCTGAGTTGAGGAAATCCCTCATCCTTTTTGTATGCGTAAAGCGCCCCGCTTGCTCGCCAAGATTTATCCTTTTAACAATCGCGCTGGAGTCATATTGCAACCCCGGGGCGAAGGCCGGCTGGACGGTCTCTCTACGGAGTGCGAACAAGGGTTTTCCACTACAGTTGCAAATTTGCCGGGTAGCTGGCTCGTAATGTCTGACAATGATGTCGACCAGCTCCGGGCATAGGTGGACAGGAGGGCACAAGAACCGATGAAGGTTCGACTTGTACGCAGCCCCGAAATGGTGAGAGGGCGAAACTTTATCAGCCCAATTTTCCACATTTATCCGTAGTTTAGTAAGGCTCATGGAAAACAAGCCGTCCTTGTACCCAGACAGGTAATTAACCGGTGGTGGTGGGGCTTGCCCACGTCGTACTTTCTTTGTCCGGGATTTTGACTTTTGATCCTGCGGCGTCTCACTCCTGAAAGCATTTGACTGCGGGAAATCTCCACTTTCGCGCCCTTCGCTGGATTGAGCTTGCACTGGCATTTTCCCTTTTTCCATTCCTTCGAAAAGGCAAGAAATACGGCTTTTGGATGTCAGTACAGGATTTCGCCGTTACAGAGTCAGTCTGCACAATTCGAATTGTCTGGGCGCGCCAGACCTCCTTTTCTAGGCAATGACTGCGTCATTAATGGTGCGAAAGGGTAAGTAGGTCGGCCGGTTGGTGGCGGTGTTATGTTTTTCGACGGCCGTGCAAGGAATGTCCTTTGAAAAACACACCCTGGCTGCCGCGCCTTGCTTTCTTAATTGCATTTTCATTGAAAGCCGTGCAACGCTTGAAACTGCCTTTGGACGTCGTGCCTTCGCTGATGTCACCGCCGCTACCTGGGCACACTCCTCAAGATAAAACTTTCTGGCCCATAACCCAACTTTGCACTTTTCGGACGGCGCCATGGGCTCACACTTAGAATATTTTGCGTTTTCCGCGATGGACCATTCGAGCCGCGCCCGGAAAACAGGGCGCACTCGGACTTCGCCCGGAAAACGGGCACACTCGGACTTCGCCCACGCAGTCGGACTTCACCTTAAAATCTGCGCAGCCTGAACTGACACTTAGCTTTTTCACTTGTTTTTGCCTTCTTTCCAACTACGCCCTTTGGATGGTGCGTAGCACGACTTCGCTGCGAAGTCGGGTTGCGCACCCGACTTAACCATTTTGCCCCTCTGTCAACAGGCTCTTTACAGACTGCGCTCTTTCTTACGGCCGACACCCGACTTCGCTGCAAAGTCGGTGTCTTCAGTTTTGTCCTACTTGGGCTCTTTTAAAATAAAAAACTAAAAGCAGAAAACTGTACATGCTTGAAAAATAAAATACAGAAGGGAAATTTGTACAAGGAAGGGCCCGATCAGGGCACCTTCAACAGCGGTAGATTTTCAAGTGGAACCCGTTAACGGGGATAGGTAGGAGCTGACCCTCCATATCCCGAAGTATGTAAGCGTTGAGCTGGTTCACCCGGGCAATCTGATAAGGGCCCTCCCAGAGGGCATCGAACTTCCCGTGGTTGCCCGGCTTCGCCTTCAATGAGTCCCACTTCAGCACCAGGTCCCCGATTTCAAAAACTCGAGCAGTGGTGCCTTTCGCAAACCAGCCTTGAGTGGCTTCAACATGCTTGGTGAAGGCCTGGTATGCCTTTTCCCTCGTCTTCCTCCAACCGCAGAAGTTGGCACGATCTGTCATCCACCGGGTCTCCATCGCTCTCGTCTTCGTCCAACATCCATAGGGCAGGGATTTCGATGTGGGATGGCATGACAGCCTCTTTACCATAGACGAGCGCATAAGGGGACGTTTTGATGGATTTCTTGAATGAAACTCTGTCCGCCCACAGCGCCTGGTTCAGAAGTGAATGCCAAGTCCGCTTGTTCCTTTCAATGGTCCTTCTGATGATCTTCAGGAGGTTCTTGTTAGTAGACTCAGCAAGGCCATTCCCCTGCGGGTAGTAATTAGAAGACATTTTGTGATAAATGCCAAGTTTGCCAGTGTACTCCGTGAGTACAGCGCACACGAACCCCGGACCATTGTCCGTTACAATTGACTCGGAACCCCAAGCGGGTAATCAGGCTTTCAAGGAACCCGATGACCGTTTCTTGGTCCGCGTTTTTGGTTGGGATCGCCTCTGCCCACCGTGTGAAGTAATCGGTGGCTGTAAGAATAAACTTGTGTCCGACAGAGGAATTAGGCGAAATCACCCCAATGAAGTCTAGACCCCATTGCTGGAATGGAGTCTCGGCCTGAATCGGTTGAAGGGGCAGGGGTGCTTTTCTTTTCAGCAAACCTCTGGCATTGATCACACTTGGAACAGGACCGCATAAGCGTCTGTAAATAGAGTGGGCCAATAGTACCCGGCTCTAATTATTTTCAAGGCCGTAGGCCTTGCAGAATGATGACCTCCAGGCATCCCGGAATGAAAATCTCCGAGGACCCTGGACTGGTCTGATTTCATGACACACCGCAACAGGATGCCGTCAATGTTTTTGAAGTAAAGCCCCTCGGGGCGAAGAGTGTACTTGAGTGCACCTAGCCGAAATCTCCTTCGTTGTGAGGCGTTCAAGTGATCTGGACATCTTCCGGTGCAGAAATATCTCACCAGTTCATCTGTCCGGTCACTTCCCTCCGATAAGGAGTTGGCCAGGTTGATGCTTGTTGCTGTGTCCTCCCACTTACAGGCGGAGATGTCGGCTACAGCGCTTCGGGCCGCACCTCGATGTCGAACTCCTGGATTTTAGCAATCCATCCAGCTCTCTTGTGACCCGGCTCCCCTTGTATGATGAAGCTTCGAACGTCCGAGTGAATCACAAAGACAGTCATTCGGCTCTGGGAGACAAAATGCCTGAACTTTCGGAGGGATTTCATGACCGCGTGAACCTGCCGCTCTATAAAGTTGTACTTTTCTTCATGCGGCTGAATCACTTGGCTCAGGAACGCTATGGGGCGCTCCTCGCCATCGTCTCCCTTCTGTGTTAGGACTGCGGCGTAACTTTCCGGTTCTCCCACCGTGTAGAGGATGAAGTCCTTGGAGTAGTCCGGGTTTATCAACACCGGAGCTTGCGCAATTCGAGCCTTGATTTCCTCGAAGGTTTGCTCTCTCTCATCAGTCCATTCGTAAGTTGTATCTTTTTTCAGCAGTTCGGCCATAGGCTTGATCACTCGTGCGAAGTCCGGGATGAACTTCCGCACGAAGTTAATCTGGCCGAAGAAGGACTGCAGCCCTTTTTTATCAATTGGGGCTGGCAAGCGAAGGAGGGCTTCTGCTCTGTCAGGGTCAATGGCGAGGCCTCTCTCGGAGATGACATGTCCCAGCAGCTTACCCTCTTTTACCGCGAAGACAGACTTCTTCGGGTTTATGGAAATGCCGAATTCTCGACACCTCTCAAATATTTGCTGTAGGTGGGAAACATGATCCCCTCTTTGGTGAGAGAAATAGTCATGTCATCAAGGTAGATGACAATGATCTTATTGAGCAGCTCTGGAAAGGCCAGGTCCATGGCCCTTTGGAATGTGGCACCAGCATTGGATAAGCCAAAAGGCATGCGCTGATAGGCGAACGTCCCCCATTTGGTGGTGAACGCCGTTTTATGCTGGTCCTCATCCTTGACCCAAATCTGGTTGTAGCCGGAAAATCCATCTAGAAGTGAGAATCTCTGGGCTCCAGCAACGATGTGTAGAATTTGATCAATTTGGGGAAGCGGATAGTGGTCCTTGAGGGAGGCCTGATTCAAGTTTCTGAAATCGACACAGAGACGGATGTCGCCATTCTTCTTCCTCACAGGCACCAAATTCGCAACCCAGGATGAATGTTTGATGGGGTAGATGATTTTGGCCTCCAGCATCTTCAAGAGCTCGGCTTTCATCATGGCCTCAATTTTTGGATTTACGGCCCTCTGCTTCTGTCGGAATGGCTTGGCGCCATCCTCTAGCTCAATGGTATGCTGGATTACATCTCTGTCATACCCCTTCAAATCCTCGTAGCACCAGGCCACGATGTCGGGGAACTCTCGGCACAGTGATCTGATCCGCTCAAGTTCCTCCGAAGTGCAGTCTGTCCCGACCTTGATGGTTTTACCAGGTTCGAGTTCCAGGTCGGCATACTGCTTCGGGTCTACTTTGATCCTATGAGATATAGCTCTGTCATTCTGATCAAATAGACTCTCCAATGTAATCAGTCCTTTTGGGACATGATTATTTTTCAACTGTATCAACCCCTCATATTGCTCGTCATCAGGGTCTCTACTCTCGATTGAACATGCTTCATTTACCAAAAATGTGACGATCTCCTCGTCACAATCGAACACCTGCCAGTGGGTGTCCTTATCAGGCACAGAAGGCCTGTAAATAGTGCGAACCGGCTTCGGTTTCTGGACAACGTCGTCAGCCGGAACGTACCTGGCTCCAACAGACGCCAGAATGTCAGCGTGTTTGTTTTTCTCGCGTGATATCGCCTTGACATTCAATGAGTCAAACGACTCCATCAGGTCCCACACCCGGTTGCGGTATGCCTTGAGATAGTGCTTTTTGGAGGCGCACTTGTTCGTAACTTGGTGACACACCAGCTCTGAATCTCCAAAGATCTGCAGGTGTTTAATCCCCAGCCTCTCTGCCTTTCGCAATCCCAAGCACAGGGCTTCGTACTCCGCCGAGTTGTTAGTGCAACTCCAGGCCAACCTGTAGGTATAGTCCTTCTGGATCCCGGTCGGAGAAACCAGAAGCACCCCTGCACCGGCGCCATTTTTGCATCGTGCGCCGTCAAAGAAAAGCTTCCACAGCTTCTCAGGTGCAAGTCCCACTTCCTTTTCAGCTGACTTGTCAAGCCTCTCGGGCTGTACAACGGTGTAACAGCCCTGCTTTGTCTCAATTACGGCATTGAAATCCCGCAAAGAGAACTCATCTTCGAGCTGTAGCACTTCGAGGGCTTGCTCCGTCAGCTCTACCGTCACCAGTTCTTCCTCCGTCAGCTGGACCATGCAGTCTTGCGACTCTTCTCCGGGTATCTTCTCTACTAGGAAGGTGGAAGGCTTCTCATTGAAGATTTTCAGTCTCCTTCCTTTGAAGGGCACTTCCATGTGTGAGTAGTCTAGAGACAGGTACCCGCCCAGCTTCGCAGTGAACTCCCGGGAGAGACACATGCCGAAGTAGGGAGCCAAGTCAACAACCACGACTTCTTGAATGACCACGATGTCGAGAGCCTTATGCAGCCGAATAGGGATGTCCTTTATGACACCAACTGTCTTGACAGGGGTGCCGTCCAGTTGCAGCACGCCTTGGCTGCTCCTTGTGTACTCCATCCCGATCTCGTCACAGACGGCTTTCGGCATAACAATCGTGGAAGCGCCAGAGTCCACCATGCAGTTGTGTACTATGTGCCCTTGCATCCGTAAAGACAGATAGAAGGGAGGCGGTCTGTTCTTCCCAGTGGCTGAGACTGTCAGAGGTTGAACCAGGACAACGGGCTGTATCTGCTTGCCGTTCTTCATGTTTTTCAGAGATTCCTGCAGCAGATCCACCTGGCCTGGGAGCAGAAGAGCATCGTACATGCTGATTCTAGCGGGTGTTCTTTTCAACTCGTCTACTATGCTGTAGCCCGAGGTGCTAGCTCCTTCTGCTTCTTTTGCCGGCTCATACTTCGTCCGGTACTGCTGGGTGGCCTCAACTCTCTGTCTCTTGGTCAGAGACGGGTACTTCAGCTTCTCCTGTGCTTGTTCTTTGGTTTCAGCTGGAGGCTGAGGTACGGGAGCTTTAGCCGGAACTGGAGCTTTTGCTATAGGAGGCTTGGCTGGAATAGGGGCTGCCTTTACCGGAGGAGGCTTGGCTGGAGCTTTGTCTTTGGATGCCTTCTCCTGGGCTGTGTAGGGCCACAGCCGCTTGTATGGTGGCAGCCCACCGGGCTGCGCCTTTTCTCTTCTGGCATACACCTGCAAGGGCTTGGCAGCATCTGCAGTTTTCTTTTCTTCCTTGGCGGGCGGCACTAGATTCTCCTCTGGGAGGGCAAAGTTGGCTTCGCCGTCCAGGATCATGTAGAGTTCATCGTCCTCTATGGCGCTGTCGGCCAAAGTCTGGATGTAGTGCTGGTGCAGTGTGCAGTCATCCTCCGAATGCGGGTCATTGCACGTAGTGCACCAGTTAACCTGGTCAGAAGGACCAGGTTGGTCTTCTATAGCAACATTTCTCGGAGGCGGACGCCTCTGCAGCTGTTGTTCTGGAGGTCTGTCTTTTGTCAGCGCCGGGGGCGGATATGGCCTCCTAGGAGCGAGGTCCATCTGGGCCTGCTTCTTCAGAGCGGTCATGTCATTGGACATGGCATGATAACCTGAGGCCAAAGCCCGTACCTCCTGGAGGATTGTGTTCTGAATGTTATTGTCAGGAGGCGGCAATTGTGCCGGTGGAGGCAATGCGGCTAATGGAGGAGGATTGGAATAAGGTGCGTACTGCGGGGGAGCAGGGAGTGCTGGAAAATGCGAAGGAGGCGGGTGAGGATAATGCATTTGCGGCGGGCCCTAAGGAGTTATGACCGACGCCGGATTCCATTGCTGCTGGGGTTGCTGCCCTGATGTGGACGGCGCACCACCAGAAGCTGACGGATACTGGGATCTGGGGAAGTCGGGATGAATGGGTTCTTGCACCCTGGACGGGAGTCTGCCGATGGAAATGATATCCGCTTCAGCTTGCTGGGCAGCATCGTACAGAGCAGGAAACGAGTCTATTCTGGCAATCTTCAGCAGCAGGCATATGTCTGAGTTGAAGGATCTCAGGTAGTAGTGAGCAGCCATGCCAGTTGAAGGCCGAAGTTCACGAGGTACCCGTTTCCGGGATCTCGCAAACCTGATGTTAAAGTCAGACACCTCCTCTTGGGGGTGTCTCTGGATACTTTGGAACAGATGCAGCAAAGAAGTGGGGTCAGCAGACTCGTTGCATCCTTTCACGAGCCTTACGGCGAGTGAGGCCACCCTCGTGATAGATCCCTCCGCGCCGATCTCCACCAGTAGAGAAGCTTTCCCCTTAGGGAAAGGGCCAGCAGACGGGTCTTCACACTTTCATCGGTAATGGAGTGCAATGCGGCCAGGGCAAGGATGTCCTGGATGTGCTCGTACGCCGTCTTGCCGTAGCCGTCGTATGTAGGGATGGACTTTAAGGCGGCGGGGGCACGACTTGCTGTCCGACCGGGGCCAAGGGCCCCGTGAGAGTCCACCGCCGGGAAGAGATCATCATCGTTCTGCTGCTGGGCAGCCATTTCTTCTTCTTCTCCTCCGTCGGTTGTATACTCAGTGTCGGTACCTTCCGAGGATGTAGATTCCTCTTCTTCCTCGGCCTCTTCTATTTCGTTCTCAGCTCCTTCGACCTCGGCTTCGGCTTCTTCTTGGATTTCAGCCTCGGCTTCGTCGACACGAGCTTGTTGATCAACCAGCCTGACAATTTCGCCTCGAGCGTTGATGTCTAGTTCGTAAAAGGCAGGCGGGTTTCTCGGATCCCTTGCTCGCCACCTTCTCGTTTGCATGAAGGTGCTAGGACCGGTCTTTCGGACTCAGAGGATATGTTCGTGCAGAGTCGCCAGGTGTTCTGATTTTGAACAGCAATGAAGCGAACACCGGTGCTTCGATTCTGTTTGGGGGTGGGAAACTTCCTTGTCCCACCGGGCGTGCCAGAGAAACTGTTGGTTATGAATCTGCCACGAGGAAAGGATTTTGTGTTAACGCGCCTAGATTCGCCCACCAGATTGAAAGGCCGGAAGGAAGGAATGCCTTTCGTGCCAATCTCCGGAGAAGGCCGGATTCCTGTGGGGTTTTATGGTTTAAGATAAGAGTGCAGGAAAGGGATAAAAATGCAGAAAGAATTTACAAATGTGATTGGAGTTGGGTGGGGGGAACTAACAGTACGACAACGCATCAATCACCACTACTTATTGCCACATAAATACAAAGCATAACCAAAAACTGCCAAATCTAAGTATACTTTTTATATAAAGAAGTGTACGCACAGCTACAATGGTCCCCTAGTAGATATTCTCCCTACAAGGAGAACTAACAGCACGGCAATGCATCAATCACCACTACGGACAGCAACATAAATACAAAACGTAACCAGGAAATGTCAGATCCGAGTATATGTGTTATGCAGAGAAGTGTACGCACAGCTACAATGGTCCCCTAGCAGACATTCTCCCTACAAGGAGAACTAACAGCACGACAATGCATCAATCACCACTACGGACAACAACATAAACATAACACACAACTGCAGGAACTGCTACCTAATTTATCCTATGTATCCTCTGATCTATGAAGTCCAGGAGTACTTGGCCATCAAATGCTGGAGTTCAGAGTTCAACACAACAGCGAGCAATGACACAAGAAATATGACAAAGAGAGGCAGCATACAAAATAAAAGTAGAACAGAGCCGTGTATATACTTTATATTAAGAAGCAGAAGCACAGCTACAATGGTTCCCTAATGGACATTCCCCTTCCACCACTTTACAATGAAAATGTGGTGGGTATTTATAGCCCAAAGTCCCCCCGTTACATTAATGGGCACAAAGGCCCAGTCAAACATTAGCTGACAAAAGCAGCCGCGGAATTGCTGATGCTGACTTCTGTCGGGCTGGACTATACCCTCGGCATGGTCTCCCTGAAGGTTGAACAGCTACGTGGCAGCGCGCTAGGTAGAACTTCACATTGACAGGAATGCGGGTAGCTGAGGCAGGTGGAAACTCACATCAGCCTTAAATGAGGCAGCTGGCATAAGTAGTGCAGCCCATGCTTGTCCTTTTGCTCGGCATGTCTTGGCTCGGATCCCAAAGTTGGACACTTGTCGGATGATAATGCTTGACACATGTCTGCCTTGAAAGGCAGTCTATCCAACTTCGCCCGGGATTAGAGCGCAATCGGGTAGCACACGTGAAAAACAGCGCAGTCGGGAAGGCCTTCATGCCTTGGGTACTTTTCTGAGTTTATTCCCCTACTGCGCACCTGTTGAAGGGCGCACTCCGACTTCGTTGCGAAGTCGGGTTGCGCACAGGTGAAAGCTGATTTCTACCGCTGTACGGACTTCGCCCTGGAAATGGGGCGCACTCCGACTTTGCTGCGAAGTCGGGTTGCGCCCAGAACACTTGTTCTTCTGGTTGATTCTGTCGCGCTGCACACTTTGCACTCCTGTTGCGCTCCCACTGGAGGGCGCACTCCGACTTCGCTGCGAAGTCGGATTGCACCCCAACACTTAGCCATTTTTCAGGGCAACTGCTGTCATTTTGAGATTTGACTGAGGGGCTCAAGAGAAAGAGGGAAGAATGAGAATGTAGGGAAGAGAGAGAAAGGGGGAGAAGAGGAAGGGGAAAGAGAGGAAGAGGGAAAGGGAAGAGCAGCTCTCTTACAAAAATTGAAAACATTGCACCCCGTGCAAAATGTGGCAACAATCTCCCCCCCGGCCCCCCCCGGGCTCCCCCCCCCGGGTTGTTTTTTTTTTTGTCCTCCCCCCCCCCCCCCCCCCCCCCCCCCCCCTCCCCCCCCTCCCCCCCCCCTCCATTCCCCCCCCCCTTCTCTCCTTTTTTCTGTCAATTTCCCCAAAAGAGCAAAAGGCCCCTAAAAAATTCTAAGTATTAGAGTGCGCAACCCGACTTCGCAGCGAAGTCGGGCTGCGCCCTTGAGTTTGAGCGCACTTGGGGAGCCGAAGTGCGGAGAGATGATCAGAATTTTGCTAAGTATAAGAGCGCAACCCGACTTCGCAGCGAAGTCGGGGTGCGCTCTCATTTCCTCTCATTTTGTGCGCACCTGGGCATCAGTGGAGCCCTGAAATTTCTAAGTGTTGAGTGCGCAACCCGACTTCGCAGCGAAGTCGGGCTGCGCCCTCAAGTTCATGCGCAGTCGGGGCGATATGACCGAAAAAGTGGCTAAGTGTTGGGTGCGCAACCCGACTTCGCAGCGAAGTCGGGCTGCGCCCGCTTACTTGTGCGCACTCGGGCAGAATGTTGAAGACAGCCCGAAAATTTTCTAAGGCACGGAGGCCTCCCCAACTGCGCTACTTCCCCTTGCGCTGTTTGATTGCGCTCCAATTCCGGGCGAAGTCGGGCAAGAAAGAGAGACGAGATCCCAAGGCAGATTTGTCCCTTATCAGATTTTGACAGGTGTCCAGCCTCGGGATTCGAGTCAGAGATGTGACGGGTGGTGTGCGAGCGTGAATTGGATTATTGTACTTAAGCTGCCCTCAGTCAAGCTGACTCGGAGCATCATCCCCTCACCGCCACGTAGCTGCCAATCCTTCAAGTGGACCTTACCGCAAGCACATTCCATGCCGGCAGAGGTCAACATCAGCCGCTTTTTGCCGCTTTTGTCAGCTTCTTCGGTTAATTGTCAGGTCTGGGATCCTGTGCCCAATGATGTAATGGGGGGAAATTTGCGCTATAAATAGCTCGGCAATATCATTGTAAAAGGGTGGAAGGGGGATATATTGCTAGGGAACCATTGTAGCTGTGCGTTTGCTTCTGAATACAAAATACACTTGGCTCTATTGACTGTTCTTGTTCTATATGCTGCCTTTATTTAGCATTTCTGCCTCATGTTGCTTATGTTATTGCTTACTGTTATTCTGCTATCTGGATATCGGTATTTGATAGTTAAGTATTCCTGGAATGCAAAGTTAGAGGATACATAGGATGAATGACATTGATAGTTTCTGCAATGTATTCTGTGTTTAATTGTTGTTAGTAGTGGTGATTGATAGTTGTTGTGTTGCTTATCCTCCCCACCCAATACAAATACATTTATATTTCTTTCTGCATTTATAATTTCTTTCCTGCACTCTGAGCTGATAAACAACTGAGAAAACATAGGAAGTCGGCCTCCTCCGGAGATTGGCATGGAAGGCATTCCTTCCTTCCGGCCTTTCAATCTGCTGGGCGAATCTAGGGCGCATTACACTAAATCCTATCCTAGTGGCAGATTCGTAACCAACAGTTTCTCTGGCACGCCCGGTGGGACACGGGAGTTTCCCACCCAAAACAGAATCGAAGCATTGGTGTTCGCTTCATTGCTGTTAAATCAGAACACCTGGCGACTCTGCAAGTACCTGAATATCCTCTGAGTCCGTGAGACCGGTCCAAGCGCCTTCATGCATACAAGAAGGTGGAGAGCAAGGAATCCGGGAAACCAGCCTGATCTCTACGAAATTGACATCAACGCTCCTGGAGAGCGCGTAAGGCTGGCTGACTACCAAGCTCACATAGACGAATTCGAAGCCGAGATCGAAGAAGCTGAAGTCGAAGAGGCCGAAATTGAAGAGCAACCTACAACTTCGGACAACACTGATACCGAGTACACGACCGGAGAGGAAGAAGACATGGCTGCCCAACAAAATGATGACGACCTCTTCCCAGCGGTTGACTCCACAGGGCCCTTGGCTCTAGTCGGACAAGAGGCTGTGCCCCCCGCTGCCTTGAAATCCATCCCTACTTACGATGGCTCCGGGAAAACGGCATATGAGCACATCCAAGACATTCTGGCCTTGGCTGCACTGCACTCTATTACGAGTGAGAGTGTCAAGACCCGTCTATTGGCTCTTTCTCTGAGAGGGAAGCTTCTCTACTGGTGGAGATCTTTGCCAGAAGGAGCTATCACGGGGTGGCCTCAGTTGGCAGGCAGGCTCGTAAAAGGATGCAACGAGTCTGCCGACCCCTCTTCATTGTTGCATCAGTTTCAGAGTATCCAACGCCACCCGCAAGAGGAGATATCAGACTTCAACATAAGGTTTGCGAGGTCCTGGAAGAGAGTACCTCGCGAACTGCGACCTCCGGCGGGTCAAGCTGCACACTATTACCTGAGGTCTTTCAATTCGGATATTTGCCTACTTCTCAAGATAGCTCGGGTCGACACTTTCCCTGCCCTATACGAAGCTGCCCAGCAAGCAGAATTAGACATAATCTCTATAGGCAGACTTCCGCATAGAATGCAGCCTCCCATTTATCCTGATTTCCCTCAGTCCCAATATCCATCGGCGTCTGGTGTAATGCCATCCTCATCAAATCAGTACCCCCAGCAGCCATGGAATCCAGCACCGATTATAAACCCCTATGGTCAGCCTCAGATCCATTATCCTAATCCGCCACCTCCACCTCCGCAGTATCCCGCACTCCCAGCTCCCCCTCATTACGCGGCGTATTCTGCACCTCCACCATTAGCTGCAATACCTCCGCCGGCCCGGCCGGCGCCTGCTGATAACGATATTCAGAATAAAATCCTTTAGGAGGTACGGGCTCTGGCCTCTGGGTATCATACTATTTCCAACGATATGACAATAATGAAGAAGAAGCAAGCCCAGATGGAGTTCCTTCCAAGGAGACCATATCCTCCCCCGACGCTAACAAAAGATCAAGCTGCACAAGCGCAAAGGCCCCCGGCAAGGAATGCTGCCAATGAGGTTCAACCTGGCACTTCTGACCAGGTTAACTGGTGCTCCACATGCAACGATCCACACGGAGAGGAGAGTTGCACGCTGCATCAACATTATCTTCAGACCCTTGTGGGCAGCGCCATGGAGGACGAAGCATACATGATCCTGGACGATGAAGGCAACTTTGCAGTCCCAGAAGAAGATCCTGTGTCGCTCTTGACCAAGGAAGGCAGAAGGCCCATTGAGGCTGCCACGGCCCAAGCAAAGCCGTTGAAGGTATACGCCAGAAGAGAGAGGGCGCAGCCTGCTGGGCTACCACCTGACAAGTCACCTTGGCCTCCTACAGCCAAAGAAAGGTTCCCTACGCTCAAGGCTCCCGCGATGAAGGCTCCCGCAGCCCAACCTCTAGCCGAAACAAAAGAACAAGCTCAAGAGAAGCTGAGGTATCCGTCGCTGACGAAGAGACAGAGAGTCGAAGCCACGCAGCAATACCGGACCAGGTATGAGCCAGCGAAAGAGATAGAGGGAGCCGACACTTCAACCTACAATATAGTTGATGAGCTAAAAAGGACCCCGACAAAGATAAGTATGTACGAGGCTCTTCTGCTCCCAGGGCAAGTTGATCTGTTGCAGGAATCCTTGAAAAGCGTAAAATATGGAAAGCCGACGCAACCTGCTGTGTTAGCTCAGCCCTTGACAGTTTCTGCTACCGGGAAAAACAGGCCACCTCCTTTCTATCTGTCATTGCGGATGGAAGGCTATATAGTACACAACTGCATGGTGGATTCTGGTGCTTCCACTACTGTCATGCCGAGAGCCGTCTGCGAGGAGATCGGTATGGAATATACAAGGAGCAGCCAAGGTGTGCTGCAGCTAGACGGCACCCCTGTCAAGACAGTTGGTGTCATCAAGGATATCCCGATCCGACTGCATAAAGCCCTCGACATAGTGGTCATCCAAGAGGTCGTTGTGGTCGACTTGGAACCCTACTTCGGCATGTGTCTCTCTAGGGAGTTCACTGCGAAGCTGGGTGGATATCTGTCTCTGGATTACTCACATATGGAAGTGCCCTTCAAAGGAAGAAGATTAAAGATCTATAATGAAAAGCCTTCCACATTTCTGGTAGAGAAGATACCCGGAGAAGAGCCGCAGAATGGCATGGTTCAGCTGACAACTGAAGAACTGGTAGAGGTGGATATGGCAGAAGAGGCCCTTGAGTTGTTACAAGTGGAGGATGAGTTCTCCTTGCTAGACTTCAATGCCATGATTGAGACCGAGCAAGGTTGTTACTCCGTCACCCAGCCTGAAAGACTTGACCAGTCAGCAAAAAAGGAGGTTGGACCTGCACCAGAAAAGCTATGGAAGTTGTTCTTTGATGGCGCCCGATGCAAAAATGGCGCCGGTGCAGGTGTACTTCTGGTTTCCCCATCCGGAGTCCAGAAGGACTACACTTACAGGCTGGCTTGGAGCTGCACTAACAACGCGGCGGAGTATGAAGCTTTGTGCTTGGGTTTGAGAAAGGCAGAGAGACTGGGGGTAAGACATTTGCAGATCTTTGGCGACTCAGAGTTGGTGTGCAACCAGATTACGAATAAGTGCGCCTCCAAGAAGCATTACCTCAAGGCGTACCGTAACCGTGTCTGGGATCTGATGGAGTCATTCGACTCTTTGAATGTCAAAGCCATATCGCGTGAGAAGAATAAGCATGCTGACATTCTGGCGTCCGTTGGAGCCAGTACGTCCCGGTGATGACACTGTCCAGAAGCCGAAGCCGGTTCGTACCATCTACGGGCCTTCTGTGCCTAATAAAGACACCCACTGGCAGGTGTTCGACTGTGACGAGGATATCGTCACTTTTTTGATAAACGAAGCAAGTACAATAGAAGGTAGAGACCCTGATGACGAGCAATACGAGGGGTTGATACAGTTAAAAAACAATCATGTCCCGAAAGGACTGATTACCCTAGAAAGTCTCTTTGATCAGAACGATAGAGCCATATCCCACAGAATCAAAGTGGACCCCAAGCAGTACATGGACCTGGAACTGGAACCTGGAAAAGTGATCAAGGTCGGGACAGACTGCACTGAAAAGGAGCTGGAGCAGATCAGATCTTTATGCGAAGAGTTCCCTGATATTGTGGCCTGGTGCTACCAGGACTTGAAGGGGTATGACAGAGAGATGATCCAGCATACTATAGAGCTGGAAGATAATGCAAGACCTTTCCGGCAGAAGCAAAGGGCAGTGAACCCAAAAATTGAAGCCATGATGAAAGCAGAGCTCTTGAAGATGCTGGAGGCCAAAATCATCTACCCCATCAAGCACTCATCTTGGGTCGCGAATCTGGTCCCTGTGAGAAAAAAGAATGGAGACATCCGCCTCTGCGTGGATTTCAGAAACCTCAATCAAGCTTCACTGAAGGATCATTATCCGCTCCCCCAAATTGATCAAATCCTCCACATAGTTGCTGGAGCACAGAGGTTCTCTCTCTTGGACGGATTCTCTGGATACAACCAAATATGGGTAAAGGACGAAGATCAGCACAAGACAACGTTCACCACCAAATGGGGAACGTTTGCATATCAGCGCATGCCCTTCGGCTGTCTAACGCCGGCGCTACATTTCAAAGAGCTATGGACTTGGCGTTCTGAGAGCTGCTCAACAAGGTCATTGTCATCTATTTGGACGATATGACTGTATTTTCACATAAGAGAGAGGACCATGCTTCCCACTTGCGGCAAATATTTGAGAGATGTCGTGAATTCGGCATTTCCATCAACCCGAAGAAGTCAGTCTTCGCGGTAAAGGAAGGTAAGCTGCTAGGACATGTCATTTCTGAGAAGGGCCTTGCAGTGGATCCTGACAGAGCAGAAGCCCTTCTTCGCTTACCCATCCCAGTTGACAAGAAGGGGCTACAATCATTTTTTGGCCAAATCAACTTCGTGAGGAAGTTCATACCGGACTTCGCACAAGTAATCAAGCCCATGGCCGAACTCCTAAAAAAGAATGCTGAATTCTTGTGGACTGACGAAAGGAAGCAGGCCTTCGAAGAGATCAAGGCCAGAATCGCGCAAGCTCCAGTATTGATAAATCCAGATTATTCCAAGGATTTCATCCTGTACGCGGTGGGAGAGCCCGAGAGCTACGCTGCAGTCCTGACTCAAAAGGGAGATGATGGCGAAGAGCGCCCCATAGCGTTCCTAAGCCAGGTGATTCAGCCGCATGAAGAAAAGTACAATTTTATTGAGCGGCAGGTGCACGCAGTCATGAGATCCCTCAGGAAGTTCAAGCACTTCGTCTCCCAGAGCCGGATAACTATCTTTGTGATACATCCGGACGTCAGGAATTTCATTGTACAAGGGGAGCCAGGTCACAAGAGGGCAGGATGGATAGCTAAAATCCAAGAATTTGACATAGAGGTACGTCCAACGAAGCTGATCAGAGGCCGGGCCCTGTGCCAAGAGCTGGCCCGAAGTGCTGCAGCTGAAATCTCTGCCTGCCAGTGGGAGGATCCAATGGCGGAAATTAACCTTGCCAACTCCTTATCAGAGGAGAGTGACTGGACGAATGACCTGGTGTGGTATTTTAGCACAGGGAGATGTCCAGATCATCTCAATGCCTCACAAAGAAGGAGGTTTAGGCTGAATGCCTTGAGATATGTACTGCGCCCCGAGGGGCTGTATTTCAAAAATATTGACGGCATCCTGTTGCGGTGCGTCAGGGAATCAGATAAACCAAAGGTCCTCGGAGAGTTCCACTCCGGGATGCCTGGAGGACATCATTCAGGGAGGCCTACGGCCTTAAAGATTATCAGAGCCGGGTATTATTGGCCCACCCTCTTCACAGACGCACATGCGGTCTGTGTAAAATGTGAAAAATGCCAGAGGTTCGCCGGCAGGAATAGGAAGGCACCCTTGCCCCTCCAGCCAATTCAAGCCGAGACTCCGTTTCAGCAATGGGGTCTGGACTTCGTCGGGACCATCACGCCTAACTCTGCAGCAGGACATAAGTTCATCCTTACAGCCACCGATTATTTCACTCGGTGGGCGGAGGCGATCCCCACTAAGCATGCAGACCAAGAAACGGTCATTGGGTTCCTTGAGAGCCTCATCACCCGTTTCGGGGTCCCAGAGGCAATAGTTACAGACAACGGTCCGGGGTTCGCAGGTGCTGTACTCACGGAGTTCACCAACAAATACGACATCTATCACAAGATGTCCTCAAACTACTACCCGCAGGGGAATGGCCTGGCCGAGTCCACTAACAAGAATCTGCTGAAGATTGTAAAAAAAACAGTAGAAAGGAACAAGAGGACGTGGCACCTACTTCTGAACCGGGCGTTATGGGCGGATCGCATATCTTTCAAGAAATCTATCAAGACATCCCCCTACGCGCTTGTATATGGCAAGGAGGCAGTTCTGCCTACCCACATAGAAATGCCCGCACTCTGGTTGTTAGATGAAGAAAAAGGCGACGGGGATCCAGTGGATGCCAGACTTTGTCAACTATTGCAGTTAGAAGAGGAAAGGGAGAAGGCATACCAGGCCTTTACCAAACATGCCGAGGTAACCCAAAGCTGGTTTGCAAAAGGGACCACCACCCGGGTTTTCAAAATCGGGGACCTAGTGCTCAAGTGGGACTCACTCAAAGCGAAGCCGGGCAACCATGACAAATTTGATGCCCTTTGGGAAGGCCCCTATCAGATCGCTCGGGTAAACCAATTCAACGCGTTCGTGCTCAGGGACATGGAGGGACAACTTCTCCCTATTCCTGTCAATGGTTTCCACCTAAAAGCCTATCACCACTGAAGGTGCCCGAGAGGTCCTTCCTTGTACATATTTTTTCCTGCATTTCAGTTTATGTCAGAATGTAAATATTTCTTTCAGTTATTCAGTTTTCAGTTTTCAAAACCGAAATGGGCTAAGTGTGAGAAAAGGAGCAAAATTTTGCGCTGCTTAAAAATCCGACCAAGCATAGAGCGAACCCCGACTTCGCAGCGAAGTCAGGCATCGCTTCATGAATTGTGCGATGTCGGGAGTTTGGGAGAAAAGAGCAAACAAGAAGCCTCAGAAAATTTCTAAGTGCTGGGTGCGCAACCCGACTTCGCAGCGAAGTCGGGCTGCGCACCATCTTGGGAGCGCAGTCGGGCAGCAGAGGAAGCAAAAATCGGCTAAGTGTGGAATCCCTACTGCGCAATATTTTCCGGGCGAAGTCGGATTGCGCACATTTTTTGAGCGAAGTCCGAGTGCGCTCTTGATTTCGGGCGCACTTCGAACGACCTGTCAGGGAGAACAAGGGGCATAGTGACGAAAAATTTCTAAGTGTGGGCCCAGGCGGCGCAATGTGTATAGCGCGAAGTTAGGCTGCGTCCCTTCTTGAGCCCTGGGCCAAAGTCTCCCTCGAAGTGTGTGCCCAAGCGGCGGCTGTGACGTCATTGGAAGCACGAGGTTCAAATTTTTAAGGAATGATTGCGCGGATTTCGAAGCAGATGTCATTAAAGAAGCAAGCGCATTAGGACCAACCGCATACAAGGTGCGCCTTCCAAGGAAAAATCCCACGCGCGGCCGCCAAGGAATAACGGCGCTTTCTACCTACTTCGGGCAAATCACTTTAAACCCCCTCGCGCCATTAATGCTACGTTTTCATTCCTAGAAAAGGGCCCTGGCATACTCAGAACATTCGAATTATCAAGCTAAATCCGAGCTGCGCGTTTAAGAGGAAGAAAGGCGCAGAATTAAAGACTGGTGACTAGAATTCCCGTCTCTGCCACCACGAGCAGAAAACAGAAAATGGACAAGGGAAAAGCGCCAATGCAGCCGCAGTCCAGCGATACAGAACAGGAGGCTGAGGAACACACAGAATCCAGCGCTCATGAGAGCGAAGTGCCACAGGAGCAGACAAGGAAATCCAGGTCAAAGAGAAGCAAAGGGCAAGCTCCGCCGCCGCCCATCAATCGCCTGGCCGGGTATAAGGATGGCGAGTACTCCATTAGCCTCACCAAGCTGCGGCCAAATATTGCAAAGTGGGCAGGCAAAGTCTCGCCCTCGCACCATGTCGGAGCTGCATACAAGTCGAACCTGTACTGGTTCTTGTGCCCTCCCGTCCACCATTGCCCGGAGCTGGTTGAGTCTATTGTGACATATTACAAACCAGCTACCCGGCAAGTCTGCGACAACCAAGGAAGGGTGTTGTTCACCCTCTTCAAAGAAAGCGTCCAGCCAGCCTTCGCCCCGGGGCTCCAGTACGACCCCAATGCCATTGTCAGAAGAATTAACTTGGATGAGCAGGCGGGCAGATTCGCTCAGAGCAGAAGGATGAGAGAGTTTCTCGATTCAGAACTGAAGACCCCGCTGCCAGCAGGACAGTGGCCATCAGGCCCTATACCCCTGGAGAGGTTTGAAAACAAATATATTTATATTATCCTTGCATGGGTACTCGGCTGCGGCACGGACAGAATGGTGCACCCGTATCAGCTGGCGCTCGCGGAATGTATCTTGCATGGAGAGTTTTATGACTCCACTGCGCAAAGGAGCGGAAGACGCCCGATTTTCTTTGATTGGGCGGATTGGGTGGCGTACGCCATACATTCGAATCTGGTCAGGATACAGCAGAAGCAGACAACCGAGTTCCGGCACTGCTCATTCCTCACATGGTTGTGCCTTTACCATACGCACTACCGGTTTAAAGTGCCTGATCTAAAAAAGGTAAATGAGAAGGGAGCGCCGCTGCCTGTGTATGAGTGGACAGAAGTCCTGTATAGGAGAGGGTCTTACTACGACTTCAACTTCAAATTTCTAGGTATGACCCTGGCGCTGTTCAACGGCAAAGCATCTCGCCCTCCACTGGCCATGACGAACTACCTGAGGAAGTACAAATGCGGAGATACCTTCCGGTTGACTCAGGGCATTGTGATCAGAATCTACGGATTCAAAGGGAAGCCGTTCTTGCTGCCCTATTTTTGCACTGAGCATCAGTTCGGTATGGAGACATCGCGCCAAATGGACTATGTAGAAGAGGAATTCGGCCAGGGAAAGAAGAGGGGCCATATTTTCAAGTATCCTATTACCTGGGCGAACATTCAAGTGCATGAGATTGGGCAGCATATCTACCTCGAACAGGAACTCCTCAACATGGGCTTGATACAGCTACCGCAGCGCTGGAAATACGACCCGATTGGGGTCAGGGGAAAATTTGTACATATTTGCCCCCGAGCAGAAATCATGGAGGAGAGGTGCAATAAAACGGGCGCAGACCTGGAATGGCACATCGAGCGGATGCAATCATGGCCACCATGGCAGGACTTTTACTGTGAGGAGGTGGAGTATGATCCGGAGCGCAATCCAGATCACAGGTTAGACTCGGCGGGCTTCAAAAAATTCCTCTCAAAGGTGACGCCCCTCAGCTGGGAAAAAGACAAAATCATTGAATGTTGGAAGATGAGGTGTCGCACGCAACACGATAAGTCTAACCGAAAGACATTGGCCGTAGATGATGAGTTTTCGGCCTTATATGATAAATACGCCGGCAAATGGGAGTCGTTCGCGTTTCGAGATTGCGTTCCCCTAGGCGCCAGAAAGAGATATAAAAGGAAGCCCCCACCCCAGCAATTACCCATTCAAAAACCTCCCAGCAGGACGCCAACAAGCAGTCAGGTGGGCCCGATGTTGCCTCCAGCTCCCGAAGCGTCACCTCAAAAAGAACAGGAGCTAGAAAAGTCAACCAGTGAAGCGGTGCCTCAAAAGGAAAAGGCGCCAGAAGGGTCAACCGGTGGGCCATCGGCAATAGGCGTCCCTCCGTCAAAACCCAAGTACAAATTCACCGTGGGAACACCATTGCCAGCCGCACCAACCTCCTCCGCCTCCTTCGAGCAAACTGCAGCTCCAGGAGAAAAGAAGAGAAAAAGGAGCGAAAAGACCAAGCGGCCGAAGGAGTCTGCGCAGCAGACGGCTGCGGCACGAACAGAGGCAGCCGCGCCGGAAATCATCTCTCTGGACAGCCCAGGGAAAGAAGCAGAAGTCTGGGCAGCAGGCGTCCTCCAATCAGCGGCTCAGGCGGAGCCCGCAGGTACGTCCTCTTCCCCGGTTCCCCAAATCCCAGTTGGCCCTGCCGTGACACCGTCCCCCTCTGTATCAGGGCAAGCCTTAGTTGCATCTTCCCTATCGCCTATCTCCCAATCCTTCCATAGTCCCCATTCTTTCGAACAGTTTGCCCAGGACCCGAACGTTTTCCAAACCCTGGGTCAAACCCTAGACCCCTCATCCGCGGCCAGTGCCGAAGCTGTACCTACATCGCCGCGCCGCTCACCTTCATTATTCAAGACCCCGCCTTCACCTCCCACTCAGCCGCCCGTTTCCCCTAGGACCCAGTCGCCCTTGAAAGCGACCTCACCTTCTGGAATATCTCCTGCTTCATTGTTTGCAGGAAGGATGCCGCAGCAGGATTTAGCCTCGGCATATCCTATGCTGGCAGAACTTGACTTCATGGGGGAGCAGCTGCAGATTACAGATGATCAGCCTCTAGCAGCGAAGGCCGTAGGGTGTTCCGCCTCTTTCCTCCAGGGCGTCAAACGAAGAAGAGCCGAGGAGATAGCTGCCCCGGTGAAGCGCACCAAGTTCGACTTGGACAGGAGAGTGCTGCGAACTGAGAAATTGATCCCTAAAGTAAAGAAGCCTCTCCGGGAAATGACCGAGGCCGACTATGAACACCGGATCAAGGAGAAGAATTTTGATGACATAAGCGAAGAATACGAAATCAACGGTATTCGTCGCAGGACTGACAATCTCCTTGTTAAGCGACTCGAGAATCAAGAGAAGTTGTTTCAGCTTCAGAATAACTCGAGACAGCTGGAGGAAGATCTGGCCAAGGCCACCACGCGGCTGGAGTCTGCCCAGAAGGAGATTGAGGACTTGAAAGCTCAGCTCGCCGCGTCCCAGCAGGAGGCTACAGCACAAAGGAAGACGGCCGAACAGCTGTCGGAAGAGAAGAGGGCAGCACTGGAACATGTATCTCAGCTGCAGGATTTGTTGAGGCAGGCCCAATCTCAGCTGAAGGAGAAGGCGTCCCAGGCGGCTGCCTTTTCGAAAAACAAGATCAAGGAGATGCGGGCTGGTTTGCTGCAAGGATGCAGGGCTAATGTGGTCAGGTCCCTGTCCGTCCTGGATTTCGCATCCAGGATCCAAGAAGTATCTGCCCAGGGAAAGCCTGTGGTAGAGGAGGCCGAACGCCAAGCGAAGCAGTGGCTGGACTTGGCAATAAAACTTGAAGAGTTCGCGCGCAAGGGCCTCCGATTTCCCCCCATGTCCCGAATTGCCCTAGATTGGGCGGATGCAAGGGTAACCTTGCATAATTACTTTGAAAAAACAGAAAAAACAAGGGCCGCCAGGAAGATGTTGGACGCATTGAACCATGAAATGAATATCTGCCTGGCTCCCTTCAACACTCTTTCTGAGCTCGGATGCCCGAGCTTCGTCAAGGATGGGGAGTTTCTGCCCCTTGAACAAGTAAAGCTGGATTGGCTGTCTTTCGAGGCAGATACATCAGAAATTGACGGTTGGGCCGAGCCAGTCCAGGAGACGCAAGTAACCCAAATGGTGTCAAGGTTTTGCAAGATTAACACCTCCCTCCAGGAGTTGGGAGAGAGATATGACACCATCGATGTACACGTGGTTGCGGCATTCAGAGCAGCGCTGAAGGATGTCAGCGATTTAGGGCCCTTCCAGGCAGCAGCTTGGGACCAGGCCAAGACTGCATACAATCACGTCCGCGAGCGGGAGCAACCTGCCGAGCGAGAGGGCGACAGTGGTGAGCATTCGGATTCAGAAAGAGGAGGAGAATCAGAAGAAGAGACTGCTGAGAGTGAGTCCGAAGAAGAACAGTTACCCAAAAAGGGGACTCAGCAGCAGCAGGAGCAGCGGGATGCAGGGGAAGGGAGTTCCTCTGCGCCCAAAGGATAAAGGCCTGGTTCGTTGCGTCGAGGCGAGCTCGACACCCCGCGAGCCGCCAGGAATGTTGCCACATTTTGCACGGGGTGCCATGTCTTCATTTTTCTTGTAAGGATGCTTCTCTCCCTTCCCTCCTCCTCCTTTCCCTTTCTCCACTATCCCCTTTCTTCCCTTCCATCAGTTTCATTCCCTTCATTCCCCCCCTTCTCTCCTTTCCTTTTTTCTGTCAATTTCCCCAAAAGAGCAAAAGGCCCCTAAAAAATTCTAAGTATTAGAGTGCGCAACCCGACTTCGCAGCGAAGTCGGGCTGCGCCCTGAGTTTGAGCGCACTTGGGAAGTGCGGAGAATGATCAAAATTTTGCTAAGTATAAGAGCGCAACCCGACTTCGCAGCGAAGTCGGGGTGCGCTCTCATTTCTGTGCGCACCTGGGCATCAGTGGAGCCCTGAAATTTCTAAGTGTTGAGTGCGCAACCCGACTTCGCTGCGCCCTCAAGTTCATGCGCAGTCGGGCGATATGACCGAAAAAGTGGCTAAGTGTTGGGTGCGCAACCCGACTTCGCAGCGAAGTCGGGCTGCGCCCACTTACTTGTGCGCACTCGGGCAGAATGTTGAAGACAGCCCGAAAATTTTCTAAGGCACGGAGGCCTCCCCAACTGCGCTACTTCCCCCTTGCGCTGTCTGATTGCGCTCCAATTCCGGGCGAAGTCGGGCAAGAAAGAGAGACGAGATCCCAAGGCAGATTTGTCCCTTATCAGATTCTGACAGGTGTCCAGCCTCGGGATTCGAGTCAGAGATGTGACGGGTGGTGTGCGAGCGTGAATTGGATTATTGTACTTAAGCTGCCCTCAGTCAAGCTGACTCGGAGCATCATCCCCTCACCGCCACGTAGCTGCCAATCCTTCAGGTGGACCTTACCGCAAGCACATTCCATGCCGGCAGAGGTCAACATCAGCCGCTTTTTGCCGCTTTTGTCAGCTTTGTCAGCTTCTTCGGTTAATTGTCAGGTCTGGGATCCTGTGCCCAATGATGTAATGGGGGGAAATTTGCGCTATAAATAGCTCGGCAATATCATTGTAAAAGGGTGGAAGGGGGATATATTGCTAGGGAACCATTGTAGCTGTGCGTTTGCTTCTGAATACAAAATACACTTGGCTCTATTGATTGTTCTTGTTCTGTATGCTGCCTTTATTTAGCATTTCTGCCTCATGTTGCTTATGTTATTGCTTACTTGTTATTCTGCTATCTGGATATCGGTATTTGATAGTTAAGTATTCCTGGAATGCAAAGTTAGAGGATACATAGGATGAATGACATTGATAGTTTCTGCAATGTATTCTGTGTTTAATTGTTGTTAGTAGTGGTGATTGATAGTTGTTGTGCTGCTTATCCTCCCCACCCAATACAAATACATTTATATTTCTTTCTGCATTTATAATTTCTTTCCTGCACTCTGAGCTGATAAACAACTGAGAAAACATAGGAAGCCGGCCTCCTCCGGAGATTGGCACGGAAGGCATTCCTTCCTTCCGGCCTTTCAATCTGTTGGGCGAATCTAGGGCGCATTACACTAAATCCTATCCTAGTGGCAGATTCGTAACCAACAGTACCATGTCATTTTGCTGCTCCTCCCCAGGTATCTTCTCGACCAGAAAAGTGGATGGTTTCTCATTATAAATTTTCAACCTCCTTCCTTTGAAAGGTACCTCCATATGTGAATAGTCCAGTGACAATTATCCACCCAGCTTAGCAGTGAACTCCCTTGAGAGACACATGCCGAAGTAGGGTTCCAAGTCAACCACTACGACCTCTTGGATGACCACAATGTCAAGCGCCTTATGCAGCCGAATGGGGATGTCTTTGATGACACCAACTGTCTTCACATGAGTGTCGTCCAACTGCAACACACCTTGGTTGCTCCTTGTGTATTCCATACCAATTTCTTCGCAGACAGCCCTTGGCATGACAGTAGTCGAAGCACTAGATTCCACCATGCAGTTATGCACTATGTGACCTTCCATCCGCAAAGATAAAAAGGTGGCGGTCTGTTCTTCCCGGTAGCAGAAGTCGTCAAGGGCTGAGCTAACACAGTAGGCTATGTTGGCTTCCCGTATTTTACATTCTTCAAGGATTCCTGCAACAGGTCTACTTGTCTTGGGAGCTGAAGAGCATCGTACATGCTTATTTTTGCTAGTGTTTTCTTGAGCTCATCGACTATATTATAGGTAGAAGTACCGGCCCCTTCCTGAAGGATCTTATTTTGTATATCATTATCGGCAGGCGCCAACCGGGCTGGCGGAGGTAGTGTGGCTAATGGTGGAGGAGCAGAAAACGCCGAATACTGAGGGGGAGCAGGGAGCGTTGGATGTTGCAGAGGTGGTGGATTAGGATAATGGATCTAAGGCGGTCCGTATGGGTCAATAACTGGCGCAGGATTCCACGGCTGATGGGGGTACTGATTGGATGAGGACGGCGCCCCACCCGAAGTGGGCGAATATTGGGACTGAGGGAAATCCTAGGAGATCGAAGGCTGTATTTTATGAGGGAGCCTGCCTATGGCAATCATGTCCAGTTCTGCTTGCTGAGCAGCCTCATATAATGCGGGAAAAGTGTTGACCCGGGCTAACTTGATAACTAGACAAATGTCCGAGTTGAAAGCTCTCAGGTAATAATGAGCAGCCTGTCCTACGGAAGGACGCAACTCAAGGGGTACTCTTTTCCAGGACCTCGCGAATCTTATGTTAAATTCTGATATCTCCTCTTGCGGATGGCATTGAATGCTTTGAAATTGGTGTAGCAATGAGGAGGGATCAGCGGACTCATTGAATCCCTTAACTAGCCTTCCAGCTAGCTGGGGCCATCCCGTGATAGTCCTCTCCGGCAAGGATCTCCACCAGTAGAGAAGCTTTCCTCGCAGAAAGAGACCTAACAGTCGGGTTTTAACACTCCCGTGATGGAGTGCAGCGCAGCCAAGGCTAGAATGCCTTGGATATGCTCGTATGCTGTCTTCCCCGTGCCGTCATATGTAGGAAGGGATTTTAAGGCAGCAGGCGGAACAACTTCTTGTCCGACTAGAGCAAGGGGCCCTGTGGAATCAACAATCGGGAAGAGGTCATTATCATTCTGCTGATTCTAGGCAGCCATGTCTTCTTACTCTTCTTCGAGCTGATCAGTGGTGTAGTCGGTATCTGTATTGTCTGAAGTTGTGGGTTGTTCTTCGACTTCGGCCTCCTCAAATTCTTCAACCTCTTCCACTTCAGCTTCTATTTCAACTTCAGATTCATGCTCGAACCTATCGTCTTGGTGAGCTTGGTAGTCATCCAGCCTTACGCGCTCTCCAGCAGCGTTGATGTCAATTTCCTAAAAATCAGGCTGTTGTCCAGGATTCCTAGCTCTCCACCTTCTTGTGTGCATGAAAGCGTTTTTTATACTGGACCAATCTTACAGATTCAGAGAATGTTCAGGTATAGCAGAGTCGCCAGGTGTTCTAATTTGAGAGCAATGAAGCGAACATCGATGCTTCGATTCTGTTTTGGGGTGGGAAACTTTCGCGTCCCACCGGGCATGCCAGAGAAACTGTTGGTTATGAATCTGCCACTAGGATAGGATTTTAATCTATTTGCGCCCTAGATTCGCCCAACAGATTGAAAGGCCGGAAGGAAGGAATGCCTTCCGGGCCAATCTCCGAAGAAGGTCGGCTTCCTATGTTTTCTCAATTGGGGGGTTTAGCTCAGAGTGCAGAAAAGAAATTATAAAGTACGGAAAGAAACATAAATATGCTTGTTTCGGGTGGGGAAGATAAGCAGCACAACAACTAACCAATCACTACTACCAACAGCAATCAAAACAATGTATGTAGCAGAAACTATTAGAGCGATTCTATCCTATGTATCCTTTACTTTAGCATTCCAGATATACTTAATCACCAATACTGATATCCAGAAAAGCAAAATAACAGTAATAAGAAATATAAGCAACATGAGGCAGAAATACTTAAATAAGGCAGCATACAAGATAAACACAACTAATAGAGCCAAATATACTTTGGATTCAAAAGCAAGTGCACAGCTACAGATGTTCCTTAGTAGTATATCCCCCTTCCACCCTTGTACAATGAAATAAGGCTGCTATTTATAGCGCAATTTTCCCCCCCGATTACAATTTGGGCACAAAATCCCAGACCTGACAAAAGCTGGAAAAGCTAACAAATGCGGCAAAAGCGGTTGATGCTTGACCTCTACAGACAAGAAATGCACTTGCAGCAAGGTTCTCCTGAAAATACGACAGCCACGTGGCAATCCGGTAGGTGAGAAATCGAGTCAGTTTGAATGGGGGCAGATGCGGTACAATCTGTCAGTTCACGCTCATCTGTCTTGTACCCTAGTGGCACACCTTCTGTCACATCTTGACCCGGATCCCAAGACCGAACACCTGTCAGCATCTGATGGGGGGAGAAAAACTGAGCCTAGAAGCTCATCCTTTGAAGCTTATCCTTTGTATTCTCTATCCCGCCCGACTGTGCACAAAACTGGAGCGCAGCCAGACAACGCAGGGTGAAAACAGCGCAGTTGGGCGGGCCTTCGTGCCTTAGAATCATTCTACAGCTCTTTCCTTCTTGTCCGATGGCACAGCAAAACAAGAGCGCAGTTGGGCGGGGCAGTGCAGTCGGACGGGGTCTGACACTTAGAACTTTTGGCAACACTTTCCCATCCTTCCGCCCGAGTGCGCACGAGAAGATGAGCGCAACCTGACTTCGCTGCAAAGTCGGGCGACTCAGTACTTAGAATATTTCATGTTATCTTCATAATGCCGCCCAAGTGCGCACCGCCTTCAGGGCGTCGTTCGACTTCACTGCGAAGTCGGGCGGGCCCAACACTTAGTCAATTTTTGTGCTGCTTTTCCCTGAGGCCACCCAGGTGCGCACCGAACTATGAGCGCCGCCCGACTTCGCTGCGAAGTCGGGCGGCCTCAGGACTTAGCTGATTTTCTGGGCCTAGAATTAACAATACTTCCAGGTGCGCAAATGTAGGCAAGCGCAGCCCGACTGTGCTGCAGTCGGGCGGATTTCAACACTTAGAAGATTTTTTGGGCAAATTTGCCCACTTACAGAAACAGCCAGAAACATGAAATAGAAGATGGAGAACCAGAAATCTGATGGCATAAGAGTAGAAGGGGCATGAAGAAGAAATGGAAAGAAGAAAGAGGGAAGGCACAGCAGCATCCTTACAAAATTTTCAAGACATGGCACCCCGTGCAAAATGTGGCAACAGTACCAGATTTCTTTGCAAAACACTACCCTGTGCAAGTCATTATTTGGTTCCAATAAGCAGTTCTCATGTATGTTTGAAGAAGATATAAGTTGTGACTGTATATATCTAATAGTAAGTTGCCACATGAACTTGAACTTCTATAGTGATAATAGCAACTTATTAGTGCAATCCATAAAGAAACAATGTAACATTCATTTATATTTCACATTAAAATTCAGTATGACAGTAACACAATTCTAAAATATTATAGACATTTTTGTAGTATCTCAAATCTCCAATCTTGATGAAGCTTTAATGGTGAGATTCTCATACATTTAAAAAATGCATCAACTGAAGGTGTTTGTTTCTTTCAAATGCATAGGAAGGGGATTTTAATTTGCAAATTTAAATGTGATCATTTTGCTTGCTTGGTCCAAACTATTTGGAAGGCTGCTTTGGACTCGTACCCCCACTCTATTCATCCTCCCCCCATCCTCGTCCCCCTGGTCATTGCCCCATGAACATTTGGTATAATGAGAAATGTAAGTCTGCCCACCGAAGGTTGAAATATTCCATTCGGAATCCTTCCCAACTCTATGCCATTTCCCACAGAGACAACAGGATGCTTCTATGAAAGAAGAAGCATCTCTTCCTCTCCTAACATCGACTTGATCTTATCCATTCCCTTCAGCAGTATCCTAAATTTTGTTGTCGCCTTATCCTCCCCCGTGATCGGATTACTCATGGGATTGATATTTCCTCTTGGACCATTCATGCCTCTTCCCTCTATACCATCCCTAATCAGCCTCCTATTACTGTTCCCTTCCCCCCCTCTTTGTGCCACCTATTTTCTACTGGTCTTGTCAAGCAGACTATCAGGAAACTTTGTACGAGCAAATCAACAGATTTGGATGGGTTACAGGCGAAATTTCTGAAGCATCGTATTGACCCTCTTGTTGGGCCCCTCATTGATTGTAGCAGCAAAAGTGCACAATTAGAGAATCAGATGTTGTGAGCAGCCCCAAGTAAAGTTTATTGCCAAAGATGTATGGAACACGAACATGAGGAAGGAGCGTGACAAGAGATCTTATTCCATTGCTCTATACTTCTATTCCCAGTGTTTAGCTCATGTTGTTGAGGACAACGACCAGTTTAGAGGAGGGGATAGATGTAGACAGGCATATTGAGATATCCTTAATTGTAGAACCAGTTTTGATATTATGTGTTTTATTGTAAATGCACGCAAAGTGTTTGATGAAACACCCGTGCATATATTTTAATGTTGTAAAGTGCAATTTAATATTGTACGTAAATAATAAAGTCATGTAAAGTCATATTAAATCATGTAAGTCGGCTAAATAAGCTATTTCGTCCTGTAGTGCAAATGAAATGTAAATGCAAAGCAAATGCACATAAAATGTAATTTGAGGGTAGTTACAAGGTAGGTGGAGAAAGTAACTACTTGGTGGGTGTATAAATAAACCCCCCCCCCTCATTCTTTAGAGTGGCTCTAGATTGGTACGTGTGAGGATTGAAGTCTATGGGCAGAATGCAGTCTAGCATGATATGCAGCCATGAAGGATGTTCAGCCTAGGGTTGAATGGTGGATACCTAGAGGAGCTATTGCAGGGCATTCATGCAGATTGATGGAAAAGTGCAGTCCAGTCCTGTGTACAGCCATGGATATGATGGCTGTAGATTGTATTGATGAAACTGTAATGCTGTATCACACCTACCATTATTAATACAAACTGCTGTAATTACTGTTAACTGTTATTGCTATATTTTCTGCCATTACTGCTGTTATTTAATGTTGTTGCAGAATTTCTGCGTATTATTATTGCTATACTACAATGCTTGCAGATCTGTAGATTACTTACGTGGAAAGGGAACTGTTGGGATATGTAAAAACCCTTTCTACATTACAGTTTCATCAATACAATCTACAGCCATCATATCCATGGCTGTACACAGGACTGGACTGCACTTTTCCATCAATCTGCATGAATGCCCTGCAATATCTCCTCTAGGTATCCACCATTCAACCCTAGGCTGAACATCCTTCATGGCTGCATATCATGCTAGACTGCATTCTGCCCATAGACTTCAATCCTCACACGTACCAATCTGGAGCCACTCTAATGAATGAGGGGGGGTTTATTTATACACCCACCAGGTAGTTACTTTCTCCAACTACCTTGCAACTACCCTCAAATTACATTTTATGTGCATTTGCTTTGCATTTACATTTCATTTGCACTACAGGACAAAATATCTTATTTAGCCGACTTACATGATTTAATATGACTTTATTATTTCCGTACAATATTAAATTGCACTTTACAACATTAAAATATATGCACAGGCGTTTCGTCAAACACTTTGCGTGCATTTACAATTAAAGACATAATATCAAAACTGGTTCTGCAATTAAGGATATCTCAATATGCCTGTCTACATTGATCTCTTTAATCTCTTTGTCTGTTTTGGGTTTCCTGATTCTTGGACTCAGCATATCATTCACCCCATTCATAAGGCAGGTGATCCCCATGAACCCATTAATTACAAGACTATCATGATTGGGCATATCTTGGCCAAGCTTTATGCCACAACATTGGATGTGCTTCTTTTTTTTTTGGTAAGTAGTAGTTTGATTATCAGGGTTTTAACCGGGTCCTGTTGGTCCGCGGGTCCAGGGCGCAATAACAACAATTCTATCCAACTTCGCCCGAGATTAGAGCGCAATTGGGTAGCACAGGTGAAAAACAGCGCAGTCGGGTAGCACTATTTCCCTATTGCGCACCGGTCAAAGGGCGCAGTCCGACTTCGCTGCGAAGTCGGGTTGCGCACCGGCACTTGCTGATTCTCACCGCCGTTCGGACTTCGCACGGACAAGGGAGCGCAGTCCGACTTCGCTGCGAAGTCGGGTTGCGCTCCAACACTTAGTCAATTTCTCTGCCAGACTGTTTCCAAGTGCGCTCAGGAAGAAGGGCGCAGTCGGACTTCGCACAAAAACTGGGCGCAGTCGGACTTCGCACAAAAAACTGGGTTTCCTGGTTCTGCTTCCCGGGGCCATAACTTTTGATCCGCTAACCCGATCGCCTATTATAATATATCGTCGGAAAGCTGGCGAGAAGATCTGCAATGATAAAATATCCAGAGCTCATTTTGTCCATTTTATCGCCCCTATTTATGGCCCGTGAAAACCCGAACACCTCAGCATGCTCTTTACCGCTTTAAAGCTCCATACTTAGGCCAAAATTTATCAAAAGATTTAATGTGGCAAAATTGCCAACAGGTCCCAGTCCCAGATATACAAAAACCCTTTCCGGGGTGGTGGATATTGATATTGCAGAAACCTTGTAACGGTAAATAGAAGCCAAAGGCCTAGCAGAATCCCTCTCAGGGGATAAGCATGACAACAGTCCCACGCAGGGATTAAGACCTTAACATCTACGGCCGAATAGCCTACGCAGGGGCATTCCTTTTTAGCATAAAACCCTACCCAGAAATGGTGACAGAGCCCCAAGGGCTTTCCAAAAAACAAAAACTTGAAGTAATCAAAAAGGACCAACATAACAAAAACAAGCCAGGGAAACCGAAAGGGAATCCCTAAGGGTCGACCTCCGCGGGGTTCTCCTTCGCGTCCGCAGTGAGCTCCTCCAAGAAGCGCTTCATAGCCTCGGTGGTACTTTCGAACGCAAAAATGAAACATTTAATAAACATTCTTGTCATGCGCTTTGATGTTTCAGGGGCGAGGTCCGAGTCCCCGCTGTTATCATCAGGGACATTAACAGGGGAGTTTTGGCTTGACTCCGCTTTGATATTCTTGGTCCTCGATTATCTGCGGATCACAGGAACATCCTCAATTATGGTTCTGCGTTTTCCCAACGCCGCCTTCTTGGAGGATGGGGTGGGCTTAGACGGGGTAGACTGCTTGGGGGGGGTCTTCTTGGATTCAGGGGTTTGATACTCCGGATCCGTCTCACTGACCAAGGGCTTGCTGGAAAACGAGTGAGTTGGCAAAGACGCAGGGGGGAACGGGAGGGCTGGATTGGAGGGGAGTGGCTGCCAGGGGAGGATTGGCGGCAACATGGCGGAAGAGAACAGCGAAAAGGCCTTGGTGGGTGGGAGGGGAGTGTTTCTTGCGAGCGGCGAAAACCGATAAGTGGACGGAGCGGTGGAGGAAAGCGGGAATGTTCATGGGCTTGTAACCGCGGAAGTGGTTGACAAGAGCCAGATGGAAGCTGGACATCGGCTTAGCGGGATCGTCAGAGGCCAAATACTGGATCAGGGGAATAGCGACAGTGGACCAAGGGGAGGGAAGGGAGGTGCGTTCAAGAGAAACACCTGTCCATTTGAAATCTTGGTAGTTGGGGAACCCCTCCCAGCTCGGGCTCCCAACTGTGCTTGTCGCGGAGGACGCGGCGACCAGACAGGGGAAGGCCAGACACCTCAGCCATCAACTCGGGGGTAACCTTGAAACGAACACTGCGGATTACGACAAAGCCATTCTTCCATGTCCGGACGAAGTCAGTAGAAATATCAGCTTCGGGGCCCTGGAATTTACTCAGGAAGGGCTTCAGATTAAAGGTGTCGATAAAGGGTTTCGCCAGAGGGTCGAGCTGGAGGGAGCTAGGTTCGATGTATGCCATAGTGCCAGGAGGAAAGGACAAGGGAAGAGATAGCGACCAGGGCAAAGGGTGACGAACGATAAAAGGAAGGACAAGGGGACTGTTTAAAAAGGCCAACAAGGGACGATTAAGCATGTCGATCCGATCGGGGAGGGGACAGGTGGACAAAGGCCAGGTAGGGTGGGGATTGGTGACAGTTCTTGGGCCTAAGTCGGTACGGGGAAACGGGGATATCCAGAGCCGCTTGGATTCGGTGAGGATGGGCAGGGAAGCAGATTGGACAGGGGCACCGAGGGTGGCGTTGGGGCATCGCAAACCGTATTGGGGAGCGTAATTGAGGAGACCAATCATCCACATGGGAAATTGATGACTGGCGGTGCCAGCAAGGACGCCAATCGTGAGCCAGCGGTGAAGGAGGAGCTTGCTAGAGAAGATACTCCTAGGAACAGCTGCAAACCTGGAAAAGAAACACATTGGTTAGCGAGGAGGGGGTGACATGAACCTGCCTTGCCTATCAGCATCTGCTACGTAGGAGACACCCGACGGATTAGAATTGCACCACACCGTCAGCAAAGATTGAATAAGACCCAGGTTGGCAAGCTGGTCAACGAGTTTGTTTGCTTCATGGAATACGTGGAAAACTGCCACTTGGCATTGCTGACCAATGATAACTTTGCTTTCCCGGATCAGCGAGCTAATGTTCCAAGGGGGATTTTTATCAGTTTTGATGTAACGGATGATGTTCAGAGAATCCCCCTCGATGTGAAGACAGATACGAGAATCCGCATTGGATGTGCTTCTCTCTCGAAGGTTGGATGAGGGTTTTAGGGCTCTTGGCCAAGCTAGTTTTCGGCAAGATCACCAAACCACATATCACATTCTAGTCCTTAGAGCTATTATTGAGGAGGCGCATCCTCGAAGGTTTATTGTTGCTTTGTTGACTTCAGGAAAGCCTTCGACATGGTGCCATAGCATTTACTTCTTAAGAGACTTCAGTCACTTGGCATCTCTAGGCAAATTTTGACAACTATTACACGGTTTTATGAGACTGTAAAAGGTCGGTTTCACTCCCCTCAAGGACTTTTAGACAAAAAATTTAGCACCATAGGAGTGAAATAGGGGTGCCCCCTTTCCCTGAGACTTTTTGGGATCTTCACCGACGAGCTTGAGACTTTTATTAAGGAGAACGCTCACGCAAAGGATGGTTGCCTTCTTCACTATGTGCTGATTTCTATTCTCCTCTTTGCAGATGTAATGACCTAATTCTGAAAAATTACCAAACCCTAGCTAGATGGCAATATTTCTCCAAACAGAAATAAAATCTATTCAAATAAAATTCTGATCTACAAATTTAAATCACCAAATTACTTATAATTTCAGCAAACAACACCCAACAACACTGATTTTGTATTAAATCTGAAATATAGAAACCATTACATGAATAATACTGGAAATGGCTACATTAAACAACTCACAAAATGGCAGATCTGATTGCCAATGCTCTCCAATGACATTCTCATACCCAAACACAATCAAAATGATGAAGATACATAGAACGTTTGGCTGCTAGGGCAAAATCTGGTTCAAAATAATGGGCGTCCAGCTTCTAGGAATAAGATACTTGCCAAAATGCCCTCTCAAATGCAACGCTGCCCTCCTAAATGCTGAATCTCTGATTCTGAGTGCCAAAATAGACTCCCAAGATGGGACGTCCCTCCTCCTGGTGCTCCAATGACTGAAAATAATGATAAATCTCTGTTTTTTGCCCTCAAATGGCTGAATAAAGATCTGATCTCTCAAAATGGTGCAATAATACCCTAGCTGGCTGATTACACACTGAATGCTCCACAACTAAATCCAATGAAGTCCAAATGCCATAACTCCTTCGTTTCTTGACGAAACCATGTCATGTAATCTGTCAAAACAAATGCCAGAAGATGCTCTATCCGTTTTTGAAGGTGAATCAGCAATCCCTGGTTTGTGGAAGACGAAATTCCCCGAAAACCACAAATAAGACAAACTCCCAAAAATGGGGACATTACAGCAGATGATGTTGTCCTTTTGGCCTCTTCCCCTGAAGGGCTTCAACGCCATCTAGACAAGTTTTCCGCTTTTTGTGACTTGAGACAGTTGACGATGAATCTTTCTAAGACCAAGGTTATGGTATTCAATACTACCAAAGAGGCTCTATCTCATCTCCACTTCTCTTTCCAAGGTCGGGAGGTCAATATCACCACATCTTATGTGTACTTGGTGGTTCGTTTCACCAATCCCACTTTTGGTATGAAACCTGATGCCCAAGCCCGGGTGTGTATGGGATATGCAGCTCTGTCTTTGCTAGAGAGGAATTGCTTCAAAGCACATTTTTAGGAGATACCTGTGAAGATGAGGATGTTTGATGCCTTGGTCAAGCCAACTATTACTTATGGGTCAGTGGTTTGGGGTCCTAGTCTTGGCCCGATTGAGTGATCACAGGTTGAACGAGTCCAAATACTCTTTCTTCAACGATTCATTCATTGCAAGGGCACATTCCCCCGCTCTATTATTCTAGCAGAGTTTAGGGCTTCTCCTCTCCATCTTGAGATTATCTTGTTGATTATCGATTATCTTCACAGGATCCGTACTTTTGGAGATACCCCTGAGAGTTGCAGGCGGTACCCTTACCTTGCCCTTTGCTCCTCGATGGAACTCTCTCCAAGTTCTCGGGGAGGTTAGAGGAGCAGGTATTTTCGAGTTTCTGTCCTCCTGGCCAACATTCATATACAGATAGATAGGCTCCCCCCTTATTCTTTGGGTGTTCTCCCCCCTCTCGGCTTAGTAAGGAGAGGATGCTCCACGAGATCCGAAAGGATGTTAGTGTTCAGTACACCAAATGCACTTGGATCTCTCCTATTGCCCCTCTTTCCCCCAAGTTGTCTTTCTACCATGAGCACTTCTTACAAATACAGGAGGGCAAAATAGTTCCTCCACAATACCTTCAACAACACACAATGCATAGTCTTCGGATCACTATTGGGCAACTCAGGGTGTGTTCTCACCAACTCCGGATTGAGTCAGATCACCATCTTCCAACAAAGGAGCGGATTTTCTTGTTTTGGCCCTTGGGTGAATTTGAAACCCTTCATCACTTTATTTTTTGTTGTCCCATTTATTATGGGATCCAGGGTAGATTCCATTGCCTTTTCAGGGACAACTCTTGATTTTTTTCTACCTTATGCAGATACTAGGACCAGCGGTGTCTCACACTCTTTCTTAGGGAGATAACTCAGCTTCAACGACATAAAAGTTCTCCTCCAGATGGATCTCACCCTCCTCAACATCGGCTCATCACAACATACTTCACTAGCTCCAACGAACCAGGTGACTTTGTACGGAAATGCTCCACATCTTCCAGTTCTGACAGAAGCAGGGTCACTAGAAAACAAACCCACAGTTTGTCAGGGTTCTGAACTAGCGCTAGTCAGCAACATATCATGGACTTCTTCAGCTCTAGTACTTTGGCCTCGACTATTAGGAGAGATTAGTTTCTGGGGGTTCTTGGAGCTTACTCCTTCTGAGCTGCTCCCTCCGCCCTCCTCTCTCTCCGTTCTTGGCGTGCACTCCTCTCTTCTGGACTGCAACCCTCCCCCCTTTGCTCTCCCTTTTCTTTTCCCTTTCTCTTTGGCCCGATTGTCGGGTTTTGTCTTGTATTTATCTTAGTTCTTTTCTTTGTTGGGCTTTTTAGCCTGCTTGCTAGCAGTCATTATTGTCCTTATAGTCCCTTGGGTCTTATTCTGGCCCACCGCAGACATCAATAATATTTCATTTCATTTCATTTCTAAGTATGTATAAGGGCAATTGTTCATCAATATCATTTCTAAATCAAACTAGATGCATTGAAGTACTTAATCATTTGGATGAAACTAAAATCATAGTTACAAGGTTAATAATGTTCGATTTAAATAGAAGACAAAAAGCATTCAGAGATTTGAAATTTTGGAAAAGGTTTGATTCGGTTCGGATCAATATTAATAACTAAAATTTTGCTCATGTGCTTTAGAGAAAGTGGTGAGGAAAAAAGAGTTTAACACCATAAACCAAGGTCTAATTCCCATGGTTGAACCTTAACATTTAGCCCATGGGTGTTGGGGCAAGTGGTAGGAAACAAAGAGTGTCACACCATACACCAAGGTTCTAATTCCATGTGTAAACCTTAACATTTTTCCCATGGGGTTTGGAGCATGTTGTGGGGAGTCAAGAGTTTCACACCCTAGACCAAGGTTCCAATCCCTTGGGTGAATATTTAAATTTTTGCCCATGGGGTTTAGAGCAAATGGTTGGGAGTACCAAATTTCACACCACATACCAAGGTTCATGTCTTATGGGTGAACCTTAATATTTAGCCCAACGGTTGTGGGGCAAGCGATGGGAAACAAACAGTTTCACATCATATACTTAGTTATCAATCCCATGGGTTAGCGTTAACATTTTCCCATAGGGTTTAGGGAAATTGGTTGGGAGTGAAGAACTTCACACCATAAACCAAGTTTCCAATCCCATGGATGAACCTTGATGATTAACCCATAACATTTGGGGCAATTGGTCAGGAGTGAATAATTGTACACCCTAAACCAAGGTTCCAATCCCATGGTTGACCTTAATAAAAGCTTATGGGGTTTGGGGGAAGTAGTAGGGAACAAAAAGGTTTCACATCATAGACCAAGGTTCCAATCCCATGGGTGAACCTTAACATTTTTATCCAAGGGGTTTAGGACAACTGGATGGGAGCGATGCATTTTATATTGTAAACCAGAGTTCCAATCCCATGGGTGGACTTACCATTTTGCCCATGGGATTTAAAGCAATTGGTTGCAAGGAAAGAGTTTCATGTCATAGGCCAAGGTTCAAATCTCATAGGTGAACCTTAACATTTGCCCATGACATTTAGGGCAATTGATGTGGAGTGAAGGGCTTCACACCTTAAACCAAGGCTCAAATTCATGGGTGAGCCTTAACATTCATCAAATGGCATGAGCTCAACTATTTAACTACCTTGACTTTCAAGAAGACCCAAGTTCCAATCTTGTCGGGAGATGCATGCATGATTCCCCAAAATACCATAACATAGTGATCATGTAATATGGACGAGGGCCATTCCAATCCTATATAACCAATTTAGTATATATATATAATTAAAATTTTAATATATCAAAAATATAATTAATAAAATCATAGTTACATGTCCAAGACATTGTGGAGCAATGGTAAATGGGAAGAAATCATAAAAATGCAACTTGAGTTCAAATCCTCACATTGTGATCAACACTCCCATAGTAATGCACCTCGTGCTAATGTGGCTCCTTGAAATACCCCTATAATATAATCCTGATGTAATAGATGCGAGGCCTGTTTCAACCTCATATAACCAAATTTAATTTCAATAAAAAAATCATGGTTAAAAATCAGTGACTTTTGATAAATTTGCAAAATCATGAGCCAAATCAGGCAAAAAACAATTTGCTGCTTGACTTGTGCCTATTAAAAAGATTACCGAGTTTTTTGAAAATCTTGACACAAAATCAAGACAAGGCTAAAAATTCAGTCATAACCTGGCAATAACAAGGTACATCAGAAGTAAGCATAAAAAATTGATGAACTGCAGCAACATGGTCAAGTTACCTTTCATTAACATAAAACAATATTTACACAATATGATAAACTAAATGTAGATGAGTTTTATCTGCTAAAGGACTTATTTTCTTAGCCACCAAATATGTATCTAAATATTAATAACAACTCATATTTGGAGCATATTCTAAAATTTCCCCTTCTGATACAAAGTTATATATATGAGAGACTCTTATATGCTTGATTGTTACTTTTCAGTGCATAAACTCAGAAATTTGTATTTCCACTTAGCGACTAGAAGGAAAAAGTGTAAGAATTGCAAACAAGTTTCTAAGGGTGTTTGATGGAACAAAAATGATATAAATTATAAAAGCAAAATGCATATGCATAAAAATAAAAAGGCATTAGTTCAACTGGTTATATTTCTCAACTTTCAAGGAGGAGAACCAGGTTTGAATCTTGCCAACCGATATATGCATGATTGCCAAGCTGTTGATATACCACTATATGGTCATGATGTAATACGGGTGGGGCTCGTTTCAATCCCATATAACCCATTTTAAATAAATAAAATAAGAAATACATATGCTTAAAAAGGTTTTGTTAGGCTCATAGTCTAGGCAAGCAGCAATCAGGTTATACCAGAAAGATGAAAATAGATGGATTAAATCAAAGATTCCATCACACCCGAATGCAGAAAAAGATTTTTGTCAAGGCATTCCCTTGAAGGAACTCTATTGAATCTCACCTGTTGTGCCCATTTAGATAAGGACACCCTGAGTGAAGAAACAAATCCATCTACATCCAAAGGCACATTGTCAAGCTCAACAGTCACACCATCATAATTGTCTTCACACGCATCAAGCAATTTTGGCTCTTGCTGCCCAGAAAATTCAGTTAAAGTGGCCTCACTCGTTCCATTCTCCATTAAAGCTGCCTTCCCATTTGATAATGGATCTCTAACTAAGGACTGTTTAGCTGAGTCTGTCATTGCTGTATTCTGAAAAGAAAATTGAAGAATCATGAAAATGAAGCCTCAATAAATAATATTGTAAAAATAGCCATGAACCAGACTAAAATATTATGCAGCTAAAGTCGGTCTAGGAATCCTGATATTATTTCTTAGCACATGTTGAACCAATGAAAAAACTTTGAACAATTATTTTCTATGGTGATCGGCAATATAAAAGTATAGGGAGGAAGGTTACACCCACAATTCAGAGATTAATTGATTTTGTGGGTGCAGCTGCATTACAGAATCCAAGGCATTCATGTGCTTAAATAATAAAAGGAATTAAAATAGTGAAGTCTGAATTCTATTTGCATGATTACTTGTTCAAAATATGGATAAAGATTATTATAGAGATGACAAAACAACTTTCCAAAATCCATAACAAAAATTTATCATGTCAGCAAACCAGAAAAAGTGTAAACCAACAAACTACAATGTGTAATTTCAACTGGAATAAAATCAAGTTCCATGAATCTACTATAGAATAGTTTATCTGCAATGCAGTGGCTCTGTTTGTGTTCATGCAATTAAGTAGATCAGATATTCCTTCAAGTCTACTGCATATTAAAATGTAATGTCCCCTTTTTCTATGCAGTCAGTGTGCAGAACAGTTTAGCCTACTCATGGGTTCCCATAGGCTAGGGCAGATTGCAGGGGAGCCTAACTGGAATTCTGGGAGCGGATAATTGAGCGAAATGGTATTTGAATCCACTCTCAGATGTTGAATCGGATGGACAGAGCCTTGACTTACTATTTTTAGTAAGTTAGTTTTTAGGGTTTCTGGTCGAGCATACAGTGGAATTATATTCTTCAGCAAAATGGGTACTCAAAACAGGTTTCAGTTGGTCAATCAGTTCACTGGAGGTCAGAGATTTTAATGCCTGAAGGTTTGGCTATGTGAAAAGTGAAATATTAATTATTTTTATATAGTCAAACTTTATGATATTAAAAAACTTAAAGGGAAGTCACTTAAAAGTGAAATATATTATATAAGTGCCATTTTTGGAGCAAAAAGGGATATTATAATTTTTTATATTATGTGCAACCCTAATTAGGGCATTGCATCCTGTGGGTTATAAAAGGGCATTGAGAGCTTCATTTGATATATTCTGGATTTTGGTTATTTTCTCTGGAGTTTGAGGCCAGTGGTTGAGACTTCTTCTCCGAAGGGACGGAAACCCCAACGGTGTGGTTGAGGACGAAACCCCTCAAATTTTTGGAGTTGGACGAAACCCCAGTTCTCTGTTGGTGAATTCACACAGGATTCACACTTAGAGATTCATCAGTTTTCTTGGTGTCTTTCCATGTTTGCTGATTTAGTATATTTCAAGGGTTTGCAAACATATTGTGGAAAGATTATATTTTGAAAATATTGTAATCTGAACCCTATTTTGAAAGAAATTTGAAAAATAAAATTGCTAGTTATTTCCTGTTTCTTGGAGTTGTATTTTTTGATTTTAAGAAACAGTATAGTGTCCCAAATATTAAAATATCAGAACAAGGGGGGGACATTACATAAAATGAAATTCATCATTATCACTAAGGGAATAACCAACACAGCCTCTATGGCATATGTTCAAAGCTTCAGAAAAATGCAGAAAGCAAAATCTATGAAAACTAAAGGAAGTGTTATTTTGTAGTTTGTAAGCAAAGTGCTTGAAAAATTGCCGTATGTGTAATTAATAAAGTCATGAAATGTAAATGAAATCAAATGCATGTAAAATGTAATTCAAGAAATGATGAGGTGTTAGAGTAGTTAGTTGGAGGAAGTTGAGAAAGCAACTACCTCCTTAGTCTTATAAATAAGAACCCTTGCTCATTCATTCGTACATAGGTATTGCACATGGTAGTAGAAGTTGGGTGTAATCAGACATGTACTCATGAGATACTTGTGTCAGGCTGTCTAATTAATGTACAATGACGTCTTCATGGTTTCTAGAATGACAAGAACAGTTTTTTTTTTCCCTTCATATCCACCTTTTTTAATTTCTTGGTCATCCACATTCATGATGTCTTCCTTTATTTTTGTTACTTGTTCATGATTATTTCTAACCTACTACTTATAATCTTCATCTACTAATTCTGTCATGTGGACCCTTCCAAGGAGTTGCAAGTGTATCCCTCGGACCAAGCCTGAATAGAATCCTTTTTGGGCACAAATCAACAATAATAGTGGGGTCTAATATTCTTTCTTTTGACTTTCCAAGGATACATAAATTTATGTTTTTAATTCACTCTCCTTTTACTGGATTTGTTTTGGAGGGTGATCTAGTTGTAAGACAATTCTTAACAAACTCTAAGTATGCTTTTGCTTTCAAAATGCTAGCTCCACAAATAGTTGGCATTGAAGCTTTCACATACTACCTAATGGACTCTTTCAATCTATAGACATACAAAAAAACCCAAACTGTGCCAAATTTTTCTCTACCAAATTGTTTCATGTTCCTACGGGCCAAGCGGTCTTTCTAGGTATGAGTATCAAGACTATTGCAGAATGCAGTCGTGCATCAGTCTCCAATAGTTATATTATTTCATCTTTGTTCAGTCATTTTTCCGCCAGTGAAATGTTGGCCCTTCAAGATGCAAAGTGGCAAACAGATCTTTTTGGTAATCCTCCAAAAGTTGGGAGAGAAGGGGGGGGGGAGACGAGACCCTCAGCATAACAACTTCACTACGACAGCAATCGTAGAAATCAGAACCTTCTTTATTAGCCTCTATTTATGTTGTCCCCACCATAGTTTGCTTGATTGTCTTGCTTAAAAAAATTGCCTCCTCTTCTATTTTCTGTCATTATCATAACTTTCATCCTCCCTTCTTGGGGTCTTTGGTTACATTCTTCTTCACTACTTCTCCCATCTCCACGACCTCTTCTATGAATTGTTACAATCAAAGTATGCAAGTCTTGACTCATTTGTTCTCAAGAATCACTTAGTGCATCAAGGGAGCCTTTCGCCAAATACACAATTTCTGGTTTGTAGTTATCTTCATAAGTAAGCCTATAATGAAGCCAACCCTTTTATGTCCACCCACAAGTTTAAAAAAGTGGCTCTTATACCATTGTTGGAAGATCACTTGTCAATTTCTTATAATGAATGTATGCTTAAGGCAATATCTCTAGAAAATATTGGATTGAAAGTATAAAAATAGAATTCTTCAAATTCCAAACACTCAGCAAATTTTGCTCCTTTTTTATATAAAAACTAATAAAAACAATTTTTATTATAAATGGTACAATCGCTTGGCAAAGAAACAAAAACATAGCCCTGTTGACATATCAGTTGCAGGGTAATATATAGAGAATGTGGGTCCTCAGGAAATGCAATCATCAATTTAGAATAACAAAGCCTCCAAGCATGATATAGTTATTATGAGATTGGATGGATTGGCCAGACTCAACTGACTATGTCTATGAACTAAAAATTACCTTTCTTCTTCATGCAGGCTTAACTCTGCAGACATATGCACAAGAACTGCTTTCACCAAGTATACCCTGAGGGCCTGCTCTATCATCTAAGCACATATTTATGGTTAATTTTCCATTCTAGCTCTTTACTCCTATGCATATTGGATAATCACATTTTCTACAAAAGCTTGGTAACAACAGAAGTACATTTGATCAACATAAATGTGAATTCTGTTAAACTAATACAAAATATAAATGACTATTCCTAATGACCAAGAAAACTTATTGTTAGCTAATACAGAAGCAGATTATTTTCAAGCATCATAACATGAAATTAGAGGATTTGCATAAGGTAAAGAAAAAACATAAATGACTATTCCCAACAACAGAAGTACATGTTGGTTACGAATCTGCCATGAGGAAAGGATTTTGTGTTAATGCGCCCAGATTCGCCCACCAGCTAGAAAGGCCGGAAGGAAGGAATGCCTTCCGAGCCAATCTCCGGAGAAGGCCGGCTCCTTGTGGGGTTTTATGGTTTAAGCTAAGAGTGCAGGAAAGAAAAACCACACAATCTTTTTGTGGGTAATAGCACATATAAGATTCTAAGGCAGGCAGTTCAGAAGGAAAACCACACAATCTTTTTGTGGGTAATAGCACATATAAGATGCCCAGTTAGATTTTCCAAAATCTGATGGCCAAGATCTGGAAAGTTGGTTATGTAGGGTAGAACAATAACAAACCAGGGAAATAAGCTAAGTTATTTGATGCAGCAAAACCAAGTAACTCAAGGTAAGCTAACGGAAATTGATAGTCACTAAAGGCGTGGAGCATGCATACAACCATTTGAAGGGCTTAGATTCTAAGGCAGACAGTTCAAAAGGAAAACCACACAATCATTTTGCCGGTAAATATCACATATAAGATGCCCAAATTAGATTTTCCAAAAATTTGATGACGAGGATCCAAAAGATTGGTTATGTAGGGTAGAACAGTACTTTTCTCTTCATGAAGTCACCCACGGCATAAAGCTTGAAATAGCATCCTTCAACTTTGAGGATGAGGCGCTTCAATGGTATCAATGGGAAATGAATACACATCCAAATATTTCTTGGGAAGAGTTTGCGACACCTAAATTATTCAAACCAAGTGAATATGAGGACTACAAAGGAGCCCTAAACTGAAACAAACCACAACGGTCCAAGAATATCAAAAGCAATTTGAGAAGTTGCCAAACCATACAAAGTGGTTAATCGATGAGTTTTTTAAAAATTGTTTCCTTAGTGGACTAAGGGAAGATATTCAACCAAAGGTGCGGATACTCAAACCAAATACCATGGCACAAGCGGTAGGCTTGGCAAGGTTAGCAGAAAGTAAAATTGAAGCGTTAAGGCACACATCCAAGTTTGAACAAACTCGACCTATAACCACATCTTGGTCCACATCGAATCCTACAAACCCCGCTCAAAAGTCACCAACAATTAAGCGTCTGACTCTAGAAGAGATGGAATCTCAGAGAGCATAAGGGTTGTGTTATAACTATGATGAGAAATATTCCCCAGGACATAAATGTGTACAACATAAATTGTATTTACTTGATGTAGGTGAGCCCTTCACTAATGAAACCCAATAGGAAGAAGAGCATCAAGAGGAGGAACATTTGGAAGATCCTGAAACACTAGAAGAACCCTAGCCAAAAAGTTCAGTGCATGCACTAGGAAGAATATCTACTCTCCCAACTATGAAGGTGATAGGACATTTCAAAGGCCAACAAATAATAATACACATTGATTCTGGAAGCACTCATAATTTCATTGATCCTAAAGTGGCTAAGTGGGCAAATTGTTATATAAATACCTATAATTCCTTCGAGGTTATGATAGCCAATGGAGGAACCTTTCCATGCAAGGGCAAATGTAGAAATGTCAAGTTGCAAATGGGAAAATGTAGTCTCAAGGTGAACATGTTTGCACGTCCTTTAAGAGGGTGTAATGTTGTATTAGGGACACAATGGCTTAGAACGTTGGGTCCAGTAGTGTGGGATATTCTGAACTATGGATGAAATCCAGCCAGCAAGGAATTTAATATACTCTAGAAGGAATGACCGCAAGTGCTACTCAACGTGTTTCATCTCACAGGATAGAGAAGCTTCTGAAAAAGTCATGTGATGGAGTAGTGACACAATGTTTTGCTATAAAAGCACCAATTGACAATGAAATGGAGCAGCAAGATGAATTACAACTTCTTTTAGAGAAACATGCATATGTTTTTGAGGAACCTAAGGGTCTACTGACTCGCTGTGCTCATGATCATGCCATACAACTTGTTCCAGGTAGCCTTCCACCAAATGTTTGCCCATATAGGTATCCATATGTACAAAAAAAAAGAGATTGAAAAAATGGTGCAGGAATTACTTGCAGTAGGGGTTATTCGACCCAATGTTAGTCCCTGTTCCTCTCCCATGTTGTTGGTACATAAAAAGAATGGGTCATGGTGATTGTGTGTGGGTTTCCGTGAACTTAATAAAATAACAATCAAAGATAAATTTCCTATTCCTGTGATTGATGAGTTGTTGAATGAGCTCCATGGTGCTCAATACTTCTCAAAGTTGTATTTGTGTTTTAGGTACCATTATATTACAATAAAGGAAGAAGACATTCCTAAAACAGCCTTTTGGACTCATGAGGGACACTATGAATTCTTGGTCATGCCCTTTGGTTTGACAAATGCACCTCCCACTTTCCAGAGTCTGATGAATGCAATATTTTGGCCCTTCTTACGCAAGTTCATTCTAGTCTTCTTTGTTGACATTCTAATTTATAGTCGTACCTAGGAGAAGCATCTCAAGCATCTGGATCAAAGCTTGCAACTTTTGATTGAGAATCAGTTATATGCAAAGCGGTCAAAGTGTCCCTTTGGAATGCAAGGGGTAGAATACCTAGGCCACATTGTATCAAAGAAAGGAGTTAAAGTAGACCCAAAGTGAATACAGACTATATAGGAATGGCCAAAGACTCAAACCCTCAAGGATCTTCGAGGTTTCCTAGGTGTTACTAGGTATTATCGGAAGTTTGTTCAAAACTATGGGAAGTTTGCAGCCCCATTGACAACTATGTTGAGGAAAAACTCGTTCAAGTGGTCAAAACTAGAGAAACAAGCTTTCCAATATCTAAAACAAGCTATGCTATCTACACTAGTGTTAGCAATGCCCGATTTTTCCAAACCTTTTGTAATTGAAAGTGATGCTTCAAGTAGTGGAATTGGGGCAGTTTTGATGCAAGAAGGAAAACCATTGGCATTCACCAACAAGGCACTATTAGGCAAAAATTTGGGAAAATTAACCTACGAGAAGGAGATGTTCATCATTTTGTATGTTTTCAATCATTGGAAACCGACCTCATTAGGCACCACTTCTCAATTTAAACAGACCACCAAAGTCTCAAGTACTTCTTGCAGCAGTAGTTATCCACACTCGAACAACAAAGGTAGATCTCCAAACTATTGAGGTTTGATTATGAAATCATTTATAAAAAATAAAAGGAAATATAGTGGTTGATGCACTTTCATGCCAATATGAAGATCAAACTATGTTGTATGCTATATCAACCCCACTTCCTTAATGAGCCAATCAGCTTAGAGAAGAGGTGGCCAAGGTCTCCAAATTGCAATCCTTGATCCAACAACTCCAAGATGATCCCAACTCACACCTTGGATATATGTGGGATGGACAACACCTGAGATGTAATGTCCCCTCCTGTTCTGATATTTTAATATTTGGGACACTATACTGTTTCTTAAAATCAGAAAATACAACTCCAGGAAACAGGGAATAACTAGCAATTTTATTTTTCAAATTTCTTTCAAAATAGGGTTCAGATTACAATATTTTAAAAATATAATCTTTCCACAATGTCTGCAAACCCTTGAAATATACTAAATCAGCAAACATCAAAGTCCCTCTGAAATCATTGAAGCACCAAAGCGTGAATCCTGTGTGAATTCACCAACAGAGAACTGGGGTTTCGTCCAACTCCAAAAATCTGAGGGGTTTCGTCCTCAGCCACATCGTTGGGGTTTCCGTCCCTTTGGAGAAGAAGCCTCAGCCACTGGCCTCAAACTCTAGAGAAAATAACTAAAGTCCAGAATGTCTAAAATGAGACCAAGTCACTGAATAAATATGCTCCTCTTTGGCAAACTCTTTTTTTCGCGCTCAATGTGGGATAAACATATTTCTTCCCCTTTAATTACAATATAAAGTTTTAACTTTAAAAAATGAATTTAATAATTCACTTAATAAAGCCAAGCTTTGCGCTTTAAAAACTCTGCCTTATGAAACTCCGAATGACCAAATGAAACCTGTTCCGGATACCCATTTCGTTGTAGAACATCCCCTTGTCCGCTCGGCAAGAAACCCTAAAACTCAACACTGCTAAAAATAGTAATTCCAACATCCTAGCTCCGTTTGATCCCGAACGACCACCAAAATTGAGCTCTAAGAATCCAAAAGTTGTCTCAAATATCTCCAAAGGCTCTCATCCATATTACATAGCCTACGGGAACCCGTGTATAGGCTAGTCTCTATGTGCTCCCACTAGCTGATTAGAAGGGGACATTACATGAGATATCGTGGTTGTCTTGTCGTTCTGGAAAAATTGCAAATCACCTACTACAAGACATCCAAGGTTTCTTAAAACTTATGAAAGGACCAAGCACACTTTCTTTTGGATGGATATGAAGAAGGATATTCAAACCTTTGTAGTTGAATGTGATATGTGCCAACAGATGAAGGAATAAACTGTTTGCACCTCAAGCACACTTCAGCCTCTTCCAATTCCAACAAAGGCGTGGACAGATATTTCTATGGACTTCATTGAAGGGATTCCGAAATCTGGGAGTGAATCAATCATTCTTGTGGTAGTGGATTGTCTCACAAAGTATGCTCTTTTATGTTCCTTAACCCGTCCTTACATGACCTCTATAGTTGCCCATATCTTCTTGGACTCCATATTTTGCCTTCATGGTATGCCCAAATCTATTGTTTCTAGGACCTGTTGGTTACGAATCTGCCATGAGGAAAGGATTTGGTTGTTATTGCGCCATAAAACCCCCACAGGAGGCCGGCCTTCTCCGGAGATTGGCACGGAAGGCATTCCTTCCTTCCGGCCTTTCAATGTTGGTTTGCGGGTCCAGGGCGCAATAGCAACAAATCCTTTCCTCATGGCGGATTCGTAACCAACAGGACCCTACTTTTACCAATCACTTTTGGCAAGAACTAATTAAACTGCATGGCACTCACCTTAAAATGAGTTCAACAAACCACCGTCAAACAAATGGCCAAATGGAGATTATCAACAAATGCTTGGAAACATACCTTTGTTGTTTTACATCAGAACATCTTACACAATGGGCTAAATGGCTTCCTCTAGCTAGATAGTGGTACAAGACTTGGTATCATACAACTACCAAGGTCACGCCATTTGAAGTAGTATATGGACACCCTTCACCAACACCTTCCTCCTACATTCTAGGCAATTCCAAATTTCAGGCAGTAGATACCACTCTTTATCAGCATGCAACACTCCTCCAATAGCTCAAGGAGAATTTAAAGATGGCATAGAACCGTATACATCAGCAAGCTAATCAAAACCGTTATTAGCACAACTTTGATGTAGGGAATATGGTCTTTCTTTGTCTACACCCATACAAATAATCCTTCGTACAACTTCATGGATGCCAAAAACTTGCAACAAAATTTTATGGTCATTATTAGGTATTACAACGGATTGGTTCAGCTACCTACAAACTTGACCTACCACCCACCTCCAAGATCCATCCAATCTTTCATGTTTCTTCATTGAAGAAGGTCATCGATAGCAAGGTACAGGCTCAATCAACGTTACCTAAGTTGGATGAAGAAGGATCCATCATTCTAGAGCCTAAACAAATTTTGGACCGACATTCTCACACCCTTTGTATGTAGGCAGCAAATCTGCCTCCCAGAAGAAGTGAAATTTTGTACAAAAATTGATTTACAATTTTGGCAAGTTTTGAAAAAGTTTTTGTTGAAATTTTGATAAAGTAAGATGTGAAATGAAATGCACATCAAATTAGATGTAAATAAAGTGAAATGTAATTAAATCCAAATTAAATGAAATTAGGTGAAATGAGAGTGAAATTAGAGTTTGATAAAAATTAAAATGAGAACTTTAGAAAAGTGCAATTTATTAATGTACATTTGGAGGTTGTGGGTTGGTGGTTGTAAATGTTGCGATGTCCCACGAACCGCTTGGAACGGCCTGGGGCAAGCTTCATAAGGCCCCCTTCCTTCATTTTTGTTGTTGTTAATCCCAGGAGATAGATGTATGCATCCATGCTGAGTATGTAATTGCAGTGCAAGTATGTTATAGTCGGTCATTGTTGATATGCCATTGTTATTCTAGACTATGGCAGCCATTGTAATTGTATAGCCATTTGTTGTTTCTGTCAGTAAGATAATATAATGCAACCATGGTTATACTTGTAGTTTTTCCAATGCATGTGTGTGTTATTGTTGGTTGTTGATTGAGATGTTCTCATTGTTAACGTAAGGTATGCAAAGTATCATCATAGTGCATAGGACTGTATTTTGTAGTGCAGTAGAATTAGATTCATTGCAGGTGATAGACAGAGTTGCAAGATTTGTTGCATGCAAAAGAACAATACAACTGGTAGCAGTAATAGCATTTTTACCGTTTCCAGTAGTTACAAGCCATACAGTTGAGAATCGTATGAGGGATTAAAGAAGCAAACTGAAATTATTTGTTAAGAGATTTGTGCAAGAACGCATACAAAGACATCATCGTACGAATCTTGTTATTACTCTTACACTACATTGTACAATAGATAACTGTACAAGAGGATCAATATTGCAAAGGCATGATCATAACTAAGTGCAACTTATTGGGTTGTACGATTGAAGGTGATCACATGATAGGTCCATCATACGATTAGACATTGTACGATCAGTGTTATTGTACGACAGATTTGGTCGTATGATTTAAGAATCGTACAGTTGAAACTAGAGTTATGTTGTACGATGCTAGGTTCCATTGTTGAATCTGTCACCATCCCCTTACTAGGAATATTGCCACTTGTGCTACATTTGGCGCCATTGTCGTTGTCGGAGCGAGGAGGGTCCAAGTCAATAAGAAAGTAGCATGAAGGATGAAAGGTGGATGATAAATTCAAGTCTGCAAGGACATTGGAGATGAGATCGTAGAGAAGATCAAGTGCCCATGAGAAGGAGCACAAGGATCACTCAAAGAGGGAATGTGAATAATTTGGTACTGCAATCAAGGGAAATGGAGGAACCAATACTCCAACTTGTTTGAACTCTAGAAGAGGAAGTGGAATAGAGGAGATATTTTTATTAAGCACAGAAGACGAGGTGTTGAAAGAGCAACATCAAATAGTCGAAGAAAACATTTGTGTAAGTAAAGATGCGAACGTAGGAAGTGCGCAAGGAAACGAAGAGTGGATGGTGACACTTGAGCAAGCGAGGAGGAGTTTTCCAAGGGGTGCAGAGGATGGGAGTTAAGCACCAAAGCAACCACGCGTAGATACTTGGGGAGGTAGACCAGAGCCACATATCATTTATTAGTGAAGAAGGTTGTGAAGTGAGGATGCACAAGAGTTTGGAAGGAGACTATTTGAACCAAGAGTCGAAGGTCAAGATGAGGTGCCTAGGACTGAAGCACCAAGAGAAGAAGTAGAACCACCAACTGCGAAAGGGTAGTGGGTTGAATTCCCAAGGCAGCCATCGTCAAGTGACGAGGAAGAGGGAGACCATCAAATGGCACACATTGCCAATAGAGTGAGCAAGCAAAAATGCCCATCCTTCACAAGAGAAGGGAAAGAAGACCTAGCAAGCCACATAGGCACTTGCACCACCATTTAGAGAGCAAATGGAGTAACACAACCCGATGATTGGTTGCAATTATTTCCTGCTACATTGCAAGGAATGGCAATAGATTGGTATTTAAAAAGAGAAAGTACACAAGCTTTTGCCAAATGAGGGACTATGATAGAGGAGTTCAAAAAGGAATTTTGACCTTTGAGGGATGACATAAAGATCATCACAGAAATATACGCCACAAACCAAAAGAAAGATGAAGCTATCAAAACACAGAAATATACATCATCACAGAAATATACGCCACAAACCAAAAGAAAGATGAAGCTATCAAAACTTACAACAAAAGATTAAAGCAACTCACTAATAAAATGGAGATGCCACCAGCCAATGGTTTGGTTAAGAGATGGTTTATTGATGGATTATTGCCTAAATATAGGAAGAAGATGAAGGTTGTACCATCCTCAACATACGCAGAAGCATTGGAGAAGGCAAAGAATTTTGAGAGCGAGGTGAAGCAAATAGTGGCTGGAATTGTAGGCCATGCTAGGAGTGAGGATTCGAATAGTGAACCGATGATAAGGTACAAAATGCTATCCAGTCCATGAGGAAGGAATTTGACAAGATGATCAAAGAAGTCAAAGGCAAAGTGAAGAAGGATAGAAAAGACATATGGTGTACAGACTATAAGTTTGAAGGACACACCAATGTAAATTGTCCTAAGAATGCATATTGCAATATATGCAATGTGTCAGGACATCTAGTTATCGATTGTCCATTTAATTTGAAGGGAGCAAGACACCAAACTATGACAGTGCAAGACGAAAAGGAAAAACCAAATGCCCCAAGGAATGAACAAGGCACAACCAGTGGTGGTTACCAAAATAACTGTCGAGGAGCTAGGCAATATCAAAAAGTGATAATGAAAATAATTTTGGAATATTAGGAGCATCAATAAGACCCCTAAAAAATGAGATATTAGATAATCGACCAATTGTTATAGCTAACAATTCATAGAAATGGAAATAGGGTAGAAAATATTTTAGCCTTTTGCAATGTTAATCTTCGTCATGGCAAAATTCCAATTTTAAAAGGCAATTGGATAAGTGAAATTTTATCTCTTAATAAATTCAAAATCAAGGAGTTGATTGTGGAAATGTAGCAGTTTGAAGAAGATAAAAATTATATTTGATTGGTTTTTCACAGCTTTCAAGGAGAAGACCTAAGTTCAAATCTTGCCAAATAATATATGCATAATATCCAAGTTGTTGTACCACTATGTGGTGATGATGTAATACTTAAATTTTTTTATCTTTAATAGAAATGCAAATGAATTTTTTTTAAATAAAATGTAAGCTATATATGATTTGATTAACCGTGACAATGTAAGGACACCATGCAATATTTTGTTCCCTTATTAAAAAAATAAAAAATAATACTTTCAACATTACATGGCAATGCTAACAGATTAAATTTCTCAATTGAAGACTCTAATCTTAACAAGAGAGATATATTCGATTGTCAAACTGTTGTGATTTTATTATGGCCACGATGTAACCAATTTTTTTTTTAAATTAATAATTATAATTTCAACAAACTCATCAAATAAAACGAGCTCAAGTGATTAAATATTTTGACTCTCGACACAGATACCAGATTTTAAATCTTACTAGAATAATATGTACGAAATTATCAGTATGATGTGGTAATGCCTACCTCCATCAACATGTAATACGGTCATTGTAAGGCTTTCCATTCCATACAACCAGATTAAAAATTAATCCCATCCAGCTCTACTAACTAAATAATTATGAAACAGGACAGCTGGCTATCAAACTCCACAAATTTACAGAAATTAATGCATACAGCTATGTGTACAGAATTCAGCAAATTTCTTATGAAATAGGCACAAAAAAAGAATTAGGAAACCAACCTATAGCGGATAGAAGCTCCACCTCCAAAAGCCCTTAAGCCCTTCTGATACCTCTGAATTATCGATTTTGAGAAAGCTAAGGCCTGCTTAGCGAGAAATTTCTCAGCGCAGATCTCACGTTCGATCCACCTAAAACGTCTATAACGAGCCCGAAAGGAACATTTTACAATACTTGGAAGGTTACAGGAAGTTTACTCTCATTGCTACGTTGGAAAGAACTGGTTTCGACATATTGAAACGGAATCTACGACGAAAGAAGAACAAGACAACAATAATGATTTATGGCAAACAAAAAGTAATAAAAATAGAATAAATTTCCACCACCTTGACTGTTCTTTGCGTACTTGAGATTCTTCTGACTTTATCCGTAGTGGCCAACGCAGAAAGCACGGAAGTGTATTTGAGATAAAAGTGTGATTAATATCTAATAAGAATAACTTTAGCAAGGTTTCATAAGGGGTTTGGCAAATGGTGTGGTGGAAATTAAGGTTTCATAAGGGGTTTGGCAAATGGTGTGGTGGAAATTTGAAGGTTTAAGGAGCGTAAAAGGTTGGAGGTTGAAGGAGTGTGAAAGGCTGGAGGTTGGAGGTTGAAGGAGTGTGAAAGGTTGGAGGTTGAAGGAGCGTGAAAGGCTGAATGATGAGTTGATCTTTGGATTGTCAAGGTTAAAGGAATGTGGAAGGTTGGATTGGATGAAGGAGCATGGAAAACTGGACTGATTGAAGGAGCTATAGCAAAAGGCCATGATGTTGGGTAGAAGGTTGGGATGGCTAAAGTAACGTGGAAGGTTGATACGGCGGAAGGAACGTAGAAAGGAATGTGGAAGGTTGAAGGAGCGTGGAAGGCTAAGCCGGTTGAAGGAGCTACAACAGAAGGTTGAGATGGTGATTAGAAGGCTAGAAGGCTGCTTCCAATGAGAAAAACAAAATTGCAAAGTGCGAAGGATTAAGGTATTTTCTTAAAAGCGTCTCATCTTTTAGGAGTCATATCTTTGTGAAGAGTTATTCTAGATTCAACTGATTCTTGGACCAACTTGTGAAGAATTTGAATAGTTTTAAAATGAGTGGTCATATGCAAAAATCCAAGCAATATTGAGGGAGGTATGACCTTGTGAATTCAACCATTCGTAACAATTGCAGTGATGATTTTTCAAGTCGCCAAAAACGAAATTGCAAAGTGTGAAGGATTAGGGTTTTTTCCTGAAAAACATCTCATCTTTTAGAAGTCTTATCTTCGGGAAGAATTATCTGGTTCAACTGATTATTGGACAAACTTGTTCAGAATTTGAATAACTTTAAAATGAGTGATCATATACAAAATTTTGAGTAATATTGAGAGAGATACGACACTGTGAAGTCAACCATTCGAAGCAAGAGCAGTGATGATTTTTCAAGTCACGAAAAATAGAATTACAAATATTTGTCAACTAGGGTTCGAACGATGGGAAGAGCAATGAAAGGCTATGACTTGAGCGAGGAAGGAAACTAGCAATTCAGATTTGGTAAAGTGGACTATGATAGTACAATGTTTTTGATATATTACTCTACTAAGATGCAAGGCATAGATAGGAGAGGTGAAGTTTTGACATTGTGAAGGCTGCTATAGGAAAATGTCAAGAAAGATGCTAAATTCTGGAGTAATTGTATTCATACAGAAATTTGAAAAGATTTAGAAAATGAAAATCAATAATTCAAATATTTTATGTAAAATGATGTACAAGAAAGATGCTAAATTCTGAAGTAATTGTATTCATACAAAAATTTGAAAAGATTTAGAAAATGAAAATCAATAATTCAAATATTTTATGTAGAATGATGTAGGTTTCTAGTTATAGCATCTCAATTGAGATGAGAAGTGTAATTTATTTGTAAACTCTCAAGCTCTAAAGAAGAAAGACTTAATTTGTCAAGGGTGGGAGACCCAGGTACAACCCTTTATCAAGAAAAAAAATCTAATAACAATAACTATTTAAATATTAGCTAGCTTGTGGGGTTGATTACTAAGTTTGAAGGGCTTGGCAAGGGTCTTGAGGACGGTATATTGTGTATGGTTTCACTCACCTCCACTTTGTAGTCTTTTTAGTTGGGTTTTGAAAATGTTTGGATCATTTGGATTAGGTTAACACTTTTTCTTCCTGGAGATTATATTATATGAGTTTTATTTAGATTATTAGTAAGTGGTGCGAAGTTTGGGTTAGTAATATAATACATAAAATAAAGGTGAACAAAAAATATTTAGAGGAATATTTGATTATAAATAAATTTAAAGTAAAATAATCGGTTTTATATGAGATTTTTTAGAAAAAAAAAAAGTATATTTTTTTATAAAGATGTTTGTTTTGATTCATCTTTTAAGATATCCAAAAAAAAATTGAATAGATGGATGCAAATAGATGATTTAAAGTTGTAATAAAAAAATATAAACAAAAGAAAAAAAATATTAATGATACAAAAACAAGTGGATGAACAAATAACATATCAAGTTGGATGAAATGCTCATATAATGACAGATATAGAGGCATTTATTAATGAAAAATTTAAAGCTCCATATGAAAAAAGAATGTCCAAATAATAATGACGCAAAAGCATTTGTTAAGGAGAAATTTAGAGGAATTATGTGAGAAACATTATCAAGAAAGAGAACATTCTCTTGTTGAATTTAACAATCACTACCAAAAGGCTTATACAAGGCCAAACATTAATTGGAAAGCAAATATACTCAGAGTCCGTAAGGATTCATGAGTGGCTATCCCTTGCGGTGTTGCCCCTAGTCCTTAGGGAGGAACAATATGTATTTGTAAAAAGAGCACTAATAGCTTACTTTGCATGTGGTGGAGAGTCTCATCCTCCTATACATGGGCAAAGGTGAACAAACTTTGGTAGCACTTGGGTAGGATGACAACAAGCCATACTACCTAATGGTTTTGGTTCCCTTTCTTTGCTTAGTCATTGTCTTTCTACCATCTTTCTTGGTCGTTTTTGCTTGTTGGCTTTCCCAAAACCTCTAAATAAGGATAGAGTAACGATAATGGGATATGTTTACATGTGTCCCCCAAAGCATGGGTCCTAAAAATTGATAATGCTAAGACCACCACTTGAGGATCTTGGTCATTGAATGATTTTAGGGTTTGATGTACAATCACCACTCTAGCGTGTTTTGACACCTAGGATTTGGATGACACTTCATTTGGACTGGTGGTTATGATTTTATGGCTTCAAAAAGAGTGAAATTTAGTCAACTTTGAAGGGAAAGTTTTTTATTATAAACATCCATTTCAACTCTTCATTTTCTTACCATACATTCACTCATTAATGATTATTACCACTAGCATTGCTCTCAAGCTCTCTGCCTTTTTTGTTCTTGTGACACAATATTCTTGCTCTCCTTCTCTCTCTTGTGCTTATAGGTACAACCTAAGACATTGGTCATTGGTTCACTACCTTCCACGAAGGATGGGATGCTTTACTAAAAGATCAAGAATTGTTGCTCGAGGACCAATTTTCAAGACATGTCGTACCCTCTACATAAACTCCAACTATGATCTCTCCTTTTTTATTATGGTGATATATCAAGAAAGATTGAGTAGGAATGAGTATTTTGTCATGATTATGAATGATATGGTCCTTGATGCCCTAGGTGTCAAGTAATTATATTTTCACTACAACAAAGTAAGTCAAATTAATAGGAGTGAGACCCTTGTAAGAGGGTTGTGGCCCTACATTGGAACCATCAAAACAAATAAAAATATTATTTCAATTAATTTATATTTAAAAAAAACCACCAAAACCTATTTTCACAACTTTCAAAAGAAAAAAATAATTTTCAATTCCATAATTGTCAATTGTTAGGTAAATATTAGTGTCGTTATTACATTACTTGATAGTTACAAGGCAAATACATACCTTCATTCATTTGGTAACAAATGTTCAATAATAAATATGTACTATTGAAACAATAATGATGATTTGATATATTTCTTGCTTCAATGCTCGAACCAACATCTAGTACTAGAGTAGTTAGAAAGTGAAGTAGATAATGTATTTCCAATTTGTTGAAAGCTAGGTATTCAACATAGTAAATTTGTCAAGCCCATTATCGAAATAAGGATTTGATTTTTTTATTTAAGATTCCTCTTTGAATATGACATGTCAGATGTACTTTCTTCCTTGTTTTTTTATCGATATCATTGGCCTTTGTTCCTCTAATTATTCTATCTTGGGACAAAGAATGGAAGAGCAATGAGTTCATGTAATCAAAGTGATGCAAACAAAATGAAACGAGGGACAAAGAAGCAAAACCAAAGTGATGCAAACATAACAAAACAAAGGAAGAAGAAGAAGAAGAAGTAGACCACGTCACTGACAACTTCCTCGCTATTTTCTTCATTCGAGCTCTTTCTTGTTTCTATTGATTAAATCGCCAAAGAAGCAAACTAAAACTATCATCAAAGAAACAAACTCCACATGAATGGTATGGAGAAGCAAAGACAATATTTTTTTGACAATTCAATTATAGAAACAATTGGGCATTGGAGAGACAACGATATTGTTGCTAATGACATGGAAATTCTGGTGACCAATGCATATGACATCAAGATAGAGTCTAATGGAGCATTGTGGGTAGATGGTGTCATCATCGCAAAGGTTACAATCTTGGGAAGTTTTCATTTTTATGGTGGAGTGTTTGAGGAGGGGCACCAACCCTAGCCAGTGCATCACAAATTTGTTGGCTTTAATGCTCAAATGTTACTCTTTTCTTCTTGATTTTCTAAGTCACAAGATGTCCTACGAAAACGAGAAATAAAAGTGAGCAACCCTAAGTGAAGGAAGACAAAAAGATAAGAATACCCAAGAGTAGAAAGATTACCACATGGACATTTGTTTATCATAAGGTATCACTCATCATTGCAATTTTTATTTTCATGTCATGAAATGAATAGTAGGAGAGTAAGTGTTTAGAAGAAAGAATATTTGTTTTGTGAAAATAAAGTCAAGAGTTCAAATCTCATTAAGGGCAAAGTTGAAAGGAAATACCCCTAAAACTTTTTTTATTGCAATTTCCTATAGTTCTTACATTATATATATAAACTTATACTATAGGGTATATTTGCAAACATGGAGATAGTAAAAATTTTCTTCCTTGTAAAAGACACATTTTTGGCAATGACAAACCTTAAAAATGTTGAAGGTATGACATTATTTGGTAACTTGCAAAAATATTGCAAGCACCACGTAAATAGTTTAGTCCAAAGTGTGTTTAGTATTTGAGTATATAGTAGGTGTCATTAAAGTAAGAGTGGAGTTATGTAAGTGAGGTGTCATATTAATAAGTGTGAGTTGTGTGTCATGCTAATAAGTATGAAGTTATGAGTTATGTAAGAGTTTGTCATATAATATGTGCAATCATGAGAGTCTTTGTTCATATGTCGGTATGTGGATTTATTATGTAATATTTTTCATATGAGTAATATAAAGTGTTAGACCTTCCATGTGTTTGAAGAAATGAAAATTTTATGTAAGTGTAAAGGTCGAGAGTCTTGAGAATTTGAAGTCTTATATCCAATGTGTATATATTGAAGATAAAGCATTGTAATGTGTGATTGAATAATCATTGCATTTCATTGTATCGCTTAATTATATATTTTCAATAATATTCAATGATTTATTATTCATTGTTATGGATTGAATTATGTGCATATTTGTTCTTGAGATATTGTGAGATCCTGGAAGAGTATTAAATTTCTAACAGTAGTATCAGAGCCACATTATATGTGCTTGGTAAACACCATGGTATAAGGAAGATTTTATATATTTGAAGAGAAGTACAGGTTGTAGAATTGTACTTCAATGAAAGAACGTTGGAAGAAAGGATTGTAGAACGTCATGAAGGATATTGCTCAATAAGAACAAGAGTAAAGAAGTAGAGGAGCATATATACGTGGAGAGGAGAAGAGAAGATGACTAGAACTTCAACTATATGTGCACAAAAGACTTGAAAATTCATTCAACATTGAAATATTGAAGTTTGAGAGCACGAAAGTTTGAAAGTGAAGACTTCGAAGAATAAGGTGAAGAGAGCAAATGTTTGAGAAAGCCAAGGCTATGAGAGCCAAAGGCTAGAGAAAGAGCCAAGTAGAGGACTGAGGTGGTAACATCATAATAGAGAAGAATTTTCAAAGCAGAACCTTAAAGCATCAAGTTGGAAGTTGCAAGGAACGAGTAGTGCAGGTTGGTTGAAGCAGATGACAATGACCAGAGATAATTTGAGCTCAAGTAAAACTCAAATAGAAGGAATTTTATTTAGAAAGTGAAATGTCTAGATACCTTGGAGAACATGTAAGATGTTTGAAGCCCTAGTTTGGAGATAGAAGGAGAAATACCAATTAAAATTGCATAAGGTAAATCAAATCTACCTTTAATTATTATTTGAATAACAAGGCATATAACAAATATTACAGGAAATATTGAAGAAGCATACATTATAAGGTTAAGGGAGAAATACTTGATTAAAGAAGCATTTATTAAAGTGAAATGAGAATTAATTGTGTAGAAAAGAACTTTATTAATGGAAGTTAATATATTGAAAGAAATAAATATTTGGCTAATTGAAGAAGAAAAATATTTAATATTTAATATTGCAGGAGAATATTATTTGATCAATTGAAAAAATTGAACAAAATTAAAGAAGAGAAAGATTATTCATGAAAAAAATTAATGATATTAAGGTGAAGATTGAAAAATGGATTTGAAGAAGAATATTTAAGTTGAAGAAAGAGATTTTATTTGAAGAAAACAAAGAGTTATTAAAGAAGAAAAATTTAAAATTTGGAGTAATAAGGTTGTCAACAACGAAGGAAAGTAATTTATCAAAAGGTAGAATTGATGGAACCATTAAATTATTAGCAAACTTATGGCAAACGCAAAGATATTTCTTTTAGAATCTCAAGTACTAAACGACCTAACTTTACTCTATGGAAAAATAAGATGAGATCAATAATTATTGTTGAGAAACTTTGATAAGTAGTAAATGGAGGAAAACCATTCCAAAAGATATAATTGGAAGATAGAGATTTAAAGATGAATATGCAAAGGTTCTTATGCTAATAATATTTGGTATATTAGATGAGATTCAAGCACACATAAGTGAGGTTGAAACTTCAAAAACCACTTGAGAAAGATTATGCACAATATTTGAAGGAAAAATTGAAGTTACAATTTTATACTTGTAATCACAACAATATTCACTAAAAGTTCATAATGGAGAAAACATAGAACATTTTCTTCAAAGGATAACAAAGTTAAAATCTAAGCTACAAACTATGGGAGAGAAAGTGGAAAAAAATCCTGTTCAAGTTAGACCAAGGGCGATTCCAGAAACATTTAAGACATTAGTCACCTCCCTTCAAGTGTTAAATAGAATTGTATCCTTCGATGAATTGGTCAACATAATTTAAAAATATGAAATAGAAAACCAAGCCATAGATGAAACGACAAATAATGCATTTATTTCAACAAAAAAAGTGTCAAATAATATTGCCTCATCATCACAACATCAACTTGAATGGAAAAAAATAGTATCACATATGTAACAAAAGTGGTCATAACTCTAGTTATTGTAGATACAATTCAATAAATCAATGGAATCAAATGTATAGACCTTTCCAAAGATGCCAACAGAGACAATTTTAGCCTAATTAGCAACAATACACAAGGACAACAATGATATCCAAAATGAGGAAAACAAATAGGAAATATGGCCCAAGAAGTACAAAAAATAGAGAACATAAATGAGGAAGAAAATGAAACTATTTATGGAGCTCTCATGGAAAAAATTATAAATCTCTTCATCCTTGACAATACAGGTTCTAGAAATGAATATATTATTAATACAAAGTGTATGGATCAAATTGAGAAGCAACATGACAAAGAAATTCTCAATAGTAATTAAAAAAAAATTGATAATATCAATAATATTGAGAACAAAACAATAATTATTAAACAGGAAACAAGAAAAAAATATAAAAAGGATGGACTGAAATAGAATCAATGGAGGCACAAAAATTGTAAAATTTGTAAAAAAACAAACAAAAGTCTTGTCAAAAAAAGGAAAATAAAATTGAAGTACACTATGGATGGATAAATAGAACAAGATGGAACAACATTATGGAAATGTTAAAAATTTTCAATAGAAAGAAAATAAGTTTGAAAAGCACATGTTTATATCTAAGATGTGTAGAAAAAAAAGAAGATGCAGAATAACAAATTCAATACCTGAAGTTGAAGGATTACAAGAACCCGAGCAAAAAGACCAAGACCAAAATGAAAAATTGAAAGCATATGAAAGCAAAAGGCCTTCATATCAAATAATGTAATATGAAGGGGTGTTGGATGTATTACATTATTTGGTAACTTGCAATAATATTGCAAACACCATGTAAATAATTTAGTCTAGAGTATGTTTAATATTTGAGTATATAGTAGGTGTCATGTAGTAAGAATGGAGTTATATAAATGAGGTGTCATGTTAGTAAGTGTGAGTTGTGTCATGCTAATAAGTGTGGAGTTACGAATTATGTAAGAGTTTATCATTTAGTAAGCGCAATCATGAGAGTCTTTGTTCATATGTAGATATATGAATTTATTATGTAATATTTCTTATATGAGAAATATGAAATGTTAGATCTCTTATATATTTGAAGAGATGAAAATTCTATGTAAATGTAAAGGTCAAGAGTCTTATGAATGTGAAGAGTCTCATATCCAATATGTATATATTGAAGACAAAGCATTGTAATATGTGATCGAATAAGCATTGCATTGCTTAAGTAGATATTTTCAATAATATTCAATGAGTTATTGTTCATTGTTATGGACTAAATTATGTGCATATTTGTTCTTGAGATATTGTGAGATTTTGTATTAGTGTTAAATTGCTAATACAAAAGTATTTTTGCCTCAACATTGCATATTTTGTTAAAACATGTGTTTAAGCACAATTTGTAGCATTCAGTATAAATGACCTCTGACTTGAGTTTATAGGTAAAGTTGTCATGTTTAAGCATCAACCCCATAAATCGTTGGGGAGAAATAAGGACACTATTTTCTTGTGATTATTTTTCACTCAATTTTTACACTACTTGTTACTATCATTAGACATAAATCCTAAAATTGAGAAACTCCAAGTATATAAGGAAGTTACACCATATAGCTGCAAGCTTACTACAGTGGTAAGGGCTTTTGCTTCTCTTTGAGAGGTCCAAGGTTCAAACCCCACTCAGTATGAGGGGATCATGACCCTTCATAAAAACATGTGTAAAATCATTGAAAAAAAGGAAGTTACACCATAAGGATTGCTCTTTAAGCAGGTGTCATTAATAACATGCATCACTCTCTTTCATGTACATTAAGGCCTCTCTCATGAAATATAACATATATCAAGAGGAGTAGCTTCTTCCACGTACCAATGATTATATAGGAATGGTATGTATATAGAAAGGATTGGTATATAAAACTTGTGGTATCTAGAAAGGGGGACCTTTTTGGGAGACATAAGGCACCCTCATAATGGCAACACCAAAAAATTCTCAAAGAATCTTAATTGCTCAAAGGCCCAAATTTTGCACCTTGGAAGACCAAGATGAGAACCATCCTAGTGGTTGAAAAACTCTCGGATATAGTCACTAGAGATGAAACTCGACCTAAGGAGATTACAGATCAACAAAAGTTTGATAAGGAAGATGTTAGGGCGCTAATGCTCATAAATTTTGGTATAACATATGAAATTCAACCATAGATTAGTGAAACATAGACTTCAAAAGAAGCACTGACTTTTCCACTATATTTGAAGGGAAGAATGAAGCCATAATTCTTCACCTTCAATCCCAACTTCATACATTGAGTGTTTAGGATGGAGAAAGTGTTTTAGCAATTTTTTTGTAGAATTACGAAATTAAATACAAAATTGAATACCATGGGGGAGAAAGTAGAAGAATCACATTGTCTTGGCCTAGATGGTTGGCAAAGGAATAATCACATTGTGATCATGTAGACAAAATATGCCAAGACATTACTAAAAAAAATAGAATGACATTGTAAAATTTAGGTGACACCTATGGAGCAAGGGTTACAATTGTCTAGGTATGAAAAATCACTCTAGGTATCTACTACTCTGTATCGTCAATTAATAGGGAGTCTTATGTACCTGACCAACACCATGCTTGACATTATTTTTGTTGTAAATTATCTTTCTAGGTTCATGCAAGATCCTAAAGAGTCAATAGAAAGATGCAAAAAAGGATACTACATTATGTACATGGTATAGTAGAATGATCTTGAACATAAGAAAATGATACTTTTTTTTACAGGGATACACAAACTTTAACTATGTTGGATCCATAAATGGCAAGAAGTCAACACCAAGATATGTGTTTCATCTAGGATCTAGATTTGTTGTGGTACAACAAAGAGCAACATGCAATGACACTATCATCCATAGAGGTAAAATATCATGTTGCATGAGCTGTGTGTGGAGCATTATCATTACAATTCATTCTATCAGATATGGATGCGTGCAAAAGACAAACAATAGTGTTGAATTATGGCAATCAAGGTGTTCTAAAATTGATCAAGAATCTAATATTTCATGAAAGGACAAAACATATTGAAGCACAATGTCATTTCATTTGGAAGCAAGTTTGAAATTACCAAATTTTACTCATACATTCCCATCAAATATCAACTTGAAAATATTTTCACAAAGGCACTTGGATGACTCAAGTTTGAAATTTTTTGCAAGTCTCTTTGTATACCAAATAATGTAATAAGAGGGGATGTTAGATTAATATTGTGGTTATTATACTACTTGATAGTTACATGGCAATTACATCCATTCATCTGTATGATAATAAATGTATGATACTATATATGTACTATTGAAACAATAATGATGATTTGATATGTATCTTGCTTCAATGCTTAAACCAACATCAATGACCATTGTTAGTGAAATTGGAAACTCAATAGTGCATACAATATAAGGGTCACAAAGCAATTAGTTATTGATGGAGTTGTTTATTTCTACGTTGTTACTTATTGTTATGGTATAAGTTCTTTTTGTTTGTGAATTGATAGCATTGGAATTGACAAGTATGCATACATGACTTGACAAGATTTGAAACTAGGTACAATTTGAGTATGTCATTTGATATATTTTGTGTTTTTAGTCATTTGAACCCACGTTATAAAGTTATCTTTGCTTATGTTTGTGAATTTATAGTATACAACTATAAATTACATTTAGACATTAAAAAAGATAGAGTTTTTGTTAATGTAGACACAAGAAAACAACAACATAACAAATAAAGGAGAAAGATAAAGCATTAATATTACTAGTGGATCTTCAAGCACAATAAACCCTCTTGGGGGCTTTTACAAATGCGATATTAAATGGAGGGAATGAAAATGGTGCAATTCGTCTTCTTGTGCCACAATCTTTGACAGGTGGATTTTTTCGTGACCATCGCTAGATGTACTAGAGTTGTGCTGAGGTGGGTTTTCGTGACCACCGTTGGATGTACTAAAGTTGTGCTGAGGTGGGTTTTCCGCGACCACCGCTGGATATGCTGGAGCTATGCTGAGGTGGGTTTTCCGTGACCACCGTTGTTTTCTACTATCTCCTGCCCTGCACACAAAATCACTAGACAATAATTATTAACACATGACGAGTCTCTCGAAATGAGGCCTAGATCTGATAAAACACTAACCTAACTTGTGATGAAGCTTACTGAACATATGAAAATAAACGTTAGAATGCGAGAAGAAAAATGATCTTACCTTACCCACCTTGTTATTGCTTGAATGCCTAGATCTGGTTTTGGATTCCATGCGCGATCCGCCTCTTGTTCTCGATCGTCTAGGGGGATGATGTTTTTCTCTATAGGTCGTTTGGGGTAGGACATCTACTACAAATGGTTGTTCGGGGTCAAATAATCAGGACCTATGCTATCCCAACTGTGTCGAGATTGCTTTTGGACCTACAGATGGGTGGGTTAGATCTTTGGTCTCAATCCAAAATTGAAATTATGGTTGGATGGCATGTAGTTTCAATAATAGAATGTGGGCATGCGATAGGCACGCATGGATTTCCATGATGAAACGTAGGCACGATATGGGGATGGCTGAGTGATAGCTTAAGATTGGTAATGGAAGCTTGGCTCAGGGTTTTGACAACGCTCGTGCATTATACCATCCTCATGCTCAATGGAGGAAGAAGGGACATACTTATAGATTTCAAATGATGGAGTTGTGGTAGCATGGGAATGATATGCACGCGAGAATGGAGAGGAAATCTAAGAATTTCATCCACTTGAGTGTACACCCAATCATAGACATGCTAAACATCAATTACGATTTTTAAACAATAGCATGTGTATTTATTTATTTTTAAATGGATAAATCTTCATCCATTTAAGTGGCAATTATCTTGCATAGAATGTGGAACTAAAGTGAAGGGCATTATCCTTTTATTTTTAATTATTTTTGGTGAAGGAATATCTTATCTTTTAAGTGCCAATTGACTTGCATGGGATGTGGTAACGTAGAACTGAAGTGAAGTGGAGATTGTTTTTGGGTGAGGACAATCTTCACCCACATCCAATCAGGTTGGAGAAGGTGAGTTGGATTGGAGACTATTTCTGGGTGAGGGTAATCTTCACCCATACTTAATCTGGATGGAGAAAGGTGAGTTGGAACCGAAGTAAACCAAAGATAGTGTGCACATGGGATAGGAAAGGAGAACACTCTTGTGATGTCTATGGGCTAGACATACGAGGGTGTGTTTTTAGAGGGTGGAAGTGAATGGCCTAGGTGTACTTAATTAATTAATTAGTATTAAATGGATGTATACTAATTAATTTTAATTAATTAATTAGCATTAAATGTGCTTGTTTTTGGTGTCTACAATTAACACTAAATGAAAGTTGGAGTACATTATATTTATAAGTTTTGATATTATTGACAAGAAACCAATCAAAAAAGTACTAATGGACCATTATTGGTTGTTATGCATTAATAACACACATATCTAAGTGTTACATTCTTAAATCACATTTTTTTTATAAACATTGTAATATTAATATAGCATTTACATAATCATTAAAATTGTATGTATATTGAGTAGATTTTTAAAAAGAAATCATTTTCAAAGTCAAAAGAAATCTCTAAAATGGGAAGAAAGTAGAGAGGGGAGGGCTCTGGTCCCTCCCCTGCTCCCCCTCCCATGGCTCCTGGTTCTTGCCCAGTCCCTGGCTCAACCCAGGTCATCCCTCCCGGGGAGTGGTTGTTTGCAGATGATCTCCTGGGGGGAGATCCTTCTCCACTATCTGCGCCCCTCCCGGTCGGCTAGGGTTTCCTTGGTTGTTTTTTCGGACTGGTGCTTCCCAGGGATCCTCGTTTGGTTGGGGATCCCTTCCCTTTTCCCTCGAGGCTTCCCCCACGGGGTTTTTTTGCAGGTTATTCGCGTGGATCTGGTCCCCTGCGTTTCTCGGTGCGGTGGAGGTGACGATTTAGGGTTTGGACAACTTCCCCCTTTTTCTTGTGAATCCTCGGCGGGCTCTGTGCTTGGACGGGATTCTTGGTCCCTCGGCGGGCTCTGTGCTTGGACGGGATTCTTGGTCCCTGCTGTTGGGATCCTCTTTTGTTTTCCCGAGGCGGGTTCCTTGTGGTGCAACTCTCTGGTCACTTCTTGATGGGCTGGATCCTCTCTGTGCTGGCTGTCGGCTTCCTACAGGATGGCTCTCGCTGAACTGAATGTTTTACCGGTGGGCGGGATGGTTTCTCCACAAGGCGGGATCCGCCAAATCCGCCGGTTTTCCTGCGAGGCGGGATCCTTTCTTTTTTGCTGGTTTCCCGGATGGCGGGATTTCCCTGTTGCTTCCCGCTAGGCGGGACTGTTTGTGGTGGTTTTGACTACTTCCCGCGAGGCGGGATTTTATTGTAACGGTTTTTCTGTGCTTCCTGCTGGGTGGGATCTTCTCGATGGTGGTTTTTGGCTACTCCCCGCTGGGCGGGATCTCCAAAACTACTTTCTTTCTTATTTGTTTGTTTCCCGCTAAGAGGGATTGTTTCATGCTTACTGTTACCGTTGGGCGGGATTTCTGTTTTGGTGTTCAGTTTCAAGGGATTGATGCCCTAGGCCCATTGCTTATGTAATCAGGTTTTGGGATCCTTGTTAAAACCCGCTATAAATACAAACACTTATAACTATCAAAAAAAAATTGTATGTATATTAGTATAAGATCTAGTCATATTATAAATGTAATATTAACATCTCCTCGCAAATCAATTTAAATGACATGTAGCTTTTTTGATGACTAAAAACTATACATCACCGTAGTTTTGTAACTTGATTTATTAATATATAATCTTCACAAATATGCCTCATCTTAATATATCTAAATATTGACCTCTTTTTCTACCCTTAGCTATTATCCATAAAATGAACTTCTAATCACTTTGTTTTTTTGTCCTCCTTTAAAAGGAAAAAAAAAGTAAATCATTACCTACTCTAGTTTTGAATTGTATTACACAAGTGACTACATCTACTATCTTTTCTTATAAAAAAGTGAGCATCTTCAACCCATAAATATCTTAAATAAGCTAAAGATGATTTTAAGGTATATATATATATATATATATAGAATGTATCTTAACATTTTATATGCAATATCACATGTACTTAAAATATAAAAGTCAAATTATTATTAATTTTAACATGTTAATAACCTTATTAAACGGTATTAGTTTATTGAGTTAGATTTCTTAATTTAAAAAAAATATCAAAATTTAAATTTATTATGAAATTATAGATACATGATCATTAAGTTATAGTACCACTATATAATCACATTATAATTTCAATATTATTTAACCTATTAAAAAAAAACTTGTTAATAACCTTTCCAATATTAAATTAGGAACGAAAAAGATGTAATCAATTATTTAAATGAATTCATTCGTGAATAGAATAATAATTCCTCTTTTGACTTCTCTTCAAATACAAGCCACGCATACGACTGACGTACCTTGATTTTAATTAACATTGTACTTCCCAGGCATACATCACGCAGTACGAACAAATAAAAAATTTAAATGCAGGACCATTCCTACACATGCAAACTTGATACAGAATTGAGATGGTTTTAATGCAGAAGAAATGCAGACTGCACTACACTATGGAATATTATAAAGACATTAGCATTCATCTAAAATTTGAGAAATAATAGATAGTTGATTGGTTTGAGGGAAATTGTTAATTGTTTACTCCGTAAGCTATTAATAAATGATTAATAGTTGTTTGTAAGGATGGTGCAGTGGTTAGGTTTTTTTCGAGAGGTCCAAGGTTAAAACTACAGCGTACTTAGAAGGGGATAGGCTGGATGGTAGCAGCCCAGTGCTTGCCTGTTGGCTGCCCCAGTTCGATGCCCAGGAAGGTTGGTGTCCCATTGACTTCACTTTACCCAACAAGCTTAGGGTTTATAGAGGCAGCATCCAACAGTGTTATCCTGATCTTCCTATGTATCAAATAGGATAAATAAATGATCAACAGTGGAATAGAGACACATTCAAGGAATTGGCATCGTTAAGGTACCGCACCATTCAAGGAATTGACATCGTTAAATTCTTGATCATTGTAATAGAATACAGATGGAGGCACCGTGGATCTGGATGCCAGTTCAACGGCAGAAAATCCTTTGCACCTTTTCTCAGAGCTTGCAATACACACATCAAGAACTTTTTTGAACAATTCACTGTCAAGATATATTTGTTGACGTGCAAATTCCTCTATTGGCATCCACTGAATAAACAATTTCACCAGCCAAGCAGGATGATCAAAGTTGAAAAGAAATTCATTCATAGGGCAATCCATGTAAGTCACAAACGATACAAACCATAAATAAGAGTACTCACTCTAGCTGCTGCAATTTCTGATTCTTGCATCTTTATGTCAAAAGATAGTGGCCGTAGAATGCACATAAAACATAAGTCAGACTTCTCAAATGGTGCATGGTGGCAATGCCTGCAGTTCATCTACCAATAATTTAGACCATTCAAATTAAGACATGCAAATCCATTTATCCCCTATTCTAATAAGCATAAACAAGATCAAAAGAATAGCATGAAAAATGATGTTACTCCATACTTATAAATTATGAAAGAGATGGCCAAGGTGAAACATTGATGAAATATTAAGTCAATTTGTGAATATCATTATCTCTAAGCTAGAACATGAAATTAAATTATAGATGCATATGATAGATGAAAGAACTAGGAACTCTGAATGGTCTAAGAGGTGAAATTAAACCAATTGAGGCAACTGTAAATTTTCATTGATCAGTTTACAAGAGACAAACAAAGAATTTGCCAGCACACATGCTGCCATAGCCTTCCAACTTGACTCTTGCTAAAGTCAATATGTTTCTCTTAGCTCAAAAAATATTTGAACACTGAGAATCCAGCTCATATAATCAAACAGTAATCGCTTTTGACAGCCTTGCAAAGCCAATGTGCAATGGCCAGAAACTAAAGCTGATTAGAGTCACAAAAACAAGACATGCTTTGTACTATAGCCAAACATACATCATAGAAACATGAAAGTGGGCTCTTTAAGTACAGCAAAATACAACATTTTAAAAAAGGTACAAACCATAGTTGGAAAAATCAGAATCGGCAAATGATTGAATTGGCAAAAATCAGGAATCGGCAAAGAATTGGCCCAAAAAAAACCCGAAGAAAATGAAAATTTTCATTCAAAAAAAGTTTTTTTCATGCATTATACAATGAGTTAGCATTATGCAAATCAAATATTGCAATAAAAGTAATAATTCATGTCAAGACATCATACAAGGCTCAAGCTTTAAGTACACATGAAAGTGACAAAACACATCTTGTATTGCTTATAATATGAAAAGGTACAAAGTTATCTTGTATTGCTTATAATATGAAAAGGTATAAAGTTACAGGTAACAAGGAGGAAAAAAAAGGTTTCATTTTTTATATGCCTGCACATGGAAACAAGTAACAACAAAGTTACAATCACTTGAAAAAAAGGAAAAAAAAAAACTAAACCCTATTGAAACATTGACAGCTGAAAAATGGGCTTGCATACATAGTGAGCAGGCAGCAATATTTACTTAAAAATAAGAGAAAAAAAAAAAACTAAACCAAAAACCCTAGGGCCTAGACTAGGGTTTAGGGTTTAAACTTCAAGTTCAAAGTTTCAAATTCAAACATTAACAGCTAAAAAATGGGCTTGCATACATGGTTACTATTGGCCACGGATCCGCCACCTGGGAAGGACTTGGTGTGTCAATGCGCCCTAGACCCGCAGACCAACATTGAAAGGCCGGGAGGAAGGGATGCCCCCCGAGCCGATCTCCGGAGAAGGCCGACTCCTTTCCTAACCTACTTGGGGGGTTTTAGATAAGAGTGCAGGAAAGAGATTAAAAAAGGGGGGAAAGGGAACTGGAAAGAGATTGAAAAAGATAAGGGAACAGGAAAGAGATGTAAATATCATGCGTTTTGGGTGGGGGGAGAACAAGCAGCACGATCGCAAATTTGCATCCGAACCAACAACAATTAAAACAAAGCATGTAACAGAAATTGCAGCTGCGATTCTATCGTATGTATCCTTCTGTTTAGTATTCCAGATCCAAATAATCATGTATCCTTCTGTTTAGTATTCCAGATCCAAATAATCACCAATGCCCAAATCTAGAATTCAGACAAACAAATATAAATGGACATGAAGCAGAAATACTAGCAGAAGGCAGCATAAAAGACAGAGACAAGAAGCAGAGCCAAGGATGCTTTGAATTAATTAGAAGGTGGTCCGTCACGACGAGTCCTCTAGCAATACGTCCCCCTCCACCCTTGTACAATGAAATGAGGCTGCTATTTATAGCGCAATTTTTTTTCCAATTACATTTTGGGCACAGAATCCCAGACCTGACAAAAGCTGCAAAAGCTGACAAAAGCGGCCGATGTTGACCTCTACGGGTAAAGAATGTACTTGCAGCAAGGTCCTCCTGAAAACGTGGTAGCTCCGTGGAAATCCGATAGGTGGGAAGTTGAGTCAGTTTGAATGGGGGCAGATGTGGTACAATCTGTCAGTTCACGCTCATCTGTCCGGTACCCTGGCGGCACACCTTCTGTCACATCTTTGACTCGAATCTCGAGGTTGGACACCTGTCAGCATCTGATGGAGGGGGAAGAAATCGTCTTTAAGCTCAGCCTTTGTATGAGCGCAGTCGGGAAGGCCTCCGTGCCTTAGAAAATTTCTGGGCAGGTTTCAACGTTCTTTGCCCGAGTGCGCACAGGTCAGTGAGCGAAGCCCGACTTCGCTGCGAAGTCGGGCAGCTCAACACTTAGTCGTTTTTTTGGAGATACCATGATGGGCTGCCCAACTGCGCTCTTCTTCCAGGGCGCAGCCCGACTTCGCTGCGAAGTCGGGCAGTCCCAACACTTAGCCGTTTTCTTCAAGTGAGCTGCCCAACTGCGCACGAATTTGAGGGCGCAGCCCGACTTCGCTGCGAAGTCGGGTTGTGGCAACACTAACACTTAGAAAATTTTGGGCCTTTGTATGAGCGCAGTCGGGAGGATGAGTGCAGTCGGGAGGATGAGCGCAGTCGGGAGGGGCTCGACACTTAGTCAATTTTCTAGCCCGAAATTGAGCTTCCTGGTCCTGCTTCCCGGGGCCATAACTTTTGATCCGCTGACCCGATCGCCTATTATAATATATCGTCGGAAAGCTAGCGAAAATATCTGCAATGATAAAATATCCAAAGATTATTTCATCCATTTTATCGCCCCCGTTTATGGCCCGCGAAAACCCGAACACCTCCGCATGCTCTTTGCCGCTTTAAAGCTCCATACTTAGGCCAAAGTTTATCAAAAAATTTAATGTGGCAAAATTGCCAACAGCTACCAAGCAGCAATATTTACTTAAGAGGAGGAAAAAAGAAAACCTAAACCCAAAACCCTAGGGCCTAGGGTTTAAACTTCAAAGTTTCAAACATTAACAGCTGAAAAATGGGCTTGCATACATAGTTATCAGGCAACAATATTTACTTAAAAAAAGGAGGAAAAAAAAAAAAACCTAAACCTAGGTTTAAACTTTAAACTCCGAGGTTCAAACATTAATAGCTGAAAAATGGGCTTACATAAAAAAAAACTAAATCGGCCACAGCCTTAAAAAAAAAAAAAAGAAGGAAAAAGAAAAAATTTATTATTTAAAAAATAAAGAATTAAAAAAAGAATGCGGCAGATCTTTTGCCGATTTTTTTAAAAAATCGGCACCGACTCACTAACTCACCGACAAAAAATTGGCAAAATTAGCAATTTTGCTAATTTTCTCAACTATCTACAAACAGTATGCAAACAAATATCCCGACAATGTAAGCAGCAGTGTCCTGCAGGGACTTGTTCCAGTTCCCAAGGCTGCATATCACCATTACCCACATTTTGGAAACTCCAGGATGGTGGCACCCCATTTCATCCACTATGACTGAATCCCAACAATGGTCATCTTGGACGGGTAGGAGGCGTCTCCAGGATGTGCGGTAGCTGGAATATCCAGGCATGTGGGACAGCAGCCAGCCCATCTGGGCTCCCACAAAACAAAAAGGCAGGACCACATGCTTTAATGGCCAACAACTTGTAACTACTCAAACAATTATTTAACCTTTTTAAACTGACAGGCTTTTTAAGTTGCACAAACAGAATAGACTTTTCTTTTTGTTGATTGGCTTTGGCTCCTATTTTGGCTTTCTTCTGTAATTTTGAGAACATAATAAAAGAAATTGATGTTGAGTTCTGCCATCATTTTTCTATGTTTTCAAGTGCATATTGCAAATGTTGAGTCATTGACTGTTATTGACCTAGCCCTAGGCCAAGCCACCACAAACCCGAAATCACTGGCATGGATCTCTTTAAAGCAACTAATTTTACCTTAATTCAGAAGAGATGTGTAGGAGAAAGCAGATGTAAATATTCTTAAAATAAGTTATAAACATTCCAATGATAATTTAGTGGCAAATGCTTTATAAACTGTTAATGTAGTCTAATGCAATTTTTTTGGAGTATATAAATGTAATGTAAAAACAAGAGTGTCAAAATTTTTGCTTAAAGATACAATTTCATAACAGTACCACTTGAGTTTTTTCAAATTTGAGCTATGATAGTATTTTAGATTTTAGATTGGGTAATGCTGCATATTCAATGTCCATGCTTATATATATGTGCATGTATGTATGAATGACATCCCCTTGTCATATTGTTGTCCCACCACCATCCCCAAGATGAATCCGAGCTCTAGCTGTCACAAAAAATCCTCTCACCATACCACTTTTTCCTTGTCTTGAAAACTTCGTGGAACATGGGAAAGAAGAAAATGAGAAATCTGACCAATCTTGTATAGAAAATTCAAAATTCACAAGACAAAAGACAATTTGAGGTTGTGGGCTGATATCATCATAAAAAACAACATAAAAATCAACTCCTCTGGAAAGAACTCAACAAACTTCCATGGCAATGAATGATTTAAATACTGGATCCTTGCACACAATAGTATAACACACGTCTGAAAATATAAAAATTCCAGTATTACTTATTACTGTTATTAACTTATTATTATTATTTTAAATGCAAATGTGGCCACTCCATAAAGAAAGCTCAGAAAAGCATAACAAGAGATGGTGGCAACATCAAGAAGTGCAAATTGCACTAGACAGCTCTAGGTGTAGACACACCTATAGGCCTCTCCAATTAAAAATGTAAACATGCTTTCCCATTAAAAAGATGCCAATGCACTTGTTAAAAGCATGGCCATACCATTCCTCTTTTGTTTTTTTCTCTTCTAATGGCCTACCACAATTTTATCTATGGTGAGACCAGAACAACTTACTTGACTCTTTTCACATTTGAGCTATGATAGTATTTAAGCTTCTAGATTGGATAATGCTGCATATTCAATGTTCATGTTTTAAAATAAATATATATATGCATGTATGTATGTATGAATGACATCCCCTTGTCATATTGTCATCCCACCGCCTCCCCCAAGATGAATCCTACCTCTAGCTGTCCCAAAAAATCCTCCCACCATACCACTTTATCCTTGTCTTGGAAACTTCATGGAACATGGGAAAGAAGAAAATGAGAAATCTGACCAATGTTGTATAGAAACTTCACAAGACAAGACAATTTGAGGTTGTGGGTTGATATCATCATAAAAAACAACATAAAAATCAACTCTTCTGGCAAGAATTCAGCAAGCTTCCATGGCAATGAATGCTTTAAATACCAGATACTGGCACACAATAGTATAACACACATCTGAAAATATAAAAATTCCAGTAATATTTATTTACTTTTTTTTTTTTTTTTTGGTGGTGGCCACAAGGGGTAAACAGACTGTGACCACGAGGGAACCATTACATAACATATCCGCAACATGTGAGGCGAGAGATTTGAACCTGGGCCTCTCAGCAACTAGAGAGGTTTAACTACCCACTCTCCAACTCCTCTACATGGGCATTTATTTACTTACTACTGTTATTAACTTATTATTATTTTAAACGCAAATGTGGCCACTTGGTAAAGAAAGCTAGGAAAAGCATAACAAGAGATGGTGGCAACATCAAGAAAGTTCAAACTGCACTAGACAGCTATAGGTGTAGACATACCTATAAGACTCCAATTAAAAATGTAAGCATACTTTCCCATTAAAAAGATGCCAATGCACTTGTTAGAAGCATGGCCATACCATTCGTTTTTTTTTTTTATCTTCTAATGGCCTACCACAATTTTATTTATGGTGAGGCCAGAACAACTAACATGGGGTGAAGCACCCACCATTCACACACACAGTGCACTTGTTAAAAGCATGGCCATACCATTCGTTTTTTTTTTTTTATCTTCTAATGGCCTACCACAATTTTATTTATGGTGAGGCCAGAACAACTAACATGGGGTGAAGCAGCCACCATTCACACACACAGGGCCTCTCTGCCCACCAAGACTTGAAACTATACCTTCTCCGTGGAAGAAAACCAGTCTTAGCCACTCAAGCACAGCTCAGAAAACATACCATACCATTCATTTTACAAGTATGTATGCCGAGTTCCAACATCTTGGACAAAATACAACAAAGGAATGGAGTCCTAAAAGATAACAAAATAAATCCAAAAGACTGGCCTTGTAAATATTGAAAAGGAGAATTGAATCCTAAATTAAAATCATCACAACAATTAAACAAAACATGTTTCATTTCCAGTTTAATCTAATTTAAGTTAGAAAAATAAGAGTGCATCACACACAAGGTCAGAGGCAAGAAATATTATTTTTCATCTTCTGTTTGTATGTGCTTCCAACATATAATGCCATTTGTTTTCAAAGACATCATAAAGCAGACTCAGAAATATGAAGGCCAAAATGAGTACATAGGCATAATGGAATAAATTAAAGGAACAGCACTTACATAGAAGAATAGCTAACTTTTCATAATTCAAAATCTGAGCAACTACGAGATTTTATTTTATTTTTTTTAAATTGGCTATATAGGATTGAAACAGACCCCACCCATATTACATCAAGATCGCATTACCATGGTATTTCAACAAACATTCTCACCACTCAGACTTCAACCCAATGGCCTATCGTTTTGTTAAATGATATGGCGTTCTAAAAAAATATTATAGTTACTGGGTTCTCACACCCACTCCTTTGGATGCATGCACCTGTACTCCACCCACCCCCAATAGTTGAGTACCCATACCCATTATTTCTAATTTGAATTCAACATCTTCATGTTCAATGCTTTTGTTATGTTTTTTTATTCTTAAAAATTATGTGAATGATAAATCCCTAATCTTAACATGTTTATGTTATTGATCTATTCTTTTTTTATTTTCTATATTTCAACTTTTTCATTTTTGCTATATATTTTATTAATAAATATTGCAATTTTCGTACCCCCATACCCACACCCAGATGTGTGAAGTACCACACCTGATACCCGTACCTACACTAGAAACACACCTGCACCCCTGAACCTTGGCAACCTTGAAATTAATGAATATGGTTTTTTTGTTTCTCTTGCTTTTAATGGCCATACATTGCACTAAAGAGTCTCATAAATAAAAGAAAAACTAGAACATGGAATTGTAGGGGCGTAATCCTAATCTGCAAATTATTTTGTTAAATTTATTTACCAAGCATAGCATTTCAGAAGTTAAAGCATGTTTTTTTTTTACAATATTTTGGCGCCTAAATCATGCCCTTCTGACATCATTACATCTTGGTATGCATTGTGTTATTTGGTCTATTTGCTGGGGAACTTTGATACTGTCTTCATGCAGAAATATCAGTCCATGGACAGGAGTATGACGTAACTCTTACTGCAAATTCAATTACTGCCCGTGAGATATAGTTTGCTTCTCAAGAACTCAAGAAAGTGACTGAGCTGCATTATGGCACTTTTGGTCACTGTTGGTCACAAATCTGCCACAGGAAAGGATTTTGTACGTATACGCGCCCTAGACTTGGACCAACATTGAAAGGCTAGAGGGAAGAGATGCCCTCCGTGCCAATCTCCGGAGAAAGGCCGGCTCTTGAACTAAACTACTCGGTATTTTTAAGACAAGAGTGCAGGAAAGAAATAAAAGGGGATAGGGTAAGAAGTGAGAACAATTTTGGTGGGAAAGAACCAGCAACACGATTATCAACAAATACCTTGAAACAGCAGCAATAAATATAAAGAATAAACACTGTGCTATCTTCCCTATGTATCCTCTGGAAAAGTTCCAAGGTTCAAGTATCTTCCTATCTTCCTATGCCTAAATCCAGAATTCTGAATTACAGCAATTAGGAAACACAAGAACTTGACAGAAACCACTATCCACAGGCAGCATAAAAAGAATCTAACGCAATATTAAATCTCTTACGTAACCCTCTGAATGATTCCAAGGTTCAATCCCTCATTACACACCTAAATCCAGAACGCAGAATTACAGTATGCGAACGAAGAGAAAGAATAACAGAAATCAACACAGAAAGTAGCATTCATGAGAGAAATGGAGCTCAAAGTCTTCAATATCTATTGCAGAAATCAAGATACAACAATTCTCTAGCAAAAGTTCCCCCCCTTTTCCATTACAATTCATGGGTTTTTATAGAGGACCCGACCCTCTGAGCCATCAATGCACAAAATCTGAGAGTATGCCCTTGAAAACTTGAGAAATCTACCTTCGCTCCTCCCGTGACCGAGCTCTCACATCTGTTTCTATATTTTGCAGTTACGGCCGCATTAGCCGGGGAAATTTGCATTAATGGGCCGCCTGACTCGTCCTGAATCTTCGGGTGCGGTGCTCGAGTGGCTACTAGGTCCGTCGGGTTCTCCTCCTTCAACTGATATTTCCTTTTCCATTGCCAAAATGAGTCCCGGGTCTTTTGGGCAAGTAAAAATGCATTTATGAAACACTCGATTGCCTCGAAAAGATACCCGGCCTTGGTGTGTGTGCCCTGGAGAGCTTCGCCAAATTCCGGTACGGGGATCTACTTTGCGACGGATGTGAGCCGAAGCGGGACTGACCTCTCTGCATGGGTGCTTCGCAGCGAAGGGACCTTCAAAAACAGCTTCGCAAAGACTTAGTGTCGAAGCAGATCTACTTCTTCAAATCATGGCTCCCAATCTCTCATCGCTTCGTCGGGAAAATTGCTTCACAAATAGATGCTTCGTTGATGGACTAAAAGAATGCTTCGCTGCGAAGCTTTTTCAAAATGGCCGTTCGGGGGTTTTTCGGCCGAAGTAGAATTTTGCCTTAGAATATTTCTCCGACTTCTCCAAGGCAGCTAGGCTCCTAGTGAAGGGGCTTCGCGCGACAATTGGCCGAAGCGGGTGCTTCGCAGCATTTCCAGGCGAAGCAAGATCTTGCTGGAAAAACAGTTCGCCAAGGAAAGGGGCCGAAGCGGGTGCTTCGCTGAGATTTCGGTGAAGCAGTTTTCATACTTTGTAATTTTCTCCTTCGCTGCTCTCATCGCTTCGCAAAAACGGGGCCCGAAGCTAGTCTCATAGAAGCTTCGCTTGCGAAGCTCTTTTCATGCCTTAGAAAATTTTGGGCATGTATTTCATTTTCTTGTTTTCTCCTTGCGAAGCTATGGGCAAAGCTTCTATACATATAGTTTATTTACACAAACGGGGCAAAAATGATAGCCAAAATTGCTAGAGTGCTGTTTACAACAAAAAGAAAGAAAACAAACCAAGGAATCATCACAGAATTTTGGATCTTACTACCCCTCCAAGCAATGTGACAAAATCGTCAACAGTCACTAACGAGCAAAAGTTGTCTTTGTCAAAAGGTAGAAGAGAGAGAGCTTTATGTACTCAAATTAGATCTATTGAAAGCTCTTTCTCTGACTAACCATCAGATGTTTGAATTTGACAGATGGATGTTGTTACTTGTAAATCCTGTGGGCTTGTATTTCTATATTCATATATCAAGAGTTCTGCATAAACTGTTTTTCGTAGCATTATGATTACATAGAGCTGATTCCATAGTTTACAAGTTCTACAATAACAGGAAGACTCACAAAGGTGAATATTTTGAATTGAGTAAAATCTATTACCCATAAAAAATAAGTTTTGTATAAGTATTGTGTGCTGCACTTACACGGTTGGAAAGGTGCCCACAATAAAAAATGAATCTCAGTAGTTAAACAAAAGAACAGAACCTACCTGATTCCTCCAACTTCAACAAATTCAGTATCAATCTGCATGCCCAAGTTCAAATCCAGTTAGTATTCTCAACAACATAATGAAATCGTAACAACTTATCTGCAGGGAATTGCATCTGATATCAATCATAGAAATAATTAAATAGTGAAGAAAAATTTATGGCAAGTGCGATTACCCCCGTCTCTTCCTTAACTTCTCTAATGGCTCCTATGAAGATGTCTTCCCCCTATCAAGTGACAACAAATTGTAGTTTTTTAATCACTTCTGAAATTGAATGCCATGAGAGATGTGAAACATTTTACAGGTTATGCCCTTCACAGAAATAGTAGAATTCATACCTGGTGAAGCAACCCAGTTGGCCACTTCCAAATCCCTGAACCTCTATAAGGGCCATTTTTTTCCTGCACCACTAGCAACTAAACCAACAAAATGGTTATACATCTATTCCGATACCTGCACAATTCATTTATGCTAAGCACATAAGAAAATATTGCTTAGATTTGCAAAAATAATTAAGGCTAAAAAGTTGCGAGCTAACTTTCACGTACACAAGCCCATGGGGTTTAAAGCAATTGGTAAAGAGCGAAGAATGTTACACACTAAACCAAGGTTCAAAATGTATGGGTGAACTTTAACATTTTATCAAATGGCATGAGCTCAGCCAGTTAAAATACTCAATTTTCAAGGAGTAGATCCAGGTTCAAATCTTGCCAACGGTGATACATGCACAATTGCCAAGTTGTTGTAATACCATTGTGGTCATGATGTAATACAGGTCGGGCCGTTTCAATTCCATATAACCACTTTAAAAAAATTGCAAGTACAGAAAAACAAGTCCATTCCCTTAGAAATTATGCTGCATTTACATACCTCTCGATTATCATTCATTACAAAACCACCAACTCCCACTTGATGTGAAGCATTAGCAGGAAGTGTGCAAGGACTTTTAGGAATCCAATATACCAGCATTACATAATCACGCTCTGCATGATGATACCAAAACCCCTCCTGAATGTATAAGATAAGATACACAATGGTTCAAAATGCACAGAAAAACTATATGAAAAACATGCGAATAATGTTCTGAATAACCTTTAGATAAATTACAATTTAAGAGAGCATCCAGTGATGCTTTTTTCTTCATAAGGAAAGCAGTTGAACTAAAAGTACATGGCCTACTGCCATATGGTCTGGGATCTTGAATGTCTTGCAAAGCTAGAGAAGGAACTTTTCTTGCCAAAGTACAAAAGAATAATAACATCATATATGATATCAAAACCTTGGTACGCATGCATCTTGTATGCTCACAATACAAATATTCTCACAAATCCTAGCAGCTTATTCTGTAAGGTTGCATCAGGATGCAAACATCATACTGGTTCAGAAAATTGTAATAAGCTCAAATAATCTGTGCATGTCTGAAGGACCATAACAACATAAATCACAAATCTCACATCAATCACCGCAGGAACGAGGTTTGCATGGTTCTTGGGTACTTTAATCCAAACTCCCTTCTTGCCCTATGTCGTCCAAAAATTAAATGTTAATAATTTTAAAAGAAAAGAAAGGCAATATTAGACGGCTACATCTTTTAAAAGTAATATGTTCAATGATTCGATAAAGAAGATGTACAAACCAAAGGATCAAAAGTACATGACAAATAGAGAGTGGTTTCTTAGCACACAAATTACATTTCTTCATACATATTTATCAAAGACATTGTCAGTGCATAGAGTCCAATTATTCAACATCAACAAATGTTAAAAGGGTGACAATTGATTACATATTTAAGCCAGATAATGATTAATATACAGCTAATTGTGTGCAGAAAGAAGAGGCAAAAGGAATAGAGTTCAGACATGACAGCATGATCATGAGAGTAAACAAAAGGACACTTGTCCATCATGACCATCCATTGAATTCATGCTTTATCTCAGAGTCAAAGGGAGTCGGCTTCTCCTAGGAAACCAACCATAAAATATTTCCTGCGCAATCCTTGTCCATCCTTCAATTCAAGAACAAGGAATATGGTTTTGATAAATTTCTTATATCAATAAACCTCTCCACAAACATTTAAATATTTTGCAATCGTATGTCGTTGAACTGATTTTTGCTTACATGTAATCATAGTTGCTGTTTACTGGCAGTATGTGCCTATGCAATTAGCTTAGATGGACATATCTTTTTGTACAGACTAAAACGCTTGGACAGCAAAGACATCAAATTTTTATTTCAAGCCATTAGAATGCCAAAATAATTATTTTGTTAACAACATTAGAATGCAATATGTGTCACAACCATCTTCTAAATGATAAGGCAACACATGAGTTGCTAGAATAAGTTGCATGACCTGGACTGGAGCAACTGAAGCCAACGAATAAGAATTGGCTCAACATTTTGCAAAAGCTTGAAGAAAGCAAATAACCCACTGAAAAAAGGAAATTAGATAATTAAAATTTGGTCAAAATAGTGAACTGAATTCATGTTGAATTACAAAACAAATATCCAAATGTACACCATATACTTAATTACATAACTTGAAATAGTTTTCATACAAGACATCCCAAAACAAGTACTACTCAAAAAAGAAAAAGAAATTTCAAATTTTTCTAATTTATATCCCTGCTAGCAGAGTTAATCTGTCAGATTGGACAAGCAATGGAAAAACTGTGTTAAGTCCATGCAAGCAGTATTACTGGATTTGACCTCCACCTCTATTCTAACAAATTTGTGTGGGAATCACCAAAATAGGCAATTCTCGGGCAAGGCAAGGACCAATATTGCAGGACCATTTTTTTTTTTTGGAGATTAGAAAATCAGTGATCTCAACCTTACCAAAAAGAAAGGCAATGGAAAACACAAAAAGATCAACATGGGGTCTAAAAGGATGGGATCTCAGCTCCTTACCACAGAGAGAGAGAGAGGGAGAGAGATGCCTTGTAAAAAACACAATTATTTCAGAAGAGCATGAGTATCAACAGGGTCTAAGAAAGAAAAGCAGCAGCAGTTTTTCATGTTAGAGGAGGAACTTTTGCAGACTTACTTGAATCATGCTTCCTCACTGTGGACTGCTGGTCAAGAGAAGGCAAATCTCTTTTTCCTATGTTAAAACAAAAAAAATTCTTGTAGGTTTTTAGAGGATAGGCATCCCTTTCTTCTATCGTCATTATCATAGATTTATTTCCTTTAATTGGGCCGACAAACAGTAACTATGTACTTGTAGATATGGTCCTCAACCAAAAAGCCCAATCCGGGGAAATGGCAACCAAAAAAACTCCAAACAGAGATTTTGCAGAAAAATGACTCCTCTCTACGGAAATATGTGCATAGGTTTAACAAACCAAAGGAGAAAGATTCTGGATGGATGCCTAAGAAATGGGAAAGTGGGATCGGAGTTCATATCTTCTCTAAAATAACAAACAAGTATAAAATGAGATTGGAAAGGAAGCAAGAAGAAACCAATTAGCAAAGGCTGTTAGGAAGACCTCGCATAACCGGCCACAAAGGTCATACGAAAAACATCACCTAATATTTGAAGAATCTTGGAAGAGATTAAACATCAGATTTTTGGGGGGAAAATTTTGATAATGGAGGAACAGATGAAATCGTTAAATGTATTGCCCATTGCAGTTATGCATGTGGGATTTCTTTCAATGTTATTCAATCAACATCTTGGCAGGACACAACATGATGTGTTAATAAAGCTCCTAATGTGTTAATAAAGCTCCTAAGGTGTACAAGTCCCTGTGTTTTGGAAAAATACACACAATGGCAACTTCAGGCCCTTATTTCTTTAAGCAATCAATGCATCAGACAAAGAGGAAAAATTCAATTGATCGTAGATTTTCTCATTGATACAATTGAGGACATATCACATCTCAATATCATTCAAGTCATTTGAAACAATTTGCAAGCAGGAAAAACAGTGGGTGTCATGACTGAAAGCATGCATGATCATACCTTTTGGACCTGTTGGCCACGGATCCGCCACCTAGGAAGGACTTGGTGTGTCAATGCGCCCTAGACCCGCAGACCAACATTGAAAGGCCGGGAGGAAGGGATGCCCCCCGTGCCGATCTCCGGAGAAGGCCGGCTCCTTTCCTAATCTACTTGGGGGTTTTAGATAAGGGTGCTGGAAAGAGATAAAAAAAAGGGGGTAAAGGGAACTGGAAAGAGATTGAATTAGATAAGGGAACACGAAAGAGATGTAAATATCATGCGTTTCGGGTGGGGGGAGAACAAGCAGCACGATCGCAAATTTGCATCCGAACCAACAACAATTAAAAAAAAGCATGTAACAGAAGCTGCAGCTGCTATTCTACCCTATGTATCCTTCTGTTTAGTATTCCAGATCCAAATAATCACCAATGCCCAAATCTAGAATTCAGAATTCAGACAAACAGAAATATAAATGGACATGAAGCAGAAATACTAGCGGAAGGCAGCATAAAAGGTGACTGCGATTCTATCCTATGTATCCTCTATCTATGCATTCCAGGAATACTTAATCATCAAATACCAGAGTCCAGAGTTCAGTACAACGATAAGCAATGAAATAAGAAACATGAGGCAGAAATGACAAGGAGAGGCAGCATAAAAGACAGAGACAAGAAGCAGAGCCAAGGATGCTTTGAATTAATTAGAAGGTGGTCCGTCACAGTAGAGTCCTCTAGCAATATGTTCCCCCCCTTTTACAATGATGTGGTGCGGCTATTTATAGCGCAGTTTCCCCCCAATTACAATCCTGGGCACAAAATCCCAGAGCTGACAAAAGCTGACAAAAGCGGCAAAAGAGTTGCTGATGTTGACTCCTATCGGCGAGGACTGTACTTGCAGCAAGGTCTCCCTGAAAGCTGTACATCTATGTGGCAGTGCGGTTGATGAAACTTCGAGTCAGCATGAATGCGGGTAGCTGTGGTAGATGGAACTTTGCATCAGCTTAAATGGGGGCAGCTGGCATAGGTAGTGCAGCCCATGCTTGTCCTTTATCCCGTCATATCTTGGTCCGAATCCCGAGGCTGAACACTTGTCAGATTTTGGTGAGTGACACGTGTCTGCCTTGAAAGGCAGTTTGTCCAACTTCGCCCGGGATCAGAGCGTTGTCGGGTAGCGCAGGCGGGAAACAGCGCAGTTGGGGAGGCCTCCGTGCCTTAGCCAATTTCTGGCTTGCTTGATGAATCTTACCCAACTGCGCACCGGTCAAAGGGCGCACTCCGACTTCGCTGCGAAGTCGGGTTGCGCACCGGTACTTAGGCTGATTTTGCCGCTGTTCGGACTGCGCACCAAAAGGGGAGCGCACCCGACTTCGCTGCGAAGTCGGGTTGCGCCCCACACTTAGCCAAATTTTGCAACCACTGCTTCCCTAGTGTGCACAGGAAGAAGAGCGCACCCCGACTTCGCTGCGAAGTCGGGTTGCGCTCCCACACTTAGTCAAATTCTGCTCCGTTTCAGCCTGCCTTCGCACTTCGCATCCCCTGCTGCGCACCGACTTGAGGGCGCACCCCGACTTCGCAGCAAAGTCGGGTTGCGCTCTCATACTTAGAAAAATTTCTATTCAGCTCTTCGCACTTCGGCTCCCCAAGTGCGCATGAAATTAAGGGTGCAACCCGACTTCGCTGCGAAGTCGGGTTGCGCACCCAACACTTAGAACATTTTGGGCCTTTGTATGAGCGCAGTCGGGCGGGGCCCGACACTTAGTCAATTTTCTGGCCCGAAATTGGGCTTCCTGGTCCTGCTTCTCGGGGCCATAACTTTTGATCCGCTGACTCGATCGCCTATTATAATATATCGTCGGAAAGCTAGCGAGAAGATCTGCAATGATAAAATATCCAAAGCTTATTTTATCCCTTTTATCGCCCCCGTTTATGGCCCGCGAAAACCTGAACACCCTCGCATGCTCTTCGCCGCTTTAAAGCTCTATACTTAGGCCAAAGTTTATAAAAAAAAATTTAACGTGGCAAAAATGCCAACAGGACCATGTCTGGTGTTTATAGTTTACAATATACATCTCCCTTTCATACTTAGACCAAAGTTTATCAAAAAAATTTAACGTGGCAAAAATGCCAACAGGACCATGTCTGGTGTTTATAGTTTACAATATACATCTCCCTTTCAAAGCAATTGTGTTTGAAGCTGCCTATATTGAAGAACTATGTCAAACTGGAAAAAGAAAATAAACAATCCATAAGAAATGAATAGCATGCTCAAGACAAGCAACATGCAAAGCTTCAGCATTCACATGTGGCAAAAACCAGATTTGCATCCCACTACGTGATGTTAGTGTCTATGACATGAAGTCTTCTTTGAGTGCCATGGTGGTCAACGAAATCACCATCCCTTTTAATGAGGTTTGCTTGAGCTGCACCCATGCTTCTAGTAACCTTGCTTATGAGTACTCCAAAGATCGCCAAGTTTGATTGAGCTTGCATCGAGCACGTTGACTTTCCTCAAGGGGGTTGGAATAAGATTTCGTGTCATCTAAGTCACTGGCATTGCCTGATTTTCTTTGGGGGTTGGAATAAGATTTGGTGTCATCTAAGTCACTGGCATTGCCTGATTTTCTTTAGGGATTTTGAAATTATCAAGTTTCTAGAAAGGCCATAACTAAATCAAGTGCCTTGGTGCAGGTTTGACTCATGGGCGTGCATTGTTTGAGAGAGGTTTTATACATTTTAAAATATTCTATACGTTCAAAATAAGGCAAAAAAAAAAAAAACAAAGAACAGTTAAAATAATTTCTCATCCATCTGTTTAGGACCAAGGTTGTATGGGTGTATGGATTGGTGTACTCGTTGCAGACCCCAAAACTAGGTGGAAGGATATGCAGGGTTCAGACCTCGGAAACTTGGATATGCTATAGTGAAATCATAAAATTGAAATGTGAAGTTGGCTATGTGGTAATAAATTTTAAAGTTGAAACATAAGATCAGCATAAAACTTAGTCTACTACAGTAAACTCAAATATAAGACTTGTAAATGCATTGAACAAAACTTAAAGCACAGATTTTCAGCAAAGAGGAAGAAAGTAAATGGGATTTTTTTCCTTTGTCCTTTGTGTTTCTGCCTGCATATATGTATATATATATTTCAATTTTATTACAAGATTTGACTCAAATGCATGCTTAAATGATGATCAATGTACCTAGTGCACTGCAGGTGTGGGAAGGAATGCAGTTTGCAGCAATACCTAAGTACACAATACAAATGCCTCTAGGGTGTGAGCCAAAAATGGTCAAGTATATGCAACTAAACAATATAGATCAGGTTAGATGATATCCACAGGCAACCTTTTCCTTGCAGGAGTTATCTCCAATTTGCTTTCATGTTTAGTATAGGTAGTGTTGGCCATGGATCCGCCACCTGGGAAGGACTTGGTGTGTCAATGCGCCCTCGACCCGCAGACCAACATTGAAAGGCCGGGAGGAAGGGATGCCCCCTGTGCCGATCTCCGGAGAAGGCCGGCTCCTTTACTAATCTACTTGGGGGGGAGATAAGAGTGCAGGAAAGAGATTAAAAAGGTGAAGGGAACTGGAAAGAGATTGAAAAAGATAAGGGAACAGGAAAGAGATGTAAATATCATGCGTTTCAGGTGGGGGGAGAACAAGCAACATGATCGCAAATTTGCATCCGAATCAACAACCATCAAAACAAAGCATGTAACAGAAATTGCAGTTGTTATTCTACCCTATGTATCCTTCTGGTTAGTATTCCAGATCCAAATAATTACCAATGCTCGAATCCAGGATTTAGAATTCAAACAGATAGAAATATAAGTGGACATGAAACAGATATACTAGCAGAAGGCAGCATAAAAGACAGAGACCAGAAGCAGAGCCAGGGATGCTTTGAATTAAGTAGAAGGTGATCCGTCACAGTAGAGTCCTCTAGCAATATGTTTCCCCCCTTTTACAATCAAATGAACTTCCTTTTATAGCAGGAATTTTCCCCCAAAATACAATCATGCACTGATCCCAAGAACCAGCAAAAGCTGTAAAAAGTTGCTCTGATGAGACCCTTGTCGGCTGTACTTGTACTTTGGATATGGCTGTTCTGAAAACTGTATATTTCCGGACAGGTCTGGTGGGCGAGAAAGCCATGTCCGGTTAAATGTGGTAGATGCGGTACAGTTTGTTCTTCAATGTTCATCTACCCCGTACCTTGACAGCACATTCTCTGTCATTTCATGGCAGGCACAAATCCCGAAACTGCACACTTGTCCATGATCTGAAGTCCGCTGATGAAGGGGGAAATGACGGATGGCGCTTAAGGAAGACAGCGAAGTCGGGCGGCGCAGCGAAGTCGGGCAGCCAACACTTAGCCAAAATTTGCACTTTTCTTCTTCCAAAGTCGGACGGGGCAGCAAAGTCGGGCGGCACAACAGCCAACATTTAGCCAAAATTTGCACTTTTCTTCTTCCAAAGTCAGACAGGGCAGCGAAGTTGGGCGGCGGCGCAGTGAAGTCGGGCGGCCAACACTTAGCCACATATTGCACTTTTCTTCTTCCGAAGTCGGGTGGCGCAGCGAAGTCGGGCGGCCAACACTTAGCCACATATTGCACTTTTCTTCTTCCGAAGTCGGGTGGCGCAGCGAAGTCGGGCGGCCAACACTTAGCCAAATATTGCACTTTTCTTCTTCCGAAGTCGGACGGCGCAGCGAAGTCGGGCGGCGGCACAGCGAAGTCGGGCGGCCAACACTTAGCCAAATATTGCACTTTTCTTCTTCCGAAGTCGGACAGCGTAGCGAAGTTGGGCGGCGGCACAGCGAAGTCGGGCGGCCTGAAATTGAGTTTCCTGGTTCTGCTTCCCGAGGCCATAACTTTTGATCCGCTAACCCGATCGCCTATTATAATATATCGCCGGAAAGCTTGCGAAAAGATCTGCAATGATGGAATATCCAAAGCTCATTTCATCCATTTTTTCATCCCCGTTTAGGGCCCGCAAAAACCCGAACACATTCGCATGCTCTTTTCCGCTTTAAAGCTCCATACTTAGGCCAAAGTTTATCAAAAAATTTAATGTGGCAAAATTGCCAACAGGTAGAACATTCTCTTTTCCAATAGCAGCTCCTTGGAAAGAAGCAACAACATAATATGTACAATTCTAATAGCAGCTTTCCAACATACGTAAAGCATTTCACAGGTTATATTTAAGTTTCACAATTCATATTTAGGTTTTAGGTTTTACTATTAAGTTCTGAAACTATGGATCTTTTTTTTTTTCAATTGGTTATATAGTATTGAATGGTCTCACCCATATTAGATCATAGCCGTTGTATTTCAACAAACCATATAATGGTATTACAACTGGAAACTATGCATATATCGCTTCACAAGATTTGAAACTATGGATCTTGATCTTTTTTTTTTTCAATTGGTTATATAGTATTGAATGGTCTCACCCATATTAGATCATGGCCGTTGTATTTCAACAAACCATATAATGGTATTACAACTGGAAACTATGCATATATCGCTTCACAAGATTTGAAAATACATCTCCACATTGAAAGCCAAGCTTAATTTTTCACAATTAAAAATCCTTTTTTTTTTCAAAATTTTATTGTCATCAGGTTTGAATTTATATTCAAACTTGGTTATTTAATCTATTACAGAATTTACATAATCCTACTAACCAGGAATTTCTTAGAAGTTTTTGTTTCTTTCATTCACTGTGAGGAATATTTCATTACATTCTTCTCAATGAGCTTCCTAGAATAGACATGTCCTGCTAAAATGACCCTTTTAGGTGTCTTCAGACTGCATACCGTATGCATTTCACTTCATCAAGCACTCCACTCACTTTTTTGCAAACATCATATCCTAAGATGTGATGTGAAAGTTCTTGTATTAGAACTTAAGCATTGTACCAACTTTCTTTGCAAGACGTTTGTTGAGAAATGTAGCTCAGACAGCTTCTTGCACAGGCTTCAGTATGAACGTGCTAGAAGTGGTTCGAGACATTTCTAATTCTATTTTTAAGTTCATGATTTTCTATTTTTAAGTTCACTTAAGTGATTCTATTTTGATATTCACTTAAGTGATTTTCTATTTTTAACCTTATATTAGGGTTACCTTTTTCAAATATAAAAGGAGAATATCAAGAGTGTTTTAGACACACAGAAAAGAATGGGAGGAGAACAGATTGCAGAAGGAAAACTACAAGCTTAGGAGGAGAAGAACAGTGAATGCTGGCTAGAAAAGCAGCAAGAGAGCAGAAGTGTTCTGCTGTAGTCTGTAGCCTCTTTTATTTGTAATATTTCAGGTTCAGAAATATATTTAACTTCTGCTGTTCACGCTGTTTATTTTTCCAGCCATCTGTGTGACTGTTGCATGTTTGAATAAATTATTCTCAGATTTGATTTATTTTAAAATAACATAGGACAACAATTATCTAGGGCTGGAAAATTTACATGGTATCAGAGCTAGGTTCTGTGATTGAGATCCTCAAGGGTTTACAGCAGTAGATCACTGTTGGATATTAAGAAAAAAAAAAAACAGCAGTTAGGGTTTCAAGCAAAAAAAAAAAACAGCAGTTAGGGTTTCATTTTTTTTTTTGGCTTGAAGGACTAAGCTTATTTGCAGGACTGTTTTTTTGGAGTCGTTAATATTTCAGTAGTTAGGGTTTCAAACAAATAAAAAAAAAAAAAAAAAAACAGCAGTTAGGGTTTCATTTTTTTTTTTTTGGCTTGAAGGACTAAGCTTATTTGCAGGACTTTTTTTTTAGTCATTAATATTTCAGCAGATCTCAAAGATGGCAGCAGCTAGCCTCATATTTGAGGATAGATTGGAAGGTGCCTCAAATTTTTTGCCCTGGAAAGTTAGGGTAATGTTCTTATTGGAAGAGAATGATCTCTGGGATATTGTCAAGGCTGATGTGACTTTGCCTATAGATCCGCAGGAATTGGCAGCTCACAAAAAGAAGGAAGTGAAGGCCAAGCGGATGATCTTGGATGCAGTGAAGGATCACTTGATTTTGGATGCAGTGAAGGATCACTTGATTTTTCACATATTCGAGAAGACTAAGGCAAAGGAGATGTTCGATGCCCTGGTTAGCCTCTACTAGAGCGAGAACATAAACATGAAGATGATATTGCTGAACAAACTCAAATCTATGGAGATGACCAGATCTAACACCGTTACCAGTTACTTGATGAAGATCACGCAGATTCGTGATCAACTGGCAACAGTAGGGGAGAAGGTTGAAGACATAGAGTTGGTGAATGTGGCACTTAATGGTTTCTCAGCTTCATGGGAACCATTTGTCAAAGGTATTTGTGCTCGTGAGAACCTTCCCAAATTTGAGAAACCATGGGATGATTTCATCCAAAGGAGACTCGGATGTCAAAGGCCAGCAAGAAAGGTGGTGACGATAACCTAGCTCTTTTTGGGCAAACCAAGAAGGGCAAAGGTAAAGGACCCAAGAAGGGTAAGGTAAAGAATGAGGAGTCAACCTCACAGTCGGGGAAGAAGGACTTGAGCAAGATCAAGTGCTTCATTTGTCATAAGCACGACCATTATGCATCACAGGTGTCCGGACAAGAAGGGCAAAGGGAAGCAGCAGTAGATGCAGGTAGCAGCCTCTGTAGAAACTCAGATGAGTGAGTTTGCTGCCAAATTCGAGAAGGATTTCTCATTGGTCTCTTGCCTTTCTACCAGCACATTTCTAAGGAATGCTTGGTATGTGGATAGTGGGGCATCTCGGCACATGACATCAGTTCGACAATGTTTTCCCAGTCTACAAGAGCAGGACTCAGAGGTTCAGGTTGAGCTTGGTGATGATACCAAATATCCAGTTGCAAGAATTGGTACCATTCCTTTTCGACTCTAGTCAGGGAAATCTTTAGACTTTGATGATGTTTTGTTTGTTCCGAGTCTCGGGAAGAACTTGCTTTCGGTTTCAGTTATGGAGGATAAGGGTTATGCAGTGGAGTTCAAGAACCAACATGTCCTTATTAGACCAAAAGAATTTAGCCCGAAAACAGCACAAGTAATAGGGTTTAGAGAAGGCAGTCTATACGGAGTTGCAGGGTGAACTCTGTTCGAGCCCTAGTTCATAGCAGTAACAACTTGTGTGATTTGTGGCACAAGAGGATGGGGCACTTGCATCATAGAGCGTTGCCTATTCTTAGGGAGATAGTCACAGGTCTTCCAGAGTTCAACATTGAGCAACAAGGAGTATGCAGAGGGTGCACGCTTGGCAAGCATGCCAAGGCTGTTTTCCCAAATAGCGAGCATAGGTCTAAGAAGATACTAGATCTAGTACATTTGGATGTTTGTGGACCGATGTTAGTAGCATCAATTTCAGGTAGCATGTACTATGTTTCCTTTATTGATGATTTCTCTCGCAAGACACGAATCTACTTTTTAAATACCAAGGATGAAGTCTTTAGCAGGTTTTAGGAGTTTCTAGTTGAGAACCAGATAGAGAAGAAGATCAAGGTCTTGAGATCAGACAATGGGGGTGAATATACCTCCAAGGAGTTTGATGGTTTCTGCAAGCAGGCAGGAATCAAGAGGGAGCTGACTATTCCATACAACCCACAACAAAATGGGGTTGTAGAGCGAAAGAATCGATCCATCATAGGGGCTGCTAGGGCCATGATTCATGATCAGGGCTTGCCGATGTTTCTTTGGGCAGAAGCATGCAACACAACAGTCTACATCCAGAACAGGTGTACTCACAAGATATTGGAGGACAAGACACCAAAGGAGGCATTCATTGGTGTGAAACCAGAGGTGAGTCATTTCCGCATCTTTTGATGTCCAGTTTATATCCATGTTCTGGTAGAGAAGAGGACCAATTTGGAGCCCTCCAGTAGGAAGGGTTTATTTGTAGGATACAGTGAGACTTCAAAAGCTTACAGGGTTATATTCCGAGAGAAGAGGAAGACGAGTAGTGAGCGAGGGATGTAAAGTTTGAGGAGGACGTTGCATCCGGGAAGTCCCATGAGCCTATTCCGGTGATAGAGAATGAGGAGCAAGAAGCTCCGAAGGTTGATCCAGGGTCACCAAAGACACCAGTGGTTTCTAGTTCAGAACAACCTTCAGGTGAGGAGGTGGAGACATTAGGCCCTTCCAGTTCTATTAGGATACCTCAATGGCTTACACATAAATTGAGGGATGCTGAGGAGTATGTTGAGGCTCCTAGCAACATGATTAGGGAGAGCAGACCTCCAAGGAAGTTTTCAAGCTACATGGCATTGATGAGTAACATCATAAATTCAGAGCCTACCAGTTTTTAGGAGGCAATAGACCAGCAGGTTTGGCGGGATGCCATGGTGGAGGAGTACACCTCCATCATGAAGAATGATGTTTGGGACATAGTGCCAAGACCGGAGGGGAAGTCAGTTGTGAGTTCGAAGTGGCTCTACAAAATTAAGCATGCTGCAGATGGCAGCATCGAAAAGTTCAAGGCAAGGTTTGTGGCAAGAGGGTTCTCCCAGAAAGAGGGAGTGGACTATAAGGAGACTTTTGCTCTAGTCGCCAGATACACTTCCATTAGAGCAGTTATGTCTTTAGCTTCATCTATGGGATGGCGGATTCATCAAATGGATGTGAAGACAACTTTCCTTAATGGGATCATTGATCATTGAGGAAGAAGTGTACATACAATAGCCTCAGGGCTTTGAGGTAAGTGGGAAGGAGTTCCATGTTTGTAGGCTGAAGAAAGCCTTATATGGACTCAAACAGGCACCGAGAGCATGGTATTCCAGGATAGATGGATACTTGCGAGTGTGGGCTTCGCCAAGGGTGATGGCGATCCTAGTCTATATTACAAATTTGTTGGGACTGATCTATTCATTTTGGTGCTATATGTATATGACTTGTTTCTTACGAGTGCGCAGAGAATCTCATTGCAGGGTGCAAAGCAGATATGGCAGCTGAGTTTGAGATGGACATTGGCATGATGCATTACTTCTTGGGTTTGGAGGTTTGGCAGAGACCAGGGGAAATATTCCTTGGGCAAGGTAAGTATGCAATTGAGATCTTGAAGAGGTTTTGGATGGAGGACTGCAAACCTATGGCCACACCCATGATCACTAATCTGAAGAAGGTGACAGCTTCATATTCAGAATTGGTGGACCCTACGTTGTAGGGCAGCTGATAGGATCCTTGATGTATTTGGTCAACACTCGACCAGACATATGTTTTGCAGTGAACACCTTGAGTCAGTTCATGGTGGAGCCAAGGCAAAAGCATTGGGTAGCAGCAAAACATGTGCTTAGATACTTAAGGGGCACAGTGGAGTTTGGTCTAAGATATCTTGGAGATGGCGAAGTGAGGTTGCAAGGGTATACAGACTCAGATTGGGCAGGCAATGTAGCAGACAGGAAGAGCACCTCGGGGTGCTGCTTTAGCTTGGGATCAGGCATGATATCCTGGTTCAACAGGAAGTAGACTTCTGTGGCACTTAGCTCAACAAAGGCCGAATACATGGCAGCCAATATTGCTAGTTGTGAGGCCATTTGGCTTCGCAAGTTGCTTACAGTATTGATTTATCAGGAGTTGGATCCCACTGTGATATATCGTGATAATCAAAGTTGTATCAAACTCTCCGAGAATCCGAGTATTTCATGACAAGCCCAAACACATAGACATCAAATATCACTTCATACGAGACGAGATTCGGAAGGGAGCCGTAAAGCTCCAAGTATATTTCCACGAGATCAGCGAGTAGTCGATATTCCGACCAAGCCCTTAGTGAAAGGGAAGTTTGAAACATTCAGATTTAAACTTGAATTGGTGCAGAATTCCTTTCTTACTAAGAGGGAGTTTTGAGAAATGTAGCTCGGATATGAACTTCTTGCACGAGCTTCAGTATGAACGTGCTAGAAGTGGTTCAAGACATTTCTAATTTTATTTTGAAATTCACTTAAGTGATTTTCTAGTTTTAAGTTCACTTAAGTGATTTTCTAATTTTAAGTTCACTTAAGTGATTCTATTTTGATATTCACTTAAGTGATTTTAATTTTTTAACCTTACATCTCAATATGAGATGAGATCTAATCTTAGGGTTAGAAAGATTAGGGTTACCTTTTCAAGGATAAAAGGAGAAGATCAAGAGTGTTTTAGACACACAAAAAAGAATGGGAGGAGAACAGATTGCAGAAGGAAAACTACAAGCTTAGGAGGAGAAGAACAGTGATTGCTGGCTAGAAAAGCAGCAAGAGAGCAGAAGTGTTCTGCTGTAGTTGTAGCCTCTTTTATTTGTAATATTTCAGGTTCAGAAATATATTTAACTTCTGCTGTTCATGCTGTTTATTTTTCCAGCCATCTGTGTGACTGTTGCATGTTTGAATAAATTATTCTCAGATTTGATTTATTTTAAAATAACATAGAACAGCAGTTATCTAGGACTGAAAAATTTACGTTACCCTGTGCAAGTCATTTTTTGGTTCCAATAAGCAGTTCTCATGTATGTATAAAGAAGATATAAGCTGTGACTCTATATATCTAATAGCAACTTGAACTTCTGAAGTGATAATAGCAACTTATTAGTGCAATCTATAAAGACACAATGTAACATTCATTTATATTTCACACTAAAATTCATTATGACAGAGTAACGCACCTCTAAAATATTATAGACACTTCTGCTAGTATCTCAAATCTCCAAGCTTGATTTGGCATTTTCTGGACTTCTGATATCCAAGGAAGCTTTAATGGTGATATTCTCATACATTAAAAAAATGAATCAATTGAAGGTGTTTGTTTCTTTTAAATGAATAGGAACGGGATTTTAATCTGCAAATTTATATATTTTCTTTAAGTATGTATAAGTACAATTGTTCATCTATCATTCTAAACCAAACTAGATGCATTACTTAATGATTTGGATGAAGTTAAAATCATAGTTACAAGGTTAATAATGTTCAGTCTGAATAGAGGACAAAAAGCATTCAGATTTTTGAAATTTTGGAAAAGGTTCAGTTCGGTTCAGAGTAATATTAATAATTAAAATTTTGCTCATGTGGTTTCAAGCAAATGGTGAGGAGCAAAGAGTTTAACACCATAATCGAAAGTTTAACTCCCATGGGTGAACCGTAACATTAATCCCAAACATGTTGGGGCAAGTTGTGGGAAACAAAGTGTGTCACACCATAGACCAAGGTTTTGATTCCAAGTGTAAACCTTAACATTTTGCCCATGGGGTTTGGGTCATGCTGTGGGGAGTCAAGAGTTTCACACTCTAGACAAAGGATCCAATCCCTTGGGTGAATCTTTACAATTTTTTCCGTGGGTTTAGAGCAAATGACTGGGAGTAAAGAGTTTCACACCATAGACCATGGTTCAAATCTTATGGGTGAACCTTAACATTTAGCCCAACATTTTTGGGACAAGCAATGGGAAACAAGCAGTTTCACATCATAGACCTAGGTTTCAATCCCATGGGTGAGCCTTAACATTTACCCATAGGGTTTAGGGCAATTGGTTGGGAGTGAAGAATTACACACCATCAACAAAGATTCCAATCCCATGGATGAACCTTAACATTTAAACCATAACATTTAGGGTAATTGGTCAAGAGTGAATGATTTTACACCATAAACCAAGGTTCTTGTTGGTCACAAATCTGCCACAGGAAAGGATTTTTGTATGTATACGCGCCCTAGACCTGGACCAACATTGAAAGGCCGGAGGGAAGAGATGCCCTCCGTGCCAATCTCCGGAGAAAGGCCGGCTCCTTTACTAAACTACTTGGGGTTTTAAGATAAGAGTGCAGGAAAGAGATAAAAAGAGTAAGGGTGCAGGAAAGAGATAAAAAGTACAGAAAGAAATGTAAATGGATGATTTAAAGGGGAAGAACCAGCAGCACGATTACTAACTAATACCTTGAAGTAGCAGCAATAAATACAAAGAATAAAACATAAATGAACACCACGCTAGCTTCCCTATGTATCCTCTGGAAGAGTTCCAGGATCCACCTATCTTCCTACGCTGGAATCCAGATTTCAGAATTACAGCAGTTAAGAAACATGTGAATATAGCAGAAACACTATCCACAGGCAGCATACAAGAAAACTAACACAGCATTTTCTCCCCTATGTATCCTTCAGGAGAATTCCAGGGTTCTGTCCCCAACCACACACCTAAATCCAGGATTCAGAATTACAGTACGTAAATGAAGACAGAATAGCAGAAATAATCACAGAAGGCGGCATACAAGAGAGAAATGAGGCCCAAAGTTCTTAATATCAATTGCAAAAATCAAGTTACAGCAGCTTTCTAGCAAAAGTTCCCCCCCTTTTCTCATTACAATGCCAGGGTTTTTATAGAGGACCCGACCCTCTTAGCCATTAATGCGCTGGATTCGGAAGTACGCCCCTGGCAGTTACAAAAATCCGCGCCCGTCCCCTTCTGCGACTGAGGTTTCACATCCATTTCCACAATTAGCAACCATGGCCGCATCAGCCGGGGAAATCTGCATTTATGAGCCGTTTGACTTGTCCTGGGCCGCTCCGGGTGAGGTGCTCGAGTGGATGCACAAGTTGCCCTGGCTTTTCTTCTGCAACTGATAGCTCATATCCTATTGCTACAAATGGGCACCGGGTCTTTCGGGCAAGAAAAACGCATTTATGAAACACTCAAATGTCTTGGAAAAATACCCGGCCTTGGGATGTGTGCCCTTGAAGAAAGCGCCCTCGTCGGTTGAGCCCTGGGAGGAGCTTCGCTGAATTCTGGTTCGGGGCTTTGCTTCGCAGCAGGTGTGGGCCGAAGCGTGAATGATGATCATGTGCTTCGCCCGAAGGGACCTTTAAAAACGGCTTCGCAAAGTTCTTATGCCGAAGCGGATGTTTCCTGCAAAAAGCATGGCCTCTAGCTATTTACTACTTCGCCAGGGATGTGGGCTCAATGCCGCTTCGCTAAGGATTTTGCCCGAAGCGGCGGATGGTCGTCAACGAGCTACAGACTACTTCGCCGCGAACTACTTCAAAAACGGTTGTTCTGAAAGGTTTTGGCCAAAGCTGACTCCTGCCTTAGAATATTTTCTTAATTTTTCGGGGAGAGCAAAGCTTCGAATGGGGAGCTTCGCATAGAAGGCGGCCGAAGTAGATGCTTCGCAGCGGTTTGGGGCGAAGTAGAATTCACCGGAGGAATGGTTCGCCAGAGGAGGGAGCCGAAGCGGATGCTTCGCTCAAATTTTAGCGAAGCACTCCTTCATACTTAGAAAATTTCGGCAATTTATAATCGCTGCTTCGCAAAATTTCTGCCCAAACTAGATGTTGTGGTAGCTTCGCCAGCGAAGCTCATTCTGTGCCTTAGTAAATTTTCGGGCTTTTGTCTGGATCCTCCTGTTTCTCCTCCTCCTTTCTCTTGCGAAGCTTCTTAACTTGGTTTGCTCTGTTGGCGAAGTTCTTGCATACATAGATTATGTACAAAGGGGGGCAAAAATGGAAGCCAAAATTGTTGTAATGCTTTAAAGTATACTAAAAACAAGAAAACAAATTCATGGAAAATGAGAGAATTCTTTACAAAATTTTAATCTTTTCTACCCCTTCAAGCAATGTGACAAAATTGTCAACATTCCTGGCGGCTCGCGGGGTAACGAGCTCGCCTCGGTGCACGGACCCTCAACCTTGATCCATTGGGCCAGAGTTGCCTCCAGACCCTTCTCCTTTCTGCTCTTCCTCCTCTGAGAGTGCCTCTGCAACTACTTCTTTTCCTTTTTCCTTTTCTCCTTCCTCGGGTGTCTGTTCCTGTTGTGACGGCGGGGGAAGACGATCACGGATGCGTTCCATAGTTCGGCGGACATGAGCCCATGCGCCCTTTTGGAAGGGTTCGCGATCCTGCAGCGCCTTGACCAGTATATGGAACCTGTCAATTTGCTCTATATCAGCATGTTTGGCTCTTTCATTCAAATCATTTAAACAAGCAGCAATTCGGCAATATCTGAAGATGAAATCCGTGATTGTCTTTTCCGAGACTGGCTCCACCCAGCCATCTATTTCTGAAACATCGCTTTCAAATTGGAGCCAGGCAGGTTTGAGTTCTTCTTTGGTCAATAGGTTCCCGTCATCGTCGGTGAAACTCGGGAAACCCAATCCTGACAGATCTTGAAAATATCCCAGCGAAGTGCGCTGCTCCTGCCCGAACACATCCATGAGATGTTTTGCCTTCTGAGCTTTCCTCAACTTTGAGAAGAAGGCGCGAACAGTGGACTGAGCAGTGGACCAATCTCTTGTCGTCCGACTCATGGCGGTCACCTGCAAATCTTGATATTTGGTGCTCTAAACTTCGAAAGCCAAACTGAGTCGACGCCTTATTTCCTGTATAATTTCATCAACCAGTGGTCCCTTTTGTGCAGCAACACTCTGGGCTTCTGTGATATAAGACAATATTGACAGGGCGCTGGAGGCCCGGGATCTGAAGTTTTTCAACAAGTGTGAACGGATGCTCTTGATTCTGCCCCTATCGAACTGCTCCAAATTTTCCTTTTCATACAACTGTTGTTGCATCTGCAAGATTTTTGCTTCAAATTCCTTGGCCTTCACTTCAGCTTCGGCCTGTATCTTGTTCTGATTTCCCGCTGCAACCTGCAGTTGAGCTACTTGCTGTTTCAGGGCATCCATCTCCCTTTTCATCTGCTCACACTGTTTTTGAGCATCCTCGAGTCGTGAGCGAGCCTTGGCCAGTTCTTCCTCCAGTTTGATGTTTGCGTTTTCCACCTCATATCGGCGCTCGTTGGCTATCTTTGCGTGCGCGCGAACCGATTCTACCCTTACGTGCACAGACTCAGACTCGTCATCAACATCTAGGTGCTCCAGGTCCTTGACCCTTTCCTGATACTCATAGTCCGCAGGGGTCATTTCCTCAATCGACTTTTGAACCTTGGGCACCTTCTTCACTTTGTACAATTTTTTGTTCTTCAAATCAAACACGGCGCACTTTTCCTCCTTCGCCAAGGTTCGCCCTCGCCTTTTCCTGGCTTCTCGGAGAAACTTATCAGTATTCTGTCTGGCCTGGAGCAGCTTCTCCGCCAGAGGGCGCTCTTTGATTAATGCCAACTCACTTTCAATTGAGGCCGGGTTACCAGCCAGGGGTGTAAACAGGTACAACGACTGTAAGGATGACGCTTCGCCAGTGGGGTTGGCGATAGGTGTAGTGGGGGATCCTGTGGGTGAAGTGATGGGTTGTGCTGCCGTGGAGCGGGTGTCGGGGTTAGGGAGTGAAGTGTCACCCCCAGACTGTTCGGGTGTTGTAGGGTTGGTGGCGTGGATGAGTGGCGTTTTGCTAACGGACGCGTCCCGGCCAGGTGACTCGGATGTTGTGGTGATGCTTGGGGAACCGGCGGGGTTACGAGACACGGCTTGGGTGAACGGGGTGGTGGCAGCAAACGAAACCGCATGAATGGGTGACTATTCAGTAGAACATAGGGGGGATTTGTCCGAAGGGACAGAAAATTCTGGGGGCCCTTCGGCCGGGACTGCTATAGACACGATTTGTGATACAAGAGCAGGGGAAAGAGGGCGCGTACCTGCGTGCTCTAATGATAGAGCAGTAACGGCGAAATCTTGCGTGTCTGGCTCGCGTCCGCTTTGCGTTTCTGCTCCTTCGACATTCTCAGCTCTCCCTTCTTCTACCTTTTCTTTTTCTTGGAGGTATTCCTCCACATCAACGACATCAACATCAACAAACTCTTTCTCTTCCTGCAGCGGTGGTTCAAGTGCCGCTCCTCCAACGTTCGCCTCAACTGAGGCTACTGCAAGTTGCTCGCCAGAAGCACCGGAGGGTCTGGTGCGAGGTCGCTTTGGGTGCGGGGGAGGCATTTGAATTTTATCAAGCTTCTTTCTCTTCTTCTTTTCCTCCCTTTCTTGCTGCTGCGCTTCTCTTCCGACGTCTGTATCAGAACCTCCAGCAGGCTCGTTCGGCAGCTCCTGTTGTGTTACTGCTGCCTCTTCTTCTTCTTCTTGTTCGGAGATATCCTCAATCCTTCTTGGGCTCTCGCCCGAGCCTGGGGCGCTAGGGGGAATGAAATCAGCGAAGGAGATGGGTTGCCAGGATTCAGCGTTGGCCTCATAAAAAATGGCGAAATCTTTATCCATCTCTAGAAGCCCATACGATTTTTGCTTCCGACGGTGGACTCTCATCACCCACCATTCTTTCAACTGCTCTTCGCGCCAATTTCTTAGTTCCCCTCTCAAATCGTCCTTCATTTTCCTCCAGAATGTCGAGTCCGGTCCTGGAAAAGGGTGCCGAGCAGGGTCGTATTCGGCCTCAATGGCATAGAAATCATGCCACGGGGGCAGCGTTTTCATTCTCTCGACATGCCATTCTAGATCCCTTCCATTGGGGTTGTTCCTCTGCTCAACTATTTCCGGGTGGGGGCAGATGTGGAAATTTTTAAATCTGAGGTGGTCCCTCATTACCCCCAAAGGGTCATAGCACCATCGTTGTGGAATCTGCAACAGGCCGAAGTCGGCAAGCTTCTCCTGCAGATGAATATATTGCTTGAGGGCAAAAACTTCAATGACCCCCATTTTGAAAGGGAAGTCGCAGGTCGGTGCCCACTTCCGGCCGTGGCCGTAGACTACATTGGTTACGTCGCTCTGACGAGCGACTTCTAGTGCGAACTGGTATTCAGATGTGTAGAGGGGCAACAGGAAGGGCTTTCCTGTGAACCCAAACAGACGGATGACAAGTCCCTGTGTTAGCTGGAAAACATCGCCCCTCCTTTCAACGATGACCTTATCCCTGAGAATCGCGGGCACTCGAGGGCAGGAGCCTCGCATGAGTTGCATAGCAGGTCCCAAGAACTGCTGATTGAAAACATAGTATGATTCTGACTTTGCCAGGAGGGAAGTCCACTGGTATACCGGTTGGGGAACTCCATCCTTGCCGATTTGACTGACAACAATATGAGGAAAACGCTCCTGGGTATGGTAAAAGAACAGCCAGATCAGGAAAGAGCAGGGCCCGAAATACTGGTCTGCGCCAGAACTTTTCAGATTGGCCAACCGCGTGTGCAGAGTTCGGGCTATCCACTCCGCCCAGTCAAAAAATATCGGGTTGGTGTGGGGCCGTGAAGGGTCTGGAGCGTAGAACTCTCCTCGTGAAATGCATTCTGCAAGCGCTACTTGCCAAGGGTACACAGCATCGTCAGTAGACAGGCCTGCCACCCATGCAATGATGGAGAATATGTCCGGGTATCTGAAATCGCTGAGGGGGCGAGGCATCTGTGGCAATTTCCCCGAAGGGAGCCCATCCTTCAAATTATTTTTCAAAAATTTAATAATGTGATCAGAGGGGGTGAATCTCCCCATCTGTTCGCTTAGGCTGACATTGCGCACAGAATACCCCTTAGGCGGCCCCTGCCTCGGGGCGAAAGCCTCTTGTACGTCTTCTTTGAAAATAGTGAACAACTTGTTGCCTGCTGCATCCAGGACCTGCCTGGTTGAGGGCTGGTAGTTCTGCGCAATTGCATGAACTAACTCAGGGCAGTGATGTACTGGTGGAGCGAGATACCAGTAGATGTGGGAATAGTAAGCAGCAACTCTCTTATGTTCCGTAGACAGCCGGCTTCTCATGAAGTCTATGGTTTGTCGAAGCTCGGCTATGCTCTTGGAAAGCACAGTGTCCTTTATCTTCTCCCACCCGTCAATGGGCGGTTCCACGAGCTGCTCCTCTTCAGATTCTTCCCCTTCTTCTATGGCTTGCTTTTCGGGGTGGAGGTTCAGGTCGACCTTCTTCGGTCTATGTCGTTTTTCCTCCATCTTCTTGGTTTTTTCTGAACCTGCCACTTCGGGCTCTTTTCTTTTCTCCTTTGAAGCTCTTTTTCCCATTATTACTTACAGAAGACAGCAAGGTTTTGCAGCAGAGTGGTGCGAGAACAACAGGGTTCTAGTTAGGGCTCCTATGCTTCTTCACGCTCGAAATTACCAACTGTCATATTCCCAAAAATTTCAAATATTCAACACAAAAAATTTTCCTTATTGAACATAGAAACTTGCTTGCAACCCATCACGTGTTAGCTCAGGCATACAAAATATGCACTTCAAGAAAGGCCACCATTGTAGTTGGTGTCTTAAGTGCTTGAGACCGGCCACATCCCGCATTTCGCCATGTAGGATTCTAACTCCTCACTTGAGTTTTCCTGGAATCCGGCGAAGGGTTATCCGTTCAGGGCCCATATCACCTGAATGGGGTGCGCTATATCCCTTGTCCAAAGTCGGAGAGCTCGCAACTCTTCGAGTGCTCAATGCTTTCCTTTGGATCCAGTGTCCGCATGCCGGTGCTAGTCAATGACCTTCTGCTAAGGTTTGACTAGAGCCCGCCATCACATGGCCCGTGGGCTAGATAACCATGTTCTTTCTCGGACTGACGGCAATGCTGCCCATAACCATCTGCCGTTGGATTTGCCGTTAGCATGTGTGGCCCTCAAGCCATGCTTGATATAGGTTATTCCCCAGTCCGAGTGGGACGATGATTATCACCACCACTAATTGACTGAACACCTAGAGCGACGTCTCATACAGCCGCTCGTTACACTCGACAGCTGGAACCTCCGTTCCACTACGGCCGGAGTACAGTGATTCAGCCTCACATAAGACACCTCGTGTCTTAATGTGGATGGGTAGAAAAAGTCCTAACTCGACTTTCTCAACTTGGATCATATATAATTTCCAACAGGTGGTAATTGAGGTCAATGTTTTTCTCTAAGCTTAATGAAAATTATTTCATCTTATAATCTATTTATCAATTTAAAATATAATTATATCACGAAAAATCTAAATATTCCCTTTTTCTTTATATAAATAAACACCAAAACTAATATTTTATTGTCCCTTATACATAAAGAAGTTAATCATTCATTCTTTTATTCAAAAATCAAACCATTAAAAGCGCAAGTAATCTATATACATGAAAATAATTTTTATCTAGTTTAATTTATATTGATAACATCTTAACTTAATCGTAATTCTCTAATTGAGCTAAACTTTACAAAATAGTAACTCTATATTAAATTATTAGTATACTATCATTCGAAGAATCATTTTTCCAACCCATACATCAAATCAAATTATACATTAATAATGTCATATAACTAAGAAAATAAATCAATCAAGTACGAATCAAAGTAAAAGAAAAATAAAAATAATTCCATTACATCTACGACATCTAAAAATAAATACGAAGAAGATTAGCACCTATGTTCAGGCAGCGAACCTTAAAAACACAGCCAAGATTACAAATAAAACGTTGAAGACTAGTTAGAGTTTTTCAAAGGATACACCTCCATTTCAATGTTAATTTAATTTTAGGAGCTCTATAATCATTGAAACTGAATGAGAACAATACCAACTATTTATTTTAAAACAGTCTCTAAGCGGTGTCAGGCTCTGTTTGCTTCTACATTATATTCATAATGATGCAGAAAACGGCTTATAAGCCTTTCTTAAAGCTTTTTTTTTTTTTCCAATCTCCTCGGGAGGTTCCGGCTGGAAACTCCGTCAGGTTACTTTACATCTGTGCATTCAGTCCATGCGGTAAACACCACGCCCCAGCGCCCACCCACAAAGACCGGTCGGGAACTGAAACTAGGGATTGGCTCAGGCTTGGTCCTTATGCAACTATATGTCATACACAACACACAGCTCACATGCAACAGCAGCACCATGTGGACGAAACTATTATATATGAACTCAACATGCAATTTCATACACCATATGCAGCAATTTTCACACAGCCATATAAAGTAAAAGATTAAATTTTCAACTATATAATTTCATACACCAAACACTGCAACTTTCACACAGTCGCATAAAATAAATGAAAAAGGTTTTCATATAATTTCTTTCACCAAAAGCGGCAACAATACGCAGCCATAGAATAAGGTTTTAACCGTAAAGTTCTCATTCACCAACGCAGCTACATTACTCAGTCAACAAAATAATAGAACGGTTTTATTCACGCAGTTCTATACACTGAACGCTATAGCAGCACACAGCTATGATGGATTAAATTTTTCCATCAACAACATCAACCAGGAGAGAACAGATTTAAATATAATTTATATATATAAACATGGTAGCGTTCATTTTTATTATAGAGTCTTGAGTAACCAGAAAACTAAATTAATTATCAGTTTTCCTTCGCTCTCTGGTTCATATTATAAACTGAATTAAATTTGTTTAGTACTATATATATGTAAGTCTGAAATTAACAGGAAACTCCTAAAGAAATCTACAGATTTTATATAACTCTTTAACCAACACAACATCACTAACAAATTAATTAATCAAATATACTGACTTACTTTTACCATCGCAGCATTTTTTTTTTTTTGGTAAGTGGAAGATTTGACATTATAAGGCGGGTTTTTTTAAGGAGGATCCCAAAACCTCAATACAAAATTGGCCTACAGCCATAGATAAACTGTCGTCAAACAAAAGCAACAGACAAACCAAAGGAAAAAAATCAAACAGGAAGAAAGACCCAAAGATGGGCCAACAGCAGGACGCGCAGTCAGCAACAACGAAAACCGGGGCAAACAAACCAAGCCCAAACCGCGGGACTGATTGGAAGTGGAAAAGGGGAGCGTAGATGGGTGAACACCATGCGCTAGGTACCGAGGGTGGCTGCCCGCGTTGGATACGGGGACTTCCTTAGACCCGGAGCACACCAGATGGCACGAGATCATTGGGTGCTTCGGAGGTTGATCGCTTCCCAAGCAGGTCCGCTTACACCTGAGCGAGAACATCCTTATTGTCTTGGTTGGCTGCGGTGATAAGGTGATGCGGGAAATCTTCCTTCCACATGTGAGCAGTGTGACTATCGATGCCGATGTTGGCCATGGAGTCAGCCGCTCCGTTGGCTTCTCTGAAAATGTGTTGGGCCATTTGGATGTCGCGGGCATGAAAGAAACGTCTGGCCTCCTCAATGATCGACTTGACCTTCCACGCTGGATCCTGAGTATTTCCCAAGTAATTAATAATATTTTTGGAGTCTCCTTCGACGACGAGGTTTCTAGGATCGTCCTGCAAGATTTCCAACCCCTTCAGTAGAGCTTTTGCCTCGGCCACGTGGTTTGTTTGGACACCCAGGAAGGCAGCATAGGCGAGGACAAGGTTCCCCTGACAGTCACGAACAACACCACCAGCACCTGCATCGCCCGGATTTCCCCTGGACGCCCCGTCAAAGTTCAATTTGATCCATCCTGTAGGCGGGCGTTCCCATCTACCTTCCCGTCTTAGGCACTGGTTTCGGGAATGGGCATTGTCTTCAATTGGCACACCAAGGGACCGAAGAATAGACTCTTCAACATGGGAGGGTTTCACCATTCCGGGCGGGATCAATTTGGTGTTCTCCACCACGAACGTGAGAGCTTTAGCTACAACAGAGGTAGGGTCCCTTCCCGGGTCGCCGAAGGCTCTCCTGTTTCGTTCCAGCCATATCTGCCATATAAGGTGGTGAAGGCATATGTCCCAAAGAAAACAAATTTTGGCGCTGTGGAACGGATTATCCCATTGAATGAACATTTGCTTGACAGACCCAGGGAGGGCCCACTGAACTTGGAAAGTCCCCATTAGGCATCCCAGCGCCATAAAGGAAAAATTGCATCTGGCGAAGAGGTGATCTGTGGACTGCCAATCAGCTTGACATAGGTAACACCTGTTGGGAATTGGAATACCCCTTTTGAGGAGATTTTTGATGGTCAGGGGTCTATTCTAGAAGGCAAGCCAGGCAAAGAAACCCACCTTAGGAACAAGCAGTTTCTTCCAAATTGCTTTAGACGGAAAGCAGTTAGCAACTGTTTCAATCTGGGAATTATACGCTGTTTTAACAGAGTATTGTCCGCTGTCTGTAAGACCCCAAATGAGCTGGTCTTGTTTGTTCATGAGGATGGTGATGTTTCGGAGGATGGGAGCAAGGAAATCCCAAATTTCATGGTGCCCCTCGACCCTGAAATCTTTCCAGCCTAAGACTCCATTGTGAGTATTGAGGTAGTCGGCCACTTTCCTGCCAACTGAGGCCTGAGTTATGCGTCTAAATTCTTCTGATCCAGCAATGTCCCAGAGAGGATAGTCCAGGGCCCATCTGTCATCCCAGAAACTGATGCGTTGGCCGTCCCCAAGGATCCACCTCATTCCCTTGGTAAGAAGGCTTCTGGTTTGAACAAGAGCCTTCCACAGGGCAGATCCCCCAGAAGGGTTGCAGTCCTCCATGAAGTGAGAACCCCTTAGATATTTTTGATTGATGATCCTTCCCCACTCCCCAACAGCATTGGTGATAACTTTCCAAGACAACTTGGCTAAGAGGGCAGTATTCATCTTGGAGACTTTCCTAAACCCCAATCCTCCGCTTTCCTTTGGCCTGCAGACAGTCTCCCATGCAACAAGCGGGATCCTTGATTTCTCCTCGGAACCTCACCACAAGAATCTGCTTTGGATCTATTCAATTTTGCGGCCGACCAATTTGGGTATTTTGAAAACTGACATGAAGTACACCGGGATTCCCTGCAAGCAGGCCATTGTCAGGGTGGCTTTGGCAGCTTGGGAAAGAAGCCTCCCCTTCCACATGGCTAGTTTCCTTTGGATCTTTTTGAGGATAGTGTTCCACATCGTCCCTTTGGAGTATCCCTTGAACAGGGGGAGGCCCAGGTAGGTTGAGGGTAAACTGCCGATGGAACAGCCCAAAATTCTGGCGATCCTAAGCTGTCGAGCAAGAGGAGTATTCAGAAAGAAAATTTTGCTTTTGATGAGGTTTACCTTTTGACCAGCCGCTTTTTCATAAAGGAGGAGGATATGCTTGATTGCACGAGCCTGAGGAACCGAAGCAGCATTGGTGATAACCGTGTCATCAACGAACTGGTTGTGAGTGACAGCACTGATGCCGGAAGCCACAGAAATACCGGAGATTTCCCCATAGTTGCGACCCGCCGTAAAGGCTCTGCCCAACGCCTCAGCCAGGATGATGAATAGGAATGGTGACATGGGATCTCCTTGGCGGAGCCCACGGGTGCTTGGGAAGTAGCCCGCAGGGGATCCATTCACGAGGATGGAGAACCAGGCAGACGATATACATTTTTTGATGAGCTCAACCCAGGCTGGGTGAAAACCGAATTTGAGAAGGACTTGGACTAGGAAATCCCAGTTCACCCTGTCGAAGGCCTTGTTCATGTCCAACTTGAGGATGAAGGCTGGTTGCTTTGCCAAAGCGTTTGAGTGAATAGTTTCATGCAGAGTGATAACACCGTCCAGAATGCTTCTCCCTTTCACCGAGCTTCCCTGGTTTGGCTCTATGATAGACGGCAGACACGGTTTCAACCTAGCAGCCATCGCCTTGGTGAGGATTTTGTACACTACGTTGCATAGGCTGATAGGCCTGTAGTCCGAAAAAATTCTTAGCATCAGGAGACTTAGGTATGAGGGTCACAAAGGTCGAGTTAATACTGTGGGGAATGGCCCGGGAGTGTTGCAGGTCCCTGATGGCATCGCCAACGTCCCTCTGAACAATGTCCCAGTAAGTCTGAAAAAACCTGGGAGTGAAGCCATCCGGACCAGGGGCCTTGTCAGCTTGCATAGAGAACAGGGCATCCTTGATTTCATCCTGGGTGAAGTCTTTGAGAAGGGTTTCATTGACATCAGGGGAAATGATGCTAGGAATGTTTGTTAGAAGAGCGTCCGTAGCCTGGAAATCGGGGTGAGACGAGTCCTCGAGGAGGGAGCGAAAGAAAGATACCGCCTCAGCTCTAATTTCATTGATATCAGAGGTTAGGCCGCCTCCAGTCTGGTGAATCTGCATGATTCTGTTGGTCCCTCTGCGCCTTAGGGTGGAAGCATGAAAAAAATGGGTGTTTGAGTCCCCATCCTTTATCCAGAGCTCTCTGGATTTCTGTCTCCAGTGACTCTCTTCTTTGGCCAGGACGTTGTGAAAATCTGCAAGGAGGGCTTTCTCTCTTGCTCTGGTCTGCTGACTATGATCCCCGGCTTCGATCTGATTCTCAATGGCCTGAATGTTAGTGGCTATCTCTTTTTTTTGGGTGAAAATGTTCCCAAAGATCTCCTTGTTCCAAGATTTGAGCTGCTCTTTGATCCATTTCAGCTTTCGGGCGAGCTTGTTGGTCGGGGACCCGCCGAAAGGTTGCTGCCACCAAACTTCCAACTGCTGGCGGAGGTTGGGGTGCCTTATCCACATAGGCGCAAACCTGAAAGGGATTTTAAATCCAGGGGGAGACCCAGCTTCCACGAGAATGGGTGAATGATCGGACCCGATTCTTGGGAGCGTTTTCAAGGTGGATTCTCCGAAAGCTTGGATAGCTTCGCTGGAAATGAAGAGGCGGTCGAGCTTAACCTGAATCAGACCAGCACCAGTGCGCCTATTGCTCCAAGTGTACTTGCTTCCTCTCAATTGGATGTCCTGAAGTTCGTTGGAGTTAATGAACTCACGGAAGTCCTCCATGCTTCTGCTGATCATTTTTGACCCTCCTTTTTTGTCTGAGGGGAACATGGGGGTATTGAAATCCCCTCCAATCATCCAGGGCCACTCGAAAAAGGTAGCTCTCATCTGGGAAAGGGTGGACCAAAAATTTTCTCTTTCCACCGAGGAATTGGGAGCATAAACATTTGTTAACACCCAAGAAAACCCCCGGGTTTTGTAGTGAAAGAGGATATTTATGGCTCTGCTAGAAGTTGATAACACTCTGCCTTCGACACAAGAAGGGTCCCAAAAAACCATCAGGCCACCGGCAGTTCCTTGGGCTGGGCTAGCCGTAACCTGTCCCTCCTTCCATATGATTCTAGCTGATGCTGCTCCAGAAACCTGGTCATTCTTAGTTTCTTGCAAAATAATAATAGTGGGTTGATACTCTTTCCTGAGATTCGCAGTGAGGCGCCTTTTGGCAACTGTATTCAGGCCTCTCGCATTCCATGAGAGGACTTTCATGAGACTTTTTTGGAATTTTTCCGGCCTCCTTTCCCTTGGTGGGTAGGAGGTTTGCTTCCTTTTGGGTCTGTGTCCTGGGATTCGCTCGGTCCCGAGAACAGGGTGGTCTGTGTCCCACTTGCAATAGCTTCCTCAGCTTCTTTCATCCGTTTCTCTGAACTGGAAGGACGTCCCCTCTTCCTATCGCTCCCAAAATCTATGGTGGTTTTTTTCTTGCGGGAATTTTTCGGACTGTGCTGGCCTCCGCGCGGGCTGGTAGGAGGACTTTGGTTAGAATCTGACAAGTTGAGCTGGTCTTCCATTGTTGCGTTGGGGATACCAGGGAAAGGGAGTGGTTCCAGTGGGTTTTCCTCCACCTGGGTCGCTCCCTCATGCTCAGAGCTCTTGGATGCATCATTAGCAGTCGGAGGGTCCTGCTGGATTTCCTTGTCGGCCTTAGTGGCAGAATCTGTCACTAGGGTTTTTGAGGCCTTCGATGCACTTTTTTGCTTTTCCTTTCTTTGAGCTTGATTCCTGGTGTAGTCGGCGCCACGGCCTTCAAATTTGTTACCTTGGGAGACAGGGCCTCTCAACGACGGGCACTGATTCCGAAGATGGCCCTGAGAGTGGCAGTGAATACAGAATGCCGGTTTGTTCTCGTATTCAATCACCTGCCTTTTGCTGTAGGAGGGTCCTGATATAAGGTTCACGAAGGTTGGGAGCTCAGATGCCAGATCTGCGTTAACACAAATTCTCACATGAACCATGCGGGATCGAGCTCTAGTTGCTGGATCAATGGCCACAAGCTCGCCTATAGTCTTTGCAATACCGCCCAGAACATTTTCATACCAGAGGTGCATAGGGAGATTTGGAAGCCTTACCCAGATCGGGGTTGTGTTGATATTCTGGGTTTCGGGATCAAACTCCTTTGACCATCGTCGGAGGAATAAACTTCTGCGCCCTAAGAACCAGGGCCCCCCAGCAAGAATTTTAGAAGAATCTTCCTCATTGTTCAGGCGTATGGTGAAGAACCCTCTGGCGAGCGCGATAATCTCCATATGCCCACTGGTTTTCCACTTGTTGAAGGCCCAGCTTCTAATGGTTTCCATATCTGGGCGTCCACCGATAAACTTCCCGATTAGAGAAAATTTCTCCATCTCCATGTAATCAGAAAAGATATCTGCTAGAATGATCAAGTCAGATCCAGATGGTGTCAAGGCGATTGGTTTGGCCGCAGTTTTGGTCCCAGAGTTGACAGCCTAAGCATAAGTAAAACCCCCCTGCTTCCCGCCTCCTGGCATGTCGGACCCAGGATCTGGGGGTTTCTTAGGAGGACCTGGAACAGGGTCGGGTCTTTCGACACCCCCCCCTTCATCCTCTGCTGTTCCGCCTGGTTCCTGCCATGGCTTCTTCCCGCCTTGGGAAACCTCCTCGCTCCTGCTTCCGCTCCCTCTCCCGCTCCCGTTGCCCATTCTCATGATTCCACCATCGCAGCATTTTATCCAGTTACAGTATGTTTGATTTTATAAATTAATATAGAAAAGTTAAGGATGCATTCATTTATCTATGCATAATTTACCCATTCTGAAAAAACTATTTTCACAGAGTAAAAATATAGAATCTAACCTCCTTCACGCAGCTCTACTTCCACAGACGTGGTTTTCCTTCGCTTAGCTCCGCAAACGTAATTTCCTTGGCTTGCCTCCGTGAAAAAAAAACTTCTCTCCCACCATCCGCCAACTTGTCTTCCTTTATAGGAAAAGATGATTAACGGAGAGGTGACACCTCATAAATTTCGTTGAAAATTTGAGCGAACTTGAGCGTCTTTTGGCCGACATAGGCATTTTGGCCGAATTTTTGGCCGACATCGGGATTCGCGGCCGACATTGACTTTTTGGCCGACGTTCGCTCACTGGCCGACGTTCGCTGCGAGATGGGAGCGATCCCGGGAGTTGCTCGGAAATGGAGCGAACTTGGGAGTCGCTGGAGGACTGGAGCGAACTAGAGAGTCGCTCAGCGTCGAGGCGAACTTGGGGAGCATGCCTTTGAACTTGGTTCGCTTGAAACACCGACGACGCCGGGGTTCGCTGGTAGAAGCGAGCGATGCTGGGAATCGCTCGGTGTTGGAGCGAACCTGAGAACCATCTCCATGCCTTAGACGTTTTTATACCTTCAGTCCTGCTGCCGATCGCCGGAAAACAGAGCGAAACCAAGCGAATCTAGGAATCGTCGAGGGGCAGAGCGAGACTGAGAGTCGTGGGTGAGCAGGAACGAACTCGGGGCCATTTTAACTTAGTTGTTTTTGTGCTCCGCCGCGGGTCGCTTCTCCCGAAGCGAACTCGAGAAATGCCCCTGGCTAGAGCTTGCTCGGGACCTCGAGCGAGACTGGGGTTTGGCAAACTCGGGTCGCCTGAAATTAGAAGCGATTTCGGGAATCGCTGTCTTTGGGAGTGAACTTGGGAGGAACCCAAACCTTGCCCGCCAGTTGCATGAAGTCAGAGCGACTCCCGGGAGTCAGTGCCCTTGAGAGTGAATTCTGGGAAACTCTGGCTCAATGCCTTAGCCACTTTTTATCAAGTTGTGCCCCTCGGATGAAGTTCGCAGCTGTTTTGGCCGACATATGGCCGACATAGGCATTTTGGCCGACATGTGGCCGACATGCGGCCGACATTGGAATTTTGGCCGATACTGGAATTCTGGCCGACATCGGGATTTGCGGCCGACATTGACTTTTTGGCCGACGTTCGCTGCGAGATGGGAGCGATCTCGAGAGTTACTTGGAAATGGAGTGAACTTGGGAGTCGCTAGGGAGTCGCTCCAAAGTGGAACGAACTTGGGCTTCATGCCTTAGAAAATATTTAATCATTCCCTGCTACTGTTCGCCGAGAAATGCTGCGACGCCGAGAGTCGCTCAGGAAGAGGAGCAACTCCCGGGATCGCTCAAGAGGGGAGCGACCCGAAAGTGGTGCATGCCTAAGAACTTTTTCTCGATACTCCGCCACGGATTTTGCCAGAGTTAAGCCACCGCTTGAAACCTGAATGAGCCTGAAATTTGTTCCTGGTTGCGACCCTCGGGACTGCTTGTACTAGCTGCTCGGAGAGGAGGAGAGGGTTTGAACACAAAAAGTGCAGCATTTTTCGAAATTTTACCCCGTAACAAAATGTGGCAATAGTTACCTTTCATTAATATAACATAATATTTACACAATAAGATAAACTAAATTTAGATGAGTTATATCGGCTAAAGGACTTATTTTCTTAGCCACCAAATTTACATCTAAATCTTAATAACAACTTATATTTGGAGCATATTCAAAAATTCCCTCTTCTGATCCAAAGTTATATATATGAGAGACTCTTATATGCTTGATTGTTACTTTTTAGTGAAAAAACTCAGAAATTTGTATTTCCACTTAGCGACTAGAAGGCAAAAGTGTAAGAATTGCAAACAAGTTTCTAAAGGTGTTTGATAGAAGAAAAATGATATTTATAAAAGCCAAATACATATGCATAAAAATCAAATGGCATTGGCTCAACCGGTTATATTCCTCAACTTTCAAGGAGACCTAGGTTTGACTCTTGCCAACTGATACATGCATAATTGCCAAGCTGTTGAAATACTGCAATGTGGTCATGATGTAATACGGGTGGGGCCTGTTTCAATCCCATATAATCCATTTAAAAAAATACATATGCATTAAATGGTTTTGTTAGGCTCATAGTCTAGGCAAGCAGCAATGAGGTTATACCAGAAAGATGAAAATATATGGATTAAATCAAAGATTCCATAACACCCAAATACAGGAAAAGATTTTTGTCAAGGCATTCCCCCAAAGGAACTCTAATGAATCTCACCTGTTGTGCCAATTTAGATAAGGACACCCTAAGTGAAGAGATAAATCCATCTACCTCCAAAGGCACATTGTCAAGCTCAACAGTCACACCATCATAATTGTCTTCAGATGTATCAAGCAATTTTGGCTCTTGCTGCCCAGAAAATTCAGTTGAAGTAGCCTCACTCATTCCATTCTCCATTTTTGCTGCCTCCCCATTTGATAATGGATCTATAACTAAGGATTGTTTACCTGCGTCTCTCATTGATGTAATCTGAAAAGAAGATTGAAGAATTATGAAAATGAAGCCTGAAGAAATAATATTGTAAAATTAGCCATGATATGCAACTAAAGTCAGTCTAGGAATCCTGATATTATTTCTTAGCACATGTTGAACCAATGAAAAACTTTGAACAATTATTTGCTATGGTGATAGTTAATATACTAGGGTGGAATCTTACACCCACAATTCAGAGATTAGTTTATTTTGTGGGTGCAGCTGCATTACAGAATCCAAGGCTTTCATGTGGTTAAATAATAAAAGGAATTACAAACAGTGAAGTCTGAATTTTAATTGCATCATTACTTGTTCAAAATATTATTATTATAGTGATAACAAAACAACTTGCCAAAATCCCATAACAAAAGTTTATCATGTCAGAGGAACAAAAAAGGTGTAAATCAACAAACTACAATGTGTAAATACAACTTGAATAAAGTCAAGTGCCATGCATCCACTACAGAATAGTGGCTTTACTGCAATGCAGTGCCTCTGTCTATGTTCGTGGAATTTAATAGATCAGATATTCCTCCAAGTATACTGCATAATAAAATGAAATTAATCATTATCACTAGGGCGTAACCAACATGGCCTCTATGGCATATGTTCAAAGCTTCAGAAAAATGCAGAAACCACAATCTATGAAAACTAAACAAAGTCTGATAGAGGCACCTCTAACTGCAAGACAAGTCCAATGAAAGCAGACACAGTCACTAACTTCCAGGTATATCCATGATAGTAGACACAATTGCAATACAGATGCTGCAAACACAAATTCCTTTGGAAATCTTAAATCAACTACGCTTGCAAAATATGCTAAATCTATATACTGCACCTTCTGAATGTGTAGAAGAAGATCAAGTTGTCATACCTGCATCCTGAATTTTTAGAGGTGGAAATAATAACATTTTTCGTATAAGTACTCTCAGTAGAATTATGCCCAATTTGATCATGACCAGAAGGTCTAGAGTTAATATTCTACATAAGTACATGTGGCATAGATTGGATAAGCCTACCTTATGGCTGCCAAACTTCAACTTATTAACCAGTTCATCATTAAACCTCTAGGCATCCTGGATCCTCAGAGGGTAGAGATTTCGAGGTCAGAATTTTGTGACTGATTTTGTAGTCAACTCTTTGAATCGAGAAAAAGATCCAGGCTTTATACAGAGAAAAAGATTCATAATAGGGAATATGATTGTTTTATCATGTAACAATAAGCAAAACAAAAAAAATGAAATTCAAGACAATGTAATGAATGAGAAGACAGCAGGTTTAGATTCTGATGAAGTCAATAGGCACTCCAAAGAGGGGTCAATCAATCCAATAAAAGAAGGCATCCTCCACTCATAAGATTATTCCAAAGATGTAAGTTTATCTGTTTGTGGAATGTTTCATTAGCAGTTAAAAAGCTATGATGGCTGCTCATCATCATGTTCTCGTTATCAAATCAAATTGAACTCCCAACCTTCTACTTGTGGATATGGGTCCTGAACCAAAATCCCAAACCAGCAGCCATAAATGATAAGGAGAAGCAAACTCATGTTAAGGTATACAAATGCAGCCTAGAGTCGCAAGTGATTATTCATGTTCTAATGACCAAGCCCTCCTCATAGACACTTCTCCGCATTTCATGAAATTCCAATGCTGGGAGACAGAACCAGGTCCCACTATCCAAGATACCATCAGGTGCACGCTCCCATTTATATGGGTGGGGCAACCCTTATGCTGGATTTGCAACTGTCACCAGGTCAGCCCCCCGTCCCCCATGACTGTGGTAATACAGCCGGAGTCAGCCCCTAGCCCCCTTGGCACCAGTCAATCCTTTCCTTAACTATAACCAAAATAAAGTTTAGAAGGAACAGATCCTAATGCCTAGGCTAGGATGATTAACCTGTGTCGGGATTGAGATGGGGGCTGCTATGTAAGCGTTTTCACTGTGTCCAACTCCCCTAAAGACACACCCCTGTAAATTTGAGAGGTTATGGTACTGTTGCCACATTTTGCACGGGGTGCAATGTTTTCAGTTTTTGTAAGAGTGCTGCTCTTCCTTTTCCCTCTTCCTCTCTTTCCCTTTCTTCTTCTCTCCCTTTCTCTCTCTTCCCTACATTCTCATTCTTCCCCCTTTCTTTTGAGCCCCTCAGTCAGATCTCAAATTTGACAACAGTTGCCCTGAAAAATGGCTAAGTGCCAGGGCGCAGTCCGACTTCGCAGCGAAGTCGGAGTGCGCCCTCCAGTTGGAGCGCAGCAGGAATACAAAGTGCGCAGTGTGACAGGATCAGCCAGATGAACAAGTGTTCTGGGCGAAGTCCGACTTCGCAGCGAAGTCGGACTGCGCCCTGCTTTCTGGGCGCACCTTGTAGCAGGCTGGCAGGCTGGCAGGAAAAATGACTAAGTGCTGGGGCGAAGTCCGACTTCGCAGCGAAGTCGGACTTCGCCCCCTTTCCAGGGCGAAGTCCGTACGGCGGCAGAAATCAGCTTTCACCTGTGCGCAACCCGACTTCGCAACGAAGTCGGAGTGCGCCCTCTGACAGGTGCGCAGTAGGGGAATAAACTCAGAAATACACACAAGGCATGAAAGCCTTCCCGACTGCGCTGTTATCTGCCTGCGCAACCCGATGGCGCTCAGATCCTGGGCGAAGTTGGATAAACTGCCTTTCAAGGCAAGCACGTGTCAAGTAGCATCATCCGACAAGTGTCCAACTTTGGGATCCGAGCCAAGACGTGCCGAGCAAAAGGACAAGCATGGGCTGCACTACTCATGCCAGCTGCCTCATTTAAAGCTGATTGGAGGTTCTACCTGCTTTAGCTGCCCGCATTCCTGCCGATGAGAAGTTCTACCTAGCGCGCTACCACGTAGCTGTCCGACCTTCAGGGAGACCATGCTGCAGGTACAGTCCTGCCCGACAAAGGTCAGCATCAGCAGTTCCGCGGCTACTTTTGTCAGCTAATGTTTGACTGGGACTTTGTGCCCATTAATGTAACGGGAGGGACTCGGGCTATAAATACCCACCATGTTTTCATTGTAAGTGGTGGAAGGGGAATGTCTGTTAGGGAACCATTGTAGCTGTGCTTCTGCTTATCAATATAAAGTATATGCCTGGCTCTGTTCTACTGCTTTTATTTTTTATGCTGCCTCTCCTTAATATTTCTGCCTTACGTTTTCCTGTGTCATGGCTTGTTGATTCACTTCAGCATTTGGTGGTCAGGTATTCCTGAGGTACTACTTGTGTCATGGCTTGTTGATTCACTTTAGCATTTGGTGGCCAAGTACTCCTGGACTTCATAGATCAGAGGATACATAGAATAAATTTGGTAGCAGTTCCTTCAGTTTGTGTGTTATGTTTATGTTGCTTTCCGTAGTGGTGATTGATGCACTGCCGTACTGTTAGTTCCTTGTAGGGAATGTCTGTTAGGGAGTCATTGTAGCTGTGCGTACAAATTCTCTGCATAACACACATACTTGGATCTGACATTTCTTGGTTGCTTTTTGTATTCATGTTACTGTCCGTAGTGGTGATTGATGCGCTGCCGTACTGTTAGTTCCTTGTAGGGAATGTCTGTTAGGGAGCCATTGTAGCTGTGCGTACACTTCTTGATATAAAAAGTATACTTAGATTTTGCAGTTTCAGGTTATGCTTTGTATTTATCATGCAGTAAGTAGTGGTGATTGATGTGTTGCTGTACTGTTAGTTCCCCCCACCCAACTCCAATCACATTTGTAAATTCTTTCCGCATTTTTATCTCTTTCCTGCACTCTTAGCTTAAACCATAAAACCCCACAAGGAGCCGGCCTTCTCCGGAGATTGGCACGGAAGGCATTCCTTCCTTCCGGCCTTTCAAGCTGGTGGGCGAATCTGGGCGCGTTAACACAAAATCCTTTCCTCATGGCAGATTCGTAACCAACAGTTTCTCTGGCACGCCCGGTGGGACTCGGAGTCCCACATTTGAAAAAACTCAGGCTCGTGTTCACTCGGGCTGACAGTTCATTCTGAGCACTCGGTGGGACAAGGAAGTTTCCCACCCCCAAACAGAATCGAAGCACCGGTGTTCGCTTCATTGCTGTTCAAAATCAGAACACCTGGCGACTCTGCACGAACATATCCTCTGAGTCCGAAAGACCGGTCCTAGCACCTTCATGCAAACGAGAAGGTGGCGAGCAAGGGATCCGAGAAACCCGCCTGCCTTTTACGAACTGGACATCAACGCTCGAGGCGAAATTGTCAGGCTGGCTGATCAACAAGCTCGTGTCGACGAAGCCGAGGCTGAAATCCAAGAAGAAGCCGAAGCCGAGGTCGGAGGAGCTGAGAACGAAATAGAAGAGGCCGAGGAAGAAGAGGAATCTACATCCTCGGAAGGTACCGACACTGAGTACACAACCGACGGAGGAGAAGAAGAAGAAATGGCTGCCCTGCAGCAGAATGATGATGATCTCTTCCCGACGGTGGACTCTACAGGGCCCCTGGCCCTGGTCGGACAGCAAGCTGTGCCCCCTGCTGCTTTAAAGTCCATCCCTACGTACGACGGCTACGGCAAGACGGCGTACGAGCACATCCAGGACATCCTTGCCCTGGCCGCATTGCATTCCATTACTGACGAGAGTGTGAAGACCCGTCTGCTGGCCCTTTCCCTGAGGGGAAAGCTTCTCTACTGGTGGAGATCATCGCCAGAGGGATCTATCACAGGGTGGCCCCAGCTTGCCAGAAGGCTCGTGAAAGGATGCAACGAGTCTGCTGACCCTACTTCTTTGCTGCATCAGTTCCAAAGTATCCAGAGACACCCTCAAGAGGAGGTGTCTGACTTTAACATCAGGTTTGCGAGATCCTGGAAACGGGTACTGTTGGTTACGAATCCGCCATGAGGAAAGGATTTTGGGTTAATGCGCCCAGATTCGCCCACCAGCATGAAAGGCCGGGAGGAAGAGATGCCTCCCGAGCCAATCTCCGGAGAAGGCCGGCTCCTTTTGGGGGGTTTTCTGATTTAAGCTAAGAGTGCAGGAAAGAGATAAATGAACAGAAAGGAATTTACAAATATACTTGGAGTTGGTGGGGGGGAACTAACAGTACGGCAACCAGCAATCACCAATACTTACTGCATTACAAATATAAAGCACGACTGAGAACTGCAAAATCTAACGTATACTTCCGATACTTAAGCAGGGTACGCACGGCTACAATGGTCCCCTAACAGACATTCCCTACAAGGAACTAACAGTACGGCAACGCATCAATCACCACCTACGAACGCTAACATGAGTAGAAAGCAATCATAGAGATATCAGAGCCAGGTATATGTGTCGTGTAGAGAATTTAACCGCACAGCTTCAATGGCTCCCTAACAGACATTCCCTACAAGGAACTAACAGTACGGCAGCGCATCAATCACCAGATACGGACCAGCAACGTAACACACAACTTATGAAACTGCTACCACATCTATTCTATGTATCCTTTTAATTCATGAAGTACAGAGGGTGCTTTAAACAAGCAATGCTAGAGGCACCTGATCACCAAATGCTGAAATGAATCAACGAGCCGTGACACTGTTGAGCAAGGTGCAGCAAAAGAATTGCAAAAGTATTGTCATTGTTGTCAACACAGTCAGATTGATGCAGTTGATGCAGTTCAGAGGACAGTCAGATCAAGTGCAGAAAGTTTCAAGGAAAACAGAAGTGACCCAGATTCAGAAACTGGCAAAAAGAGACAAGGAAGAAAACTGTCGCGATATCGCGACATGGTCGAGGAGAGAGAAGGCGCAGCCGAAAATGTCATGATTTCGTGACATGTCGAGTTTTCGTTGAGGAGAGAGAAAATGTGTCGCGATTTCGCGACAAAAAGCAGGAGAGAGAAAATGCACGCCAAATTGTCGCGATTTCACGACATGGCCGAGGAGAGAGAAGATGCGAGCAAAACTGTCGCGATTTCGCGACATCTTGCAAAGAAGGAAACAAAGGTGTAGCGATATCGCTACATGTTGAAATGAATGGAAACAAAGGTGTAGCGATATCGCTGCATGATGAAAATACATGGAACTAAGGTGTAGCGATTTCGCTACGTGTTGAAACTAAGAGAAACTAAGGTGTAGCGATTTCGCTACGTGTTGAAACTAAGAGAAACTAAGGTGTAGCGATGGCGCTACATGTTGAAACAAAGGGAAACTAAGGTGTAGCGATTTCGCTACCATTCAAAGTTGCAAAAATTAAAGATGTAACAAGTCAAAAGCACAAAGTGTCGCGATTTCGCGACATGTTCCATTTTCGCTGGAGTTGGCAAGGAGAGTTGTACGGAAGAGCAAAGTGTCGCGATTTCGTGACATGTTCCATTTTCATTGGAGTTGGCAAGGAGAGTTGTACGGAAGAGCAAAGTGTCGCGATTTCGCGACATGTTCCATTTTTGCTGGAGTTGGCAAGGAGAGTTGTACGGAAGAACAAAGTGTCGCGATTTCGCGACATGTTCCTTTTTCTGCTGCTGGCAAAGAAAAGCTGCTGGAAGCCGGAAGCGTCGTGATTTCGCGACAGCATTGAGGATGACGTCAGCAAAAGTTCAAAGTGTCGCGATATCGCGACAAGATGCGAGGAAAGCTTGCAAGAGCCAAAACGGTCGCGATTTCGCGACATGCTTAAGGATGACGTCAGCAAAAGTTCTAAGTGTCGCGATATCGCGACATGAGCGGGGGAAAAGCTTTCAAGGCCAAAATGGTCGCGATTTCGCGACAACCTTCAGGGTGACGTCAGCATAAGTTAAAAGTGTCGCGATTTCGTGACGAGGTAATGATGCGCGAGGTAAAACCGCGGGAGCATGCAAGGTGACACGTGTTGGAAAAAGCAGACGAGTTAAACGTTGACAGGTGTTGGACATGCAATGCAACAGCCAAACATGCATAATTGAAACACATTCGAAAAGCCGAATTTGAAGGATAATAAAAGCATTCGAAAGGTCATATTTGCGAGGCATTCTAACGAGACGTATTTGAAGCATACAGAAAAGCCGAACATGAAGAATCGAAAAGCTTTCGAAGAATCATATATGGAATTTCGAAAAAGCATTCGAAAAGCCGTATTCGAAGAAATTGAACAGTCGAAGTGCATGAAACAAAATTGCCATATTGCATGGTTTCAAAAGACGTATTGCAGGGTTTCGAACAGTCGAAGTGCATGGAACCGAACAGCCGTATTGCATGGATTCGAACAGTCAGAGTATGTGATTCGATTGCATGCAGAATTGAAAGGTTATAAAAGAATAATCGTACAGAGAAGATGTTGTTCATTGTTAGAGAGAAATTACTGTAAAAGGAGAGTTAGAAAAGAATCAAGAGAAAAATAAGCGGAGCCGTGAGAGTGTGCGAGTTGAGTTAATTGCAGACCAGTCAGGGTCGTGCATAAAGTGAAGACATTTTTATGTCATTCTAAATTTATCGGAATTGCAGTCCAAGTTGGTGCTTGGTACTAGGAGTTGGTGCTCCATCCATTGCGTGAGAAAATTACGGGGGTTGGTGCTCCTTCCGGTTGGTCCTTGGTAAAGTGTTTGTAAAATTGATTTTGCAAAGGCTGGATTTGGATTGGAGTCCAAGCAGTCATTTTTTGAGGAGTAGCCAAATTGGTGAACCTCGGTATATTGAGTGTTGTGGTGTGCTCTCTTGTTTAAGTTGTTTTTCAGTTGTCAAGTTCTCTTTATTTCATATTAAATGTTGTAGATATAAAAATTAATAGCTACACTGATTCACCCCCCTCTCGGTGTCATTGTGTAATCATCAATTGGTATCGAGCAAGGTTCCTTGTACAAGCTTAATCGGCTAAGGAGATCTTGGAAGAAACAATGGCAGGTGGTGAAGGATTTTCATCCAACAAAGCTCCCTTATTTGATGGAACAAATTACACCTTCTGGAAACTCAGAATGCAAACATATCTGAGTGCATTGGGATACGATATTTGGGATTATGTAGATAGTGGATACACAGCACCCACTACCCCTCCAACGAGATCTTGCTGAGAAAAAGAAATTTGAAAACAACTCCAAAGCTAAGAATGCCATAATGTGTGGGCTTGTTGACGGTGAAGCGATAAGAGTCATGAGTTGTAAATCAGCAAAGGACATGTGGGATAAAGTCGAAGAGCATCCATGAAGGAGACGAGTAAGATTAAGGAAGCAAAGCTGCAAACTCATCGAGCACAGTTCGAAGCACTGCAAATGAAGGAAGATGAAAACATAGAAATTTATACGTTGAGAGTCAACGGAATTATTAATGCAATCAGAGGACTTGGTGAAGAAATTGATGATGCAGTTGTTGTGAAAAAGGTTCTCGAAACACTTCACAAAAGATTTAACTCCAAAGTCTCTGCAATAGAAGAGGCAAAAGATCTAAACAACTTCAGCATGGATGAGTTGCATGGTTCCACGACAGACATATGAAATGAGAATAGGACAAACCAAGTCTACGAGACAGAGAAGCGACTTTTAAAGCACACAAGAATGTAAAAGCTGAACATGAATCCGAGGATGAAGGAACACTTAGATGAAACAGAAGCCAATTTTGTTCAGAAACTCACAAAAGGAAAAGGAAAATATAGAGGGAAGCTACCTTTTAAATGCTTCAATTGTGGAGGATTCGGTCATTTTGTAGCCAAATGTCCAATGCGGGAGAGAACCAAAAATGGTGAAGGGTCACACCAAGAAAAAGGTGACTTGGAAGAAGAAACAAAATTTCAGAAAGAATAACTTCAAGAAGAAAAGCTTCATAACCAAGAATGTCGGCGATTTTGAAGAAAGCACGGATGAGGAGTCCGAAGAAGAAGGAGGTGAAGCTACTGTTCATGGCACTTGAAGAAGAAAGAACGAGAGGAAAATCGGGAAGGTGATGAAAATTCCAAGGATGAAGCTGAAGTGTATTTGGAAGGAGAATTGGTTGCTGCACTTGAAGAGTTGAGTGCAGAAAGGAAGAAGAATAAAAAATTTTCAAAGAAATTAGAGAATGCCGTAGACATAATAAACAATCTGAAAATACGGACAGAGGAATTCAAGAAAATGTCCGAAGTTCTTGATGAACAATTAAGCTGTAAAGACAGGTTGAATGCGGCAAGCTAGAGGAAGACATTGTTAAGTTAAGGATGCGAGTTAGAGGAGATGAATAGAAAATTGAACTATTTTCATAAGTTTGAAGAAAGTACTGTAAAGCTGGATAAAATGTTAAATAACCAAAGGCCTTATGGCATCAAATTTGGTTTAGGCTTTGATGAAGGAGAATCTTCAAAGGATTCAAAGAACTTGAATATAGAACCCACAAAGAAAGAAGAAAAGATCAGGGTTGAACCAGAAAAACAAAATAATGCAAAAGAAAACAATAATGTCAGATTCAAGAAGAATATTGACAAAGATGGATTCACAAAAGTCACACATCCGAGGAGGAGAAGAGTCATGGCTCCTACTTCAAAGCGGCAAAGACCGGCACCCGGGTTTAATCATGCATTTTCTGGTTATTGTTTTAAATGCAATGCTTATGGCCATAAGATTTCAGATTGCGGGCATAATGTATCTCAAAGGAATTTTACCGGCAGAAATGTTTTTCTCCTTTAATGAATTATGCGGTTGAATGTTATAATTGTCATAATTTTGGACATATTGCTAGAAACTACGAAGCACTTTTGCATCAAATAATTATCAGGGTAGAAAATCTCAGCCAAGTGGGTTGAAACAAAACCAGAAATTTCTTGAAAAACAGGCACATGCTAATGAAAGGACAAAGGCAAAACAAATAGCAAAATCTGCTATCAAACCAGAATGGAAAGAAAAGGAATCTTTGATTGTCCGGACTGCTTTTAAAGCTCGGGAACAAATCAGCACCTTGGATACTTGACGGTGGTTGTTCCAGTCACATGACGGGTGACAAGCAAAAGTTTGAGAATTTACAGAATTATGAAGGTGGTTCTGTGAAATTTGGAAATAATGATGGAGCAAAGATTGTTGGAAAGGGATCAGTCAAGATCGGTGATGGCAATATAAAATCAAAAGAAGTCTTGTTTGTAATTGGCCTGAAGCATAACTTGCTAAGTGTAAGTCAAATATGTGACAGAGGTCATGATGTAATCTTCAAGAAGGAGGGCTGTGAAGTAAGAAAGACAAAAAATGGAAAGTTAATAGCCACTGGACTGAGAACTTCAGGAAATCTGTATACACTTTCAGAAACTGCAGAAGGAACATGCTTGATGGGACAGGAAGATGAAAACTGGCTATGGCACAAGAGGCTTGGGCATATTAGTTTTGACAATCGGCAAAAATCGGTTCAAAAAGAGCGAGTTAGAGATATACCAAACATTGGCAAACTCTGTAAATAGCATCCGTGAGTCATGCCAAAAGGGAAAACAAACCAGAGCCACTTTCAAAGCAAAAGAATACTTCACTAGCAAGCCATTAGAACTAATTCACACCTGATTTGTGTGGGCCAATGAGAACTCAAAGCTTAAATGGACATAGATACTTTATGCTATGTATAGATGACTACTCAAGAATGACATGGGTACTATTTTACGAAACTCAAGTCGGAAGCCTTTGAAATGTTTAAAACCTTCAAAAATCTTGTTGAAAATCAATCGGGAAAAAGAATTAAATGCCTAAGATCGGACGAGGGGAGGAGAGTTTATCTCCGAAGAATTTGCAGAATCATTGTCAAAAACATGGGATAAGAAGACAGTTTTCAGCGGCTAGGACACCTCGAGAGAATGGTGTTGTAGAAAGGAAGAATAGAACGAGTGCAGGAAATGGCAAGGACAATGCTGGCGAGAAAACAAAATAGTCGACTGATTTTGGAAAGAGGCGGTTCATACTGCGGTTTACATTCAAAACAGTGCATCTTGAGACCACATGAAAGCAAAACAGCTTATGAGTTATGGTTTGGCATAAAGGCAACAACAAGACATTTCAAAGGATTTGGCAGCAAGTGCTACATAAAACGGACTGAAGATAACCTCGGTAAATTTGAAGATAGAGCTGATGAAGGTATCTTTCTCGGTTACTCAACAAAAAGCAAGGCATACACATGTTACAACAAGAAGTTGAAGAAAATTGTTGAAAGTGTTGATGTAAAAGTTGATGAAGGTAGAGAACAAGAAACTACTTATCAAGAAAACTACCCTATGTATGAAGAAGTCATTGAAGGTGATGATGAAAAAGAAAAGAGAGAAGAATCGAGAAAATTGATCCAGATAGTGTAAAAGCTGAATCGAAGAAGAAGAAAACAAGAAATTTAAAATAGGCAACTGGCAGAAAAATCATCCAAGTGAACAAATTATTGGGGATCCCACGGATGGTATTCAAACAAGAAGAACAGCAGTGAGGAACTATTCTCTGTTATCTAGTATTGAACCTAAAAATGTTGCTGAAGCAAGCACTGATGAAAGTTGGATGAAGGCAATCAATGAAGAACTAGATCAGATAGAGAAAAACAATACATGGGAATTAGTACCTAGACCAACAAATAAAAACATAATTGGCACTAAATGGGTTTTTAGAAATAAATTGAATGAAGATGGGCAGGTTGTCAGAAATAAGGCAAGATTGGTATGTAAAGGCTATGCTCGGGTTGAAGGCATTGATTTTGAAGAAACTTTTGCACCGGTAGCAGGACTAGAGGCAATCGGGATGTTTACGGCATTAGCGGTTCATAAAAACTTCAAAGTATATCAAATGGATGTAAAATCAGCATTTTTGAATGGAAAAGCTGGAAGAAGAGGTTTACATTGAACAACCCGATGGCTTCCAACTTGGTGAAAATCCAGATTTTGTTTGCGAGGTTAAAGAAAGCTTTATATGGATTAAAAGCAGGCACCAGAGCATGGTATGCAAAGGTTGGATAATTATCTAATTAAACAAGGGTTTAAGAAAGGTTTGGTGGATAGCAACTTATATGTCAAAGCAGAGAAGGGTCATCTTATTGTTCTTGTTGTTTATGTAGATGACATAATATTTGGCAGCAACATGGATGAATATTGCAAAGACATATCAATTAAAATGAAAAAAGAATTTGAGATGTCAATGATTGGTGAACTTTCTTATTTCTTAGGACTGCAGGTCAATCAAAATGAAAAAGGCATTTTTATTTCTCAAGTTAAATATGTAAAAGAAATGCTGAAAAAGTTCACAATGGAAGACAATAAACCGGTCAGCACTCCCATGACAACAGGGCTACAAGTTGAGCAAGGATGATAAATCCCCAGATGTAGATCAAACAATGTACGGGTCTATGATTGGAAGCCTGCTGTATTTAACAGCCACTAGACCGGATATATTACAAGCAGTATGTATGGTTGCAAGATTTCAGGCCAGTCCCAAAGAAACTCATGTAACATCTGTAAAGAGGATTTTCAGATATCTCAAGGGCACTATGGATTATGGGTTGTGGTACCCAAAAGGTAAAGATTTCACTTTGATTGCATATTCTGATGCAGATTGGGCAGGATGTATTGATGACGAAAGAGCACAAGTGGAGGAGCATTTTATCTTGGTGACAGGTGGTAGCATGGCACAACAAGAAACAAGAATCGAGTATCTCTATCCACTGCAGAGGCAGAATACATTGCAGCAACAACATGCTGTACTCAGATATTATGGATGAGACAAACGTTGAAAGATCTTGGTATTCATTTCAATGAACCAATTTCAATTAAATGTGATAACACTAGTGCTATCAACATATCCAAGAATCCAGTAATGCATTCAAGAACCAAACATATTGCAATCCGATATCATTTCTTGAAGGATAAAGTTGCAGAAGGAGAGGTTAAATTGGATTTTGTTCCAACTACAGAGCAAGTAGCTGATATATTCACAAAACCTTTGCCTAAGGAAGTATTTGAATACCTTCGGAAGAAGTTGGGAGTAGTCACACCACCCAAGCACTGACTAGCTATGGGAAACACATTCTCAGGGGGAGCATTCAAACTTTTTAAGTCTGAGAATGTTGTGCATAGACTCAGGGGGAGTCTAAAGCAGCCCTTTGGTATTATTGGCAAAGGGGGAGAAGAAATTAAGCAAGGTTGCGAGTGTGTTGCCAACAATTCCAAAGGGGAGATTGTTGAGCAAGGTGCAACAAAAGAATTGCAAAAGTATTGTCATTGTTGTCAACACAGTCAGATTGATGCAGTTGATGCAGTTCAGAGGTCAGTCAGATCAAGTGTAGAAAGTTTCAAGGAAAAGCAGTGACCCAGATTCGAAGCGGCAAAAAGAGACAAGGAAGAAAAGCGTCGCGATATCGCGACATGTTTTCTGTCGCGATTCGCGACATGGTCGAGAGAGAGAAGGCGCAGCCGAAAATGTCGCGATTTCGTGACATGTCGAGTTTTCGTTGAGGAGAGAGAAAATGTGTCGCGATTTCGCGACAAAAAGCGGAGAGAGAAAATGCACGCCAAATTGTCGCGATTTCGCGACATGGCCGAGGAGAGAGAAGATGCGAGCAAAACTGTCGCGATTTCGCGACATGCTGGCAGAGAAGGAAACAAAGGTGTAGCGATATCGCTACATGTTGAAATGAATGGAAACAAAGGTGTAGCGATATCGCATGATGAAAATACATGGAACTAAGGTGTAGCGATTTCGCTACGTGTTGAAACTAAGAGAAACTAAGGTGTAGCGATTTCGCTACGTGTTGAAACTAAGAGAAACTAAGGTGTAGCGATTTCGCTACATGTTGAAACAAAGAGAAACTAAGGTGTAGCGATGGCGCTACATGTTGAAACAAAGGGAAACTAAGGTGTAGCGATTTCGCTACCATTCAAAGTTGCAAAAATTAAAGATGTAACAAGTCAAAAGCACAAAGCGTCGCGATTTCGCGACATGTTCCATTTTCGCTGGAGTTGGCAAGGAGAGTTGTACGGAAGAGCAAAGTGTCGCGATTTCGCGACATGTTCCATTGTCGCTGGAGTTGGCAAGGAGAGTTGTACGGAAGAGCAAAGTGTCACGATTTCGCGACATGTTCCATTTTGGAGTTGGCAAGGAGAGTTGTACGGAAGAACAAAGTGTCGCGATTTCGCGACATGTTCCCTTACTGGCAAAGAAAAGGTGAAGCCGGAGCGTCGCGATTTCGCGACGACATTGAGGATGGCGTCGGCAAAAGTTCAAAGTGTCGCGATATCGCGACAAGATGCGAGGAAAGCTTGCAAGAGCCAAAGCGGTCGCGATTTCGCGACATGCTTAAGGATGACGTCGGCAAAAGTTCTAAGTGTCGCGATATCGCGACATGAGCGAGGGAAAAGCTTTCAAGGCCAAAATGGTCGCGATTTCGCGACAACCTTCAGGGTGACGTCAGCATAAGTTAAAAGTGTCGCGATTTCGCGACAGGTAACAGTCTGGCAGGTAAAACCCGCAGGAGCATGCAAGGTGACACGTGTCGCAAAAAGCAGACAGTTAAACGTTGACAGGTGTTGGACATGCAATGCAATAGCCAAACATGCATAATTGAAACGCATTCGAAAAGCCGAATTTGAAGGATAATAAAAGCATTCGAAAGGTCGTATTTGCGGGCATTCTAACAGACGTATTTGAAGCATACAGAAAAGCCGAACATGAAGAATCGAAAAGCTTTCGAAGAATCATATATGGAATTTCGAAAAAGCATTCGAAAAGCCGTATTCGAAGAAATTGAACAATCGAAGTGCATGAAACAAAATTGCCGTACTGCATGGTTTCAAAAGACGTATTGCAGGGTTTCGAACAGTCGAAGTGCATGGAACCGAACAGCCATATTGCATGGATTCGAACAGTCAGAGTATGTGATTCGATTGCATGCAGAATTGAAAGGTTATAAAAGAATAATCGTACAGAGAAGATGTTGTTGTTGTTAGAGAGAAATTGCTGTAAAAGGAGAGTTAGAAAAGAATCAAGAGAAAAATAAGCGAGTCGTGAGAGTGTGCAGAGTTGAGTTAATTGCAGACCGGTCAGGGTCGTGCATAAAGTGAAGACATTTTTATGTCATTCTAAATTTATCGAAATTGCAGTCCAAGTTGGTGCTTGGTACTAGGAGTTGGTGCTCCATCCATTGCGACGAGAAAATTACGGGGGTTGGTGCTCCTTCCGGTTGGTCCTTGGTAAAGTGTTTGTAAAATTGATTTTGCAAAGATTGGATTTCGATTGGAGTCCAAGCAGTCATTTTTTGAGGAGTAGCCAAATTGGTGAACCTCGGTATATTGAGTGTTGTGGTGTGCTCTCTTGTTTAAGTTGTTTTTCAGTTGTCAAGTTCTCTTTATTTCATATTAAATGTTGTAGATATAAAAATTAATAGCTACATTGATTCACCCCCCTCTCAGTGTCATTGTGTAATCATCGGACACGAGTTAGCCTAAGGCATGAATATAAAGAAAGGCGAGCATAAAAAACAGAAGCGACGAACCAGAACCAGGCATACAAATTATATTTATAAGCAGAAGCACGGTTACATTGGTTCCCTAACAGACATTCCCCATCCACCCTTTACAATGAATTCATGGTGGGCTTTTATAGCCCGAGTCCCTCCCGTTACATTAATGGGCACAAGGTCCCAGTCAAACATAAGCTGACAAAAGCGGTGAAAGAGCTGCAAATGCTGACCTTTTGTCGGACCGGACTGTACCCGCAGCATGGTCTTCCTGGAAGCTGGACGGCTACATGGCGGTGTGTTGGGCAGAACTTCTCTACGGCGATGATGCGGGTAGGCTGGAGCGAGTGAAACCTCGGATCGGCTTTAAATGAGGCCTGCGGCGCAGGCAGTGCAGCCCATGCTTGTCCTTTTGCTCGGCACGTTTCGGCTCTAATCCCGAAAGCTGGACACTTGTCAGATGATGGATGACGCTGTATGACACGTGTCTGCCTTGAAAGGCAGGTTATCCAACTTCGCTTGGGATCAGAGCGTCTTGGGTTGCGCGGGCAGAATACAGTGCAGTCGGGAAGGCCTTCATGCCTTGGTCAAATTCTGGGTTTGTTCCCCTACTGCGCACCTGTCAAGGGCGCACTCCGACTTCGCTGCGAAGTCGGACTGTGCACACAGGTGAAAACTGGTGTCTGCCGCCGTACGGACTTGCTCCAGCACTTGATCTTTCTTCTGTCAGCCTGCCAGTCTGCCAGTTGCAAGGTGCGCCCGAAAAGTGGGGCGAAGTCAGACTTCGCACCAAGGCTGGGCGAAGTGCGAACTTCGCACCAGCGAGTCGAGGCGAAGTGCGAACTTCGCACCAACACTTAGCCATTTTTCGGGTAACTTGCTTGGAAAGTTAAAAAACCAAGCTGGGGACTCCGAGAAAGGGGGGAAAGAAAGAGAATGCGGGAAAGAAAAGGAAAGGAGAGAAGAAGGAAGGAAAATAGAGGAAGAAGGGAGAAGAAGAGCAGCACTGTTACAAACTTTGAAAACATTGCACCCCGTGCAAAATGTGACAACATTTCTGGCGGCTCGCGGGGTGTCGAGCTCGCCTCGGCGCAAAGAATCCATGCCTTCATCCTTTGGGTGCAGAGGAACTTGCCTCCCCTGCCTTTTGCTGCTCTAGCTGTTCTCCTTGCGGCAACTGTTCTTCAGATTCATCTTTGTCAGTTGCCCCCTCAGAATCACCTTCCGAAAGCTCTCCATCTCTTGCTTCTGCCTCGCAGATGCGAGTGTATGCCACCTGGGCTTGGCGCCAGGCTTCTGCCTCAAATGGTCGGCGGTCAGCTACATCTTCTAATGCTGCGTGGAAAGCAGCGACCGCGTGCAGGTCGATGGTGAGGTATCTTTTTTCTAACTCCTGGAAGTAGGAGCTGATCTTGCAATATTTGGACACCATCTGAGTGACCTGATTGTCTTGAATTGGCTCAGTCCAGCTATCAATTTCAGCTGTATCTGCTTCGAAGGACTGCCAATTCCTTTTCACCCGATCTAGGGTGAGAAGCTCGCCATTCTCAACAAAACCTGGGCACCCTAGTTCAGAAAGAGCGCGAAAGGGAGCCAGACAGATATCTCTTTCATGTACGAATGCGTCTAGCATTCGTCTGGCCACTCTCACCTCTTCAACTTTTTTGAAATATTTGTGCAAGGTCACCCTTGCACCTGCCCATTCTGCAGCGAATGAGGACACGGGAGAAAATTGGAGGCCGTTGCGCTCGCGCTCTCGAAGATTAACCGCCGAGTCCGGCCATTGCTTCGCTGACGTTCGGCCTCCTCTACCACGAGGCTTTCCACGGGCGAGAAACTTCTTGGATTACGGATGCGAAATCCAGAACTGCCATCGCCTTATAGGTGTGGGGCTTGCATTCCCGCAGCAAACCAGCCCGCATCTCCTTAACCTTTGTCTTTGAAAAGACCGTCGCTTGAGATGCTCTCTCTGCAAGTTGCGACTGCGCCTGCTTCAAAGACTCTTGGAGCTGAGAAATCTGCTCCAAGGCTGCTTGCTTTTCGGTTGCGGCCTTTTGCTGGGAAGCGGCCAGCTGGGCTTTGAGTTCATCTATTTCTTGCCGCGCCGCTTCCAGCTGCTCAGTGGACCTGGACAGGTCCTCTTCAAGCTGCCTTGTTTTATCCTGCAACCCGAAAAGCTCTTCCTGCTCCTCCAGACTTTTGACAAAGAGATTATCAGCTTTGCGCATGATCGTCTGAATCTCATATTGCTTGTTGATGTCGTCAAAGCTCTTCTCCTTTGTCTGGAGCTCGTAGTCCGCCCTGGTCATTTCCCGGAGAGGCTTCTTCACTTTTGGGATTATCTTCTCTGTTGTAAGCACTCTCCTCCCGAAATCGTACTTGGCGCGTTTTACCGGGGCGGCTATCTCTTCAGGTCTCCTCCGTTTCAGGTTCTGGAGGAAAGAGACAGAATATTCTACAGCTCTCGTTGCCAGGGGCAAGTCGTACAGTATTCTGGAGGTCGTCCATAAAATCTGGTTCCCCCAGCCTAGGGTTCTGCTGAGACGTCTCTCCTGCGGGGATGGGATCAGGAGGAACCGGATGGACACTGGAAGGATCGGCCGCTTGTGTGGGCGACCGGGAAATGGAGATGGGAGCGGCTGATACTGTGAGGGTTTGAAGCGGCTGAGACGGTGGATGTGACGGTGAATGGACGGCCTCAGCGCTAACTTCGGGCGAAGGGTTTGGAGTTGTGCTCAGAGATAGGGAAACGTTAGGGTTTTGAGCAAACTGATCAAAAGAATGGGGGCCGCTAGAAGGACGCGGAGACGGGGGAGGAGGATGCGATCATAGCTTGCTCGGATTGAGCGGGAGACGGAGTGGGAGTAGGACTGGATGAGACCAAAGAGACAGGGGCAGCAAACGTACCTGCGGGCTCCGCCTGAGCCGATGCCGGATGGATGTCTGTGCGTCTGATTTCGGCGGCTGGCTTGGGACTGCCTAGAGAAATTGTCCCTGCGGCGGCAGGACGCGGCTGCGGCTCTGCGACTGGCTGCTGCACTATCAGGCTAGGTCGCCTGATTTTCTCAACTCTCTTCCTTTTCTTTTCTTCTGGAACAATGGTCGGATCCGGGGAAGGAGATGAAGCAGGTGCTGATGCTCCCACGGTAAACTTGTACCGGGGTTTGACTTGCAGAAGGTCTGCCGCAACCGGTCTGCTCTGTGGCGGCTGGCGCCTTTTGTGCCTGAGGGATTGCCTCCGGCGTTGCTTTGACTAACTCTTTCGCCTTCTCAGGCGCCGCCTTGGAAGCCACGGGCTGCATTGGTTCGGCTTGGATGTCTGCTGGGCCCACGCTGGCAGTTGCCGAAGTGTACAACTGTTGGGAAGGAGACCCTCCTTTATAGTCCTCAAAGGGGCCTCGGGGAACGTAACCTTGATATGCGAACGGCCGCCATTTGTCATGATGCTTGGTCATAGAGAACCGAAAAGTCGTCATCTACGGCCGGATTCCTTCTTGTGGATTTGTCGTCTTTGCGTGCGGCATCTCATCTTCCGACGATTCGGTAATCTTTTCTTTAGACCGGTTAAGGCCTGCTATCTTGGATAGAAATTTTTTAAACCCTGGAGATGTGAGCGGTGGTCCGGGTTTCGCTTGGGGTCATATGTCACCTCCTCGCAGTAAAAATCCTGCCAGGGAGGAGAAGCTTCCATCAATTCAATTTCCCAGTCAAGGTCCACATGGACCACATCGCACTTATCTTCGGTTATATCCGCCCGGGGGCAGAGATGTGTGAACTTTCCCCTTATCCCATATGGGTCATACTTCCAACGCTGCGGCAACAGAACCAGGCCAATCCGGGAAAACTCCTGCTCAAGGTAGACATGTTGTCCTACCTCAGTAATCTCAACGTTTGCCCAGGAAAGAGGATATTGAAAAATCTGTCCTCTCTTCTTTCCTAGGCCGAACTCCTCTTCAACATAGTCCATCTGACGGGCAACCTCCATCCCGAACAGATGCTCGGAGCACCAATAGGGCAGCAAATGGGGTTTGCCCTTGAATCCGTAGATTCGACCACAATTCCCTGCGTCAGTCTGAAAACGTCCCCGAGCTTCCGATTTATCAAAGCGCTCGTCATTTCTCTCGGGGGGCGGGGAATTTCGCTTTCACTGAAGACTGACATGACGAATCCCAGAAAGTTAAAGTTGAACTTGTAGTAGGACCCTTTCCGGTATAAGTCATCCGTCCAGTTGTAGACGGGCTGTGGCTCTCCCCTCTCGTTGACCTTCTTTAGGTTCAGGATCGGCATCAGGGGGTGCAAATGGTACAAACAAAGCCAGGCTAGAACAGAACTGAAACGAAAATCGGTAGACTGCCTCTTCTGGATCTTTACCGAGCTGGAATGAATGGCGTAAGCCAGCCAGTCTGCCCAGTCAAAAAAGATGGGGCGCTTTCCACTTCTCTGCGCCGCTGGTTCGTAAGATTCTCCACACGGGAGACATTGCGCGGCGCTAGGCTGAGTGCAGGCTGTACCAGCTCATCGGAGTCGCAGCCGAGAATCCATGCCAGTATGGTATATAGATACTTGCTCTGGAATTTCGCCAAGGGCATGGGGCCGGTTGGCCACTGTCCAGCTGCAAGCGGGGCGTTCAGTTCTGAATTGAGGAAATCCCTCATCCGTTTGGTATTCGCGAAGCGTCCCGCTTGCTCGCCCAAATTTATCTTTCTGAGGATGGTGCTGGAGTCGTACTCCAACCCTAGGGCGAAAGCTGGCTGGACAGTCTCCTTGCGCAGTGTGAACAAGGGTTTACCGTTGGAGCTGCAAATTTGCCGGGTAACTGGTCTGTAGTGTCTGACAATTAGGTCTACCAGTTCCGGGCATTGGTGGACAGGAGGGCACAAGAATCTGAAGAGGTTGGACTTGTACGCCGCTCCGAAATGGTGGGAGGGCGAAACTTTGTCGGCCCAGCTCTCCACATTTGACCGCAGCTTCGTCAGGCTCATAGAAAAAGAGCCGTCCTTGTATCCCGCCAAGTAATTTACCGGAGGTGGTGGGGCTTGCCCATGTTGTACTTTTTAGGCCGGGATTTTGACTTTCTTTCTGGCGGGGTTTCACTTCTGAAAACGCCCGGCCGCGGTAAATCCTTTGGTTCGCCACTTTCGCTGGACTGCGCTGACACTGGCATCTTTCCTCTGTCCATCTCTCCGAATCAGCAATAATTACAAGTTCAGGGCGTCTACAACAGATTTCGCTGTCACAGGAATAATTTGCACCGTTTAAGGAATAATCTGTGCAATCTGGAATGTTTGAAAACATCTGACTCCCTTTTCTAGATAAATACTGTGCCATTAATGACACGCAGGAGGGGGTAGGTCGGCTGAGTTAAGGTTCTTTGGTGGCTACGCAGGAGAATGTTTGGAAAAAGTGCGCTCCGGCAGACGTGCCATGCTCTTTTGCTTGCACTTTCGTTGAGGAACGTGCAATCATTAATTCTGTCTTGGACGCTGCGCCATGGCTGACGTCACTGCCGAAATCAGGGCACACTGCTCAAGAAAGAACCATTGGTGCGGAAACCCACTTTGAAACGGTCGCAACGCGCCTTGGGCCCAGCTTAGAACTTTTTGAATTTTTTATTCACTTTTTGAACCTTTGCCCAGACTGGCCCAGAAAACGAGGCGCAATCGGACTTCGCCCAAAGTTGGGCGCGAGTCCGACTTCGCCGACTTGAGCGAACTTCGGCTTTGAAGTTGCTTTTATTCATTTCTTTGAACTTTTCTTCCTTGTTGCCGCGCCCAAGGCTTGAGCGCAGTCCGGGTCCTTTGCAACCTTAGCATTCTACTGCTTCCTTTGATCTGTTTGAACTGCGCAGGGTGAACATTGGAGCGAGCTCGGACTTCGCCCGAAATTCGGGCGAAGTGCGAACTTCGCGCGAAGTGACGCGTTGGACTGCTTTGTCTTTCATTTCTTCCTTGTTGCCGAGCCCAAGGTTTGGGCGCAGTCCGGGTCCTTTGCTTTGTAGTCTTCTTTCCTTGAACAAGCTTCGCACTTGGCTGGCCCGAAGCCCGACTTCGCTGCGAAGTCGGACTTCGGCCAACACTTAGCCGATTTTTTGCCCCTTTTTTCTTTGCTTCTTTGTTTGCTTCCTCCTTTCTTTGCGCAGCCGAACTTCGCCCCTGCTGAGGGGCGATGACGGACTTCGCTGCGAAGTCTGTCTTTCTCTCCCATGCCACAGTTAAGCTCAAAAAATTAAAAAATAAAATTAAAAGCTGAAAGCCGGAAACTGTACATGCTGGGAAATGAAAATGCATAAGGGAAATTTTTTACAAGGAAGGGCCACTCGGGCACCTTCAGCGACGGTAAATTTTTAAGTGGAACCCGTTGACAGGGATAGGCAGGAGCTGACCCTCCATATCCCGAAGTACATAGGCATTAAACTGGTTCACCCGGGCAATCTGATAAGGGCCCTCCCAGAGAGCATCAAACTTCCCGTGATTACCCGGCTTTGCTTTATATGAGTCCCACTTCAGCACCAGGTCCCCGATTTCGAAAACTCGGGCAGTGGTGCCTTTGGCAAACCAGCCTTGAGTGGCTGCAATGTGATCAGTGAAGGCCTGGTATGCACTTTCTCTGTCTTCTTCCAAGTGCAGGAGTTGGCACAGTCTGTCGTCCACCGGGTCTCCGCTGCTCCTGTCTTCGTCCAACATCCACGGGGCAGGGATCTCGATGTGTGATGGCATGACAGCTTCTTTACCATAGACGAGCGCATAGGGGGACGTTATGAGGGATTTCTTGAACGCAACTTCTGTCCGCCCACAGCGCCGGTTCGAGGAGCAAGTGCCAAGTCCGCTTGTTTCTGTCAATGGTCCTCCGGATGATTTTCAGGAGGTTCTTGTTAGTGGACTCGGCAAGGCCATTCCCCTGCGGGTAGTAGTTAGAAGACATCTTGTGATAGATGCCAAGTCTGCCGGTGTACTCCGTGAGTACAGCGCCTACAAATCCCGGACCGTTGTCTGTCACAATTGACTCTGGAACCCCGAAGCGGGTAATCAGGCTCTCAATGAACCTGATGACCGTTTCTTGGTCTGCGTTCTTGGTCGGGATCGCCTCTGCCCACCGTGTGAAATAGTCAGTAGCCGTAAGAATAAACTTGTGGCCGGCAGAGGAGTTAGGAGAAATCACCCCAATGAAGTCTAAACCCCATTGTTGGAACGGAGTCTCGGCCTGAATCGGTTGAAGGGGCGGGGGTGCTTTTCTGTTTCGGCCAGCAAACCTCCGGCATTGATCACATTTAGAAGCGGACCGCATGCGCGTGCGCGAACGAAGTGGGCCAATAGTACCCGGCTCTTATTATTTTTAAGGCCGTTGGCCTTGAAGAATGGTGACCCCCAGGCATCCCGGAATGAAATTCTCCAGAGGACCCTAGGCTGGTCAGATTTAATGACGCACCGCAACGGGATGCCGTCGATGTTTTTGAAGTAAAGCCCCTCGGGGCGAAGAGTGTACTTGAGTGCACCCGGCCGAAATCTCCTTCGTTGTGAGGCGTTCGGGTGATCGGGACATCTTCCGGTGCGAAGTATCTCACCGGTTCATCTGTCCAATCACTCCCCTCCGATAAGGAGTTGGCTAGGTAGATGCGTGTCGCTGTGTCCTCCCACTTACAGGCGGAGATGCCGGCTACAGCGCTTCGGGCCAATTCCTGACACAAGGCTCGGCCTATGATAAGCTTGGTGGGCCGCACTTCAATGTCGAACTCCTGGATTTTTGCAATCCATCCTGCTCTCTTGTGACCCGGTTCTCCTTGTAAGATGAAGCTACGAACATCCGGGTGAATCACAAAGACGAGTAGTCTTGCTACGGGAGACAAAGTGCACGAACTTTCGAAGGGACTTCATAACGGCGTGAACCCTGCCGCTCTATAAAATTGTACTTTTCTTCATGCGGCAGAATCACTTGGCTGAGGAATGCTATGGGGCGCTCCTCACCATCGTCTCCCTTCTGAGTTAGGACTGCAGCGTAACTTTCGGGTTCTCCCACTGCATACAGGATGAAGTCCTTGGAGTAGTCCGGGTTTGTCAACACCGGAGCTTGTGCAATTCGGGCCTTGATCTCCTCGAAGGCTTGCTCTCTCTCATCAGTCCATTCGTAACGTGTATCTTTCTTAAGCAGTTCGGCCATAGGCTTGATCACCTGTGCGAAGTCCGGGATGAACTTCCGCACAAAGTTAATCTGACCGAAGAAGGACTGCAGCCCTTTTTTGTCGATGGGGGCTGGCAAGCGAACGAGGGCTTCTGCTCTGTCAGGGTCAATGGCGAGGCCTTCCTCGGAGATGACATGTCCCAGCAACTTTCCTTCCTTTACCGCGAAGACAGACTTCTTCGGGTTTATAGAAATGCCGAATTCTCGACAACTCTCAAATATTTGCCGTAGGTGCGAAACATGATCTCCTCGTTGGTGAGAGAAAACAGTCATGTCATCAAGGTAGATGACAATAATCTTATTGAGCAGCTCTCGGAAGGCCAGGTCCATGGCCCTTTGGAATGTGGCACCGGCATTAGATAAGCCAAACGGCATGCGGCGATAGGCGAACGTCCCCCACTTGGTGGTAAACGCCGTCTTATCCTTGGTCCTCATCTTTGACCCAAATCTGGTTGTAGCCGGAAAATCCATCTAAAAGTGAAAATCTCTGGGCTCCGGCAACGATATGTAGGATCTGGTCGATTTGGGGAAGCGGATAGTGGTCCCGGAGGGAAGCCTAGTTTAGGTTTCTGAAGTCGACACAGAGACGAATGTCGCCATTCTTTTTCCTCACGGGCACCAAATTCGCGACCCAGGATGAATGTTTGATGGGGTAGATGATCTTGGCCTCCGGCATCTTCAAGAGCTCGGTCTTCATCATGGCCTCAATCTTCGGATTCACGGCCCTACGCTACTGTCGGAATGGCTTGGCGCCATCCTCTAGCTCAATAGTATCTTTGGATGACAGTTCTGTCATACCCCTTCAAATCCTCGTAGCACCGGGCCACGATGTCGGGGAACTCCTGGCACAGTGATCTGATCTGCTCCAGTTCCTCCGACGTGCAGTCTGTTCCGACCTTGATGGTTTTACCAGGTTCAAGTTCTAGGTCAGCATCTTGCCTCGGGTCTACTTTGATCCTGTGGGATATTGCTCTGTCATTCTGATCAAAGAGACTTTCTAATGTAATCGAGTCCTTTTGGGACGTGATTATTCCGTAAGCTGTATCAACCCCTCATATTGCTCGTCATCGGGGTCTCTACCTTCGATTACACACACTTCGTTAACCGGGAATGTGACGATCTCCTCGTCCTGGCCGAACACCTGCCGGTGGGTGTCCTTATCAGGCACAGAAGGCCTGTAGATAGTGCGAACCGGCTTTGGTTTTTGGACAACGTCTTTAGCCGGAACGTACCTGGCTCCAACAGACGCCAGAATATCAGCGTGCTTGTTTTTCTCACGCGATATTGCTTTGACATTCAATGAGTCGAATGACTCCATCAGGTCCCACACCCGGTTGCGGTACGCTCTAAGATAGTGTTGTTTGGATGCGCACTTCTCCGTAACTTGGTGACACACCAGCTCTGAATCTCCAAAAATCTGCAGGTGTTTGATTCCGAGCCTCTCCGCCTTTCGCAAACCCAAGCACAGGGCTTCGTATTCCGCCGAGTTGTTAGTGCAGCTCCAGGCCAACCTGTAGGTATAGTCCTTCTGGATTCCGGTTGGAGAAACCAGAAGTACCCCTGCACCGGCGCCATTCTTGCATCGCGCGCCGTCAAAGAAAAGCTTCCACAGCTCTTCGGGTGCAGGTCCTACCTCCTTCGCAGCTGACATGTCAAGCCTCTCGGGCTGTACAATGGAGTAACAGCCTTGCTCTGTCCCGATTACGGCATTGAAGTCCCGCAACGAGAACTCATCTTCGAGCTGCAGCACTTCGAGGGCTTGCTCAGTCAGCTCCACTGTCACCAGCTCTTCCTCTGACAACTGGACCATGCAGTCCATCTCTCCTCCGGGTATCTTATCTACTAGAAAAGGGGAAGGCTTCTCATTAAAAATTCTCAGTCTCCTTCCTTTGAAGGGCACTTCCATGTGTGAGTAGTCTAGAGACAGGTACCCGCCCAACTTCGCGGTGAACTCCCGAGAGAGACACATGCCGAAGTAAGGCTCCAAGTCAACAACCACGACCTCTTGGATGACCACGATGTCGAGAGCCTTGTGCAGCCGGATAGGGATGTCCTTTATGACACCAAGCTGTCTTGACGGGGGTGCCGTCTAATTGCGGCACGCCTTGGCTGCTCCGTGTGTATTCCATCCCGATCTCGTCACGAGACGGCCTTCGGCATCACGGTCGAGGAAGCACCGAGAATCCACCATGCAGTTGTGAACTATGTGCCCTTGCATCCGCAAAGACAGATAAAAGGGTGGCGGTCTGTTCTTCCCAGTGGCGGAGACTGTCAAAGGTTGAACCAGGACAGCGGGCTGTATCTGCTTGCCGCTTTTCATGTTCTTCAGTGATTCTTGCAGCAGATCCACGGCACGGGAGCGAGAAGAGCATCGTACATGCTGATTCTAGCGGGAGTTCTCTTCAACTCGTCTACAATGCTTTAGCCCGAGGTACTAGCTCCTTCTGCTTGTTTTGCCGGCTCATACTTCGTCCGAGTCTGTTGGGTGGCCTCAACTCGCTGTCTCTTGGTCAGAGACGGGTACTTCAGCTTCTCCTGGGCTTGTTCTTTGGTTTCGGTGGAGGCTGAGGTGCGAGGAGCTTTAGCCGGAGTTGGGGCCTTTCTTTGGAGGTTTGGCTGGAACAGGGGCAGCCTTTGCCGGAGAAGGCTTGGCTGGAGCTTTATCTTTGGATGCCTTCTCCTGGGCTGTGTAGGGCCACAGCCGCTTGTATGGTGGCAGCCCGCCGGGCTGCGGTTTCTCTCTTCTTGCGTAGACTTGCAAAGGCTTGGCCGCATCCGCAGCTTTCTTTTCTTCCTTGGCAGGCGGTACTAGATTCTCTTTTGGGAGGGCGAAGTTGGCTTCGCCGTCCAGGATCATGTACAGTTCATCATCCTCTATAGCGCTGCCGGCCAAGGTCTGGATATAGTGCTGGTGCAAAGTGCAGTCTTCCTCCGAATGCGGGTCATTGCACGTAGTGCACCAGTTAACCTGGTCGGGAGGACCAGGCGGGTCTTCTATAGCAGCATTTCTTGGAGGCGGACGCCTCTGCGGCTGGTGTTCTGGGGCTTTGTCTTTTGTCAGCGCGGGGGCGCATATGGCCTCCTAGGAGCGAGGTCCATCTGGGCCTGCTTCTTCTTCATAGCGGTCATGTCATTGGACATGGCATGGTATCCGGAGGCCAAAGCCCGCACTTCTTGTAGAATCGTGTTCTGGATGCTGCTGTCGGGTGGCGGCAACTGTGCCGGTGGAGGCAATGCGGCCAATGGAGGAGGGTTAGAATAAGGTGCGTACTGCGGGGGAGCGGGAAGTGCTGGAAAGTGCGGAGCGGGAGGAGGCGGGTGAGGGTAATGCAATTGAGGCGGGCCGTAAGGAGTTACGACCGGCGCTGGATTCCATTGCTGCTGGGGTTGCTGCCCTGATGTGGACGGCGCACCACCAAAAGCAGGAGGATACTGGGATCTGGGGAAGTCGGGATGAATGGGTTCCTGCACCCTGGACGGAAGTCTGCCGATGGAGATAATGTCAGCTTCAGCTTGCTGGGCAGCCTCGTACAGCGCGAGAAACTCGTCAATTCGGCGATCTTCGGCGACGAGCATATGTACGAGTTAAAGGATCTCGAGATAGTAGTGAGCAGCCATGCCGGTTGAAGGCCGAAGTTCGCGAGGTACCCGTTTCCAGGATCTCGCAAACCTGATGTTAAAATCAGACACCTCCTCTTGAGGATGTCTCTGGATAGCTTGGAACTGATGCAGTAGAGAAGTAGGGTCAGCAGACTCGTTGCATCCTTTTACGAGCCTTCTGGCAAGCTGGGGCCACCCTGTGATGGATCCCTATGGCAACGATCTCCACCAGTAGAGAAGCTTTCCCCTCAGGGAAAGGGCCAGCAGACGGGTCTTCACACTCTCATCGGTAATAGTATGCAGTGCGGCCGGGGCAAGGATGTCCTGGATGTGCTCGTACGCCGTCTTGCCGTAGCCGTCGTATGTGGGAATAGACTTTAAAGCAGCGGGGGGCACAGCTTGCTGTCCGACCAGGGCCAAGGGCCCCGTAGAGTCCACCGCCGGGAAGAGATCATCGTCATTCGGTTGTTGGGCAGCCATTTCTTCTTCTTCTTCTCCCGCCGTCGGTTGTATACTCAGTGTCGGTACTTTTCGAGGATGCTGGATCTTCTTCTTCCTCGGCCTCTTCTATTTCGTACTCGGATCCTCCGACTTCGGCTTCGGCCTCTTCTTGGATTTCAGCCTCGGCTTCGTCGAAACGAGCTCGCGGATCAGCCAGCCTGGGAACTTCGCCTCGAGCGTTGATGTCTAGTTCGTAGAACTCGGGCGGGCTTCTCGGATCCCTTGCTTGCCACCTTCTTGTGTGCATGAAGGTGCTTGGGACCGGTCTTTCGGACTCGGAGGATTTGTTCGTGCGAGTCGCCGGGTGTTCGGATTTGGAACAGCAATGAAGCGAACACCGGTGCTTCAATTCTGTCGGGGGTGAGAAACTTCCTTGTCTCACCGAGAGCTCAGGATCCACTGTCAGCGCCAGGTGGAGACTGATCAGAAAATCTCTCTTCAAACGTGGGACCAGGGTCCCACCGGGCGTGCCAGAGAAACTGTTGGTTACGAATCTGCCATGAGGAAAGGATTTTGGGTTAATGCGCCCAGATTCGCCCACCAGCATGAAAGGCCGGAAGGAAGAGATGCCTTCGAGCCAATCTCCGGAGAAGGCCGGCTCCTTTTGGGGGTTTTCTGATTTAAGCTAAGAGTGCAGGAAAGAGATAAATGAACGAGAAAGGAATTTACAAATATACTTGGAGTTGGTGGGGGGGAACTAACGATGCGGCAACACACCAATCACCGATACTACTTGCATTATAAACACAAAGCATGACGAGAAGCGCAAAATCTAATGTATACTTCTGATACCTAAGCAGTGTACGCACGGCTACAATGGTCCCCTAACAGACATTCCCTACAAGGAACTAACAGTACGGCAACGCATCAATCACCACATACGGACACTAACATGGGTAGAAAGCAACCTAGAGATATCAGAGCCAGGTATATGTGTCGTGTAGAGAATTTAACCGCACAGCTACAATGGCTCCCTAACAGACATTCCCTACAAGGAACTAACGATGCGGCAGCGCATCAATCACCAGATACGGACCAGCAACGTAACACACAACTTATGAAGCTGCTACCACATCTATTCTATGTATCCTTTTAATTCATGAAGTACAGAGGGTGCTTTAAACAAGCAATGCTAGAGGCACATGATCACCAAATGCTGAAATGAATCAAAGAGCCGTGACACAGGTTAGCCTAAGGCATGAATATAAAGAAAGGCAGCATAAAAAACAGAAGCACAGAACAGAACCAGGCATACAAATTATATTTATAAGCAGAAGCACGGTTACAATGGGCACAGTGGTTCCCTAACAGACATTCCCCTTCCACCCTTTACAATGAATTCATGGTGGGCTTTTATAGCCCGAGTCCCTCCCGTTACATTAATGGGCACAAGGTCCCAGTCAAACATAAGCTGACAAAAGCGGCGAAAGAGCTGCAAATGCTGACCTTTTGTCGGACCGGACTGTACCCGCAACATGGTCTTCCTGGAAGCTGGACAGCTACATGGCGGTGTGTTGGGCAGAACTTCTCTCTGGCAGTGATGCGGGTAGCTGGAGCAGGTGAAACCTCAGATCAGCTTTAAATGAGGCCTGGCGCAGGCAGTGCAGCCCATGCTCGTCCTTTTGCTCGGCACGTTTCGGCTCTAATCCCGAAGGCTGGACACTTGTCGGATGATGGATGATGCTTGTATGACACGTGTACGCCTTGAAAGGCGAGTTATCCAACTTCGCTTGGGATCAGAGCGTCTCGGGTTGCGCGGGCAGAAACAGCGCAGTCGGGAAGGCCTTCATGCCTTGGTCAAATTCTGGGTTTGTTCCCCTACTGCGCACCTGTCAAGGGCGCACTCCGACTTCGCTGCGAAGTCGGACTGCGCACAGGCGAAAACTGGTGTCTGCCGCCGTACGGACTTGCTCCAGCACTTGATCTTTCTTCTGTCAGCCTGCCAGTCTGCCAGTTGCAAGGTGCGCCCAGAAAGTGGGGCGAAGTCAGACTTCGCACCAAAACTGGGCGAAGTGCGCACTTCGCACCCAGACTGGGCGAAGTGCGAACTTCGCACCCAGACTGGGCGAAGTGCGAACTTCGCACCAACACTTAGCCATTTTTCAGGTAACTTGCTGGAAAGTTAAAAAACCAAGCTGGGGACTCCGAGAAAGGGGGAAAGAAAGAGAATGCGGGAAAGAAAAGGAAAGGAGAGAAGAAGGAAGGAAAATAGAGGAAGAGGGGAGAAGAAGAGCAGCACTGTTACAAACTTGAAAACATTGCACCCCGTGCAAAATGTGACAACAGTACCTCGCGAACTTTGGCCTTTAGCTGGCATGGCTGCTCACTACTATCTGAGATCCTTCAACTCAGACATATGCCTACTGCTGAAGATTGCTAGAATAGACTCGTTTCCTGCTCTGTACGAGGCTGCCCAGCAAGCTGAAGCTGATATCATTTCCATCGGCAGACTCCCATCCAGGGTACAGGAACCCATTCATCCCGACTTCCCCAGATCCCAGTATCCACCAGCTTCTGGTGGTGCGCCGTCCACATCAGGGCAGCAACCCCAGCAGCAATGGAATCCGGCGCCGGTTGTAACTCCTTACGGCCCGCCGCAAATGCATTATCCTCACCCGCCTCCTCCTGCTCCGCATTTTTCAGCACTCCCTACTCCTCCGCAGTACGCACCTTATTCCAATCCTCCATTAGCCGCATTGCCTCCACCGGCACAGTTGCCGCCTCCTGACAATAATATTTAGAATACAATCCTCCAGGAGGTATGGGCTTTGGCCTCAGGTTATCATGCCATGTCCAATGACATGACCGCTTTGAAGAAGAAGGCCTAGATGGACTTCGCTCCTAGGAGGCCATATCCGCCCCCGGCGCTGACAAAGGACAAACCCCCAGAACACCAGTTGCAGAGGCGTCCGCCTCCGAGAAATGCTGCTATAGAACACCAACCTGGTCCTTCCGACCAGGTTAACTGGTGCACTACGTGCAATGACCCGCATTCGGAGGAAGACTACATGCACCAGCACTACATCCAGACTTTGGCCGGCAGCGCCATAGACGACGATGAACTCTACATGATCCTGGATGGCGAAGCCAACTTTGCCCTCCCTAAGGAGAATCTAGTGCCGCCCGCCAAGGAAGAAAAGAAAACTGCAGAGGCTGCCAAACCTTTGCAGGTATATGCCAGAAGAGAAAAGGCGCAGCCTGGTGGGCTGCCACCATACAAGCGGCCTTGGCCCTACACAGCCCAGGAGAAGGCATCCAAAGACAAAGCTCCAGCCAAGCCTCCTCCGACAAAAGCAGCCCCTGTTCCAGCTAAGCCTCCTATAGCAAAAGCTCCAATTCCGGCTAAAGCTCCAGTACCTTAGCATCCAGCTGAAACCAAAGAACAAGCACAGGAGAAGCTGAAGTACCCGTCTATGACCAAGAGACAGAGTTGAGGCCACCCAGCAGTACCGGACGAAGTATGAGCCGGCAAAAGAAGCAGAAGGAGCTAGCACCTCGGGCTACGAGTATAGTAGACGAGTTGAAAAGAACACCCGCTAGAATCAGCATGTACGATGCTCTTTTGCTCCCAGGCCAGGTGGATCTGCTGCAGGAATCTCTGAAAAACATGAAGAACGGCAAGCAGATACAGCCTGCTGTCTCGGTTCAACCTCTAACGAGTCTCGACCATCGGGAAGAACAGACCGCCTCCCTTCTATCTCGTCTTTACGGATGCAAAGGCACATAGTACACTAGCCGCATGGTGGACTTCGGCGCTTCCACGATCAGTATGCCGAAGGCCGTCTACGACGAGATCGGGATGGAGTACACAAGGAGCAGCCAAGGCGTGTCGCAATTAGACGACACCCCTGTCAAGACAGTTGGTGCCATAAAGGACATCCCTATCCAGCTGCATAAGGCTCTCGACATCGTGGTCATCCAAGAGGTCGTAGTTTTTGACCTGGCTCCCTACTTTGGCATGTGTATCTCCCGGGAGTTCCTTGCTTAGCTGGGCGGGTACCTATCTCTAGACTACTCACACATGGAAGTGCCCTTCAAAGGAAGGAGACTGAAAATCTTTAATGAGAAGCCTTCCACCTTCCTAGTAGAGAAGATACCCGGAGAAGAGTTGGACTGCATGGTCCAGCTGTCGGAGGAAGAACTGGTGACGGTAGAGCTGACCGAGCAAGCCCTCGAAGTGCTACAGCTTGAAGATGAGTTCTCTTTGCGGGATTTCAATGCCGTAATTGAGACAGAGCAGGGCTGTTACACCGTTGTACAGCCCGAGAGGCTTGACAAGTCAGCTGCAAAGGAAGTGGGACCTACACTTGAAAAGCTGTGGAAGCTTTTCTTTGACGGCGCATGATGCAAAAATGGCGCCGGTGCAGGGGTGCTTCTGGTTTCTCCGACCGGGATCCAGAAGGACTATACCTACAGGTTGGCCTGGAGCTGCACTAACAACTCGACGGAGTACGAAGCCCCGTGCTTGGGTTTGCGAAAGGCGAGAGAGGTCGGGGATTAAACACCTGCAGATCTTTGGAGATTCAGAGCTGGTGTCACCAGGTTACGAACAAGTGCGCCTCCAAAAAGCACTATCTTAAAGCGTACCGCAACCGGGTGTGGGACCTGATGGAGTCGTTTGACTCGTTGAATGTCAAGGCGATATCGCGTAAGAAAAACAAACACGCTGACATTCTGGCATTTGTTGGAGCCAGGTACGTTTCGGCTGATGACGTCCAGAAACCGAAGCCGGTTCGCACTATTTACAGACCTTCTGTGCCTGATAAGGACACCCACTGGCAGGTGTTCGATTGTGACGAGGAGATCGTCACATTTTTGGTAAATGAAGTTGGTTCAATCGAGAGTAGAGACCCTGATGACGAGCAATATGAGGGGTTGATACAGTTGAAAAATAATCATGTCCCAAAAGGACTGATTACATTGGAGAGTCTATTTGATCAGAATGACAGAGCTATATCTCATAGGATCAAAGTAGACCCGAAGCAGTATGCCGACCTGGAACTTGAACCTGGTAAAACTATCAAGGTCGGGACAGACTGCACTCCGGAGGAACTTGAGCAGATCAGATCACTGTGCCGAGAGTTCCCCGACATCGTGGCTCAGGTGCTACGAGGATTTGAAGGGGTATGAAGAAATGTAATCCAGCATACCATTGAGCTAGAAGATGGCGCCAAGCCATTCCGACAGAAGCAGAGGGCCGTAAATCCGAAAATTGAGGCCATGATGAAAGTCGAGCTCTTGAAGATGCTGGAGGCCAAAATCATCTACCCCATCAAGCATTCATCCTGGGTCGCGAATTTGGTGCCTGTGAGGAAAAAGAATGGCGACATTCGTCTCTGTGTCGACTTCAGAAACCTGAATCAAGCTTCCCTCAAGGACCACTATCCGCTTCCCCAAATTGACCAAATTCTACACATCGTTGCTGGAGCCCAGAGATTCTCACTTCTAGATGGATTTTCCGGCTACAACCAGATTTGGGTCAGGAATGAGGACCAGCATAAAACGGCATTCACCACCAAATGGGGGACGTTCGCCTATCGCCGCATGCCTTTCGGCTTATCCAATGTCTGGTGCCACATTCCAAAGGGCCATGGACCCGGCCTTCCGAGAGTCGCTCAATAAGATCATTGTCATCTACCTTGATGACATGACTGTTTTCTCTCACAAAAGAGGGTATCATGTTTCCCACCTGCGGCAAATATTTGAGAGGTGTCGAGAATTCGGCATTTCTATAAACCCGAAGAAGTCTGTCTTCGCAGTGAAAGAAGGTAAGCTGCTGGGACATATCATCTCCGAGAAAGGCCTCGCCATTGACCCTGACAGAGCAGAAGCCCTCCTTCGCTTGCCAGCCCCAATTGATAAAAACGGGCTGCAGTCCTTCTTCGGCCAGATTAACTTCGTGCGGAAGTTCATTCCGGACTTCGCGTAGGTGATCAAGCCTATGGCCGAACTGCTGAAAAAAGATACAACTTACGAATGGACTGAAGAGAGAGAGCAAGCCTTCGAGGAAATCAAGGCTCGAATTGCGCAAGCTCCGGTGTTGATAAACCCGGACTACTCCAAGGACTTCATCCTCTATGCGGTGGGAGAACCGGAAAGTTACGCCGCAGTCCTAACTCAGAAGGGAGACGATGGCGAGGAACGCCCCATAGCGTTCCTAAGCCAAGTGATTCAGCCGCATGAAGAAAAGTACAACTTTATAGAGCGGCAGGTTCACGCTATCATGAAATCCCTCCGAAAGTTCAGGCATTTTGTCTCCCAGAGCAAAATGACTGTCTTTGTGATTCACTCGGACGTTCAAAGCTTCATCATACAAGGAGATCCGGGTCACAAGAGAGCAGGATGGATTGCAAAAATCCAAGAGTTCGACATCGAAGTGCGGCCCACAAAGCTTATCAGAGGCCGAGCCTTGTGTCAGGAGCTGGCCCGAAGCGCTATAGCCGGCATCTCCGCCTGTAAGTGGGAGGACACAAAGACAAGCATCTACCTAGCCAACTCCTTATCGGAGGAGAGTGATTGGATAGATGAACTGGTGAGATATTTCTGCACCGGAAGATGTCCAGATCACCTGAACGCCTCACAACGAAGGAGATTTCGGCTAGGTGCACTCAAGTACACTCTTCGCCCCGAGGGGCTTTACTTCAAAAATATTGACGGCATCCTGTTGCGGTGCGTCATGAAATCAGATCAGCCTAGGGTCCTCGGAGATTTTCATTTCGGGATGCCTGGAGGTCATCATTCTGCAAGGCTTACGGCCTTAAAAATAATTAGAGCCGGGTACTATTGGCCCACTCTATTTACAGACGCTTATGCGGTCCGTTCCAAGTGTGATCAATGCCGGAGGTTTGCTCGGCGAAACGGAAAAGCACCCCTGCCCCTTCAACCGATTCGAGCCGAGACTTCGTTCCAACGAATGGGGTCTAGAATTCATTGGGGTGATTTCGCCTAGTTCCTCTGTCGGACACAAGTTTATTCTTACAGCCACCGATTACTTCACACGGTGGGCAGAGGCGATCCCAACCAAAAACGCGAACCAAGAAACGGTCATCGGGTTCCTTGAAAGCCTGATTACCCGCTTCGGGGTTCCAGAGTCAATTGTAACGGACAATGGTCCGGGGTTCGCAGGCGCTGTACTCACGGAGTACATTGGCAAACTTGGCATTTATCACAAAATGTCTTCTAATTACTACCCGCAGGGAATGGCCTTGCTGAGTCTACTAACAAGAACCTCCTGAAGATCATCAGAAGGACCATTGAAAGGAACAAGCGGACTTGGCATTTACTCCTAAATCGGGCGCTGTGGGCGGACAGAGTTTCATTCAAGAAATCCATCAGAACGTCCCCTTATGCGCTCGTCTATGGTAAAGAGGCTGTCATGCCATCCCACATCGAAATCCCTGCCCTATGGATGTTGGACGAAGACAGGAGCAGTGGAGACCCGGTGGATGACAGACTCTGCCAACTTCTGCAGTTGGAAGAAGACAGAGAAAAAGCATACCAGGCCTTCACCAATCATATTGAAGCCACTCAAGGCTGGTTTGCAAAAGGCACCACTGCCCGAGTTTTTAAAATCGAGGACCTGGTGCTGAAGTGGGACTCATTTAAAGCGAAGCCGGGCAACCACGGGAAATTCGATGCCCTCTGGGAGGGCCCTTATCAGATTGCCCGGGTGAACCAGTTAAATGCTTACGTGCTTTGGGATACGGAGGGTCAGCTCCTACCTATCCCCATCAACGGGTTCCACTTAAAAATTTACCGCTGCTGAAGGTGCCCAATGGGCCCTTCTTTGTAAAAATTTCCCTTATGCATTTTGCTTTTTCAGCATGTACAGTTTTCCAGCTTTCGGTTTTCCATTTGTTTGAGCCAAAATAGGACAGTGGGAGAGAACACAGACTTCGCAGCGAAGTCTGTTGTCGCCCCTCAGAAGGAGCGAAGTTCGTAAAGGGACGGCTTGAGAAAACAGAAAAAAACGGCTAAGTGGCAGTGCGCTGCCCGACTTCGCAGCGAAGTCGTGCTGCGCACCGGCCAAAAGGCGCGGTTTGAAAGCAGAAGCTGCAAAGGAGTAAGTGTTCGGACTGCGCTCGAGTTTGGAGCGAAGTCCGACTTCGCGCGCGAAGTCCGAATACACCCGGCTCGCGCGCGAAGTGCGAACTGCGCCCGAACTTCGCGCGAAGTGCGAACTTCGCCCGAACTTTGGGCGAAGTCCGAGCGCGCTCCGTTTTCCGAGCGCAGCTCGAGTGGCCCGTCACAAAAGGGATAATTCTAAGTGGGCCCGAAGCCTCGTAAAAAAATTGCAAAGGTCGGACTGCGCCCGATTCTCGGACGCAGTTGGAAAAGAAAGGCAACAGTCTTGACGCAAGTGGCAGTTCGGACTGCGCCCAATTTTGGGGCGAAGTCGGATCGCGCCCAATTTTGGGGCAAAGTCCGATTGCGCCCTATTTTCTGGGCGCAGCTTGGATGGTTTAAAAAATGAATAAAAAATTCCAATGCTCCAAGCGTGGGCCCAGGGCGCATTGCGACAGTAAGAGTTGGGTTTCCGCACCAAAGGGTTTTTTCTTGAGCAGTGTGCCCAGATTGCGGCAGTGACGTCAGCCATGGCGCAACGTTCAAAGTTAAATTTAATGATTGCGCAATCTTCAAGGAAAGCGCAATCAAAGAAGTATGGCGCGGCAACCGGGGTGCATCTTTCAAGACATTCTCCTGTGCGGCCACCAAAGAACATAATGCCTTCACTTGCCAGCCGACCTACCCCCTCCTGTGCACCATTAATGACGCTGTCATTATCTAGAAAAGGGGGTCTGATGCACCCAGACATGCCAAATCGTGCAGTTTATTCCTGTGACTGCGAAATCTGCTGCAGACGTCCAGAAATCGTAATTATTGCTGTTTCGGAGGGATGGACAAAGGAAAGTTGCCAATGCCAGCGCAATCCAGCGAAGGGCGCGAACTGGGGGATTTACCGCAGTCAAGTGTTTTCAGGAGTGAGACACCGCAGGACCAAAAGTCAAAATCCCGGCCAAAGAAAGTACAGCGTGGGCAAGCCCCACCACCACCGGTTAATTACCTGTCAGGATACAAGGACGGCTCGTTTTCCATGAGCCTTACTAAGCTGCGGATAAATGTGGAGAATTGGGCAGATAAAGTTTCGCCCTCTCACCATTTCGGGGCGGCGTACAAGTCAAACCTTTTCCGGTTCTTGTGCCCTCCTGTCCATCAATGCCCGGAGCTAGTAGACCTGATTGTCAGACACTACAGACCAGCTACCCAGCAGATTTGCAACTCTAGCGGTAAACCCTTGTTCGCACTTCGCAAAGAGACTGTCCAGCCGACCTTCGCCCCAGGGTTGGAGTATGACTCAAGCACGATTGTCATCTCCGAGAAAGGCCTAGCCGTGGACCCTGACAGAGCAGAGGCCCTCCTCCGCTTGCCCGCCCCAATTGACAAGAAAGGGCTGCAGTCCTTCTTCGGCCAAATCAACTTCGTGCGGAAGTTCGTACCGGACTTCGCACAGGTAATCAAGCCCATGGCCGAGTTGCTGAAAAAGAATGCTGAATTCTTATGGACTGAAGAAAGGGGGCAAGCCTTCGAGGAAATCAAAGCTCGCATTGCACAAGCGCCGGTGTTGATAAACCCGGACTACTCCAAAGATTTCATCCTATACGCGGTGGGAGAACCCGAGAGTTACGCCGCAGTCCTGACCCAAAAGGGAGATGATGGCGAGGAGCGCCCCATTGCGTTCTTGAGCCAAGTGATCCAGCCACATGAAGAAAAGTACAACTTTATAGAGCGGCAGGTTCACGCTGTCATGAAATCTCTCCGAAAGTTCAGGCACTTTGTCTCCCAGAGCAAGATCACTGTCTTTGTGATCCACCCGGACGTCCGAAGCTTCATCATACAAGGAGAGCCGGGTCACAAGAGAGCAGGGTGGATTGCTAAAATCCAGGAGTTCGACATCGAAGTGCGGCCAACCAAGCTTATCAGAGGCCGAGCCTTGTGCCAGGAGCTAGCCCGAAGCGCAGCAACCGAGATATTCGCCTGCGAGTGGGAGGATCCAGCAACACGCACCAACCTAGCCAACTCCTTACCCAAGGAGTGCGACTGGACAGATGACCTGGTGAGATACTTCTGCACCGAAAGATGTCCAGACCACTGGAATGCCTCACAAAGGAGGTTTCAGCTAGGTGCACTGAAGTACACTCTTCGCCCCGAGGGGATTTACTTTAAAAACATCGACGGCATCCTGTTGCGGTGCATCAAAAAAATAGACCAGTCTAGGGTCCTTGGAGAATTTCACTCCGGGATGCCTGGGGGTCACCATTCCGCAAGGCCTACGGCCCTAAAAATAATTAGAGCTGGGTACTACTGGCCCACTCTATTTACAGACGCGCATGCGGTCTGTACCAAGTGTGATCAATGCCAGAGATTTGCTGGTAGGAACAGAAAAGCATCCCTGCCCCTTCAACCGATCCAAGCCGAGACTTCGTTTCAGCAATGGGGTCTTGACTTCATCGGGGTGATTTCGCCGAACTCTGCAGCGGGCCACAAGTTTATCTTAACCACCACCGACTACTTCACGCGGTGGGCAGAGGCGATCCCCACAAAGAACGCCGACCAAGAGACGGTCATCGGGTTCCTTGAGAGCCTGATTACCCGTTTCGGGGTCCCCGAGTCAATAGTGACAGAAAATGGTCCGGGGTTCACAGGCGCTGTACTCACGGAGTACTCCAGCAAATTTGGCATCTATCACAAGATGTCTTCCAACTACTACTCGCAGGGGAATGGTCTCGCCGAGTCCACCAACAAGAATCTACTGAAGATCATTCGAAGGACAGTAGAGAAAAACAAGAGGACTTGGCACCTACTCCTGGATCGGGCGCTATGGGCGGACAGAATTTCATTCAAAAAGTCCATCAAGACGTCTCCCTATGCGCTCGTATACGGCAAAGAAGCTGTCTTGCCAACTCACCTTGAAATACCCGCTCTCTGGATGCTTGATGAAGAGAAAGGCAGCGGGGATCCAGTAGACGACAGGCTTTGCCAACTCCTGCAGTTGGAGGAAGACAGAGAGAAAGCGTACCAGGCCTTCACCAAACACGCTGAAGCAACCCAAGGCTGGTTCGCAAAAGGCACCACTGCCCGAGTTTTCAAAATCGGAGACCTGGTGCTGAAATGGGACTCGTTGAAGGCGAAACCCGGCAACCACGGAAAGTTTGATGCCCTCTGGGAGGGCCCCTATCAGATTGCCCGGGTTAATCAGTTCAACACATATATACTCTGGGACATGGAGGGACATCCTCTCCCCATTCGCGTCAACGGGTTCCACCTGAAAATGTACCACCACTGAAGGCACCCGAAGGGGTCCTTCCTTGTACAGATTTCTCTTCCACATTTTTCCAGTTTTCAACATGTAAATATTTCAGTTGTTTTTAGTCTTTAGTTTTCCAAGTAGCCCAAGTAGGTCTGAGGCAAGTCCCCGACTTCGCAGCGAAGTCGGGTAGCGCCCATCAAATGGTGCGAAGTAGGGAAGAAAGCAGTTAAAAAAGGGCTGAAATGTCTAAGTCTGGCTGCCCACCCGACTTCGCAGCGAAGTCGGGCTGCGCCCTCTCCAAAGGGCGCAGTTGGGTAGCAGACTACAAGGAAATGCCAAGTGTCGGACTGCGCCCATGTTGGTGGGCGAAGTCGGATTGCGCCCGTTTTTCGGGCGAAGTCCGAGTGCGCTCCCATTCTTGGGCACACCCTGGGTGATCTGGCATGGAAAGCTGAAAGTGATAAGTGTAAAATCCGAAGTATGCCCTTAATCTGGGCGAAGTCCGAAGTGCGCCCGTTTTTCGGGCGAAGTCGGAGTGCGCCCCGAATTTCGGGCGAAATCCGAACAGCTCACCACAAAGCACGAAAAATCATAAGTGTGGGCCCAGGGCGAAGTTCGGCACATGGCGAAGTTGGGTCGTGAGTTACAAAAGTTCTTTGAAAAGTGTGCCCAATTGATGGCGGTGACGTCAGCTACGGCACAATGATCAAGGAGGTTTTAAATGATTGCGCAATTACCAATGATGATGCATTTAAAGGGTAAGGTGCGTTTTGGGCCAACGATTAATAAAGCACGCTTTTTCAAAAAATCCCATGCGCAGCCGCCAAAATCATAACGCCTCCACCAACCCAAATTTAACTGCCCTCACTCCCTCCCTCGCGCCATTTAATGCTGCAGTCACTGTCTACAAAAGGACCCTGGCGCGACCAGAAAATTCATATTGTTCGAGCTGACTCCCTGACTGCAAGGAATAAACCTGACAAGCTCAGGAGTCGTTGTTCCTGTCTCTATTGTTTCCACAAGAAGGGATAAGGGAAAAGCGCCCGTACAGGCGCAATCTAGTGAAGAACCCTCAGATTCAGAAGGCGAGACTGAGGAGGCAACTGGTGAAAGTGAATCTGAAGAACAGTTGCCCCAAGGGAAGCGACCAGAGCAGCAGAAGGCAGGGGAAGGAAGTTCCTCTGCACCCAAAGGATAAAGGCATGGTTCTTTGCGTCGAGGCGAGCTCAACACCCCGCGAGCCGCCAGGAATGTTGCCACATTTTGCACGGGGTGCCATGTTTTTGGTTTTTATAAGTGAGTTGCTCTTTTCCTTTTCCTTGCCCTCATTTTCCCTTTCTTCATTTCTCCCTTTCTCCCTCTTCCTTGCAATTTCATTCCCCCTTCTTTTCCCTTTTATTCCCCCAGTAAAGTTTCCAAAACAGAGGTGTTCCCCGAAAATTTCTAAGTGTTGGGGCGACACCCGACTTCGCTGCGAAGTCGGAATGCGCCCCTCAGTTGGAGCGCAGTAGGGAACCCGAAGTGCGCAAACAGGCAAGATCAAAGCAAAAACGACTACGTGTCAGGGGCGCACCCCGACTTCGCAGCGCAAACAGGCAAGATCAAAGCAAAAACGACTAAGTGTCAGGGGCGCAACCCGACTTCGCAGCGAAGTCGGGGTGCGCCCTTCTTCCTGGGCGCACTAGGGGAACGGTCAGCAGAAAAACAGCTAAGTGCTGGGGGCGACACCCGACTTCGCAGCGAAGTCGGAGTGCGCCCCTTTCCAGTGCGAAGTCCGAGAAGCGAAAGAAGACAAGCACCGGTGCGACACCCGACTTCACAACGAAGTCGGAGTGCGCCCTTTGACCGGTGCGCAGTTGAATAAAACAAACTTAGAAAATGCTAAGGCAAGAAGGCCTTCCAACTGCGCTGTTTTCAGCCTGCACAACCCGATAGCGCCCGAATTCGTGGCGAAGTTGGATAAACTGCCTTTCAAGGCAGGCACGTGTCATACATCAGCATCCGACAAGTATCCACCTTCAGGATTCGAGCCAAGACTTGACCGCGCAAGGACAAAGCATGGGCTACACTATCGGCACCAACTGTCACCATTTAAGCCGATGTGAAGTGCCATCTGCCACACCTACCCGCATTCCTGCTGACCAAAGACTTGACCCAACGCGCTGCCACGTAGTTGTACCGCCTTCAGGGACACCATGCTACGAGTACAGTCCGGCCCGACAGAAGTCAGCATCAGCAGCTCCCCAGCCGCTCGTGCTAGCTACTGTCTTGTCTAGGACTTCGTGCCCATGAATGTAATCGGGGGGAAATTGGGCTATAAATACCCACCACATTTTCATTGTAAGTGGTGGAAGGGGAATATATTGCTAGGGGACAATTGTAGTTGTGCGTTTGCCTCAAATATAAGCATATACTTGGCTCTGCTTACTGTCTTTTATCTTGTATGCTGCCTCTCCTTGTCATTTCTGCCTCATGTTTCTTGTGTCATTGCTTGTTGTTGTACTGAACTCTGGACTCCGGCATTTGGTGACCAAGTATTCCTGGAATGCATAGATAGAGGATACATAGGATAGCTGATAGTTGTAGTTTCGATGTATGCTTGTAGATGAATGCTGTTAGTAGTGGTGATTGATTCGTTGTCGTGCTGCTTATTCCCCCCACCCAACTCCAATCACATTTGGAATTCCTTTCTGCACTTTTATCTCTTTCCCTGCACTCTTATCTTAACACAACCCCACAGGAAGCCGGCCTTCTTCGGAGATTGGCACGGAAGGCATTCCTTCCTTCCAGCCTTTCAATCTGGTGGGCGAATCTGGGCGCAATAACAACAAATCCTTTCCTCATGGCAGATTCGTAACCAACAGTAATATCAACAAATTCATCAGCGGGACACAAGTTCATCTTGACCGCAACAGACTATTTCACCAGATGGGCCGAAGCGGTACCCACAAAACATGCTGATCAGGAAACGGTCATCACGTTTCTAGAAGGTTTAATCACCCGCTTCGGGATTCCAGAAGCAATAGTAACAGACAATGGCCCAGGATTCGTAGGCGCTAAAATCAATGAATTTGCCTGCAAGTATGGAATCTATCTCAAGGCCACTTCAAAATACTATCCAAAGGGCAATGGATTAGCAGAATCAACAAATAAAAACCTGTTGAAGATCCTGAAAAAGCTTTTGGAGAGGAACAAGAGGACCTGGCACTTGCTCTTGGACCAGGCACTATGGGCCGATCGGATCTCCGTCAAAAAATCGATCAAGACTTCACCTTACGCCCTGGTCTATGGCAAAGAAGTTGTCTTGCCGACCCACATGGAAATTCCGGCACTATGGATGTTAGATGACGAAAGAGGGGAATTGGATCCCATGGAGGCCAGATTAGCTCAACTGCTGCAGCTTGAAGAGGACCGAGAAAAGGCCTATGAAGTCTTCACGAGACACACGAAGATCACCCGAAATTGGTTCAAGAAGAAGTCCTCTGCCCGTACTTTCCAAGTCGGGGACCTAGTATGGAAATGGGACTCGTGGAAGGCCAAGCCAGGCAACCATGACAAGTTTGATGCCTTCTGGGAAGGCTCGTTTGAAATCTCGCAGGTCAATCAAGCCAACTCTTTCATCCTGAAAGACATGACCGGCCAGATTCTGCCCATCCCGGTCAACGGTCTTCATCTGAAGGCCTTTCACCATTAAGGAGGTACCCAAATTTTTTTGCTCCTGTACATAATATTTCGTTTCCAGTTTTTGTTGTTTTCGCCTGTACATATTTATTTTAAGGCCTTTCAGAATTAGAAATAGATTTAGGACAGATACGCAGCTTTTGCTGCAAAACAGACTGGTCCTAGCTCAAAACAACAAAATTTTGCCCCATGTCTAAGTACAACAAGCCGCTTCGGTGGAAGCAGTCATTATCAGAAGGTAAGCTGCGAAGTACCTCAATCCCGATAAGTCAGGCCAGGTGAAATGATGTCAGAGGACTATCTCCGGGACAAGAACGGGAAAATGTCACGTAAATATTGCGTCAAGACAAACTTCGCATCATGGAAGCAGCGCTTCGCTGATTTCCCGACGCTAAGAAATGGCTCGCACAGCATAGGGTCGAAGAAAGAGGGCAGAAAGGGACAGCTTCGCTCAAGGATGGGTTAATGGGCAGCTTCGCTGAAGGGAATAGACATAAAGGTCAGTTCGGCCAAAATCCCCAAAATCAGCCGGTTCGGGTCTTAAAATCGCCGAACCACAACCTCGGCCCCCCCCCCCCCGCCCCCCGGGAGGGCGTAAGGCAGGTCTGAAGGAACAGGTTCGGCAAAGTTTTACTTCGCTAACCTCTATGCGCAAGGTCCACTTCGGGCGAAAAGCACGCCGAACTTCTCGATCGCTCTGGATTCCAACGAAGCAACAAAGCGCATGCTTATCCGCTTCGGGCAAAAGGAAAGCCGAAGTGGAACTTCGCCCGGTTTTCGACCGAAATACCCAAGTTGAGCCGTTAAAAGGGGAGCGAGCGAATTTAAAACGTGCCTTGGGGCACGTGCCAAAATAGCGGCCCAGTTGAACATTCGAGGCACGTAAAATTAATGCAAAGGTGGCGGCACACATCCCAAGGGAATGTAGTTAGAATGGAGGCTCGTGCCCAGGTGCAAGACAACAGGGAGTTAAGGATTCGAAGCGGAGGTAAGATTTCCAAAGTACCTCGGTTCTCGTGAACGGAGCCAGGCGACCAATCGAACAGTGGCGTAATCCCCTTCAGTCTGATGTGAGCATTTATTTCCAGCGGACGCCATTAAGAGGGCAGTTTCGACCTTTGCTTATAAAAACGAGGTGCCTCCTCTGTAGAATTGTTTCATCTCTGCTGCGAGGCTAACGAAACTTTGCTGAAATTTTGCCGAAATTCCGCCAGCCCACTCCCAGAGCTCTGTTTACTGTAATCCTGTCGCATTTTATGTGAGTCGTAATGGGGAAGAAAGTTTTCGAGAAGAAAGATAAGGCGCCAAAGGAGGCAGGCACAGAGAAAACGAAGAGGCCAAAAGAGGAAAAGAAGCATAGGCCGAAGAAGGTCGACCTCAATGTTCAGGCCGAAAAGCAAACCATGGAAGAGGAGGATTCTGAAGAGGAAAGGCCTACTGACCCGCCCATTGACGAATGGGAAAATGTCAAAGACACCATGCTGTCTAAGGGCGTCATTGAGCTTCGGTAAACTATAGACGACATGCAGAGCAAACTGTCTGCAGAGCACAGGAGGACTGTTGTGTATTATTCACAACTGTATTGGTACTTATGTACCCCGACACACCATTGCCCCGAGCTTATTCAAGCAATTGCCAAGAATTATCAACCTCTAACCAGGCAGGTTAACGATGTCGTTGGGAATAAACTCTTCTCTATTTACCGCGGTGATATACAGGCGGCCTTCGCGCCCATGCAGGACCCACCCAAGGGGTTTACGGTCCGGAATGTTAATTTGAATGAGCAGACGGGCAGGTTCTCCACCCCCAATATGGTACAATTTTTGGGAGAACAGCTGACAAATGGTCTTCCTTCCGGCAAGCTGCCAAAGATGCCGCTGCCGTTGGAAAAATTTAAATATCCAGATATTTTCTCTATCCTTGCATGGGTGGCGGGTCTGTCTTCTGATGCCTTAGTCTACCCCTGGCAGGTCGCCCTCGCCGAGTGCGTTTCTCGCGGAGAGTTTTACGCCCCCGACCCATCAAGGCCGAATACTAACCCAGTATTTTTCGACTGGGCTGAATGGGTGGCTCGTACCCTGCATACCAGACTGGCGAACTTGAAGTATTCAGGGGCAGATCAGTACTTCGGGCCTTGTTCCTTTCTAGTTTGGCTCTTCTTTTTCTACACTCATGGTTATTTTCCCCATATCGCCATTACCCCCGTTGACAAAGATGGAGCCCCGTTACCGGTCTACCAGTGGACCTCCGTCCTGGCAAAGACCGAGTCTTATTATGTTTTTAATCTGCAATTCTTGGGACGCGCCTTAGGGCTCATGTGTGGCTCCTGCCTTCGAGTGCCTGCAGCTCTCAGAGACAGAGTCGTTAAACAGAAGTTAGGCGATGTATTCCAGCTGACACAGGGGTTGGTAGTCCGTATTTTTGGGTTTACAGGTAAACCCTTCTTGCTCCCCTTCTACACTTCAGAATATTTGTTCTCATTGGAGGTCGCTCGTCAGAGCGACTTTACAGATGTAGTATACGGCCATGGCCGAAAGTGGAGGCATACTGATGAATTCCCTTTCAAAATGGGGGTCATCGAGGTTTTTGCTACTTCGCAGCATGCACACCTGGCAGTAAAACTTAGTGAATTCGGCCTGCTCGAGATCCCCCAACGGTGGCTATATGATCCTTTGGGAAAGATGAGGGATTTCCTCAGATTTGAAAATTTTCACAACTGCCCCCATCCAGAGATAGTAGAACAGCGCAATAATCCCAATGGGAGGGGTCTGGAATGGCATGTCGAACGCATGCAGGCTATGCCCCCGTGGCATGACTTCTATCCCATTGAAGCCGAATACATTCTAGCTCGGCACCCATTCCCAGACCCCGAGTCGACGTTCTGGAGGAAGATGAAGAAAAATTTGAAGGGATGGTCCGAAGCAAAGTTGACGGAATGGTGGGCTATGAGAGTCCATCGCCGGAAGCAGAAATCAGACACTTTCCTCCAGATGGATAGAGATTTCTGTATATTTTATGACGCCAACGAAGACTCCTGGCAACCCATCTCTTTTGCTGATTTCGTGCCCCCAAGTGCTCCGGGCTCTGGCGAAAGCCCAAGAAGGATCGAAGCAGCACCCGAGCAATCGGATGAAGAAGAACAGACAGAGGCGCAGCAGACACAACAGGGTGAGCCAGCAGAGGGTTCCCGCCAAGCTGCCGAAAAGGGTGCGCAACAGCTGGAGAAGAAAAAGAAAAAGAGAAAGAAGGCCGATGAAGCTCAGATGCCTCCTCCACACCCAAAGCGGCCTCGAACCAAACCCTCTGGTTTCGCTAGCGAACGACCTTCTGGAAGTCCTGTCGAGACAGGCGCTAGCGAAGCAACACCCGAGCCTCCGCTGCAGGATGAGAAGGAAATTGTTGATGTTGATGTTACCAATGTGGAAGAGGACCTCCAGGAAGAAGGGAATCTAGAAGAGAAAGGAGTTGTAGATACTGAAAGGACAGAGGAGGAAAGCGGCCAAGAGCCCAACACGCAAGGCTTCGCCTCTACTGCTCTCACAGCGGAGCACGAAGGTACGCGCCCCCTTTCCCCTTCTCTTTCTTCTGGAACTACATTTGTAGTTGCCCCGGCCGAAAGGCCTTCAGTGTCTTCCTTGTCCGCAAGCAGTCCCTTGCAAACCACAGTTTCTATTGATGTTTTGCAACCACCAGTTGACATAGTTTCATTTGCGCTACCACCGCATTCGTACAGGCCGTGTTCAGCCCTTTCGTTGCAGCCCCTAATCCCTTTACGTCTTCCGTATCACTCAAGCAGGGCATCACCAGCGAACCGCCACCCATCAATCCCACCCCCACAACATCTGAACAACCTGGGGGCGATTCTTCGCTCGCAGATCCTAATAGCCCAGTCACGGCCATCCAACCCATCGCTTCGCACTTACCCGCCGAATCCCCCTCCACGCCTGTCTACCGATCCGTCGGGCGAAGCATACCCTCATCAGCCCCTGTACTTGTTCACTCCCATGGCTGGAAACCCAGTGTCTTTAGATTACAAATTATCTTTGATGGAAGAACGCCCTCTGGCGGAAAGGTTGCTCCGGGCCAGGCAGAATACAGACAAATTACTCAAGGAGGCCAAGAAGAAGAGAGGGCGATCCTTGGCGAAAGTGGAGAAGTGTGTTGTTTTCGACACAAAAAACGCGAAGCTCCACAAAGTAAAGAAGGTGCCGAAGGTCCAAAAGCCTATAGATGAGATGACGCCTTCAGATTACAACTATCATGAGAAGATAAAGGACCTGGAAAAGTTAGATGTGGATGATGAGTCAGAGTCCATGCATGTTAGAATTGATTCAATCAGCCTTCACGCCAAGATAGTTAATGAGCGCCGCTATGAAATGGAAAACGCCAACATGAAGCTGGAGGAGGATCTTGCAAAGACTCGCGCCCAACTAGAAGATGCTCAAAAACAGTGTGAGCAGATGAAGCAGGAGGTGACTGCCCTTAAACAACAGGTGACTCAGCTTCAGAATGTTGCAGAAGGTCACAGTAAAACACAAGCGGAAACAGAGGAGAGGGCTAAGAAGTTTGAAGCCCGAATCAGTGAAATGCAGCAACAGTTGTATGAAAAAGAGAACATGGAGTTGTTCGATAGGGACAGAATCAAGAACATCCGCAGACATTTGTTAAGAAACTTCAGATCTCGGGCCTCCAGTGCCCTGTTAGTCCTTTCATATATTACAGAAGCCTAGAGTGCAGCTGCGCAGAGTGGGCCAATCGTTGATGAAGTGATACATGAAATACGGCGCCGGCTGAATTTGGCCTTTGAGGCCCAAAGTGTTAAATATCAAGATTTGCAGATTCCTGCCATGAGTCGGACAACAAGGGATTGGTCCACTGTCCAGTCCACAGTCCATGCCTTCTTCTCAAAATTGAAAAAGGCTCAAAAGGCCAAACGACTGATGGACGTATTCGAACAGGAACAACGCACCTCTTTGACGTACTTTCAGGATCTCGCGCAGTTGGGTTTCCCGGGATTCACTGATGATAATGGGAACCTTTTGTCCAAGGAGGAACTCAAGCCCGTGTGGCTTGACTTTGAAAATGATACCTCAGAAATTGATAATTGGGTTGACCCCGTTACGGAGAGACAAGTCACGGATTTTATACTCAAATATTGCCAGATTGCAGCTTGCCTGTCCGATTTAAGCAAACGAGCCAAGCACGCCGATATAAGCCAGATTGACCGGTTCCACATTCTGGTCAAATCCCTCCAAGACCACGAACCCTTCCAGAAGGGGGCTTGGGCTCACGTCCGTCGGACGATGGAAAATATCCGTGACCGTCTTCCCCCACCGCTAGAGCAGGAGCAAGGGCAGGGACCTGATGAGGAAGGAGGAGGAGAAGAAGAAGAAAACAGAGGGGTAACGTCAGAGGAATCTCCAGAGAAAAAGGAACAAATTGAGGCTGGGACCGGAGGTGACTCTGGCCCAATGAATCAAGGCTGAGGGTCCGTGCACCGAGGCGAGCTCGATACCCCGCGAGCCGCCAGGAATGTTGACAATTCTGTCACATTTTGTAGAGGGGTAAAATTTTGAAGTATGAGTCAGTTTTTACGATATGTTTTCTTGTTTTTTATGAATTTGTTCCCTTGCTTTTTCTACATTTTGTAGCACTACAGCATTTTTGGTCATCCACCTTTTGGCCCCCTGTATTCAATTCATGTGTAAATAGCTTCGCCAGCAGAAAACAGGAAAAAATAGGCAGCTTCGCTGAAAGCAGGGAGAAAAGGACAGCTTCGCAAAGAAAATCAGGTGAGCCCAGTTTGGACTTAAAAATTTCTAAGGCATGGAGGGCACTTCGCTCACAAGACTGCCGAAATAGCCACTTCGGGCAGAGAAGCTGCGAAGCTGCAATTTTGAATTGATCAAGAATGTTCTAAGTTAGCTGGGTCACTTCGCTAAAAACTTTGCCGAAGTGTTACTTCGGCCCATCCTCCCAGCGAACTGTCACCTAGATGGGCGCCAGTTCGGGCCTTAGTCTAGCGAGCTGGCTACTTCGGCCATTCCCCAGGCGAACCTCCCACTTCGGTCACTGTTTTGCCGAAGCGCTACTGGAAGAATAGGAAAATGTCTAAGGCAGGGAGTAAACTTCGGCCAATGCTTCCCCGAACTGCCACCTTCTGGTTTGATCGCTGCGAAGCGTCCATCTAAATGCAAAGGGAGGAGATTTTGTAACATATTGCCAGCAGCCAGCCACTTCGGGCAAGTTCCTTGCCGAAGTAGCATTTTGGCCCCATTTCTCAGCGAAGCAAGCACATTTCAGCGAAGCAGCGTAGCTAGGAGTTAAGTAACCGTGTCTTCTACAAGCAGACTGGCTACTTCGGCCAGTTTATCTGGCGAAGCTGTCTTCAAGGCCATTTTCCAGCGAACTAACCCAGACAAGGATATTTTGACTTAGGGCTTTGCCCCCCATCCTGGCCTTCACTTCGGCTCCGGTCCATTGCGAAGCTGTGCTTCGGAGGTAAACTCAGCGAACCTCCTCAGTATCTGACAACGGTGCTTCTCCCGAGAGGCACGCATTCTAAGACCGGGTATTTATCCAAGGCAGGTCTGCGGCTCATAAATGCGAATTTCCCCGCTTAATGCGGTCCTGTAACTAATTGTAGAAATAGGATGGGAGGTTTCAATTGTAAAAAGGAGGCGAGCATCATTACCGGATCCGCCCTAACGTCCTTGTAAATCTGGTTCATTAATGGCGCAGAGAGGGAGGGTCCTCTATAAAAACCCAAGCATTGTAATGAAAACGGGGGGGAACATATTGCTAAAGAAGCTGTTGTAGCTAAACATTTTGCTATCAATACTGAAGATCCTTGGCTCTGAATCTGTGCCTTCTTTTTATGCTGCCTCTGGCAAGTATTTCTGCTTTCATTTAGTTTTCTGGTTGCTGTAATTCTGATATCTGGATTTTAGCATGAGAAGATGAATGTGTCTGGAATTCTGTTAGAGGATACATAGAGAGGCATATGCAGTTTTAGTTTCTGTTACATTTTCTCTGTTGAATGCTGCTGGTTTAGATACAGATGAGTTATTGTGTTGCGTGTTCTTTCCCACTGCAATATCAAGTTATTTCCATTTCTTTCTGTATCTTTTAATCTCTTTCCTGCACCCTCAACCTTTTTAAATCTCTTTCCTGCACTCTTATCTTAAAACCCCAGTAGTGTAGTATAGGAGCCGGCCTTCTCCGGAGATTGGCACGGAGGGCATCTCTTCCCTCCGGCCTTTCAATGTTGGTCCAGGTCTAGGGCGCATAGACAAACAAAATCCTTTCCTGTGGCGGATTTGTGACCAACAATTTCAAGACTATAAAGTATAAACCATCTAGGGAACCCTTCACTATAATTACACCAAGAAAAAAGGCACATCTACGGAATCCACTAAAATTCACCAACATCATTAACCAAAAAAGAATCACCATTAAATTTCTTCATTTAAAAAAAAAAAAAAAAAAAAACAATCACCAAAATGCTGTAAAGTTATCAATAAACACACAAAAATTCTTTGCTAAATTTATTTCATATAATAGAATAACAAAACAACCTCATTTCATGTTTTTCCAGTCTCTGTCCAATGCTGTCTTTTATTGTCTATCTGCCCCTATTAAAAAACCCTGCAAAATGTCCCCTACTCTACACATTTATAAATGAGCAAAAATCACCCATGCATACTGTTGCCACATTTTGCACAGGGTGCCATGTTTTTGGTTTCTGTAAGTAGGCTGCTCTTTTCCCTTCCTTCTCCTCATTTTCCCTTTCTTCATTTCTCCCTTTCTTCCCCCCTTCCTTGCAATTTCATTCTCCCTTCTTCTTTTCCCTTTTATTCCCCCAGTAAAGTTTCCAGAACAGAGGTGTTCCCTGAAAATTTCTAAGTGTTGGGGCGACACCCGACTTCGCAGCGAAGTCGGAGTGCGCCCTCAGTTGGAGCACAGTAGGGGAACCGAGTGCGCAAGCAGGCGAGATCAAAGCGAAATCGACTAAGTGTCGGGCGCAACCCGACTTCGCGGCGAAGTCGGGGTGCGCCTTTCTTCCTGGGCGCACTAGGGGAACAGTCTGTCAGAAAATCAGCTAAGTGCGGGCGACACCCGACTTCGCAGCGAAGTCGGAGTGCGCCCCTTTTCCAGTGCGAAGTCCGAACAAAGGAAGAAGACAAGCATCGGTGCGACACCCGACTTCGCAGCGAAGTCGGAGTGCGCCCTTTGACCGGTGCGCAGTTGGGTAAAGTTAACTCCAAAAATTGCTAAGGCAAGAAGGCCCTCCAACTGCGCTGTTTTAATCCTGCGCAACCCGATAGCGCCCGAATTCCTGGCGAAGTTGGATAAACTGCCTTTCAAGGCAGACACGTGTCACGCATCAGCATCCGACAAGTATCCATCTTCGGGATTCGAGCCAAAACTTGACCGCACTAGGACAAAGCATGGGCTACACTATCGGCGCCAACTGTCACCATTTAAGCCGATGTGAAGTGCCATCTGCCGCACCAACCCGCATTCCTGCTGACCTAAGACTTGACCCGATGCGCTGCCACGTAGCAATACCGCCTTCAGGGACACCATGCTGCAAGGACAATCCTGCCCGACAGAAGTCAGCATCAGCAGCTCCTCGGCCGCTCGTGTCAGCTACTGTCTTGTCTAGGACTTCGTGCCCATGAATGTAATCGGGGGAAATTGGGTTATAAATACCCACCACATTTTCATTGTAAGGTGGTGGAAGGGGAATATATTGCTAGGGGACAATTGTAGCTGTGCGTTTGCCTCAAATATAAGCATACTCTTGGCTCTGCTTACTGTCTTTTATCTTGCATGCTGCCTCTCCTTGTCATTTCTGCCTCATGTTTCTTGTGTCATTGCTTGCTGTTGTACTGAACTCTGGACTCCAGCATTTGGTGGCCAGGTATTCCCTGGAATGCATAGATAGAGGATACATGGGATCGCCGATAGCTGTAGTTTCAATGTATGTTTGTAGATGAATGTCGTTAGTAGTGGTGATTGATTCGTTGCCGTGCTTCTTATTCCCCCCACCCAACTCCAATCACATTCGGAATTCCTTTCTGCACTTTTATCTCTTTCCCTGCACTCTTATCTTAACACAACCCCACAGGAAGCCGGCCTTCTCCGGAGATTGGCACGGGAGGCATTCCTTCCCCCCGGCAGATTCGTAACCAACACCTACAAAATAACTTTGAATCACCCATGAGGTTTAGAGCAATTAGTAGGGAACAAAGAGTTTCACACCTTAAGCAAGGCTGAAATCTCATGGGTGAACCTTAACATTTTAGCCCATGGGTATAGAGCAATTGGTTCGGATTTGGGAGTGAAGAATTTCACTCCATAAACCAAGGTTCTAATCCCATGGGTGAACCTTTACATTTATCAAATGGCATGAGCTCAACCAATTAAATACCTCGACTTTCAAGGAGGAAACCCAAGTTTAAATCTTACCAAGCAATACATGCATAATTGCCAAGTTGTTGTAATACCACTATGTGGTCATGATGTAATACGAGTGGGGCCCATTTCAATCCCATATAACCAAATAATAGTAAGAATAATAATAATAATCTTAAAATTTGATCCATTTGTCAAAACTCTGATTCAGTCCAGGCATGCAAACACAAAATTCCAGTTCAGAAATAAAAGCAAAACCAGACCCACAAAATTACCTCTGAACATAATATGCTCTTCAATATGTCTGCTTTTCCATGGGACTATATGACAAGTGCTCAAAAGAATAGACCAATCGATTATACACCTTTCCAGTCACACTATTCAAGGCATGTTGTTATTCAGAATATACTAAGGATGATAAATAAGAAAACAGCAGTTGGGCAATAGCACTCACTTATAGAATTGAAACTATGGACTGATAAAAAAGGATGAATCATGGAACTACATATTGATTATAAAATCAGAAACTATATCCTCTGTCCTTGATTGCAGCATACAGAAACTATAAACTAATTAAAAAGGATGAAACTGCCTCCAGCTCTGATATGACACAAAATGCAGGCTGGTCAGAAAGACTTCCAACTCAATGCGATTAATTCTGCTAAAACCACGCTAGAAAGTAGCCAAAGCTTATTATTCCATTCAAAGAACATTGTTCATTTTAGAAGCTGCCTGCCACACATGTCAATCAAGCAAATTCTATTCCCTGCTATAACTCTGTTTGCTCTTCTTAATTTTGTGCATTAACAGCTTTCATTGCATCTCTACTCCCTAAGGAGTCTCCAAGATTTACGAATAGGATTTCAATACCCTCTGTAAAGTTTAGGGGCCCAAAAAATTGCATTATTATTTCCAAGATGTTTGCATTGTCATTTCAGAAATGAGGCTTTTTAATGCGTTGTAAGCGTAATTTTCCACAAAACTTGTCGAAGGTGAATATAAGCAGAGTTCTGGTTCTTTGTAGTTCATAAACTATTCTTTGAAATTGCAAGGGTTTGCTGCTTCACATGACACAGAATTTGGAAAAACATTGCCTGAAAACAAAAAAGCAACGTATTATGTGTCTTCCATTGTGCAATTGTGCTGGTTTTTCCTTGAATATCTTCTTTTTTTAAATTAGGGTGTACACCATCTGCATTAAAATATACAAATAGCTCCATTGTCACACTAATAATCAATCAATAATTTTATATTTCAACAAATGAAAGCTATCTGTCTCCTACTTTCTGGGTAGCTTAAACTTTTGACTCATTCTGTTTCTTCCCAGATGTTTTGGGGTTAGAACTCTGACTTCTCCATGTCGTCTTTGATAACTCCATCAGCCTTTGACCTCAACAAAGTAACCTCACTCTAAAAACTCACCAGGGCCACCACCATGGGTTTTGGTACCGCATTAAGATTTGAGTATTTGAATAGAGAAAAAGATAATAAATCATTAAAGAGAGATACAATGTTAAAAGAGAAAGAATGGTGTATCTTTATTGAGTTTGAATATCAAATTTGTGCAACATTCAAGTTGGCTTTATAACCAGCAATTAGTTATTATACTAGTAGACAGTTTTTTTTTTTTATAAATTGGTTATATGGAATTGAAATGGGCCTCACACATTATCGTGGCCACACGGTGGTATTACAACAGCTTGGCAATTATAGACCTGCAATAACATAACTGGAAATAGACCTGCAGTATTGCAGCTGTCCTGCAGTGCACAGTGCTAGAAATAGACCTGCAGTCCTGCAGTGCACAATGCTGGAAATAGGCCTGCAGTATTGCAGCTGTCCTGCAGTGCAGAGTGCTGGAAATAGACCTGCAGTCCTGCAGTGCAAAGTGCTAGAAATAGACCTGCAATCCTGCAATGCATAGTGCTGGAAATAGACCTGCAGTCTTGCAACGCACGGTGTTGGATAGACCTGCAATCTTGTAGTGCATTATGCTGGAAATAAGCCTGCAGTACTGCAGTGCACTGTGCTGGACATAGACCTACAATCCTGAAGTTGTCCAATACTCTTAACATAAGACATGAGACAGTTAATGTTGAAAGGTGTATGACACGTATTCCCAACATTCTCCCACAGAGAAGTACCAACAAAAGAGTAAACTAATTGGTGAGGGTAGAAATGTCCATTCCGTTGCAGCACAATCTGAACTTCTCAGTGCTCACAGGCTTTGTCAGAGCATCTGCAACATTTACTGAAGTATACACCTTTTCAAGCATAACCTTCCTATCCTCCACCATGTCACGAACAAAATGATATTGCACATCAATGTGCTTTGTACGCGCATGAAATGTAGGGTTCTTTGCCAAGGCAATAGCACTTTGACTGTCACAATTAATTTTTACTACTTCCTGACTCAACCCAACATCCAAGCACAATTCCCGAAGCCAAATTGCCTCCTTACTGGCATGAGTAGCTACCATATACTCTGCCTCTATAATGGATAAAGCGACTACAGCCTACCGCTTGCTCATCCAACTAATTGCACCACCAAATAGGCTAAACACATAGCCACTGGTTGACCTCTTACTGTCAACATCTCCTCCTCAATCTAAGTCCACAAATCCTTGTATGTCTAGCTGCTGGTGAAATTTCTTGGTTGTCAAGGATCCCTGATAACAAATAGAGTAATCAGAAGTACCTTGAAGATATATGAAAACCCTCTTCACTGCTGCCCAGTGATCCTTTCCAGGAGTTAACATAAACTGGCTCAAGACTCCCAATTTTCTTCCTTATATATACTCTTAACATAAAACATGAGACAATTAACGTTAGACAATTAATGTTGAAAGGTGTAAGACACCTATTCCCAACACCAAAATCCATTAAAATTAAATCTAAATCAAAAGAATGGGATCAACAAGTGGATTATGAAAACATCACATTCTCATGCCGCAATTGTTATACGTATAGACACCTGGCAAGATATTGAAAAGTGAAAACAATGGAGAAATAAACAAAAAAAATTAGTCATGAGAAAAACTTCAAGATAAAGCAAGGAAAAAACCATATTGTAGTAGAAATTAAATTAGATCAAGGATATGCCACTCTAAAAAACAAAGGTAAAGAAAGCATATCTAAAGCATCAGATGACAAAGGCCATCATAGTTCACTAAGATCAACCGTTAGAAGAAACAAAGAAAGATACAAGGAATGAGGAAGTAAAATTTTCAAGTTCAAATTTAGAAAGAATTAAAGATGCAAAGGGATATGTGGAGGAAAATTTTAAAATAGAGGGGGTGGAAGAGTTCAAGTTTATTACAAATAAGTCGTCTTCATTTTTCTCAAGTGATATAAAATCCTCTCCTTGCAATAGAAATGAAAGTAGCGTAGAGGATATCCCTTCACTTTAGGGTTTCAAGAGAAGCATAATAAAGAAATGAGGATAGAGGATATTCATAGCAATTTAGGGTTTTAGGGAAGCATAAGAAGGTAATTGCAATGAGGAACGTCCTTGTACTTTAAGGTTTCCAAGGTAACATAAAGAAGAAAGTGTTTTTGAAGTTATTCCTTGCGGATACTTTACAGCATGCGAAATCTATAGATGATATGTCTTGCTATGAAGTATGAACAGTATGAAAAAATTAAAAAGATTGATGAAGATGAAAGTGTTGGTGAAAATGAAAAAAAGAAGAGGAAGACCCAAAAAGCAAAAACAATAAGAAAAGAAAATTCAGAAAGATATTGATATAGGAAAACAAAAGAAAACATCACAAGTATTAACAAGAAGCAGGGCTAAGGCCACAAATAAAAAAAAATAGTGATAATGAAAATAATATTTTGGAATGTTGATACACAAACAATGGAGCAGGGAGACCTCCCGCTTTGGGCGGAAGGTCACCTTTTCAAATTCCCTGCTCCCTCGCTTGCTCCAGTTCTGAGGATTTCCGAGCGGATTTCCTGTCTTTCTAGGCTATAAGGCCTTTCCCTTTTCTTCCTAGTGCCTTCTATGTTTCCAAGGCCTTCTCTCAATCTCCCTAGGACCTCCCAGGAAGTGTTCATTCCGTTTTCTCTGAGGGTGTGTGGCTTGGTTGGGTGGACGTGGTGTTTCTTTCTTCGGCACAAGTTGGTGTTGGGGGGCTTCCGGTTTTGTTAGGTTTGGGAGATGGTTCTGTGGAGCTCTTCCCTACGGGTTTTCTGGCCTTTGAAGAGGAGACCTTAGGCTTTGTCTGCAATGGTGGCTTTCTTTTTCCTTCTCCCGTTCCTGGCTTTCGGTTGTGGGTTTGGCTTCCTGTTCATCCGATGTGTGAAGTGGCTTGGGGGTTCTTTTCTTTGTGTCTTTTGGGTTTTTAGATGGAGGACTACGTTTTTAATGTCTGTAGAAGAGAGAATATTGCGGCTGTTTCCGAGTCGGGCTTTCAGTGGCGGGTTTTAGGCCTTCTGCTTTGGCTTTCAGAAGGTCTTGTGTCTGTTTCAGGGGTTTTCCGGCAGAACCTTTCTCTACGGTTTTTTTCGGTCTTTGGGATGGAGACCCTATGCTTTCTGGCTCAAACCGTAGTAGAAGGTTTTTGGTGAATACCTCTTGGTTAGATTGTTGGTGGGGCTGTGCTTTCCTGTTGATCCGTTGTAGAAGATTGTTCAAGGGGCCCTGTTTGCAGTTTTTTCTGGTCTTTGAGGGCAGGCCATGTGCGTGTTCATTAGCTGCAGAGGTTGGGTTCCTAAGGACTGTCTCCGGGTCAGATATGCTTCACGTTTTGGGGGTGTCATGGTGATTGCTAGGTTCATCCGTTTTTAAGCTATGCATTCCTTTTTTTTGACAATTTTGTTTGACGAAATGCATGTGAAATGAACGTAAATAAAGCGCAAATTAAATGGACTTAGGCAAAATTAAGCAATGAAATTAGAGTTTAATAAAAGTGACTTAGACCTTTAGAAGTGAAATTAATTAAGGTATGATTGAAGGACTCTAGGTGGTGGTTGTAAAGGACACATTGTCCTAGGAACGACTTCGAAAGGCCTAAGGTAGGCTTCATAAGGCCCCCCTCCTTCAATTTGATTGTGATTGATCCCAAGAGAGAGCAGCCTATTGATGTCTATGGATTGCTATTAAAGTATGTTCACAGATGGATATGTAAATGCCAAGTACAGAAAATAAAGCAAGTTGTGAGCATAATGAGATTGTTGCTATCTGTGATGTCATTGCTATACTTGGCCTTAGCAGCCATTGTAATAGCATAAGCACTGTTGGTTACGAATCTGCCATGAGGAAAGGATTTTGAGTTAACGCGCCCAGATTCGCCCACCAGATTGAAAGGCCGGAAGGAAGGAATGCCTTCCGTGCCAATCTCCGGAGAAGGCCGGCTTCCTGTGGGGTTTTATGGTTTAAGATGAGAGTGCAGGAAAGAGATAAAAATGCGGAAAGAATTTACAGATGTGATTGGAGTTGGGTGGGGGGAACTAACAGTACAGCAACACATCAATCACCACTACTTACTGCATCATAAATACAAAGCATAACCAGAAACTGCCAAATCTAAGTATACTTTTTATATAAAGAAGTGTACGCACAGCTACAATGGTTCCCTAACAGACATTCCCTACAAGGAACTAACAGTACGGCAATGCATCAATCACCACTACGGACAGCAACATGAATACAAAATGTAACCAAGAAATGTCAGATCCAAGTATATGTGTTATGCAGAGAATTTGTACGCACAGCTACAATGGTCCCCTAACAGACATTCCCTCCAAGGAACTAACAGTACGGCAACGCATCAATCACCACTACGGACAGCAACATAAACATAACACACAACTGAAGGAACTGCTACCTAATTTATTCTATGTATCCTCTGATCTATGAAGTCCAGGAGTACTTGGCCATCAAATGCTGGAGTTCAGAGTTCAGCACAACAGCGAGCAATGACATAAGAAATATGACAAAAGAGAGGCAGCATAAAAAATAAAAGTAGTAGAACAGAGCTAGGTATATACTTTATATTAAGAAGCAGAAGCACAGCTACAATGGTTCCCTAACAGACATTCCCCTTCCACCACTTACAATGAAAATGTGGTGGGTATTTATAGCCTGAGAACCTCCCGTTACATTAATGGGCACAAAGTCCCAGTCAAGTATTAGCTGACAAAAGCAGCCGTGGAACTGCTGATGCTGACCTTTGTCGGGCAGGACTATACCTACAGCATGGTCTCCCTAAAGGTTGTACAGATACGTGGCAGCGCGTTAGGTAGAACTTCTCATCGGCAGGAATGCGGGTAGCTGAAGCAGGTAGAACCTCTAATCAGCTTTAAATGAGGCAGCTGGCATAAGTAGTGCAGCCCATGCTTGTCCTTTTGCTCGGCACGTCTTGGCTCGGATCCCAAAGTTGGACACTTGTCGGATGATGCTGCTTGACACGTGCTTGCCTTGAAAGGCAGTTTATCCAACTTCGCCCAGGATCAGAGCGCCATCGGGTTGCGCAGGCAGAAACAACGCAGTCGGGAAGGCCTTCATGCCTTGGGTGCATTTCTGAGTTTGTTTCCCTATCGCGCACCTGTCAAAGGGCGCACTCCGACTTCGCTGCGAAGTCGGGCTGCGCACAGGTGAAAGCTGATTTCTGCCGTCGTACGGACTTCGCCCTGGAAAGGGGGCGCACTCCGACTTCGCTGCGAAGTCGGATTGCGCCCCAGCACTTAGTCATTTTTCCTGCCAGCCTGCTACCAAGTGCGCCCAGAAAGCAGGGCGCACTCCGACTTCGCTGCGAAGTCGGGTTGCGCCCAGAACACTTGTTCTTCTGGTTGATTCTGTCGCACTGCGCACTTTGCACTCCTGCTGCGCTCCAACTGGAGGGCGCACTCCGACTTCGCTGCGAAGTCGGATTGCGCCCTGACACTTAGCCATTTTTCAGGGCAACTGCTGTCATTTTTTAGATTTGACTGAGGGGCTCAAAAGAAAGAGGGAAGAATGAGAATGTAGGGAAGAGAGAGAAAAGGGGAGAAGAGGAAGGGGAAAGAGAGGAAGAGGGAAAGGGAAGAGCAGCACTCTTACAAAAATTGAAAACATTGCACCCCATGCAAAATGTGACAACATTTCTGGCGGCTCGCGGGGTGTCGAGCTCGCCTCGGCGCAAAGAATCCATGCCTTCATCCATTGGGTGCAGAGGAACTTACTTCCCCTGCCTTCTGCTGCTCTAGCCGTTCTCCTTGCGGCAACTGTTCTTCAGATCCACTTCCAGTAGCTGCCTCCTCAGATTCGCCTTCCGAATGGTCTCCAACGCTGGCTTCTGCCTCGCAGATGCGCTTGTATGCGGCTTGGGCTTGGTCCCAGGCTTCTGCTTCGAATGGTCGGCGGTCGGCAACTTCTTCTAATGCTGCGTGGAATGCAGCGACCGCGTGCAAGTCGATGGTGAGGTATCTTTTTCCCAGCTCCTGGAAGTAGGAGCTGATCTTGCAGCACTTGGACACCATCTGGGTGACCTGACTTTCTTGAATTGGCTCGGTCCAGCTATCGATTTCAGCTGTATCTGCCTCAAAGGACAGCCAATTCTTTTTCACTTGCTCATGGGTGAGAAACTCACCATTCTCAACATAGCCCGGGCACCCTAGTTCAGAGAGAGCGTGAAGGGGAGCCAGAAAAATGTCTCTTTCATGTTTGAATGCATCCAGCATTCGTCTGGCAACTCTCACCTCTTCTGTTTTCTTTAAATATTTATGCAAGGTTACCCTTGCATCTGCCCATTCTGCAGCGAATGAGGACATGGGGGAGAATTGGAGGCCATCGCGCTCGTGTTCTTGAAGTTTTATCGCCAGGTCCAGCCATTGCTTCGCCTGACGTTCGGCCTCCTCTACCACAGGCTTTCCCTAGGCAGAAACTTCTTGGATCCTGGATGCGAAATCCAGGACTGACATGGCTTTACACATGTGGGGCTTGCATCCCTACAGCAGATCAGCCCGCATCTCCTTAACTTTGCTCTTTGAAAAGACCATCGCTTGAGATGCTTTCTCTGCAGATTGCGACTGCGCCTGCTTCAAAGACTCCTGGAGCTGAGAAATCTGCTCCAGGGCTGCCTGCTTTTCCGTTGCGGCTTCTTGCTAAGAAGCGGCCAGCTGGGCTTTTAACTCATCTATTTCTCGCTGCGCCGATTCCAGCTGCTCAGTGGACCTAGACAGGTCCTCTTCAAGCTGTCTTGCTTTGTCCTCCAACCAGAAAAGCTCTTCCTATTCCTCCAGATTTTTGACAAGGAGATTATTCGCTTTACGAAGGATTCCATGAATCTCGTATTGCGGGTGGATATCGTCAAAGCTCTTCTCCTTTCTCTGGAGCTCGTAGTCCGCCCTGGTCATTTCCCGGAGAGGCTTCTTCACTTTTGGAGTTATCTTTTCTGTTGTGAGCACTCTCCTCTCGAAGTCAAACTTGGTGCGCTTTACCGGGGCGGCAATCTCTTCAGGTCTCCTCCGCTTCAAGTTTTGGAGGAAAGAGATAGGATATTCTACGGCTCTCGTTGCCAGAGGCAAATCGTCCGTGTTCTGGAGATCGTCCATGAAGTCCGGTTCCCCCAGCCTAGGGTTCTGCTGTGACGTCTCTCCTGCGAACAGGGAAATTGGAGGAACTGGAAGGACTTTGGAAGGAGCGGCCGCTTTTGAGGGCGACCGGGGAGCGGAGAGCGGAGCGGTTGATGCTGGAAGGGTTTCAAGCGGCTGAGGCAATGGATGCAGCGGTGAACGCGCAGCTTCAGCACTAACCACGGGTGAAGGGTTTGGGGTTTGACTCAGGGATAGGAAGGCGTTGGGGTCCTGAGCAAACTGGTCGAAAGAATGTTGGCCGCTAGAAGGCTATGGAGATGGGGAGGAAGATGCGGCCATGGCTTGCTCGGGATTAAGCGGGAGATGGAGTCGGAGTAGGGCCAGATGAGATCAGAGGGAGCGGGGCAACGGACGTACCTGCGGGCTCCGCCTGAGCCGATCTTTGGATGAATGTTTGCGGTTCTAGTTTCGACGGCTGGCTCAGGACTATCCAGAGAAACAATCTCTGGAGCGGCTGGACGCGGCTGCGGCTCTGCGACTGATTGCTGCACCGTCAGGCTAGGTCGCCTGACCCTCTCAACTCTCTTCCTCTTTTTCTTTTCTGGAGCAATGGCTGGTTCGGAAGGAGATGAAGTAGGTGCAGCGGGCGCTGATGTTCCCACGGTAAACTTGTACCGGGGTTTGACTTGCAGAAGACCTGCCGCGGCCGGTCCGCTCGGTGGCGTCTTTTGTGCCTGAGGAGTCACCTCGGGCGTTGACTTGACTGATTTTTTCGCCTTTTCGGACGCCACCTTGGAAGCCACAGGCTGCATTGGGTCCACTTGGATGTCTGTTGGGCCCACACTGGCAGTTGTAAAAGTGTACAACTGTTGGGAGGAAGATCCCCCCTTATAACCCTCGAAGGGACCTCGGGGAACGTAATCTCGGAATGCAAAAGGCCGCCAACTGTCAATGTGCTGGTCATATAGAGCTGAAAAATCATCATCAACGGCCAGATTCCTCCTGATGGATTTATCGTGCTGCATGCGGCACCTCATCTTCCAGCATTCAACAACTTTTTCTTTTGGCCAGTTAAGGCCTGCTAGCTTGGTGATGAGTTTCTTAAATCCCGGAGAAGAGAACTTGTGGTCCTAGTTTTGCTCGGGGTCATATGCTACCTCCTCGCAGTAAAACTCCTGCCACGGAGGCCATGCTTCCATCGAGTCAATCTCCCAGTCGAGGTCAACATGGACCACATCGCATCTGTCTTCGATTATATCCGCCCGGGGGCAGATATGTGCAAACTTTCCCCTTATCCCGTATGGGTCGTACTTCCAGCGCTGCGGCAGCAGAATCAGGCCAATGTCAAAGAGCTCCCGCTCGAGATAGACATGTTGTCCTATCTCTGATATTTCGATGTTCGCCCAGGAAAGAGGATATTGAAAGATATGGCCCTTTTTCTTTCCCTGGCCGAACTCCTCTTCAACGTAATCCATCTGCCGCGCAACCTCCATCCCAAACTGATGATCCGTGCACCAGTAGGGCAGCAGATGAGGCTTGCCCTTGAATCCGTAGATTCTGACCACAATCCCCTGCGTCAGTCTAAAAACGTCCCGAGCTTGTGATTCAACAAATAGTTCGTCATTTCCTGCGGGGGGCGAGGGATCTCACCATCGCTGAAGACTGACATGACCAAGCCCAGAAAGTTGAAGTTGAACTTGTAATAAGACCCTTTCCGGTATAGGTCATCCGTCCATTCATAGACGGGTCGTGGCTCTCCCCTCTCATTTACCTTCTTCGAGTTAGGGATCGGCACTCGGGAGTGCAAGTGATACAAACATAGCCAAGCCAAGAAGGAACCGAATCGAAATTCGGTTGACCGCTTTTCCGTAGCTTCACCAGTCGGAGTGAATGGCGTATGCAAGCCGATCCGCCCGATCAAAGAAGATAGGGCACTTCCCACTTTTCTCGCTCTTTGGTTCATAAGATTCTCCGCATAGGAGACATTCTGCCAGCGCTAGCTGGTATGGCCGTACCAACTCGTCTGAGTCGCAGCCGAGGACCCACGCCAGGATGGTGTATAGGTATTTACTTTGAAACCTTTCCAGGGGTATGGGGCCGGTTGGCCATTGTCCAGCTGCGAGCGGGGCGTTCAGCTCTGAATTGAGGAAATCCCTCATCCTTTTTGTATGCGTAAAGCGTCCCGCTTGCTCGCCAAGATTTATCTTTCTGACAATCGTGCTGGAGTCATACTGCAACCTTTGGGCGAAGGCCGGCTGGATAGTCTCTTTGCAAAGTGTGAACAAGGGTTTACCGCTGGAGTTACAAATTTGCCAGGTAGCTGGTCTGTAATGTCTGACAATTAGGTCTACCAGTTCCGAGCATTGATGGACAGGAGGGCACAAGAACCGATAAAGGTTCGACTTGTACGCAGCCCCGAAATGGTGAGAGGGCGAAACTTTATCTGTCCAATTTTCCACATTTATCCACAGCTTAGAAAGGCTCATGGAAAACGAGCCGTCCTTGTACCCAGACAGGTAATTAACCGGTGGTGGTGGGGCTTGCCCACGCTGTACTTTCTTTGGCCGGGATTTTGACTTTTGATCCTGCGGCGTCTCACTCCTGAAAGCACTTGACTGCGGTAAATCTCCCAGTTCGCGCCCTTCGCTGGATTGCGCTGGCATTGGCAACTTTCCTTTGTCCATTCTTTCGAAACAGCAATAATTATGACCTCTGGACATCTACACCAGATTTCGCAGTCACAGGAATAATCTGCACGATTTGGCATGTCTGGGTGCAACAGACCCCCTTTTCTAGATAATGACAGCGTCATTAATGGTGCGCAGGAGGGGGTAGGTCGGTCGGCTAGTGCAGCCGTTATGTTTTTTGGTGGCCGCACAGGAGAACGTCTTGAAAGATGTACCCTGGTTACCGCGCCATGCTTCCTTGATTGCATTTTCCTTGAAGGTTGCGCAATCATTAAATTTGACTTCGAAAGTTGCGCCATGGCTGACGTCACTGCCGCAATCCGGGCACACTGCTCAAGAAAAAACCCCTTTGGTTCGGAAAGCTGGAAAACTGTACATGCTGAAAAGTAAAATGCATAAGGGAAATTTGTACAAGGAAGGGCCCATTGGGCACCTTCAACAACGGTAAATTTTTAAGTGGAACCCGTTAACGGGAATAGGTAGGAGCTGACCCTCCATATCCCGAAGTATGTAAGCGTTGAGCTGGTTCACCCGGGCAATCTGATAAGGGCCCTCCCAGAGGGCATCGAACTTCCCGTGGTTGCCCGGCTTCGCCTTTAATGAGTCCCACTTCAGCACCAGGTCCCCGATTTTAAAAACTCGGGCAATGGTGCCTTTCGCAAACCAGCCTTGAGTGGCTTCAACATGCTTGGTGAAGGCCTGGTATGCTTTCTCTCTGTCTTCTTCCAACTGCAGAAGTTGGCACAGTCTGTCATCCACCAGGTCTCCACTGCTCCTCTCTTCGTCCAACATCCATAGGGCAGGGATTTCGATGTGGGCTGGCTTGACAACCTCTTTAACATAGACAAGCACATAAGGGGACGTTCTGATGGATTTCTTGAATGAAACTCTGTCCGCCCACAGCGCCCGGTTCAGGAGTGAATGCCAAGTCCGCTTGTTCCTGTCAATGGTCCTTCTGATGATCTTCAGGAGGTTCTTGTTAGTAGACTCGGCAAGGTCATTCCCCTGCGGGTAGTAATTAGAAGACATTTTGTGATAAATGCCAAGTTTGCCAGTGTACTCCGTGAGTACAGCGCCTGCGAACCCCGGACCATTGTCCGTTACAATTGACTCTGGAACCCCGAAGCGGGTAATCAGGCTTTCAAGGAACCCGATGACCGTTTCTTGGTCCGCGTTTTTGGTTGGGATCGCCTCTGCCCACCGTGTGAAGTAATCGGTGGCTGTAAGAATAAACTTGTGTCCGGCGAGAGGAATTAGGCGAAATCACCCCAATGAAGTCTAGACCCCATTGTTGGAACGGAGTCTCGGCCTTGAATCGGTTGAAGAGGCGGGCGTGCTTTTCTGTTTCTACAAGCAAACCTCCGGCATTGATCACACTTGGAACAGGTCGCATGAGCGTACGTAAATAGAGTGGGCCAATAGTACCCGGCTCTAATTATTTTCAAGGCCGTAGGCCTTGCCGAATGATGACCTCCGGGCATCCCGGAATGAAAATCTCCGAGGACCCTGGGCTGGTCTGATTTCATGACACACCGCAACAGGATGCCGTCAATATTTTTGAAGTAAAGCCCCTCGGGGCGAAGAGTGTACTTGAGTGCACCTAGCCGAAATCTCCTTCGTTGTGAGGCGTTCAGGTGATCTGGACATCTTCCGGTGCAAAAATATCTCACCAGTTCATCTGTCCAGTCACTCCCCTCCGATAAGGAGTTGGCTAGGTTGATGCTTGTCGCTATGTCCTCCCACTTACAGGCGGAGATGCCAGCTACAGCGCTTCGGGCTAGCTCCTGACACAAGGCTCGGCCTCTGATAAGCTTGGTGGGCCGCACTTCGATGTCGAACTCCTGGATTTTTGCAATCCATCCTGCTCTCTTGTGACCCGGCTCTCCTTGTATGATGAAGCTTCGAACGTCCGAGTGAATCACAAAGACGGTTGTTTTGCTCTGGGAGACAAAATGCCTAAACTTTCGAAGGGATTTCATGACCGCGTGAACCTGCCGCTCTATAAAATTGTACTTTTCTTCATGCGGCTAAATCACTTGGCTCAGGGAACACTATGGGGCGCTCCTCGCCATCGTCTCTCTTCTGAGTTAGGACTGCGGCGTAACTTTCCGGTTCTCCCACCGTGTAGAGGATGAAGTCCTTGGAGTAGTCCGGGTTTATCAACACCGGAGCTTGCGCAATTCGAGCCTTGATTTCCTCGAAGGCTTGCTCTCTCTCATCAGTCCATTCGTAAGTTGTATCTTTTTTCAGCAGTTCGGCCATAGGCTTGAACTGCAGCCCTTTTTTATCAATTGGGGCTGGCAAGCGAAGGAGGGCTTCTGCTCTGTCAGGGTCAATGGCGAGGCCTTTCTCGGAGATGACATGTCCCAGCAGCTTACCCTCTTTTACCACGAAGACAGACTTCTTCGGGTTTATAGAAATGCCGAATTCTCGACACCTCTCAAATATTTGCCGCAGGTGGGAAACATGGTCCCCTCTTTGGTGAGAGAAAACAATCATGTCATCAAGGTAGATGACAATGATCTTATTGAGCAGCTCTCGGAAGGCCAGGTCCATGGCCCTTTGGAATGTGGCACCAGCATTGGCTAAGCCGAAAGGCATGAGCTGATAGGCGAACGTCCCCCATTTGGTGGTGAACGCCGTTTTATGCTGGTCCTCATCCCTGACCCAAATCTGGTTGTAGCCGAAAAATCCATCTAGAAGTGAGAATCTCTGTGCTCCATCAACGATGTGTAGAATTTGATCAATTTGGGGAAGCGGATAGTGGTCCTTGAGGGAAGCTCGATTCGGGTTTCGAAGTCGACACGAGAGACGGATGTCGCCATTCTTCTTCCTCACAGGCACCACATTCGCAACCCAGGATGAATGTTTGATGGGGTAGATGATTTTGGCCTCCAGCATCTGCAAGAGCTCGGCTTTCATCATGGCCTCAATTTTCGGATTTACGGCCCTTCGCTTCTGTCGGAATGGCTTGGCGCCATCCTCTAGCTCAATGGTATCTTGGATTACATTTCCGTCATACCCCTTCAAATCCTCATAGCCCAGGCCACGATGTCGGGGAACTCTCGGCACGATGATCCGATCTGCTCAAGTTCCTCCGAAGTGCGATCTGTCCCGACCTTGATAGTTTTACCAGGTTCAAGTTCCAGGTCGGCATACTGCTTCGGGTCTACTTTGATCCTATGAGATATAGCTTTGTCATTCTGATCAAATAGACTCTCCAATGTAATCAGTCCTTTTGGGACATGATTATTTTTTAACTGTATCAACCCCTCATATTGCTAGTCATCAAGGTCTCTACTCTCGATTGAACCTGCTTCATTCACCAAAATGTGACGATCTCCTCGTCACAATCGAACACCTGCCAGTGGGTGTCCTTAACAGGCACAGAAGGCCTGTAAATAGTGCGAACCGGCTTCGGTTTCTGGACAACATCGTCAGCCGAAACTTACCTGGCTCCAACGAGACGCGGAATGTCGGCGTGTTTGTTTTTCTCACGCTATATCGCCTTGACATTCAACGAGTCAAACGACTCCATCAGGTCCCACACCCGGTTGTGGTACGCCTTGAGATAGTGCTTTTTGGAGGCGCACTTGTTCGTAACCCGGTGACACACCGGCTCTGAATCTCCAAAGATCTGCAGGTGTTTAATCCCCAGCCTCTCCGCCTTTCGCAAACCCAAGCACAGGGCTTCGTACTCCGCCGAGTTGCTAGTGCAACTCCAGGCCAACCTGTAGGTATAGTCCTTCTGGATCCCGGTCGGAGAAACCAGAAGCACCCCTGCACCGACGCCATTTTTGCATCGCGCACCGTCAAAGAAAAGCTTCCACAGCTTCTCAGGTGCAGGTCCCACTTCCTTTTCAGCTGACTTGTCAAGCCTCTCGGGTTGTACAATGGTGTAACAGCCCTGCTCTGTCTCAATTACGGCATTGAAATCCCGCAAAGAGAACTCATCTTCAAGCTATAGCACTTCGAGGGCTTGCTCCATCAGCTCTACCGTCACCAGTTCTTCCTCAGTCAGCTGGACCATGCAATCCGACTCTTCTCCGGGTATCTTCTCTACTAGGAAGGTGGAAGGCTTTTCATTTAAGATTTTCAGTCTCCTTCCTTTGAAGGGCACTTCCATGTGAGAGTAGTCCAGAGACAGGTACCCGCCCAGCTTTGCAGTGAACTCCCGGGAGAGACACATGCCGAAGTAGGGAGCCAGGTCAACAACCACGACCTCTTGGATGACCACGATGTCGAGAGCCTTATGCAGCCGAATAGGGATGTCCTTTATGACACCAAGCTGTCTTGACGGAGGTGTCGTCTAATTGCGACACGCCTTGGCTGCTCCTTGTGTACTCCATCCGATCTCATCGCAGACGGCTTTCGGCATAACAGTCGTGGAAGCACCAGAGTCCACCATACAGTTGTGTACTATGTGCCCTTGCATCTGTAGAGACAGATAGAAGGGAGGCGGTCTGTTCTTCCCAGTGGCTGAGACTATCAGAGGTTGAACCAGGACAACGGGCTGTATCTACTTGCCGTTCTTCATGTTTTTCAGAGATTCTTGCAGCAGATCCACCTGGCCTGGGAGCAGAAGAGCATAGTACATGCTGATTCTAGCGGGTGTTCTTTTCAACTCGTCTACTATGTTGTAGCCCAAGGTGCTAGCTCCTTCTGCTTCTTTTGTCGGCTCATACTTCGTCCGATACTGCTTGGTGGCCTCAACTCTCTGTCTCTTGGTCAGAGACGGGTACTTCAGCCTCTCCTGTGCTTGTTCTTTGGTTTTAGCTGGAGGTTGAGGTACGGGAGCTTTAGCCGAAACTAGAGCTGGAGCCGCTCTAGCTATGGGAGGCTTGGCTGGAATAGGGGTTGCCTTTACCGGAGGAGGCTTGGCTGGAGCTTTGTCTTTGGATGCCTTCTCCTTGGCTGTGTAGGGCCACAGCCGCTTGTATGGTGGCAGCCCACGGGCTGCGCCTTTTCTCTTCGGCATACACCGCAAGGGCTTGGCGGCGTCTGCGATTTTCTTTTCTTCCTTGGCGAGCGGCACTAGATTTTCCTGCGGGAGGGCAAAGTTGGCTTCACCGTCTAGGATCATGTAGAGTTCATCGTCCTCTATGGCGCCGCCGATCAAAGTCCGGATGTAGTCCTTGGTGCAGTGTGCAGTCATCCTCCGAATGCGGGTCATTGCACGTAGTGCACCAGTTAACCTGGTCAGAAGGACCAGGTTGGTCTTCTATAGCAGCATTTCTCGGAGGCGAACGCCTCTGCAGCTGTTGCTCTGGAGGTCTGTCTTTTGTCAGTGCCGGGGGCGGATATGGCCTCCTAGGAGCGAGGTCCATCTGGGCCTGCTTCTTATTCAGAGCGGTCATGTCATTGGACATGGCATGATAACTCGAGGCCAAAGCCCGTACCTCACTGGAGGATTGTATTACGAATGTTATTGTTAGGAGGTGGCAATTGTGCCGGTGGAGGCAATGCGGCTAATGGAGGAGGATTGGAATAAGGTGCGTATTGCGGGGGAGCAGGAAGTGCTGGAAAATGCGGAGGAGGCGGGTGAGGATAATGCAATTGTGGCGGGCCGTAAGAAGTTACGACTGGCGTCGGGTTCCATTGCTGCTGGGGTTGCTGCCTTGATGTGGACGGCGCACCACCAGAAGCTGATGGATACTGGGATCTGGGGAAGTCGAGATGAATGGGTTCCTGTACCCTGGACGGGAGTCTGCCGATGGAAATGATATCCGCTTCAGCTTGTTGGGCAGCATCGTACAAAGCAGGAAACGAGTCTATTCTGGCAATCTTCAGCAGCAGGCATATGTCTAAGTTGAAGGATCTCAGGTAGTAGTGAGCAGCCATGCCGGTTGAAGGCCGAAGTTCACGAGGTACCCGTTTCCAGGATCTCGCAAACCTGATGTTAAAGTCAGACACCTCCTCTTGGGGGTGTCTCTGGATACTTTGGAACTGATGCAGCAAAGAAGTGGGGTCAGCAGACTCGTTGCATCCTTTCACGAGCCTTACGGCGAGTGAGGCCCTACTGTGATAGATCCCTCCGCAGCGATCTCCACTAGTAGAGAAGCTTTCCCCTTAGGGAAAGGGCTAGTAGACGGGTCTTCACACTCTCGTCAGTAATGGAGTGCAATGCGGCCAGGGCAAGGATGTCCTGGATGTGCTCGTACGCCGTCTTGCCGTAGCCGTCGTACGTAGGGATGGACTTTAAGGCAGCAGGGGGCACAGCTTGCTGTCCGACCAGGGCCAAGGGCCTCGTAGAGTCCACCGTCGGGAAGAGATCATCATCATTCTACTGCTGGGCAGCCATTTCTTCTTCTTCTCCTCCGTCGGTTGTATACTCAGTGTCGGTACCTTCCGAGGATGTAGATTCTTCTTCTTCCTCGGTCTCTTCTATTTCGTTCTCAGCTCCTCCGACCTCGGTTCGACTTCTTGGATTTCAGCCTTGGCTTCGTCGACACGAACTTGTTGATCAGCCAGCCTGACAATTTCGCCTCGAGCGTTGATGTCCAGTTCGTAAAAGGCATGCGGGTTTCTCGGATCCCTTGCTCGCCACCTTCTTGTTTGCATGAAGGTGCCAGGACCGGTCTTTCAGACTCAGAGTATATGTTCGTGCAGAGTCACCAGGTGTTCTGATTTTGAACAACAATGAAGCGAACACCGGTGCTTCGATTCTGTTTGGGGGTGGGAAACTTCCTTGGCCCACCGAGTGCTCAGAATGAACTGTCAGCCCGAGTGAAGACGAGCTTGAGATTTTTCAAATGTGGGACTTAGAGTCCCACCGGGCGTGCCAGAGAAACTGTTGGTTACGAATCTGCCATGAGGAAAGGATTTTGTGTTAACGCACCCAGATTCGCCCACCAGATTGAAAGGCCGGAAGGAAGGAATGCCTTCCGTGCCAATCTCCGGAGAAGGCCAGCTTCCTGTGGGGTTTTATGGTTTAAGATGAGAGTGCAGGAAAGAGATAAAAATGCGGAAAGACTTTACAGATGTGATTGGAGTTGGTTGGGGGGAACTAACAGTACAGCGACACATCAATCACCACTACTTACTGCATCATAAATACAAAGCATAACCAGAAACTGCCAAATCTAAGTATACTTTTTATATAAAGAACTGTACGCACAGCTACAATGGTTCCCTAACAAACATTCCCTACAAGGAACTAACAGTACGGCAACGCATCAATCACCACTACGGACAGCAACATGAATACAAAATGTAACCAAGAAATGTCAGATCCAAGTATATGTGTTATGCAGAGAATTTGTACGCACAACTACAATGGTCCCCTAACAGACATTCCCTCCAAGGAACTAACGATGCGGCAACGCATCAATCACCACTACGGACAGCAACATAAACATAACACACAAGCCGAAGGAACTGCTACCTAATTTATTCTATGTATCCTCCGATCAATGGAGTCCAGGAGTACTTGGCCATCAAATGCTGGAGTTCGGAGTTCAGACAACGATGAGCAATGACATAAGAAATATGACAAAAGAGAGGCAACATAAAAAATAAAAGTAGTAGAACAGAGCTAGGTATATACTTTATATTAAGAAGCAGAAGCACAGCTACAATGGTTCCCTAATAGACATTCCCCTTCCACCACTTACAATGAAAATGTGGTGGGTATTTATAGCCTGAGAACCTCCCGTTACATTAATGGGCACAAAGTCCCAGTCAAGTATTAGCTGACAAAAGCAGCCGTGGAACTGCTGATGCTGACCTTTGTCGGGCAGGACTATACCTACAGCATGGTCTCCCTAAAGGTTGTACAGATACGTGGCAGCGCGTTAGGTAGAACTTCTCATCGGCAGGAATGCGGGTAGGCTGAAGCGGTAGAACCTCTAATCAGCTTTAAATGAGGCAGCTGGCATAAGTAGTGCAGCCCATGCTTGTCCTTTTGCTCGGCACGTCTTGGCTCGGATCCCAAAGTTGGACACTTGTCGGATGATCTTGCTTGACACGTGCTTGCCTTGAAAGGCGGTTTATCCAACTCGCCCGGGATCGGAGCGCCATCGGGTTGCGCGAGCAGAAACATGCGCGATCGGGAGGGCCTTCATGCCTTGGGTGCATTTACGAGTTTGTTTCCCTACTGCGCACTTGTCAAAGGGCGCACTCTGACTTCGGCTGCGAAGTCGGGCTGCGCTGCAGTGAAAGCTGATTTCTGCCGTCGCACGGACTTCGCCCTGGAAAGGGGGCGCACTCCGACTTCGCTGCAAAGTCGGGTTGCGCCCCACACTTAGTCATTTTTCCTGCCAGCCTGCTACCAAGTGCGCCCAGAAAGCAGGGCGCACTCCGACTTTGCTGCGAAGTCGGGTTGCGCCCGGAACACTTGTTCTTCGGTTGATTACGTCGCACTGCGCACTTTGCACTCCTGCTGCGCTCCAACTGGAGGGCGCACTCCGACTTCGCTGCGAAGTCGGATTGCGCCCTGACACTTAGCCATTTTTCAGGGCAACTGCTTGTCATTTTTTAGATTTGACTGAGGGGCTCAAAAGAAAGAGGGAAGAATGAGAATGTAGGGAAGAGAGAGAAAAGGGGAGAAGAGGAAGGGGAAAGAGAGGAAGAGGGAAAGGGAAGAGCGAGCACTCTTACAAAAATTGAAAACATTGCACCCCATGCAAAATGTGACAACATTTACGGCGGCTCGCGGGGTGTCGAGCTCGCCTCGGCGCAAAGAATCCATGCCTTCATCCATTGGGTGCGAGAGGAACTTACTTCCCACGCTTCTGCTGCTCTAGCCGTTCTCCTTGCGGCAAGCTGTTCTTCGGATCCACTTCCGATGGCTGCCTCCTCGGATTCGCCTTCCGAATGGTCTCCAACGGCCGGCTCCGCCTCGCGAGATGCGCTTGTATGCGGCTTGGGCTTGGTCCCGGGCTTACGCCGAATGGTCGGCGGTCGGCAACTTCTTCTAATGCTGCGTGGAATGCAGCGACCGCGTGCAAGTCGATGGTGAGGTATCTTTTTCCCAGCTCCTGGAAGTAGGAGCTGATCTTGCAGCACTTGGACACCATCTGGGTGACCTGACTTTCTTGAATTGGCTCGGTCCAGCTATCGATTTCAGCTGTATCTGCCTCAAAGGACAGCCAATTCTTTTTCACTTGCTCATGGGTGAGAAACTCACCATTCTCAACATAGCCGGGCACCCTAGTTCGAGAGAGGCGTGAAGGGGAGCGAGAAAAATGTCTCTTTCATGTTTGAATGCATCCGGCATTCGTCGGCAACCCTCACCTCTTCTGTTTTCTTAAAATATTTATGCAAGGTTACCCTTGCATCTGCCCATTCTGCGGCGAATGAGGACATGGGGGAGAATTGGAGGCCATCGCGCTCGTGTTCTTGAAGTTTTATCGCCAGGTCCAGCCATTGCTTCGCCTGACGTTCGGCCTCCTCTACCACAGGCTTTCCCTAGGCAGAAACTTCTTGGATCCTGGATGCGAAATCCAGGACTGACATGGCTTTACACATGTGGGGCTTGCATCCCTACAGCAGATCAGCCCGCATCTCCTTAACTTTGCTCTTTGAAAAGACCATCGCTTGAGATGCTTTCTCTACAGATTGTGACTACGCTGCTTCAAAGACTCCTGGAGCTGAGAAATCTGCTCCGGGGCTGCCTGCTTTTCCGTTGCGGCTTCTTGCTAAGAAGCGGCCAGCTGGGCTTTTAACTCATCTATTTCTCGTTGCGCCGATTCCAGCTGCTCAGTGGACCTAGACAGGTCCTCTTCAAGCTGTCTTGCTTTGTCCTCCAACCAGAAAAGCTCTTCCTATTCCTCCAGATTTTTGACAAGGAGATTATTCGCTTTACGAAGGATTCCATGAATCTCGTATTGCGGGTGGATATCGTCAAAGCTCTTCTCCTTTCTCTCGGAGCTCGTAGTCCGCCCTGGTCATTTCCCGGAGAGGCTTCTTCACTTTTGGAGTTATCTTTTCTGTTGTGAGCACTCTCCTCTCGAAGTCAAACTTGGTGCGCTTTACCGGGGCGGCAATCTCTTCAGGTCTCCTCCGCTTCAAGTTTTGGAGGAAAGAGATAGGATATTCTACGGCTCTCGTTGCCAGAGGCAAATCGTCCGTGTTATGGAGATCGTCCATGAAGTCCGGTTCCTCCGGCCCTAGGGTTCTGCCGTGACGTCTCTCCTGCGAACGAGGAAATCGGAAGAAGCTGGAAGGACTTTGGAAGGAGCGGCCGCTTTTGAGGGCGGCCGGGGAGCGGAGAGCGGAGCGGTTGATGCTGAAAGGGTTTCAAGCGGGCCGGGACGATGGATGCGGCGGTGAACGCGCGGCTTCGGCACTAACCACGGGTGAAGGGTTTGGGGTTTGACTCGGGGATAGGAAGGCGTTGGGGTCCTGAGCAAGCGGGTCGAAAGAATGTTGGCCGCTAGAAGGCTATGGAGATGGGGAGGAAGATGCGGCCATGGCTTGCTTGGGATTAAGCGGGAGATGGAGTCGGAGTAGGGCCGGATGAGATCGAGAGGGAGCGGGGCGGCGGACGTACTGCGGGCTCCGCTTTGAGCCGATCTTTGGATGAATGTTTGCGGTTCCGGTTCCGACGGTGCGCTCGGGACTATCCAGAGAAACAATCTCTGGAGCGGCTGGACGCGGCTGCGGCTCTGCGACTGATTGCTGCACCGTCAGGCTAGGTCGCCTGACCCTCTCAACTCTCTTCCTCTTTTCCTTTTCTGGAGCAATGGCTGGTTCGGAAGGAGATGAAGTAGGTGCAGCGGGCGCTGATGTTCCCACGGTAAACTTGTACCGGGGTTTGACTTGCAGAAGACCTGCCGCGGCCGGTCCGCTCGGTGGCGTCTTTTGTGCCTGAGGAGTCACCTCGGGCGTTGACTTGACTGATTTTTTCGCCTTTTCGGACGCCACCTTGGAAGCCACAGGCTGCATTGGGTCCACTTGGATGTCTGTTGGGCCCACACTGGCAGTTGTAAAAGTGTACAACTGTTGGGAGGAAGACCCCCCCTTATAACCCTCGAAGGGACCTCGGGGAACGTAATCTCGGAATGCAAAAGGCCGCCAGCTGTCAATGTGTTGGTCATATAGAGCTGAAAAATCATCATCAACGGCCAGATTCCTCGTGATGGATTTATCGTGCTGCATGCGGCACCTCATCTTCCAGCATTCAACAACTTTTTCTTTTGGCCAGTTAAGGCCTGCTAGCTTGGTGATGAGTTTCTTAAATCCCGAGAGAAGAGAACTTGTGGTCCTAGTTTTGCTCGGGGTCATATGCTACCTCCTCGCGATAAAAATCCTGCCACGGAGGCCATGCTTCCATCGAGTCAATCTCCCGGTCGAGGTCAACATGGACCACATCGCATCTGTCTTCGATTATATCCGCCGGGGGCAGATATGTGCAAACTTTCCCCTTATCCCGTATGGGTCGTACTTCCAGTGACTGCGGCGCAGAATCGAGGCCAATGTCAAAGAGCTCCTGCTCGAGATAGACATGTTGTCCTATCTCTAATATTTCGATGTTCGCCCAGGAAAGAGGATATTGAAAGATATGGCCCTTTTTATTTCCCTGGCCGAACTCCTCTTCAACGTAATCCATCTGCCGCGCAACCTCCATCCCAAACTGATGATCCGTGCACCAGTAGGGCAGCAGATGAGGCTTGCCCTTGAATCCGTAGATTCTGACCACAATCCCTAGCGTCAGTCTAAAAACGTCCCGAGCTTGTGATTCAACAAATAGTTCGTCATTTCTGCGGGGGCGAGGGATCTCACCATCGGCGAAGAGCGACATGACCAAGCCCGGAAAGTTGAAGTTGAACTTGTAATAAGACCCTTTCCGGTATAGGTCATCCGTCCATTCATAGACGGGCTGTGGCTCTCCCCTCTCATTTACCTTCTTCGAGTTAGGGATCGGCACTCGGGAGTGCAAGTGATACAAACATAGCCAAGCCAAGAAGGAAGCCGAATCGAAATTCGGTTGATCGCTTTTCAGTAGCTTCACCGAGTGGAGTGAATGGCGTATGCAAGCCGATCCGCCCGATCAAAGAAGATAGGGCACTTCCCACTTTCTGCGCTCTTTGGTTCATAAGATTCTCCGCATAGGAGACATTCACGCAGCGCTAGCTGGTATGGCCGTACCAGCTCGTCAAAGTCGCGACCGAGGACCCACGCCAGGATGGTGTATAGGTATTTACTTTGAAACCTTTCCGGGGGTATGGGGCCGGTTGGCCATTGTCCAGCTGCGAGCGGGGCGTTCAGCTATGAATTGAGGAAATCCCTCATCCTTTTTGTATGCGTAAAGCGTCCCGCTTGCTCGCCAAGATTTATCTTTCTGACAATCGTCTTGGAGTCATACCTGCAACCTTTGGGCGAAGGCCGGCTGGATAGTCTCTTTGCAAAGTGTGAACAAGGGTTTACCGCTGGAGTTACAAATTTGCCAGGTAGCTGGTCTGTAATGTCGACAATTAGGTCTACCGAGTTCCGAGCATTGATGGACGGGAGGGCACAAGAACCGATAAAGGTTCGACTTGTACGCAGACCCGAAATGGTGAGAGGGCGAAACTTTATCTGTCCAATTTTCCACATTTATCCACAGCTTAGAAAGGCTCATGGAAAACGAGCCGTCCTTGTACCCAGACGGGTAATTAACCGGTGGTGATGGGGTTTGCCCACGCTTTACTTTCTTTGGCCGGGATTTTGACTTTTGATCTTGCGGCGTCTCACTCCTGAAAGCACTTGACTGCGGTAAATCTCCCGGTTCGCGCCCTTCGCTGGATTGCGCTGGCATTGGCAACTTTCCTTTGTCCATTCCTTCGAAACAGCAATAATTATGACCTCCGGACATCTACACCAGATTGTGATCACGGGAATAATCTGCACGATTTGGCATGTCCGGGTGCAACGGACCCCCTTTTCTAGATAATGACGGCGTCATTAATGGTGCGCGAGGAGGGGTAGGTCGGTCGGCTAGTGCAGCCGTTATGTTTTTTGGTGGCCGCACAGGAGAACGTCTTGAAAGATGTACCCTGGTTACCGCGCCATGCTTCCTTGATTGCATTTTCCTTGAAGGTTGCGCAATCATTAAATTTGACTTCGAAAGTTGCGCCATGGCTGACGTCACTGCCGCAATCCGGGCACACTGCTCAAGAAAAAACCCCTTTGGTTCGGAAAGCTGGAAAACTGTACATGCTGAAAAGTAAAATGCATAAGGGAAATTTGTACAAGGAAGGGCCCATTGGGCACCTTCAACAGCGGTAAATTTTTAAGTGGAACCCGTTAACGGGAATAGGTAGGAGCTGACCCTCCATATCCCGAAGTATGTAAGCGTTGAGCTGGTTCACCCGGGCAATCTGATAAGGGCCCTCCCAGAGGGCATCGAACTTCCCGTGGTTGCCCGGCTTCGCCTTTAATGAATCCCACTTCGACACCAGGTCCCTGATTTTAAAAACTCGGGCAGTGGTGCCTTTCGCAAACCAGCCTTGAGTGGCTTCAACATGCTTGGTGAAGGCCTGGTATGCTTTCTCTCTGTCTTCTTCCAACTGCAGAAGTTGGCACAGTCTGTCATCCACCGGGTCTCCACTGCTCCTCTCTTCGTCCAACATCCATAGGGCAGGGATTTCGATGTGGGCTGGCTTGACAGCCTCTTTAACATAGACAAGCACATAAGGGGACGTTCTGATGGATTTCTTGAATGAAACTCTGTCCGCCCACAGCGCCCGGTTCAGGAGTGAATGCCAAGTCCGCTTGTTCCTGTCAATGGTCCTTCTGATGATCTTCAGGAGGTTCTTGTTAGTAGACTCGGCAAGGTCATTCCCCTGCGGGTAGTAATTAGAAGACATTTTGTGATAAATGCCAAGTTTGCCAGTGTACTCCGTGAGTACGGCGCTGCGAACCCCGGACCATTGTCCGTTACAATTGACTCCGGAACCCCGAGCGGGTAATCGGGCTTTCAAGGAACCCGATGACCGTTTCTTGGTCCGCGTTTTTGGTTGGGATCGCCTCTGCCCACCGTGTGAAGTAATCGGTGGCTGTAAGAATAAACTTGTGTCCGGCAGAGGAATTAGGCGAAATCACCCCAATGAAGTCTAGACCCCATTGTTGGAACGGAGTCTCGGCTCTGAATCGGTTGAAGAGGCAGGCGTGCTTTTCTGTTTCTACAAGCAAACCTCTGGCATTGATCACACTTGGAACAGGTCGCATGAGCGTACGTAAATAGAGTGGGCCAATAGTACCCGGCTCTAATTATTTTCAAGGCCGTAGGCCTTGCCGAATGATGACCTCCGGGCATCCCGGAATGAAAATCTCCGAGGACCACTGGGCTGGTCCGATTTCATGACACACCGCAACGGGATGCCGTCAATATTTTTGAAGTAAAGCCCCTCGGGGCGAAGAGTGTACTTGAGTGCACCTAGCCGAAATCTCCTTCGTTGTGAGGCGTTCAGGTGATCTGGACATCTTCCGGTGCAAAAATATCTCACCGGTTCATCTGTCCAATCACTCCCCTCCGATAAGGAGTTGGCTAGGTTGATGCTTGTCGCTATGTCCTCCCACTTACAGGCGGAGATGCCAGCTACAGCGCTTCGGGCTAGCTCCTGACACAAGGCTCGGCCTCTGATAAGCTTGGTGGGCCGCACTTCGATGTCGAACTCCTGGATTTTTGCAATCCATCCTGCTCTCTTGTGACCCGGCTCTCCTTGTATGATGAAGCTTCGAACGTCCGAGTGAATCACAAAGACGGTTGTTTTGCTCACGGGAGACAAAATGCCTAAACTTTCGAAGGGATTTCATGACCGCGTGAACTCTGCCGCTCTATAAAATTGTACTTTTCTTCATGCGGCTAAATCACTTGGCTCGGGAACACTATGGGGCGCTCCTCGCCATCGTCTCTCTTCGAGTTAGGAGCTGCGGCGTAACTTTCCGGTTCTCCCACCGTGTAGAGGATGAAGTCCTTGGAGTAGTCCGGGTTTATCAACACCGGAGCTTGCGCAATTCGAGCCTTGATTTCCTCGAAGGCTTGCTCTCTCTCATCAGTCCATTCGTAAGTTGTATCTTTTTTCAGCAGTTCGGCCATAGGCTTGAACTGCAGCCCTTTTTTATCAATTGGGGCTGGCAAGCGAAGGAGGGCTTCTGCTCTGTCAGGGTCAATGGCGAGGCCTTTCTCGGAGATGACATGTCCCGACGACTTACCCTCTTTTACCACGAAGACGGACTTCTTCGGGTTTATAGAAATGCCGAATTCTCGACACCTCTCAAATATTTGCCGCGGGTGGGAAACATGGTCCCCCTCTTTGGTGAGAGAAAACAATCATGTCATCAAGGTAGATGACAATGATCTTATTGAGCGACTCTCGGAAGGCCGGGTCCATGGCCCTTTGGAATGTGGCACCAGCATTGGCTAAGCCGAAAGGCATGAGCCGATAGGCGAACGTCCCCCATTTGGTGGTGAACGCCGTTTTATGCTGGTCCTCATCCCTGACCCAAATCTGGTTGTAGCCGAAAAATCCATCTAGAAATGAGAATCTCTGTGCTCCATCAACGATGTGTAGAATTTGATCAATTTGGGGAAGCGGATAGTGGTCCTTGAGGGAAGCCTGATTCAGGTTTCTGAAGTCGACACAGAGACGGATGTCGCCATTCTTCTTCCTCACAGGCACCACATTCGCAACCCAGGATGAATGTTTGATGGGGTAGATGATTTTGGCCTCCAGCATCTGCAAGAGCTCGGCTTTCATCATGGCCTCAATTTTCGGATTTACGGCCCTGCGCCTCGTCGGAATGGCTTGGCGCCATCCTCTAGCTCAATGGTATCTTTGGATTACATTTACGTCATACCCCTTCAAATCCTCATAGCCCAGGCCACGATGTCGGGGAACTCTCGGCACGGTGATCTGATCTGCTCAAGTTCCTCCGAAGTGCAGTCTGTCCCGACCTTGATAGTTTTACCAGGTTCAAGTTCCAGGTCGGCATACTGCTTCGGGTCTACTTTGATCCTATGAGATATAGCTTTGTCATTTTGATCAAATAGACTCTCCAATGTAATCAGTCCTTTTGGGACATGATTATTTTTAAGCTGTATCAACCCCTCATATTGCTAGTCATCAAGGTCTCTACTCTCGATTGAACCTGCTTCATTCACCAAAATGTGACGATCTCCTCGTCACAATCGAACACCTGCCAGTGGGTGTCCTTAACAGGCACAGAAGGCCTGTAAATAGTGCGAACCGGCTTCGGTTTCTGGACAACATCGTCAGCCGAAACTTACCTGGCTCCAACAGACGCCAGAATGTCAGCGTGTTTGTTTTTCTCACGCGATATCGCCTTGACATTCAACGAGTCAAACGACTCCATCAGGTCCCACACCCGGTTGTGGTACGCCTTGAGATAGTGCTTTTTGGAGGCGCACTTGTTCGTAACCTGGTGACACACCAGCTCTGAATCTCCAAAGATCTGCGGTGTTTAATCCCCGGCCTCTCCGCCTTTCGCAAACCCAAGCACGGGGCTTCGTACTCCGCCGAGTTGCTAGTGCAACTCCGGGGCCAACTCTGTAGGTATAGTCCTTCCGGATCCCGGTCGGAGAAACCGGAAGCACCCCTGCACCGACGCCATTTTTGCATCGCGCACCGTCAAAGAAAAGCTTCCATAGCTTCTCGGGTGCGGGTCCCACTTCCTTTTCAGGTGACTTGTCAAGCCTCTCGGGTTGTACAATGGTGTAACGACCTGCTCTGTCTCAATTACGGCATTGAAATCCCGCAAAGAGAACTCATCTTCAAGCTATAGCACTTCGAGGGCTTGCTCCATCGGCTCTACCGTCACCGGTTCTTCCTCAGTCAAGCTGGACCATGCAATCCGACTCTTCTCCGGGTATCTTCTCTACTAGGAAGGTGGAAGGCTTTTCATTTAAGATTTTCGGTCTCCTTCCTTTGAAGGGCACTTCCATGTGAGAGTAGTCCGAGAGACGGTACCCGCCCAGCTTTGCGGTGAACTCCCGGGAGAGACACATGCCGAAGTAGGGAGCCAGGTCAACAACCACGACCTCTTGGATGACCACGATGTCGAGAGCCTTATGCAGCCGAATAGGGATGTCCTTTATGACACCAAGCTTGTCTTGACGGAGGTGTCGTCTAAGTGCGGCACGCCTTGGCTGCTCCTTGTGTACTCCATCCGATCTCATCGCGAGACGGCTTTCGGCATAACGGTCGTGGAAGCACCGAGTCCACCATACGGTTGTGTACTATGTGCCCTTGCATCCGTAGAGACAGAGATAGAAGGGAGGCGGTCTGTTCTTCCCGGTGGTCGAGACTATCGGAGGTTGAACCGGGACAACGGGCTGTATCTACTTGCCGTTCTTCATGTTTTTCGAGAGATTCTTGCGACGAGATCCACCTGGCCTGGGAGCAGAAGAGCATAGTACATGCTGATTCTAGCGGGTGTTCTTTTCAACTCGTCTACTATGTTGTAGCCCAAGGTGCTAGCTCCTTCTGCTTCTTTTGTCGGCTCATACTTCGTCCGGTACTGCTGGGTGGCCTCAACTCTCTGTCTCTTGGTCAGAGACGGGTACTTCAGCCTCTCCTGTGCTTGTTCTTTGGTTTTAGCTGGAGGTTGAGGTACGGGAGCTTTAGCCGAAACTAGAGCTGGAGCCGCTCTAGCTATGGGAGGCTTGGCTGGAATAGGGGTTGCCTTTACCGGAGTAGGCTTGGTTGGAGCTTTGTCTTTGGATGCCTTCTCCTTGGCTGTGTAGGGCCACAGCCGCTTGTATGGTGGCAGCCCACGGGCTGCGCCTTTTCTCTTCGGCATACACTGCAAGGGCTTGGCGGCGTCTGCGATTTTCTTTTCTTCCTTGGCGAGCGGCACTAGATTTTCCTGCGGGAGGGCAAAGTTGGCTTCACCGTCTAGGATCATGTAGAGTTCATCGTCCTCTATGGCGTGCGCCGATAAAGTCCGGATGTAGTGCTGGTGCAGTGTGCAGTCATCCTCCGAATGCGGGTCATTGCACGTAGTGCACCGGTTAACCTGGTCAGAAGGACCAAGTTGGTCTTCTATAGCAGCATTTCTCGGAGGCGAACGCCTCTGCAGTTGTTGCTCTGGAGGTCTGTCTTTTGTCAGTGTTGGGGGCGGATATGGCCTCCTAGGAGCGAGGTCCATCCGGGCTCGCTTCTTATTCAGAGCGGTCATGTCATTGGACATGGCATGATAACTTGAGGCCAAAGCCCGTACCTCTCTGGAGGATTGTATTCCGAATATTATTGTCAGGAGGTGGCAATTGTGCCGGTGGAGGCAATGCGGCTAATGGAGGAGGATTGGAATAAGGTGCGTACTGCGGGGGAGCGAGGAAGTCTTTGGAAAATGCGGAGGGAGGCGGGTGAGGATAATGCAATTGTGGCGGGCCGTAGAAGTTACGGCGGCGTCGGGTTCCATTCTTCGTTGGGGTTGTTGCCTTGATGTGGACAGCGCACCACCGGAAGGCGATGGATCGCGGGATGCGGGGAAGTCGAGATGAATGGGTTCCTGTACCCTGGACGGGAGTCTGCCGATGGAAATGATGTCAGCTTCAGCTTGTTGGGCAGCATCGTACAAAGCGAGAAACGAGTCTATTCCGGCAATCTTCGACGGCGAGGCATATGTCTAAGTTGAAGGATCTCGGATAGTAGTGAGCAGCCATGCCGGTTGAAGGCCGAAGTTCACGAGGTACCCGTTTCCGGGATCTCGCAAACCTGATGTTAAAGTCGGACACCTCCTCTTGGGGGTGTCTCTGGATACTTTGGGCCCGATGCAACAAAGAAGTGGGGTCGGCGGACTCGTTGCATCCTTTCACGAGCCTTACGGCAGGTGAGGCCCTACCTGTGATAGATCCCTCTGGCAGCGATCTCCACTAGTAGAGAAGCTTTCCCCTTAGGGAAAGGGCCAGCAGACGGGTCTTCACACTCTCGTCAATAATGGAGTGCAATGCGGCCAGGGCAAGGATGTCCTGGATGTGCTCGTACGCCATCTTGCCGTAGCCGTCATACGTAGGGATGGACTTTAAAGCAGCAGGGGGCACAGCTTGCTGTCCGACCAGGGAGCCAAGGGCCTCGTAGAGTCCACCGTCGGGGAAGAGATCATCATCATTCTACTGCTGGGCAGCCATTTCTTCTTCTTCTCCTCCGTCGGTTGTATACTCAGTGTCGGTACCTTCCGAGGATGTAGATTCTTCTTCTTCCTCGGTCTCTTCTATTTCGTTCTCAGCTCCTCCGACCTCGGTTCGACTTCTTGGATTTCAGCCTTGGCTTCGTCGACACGAACTTGTTGATCGGCCCGACCGACAATTTCGCCTCGAGCGTTGATGTCCAGTTCGTAAAAGGCATGCGGATTTCTCGGATCCCTTGCTCGCCACCTTCTTGTTTGCATGAAGGTGCCAGGACCGGTCTTTCAGACTCAGAGTATATGTTCGTGCAGAGTCACCAGGTGTTCTGATTTTGAACAACAATGAAGCGAACACCGGTGCTTCGATTCTGTTTGGGGGTGGGAAACTCCCTTGGCCCACCGAGTGCTCGGAATGAACTGTCATCCCGAGTGAAGACGAGCTTGAGATTTTTCAAATGTTGGACTCAGAGTCCCACCAGGCGTGCCAGAGAAACTGTTGGTTACGAATCTGCCATGAGGAAAGGATTTTGTGTTAACGCACCCAGATTCGCCCACCAGATTGAAAGGCCGGAAGGAAGGAATGCCTTCCGTGCCAATCTCCGGAGAAGGCCAGCTTCCTGTGGGGTTTTATGGTTTAAGATGAGAGTGCAGGAAAGAGATAAAAATGCGGAAAGACTTTACAGATGTGATTGGAGTTGGTTGGGGGGAACTAACGGTACAGCGACACATCAATCACCACTACTTCTTGCATCATAAATACAAAGCATAACCGAAACGCCAAATCTAAGTATACTTTTTATATAAAGAAGCGTACGCACGACTACAATGGTTCCCTAACAAACATTCCCTACAAGGAACTAACGATGCGGCAACGCATCAATCACCACTACGGACAGCAACATGAATACAAAATGTAACCAAGAAATGTCAGATCCAAGTATATGTGTTATGCAGAGAATTTGTACGCACAGCTACAATGGTCCCCTAACAGACATTCCCTCCAAGGAACTAACAGTACGGCAACGCATCAATCACCACTACGGACAGCAACATAAACATAACACACAAACTGAAGGAACTGCTACCTAATTTATTCTATGTATCCTCTGATCAATGAAGTCCGGGAGTACTTGGCCATCAAATGCTTGGAGTTCGAGTTCAGCACAACGATGAGCAATGACATAAGAAATATGACAAAAGAGAGGCGGCATAAAAAATAAAAGTAGTAGAACGAGCTAGGTATATACTTTATATTAAGAAGCAGAAGCACGGCTACAATGGTTCCCTAATAGACATTCCCCTTCCACCACTTACAATGAAAATGTGGTGGGTATTTATAGCTTGAGAACCTCCCGTTACATTAATGGGCACAAAGTCCCAGTCAAGTATTAGGCGACAAAAGCGGCCGTGGAGCTGGCGATGCTTGACCTTTGTCGGGCGGGACTATACCTACGAGCATGGTCTCCCTAAAGGTTGTACGGATACGTGGCGGCGCGTTAGGTAGAACTTCTCATCGGCGAGGAATGCGGGTAGGCTGAAGCGGGTAGAACCTCTAATCAGCTTTAAATGGGGCGGCTGGCATAAGTAGTGCAGCCCATGCTTGTCCTTTTGCTCGGCACGTCTTGGCTCGGATCCCAAAGTTAGACACTTGTCGGATGATAATGCTTGATACATGTTTGCCTTGAAAGGCAGTTTATCCAACTTTGCCCAGGGATCGGAGCGCCATCGGGTTGCGCGAGGCGAAACAGCGCGATCGGGAAGGCCTTCATGCCTTGGGTGCATTTACGAGTTTGTTTCCCTACTGCGCTCCTGTCAAAGGGCGCACTCCGACTTCAGTTGCGAAGTCGGGCTGCGCACGGTGAAAGCTGATTTCTGCCGTCGCACGGACTTCGCCCTGGAAAGGGGGCGCACTCCGACTTCGCTGCAAAGTCGGATTGCGCCCCAGCACTTAGTCATTTTTCCTGCCAGCCTGCTACCAAGTGCGCCCAGAAAGCAGGGCGCACTCCGACTTCGCTGCGAAGTCGGGTTGCGCCCAGAACACTTGTTCTTCTGGTTGATTCTGTCGCACTGCGCACTTTGCACTCCTGCTGCGCTCCAACTGGAGGGCGCACTCCGACTTCAGCTGCGAAGTCGGATTGCGCCCTGACACTTAGCCATTTTTCAGGGCAAGCTCTTTGTCATTTTTAGATTTGACTGAGGGGCTCAAAAGAAAGAGGGAAGAATGAGAATGTAGGGAAGAGAGAGAAAAGGGGAGAAGAGGAAGGGGAAAGAGAGGAAGAGGGAAAGGGAAGAGCAGCACTCTTACAAAAATTGAAAACATTGCACCCCATGCAAAATGTGACAACATTTCTGGCGGCTCGCGGGGTGTCGAGCTCGCCTCGGCGCAAAGAATCCATGCCTTCATCCATTGGGTGCGAGAGGAACTTACTTCCCACCTGCCTGCTGCTCTAGCCGTTCTCCTTGCGGCAAGCTGTTCTTCGGATCCACTTCCGATGGCTGCCTCCTCGGATTCGCCTTCCGAATGGTCTCCAACGGCGGCTACGCCTCGCGGATGCGCTTGTATGCGGCTTGGGCTTGGTCCCGGGCTTACGCCGAATGGTCGGCGGTCGGCAACTTCTTCTAATGCTGCGTGGAATGCAGCGACCGCGTGCAGGTCGATGGTGAGGTATCTTTTCCCCAGCTCCTGGAAGTAGGAGCTGATCTTGCAGCACTTGGACACCATCTGGGTGACCTGACTTTCTTGAATTGGCTCGGTCCAGCTATCGATTTCAGCTGTATCTGCCTCAAAGGACAGCCAATTCTTTTTCACCTGCTCATGGGTGAGAAACTCACCATTCTCAACATAGCCCGGGCACCCTAGTTCGAGAGAGCGTGAAGGGGAGCCAGAAAAATGTCTCTTTCATGTTTGAATGCATCCAGCATTCGTCTGGCAACTCTCACCTCTTCTGTTTTCTTAAAATATTTATGCAAGGTTACCCTTGCATCTGCCCATTCTGCGGCGAATGAGGACATGGGGGAGAATTGGAGGCCATCGCGCTCGTGTTCTTGAAGTTTTATCGCCAGGTCCAGCCATTGCTTCGCCTGACGTTCGGCCTCCTCTACCACAGGCTTTCCCTAGGCGAAACTTCTTGGATCCTGGATGCGAAATCCGGGACCGACATAGCTTTACACATGTGGGGCTTGCATCCCTACGACGGATCAGCCCGCATCTCCTTGGCCTTGCTCTTTGAAAAGACCATCGCTTGTGATGCTTTCTCTGCCAGTTGCGATTGCGCTTGCTTCAAAGACTCCTGGAGCTGAGAAATCTGCTCCGGGGCTGCCTGCTTTTCCGTTGCGGCTTCTTGCTAGAAGCGGCCAGCTGGGCTTTTAACTCATCTATTTCTCGTCTGCGCCGATTCCAGTTGCTCGGTGGACCTAGACGGGTCCTCTTCAAGCTGTCTTGCTTTGTCCTCCAACCAGAAAAGCTCTTCCTATTCCTCCAGATTTTTGACAAGGAGATTATTCGCTTTACGAAGGATTCCATGAATCTCGTATTGCGGGTGGATATCGTCAAAGCTCTTCTCCTTTCTCTGGAGCTCGTAGTCCGCCCTGGTCATTTCCCGGAGAGGCTTCTTCACTTTTGGAGTTATCTTTTACTGTTGTGAGCACTCTCCTCTCGAAGTCAAACTTGGTGCGCTTTACCGGGGCGGCTATCTCTTCGAGTCTCCTCCGCTTCAAGTTTTGGAGGAAAGAGATAGGATATTCTACGGCTCTCGTTGCCAGAGGCAAATCGTCCGTGTTCTGGAGATCGTCCATGAAGTCCGGTTCCCCCAGCCTAGGGTTCTGCTGTGACGTCTCTCCTGCGAACAGGGAAATAGGAAGAAATCGGAAGGACTTTGGAAGGAGCGGCCGCTTTTGAGGGCGACCGGGGAGTGGAGAGCGGAGCGGTTGATGCTGGAAGGGTTTCAAGCGGCTGGGACGATGGATGCAGCGGTGAACGCGCAGCTTCGGCACTAACCACGGGTGAAGGGTTTGGGGTTTGACTCAGGGATAGGAAGGCGTTGGGGTCCTGAGCAAACTGGTCGAAAGAATGTTGGCCGCTAGAAGGCTATGGAGATGGGGAGGAAGATGCGGCCATGGCTTGCTGGGATTAAGCGGGAGATGGAGTCGGAGTAGGGCCAGATGAGATCAGAGGGAGCGGGGCAGCGGACGTACCTGCGGGCTCCGCCTGAGCCGATCTTTGGATGAATGTTTGCGGTTCCGGGTTCGACGGGCGGCTCGGGACTATCCCGGAGAAACAATCTCTGGAGCAGCTGGACGCGGCTGCGGCTCTGCGACTGATTGCTGCATCGTCAGGCTAGGTCGCCTGATCCTCTCAACTCTCTTCCTCTTTTCCTTTTACGGAGCAATGGGCTGGTTCGGAAGGAGATGAAGTAGGTGCGGCGGCGCGATGTTCCCACGGTAAACTTGTACCGGGGTTTGACTTGCGGAAGACACTGCCGCGGCCGGTCCGCTCGGTGGCGTCTTTTGTGCCTGAGGAGTCACCTCGGGCGTTGACTTGACTGATTTTTTCGCCTTTTCGGACGCCACCTTGGAAGCCACAGGCTGCATTGGGTCCACTTGGATGTCTGTTGGGCCCACACTGGCAGTTGTAAAAGTGTACAACTGTTGGGAGGAAGATCCCCCCTTATAACCCTCGAAGGGACCTCGGGGAACGTAATCTCGGAATGCAAAAGGCCGCCAGCTGTCAATGTGCTGGTCATATAGAGCTGAAAAATCATCATCAACGGCCAGATTCCTCGTGATGGATTTATCGTGCTGCATGCGGCACCTCATCTTCCAGCATTCAACAACTTTTTCTTTTGGCCAGTTAAGGCCTGCTAGCTTGGTGATGAGTTTCTTAAATCCCGGAGAAGAGAACTTGTGGTCCTAGTTTTGCTCGGGGTCATATGCTACCTCCTCGCGATAAAAATCCTGCCACGGAGGCCATGCTTCCATCGAGTCAATCTCCCGGTCGAGGTCAACATGGACCACATCGCATCTGTCTTCGATTATATCCGCCGGGGGCAGATATGTGCAAACTTTCCCCTTATCCCGTATGGGTCGTACTTCCAGTGGCTGCGGCGCAGAATCGAGGCCAATGTCAAAGAGCTCCTGCTCGAGATAGACATGTTGTCCTATCTCTAATATTTCGATGTTCGCCCAGGAAAGAGGATATTGAAAGATATGGCCCTTTTTATTTCCCTGGCCGAACTCCTCTTCAACGTAATCCATCTGCCGCGCAACCTCCATCCCAAAGCGATGATCCGTGCACCGGTAGGGCAGCGAGATGAGGCTTGCCCTTGAATCCGTAGATTCGACCACAATCCCTGCGTCGGTCTAAAAACGTCCCGAGCTTGTGATTCAACAAATAGTTCGTCATTTCCTGCGGGGGCGAGGGATCTCACCATCGTTGAAGACTGACATGACCAAGCCCAGAAAGTTGAAGTTGAACTTGTAATAAGACCCTTTCCGGTATAGGTCATCCGTCCATTCATAGACGGGCTGTGGCTCTCCCCTCTCATTTACCTTCTTCAGGTTAGGGATCGGCACTCGGGAGTGCAAGTGATACAAACATAGCCAAGCCAAGAAGGAGCCGAATCGAAATTCGGTTGATCGCTTTTCAGTAGCTTCACCGAGTGGAGTGAATGGCATATGCCAGCCAGTCCGCCCAGTCAAAAAAGATAGGGCACTTCCCACTTTCTAGCGCTCTTCGGTTCATAAGATTCTCCGCATAGGAGACATTCACGCGGCGCTAGGCTGGTACGGCCGTACCAGCTCGTCAAAGTCGCGACCGAGGACCCACGCCAGGATGGTGTATAGGTATTTACTTTGAAACCTTTCCGGGGGTATGGGGCCGGTTGGCCATTGTCCAGTTGCGAGCGGGGCGTTCAGCTCTGAATTGAGGAAATCCCTCATCCTTTTTGTATGCGTAAAGCGTCCCGCTTGCTCGCCAAGATTTATCTTTACGACAATCGTCTTGGAGTCATACTGCAACCTTTGGGCGAAGGCCGGCTGGATAGTCTCTTTGCAAAGTGTGAACAAGGGTTTACCGCTGGAGTTACAAATTTGCCAGGTAGCTGGTCTGTAATGTCTGACAATTAGGTCTACCAGTTCCGAGCATTGATGGACAGGAGGGCACAAGAACCGATAAAGGTTCGACTTGTACGCAGACCCGAAATGGTGAGAGGGCGAAACTTTATCTGTCCAATTTTCCACATTTATCCACAGCTTAGAAAGGCTCATGGAAAACGAGCCGTCCTTGTACCCAGACAGGTAATTAACCGGTGGTGGTGGGGTTTGCCCACGCTTTACTTTCTTTGGCCGGGATTTTGACTTTTGATCTTGCGGAGTCTCACTCCCGAAAGCACTTGATTGCGGTAAATCTCCCGATTCGCGCCCTTGACTGGATTGCGCTGGCATTGGCAACTTTCCTTTGTCCATTCTTTCGAAACAGCAATAATTATGACCTCTGGACATCTACACCAGATTTCGCAGTCACAGGAATAATCTGCACGATTTGGCATGTCTGGGTGCAACAGACCCCCTTTTCTAGATAATGACAGCGTCATTAATGGTGCGCAGGAGGGGGTAGGTCGGTCGGCTAGTGCAGCCGTTATGTTTTTTGGTGGCCGCACAGGAGAACGTCTTGAAAGATGTACCCTGGTTACCGCGCCATGCTTCCTTGATTGCATTTTCCTTGAAGGTTGCGCAATCATTAAATTTGACTTCGAAAGTTGCGCCATGGTGACGTCCATTGCCGCAATCCGGACACTGCTTGCTCAAGAAAAAACCCCTTTGGTTCGGAAAGCTGGAAAAGCTGTACATGCTGAAAAGTAAAATGCATAAGGGAAATTTGTACAAGGAAGGGCCCATTGGGCACCTTCAACAGCGGTAAATTTTTAAGTGGAACCCGTTAACGGGAATAGGTAGGAGCTGACCCTCCATATCCCGAAGTATGTAAGCGTTGAGCTGGTTCACCGGGCAATATGATAAGGGCCCTCCCAGAGGGCATCGAACTTCCCGTGGTTGCCCGGCTTCGCCTTTAATGAGTCCCACTTCAGCACCAGGTCCCCGATTTTAAAAACTCGGGCAGTGGTGCCTTTCGCAAACCAGCCTTGAGTGGCTTCAACATGCTTGGTGAAGGCCTGGTATGCTTTCTCTCTGTCTTCTTCCAACTGCAGAAGTTGGCACAGTCTGTCATCCACCGGGTCTCCACTTGCTCCTCTCTTCGTCCAACATCCATAGGGCAGGGATTTCGATGTGGGCTGGCTTGACAGCCTCTTTAACATAGACAAGCACATAAGGGGACGTTCTGATGGATTTCTTGAATGAAACTCTGTCCGCCCACAGCGCCGGTTCGGGAGTGAATGCCAAGTCCGCTTGTTCTGTCAATGGTCCTTCGATGATCTTCGGGAGGTTCTTGTTAGTAGACTCGGCAAGGTCATTCCCCTGCGGGTAGTAATTAGAAGACATTTTGTGATAAATGCCAAGTTTGCCGGTGTACTCCGTGAGTACGGCGCTCGCGAACCCCGGACCATTGTCCGTTACAATTGACTATGGAACCCCGAAGCGGGTAATCGGGCTTTCAAGGAACCCGATGACCGTTTCTTGGTCCGCGTTTTTGGTTGGGATCGCCTCGCCCACCGTGTGAAGTAATCGGTGGTTGTAAGAATAAACTTGTGTCCGGCAGAGGAATTAGGCGAAATCACCCCAATGAAGTCTAGACCCCATTGTTGGAACGGAGTCTCGGCTCTGAATCGGTTGAAGAGGCAGGCGTGCTTTTCTGTTTCTACAAGCAAACCTCTGGCATTGATCACACTTGGAACAGACTGCATGAGCGTCTGTAAATAGAGTGGGCCAATAGTACCCGGCTCTAATTATTTTCAAGGCCGTAGGCCTGCCGAATGATGACCTCCGGGCATCCCGGAATGAAAATCTCCGAGGACCACTGGGCTGGTCCGATTTCATGACACACCGCAACGAGGATGCCGTCAATATTTTTGAAGTAAAGCCCCTCGGGGCGAAGAGTGTACTTGAGTGCACCTAGCCGAAATCTCCTTCGTTGTGAGGCGTTCGGGTGATCCGGACATCTTCCGGTGCAAAAATATCTCACCGGTTCATCTGTCCGGTCACTCCCCTCCGATAAGGAGTTGGCTAGGTTGATGCTTGTCGCTATGTCCTCCCACTTACAGGCGGAGATGCCAGCTACAGCGCTTCGGGCTAGCTCCTGACACAAGGCTCGGCCTCTGATAAGCTTGGTGGGCCGCACTTCGATGTCGAACTCCTGGATTTTTGCAATCCATCCTGCTCTCTTGTGACCCGGCTCTCCTTGTATGATGAAGCTTCGAACGTCCGAGTGAATCACAAAGACGGTTGTTTTGCTCTGGGAGACAAAATGCCTAAACTTTCGAAGGGATTTCATGACCGCGTGAACCTGCCGCTCTATAAAATTGTACTTTTCTTCATGCGGCTAAATCACTTGGCTCAGGAACACTATGGGGCGCTCCTCGCCATCGTCTCTCTTCTGAGTTAGGACTGCGGCGTAACTTTCCGGTTCTCCCACCGTGTAGAGGATGAAGTCCTTGGAGTAGTCCGGGTTTATCAACACCGGAGCTTGCGCAATTCGAGCCTTGATTTCCTCGAAGGCTTGCTCTCTCTCATCAGTCCATTCGTAAGTTGTATCTTTTTTCAGCGGTTCGGCCATAGGCTTGAGCTGCAGCCCTTTTTATCAATTGGGGCTGGCAAGCGAAGGAGGGCTTACGCTCTGTCGGGGTCAATGGCGAGGCCTTTCTCGGAGATGACATGTCCCGGCGACTTACCCTCTTTTACCACGAAGACGAGACTTCTTCGGGTTTATAGAAATGCCGAATTCTCGACACCTCTCAAATATTTGCCGCGAGTGGGAAACATGGTCCCCTCTTTGGTGAGAGAAAACAATCATGTCATCAAGGTAGATGACAATGATCTTATTGAGCGGCTCTCGGAAGGCCAGGTCCATGGCCCTTTGGAATGTGGCACCGGCATTGGCTAAGCCGAAAGGCATGAGTCGATAGGCGAACGTCCCCCATTTGGTGGTGAACGCCGTTTTATGCTGGTCCTCATCCCTGACCCAAATCTGGTTGTAGCCGAAAAATCCATCTAGAAGTGAGAATCTCTGTGCTCCATCAACGATGTGTAGAATTTGATCAATTTGGGGAAGCGGATAGTGGTCCTTGAGGGAAGCTCGATTCGGGTTTCGAAGTCGACACGAGAGACGGATGTCGCCATTCTTCTTCCTCACGGGCACCACATTCGCAACCCGGGATGAATGTTTGATGGGGTAGATGATTTTGGCCTCCGAGCATCTGCAAGAGCTCGGCTTTCATCATGGCCTCAATTTTCGGATTTACGGCCCTGCGCCTCGTCGGAATGGCTTGGCGCCATCCTCTAGCTCAATGGTATCTTTGGATTACATTTCTGTCATACCCCTTCAAATCCTCATAGCCCAGGCCACGATGTCGGGGAACTCTCGGCACAGTAATCTGATCTGCTCAAGTTCCTCCGAAGTGCAGTCTGTCCCGACCTTGATAGTTTTACCAGGTTCAAGTTCCAGGTCGGCATCGCGCTTCGGGTCTACTTTGATCCTATGAGATATAGCTTTGTCATTACGATCAAATAGACTCTCCAATGTAATCGATCCTTTTGGGACATGATTATTTTTAAGCTGTATCAACCCCTCATATTGCTAGTCATCAAGGTCTCTACTCTCGATTGAACCTGCTTCATTCACCAAAATGTGACGATCTCCTCGTCACAATCGAACACCTGCCGGTGGGTGTCCTTAACGAGCACGAAGGCACGTAAATAGTGCGAACCGGCTTCGGTTTCTGGACAACATCGTCAGCCGAAACTTACCTGGCTCCAACAGACGCCAGAATGTCAGCGTGTTTGTTTTTCTCACGCGATATCGCCTTGACATTCAACGAGTCAAACGACTCCATCAGGTCCCACACCCGGTTGTGGTACGCCTTGAGATAGTGCTTTTTGGAGGCGCACTTGTTCGTAACCTGGTGACACACCAGCTCTGAATCTCCAAAGATCTGCAGGTGTTTAATCCCCAGCCTCTCCGCCTTTCGCAAACCCAAGCACAGGGCTTCGTACTCCGCCGAGTTGCTAGTGCAACTCCGAGGCCAACTCTGTAGGTATAGTCCTTACGGATCCCGGTCGGAGAAACCGGAAGCACCCCTGCACCGACGCCATTTTTGCATCGCGCACCGTCAAAGAAAAGCTTCCATAGCTTCTCGGGTGCGGGTCCCACTTCCTTTTCAGGCTGACTTGTCAAGCCTCTCGGGTTGTACAATGGTGTAACGACCACTGCTCTGTCTCAATTACGGCATTGAAATCCCGCAAAGAGAACTCATCTTCAAGCTATAGCACTTCGAGGGCTTGCTCCATCGGCTCTACCGTCACCGGTTCTTCCTCAGTCCAGTTGGACCATGCAATCCGACTCTTCTCCGGGTATCTTCTCTACTAGGAAGGTGGAAGGCTTTTCATTTAAGATTTTCGGTCTCCTTCCTTTGAAGGGCACTTCCATGTGAGAGTAGTCCGAGAGACAGTACCCGCCCGGCTTTGCGGTGAACTCCCGGGAGAGACACATGCCGAAGTAGGGAGCCAGGTCAACAACCACGACCTCTTGGATGACCACGATGTCGAGAGCCTTATGCAGCCGAATAGGGATGTCCTTTATGACACCAACTGTCTTGACAGAGGTGTCGTCTAATTGCAGCACGCCTTGGCTGCTCCTTGTGTACTCCATCCGATCTCATCGCGAGACGGCTTTCGGCATAACGATCGTGGAAGCACCGAGTCCACCATACAGTTGTGTACTATGTGCCCTTGCATCTGTAGAGACAGATAGAAGGGAGGCGGTCTGTTCTTCCCAGTGGCTGAGACTATCAGAGGTTGAACCAGGACAACGGGCTGTATCTACTTGCCGTTCTTCATGTTTTTCAGAGATTCTTGCGGCGAGATCCACGGCACGGGAGCGAGAAGAGCATCGTACATGCTGATTCTAGCGGGTGTTCTTTTCAACTCGTCTACTATGTTGTAGCCCAAGGTGCTAGCTCCTTCTGCTTCTTTTGTCGGCTCATACTTCGTCCGATACTGTCTGGGTGGCCTCAACTCTCTGTCTCTTGGTCAGAGACGGGTACTTCAACCTCTCCGTGCTTGTTCTTTGGTTTTAGCTGGAGGCTGAGGTACGGGAGCTTTAGCCGAAACTAGAGCTGGAGCCGCTCTAGCTATGGGAGGCTTGGCTGGAATAGGGGTTGCCTTTACCGGAGTAGGCTTGGTTGGAGCTTTGTCTTTGGATGCCTTCTCCTTGGCTGTGTAGGGCCACAGCCGCTTGTATGGTGGCAGCCCACCGGGCTGCGCCTTTTCTCTTCTGGCATACACCTGCAAGGGCTTGGCAGCGTCTGCAGTTTTCTTTTCTTCCTTGGCGAGCGGCACTAGATTTTCCTCTGGGAGGGCAAAGTTGGCTTCACCGTCTAGGATCATGTAGAGTTCATCGTCCTCTATGGCGCCGCCGATAAAGTCTGGATGTAGTGCTTGGTGCAGTGTGCAGTCATCCTCCGAATGCGGGTCATTGCACGTAGTGCACCAATTAACCTGGTCAGAAGGACCGGGTTGGTCTTCTATAGCAGCATTTCTCGGAGGCGAACGCCTCTGCAGTTGTTGCTCTGGAGGTCTGTCTTTTGTCAGCGCCGGGGCGGATATGGCCTCCTAGGAGCGAGGTCCATCTGGGCCTGCTTCTTATTCAGAGCGGTCATGTCATTGGACATGGCATGATAACCTGAGGCCAAAGCCCGTACCTACTGGAGGATTGTATTCTGAATGTTATTGTTAGGAGGTGGCAATTGTGCCGGTGGAGGCAATGCGGCTAATGGAGGAGGATTGGAATAAGGTGCGTATTGCGGGGGAGCAGGAAGTGCTGGAAAATGCGGAGGAGGCGGGTGAGGATAATGCAATTGTGGCGGGCCGTAGAAGTTACGGCGGCGTCGGGTTCCATTCTGCTTGGGGTTGCTGCCTTGATGTGGACGGCGCACCACCGGAAGGCGATGGATCTCGGGATGCGGGGAAGTCGAGATGAATGGGTTCCTGCACCATGGACAGGAGTCTGCCGATGGAAATGATATCCGCTTCAGCTTGTTGGGCAGCATCGTACAAAGCGAGAAACGAGTCTATTACGGCAATCTTCGACGACGAGCATATGTCTAAGTTGAAGGATCTCGGATAGTAGTGAGCAGCCATGCCGGTTGAAGGCCGAAGTTCACGAGGTACCCGTTTCCGAGGATCTCGCAAACCCGATGTTAAAGTCGGACACCTCCTCTTGGGGGTGTCTCTGGATACTTTGGGCCCGATGCAACAAAGAAGTGGGGTCGGCGGACTCGTTGCATCCTTTCACGAGCCTTACGGCGGCTGGGGCCCTCCTGTGATAGATCCCTACGGCGGCGATCTCCACTAGTAGAGAAGCTTTCCCCTTAGGGAAAGGGCCGGCGACGGGTCTTCACACTCTCGTCAATAATGGAGTGCAATGCGGCCCGGGGCAAGGATGTCCTGGATGTGCTCGTACGCCATCTTGCCGTAGCCGTCGTACGTAGGGATGGACTTTAAGGCAGCAGGGGGCACAGCTTGCTGTCCGACCAGGGCCAAGGGCCTCGTAGAGTCCACCGTCGGGAAGAGATCATCATCATTCTACTGCTGGGCAGCCATTTCTTCTTCTTCTCCTCCGTCGGTTGTATACTCAGTGTCGGTACCTTCCGAGGATGTAGATTCTTCTTCTTCCTCGGTCTCTTCTATTTCGTTCTCAGCTCCTCCGACCTCGGTTCGACTTCTTGGATTTCAGCCTTGGCTTCGTCGACACGAACTTGTTGATCGACCCGACCGACAATTTCGCCTCGAGCGTTGATGTCCGGTTCGTAAAAGGCATGCGGGTTTCTCGGATCCCTTGCTCGCCACCTTCTTGTTTGCATGAAGGTGCCGGGACCGGTCTTTCGGACTCGGAGTATATGTTCGTGCGAGTCACCGGGTGTTACGATTTTGAACAACAATGTAGCGAACACCAGTGCTTCGATTCTGTTTGGGGGTGGGAAACTCCCTTGGCCCATCGAGTGCTCGGAATGAGCTGTCATCCCGAGTGAAGACGAGCTTGAGATTTTTCAAATGTGGGACTTAGAGTCCCACCGGGCGTGCCAGAGAAACTGTTGGTTACGAATCTGCCATGAGGAAAGGATTTTGTGTTAACGCACCCAGATTCGCCCACCAGATTGAAAGGCCGGAAGGAAGGAATGCCTTCCGTGCCAATCTCCGGAGAAGGCCGGCTTCCTGTGGGGTTTTATGGTTTAAGATGAGAGTGCAGGAAAGAGATAAAAATGCGGAAAGACTTTACAGATGTGATTGGAGTTGGTTGGGGGGAACTAACAGTACAGCAACACATCAATCACCACTACTTACTGCATCATAAATACAAAGCATAACCTGAAACTGCCAAATCTAAGTATACTTTTTATATAAAGAAGTGTACGCACGACTACAATGGTTCCCTAACAAACATTCCCTACAAGGAACTAACAGTACGGCAACGCATCAATCACCACTACGGACAGCAACATGAATACAAAATGTAACCAAGAAATGTCAGATCCAAGTATATGTGTTATGCAGAGAATTTGTACGCACAGCTACAATGGTCCCCTAACAGACATTCCCTCCAAGGAACTAACGGTACGGCAACGCATCAATCACCACTACGGACAGCAACATAAACATAACACACAACTGAAGGAACTGCTACCTAATTTATTCTATGTATCCTCTGATCTATGAAGTCCGGGAGTACTTGGCCATCAAATGCTGGAGTTCAGAGTTCAGCACAACAATGAGCCATGACACAAGAAATATGACAAAAGAGAGGCGACATAAAAAATAAAAGTAGTAGAACAGAGCTAGGTATATACTTTATATTAAGAAGCAGAAGCACAGCTACAATGGTTCCCTAATAGACATTCCCCTTCCACCACTTACAATGAAAATGTGGTGGGTATTTATAGCCTGAGAACCTCCCGTTACATTAATGGGCACAAAGTCCCAGTCAAGTATTAGCTGACAAAAGCAGCCGTGGAACTGCTGATGCTGACCTTTGTCGGGCAGGACTATACCTACAGCATGGTCTCCCTAAAGGTTGTACAGATACGTGGCGGCGCGTTAGGTAGAACTTCTCATCGGCGAGGAATGCGGGTAGGCTGAAGCGGTAGAACCTCTAATCGGCTTTAAATGAGGCGGTGGCATAAGTAGTGCAGCCCATGCTTGTCCTTTTGCTCGGCACGTCTTGGCTCGGATCCCAAAGTTGGACACTTGTCGGATGATCTTGCTTGACACGTGCTTGCCTTGAAAGGCAGTTTATCCAACTTCGCCCAGGATCAGAGCGCCATCGGGTTGCGCAGGCAGAAAACAGCGCAGTCGGGAAGGCCTTCATGCCTTGGGTGCATTTCTGAGTTTGTTTCCCTACTGCGCACCTGTCAAAGGGCGCACTCCGACTTCGCTGCGAAGTCGGGCTGCGCACAGGTGAAAGCTGATTTCTGCCGTCGTACGGACTTCGCCCTGGAAAGGGGGAGCACTCCAACTTCGCTGCAAAGTCGGATTGCGCCCCAGCACTTAGTCATTTTTCCTGCCAGCCTGCTACCAAGTGCGCCCAGAAAGCAGGGCGCACTCCGACTTCGCTGCGAAGTCGGGTTGCGCCCAGAACACTTGTTCTTCTGGTTGATTCTGTCGCACTGCGCACTTTGCACTCCTGCTGCGCTCCAACTGGAGGGCGCACTCCGACTTCGCTGCGAAGTCGGATTGCGCCCTGACACTTAGCCATTTTTCAGGGCAACTGCTGTCATTTTTGAGATTTGACTGAGGGGCTCAAGAGAAAGAGGGAAGAATGAGAATGTAGGGAAGAGAGAGAAAAGGGGGAGAAGAGGAAGGGGAAAGAGAGGAAGAGGGAAAGGGAAGAGCAGCACTCTTACAAAAATTGAAAACATTGCACCCCATGCAAAATGTGACAACATTTCTGGCGGCTCGCGGGGTGTCGAGCTCGCCTCGGCGCAAAGAATCCATGCCTTCATCCATTGGGTGCGAGAGGAACTTACTTCCCACGCTTCTGCTGCTCTAGCCGTTCTCCTTGCGGCAAGCTGTTCTTGAGATCCACTTCCGGTGGTCGCCTCCTCGGATTCGCCTTCCGAATGGTCTCCAACGGCGGCTACGCCTCGCGGATGCGCTTGTATGCGGCTTGGGCTTGGCCCCAGGCTTACGCTTCCAATGGTCGACGGTCAGCAACTTCTTCTAATGCTGTGTGGAATACGGCGACCGCGTGCAGGTCGATGGTGAGGTATCTTTTTCCCAGCTCCCGGAAGTAGGAGCTGATCTTGCAGCACTTGGACACCATCTGGGTGACCTGACTTTCTTGAATTGGCTCGGTCCAGCTATCGATTTCAGTTGTATCTGCCTCAAAGGACAGCCAATTCTTTTTCACCTGCTCATGGGTGAGAAACTCACCATTCTCAACATAGCCCGGGCACCCTAGTTCAGAGAGAGCGTGAAGGGGAGCCGGAAAAATGTCTCTTTCATGTTTGAATGCATCCGACATTCGTTCGGCAACTCTCACCTCTTACGTTTTCTTAAAATATTTATGCAAGGTTACCCTTGCATCTGCCCATTCTGCGGCGAATGAGGACATGGGGGAGAATTGGAGGCCATCGCGCTCGTGTTCTTGAAGTTTTATCGCCAGGTCCAGCCATTGCTTCGCCTAGCGTTCGGCCTCCTCTACCACGAGGCTTTCCCTAGGCGGAAACTTCTTGGATCCTGGATGCGAAATCCGGGACTGACATGGCTTTACACATGTGGGGCTTGCATCCCTACAGCAGATCAGCCCGCATCTCCTTAACTTTGCTCTTTGAAAAGACCATCGCTTGAGATGCTTTCTCTGCAGATTGCGACTGCGCCTGCTTCAAAGACTCCTGGAGCTGAGAAATCTGCTCCAGGGCTGCCTGCTTTTCCGTTGCGGCTTCTTGCTAAGAAGCGGCCAGCTGGGCTTTTAACTCATCTATTTCTCGCTGCGCCGATTCCAGCTGCTCAGTGGACCTAGACAGGTCCTCTTCAAGCTGCCTTGCTTTGTCCTCCAACCCGGAAAAGCTCTTCCTATTCCTCCGGATTTTTGACAAGGAGATTATCCGCTTTACGAAGGATTCCATGAATCTCGTATTGCGGGTGGATATCGTCAAAGCTCTTCTCCTTTCTCTGGAGCTCGTAGTCCGCCCTGGTCATTTCCCGGAGAGGCTTCTTCACTTTTGGAGTTATCTTTTCTGTCGTGAGCACTCTCCTCTCGAAGTCAAACTTGGTGCGCTTTACGGGGGCGGCAATCTCTTCAAGTCTCCTCCGCTTCAAGTTTTGGAGGAAAGAGATAGGATATTCTACGGCTCTCGTTGCCGGAGGCAAATCGTCCGTGTTCGGAGATCGTCCATGAAGTCCGGTTCCTCCGGCCCTAGGGTTCTGCTGCGACGTCTCTCCTGCGAACGGGGGAAATCGGAAGAAGCTGGAAGGACTTTGGAAGGAACGGCCGCATTTGAGGGCGGCCGGGGAGCGGAGAGCGGAGCGGTTGATGCTTGGAAGGGTTTCAAGCGGGCTGGGACGATGGATGCAGCGGTGAACGCGCAGCTTCAGCACTAACCACAGGTGAAGGGTTTGGGGTTTGACTCAGGGATAGGAAGGCGTTGGGGTCCTGAGCAAACTGGTCGAAAGAATGTTGGCCGCTAGAAGGCTATGGAGATGGGGAGGAAGATGCGGCCATAGCTTGCTCGGGATTAAGCGGGAGATGGAGTCGGAGTAGGGCCGGATGAGATCGAGAGGGAGCGGGGCAGCGGACGTACTGCGGGCTCCGCTTGAGCCGATCTTTGGATGAATGTTTGCGGTTACGGTTTCGACGGGCGGCTCGGGACTATCCGGAGAAACAATCTCTGGAGCGGTCGGACGCGGGCTGCGGCTCTGCGGCGATTGCTTGCACCGTCGAGGCTAGGTCGCTCGACCCTCTCAACTCTCTTCCTCTTTTCCTTTTACGGAGCAATGGGTGGTTCAGGAAGGAGATGAAGTAGGTGCGGCGGGCGCGATGTTCCCACGGTAAACTTGTACCGGGGTTTGACTTGCGGAAGACACTGCCGCGGCCGGTCCGCTCGGTGGCGTCTTTTGTGCACGAGGAGTCACCTCGGGCGTTGACTTGACTGATTTTTCGCCTTTTCGGACGCCACCTTGGAAGCCACAGGCTGCATTGGGTCCACTTGGATGTCTGTTGGGCCCACACTGGCAGTTGTAAAAGTGTACAACTGTTGGGAGGAAGATCCCCCCTTATAACCCTCGAAGGGACCTCGGGGAACGTAATCTCGGAATGCAAAAGGCCGCCAGCTGTCAATGTGCTGGTCATATAGAGCTGAAAAATCATCATCAACGGCCAGATTCCTCCTGATGGATTTATCGTGCTGCATGCGGCACCTCATCTTCCGACATTCAACAACTTTTTCTTTTGGCCAGTTAAGGCCTGCTAGCTTGGTGATGAGTTTCTTAAATCCCGGAGAAGAGAACTTGTGGTCCTAGTTTCGCTCGGGGTCATAAAACTCCTGCCACGGAGGCCATGCTTCCATCGAGTCAATCTCCCAGTCGAGGTCAACATGGACCACATCGCATCTGTCTTCGATTATATCCGCCGGGGGCAGATATGTGCAAACTTTCCCCTTATCCCGTATGGGTCGTACTTCCAGCGGCTGCGGCAGCAGAATCAGGCCAATGTCAAAGAGCTCCTGCTCGAGATAGACATGTTGTCCTATCTCTAATATTTCGATGTTCGCCCAGGAAAGAGGATATTGAAAGATATGGCCCTTTTTATTTCCCTGGCCGAACTCCTCTTCAACGTAATCCATCTGCCGCGCAACCTCCATCCCAAAGCGATGATCCGTGCACCGGTAGGGCAGCGGATGAGGCTTGCCCTTGAATCCGTAGATTCGACCACAATCCCTACGTCGGTCTAAAAACGTCCCGAGCTTGTGATTCAACAAATAGTTCGTCATTTCTGCGGGGGGCGAGGGATCTCACCATCGTTGAAGACTGACATGACCAAGCCCAGAAAGTTGAAGTTGAACTTGTAATAAGACCCTTTCCGGTATAGGTCATCCGTCCATTCATAGACGGGCTGTGGCTCTCCCCTCTCATTTACCTTCTTCAGGTTAGGGATCGGCACTCGGGAGTGCAAGTGATACAAACATAGCCAAGCCAAGAAGGAACTGAATCGAAATTCAGTTGACTGCTTTTTCTGTAGCTTCACCAGGCTGGAGTGAATGGCGTATGCAAGCCTGTCCGCCCAGTCAAAGAAGATAGGGCACTTCCCACTTTTCTGCGCTACTGGTTCATAAGATTCTCCGCATAGGAGACATTCTGCCAGCGCTAGCTGGTATGGCCGTACCAGCTCGTCAGAGTCGCGACCGAGGACCCACGCCAGGATGGTGTATAGGTATTTACTCTGAAACCTTTCCAGGGGTATGGGGCCGGTTGGCCATTGTCCAGTTGCGAGCGGGGCGTTCAGCTCTGAATTGAGGAAATCCCTCATCCTTTTTGTGTGCGTAAAGCGTCCCGCTTGCTCGCCAAGATTTATCTTTCTGACAATCGTCTTGGAGTCATACTGCAACCTTTGGGCGAAGGCCGGCTGGATAGTCTCTTTGCAAAGTGTGAACAAGGGTTTACCGCTGGAGTTACAAATTTGCCAGGTAGCTGGTCTGTAATGTCTGACAATTAGGTCTACCAGTTCCGAGCATTGATGGACAGGAGGGCACAAGAACCGATAAAGGTTCGACTTGTACGCAGACCCGAAATGGTGAGAGGGCGAAACTTTATCTGTCCAATTTTCCACATTTATCCACAGCTTAGAAAGGCTCATGGAAAACGAGCCGTCCTTGTACCCAGACAGGTAATTAACCGGTGGTGGTGGGGCTTGCCCACGCTTTACTTTCTTTGGCCGGGATTTTGACTTTTGATCCTGCGGCGTCTCACTCCTGAAAGCACTTGACTGCGGTAAATCTCCCAGTTCGCGCCCTTCGCTGGATTGCGCTGGCATTGGCAACTTTCCTTTGTCCATTCTTTCGAAACAGCAATAATTACGACTTCTGGACGTCTGCACCAGATTTCGCAGTCACAGGAATAATCTGCACGATTTGGCATGTCTGGGTGCAACAGACCCCCTTTTCTAGATAATGACAGCGTCATTAATGGTGCGCAGGAGGGGGTAGGTCGGTCGGCTAGTGCAGCCGTTATGTTTTTTGGTGGCCGCACAGGAGAACGTCTTGAAAGATGTACCCTGGTTACCGCGCCATGCTTCCTTGATTGCATTTTCCTTGAAGGTTGCGCAATCATTAAATTTGACTTCGAAAGTTGCGCCATGGCTGACGTCACTGCCGCAATCCGGGCACTGCTTGCTCAAGAAAAAACCCCTTTGGTTCGGAAAGGCTGGAAAAGCTGTACATGCTGAAAAGTAAAATGCATAAGGGAAATTTGTACAAGGAAGGGCCCATTGGGCACCTTCAACAACGGTAAATTTTTAAGTGGAACCCGTTAACGGGAATAGGTAGGAGCCGACCCTCCATATCCCGAAGTATGTAAGCGTTGAGCTGGTTCACCGGGCAATCGATAAGGGCCCTCCCGGGAGGGCATCGAACTTCCCGTGGTTGCCGGCTTCGCCTTTAATGAGTCCCACTTCGACACCGGGTCCCCGATTTTAAAAACTCGGGCAGTGGTGCCTTTCGCAAACCAGCCTTGAGTGGCTTCAACATGCTTGGTGAAGGCCTGGTATGCTTTCTCTCTGTCTTCTTCCAACTGTAGGAGTTGGCACAGTCTGTCATCCACCGGGTCTCCACTGCTCCTGTCTTCGTCCAACATCCATAGGGCAGGGATTTCGATGTGGGCTGGCTTGACAACCTCTTTAACATAGACAAGCACATAAGGGGACGTTCGATGGATTTCTTGAATGAAACTCCGTCCGCCCACGGCGCCGGTTCGGAGTGAATGCCAAGTCCGCTTGTTCCTGTCAATGGTCCTTCTGATGATCTTCAGGAGGTTCTTGTTAGTAGACTCGGCAAGGTCATTCCCCTGCGGGTAGTAATTAGAAGACATTTTGTGATAAATGCCAAGTTTGCCAGTGTACTCCGTGAGTACGGCGCTCGCGAACCCCGGACCATTGTCCGTTACAATTGACTCTGGAACCCCGAAGCGGGTAATCAGGCTTTCAAGGAACCCGATGACCGTTTCTTGGTCCGCGTTTTTGGTTGGGATCGCCTCTGCCCACCGTGTGAAGTAATCGGTGCTTGTAAGAATAAACTTGTGTCCGGCAGAGGAATTAGGCGAAATCACCCCAATGAAGTCTAGACCCCATTGTTGGAACGGAGTCTCGGCCTGAATCGGTTGAAGAGGCAGGCGTGCTTTTCTGTTTCTACAAGCAAACCTCTGGCATTGATCACACTTGGAACAGACTGCATGAGCGTCTGTAAATAGAGTGGGCCAATAGTACCCGGCTCTAATTATTTTCAAGGCCGTAGGCCTTGCCGAATGATGACCTCCAGGCATCCCGGAATGAAAATCTCCGAGGACCCTGGGCTGGTCTGATTTCATGACACACCGCAACAGGATGCCGTCAATATTTTTGAAGTAAAGCCCCTCGGGGCGAAGAGTGTACTTGAGTGCACCTAGCCGAAATCTCCTTCGTTGTGAGGCGTTCGGGTGATCCGGACATCTTCCGGTGCAAAAATATCTCACCGGTTCATCTGTCCGGTCACTCCCCTCCGATAAGGAGTTGGCTAGGTTGATGCTTGTCGCTATGTCCTCCCACTTACGAGGCGGAGATGCCGGCTACGGCGCTTCGGGCTGGCTCCTGACACAAGGCTCGGCCTCTGATAAGCTTGGTGGGCCGCACTTCGATGTCGAACTCCTGGATTTTTGCAATCCATCCTGCTCTCTTGTGACCCGGCTCTCCTTGTATGATGAAGCTTCGAACGTCCGAGTGAATCACAAAGACGGTTGTTTTGCTCTGGGAGACAAAATGCCTAAACTTTCGAAGGGATTTCATGACCGCGTGAACCTGCCGCTCTATAAAATTGTACTTTTCTTCATGCGGCTAAATCACTTGGCTCAGGAACACTATGGGGCGCTCCTCGCCATCGTCTCTCTTCTGAGTTAGGACTGCGGCGTAACTTTCCGGTTCTCCCACCGTGTAGAGGATGAAGTCCTTGGAGTAGTCCGGGTTTATCAACACCGGAGCTTGCGCAATTCGAGCCTTGATTTCCTCGAAGGCTTGCTCTCTCTCATCAGTCCATTCGTAAGTTGTATCTTTTTTCAGCAGTTCGGCCATAGGCTTGAACTGCAGCCCTTTTTTATCAATTGGGGCTGGCAAGCGAAGGAGGGCTTCTGCTCTGTCAGGGTCAATGGCGAGGCCTTTCTCGGAGATGACATGTCCCAGCAGCTTACCCTCTTTTACCACGAAGACAGGACTTCTTCGGGTTTATAGAAATGCCGAATTCTCGACACCTCTCAAATATTTGCCGCGGGTGGGAAACATGGTCCCCTCTTTGGTGAGAGAAAACAATCATGTCATCAAGGTAGATGACAATGATCTTATTGAGCGAGCTCTCGGAAGGCCGGGTCCATGGCCCTTTGGAATGTGGCACCGGCATTGGCTAAGCCGAAAGGCATGAGTCGATAGGCGAACGTCCCCCATTTGGTGGTGAACGCCGTTTTATGTTGGTCCTCATCCACGACCCAAATCTGGTTGTAGCCGAAAAATCCATCTAGAAGTGAGAATCTCTGTGCTCCATCAACGATGTGTAGAATTTGATCAATTTGGGGAAGCGGATAGTGGTCCTTGAGGGAAGCCTGATTCAGGTTTCTGAAGTCGACACAGAGACGGATGTCGCCATTCTTCTTCCTCACAGGCACCACATTCGCAACCCAGGATGAATGTTTGATGGGGTAGATGATTTTGGCCTCCAGCATCTGCAAGAGCTCGGCTTTCATCATGGCCTCAATTTTCGGATTTACGGCCCTCTGCTTCTGTCGGAATGGCTTGGCGCCATCCTCTAGCTCAATGGTATGCTGGATTACATTTCTGTCATACCCCTTCAAATCCTCATAGCCCAGGCCACGATGTCGGGGAACTCTCGGCACGATGATCCGATCTGCTCAAGTTCCTCCGAAGTGCGGTCTGTCCCGACCTTGATAGTTTTACCGGGTTCAAGTTCCAGGTCGGCATATTGCTTCGGGTCTACTTTGATCCTATGAGATATAGCTCTGTCATTCTGATCAAATAGACTCTCCAATGTAATCGATCCTTTTGGGACATGATTATTTTTAAGCTGTATCAACCCCTCATATTGCTAGTCATCAAGGTCTCTACTCTCGATTGAACCTGCTTCATTCACCAAAATGTGACGATCTCCTCGTCACAATCGAACACCTGCCCGGTGGGTGTCCTTAACGAGCACGAAGGCACGTAAATAGTGCGAACCGGCTTCGGTTTCGGACAACATCGTCGGACGAAACTTACCGGCTCCAACAGACGCCAGAATGTCAGCGTGTTTGTTTTTCTCACGCGATATCGCCTTGACATTCAACGAGTCAAACGACTCCATCAGGTCCCACACCCGGTTGTGGTACGCCTTGAGATAGTGCTTTTTGGAGGCGCACTTGTTCGTAACCTGGTGACACACCAGCTCTGAATCTCCAAAGATCTGCAGGTGTTTAATCCCCGACCTCTCCGCCTTTCGCAAACCCAAGCACAGGGCTTCGTACTCCGCCGAGTTGTTAGTGCAACTCCAGGCCAACCTGTAGGTATAGTCCTTCTGGATCCCGGTCGGAGAAACCAGAAGCACCCCTGCACCGACGCCATTTTTGCATCGCGCGCCGTCAAAGAAAAGCTTCCACAGCTTCTTAGGTGCAGGTCCCACTTCCTTTTCAGCTGACTTGTCAAGCCTCTCGGGTTGTACAATGGTGTAACGACCTCTGCTCTGTCTCAATTACGGCATTGAAATCCCGCAAAGAGAACTCATCTTCAAGCTATAGCACTTCGAGGGCTTGCTCCATCAGCTCTACCGTCACCGGTTCTTCCTCCGTCAGCTGGACCATGCAATCCGACTCTTCTCCGGGTATCTTCTCTACTAGGAAGGTGGAAGGCTTTTCATTTAAGATTTTCAGTCTCCTTCCTTTGAAGGGCACTTCCATGTGAGAGTAGTCCAGAGACAGGTACCCGCCCAGCTTTGCAGTGAACTCCCGGGAGAGACACATGCCGAAGTAGGGAGCCGGGTCAACAACTACGACCTCTTGGATGACCACGATGTCGAGAGCCTTATGCAGCCGAATAGGGATGTCCTTTATGACACCAACTGTCTTGACAGAGGTGTCGTCTAATTGCAGCACGCCTTGGCTGCTCCTTGTGTACTCCATCCGATCTCATCGCAGACGGCTTTCGGCATAACAGTCGTGGAAGCACCAGAGTCCACCATACAGTTGTGTACTATGTGCCCTTGCATCTGTAGAGACAGATAGAAGGGAGGCGGTCTGTTCTTCCCAGTGGCTGAGACTATCAGAGGTTGAACCAGGACAACGGGCTGTATCTACTTGCCGTTCTTCATGTTTTTCAGAGATTCTTGCGACGAGATCCACCTGGCCTGGGAGCAGAAGAGCATAGTACATGCTGATTCTAGCGGGTGTTCTTTTCAACTCGTCTACTATGTTGTAGCCCAAGGTGCTAGCTCCTTCTGCTTCTTTTGTCGGCTCATACTTCGTCCGGTACTGCTGGGTGGCCTCAACTCTCTGTCTCTTGGTCAGAGACGGGTACTCGACCTCTCTTGTGCTTGTTCTTTGGTTTTAGCTGGAGGCTGAGGTACGGGAGCTTTAGCCGAAACTAGAGCTGGAGCCGCCCTAGCTATGGGAGGCTTGGCTGGAATAGGGGTTGCCTTTACCGGAGGAGGCTTGGCTGGAGCTTTGTCTTTGGATGCCTTCTCCTTGGCTGTGTAGGGCCACAGCCGCTTGTATGGTGGCAGCCCACCGGGCTGCGCCTTTTCTCTTCTGGCATACACCTGCAAGGGCTTGGCAGCGTCTGCAGTTTTCTTTTCTTCCTTGGCGAGCGGCACTAGATTTTCCTCTGGGAGGGCAAAGTTGGCTTCACCGTCTAGGATCATGTAGAGTTCATCGTCCTCTATGGCGCTGCCAGCCAAAGTCTGGATGTAGTGCTGGTGCAGTGTGCAGTCATCCTCCGAATGCGGGTCATTGCACGTAGTGCACCAGTTAACCTGGTCGGAAGGACCAGGTTGGTCTTCTATAGCAGCATTTCTCGGAGGCGAACGCCTCTGCAGCTGTTGCTCTGGAGGTCTGTCTTTTGTCAGTGCCGGGGGCGGATATGGCCTCCTAGGAGCGAGGTCCATCTGGGCCTGCTTCTTATTCAGAGCGGTCATGTCATTGGACATGGCATGATAACCTGAGGCCAAAGCCCGTACCTCTCTGGAGGATTGTATTTTGAATGTTATTGTCAGGAGGTGGCAATTGTGCCGGTGGAGGCAATGCGGCTAATGGAGGAGGATTGGAATAAGGTGCGTATTGCGGGGGAGCAGGAAGTGCTGGAAAATGCGGAGGAGGCGGGTGAGGATAATGCAATTGTGGCGGGCCGTAAGAAGTTACGGTCGGCGTCGGGTTCCATTCTTCTTTGGGGTTCTCTGCCTTGATGTGGACGGCGCACCACCAGAAGCGATGGATACTGGGATCTGGGGAAGTCGAGATGAATGGGTTCCTGCACCCTGGACGGGAGTCTGCCGATGGAAATGATATCCGCTTCAGCTTGTTGGGCAGCATCGTACAGAGCGAGAAACGAGTCTATTTTGGCAATCTTCGAGCGACGGGCATATGTCTAAGTTGAAGGATCTCGGATAGTAGTGAGCAGCCATGCCGGTTGAAGGCCGAAGTTCACGAGGTACCCGTTTCCAGGATCTCGCAATCCTGATGTTAAAGTCAGACACCTCCTCTTGGGGGTGTCTCCGGATACTTTGGGACCGATGCAACAAAGAAGTGGGGTCGGCAGACTCGTTGCATCCTTTCACGAGCCTTCTGGCGAGCTGGGGCCACCCTGTGATAGATCCCTCTGGCAGCGATCTCCACTAGTAGAGAAGCTTTCCCCTTAGGGAAAGGGCCAGCAGACGGGTCTTCACACTCTCGTCAGTAATGGAGTGCAATGCGGCCAGGGCAAGGATGTCCTGGATGTGCTCGTACGCCATCTTGCCGTAGCCGTCGTACGTAGGGATGGACTTTAAGGCAGCAGGGGGCACAACTTGCTGTCCGACCAGGGCCAAGGGCCTCGTAGAGTCCACCGTCGGGAAGAGATCATCATCATTCTACTGCTGGGCAGCCATTTCTTCTTCTTCTCCTCCGTCGGTTGTATACTCGGTGTCGGTACCTTCCGAGGATGTAGATTCTTCTTCTTCCTCGGTCTCTTCTATTTCGTTCTCAGCTCCTCCGACCTCGGTTCGACTTCTTGGATTTCAGCCTTGGCTTCGTCGACACGAACTTGTTGATCGGCCCGACCGACAATTTCGCCTCGAGCGTTGATGTCCAGTTCGTAAAAGGCATGCGGGTTTCTCGGATCCCTTGCTCGCCGCCTTCTTGTTTGCATGAAGGTGCCAGGACCGGTCTTTCAGACTCAGAGTATATGTTCGTGCAGAGTCACCAGGTGTTCTGATTTTGAACAACAATGAAGCGAACACCGGTGCTTCGATTCTGTTTGGGGGTGGGAAACTTCCTTGGCCCACCGAGTGCTCGGAATGAACTGTCATCCCGAGTGAAGACGAGCTTGAGATTTTTCAAATGTGGGACTTAGAGTCCCACCGGGCGTGCCAGAGAAACTGTTGGTTACGAATCTGCCATGAGGAAAGGATTTTGTGTTAACGCACCCAGATTCGCCCACCAAGTTGAAAGGCCGGAAGGAAGGAATGCCTTCCGTGCCAATCTCCGGAGAAGGTCAGCTTCTGTGGGGTTTTATGGTTTAAGATGAGAGTGCAGGAAAGAGATAAAAATGCGGAAAGACTTTACAGATGTGATTGGAGTTGGTTGGGGGGAACTAACAGTACAGCAACACATCAATCACCACTACTTACTGCATCATAAATACAAAGCATAACCAGAAACTGCCAAATCTAAGTATACTTTTTATATAAAGAAGTGTACGCACAGCTACAATGGTTCCCTAACAGACATTCCCTACAAGGAACTAACAGTACGGCAACGCATCAATCACCACTACGGACAGCAACATGAATACAAAATGTAACCAAGAAATGTCAGATCCAAGTATATGTGTTATGCAGAGAATTTGTACGCACAGCTACAATGGTCCCCTAACAGACATTCCCTCCAAGGAACTAACAGTACGGCAACGCATCAATCACCACTATGAACAACAACATAAACATAACACACAACTGAAGGAACTGCTACCTAATTTATTCTATGTATCCTTTGATCAATGGAGTCCAGGAGTACTTGGCCATCAAATGCTGGAGTTCAGAGTTCAGCACAACAGCGAGCAATGACACAAGAAATATGACAAAAGAGAGGCAGCATAAAAAATAATAGTAGAACAGAGCCAGGTATATACTTTATATTAAGAAGCAGAAGCACAGCTACAATGGTTCCCTAACAGACATTCCCCTTCCACCACTTACAATGAAAATGTGTGGGTATTTATAGCCTGAGAACCTCCCATTACATTAATGGGCACAAAGTCCCAGTCAAGTATTAGCTGACAAAAGCAGCCGTGGAACTGCTGATGCTGACCTTTGTCGGGCGAGGACTATACCTGCAGCATGGTCTCCCTGAAGGTTGTACAGATACGTGGCAGCGCGTTAGGTAGAACTTCTCATCGGCAGGAATGCGGGTAGCTGAAGCAGGTAGAACCTCCAATCAGCTTTAAATGAGGCGAGTGGCATAAGTAGTGCAGCCCATGCTTGTCCTTTTGCTCGGCACATCTTGGCTCAGATCCCAATGTTGGACACTTGTCGGATGATGCTGCTTGACACGTGCTTGCCTTGAAAGGCAGTTTATCCAACTTCGCCCAGGATCAGAGCGCCATCGGGTTGCGCGAGCGAAAACAGCGCAGTCGGGAAGGCCTTCATGCCTTGGGTGCATTTCCGAGTTTGTTTCCCTACTGCGCACTTGTCAAAGGCGCACTCCGACTTCGCTGCGAAGTCGGGCTGCGCACAGGTGAAAGCTGATTTCTGCCGCCGTACGGACTTCGCCCTGGAAAGGGAGCGCACTCCGACTTCGCTGCGAAGTCGGGCTGCGCACAGGTGAAAGTTGATTTCTGCCGCCGTACGGACTTCGCTCTGGAAAGGGAGCGCACTCCAACTTCGCTGCGAAGTCGGATTGCACCCCAGCACTTAGTCATTTTCTGCCCGCCACTGCTACCAAGTGCGCCCAGAAAGCGGGGCGCACTCCGACTTCGCTGCGAAGTCGGGTTGCGCCAGAACACTTGTTCTTCTGGTTGATTCTGTCACGCTGCGCACTTTGCACTCCCTGCTGCGCTCCAAGCGGAGGGCGCACTCCGACTTTGCTGCGAAGTCGGATTGCGCCCTGACACTTAGCCATTTTTCAGGGCAATCTGCTGTCATTTTTGAGATTTGACTGAGGGGCTCAAAAGAAAGAGGGAAGAATGAGAATGTAGGGAAGAGAGAGAAAGGGGGAGAAGAGGAAGGGGAAAGAGAGGAAGAGGGAAAGGGAAGAGCAGCACTCTTACAAAAATTGAAAACATTGCACCCCGTGCAAAATGTGACAACAAGCACTTTGTTGTTTGCAGCAGTACATCAATAATATAATGCAGCCATTGTTATATTTGCAGTCTTATTAATGCATGTGTGTGTGATTGCTAGTTTGTTATTTGTTGGGTCCCATTTGGTAATGTAAAGTGTATAAAATATTATTGTGGTGAATCAAATAGCTAGCATTGCATTGCAATAGGACTATAGCAATTGCAGATTACAGCAGAGAGTACAAGGTTGTAGCTGACTAGACAATTGATTGCAACAACAAGAAGTTGGCAACCATACACAGTTGTAGGCCATACGGTTGCATACTGTTTGATGGTGGAGTTGTACGAGAGAACACAGAGGAGTGTTGCCCGCATTAGATTTGCTAGTTAAGCATGACTTTGCGTGCGATATCGTACAAAGTAATCACCGTATGATTATTGAGAAGATTGTCATCAGCCTTATATTGGACCATATAGTAATTCACTTGTACAAGGGCAGGATCGTACAAAAGGTCGAATCATACAACTGTTTGAGTTGAACAACAAGGACCGTACGATAGAGTGCATTGTACGACTAATGGAGTTGTACGACAAAGTGGGTCGTATAGTCAGTTGATCGTTTAGTTGAGATCGTACAAGCTTAAGCCATGTTGTATGATGGTGTTTCCAGTCTCATGACTGCAATGTTGCTTAGTTCCTGAACCTATCACCCATCATTGGGAATACCGCCACTCGTGCTACAAAGGTAGGGCATGGATGGAATGTATCGAGTTTTTCATATTGTTTTGGAGGTTGCCCCCTCGAAGAGGCTAGCGATTATGCAATGTGAATCTGTTTTGATCAATAAGGCTATTGCATCTCCATTTCGTATTGTAATATTGCTATTTTCATTTCTATTAATTATGTTATTTATTGCAATATTTTTGTGGATGTGCTTATTTTAATTGAAAGTTTCCTAACAATTCAATCCTTTCCAAAACCAAAAAAGACACAGAATCTCACCCACCAGATTGGCATGTTGTCTAGATTGGAATTTTAAAATGACACTTACCTTTAACAAAGAGAGATACAAGGGATGAGGAAGTACAATCTGTAATTTTAAATTCAGAAGGACTTAAAGGTGCAAAGGAATATGTAGGAGAAAATTTTAAAACAGAGAAGACAGAAGAGGTCAAGTTTATTATTGGTAAATTGTCTTCATTTTCCTTAAGTGATACAAAATCCTCTCCTTGCGATAGAAATGAAAGTAGTGTAGAAGTTAACCCTTGCGCTTTAGAGTTTCAAGAGCAGCATAATAGAGAAATTAAGATAGAGGAAATTCATAGCAATTTAGGGTTTTAGAGCAACACAAGAATGTAATTGCTATGGAGGAACGTTCTTGCACTTTTCTAGAAGAAAGTGTTTTTTAGGTTATTCCATGCAGTTCATATCCTCACAACAAGATAAATCTATAGATGACAAGTCTCACGATTAACAGTATGAAAATATCAAAGAGATTAATGAAGATGAAAGTGTTGGTGCTAATGACAAAAGAAGAGGAAGACCCAAAAAGCAAAAACAAAGAGAGGAAACTCAGAGGGATATCAATATATGAAAACAAAAAGTGATGATGAAAATAATTTTGGAATATTTGGAGCATAAATAAGACCCCTAAAAAATGAGATATTAGAGAATTGACTAGTTGTTATAGCTAACAATTCATAGAAATGGAAACAGGGTAGCAAATATTTTAGCCTTTTGCAATGTTAATCTTTGTCATGGCAAAATTCCAATTTTAAAATGCAATTGGCTAAGTGAAATTTTATCTCTTAATAAATTCAAAATCAAGGAGTTGATTGTGGAAATGTAGCAGTTTGAAGAAGAAAAAAATTATATTTGATGGGTTTTTCACAGCTTTCAAGGAGGAGACCTAAGTTCAAATCTTGCCAAATAATATATGCATAATAACCAAGTTATTGTACCTGTTGGCATTTTTGCCACATTATTTTTTGATAAACTTTGGCCTAAGTATGGAGCTTTAAAGCGGCAGAGAGCATGCGGAGGTGCTCGGGTTTTCGCAGGCCATAAACGGGGGCGATAAAATGGATGAAATAAGCTTTGGATATTTAATCATTGCAGATATTTTCGCTAGATTTCCGACGATATATTATAATAGGCGATTGGGTCAGCGGATCAAAAGTTATGGCCCCGGGAAGCAGGACCAGGAAGCTCAATTTTGGGCCAGAAAATTGACTAAGTGTCGGGCCCCGCCCGACTGCGCTCATCCATTTGTGCGCAATAGGGCAGAAAGACAGGAAGAAGCAGCCAAAAATATTCTAAGTGTCGGGCCCCGCCCGACTGCGCTCATCCTCCCGACTGCGCTCATCCATTTGTGTGCAATAGGGCAGAAAGACAGGAAGAAGCAGCCAAAAATATTCTAAGTGTCGGGCCCCGCCCGACTGCGCTCATCCTCCCGACTGCGCTCATCCATTTGTGCGCAATAGGGCAGAAAGACAGGAAGAAGCAGCCAAAAATATTCTAAGTGTCGGGCCCCGCCCGACTGCGCTCATCCATTTGTGCGCAATAGGGCAGAAAGACAGGAAGAAGCAGCCAAAAATATTCTAAGTGTCGGGCCCCGCCCGACTGCGCTCATCCTCCCGACTGCGCTCATACAAAGGCTGAGCTTAAAGACGATTTCTTCCCCCTCCATCAGATGCTGACAGGTGTCCAGCCTCGATATTCGAGTCAAAGATGTGACAGAAGGTGTGTCGCCAGGGTACCGGACAGATGAGCGTGAACCGACGGATTGTACCGCATCCGCCCCCTTCAAACTGACTCAACTTCCCACCTACCGGATTTCCACGGAGTTGCCACGTTTTCAGGAGGACCTTGCTTGCAAGTACATTCTTTACCCGTAGAGGTCAACATCAACGACTTTTGTCATCTTTTGCAGCTTTTGTCGAGTCTGTGATTCTGTGCCCAAAATGTAATCGGGGGGAAAATTGCGCTATAAATAGCAGCCTCATTTCATTGTACAAGGGTGGAGGGGGGACATATTGCTAGAGGACTCTGCTGTGACGGATCACCTTCTAATTAATTCAAAGCATCCTTGGCTTTGCTTCTTGTCTTTGTCTTTTATGCTGCCTTCTGCTAGTATTTCTGCTTCATGTCCATTTATATTTCTGTCTATTTGAATTCTGAATCCTGGATTTGAGCATTGGTGATTATTTGGATCTGGAATACAAAACAGAAGGATACATAGGATAGAATCGCAGTTGCAATTTCTGTTACATGCTTTGTTTTAATTGTTGTTGGTTCGGATGCAAATTTGCAATCGTGCTGCTTGTTCTCCCCCCACCCAAAACGCATGATATTTACATATCTTTCCTGTTCCCTTATCTTTTTCAATCTCTTTCCAGTTCCCTTCACCTTTTTAATCTCTTTCTTGCACCCTTATCTAAAACCCCCCAAGTAGGTTAGGAAAGGAGTCGGCCTTCTTCGGAGATCGGCACGGGGGGCATCCCTTCCTCCCGGCCTTTCAATGTTGGTTTGCGGGTCTAGGGCGCATTGACACGCCAAGTCCTTCCCAGGTGGCGGATCCGTGGCCAACAGTACCACTATGTAGTAATGATGTAATACTTATAATTTATATCTTTGATATAAATGCAAATGAAAAATATTTTTCATAAAATGTAAGCTATATATGATTTGATTAACCATGGCAATGTAAGGATACCATGTAATATTTTGTTCTTTTAATGAAAATGGCCCTATCCCTAGTGAATCTTTGATTCATAATTGGGTCCAACAAGTCTGGCAACCCTACGACATACAGTGTGTCAACGTGCAGAACCTTTCCAAGGGTTTCTTCCTATTCCGTTTTGCTGAAGCAGAACATGCCAAGAGAGTTTTACATAAAGGACCCTGGTCTGTCCTTAGCTCCCTGCTTGTTCTGCAGCAACATTACCGTACCTTCTCTGGGGAAGAGGAAGCCTCGATGGAAGTTCCAGTCTGGGTTGAGTTTCCTGGTCTCCCTGTCCCATGTTGGCCGTTTTTGAAAACCCTAGCTGCTCCGTTAGGGAAATTTGTGTACCTAGAGTCTGAAAAAATTTTTTGTCCTTGCCCCTCCAAGCGAGTCTGCATGAAAGTGGACCTCTCCAAAGATTTGAAGGAGCATATTGATATCACGCTAAGGGGGGAAACCTTCAGACAGTGAATTGTGTATATCAACCTACCCAATACTTGTTATAGGTGTCAGTCAGCCTCTCATAAAATTTGAGATTGCCCTCTCATGGCTGGTCATTCTCAGACCCGTCCCTCGGCACCTCTTCCTCCCAAGGCTAGGGACCTTGAAATTATCACTAATTGGAGGCCGATCACTCTTTTGAATGTCAGCTATAAGATCATTGCCAAAGCTCTGGCTTTAAAGTTACGCCCCATCCTGTCTTTAATTATTAAGTCTGAACAGACAGGGTTTGTTCACGACAGCTATATCTTGGATAATGTTTTGGCAGTTTGGGAAGGTATGGACTGGGCCAGGCAGTCTCAGTAGGAGGCTCTTTTCATCAAAATTGACTTTGAAAAAGCATATGACAAAATTGAGTGGAATTTTATTCTTACCATGTTGCAAGCTCTCGGCTTTGGTCCAAACTTTGTTCAATCTGTCAATATGCTCTTCCAAGATGCTTCAGCTGTGCTCACTCTGAACAATACTCAGTCTGAGACCCTGGGCCTGTTCCGTTCGGTGAGACAAGGATGCCCGCTTGCTCTTTCTTTATGTATCTTGGCCGCAGAAGCGTTTGGATACCTCCTGGCTGCTCAAGTGTCTCAGGGAAGCATTCAGGGAATTGCACTTCCCAACTCACCAACTCAGTTGGTTAATGGACACTTTGTTGATGACTCTTTCCTGACCATTAGGGAAGATCAACAATCTGTGTCCACTGCTCTGCACTGCCTGGATACCTTCTGTGCCGCTGTGCCGCCTCAGGCTCCAGCATTCAGTGGCATAAGATTGCCTGCTACCGACAGTCTGCCCTTCCTTGCCCAATATGGCTCTCTCAGTATCCTTGGCAATGGATTCAACCTGGTGAGGTTTTTAAGTTTCTAGGCATTCCCTTTGCCTTTCAGAGTACCTCTGCCCAACTTTGGCGGCATGTGCTCCAGAGAGTTGAAAAGAAACTTTCTTATTGGATTACCAAAAAGATCTCCCTTGCAGGGAAGTTCCAAGTCTGCGCTAAAATTTTGGCTACCACCCATGTGTATTTTTCTTCTTGCTGGACTCCGTCTCAAGCTTGTTATCAAAAGCTAGAGAAGTTGTTGCGTGACTTTCTTTGGGCTAGCTCTTCCCAGAAGAAAGGATTCCACAGGGTAGCCTGGGGCACTTGTTGTCTTCCTAAGTTCTCTGGTGGGATGGGTCTATTTGACTGTCACCGCCAGGGATTTGCTCTTTGTGCAAAGTGGATAATTAGAGCTCTTGATGGCCCAGAAGCGTGGAAGGTCCTTATTCGGCACTGTATATCTACAGGCCTTCCTTTGGGTAAGAAAGGTTGGCGGGGGATGGCTCTTCCATCTATTATCACAGCCCCGATACCTATTACAATTCAAGGATCCTTTGTGATGCAGAGCATTTGGCATGCGTGGGAGGCTCTCAAACCCTGGCTCTGTTGGTCTGGTGGTGAACGGAAAAAAGGGGCTTCCATACCCTCTCTCAGTGTTTGGTGGTCATCTGTCATTACTCACCAAAGCTCCCCTTTGGCCTCATTTCAGTGGATTCATGCTCAACGGTTCTTTAAGAAGGGGATTGCTACCATCTCCGATTTCTTCTCTTCTCACCACAGGGCTTGGATCCCCTGGGAGGATTTCAGAAGGTTGTATAACCTGAAACCGGACGATAAGAGCACTTATGATACTGTGCTTGATAGCATCCCCTTCTCTCTGTGGCCAAAAGTTACCAGGCAGTTTCAGAAGCCTTGGTGGTCAGACTGGACCTGGCCAAAGAGAGTCCTGTTGATGCAGTACAGAGCCCGTCTGGGGTATTCCTTGCTCTCTCCACACTTGCCCATGGTGGGTAAGTTGAATGAGCGCTGGGATTTAATATCCAGACCTTCACAGTGGAAGGTGCGGTTCAAAACGCTTTGGGCCTCTTATCTTGAGCCAAAGCAGGCCTTCTTTGCTTGGAGTCTGTTGTTCCAAGGTTTGCCTGTAGGACAACGGCTGAAACACTTGGGTGTGGCTAATCCCCAATGTTTTTTTTGCAATGCACCTGAGGACTGCACTCATGTTTTTTGGGCATGTCGTAAAGCTACAATGGCTTGGGAATGGTTGGAATCCTTCTTTCGACCCTTTATGGCCACCTCTTTCTCTTGGCACCAGGCCCTGCTAGGCGATGCTCCTGAGTTCTCTATTCCTCTTATGCCGGTTTGGAATATTTTTAGAGTCAATATTCTTTTTCACCTATGGAAATCCAGAAACAGTATAGCTTTCTCCAGGGCTACAACTTTTGATTCATTCTCTTTAGCTGATAAATATGTTGTATTTTTTGACTCTTGATTACAGATACAGGTTCAAGTGGAAAAAATCCATATTGATATTCAGTACTTACGGACTCTTTTGGATCATTGGGCTAATGCGCCCTGCTCTGTCAGTCGGGTCCCTCCGGATTCGACATCGCAGCGACGTACAAGCTCTCGATCTCGGGTGCATCAAGGACGCAGGGCTCCACCACAGGATGAGAGGCACTGGTCTCAACCTCCACCAGTGACTAAACGCCGCTATTCTGATGGTGTGGGTAGTTCACGACAATCAAGTGGTTGGGACGTCCGTCCAGAACATTCACACCAGGTTGTGGGCTGGGGAGATGTGCCTGTGGCGGCACTAGTAAATGCTCTTGGCTGGCCTGATGACGGCCAAATCGCTGCTGATATGGGTGGTTCCAGTGCTGCTGTAAATGACCTGCATGCTCCTGTTGCTGACACCCCCTAGCAGTCTAATGATAATGTGGACAATGATGTCCTCCCTACTGTCTCGAAATGATTGGTTACAAGTTGCCTTGGTTTTTTTGACAAAGAGGATGATATTAATGCCCTCTTTTTTGTTAATGTTTGCTAGACTCTTTCTCGTACTATTTCCTAACCATCTACGATTAGAGTGATATTGGGGACCCTACTGGGGTGTGTGTATCCACCCACTTTTGTATGATGAAGTTGTATTTATAATTTAATATAGCTTATTTCATTCAAAAAAAAAATGGCCCTTATTAAAAAAAATAAAAAATAATACTTTAAGCATTAAATGGCAATGCTTAACAGATTAAATTTCTTCAAGACTAATGATTGTCAAGCTGTTGTGATTTTATTGTGGCCGTGATGTAACCAGTTTTTTAAAAAATTAAAAAATTAATAATTATAATTTCAACAAACTCATCAAATAAAACGAGCTCGACTCTCGACACAAATACGAAATTTTAAATCTTACTAAAATAATATGTACGAAATTATCAATATATTGTGGTAATGCCTACCTCCATCAACAAGTAATACGGTCATTGCAAGGCCATTTCCATTCCATACAACCAAATTAAAAAATAATCCCATCCAGCTCTACTAACTAAATAATTATGAAACAGGACAGCTGGCTATCAAACTGCACTAATTTACAGAAATTAATGCATACAGCTATGTGTAGAGAATCCAACAAATTTCTTATGTAAAAGGCACAAGAAAAGAATTAGGAAACCAACCTGTAACTCAATAGCCGATGGAAGCTCCACCTTCAAAAGTCCTTAAGCCCTTCTGATACTCTGAATTCTCGATTTTGAGAAAACTAAGGCCTGCTTAGCGAGAAATTTCTCAGCGCAGTTCTCACGTTCGATCCCCCTAAAACGTCAATAACAAGCCCGCAAGGAATATTTTTCAATACTCGGAAGGTTACAGGAAGTTTACTCTCGTTGCTACGTTGGAAAGAATTGGTTTCGACGAATTGAAGCGGAATCTACGACGAATGAAGAACAAGACAACAATAATGATTTATGGCGAACAAAAAGTAAAAAAAATAGAATAAATTTCCACCACCAAGACTGTTCTCCGCGTACTTGAGATTCTTCTGACTTTTATCAGTAGCGACCAACGCAGAAAGCACGGAAGTGTATTTGAGATAAAAGTGTGATTAATGTCTAATAACAATAACTATTATTTAATTAGCTTGTGGGGTTGACTACTAATTTCGAAGGGCTTGGCAAGGGTCTTGAGGATGGTATACTTTGTCTATGGTTTCACTCACCGCCACTTTGTACTCTTTTTTAGTTGGGTTTTGAAAATGTTTGGATCAAGGTAACACTTTTTCCCGGGAGTCGCATCTCGCATCGGTCTTGATTGCATCAGCATTATCAACTGGATTTTGGGTACCGATGTAAGTTTGGTAGGGTCAGATTCGAAGCAGGAACCTTCCTTAGAGGATTGTCTTACCCTCTCCAACTCACCTACAACACCTAAGTTTTTTTGTGGTGTGAAGTTTGGGTTAGTAATATAATACATAAAATAAGGTGAATAGAAAATATTTAGAGAAATATTTGATTATAAATAAATTTAAAGTAAAAGAATCAGTTTTAATATATATATATATATATATATATATATATTTATTTATTTATTTATTTATTTATTTTGATTCATCATTTAAGATATCTAAAAAAAATTGAATAAATGGATGCAAATAGATGATTTAAAGTTCTAAATAAAAGAATCGGTTTTATTATATATAATATATATTTGTTTTGATTCATTATTTAAGATATCTAAAAAAATTGAATAAATGGATGCAAATAGATGATTTAAAGTCCTAATAAAAAAATCTAAACAAAAGAAAAAAAAATTAATGATACAATACAAGTGGATAAACAAATAACATATCAAGTTAGATGAAATGCTCATATAATGAGAGATATAAAAGCATTTGTTAAGAAAAAATTTAAAGTTCTACATGGAAAAAAATGTCCAAATAATAATAATGACACAAAAGCATTTGTTAAAGAAAAATTTAGAGCAATTATGTGGGAAAAGTTATCAAGAAAAAGGGCATTCTCTTGTTGAACTTAACCTTACATTTGATTACTACCAAAAGGCTTATATAAGACCAAACATCAATTCGAAAACAAAGATACTCATGGCCCAAATGTGGATTAGTTTACACTCACTTAGATATGAGACAAGTAGATGAAAAAGACCCAAAGTGGAATGGGAGGAAATGAAATGTATATTTTGTTAAAAAAAATTCTTAAAAATAATCAATAATTTTCATTACAAAGTTTTAAAAAGATTACAATAAGACAGGTATTTTATACCTTAATCTAGGCCTTGCTAAACAACTCCATTGAGAGTTGTTCTAAAATCTCAAATTTCTTTGAAAATTCTACCAGACTTTATACATGAAAAACTATGAAATACCTATTACCAACCTTTAGGTCATCTTATAGATGTGTCATTTTGATACTTCAACCTTGGAGTCATTAGTCATCTTACAAATATGACCATAATTATCAATAAAGGTCCAAAAGAAAACAAAAAGTGTCCTAAACCACATCTTCTATCAAATAAAAACAAGTATCAAAAGGGGCCAAATTGTGGTGGAATCACAGTCCCATGCACTTCTCCTTTTAACCAAGTACCAACTAGAATATCCAAGGCATCTTTTAATAGACCATCTGCTTCCTCATTTAATTCTCTATAAATATGATTATAAGAGATCTTTGTAAATGATGCTTCTAGCAATTTCATCTACTCATAAAGTATCAAATTTTGCATCCCCACTAATCTTGAAGCCCAATCCACCACCAATTTTGAGTCACCATAAACTTGGAGTTTTGTTATTCTTTGTTCTTTTGTCATTCTTAACAAAAATATCAAAGCCTTCCACTTTACCATATTATTGGTGCCTTCACCAAGACCTACTTTAAAAGTGTATTTGTGATTTTCATCCTGATATAACACTCCTACCCCACATCTACCTAGATTGCCTTAACAAGCTCCATCAAAAAAATCCCAAGACTTCATAGTATCCACTGTTAAACTACAAACTTGCCTTATAGCCTTTAATTTTGGAACATAAGTACACTTGATTTGAGATTGAACTTGTATAGGTAGAATTCCTTGCTCTCAAACAACATAGAATTTATTGCCAACCATAGAATCCATGCCACTATTAATGGAATGCACTTGTATTCCTTTAAACCTTTGTCTTTGAACCATTGTTGCATATTCTCCAACAGATTCCTTGCTTGCCACTATCCCTTCCCCTTAGTCATGGGTAGAATAGACCTCCACACTTCTCTTGAGAAATCACAATGAACTAGTAGATGATCCATTGTTTTTTTTTACACAAGTTGCATTGACTTGGACCTTGCCAAGACCTATTTTGCAAAACATTCCATGTTAATGCCTTCTTAGCCAACTCTAACAAAAAAAATTAATTTTCAAGGGAGTTTTCACCTTCCAAATCTTGCTCCACCACCAAAGGACCTCTTTATTATTATCTTCAAACATTGCCTTGTATCCTTTCTTAGTTGTAAATTTTCCACTATTTGGGTTCTTTGACCATACTAAAGAGTCCTCTTATTGTCTCAGTTTTATGAAATCCCTGATTAGACCTCTTGTATAGTTACTTCATTGTTCAACTTCATTTCCTTCTAAAAGTAATTATTTTGCTGAAATCCACCCTTGATTCCACAAACCGGTTCTATCCTTAGAGGTTGCATCTGCCAATTGCATCTGAGGTAATCGGTTGGTTGTATTAGATAGACTGGTTAACATTTGGGTTGGAAGGGATTTACCAATCCAAGGAATAATAGGTTAACCATAATAGGGCTAAGACGAAAGCAATAAAAAAAAATAGAAGCTGTAAAGGCAAAAGTTGAGGTAGTGAAAAGGGAAGTGGAAGTAATGAAACAAGAATTTGAAGAAGAGATTGCCAACCTAAAACAGAATTATGAAGAGAAGCTAAAGGCTAAAGATGAACAACTAAAAGATAAGAATGAGTAGTTGAAAGCCAAAGATGACAAACTACATATAATGAAGAAAGATATAGAGAAGTATAATGAGAGCGTCATAACTTTCAGGGCAAAAAGAGAGATAAAAACACAAATGTATGAGGCTCACAAAAAAGAGTTAGAGCATAATGATCAAATCATTTTCGAGAGGGATGAATTTTTGGCTATTGTAGCCAGGACTGAGGCTGAGCTGAAACAGAGAATACAAAAGGGAGCTACAGAATGAGAAAAAGACTTGATAGTGCAATTAGTTGAAATGGAGAAGAAAGCTAATCACTATGGGTTACAATGTGTTCATATCAGTAAGTATGCAGAGAGATTGAAGGATGAACAGGAAGCTCTACGACTCCAAATAACTGATATGGGTGGAGCACCTAACTTTGGATTGCAACAACAACAACCAAGCATGGGAAAGTAGCAAGTGTTAGCGAGAACACCGACTGATTTAAAGGGGAGGACAGATGTAGGCAACAAATTTGCTTCCCAGAAGAAGAAATGAAAAGTTGCATAAAAAGTTGTTTGCAATTTTGATAAGTTTTGTTGACAATTTTGTTTGACGAAATGCATGTGAAATGAATGTAAATAAAGTGCAAATTAAATGGAATCAGGCGAAATTAGGCAATGAAATTAGAGTTTAATAAAAGTGACTTAGAACTTTAGAAAGTGAAATTAATTAAGGTATGATTAAAGGACTTTGGGTGGTGGTTGTAAAGGACACACTATCCTAGGAATGGCTTCGAACAGCCCAAGACAGGCTTCATAAGGCCCCCCTCCTTCATTTTTATTGTGATTGAGCTTGAGAGAGAGCAACCTATTGATGTCTATGGATTGCTATTGAAGTCTATTCAAATATGGATATGTAAATGCCAAGTACGAAAGATAAAGCAAGTTGTGAGCATAATGAGATTGATGTTATCTGTGATGTCATTGCTATACTTGGCCTTAGTAGCCATTGTAATTGCATAAGCACTTTGTTGTTTGCAGCAATACATCAATAATATATTGCAACCATTGTTATATTTGCAATCTTATTATTACATGTGTATGTGATCGCTAGTTTGTTATTTGTTGGGTCCCATTTGGTAATGCAAAATGTATAAAATATTGTTGTGGTGAATCAAATAGCTAGCATTGCATTGCAATAGGACTATTGCAATTGTAGGTTATAATAGAGAGTACAAGGTTTTAGCTGAATGGACAATTAATTACAACAACAAGAAGTTGGCAACCATACACAATTGCAGGCCATATGGTTGCATATTGTTTGATGGTGGAGTTGTACAAGAGAACACAAAGGAGTGTTGCCCTGATACGGATATCAAGTTTCAAAATTTGAATGATCTATTACATTGAAAATGCATACATATTTATAGGCATGAAATGCCTATTACAATACCATGGTATAAAGAATACCATGGGCCAATACCATCATAGGTGGCAAGATAAGATTGACTTGCCACATACTTACCTTATCTAGAAGATAACCATTTATTTAATATGAATGCCCTCTTCATTCCTCCCCACTAAAGAAGCATTGGACTCTAATGCGTACAAACGTGGGGGAGAAAAAATGGAATACATGGGAGTGTTAAGTACAATAAAAAATGCACTCCAAGATACAAAGAAAAGAAGACCAAGGATGAGATGGAGTAGATCTTCATAAAACAAAAAATGGATGTTGCCATCGAGTCAGCTTTGAAAAGAGCTTTCCGATAACTATAAACTTACCTATGCTTGCAGATGGTTGAATGGTCCTTTGAGTTGGCATGCGAAGAGCAGTAGGTGATATGTCCATAGGGAATATTCCCTCGAAATATTCCATTTTTAATTTTAATAAAAAAATTATTTAATTTGCATCACGTGATCTAAATGTGTTGATTGCGAGTGTTGTGCATTGTCACGTTGGACGCTTTGTATGTCATGCCTTCGGCACGCACATGGGCACACTCTATGCGTCGCACGTGTGAGGTGTGCTTGTGTATCTCACACCATATGGGTGTGCATTAGTGTTCTCGTGTAGCTCATGCCAGTTGGGTCTACGTTGGTGCGAGCACGTTGTGCATTGCACCACGCACATGTTGGGTGCACCCTTGTAGCACACACCAACCGGGCATGTTTTGGTGCACAACGCACAACATGCATCATGGGAACGCCTGTTGAGTGCACTGGGCGTGTTGTGGTGTGTGATGAGCATTCTTTAGCACACTATGAGCGTCATGCGCTTTGGTGCGTGTGCATGGAGTGTGCAGGCCAAAGGAAAGGTCGCATCTGCCATTATCTTTTTATTATTACTAAATTAAAAATCTTATGTGCAGGGAGCGCATATTGGAGCGCCCATGGGGGTATTGAAACCCTAAGTGGTGTAGAAGCCATGGCTGGAAGGAGTTGGTGACAGTAAATGGACACAAAACTATGGATCAGTGGACTGGCAAGGGGTCTGGAGCAGGCACATGAGTGATGAGGCAACCACGGTGAGGCTGAGACTTTTGTATTTTCAACAACAACAAAGGGGCATTCATGTTCTTCATGAGATAGATCTGCAACCTCTTCAAGGGGGTTGTCTTCTTCAACAAATTTTTCCATGTCCAGATCTGCAACAATCATATCATCATTAGCATAAGGAATGGAAATAAGAGGTATCAAAACCTCTTCTTTTGCTACAACGACATGGTCCAATGGAAGGATGATGGGCTTTTTACCCATAAATATTGGTTCGATTCTAGGTGTTTCTTCTTGATTTTAAGCAATTTCTTCTTCATCAAGATTTTCTTCAGGTACCATTTCTTCCATCATGGCAGCTTAGATCTTCCGAATTTTGGCATAAATATCTCTGGATCATCTAGATATCTCCTCTATCAAGGGATTCGGGATTGGCAGCATGGTGCCTAACGCAGAAGTGAAAATAAGAGCTAACCCACGGTGGATGGGGGTGCCACGATACCAAACTGATATGGATATAAAATTTCAAAATCTGAATAATCTATTGCATTGAAGATGCATACATATTTATAGGCATGAAATGTCTATTACAAAACCATGGTATAAATAATACCATGGGCCAATACCATCATAAGTGGCAAGATAAGATTGACTTACCACATACTTACCTTATCTAGAAGATAATCATTTATTTAATATGAGTGTCCTCATCATGCCCGCATTATATTTGCTAGTTAAGCATGACTTTGTGTGTGATATCGTACGAAGTCATCACCGTACAATTATTGAAAATATTGTCATCAACCTTATATTGCACCGTACAATAAAAAAAATCGTACAAGGGGATTGACTTGTACAAGAGCAGGATCGTACAAAAGGTCGAATCATACAATTGTTTGTGTTGAACAACAAGGATCGTACGATAAAGTGCATTGTACGACTAGTGGAGTTGTACAACAAAGTGGGTCGTATAGTTAGTTGATCGTTTAGTTGAGCTCGTACAATCTTCAAACATGTTGTATGATGGTGTTTCCAGTCTCATGATTGTAATGATGCTTAGTTATTGAACCTATCATCCATCACTAGGAATACCATCACTCATGCTACAAAGGTAGGGCATGGATGGAATGTATCGAGTTATTTCATATTGTATTGGAGGTTGCCCCCTCAAAGAGGCTAGCGATTATGCAATGTGAATCTGTTTTGATTAATAAAGCTATTGCATCTCCATTTCGTCTTGTAATATTACTATTTTAATTTCTATTAATAATGTTATTTATTGCAATATATGTGTGGATGTGCTTATTTTAATTGAAAGGTTCCTAACAATTGGATCCTTCCAAAAATAAAAATAAACAATAGAATCTCACCCACCAAACTGGCATGTTGGCTAGATTGAAATTTTAAAATGACACTTACCTTAAACAAAGAGAGATACAAGGGATGAGGAAGTACAATCTTTAAGTTTAATTCAAAGGAATTAAAGGTGCAAAGAAATATGTGGGGGAAAATTTTAAAACAGAGAAGGTGGAAGAGGTCAAGTTAATTATAAGTAAATCGTCTTCATTTTCCTCAAGTGATATAAAATCCACTCCTTGCGATAGAAATGAAAGTAGTGTAGAAGTTAACCCTTGCACTTTAGAGTTTCAAGAGCAGCATAATAAAGAAATTAAGATAGAGGGAATTCATAGCAATTTAGGGTTTTAGGACAACACGAGAAGGAACATTCATACACTTCAATTTTCTAGAAGAAAGCGCTTTTTAAGTTATTCCATGTTGTTCATATCCTTGACAATAAGAGAAATCTATAGATGATAAGTCTCACAATTAACAGCATGAAAATATCAAATAGATTGATGAAAATGAAAGTGTAAGAAGGAATGACAAAAGAAGAGGAAGACCCAAAAAGCAAAATAAAGAGAAGAAACTTAGAGGGATATCAATATATGAAAACAAAAAGTGATGATGAAAATAATTTTGGAATATTAGGAGCATAAATAAGACCCCTCAAAAATGAGATATTAGAGAATATCTAGTTGTTATAGCTAACAATTCATAGAAATGGAAACAGGGTAGCAAATATTTTAGCCTTTTGGAATGTTAATCTTCATCATGGCAAAATTCCAATTTTAAAAGGCAATTGGCTAAGTGAAATTTTTTCTCTAATAAATTCAATATCAAGAAGTTGATTGTGGAAATGTAGTAGTTTGAAGAAGATAAAATTTATATTTGATAAGTTTTTCACAGCTTTTAAGGAGGAGATCTAAGTTCAAATCTTACCAAATAATATATGCATAATAGCCAAGTTGTTGTACCACTATGTGGTGATGATGTAATATTTAAATTTTTTAATCTTTGATAAAAATATAAATGAAAAATATTTTTAATAAAATGTAAGCTATACATGATTTGATTAACCGTGTAATATTTTGTTTTTTTTTAATTTGTTTTTTTAATGAAAGTGGTCCTTATTAAAAAAATAAATAAGGAATAAAAAATAATAATGACAATGGTTAACAAATTAAATTTTTGAATTGAAAACTCTAATCTTACCAAGAGATATATGTGATTGTCAAACTGTAGTGATTTTATTATAACCCTGATGTAACCAATTTAAAAAAAAATTAAAAAAATTAATAATTATACTTTCAACAAACTCATCAAATAAAACGAGCTCGACTCTCGACTCATACCAAATTTTAAATCTTACTATGTACAAAATTATCAATATGTCGGGTAATGCCTACCTCCATCAACATGTAATACGGTCATTGTAAGGCCATTTCCATTCCATACAACCAGATTAAAAAATAATCCCATCCAGCTCTACTAACTAAATAATTATGAAACAGGACAGGTGGCTATCAAACCGCACTAATTTACGGAAATTAATGCATACAGCTATGTGTAGAGAATCCAGCAAATTTCTTATGAAAAAGGCACAAGAAAAGAATTAGGAAACCAACCTGTAACTCAATTGCCGATGGAAGCTCCACCTTCAAAAGTCCTTAAGCCCTTCCGATAATAGCGAGAAATTTCTCAGCGCAGATCTCATGTTCGATCCACCTAAAACGTCAATAACGAGCCCGAAAGGAATATTTTTCAATACTTGGAAGGTTACAGGAAGTTTACTCTCGTTGCTACGTTGGAAAGAATTGGTTTCGAGGAATTGAAGCGGAATCTACGACGAAAGAACAAGACAACAATAATGATTTATGGCGAACAAAAAGTAATAAAAATAGAACAAATTTCCACCACCTTGACTGTTCTCCGCGTACTCGAGATTCTTCTGACTTTTATCAGTAGTGACCAACGCAGAAAGCACGGAAGGGTAAGTGTATTTGAGATAAAAGTGTGATTAATGTCTAATAACACTAACTATTTAAATATTAGTTAGCTTGTGGGGTTGATTACTAAGTTCGAAGGGCTTGGCAAGGGTGTATAGTTTCACTCTCCTCCACTTTGTAGTCGTTTTAGTTGGGTTTTAAAAATGTTTGGATCATTTGGATTAGGTTAACCCTTTTAACTTCTCAAGATTATATTATATGAGTTTTATATAGATTGTTAGCAGGTGGTGTGAAGTTTAATTTAGTAATATAATACATAAAATAAAGGTGAATAGAAAAGATTTGGAGGAATATTTGATTATAAATAAATTTAAAGTAAAAGAATCGGTTTTATATGAGATTTTTTTTAGAAAAAAATAAAATATATATATATATTTTATAAAGATGTTTGTTTTGATTATTTTTGAAAATATTAAAAAAAAAAATTAAACAAATGGATGCAAATAGATGATTTAAAGTTGTAATAAAAAAAATCTAAACAAAAAATAAATAAATGATACAAAACAAGTGGATGAACAAATAGTATATTAAGTTGGATGAAATGTTCATATAATGACACAGATATAAAGACATTTGTTAAAGAAAAATTTAAAGCTCCATATGAAAAAAGAATGTCCAAATAATAATAATGACATAAAAGCACTTTTTTTTTTTAGCGAAAAACCCCTTGTGGGGTCGTCTTGGTATGAGAGACCACGAACAGGGGGTTCTACACTGTCAAAGTCACCCAAGAGTCGCACCCAGCCCTGCCTACATCGACATTATCAGTTAGATTTTGGGTATCCAATTCAACTTTTTTGTAGGGTGGAGATTCGAACCTGGGATCTCCCTTGGAGGATTGCCCTCTCCTCTCCAACTCACCTACAACACCTGGATACACAAAAGCATTTGTTAAGGAAAAATTTAGAGGAATTACATGGGAAAAGTAATCAAGAAAGAGAGAACATTCTCTTGTTGAATTTAAACTTATATTTGATCACTACCAAAAGGCTTATATAAGGCCAAACGCTAATTGGAAAGCAAAGATACTCAAGGCCCAACTGTGGACTAGTTTACACTCACTTAGATATGAGACAAGTAGATGAAAGAGACCCAAAGAGGAATGAGAGGAAAGGATATGTGTCTTTTGTACATTTTTTCATTGAAAAAAATCAATAAATTCTATTTCAGAGTTCTAAAAAAATTACAATAAGATGGGTATTTTATACCTTAATATAGGCCTTGATAAACAACCTCATTAAGATTTGTTCTAAAGTCTCAAATTTCTTTGAAAATTCTATCAGACTTTATACATAAAAAAACTATGAAATACCTAGTACCAACCTTCAGGTCATCTTATAGATGTGTCATTTTGATACTTCAACCTTGGGGCCATTAGTCATCTTACAAATATGACCTTAATTATCAATAAAGGTCCAAAAAGAACACAAAAAGTGTCCTAAACCACATCTTCTATCAAATAGAAACAAGTATCAAAAGGGGGCAGATTGTGGTGGAATCACAGTCCCACACACTACTCCTTTTAACCAAGTACCAACTAGAATATCCAAGGAATCTTTTAATAGACCATCAGCTACCTCATTTAATTCTTTATAAATATGATTATAAGGGATTTTTGTAAATGATGCTTCTAGTAATTTCATCTACTTATAATAAGACCTAAGAATCATATTTTGCATCCCCACTTTTTTTCGAAGCCCAATCCACCATCAATTTTGAGTCACCATAAACTTGGAGTTTTGTTATTCTTTGTTCCATTGTCATTCTTAATCAAAATATCAAAGCCTTTCACTTCACCATATTATTGGTGCCTTCAGCAAGACCTACTTTAAAAGTGTATTTGTGATTTGCATCCTGATATAACACTCCTCTTGCCCCACATATACCTAGATTGCCTTGAGAATATTCATCAAAAAAATGCCAATACTTCATAGTATCTACTGTTAAAATGTAAACTTGCCTTATAGCCTTTAATTTTGAAACTTGTTTTATGCCTCTTCATAAGTACACTTTATTTGAGCTTGAACTTGTATAGGTAGAATTTCCTTGCTCTCAAATAACAAATAATTTATTGCCAACCATAGAATCCATGCCACTATTAATGGAATGCACTTGTATTCCTTTAAACCTATCTTTGAACCATTTTTGCGTATTCTCTAACAGATCCCTTGCTTTCCACTAGCCCTTCCTCTTAGTCATGGGTAGAATAGACCTCCACACTTCTCTTGAGAAATCACAATGAACCAATAGATGATCCATTGTTTTTTTTTACACAAGTTGCATTGACTTGGACCCTACCAAGACCTCTTTTGCAAAACATTCCATGTCAATGCCTTCTTAGCCAACTCTAACTAGGAAAAAAATTTGATTTTCAAGGGAGCATTCACCTTCCAAATCTTGCTCCACCACCAAAGGACCTACTTCTTATTATCTTCAAACATTGCCTTTATCCTTTCTTAGTTGTAAATTTTCCACTAGTTGGATTCTTTGACCATACTAAAGAGTCCTCTTATTGTCTCAATCTTATAAAAGCCCTTATTAGACCTCTTGTATAGTTACTCCATTGTTCAACTTCATTTCCTTCTAAAAGCAATTATTTTGCTAAAAAACACCCGTGATTCCACAAACCAATTTTGTCCTTAGAGGTTGCATCTGCCAATACCTTGAGCCCCTATCTATTAAGGTGTTCTATTAAATTTTGAGGTAGTTGGTAATATTCTCCACTCCCTAGCTAGGGTTATTTTCCTAGCCTTACTTTCTTCCCATTTCTTATTTTCCAAACAAAAAAATTACCTACTAATGGAAAAGCCTTCACTAAAGCTCTCCAAATGATAGAAGCATTGGTCATTGTCTTGATAGGAAGTTTAATCCACTCTTCAGATGACATGGAACTCCAAATATTTATCCTTGCCAACCACATGTCATAATCTTTTACCAATTAATAATATCTAAAGGCTCTTAGCAGCTAGTGTTTTTTCAAAGTTATGTATATTCTTAAGTCTCCAACCTCCTATCAATTTAGGTTGGCAATCTTGCTCTATTTAACCAAAGTCATAGCATCCCTCTATCTTCTTCTAGTCCAAAGGAAAGGAAGCAAGATTGCCTTTTATACTTTACGGGTAATTGAGACAAAGAAGATTTTATTTTGAAATGCAAGACATATAGTAATATTTGAGCTAGCTATATTGATAATTTTATAGTTGAATAATTGAAAGACGTTTTTAAAATAAAGAAAGCAAAAAAAATCATTATGAAAATTAATAGCAAAATTTCAATGTTACAAAAAGAAAAATCATTGGTCCAATTTTGGGTTTGATAGCCATGGCTCCTTGTAAAGTTCATGTCTTATAGGTTGCTTTTAGTTTCATGGATGTTAAAAACCTTGAATTATATTCTATCCTATTCATAGGGTGAGGACAATATTCCAAAAAATTATATATTATCAAATATCTTATTAAACCTTGAGTGGTGGGCTAGGCCTATGACCTAAGAAAAACTTTAATTGTTATTTTTTATAGTATAATGTAATAATTTTAAAAGTTTCATAGAAGGTAAAATAAAATATTTTGATAATTTTATTTTATGGGTTGCTGACATATGACATAGTTTATAAGATCAATTTAAATATTGTGTTAAATAGATTGAAAAAAACTTTAGATTGTATTATTTCAAAAAAATATGACAATATGTTTAATGATAAACAATGAATCTTGATGGTATAATTATTGTATAAGAGGCTAAGCATTCTCTTCATTTAATGAAAAGTTTAGGTGTTCTTGTAAAACTAGATGTTAACAAAGTATATGTTAAATTTTGTGGGAGTTTCTTATATATTATTTTTTTTAAATGGTTTTGATTAAGGTTGGTGTTAGTGAGTTAGATGTTACAACACCCCAAAATATCCCTTTGCTAAATTGACCACAAGTGAGTCCTATGGTGTAAGAAGATTTGGATAACTTGTGAACTAAAGAAATTGATACTTAGACCCAAGTGATCACAAGAAAGTGAAACCCTAAGGCAACTCCTCTAGCTATTAGCCTTCTGGCCCTGAAAGCTCTTTTGTATATTAGGCCAACAAAGAAATTACCAAGCCTCAAGCAAATAGTTTCTCGGGTCAAGTGAAACCTTCTAGATCCTAGTTCCAGCAAGCCCTTAGAAAATCTAAGAGCTTTGTTCCTTTGAATGCACAAAGGTGTACTCGTCCTAAGTTTGACTTGCTCTAGCCTACCCATAGGTGCCCATAGCAAGAAAACAAAAACCCTAGTTTTGTTGAGGGAATATCTAAACACATCCAATGGTAGTGCTCTTGCCTCACTTAATAGCTTTGAGGTACTCCGGGGTAACCTAAAACTAAAGATGTAAAGAATGAAGGAGAGGATATGGATACAGTTTCTAACATCCCCAAATAATAAGAAAATATTTTGTCTCATGGGATGTTAGAGGTCTATCTGACCTGAATAAAAGAAGAATTGTTAAAGATTTTTATAAAAAGAAAAAAATTGTTTCAATTATTTTTAAGAAGTAAAAATTGTAAATAGTGAACTAAATTTTTTCTCAAGTCTCTTTGGAAATACTATGTAGTGGTATAGGCAAACCACCCTAGAGGTCATGGTGGTGCTACCATGGTCGTGCATCCCCATATTATAGGGATAGTGGTCAATTAGGGGTTTAAGCCCCATCACAAGACAATTTAGGTTCAAATTTCTATTGATAACTTGTTGTTGGGAGTCCTTAATGTTTACCCTCCCAATAATGTTGAGAAGAAAGTCGAGTTGTAGGAATGGCTTTCTAAAAATATCCCAAACAACCAATGGTTGGTTTATGGAGATTTTAACATAGTGGGTAACCGAGAAGATAAAGTAGGTCTTATACTAGTGAGACTAATAGAGAGGGAACATCAAGCTTGGGTGCTCTTCTAGAATGTATTCAGATTATCTAACCTAGATAAATTTAAAAGGCAAGAATTAAAATAAATTTGGCTAATCATAGGGTGAGCAAGATGCACATCCTTAAATGATTAAATAAGATCATGTTCTCTTACAACTCTCCCTTATTTTTTAAGGAAGGTTATTCATGGTCAATTCAAGCTATTTGAAATCCTAGTTATTTGGACCATCACCCTATTAGTTTTGTCTATACCAGGGAGCAAGAGAATAGAAGGTATTTTCACTCCATATTTCATCTCAACCGATCATATATTAATAAATCGACTTGTATCAAAGGTATAAAATATCTATGGCTCTCTCTGCCTAGGCCTAGATGGATTATTTTGTGGCAAAGATTCATAAGCCAAGTAACTTTATTCCTTAGGAATTTTGGTAAGTAAATTGCCTAGGCAATGAGAGATAAGTTTTCAATCACTGAAGAAAGCCTCAAATTGTTTCTTATTGAGCTTGAGGAGAAGCCTTATGATGATAAAAAAAATTAGAAGGCTACCGGTCTTTCACCCAAAATTCAGGAAGACAAAAAAGTAAAGGCTAGGGGGAAAAAATAAGAGCTCCACTACACTGGCTCAAGATTAGATATTAAGTCTCCAAGGACTCTCTTTTATTCGGGTGAAATATAGAGATGAGAAAATTTTCTAGTTAAATAATGATGGCTAGGTTGTTAGAGATCAGGAGGTGATTGAATCAACCTTTTTAAATTTCGACCAAGAGCTTTTCACATCGCAATGCTAGACAAAGGAACATAGGGTGGATGCAAGAGTGGATTGGTGTCATGCCATCAAAAGTTAGTCAAGAATCTCAGGATATGCTTGATAAGCCAATTATTCTTCAAGAAATTAAAAAGCATTCTTTTGCATGGCCAGTGATAAAGCTTCATTTATATATGGACTTCCCATTAAATTTAACTTAGCTACTTAGGACTTTGTGGAAATAAATTTAGTGAGTGTAGAAAGAAGCCTTGATGAGAGCATCCCCTGGGAAGCAAATAAATCGAGGCCTTATTAGGCTCATTCTAAAAGGAGAAAATAAAGAAGATTTGACAAATTGGAGGTCCATCACTCTCCTCGATGTGTCTTACAAAATTCTTGCTAAAACTCTAGCCTTAAGGCTTATATAACAAATGCTCTAAAAGAAGTTTTAGCAAGAATATTATTGATCTCAGTGAATCATTGCATTATTAATTGGATGCACGACCAGTTGTTATAATATTATTAGGAACTAACAATGAGGTCTTCTCAAAAGCCAATTATTTTCTTCCATTTAAAAATAATAAACTACAAAATAACTAGAGATTGTCCATTATTTTTAAAATCATTTTGCATTTCCTCTTTTTTTCGAATTGAACCCTTGTCCCTCATAATAATAGTTCAGTATTCTATTGAAAATTATATCACCAATTTTCATAAATAATGTTGAAAAAGGTTATAATAATTTAATGTTATTAAAATTATAATCTTAATTTTTATAAATAATGTAAAAATTTATAATTAAATTTAATTTATAAGAATCAAAGGCATTAGCTCAACCACTTATATTCATCAAATTTCAAGGAGATAAATTTAATCTTGCAAACACAAGCTTTCCAATCTAACATTTTCAATTTGGCAAACCCCCTCTTTGGTCTTGTGTGGCCCTCCTCCAAGGCCAGATATAGCAGGTAGATTAGTGACACCAAGATCCTATTCATTCCCTTGTGATAATACATGTAGGAAAACAAGAGAAGAATCCTTGTATGTCATAAAATGGTATGGTAGTAGTCATCTGAATCCTCTCCAACATGATCATGCACAATTAATCTAGTTATCTCTCCTTGATCACCCACTCTACTAGCATTAATCATGTGTCCTTGTTAGTAGTAATTTAGGGGTCTACCCAATGACCAATAAACTTGTGATGAGGTAGATGTCCTTTACGATCATTGTCATCTTATGATATCATCTAGTATTGGCCTCCATAAAAATGTGTTGGATATTGTGCTCCAAAATAGCATGAACTCAAAGCATGATGACCTATGGGGACGAATGTAAGACATCTCCACTTCATGGTTTAGAGTGATCTAGTGTAGCTTCACTTACACTTGTGGGATCATCCATTACTTAAGCCACTCTTACATCCAAGAGGGATCCGTGTGCCACCATAGACGATCATATCCTGCCCAACCTGTGTTGACTGCTCCACTAGTGTTGATCTCAACGTCATGTTAACCTTGGCCTCATCCTCAACCTTGGCTCCTATCTCATTTGGCATCACCCTGCTAGGTCATGAGTGAATGATTCTAAAACTAAGTTTGATCATGATTGTCGACTTTGACCATGATCGTCGATCAGGGCCAATATTACCCCTTCTAACATGCAACCTTGATCATTGATTTTTGTCATGTTCATCAATTTTGATCGTGACCACCCCATTTTTTGCTATTGTCCCTTTGGACCATGATCATTATTTATTGCTTTTTACTACTATTTCCTAGTTTAGCCATAATCATCCCTTTTTCAAAAATGATTATCTTGGTCATCCCCAAATTTTGGGCTTTCTTGGACATTTTTGGATCATTATTTACTACCCCATATGAACCCTACCACCTAGGTGACATGGTGGTCCTAATGGTACTTTTCACATTGTCCTAGCTAGCCTAACTAAGTGAATGTTCATTAACTTTGATTTCTTATATTTTGTTCATTTTTAGCCAAAAATTAAGAAAAACATAAAGAAAGGGTGGGGAACCTACCTCTCCATTACTACCCCCATGTCCAATGACTACTGGTCATCTTTGGGCTCAATTTGGAGGTCATGCGAACATATGGTACTCATCAAAAGGCTTTAAGTGCACATTAAAATGAAATTCAAAATTTCACCCCCCCATATATATAGTTTTGAATATTTTTATTGCAAAAACGGTCTTTTGTTAATATTTTACAAATTTTTGTAGGGATATCATAGGGAGATTGCTTTCAAGATTTTTGGCTCTATCTAGATTCACTTATGCACTTCGTTTTTGGTCATTTTGCATTCAACTAAATGTTTTTAGTGTTTTGGGTATTTTTATAGGTAAATTCCTTTTCGACCACATGAGGCAACTAAAAATCACTTTCTTCTGGCCAAACTTTTTAGGGGCACATATAGGTAAGTATTAGGTATTTTTCCATCTACTTTTGTGTTTTTGGATATGCTTTTACTTTTTCCTTGTTATTTATTTTAAAAAAGAAATTGCATTTTGCATAGATAGTAGAATAAAAAATAACAAAAAATTATTTTGCTTCCTAGCATAGAGTTTTTATTTTTGTCAACTATCACATATTTTCTCTTTTCCTTTTTCCCTAAGGATTCATGAGTGGCTATCCCTTGCGGTGTTACCCCTAGTCCTTAGGGAGGGACAATATGTATTCGTAAAAAGAGCACTAATAGCTTAATTTGCATGTGGTGGAGAGTCTCATCCTCTTATACATGGGACAAAGGTGAACAAAATTTGTTAGCACTTGGGTATGATGACAACAAGCCATATTGTCTAATGGTTTTGGTTCCCTTTCTTTGCCTAGTCATTTTCTTTCTACCACCTTTCTTGGTCATTTTTACTTGTTAACTTTCCCAAAACCTCGAAACAAGGATAGAGTAACGATTAAGGGATATGTTTACATGTGTCCCCCAAAGCATGGGTCCTAAAAATTGATTTCTAAGACCACCACTTGGGGAGCCTTGTCATTGAATAATTTTAGGGTTTGATGTACAGTCACAACTCTAGCGTGTTTTTACACCTAGGATTTGGATGGTACTTCATTTGGACTAATGGTTATGCTTTTATGGCTTCAAAAATAGTGAAATTTAGTCATCAACTCCAAAGGGAAAGTTTTTTACTATAAACATCCATTTCAACTCTTTATTTTCTTACCATACATTCACTCACTAATGATTATTACCACTAGCATTGCTCTCAATATCTCTACCTTTGTTGCTTTTGTGACACAATATTCTTGCTCTCCTTCTCTCTCTTGTCCTTATAGGTACAACCTAAACCATTGGTCATTGGTTCACTACCTTCCACGAAGGATGGGATGCTTTACTAAAATATCAAGAATTGTTGCTCAAGGACCAATTTCTAAGACATGTTGTACCCTCTACATAAATTCCAAGTATGATCTCTCCCTTTTTATTATGGTGATATATCAAGCAATATTGAGTAGGAATGAGTATTTTATCATGATTATGAATGATATGGTCCTTGATGCCCTAGGTGTCAAATAATTATATTTTTATTGCAACAAAGTAAGTCTTATAAATAGCATAGAGATACTTGTAAGAGGGTTGTGGCCCTACATTGGAACCATCAAAATAAATAAAAATATTAGTTCAATCAATTTTTATTTAAAAAACCACCAAAACCTATTTTCACAACTTTCAAAAGAAAAAAAAGAATTTTCAATTCCAAAATTATCAATTGTTAGGTAAATACTAGTGTGGTTATTACATTACTTGATAGTTACATGGCAAATGCATACCTTCATTCATTTGATAACAAATATTCAATAATAAATATGTACCATTGAAACAATAATGATGATTTGATATATTTTTTGCTTCAATGCTTGAACCAAAATCTAGTACTAGAGTAGTTAGAAAGTGAAGTAGACAATGTATTTCCAATATTTTGAAAGCTAGACGTTCAACATAGAAAGTTTCAAGCCCATTATCGAAATAAGAATTGGATTTTTTATTTGAGATTCCTCTACGAAGATGACATGTCAAATGTACTTTCTTCCTTGTATTTTACTGATATCATTAGCCTTTGTTTCTCTAATTATTCTAGTTTAGGTCCTCCCTTTTGTGACAGGAAGGAATGGAAGAGAAACAAGTTCATGTAATCAAGGTGATGCAGACAGAATGAAACAAGGGACAAAGAAGCAAAATCAAAGTGATGCAAACATAACAAAATAAAGGAAGAAGAAGCGAACCACGTCATTGTCAACTTCCTTGTTATTTTCTTCATTCAAGCTATCTTTCTTGTTTCTTTTATTTAAATCACTAGAGGAGCAAACTAAAATTATCATCAAAGAAAAAAACTCCACACTGACGGTATAGAGAAGCAAAAAAACTATTTTTTTGACAAGTTAATTCTAGAAACAATTGGACATTGGAGAGACAACGATATTGTTGCTAATGACATGGACATTCTGGTCATCAATGTAGAAAATATCAAGACGGAGTTTGATGGAGCACTATGGGTAGGTGGTGTTATCATTGCAGAGGTTACAATCTTGGGAAGTTTTGATGTAAGTCTAGTGGCATATTCCATGATTGGAATTTCGTTCCACGTTAATACCTATCTATCTATCTATCTATGGTGGAGCAGTTGAGGAAGGGCACCAACCCTAGCCTATGTATCACAAATTTGTTGACTATAATGCTCAAATGTTACTCTTTTCTTCCTGATCTTCTAAGTCACAAGATGTTGCCCTACGAAAACGAGAAATAAAAGTGAGCAACCCCAAGTGAAGGAAGATAAAAATTGAAGACTATCTAAGTGTAGAAATATTACCACATATAAGAGGAATGTGCTCATGCACTGCCATTTTTTATCATAAGGTATCGCTCATCATTGCAGTTTTCATTTTCAAGTCATGAAATGAATAGTGGAAGAGTTAGTGTTTAGAAGAAAGAATATTTCTTTTGTGAAAAGAAAGTCAAGAGTTCAAATATCATTAAGGGAAAAGTTGAAAGGAAATACCCCTAAAACTTTTTTTATTGCAATTTCCTATAGTTATTACAATATATATAAACTAAGACTATAGGGTATATTTGCAAACATGGAGGTAGTAAATTTTTTCTTCCTTGTAAAAGGTGCATTTTTGGCAATGATAAACACTTTCAAAATGTTGTAGGTATTACATTATTTGGTAACTTGCAACAATATTGCAAGCACCATGTAAATAGTTTAGTCCAAAGCGTGTTTAATATTTAAGTATATAGTAGGTGTCATGTAAGTAAGAGTGGAGTTATGTAAGTGAGGTGTCATATTAGTAAGTGTGAGTTGTGTGTCATGCTAATAAGTATGAAGTTATAAGTTATGTAAGAGTTTGTCATATAATATGTGCAATCATGAGAGTCTTTGTTCATATGTGGATATGTGGATTTATTATGTAATATTTTTCATATGATAAACATAGTGTTAGACCTCCCATGTGTTTGAAGAAATAAAAATTTTATGTAAGTGTAAAGGTCAAGAGTCTTGTGAATGTGAAGTCTTATATCCAATGTGTATATATTGAAGATAAATCATTGTAATGTGTGATTAAATAAGCATTGCATTTCATTGCATTGCTTAAGTAGATATTTTCAATAATATTCAGTGATTTATTGTTCATTGTTATGGATTGAATTATGTGCATATTTGTTCTTGAGATATTATGAGATCCTGGAAGAGTGTTAAATTGCTAACAATGGTATCAGAGCCACATTGTGTGTGCTTGGTAAACACCATGGTATAAGGGAGAGTTTATATAAGTACAGGTTATAGAATTGTACTTGAATGAAATAACGTTGGAAGAAAGGATTGTAGAACTTCATGAAGGACATTGCTCAATAAGAATAAGAGTAAAGAAGCAAACGTGCATATATATATGTTGAGAGGTGAAGAGAAGATGAGTAGAACTTCAACTATAGGTGCACAAAAAACATGAAAATTTATTCAATATTGAAATATTGAAGTTTACCTAAGTGTTGTAGGTGAGTTGGAGAGGAGAGGGCAATCCTCCAAGGGAGGTCCCAGGTTCAAATCTCCACCCTACCAAAAAGTTGAATTAGGTATTCAAAATCCAATTGATAATGTTGGTGCAACCAGGGTCGGGTGCGACCCTCGGGTGACTTTGACGGTGTAGAACCCCTTGTTCGTGGTCTCTCAGACCAAGGCGGCCTCGCAAGGGGTTTTTCGCTTAAAAAAAAGAAGAAAGAAATATTGAAGTTTGAGAGCACGAACATCTGAAAAGTAAAGACATTGAAGAATAAGGTGAAGAGAGAAAATGTTTGAGAAAGCCAAGTCTATGGGAGCCAAAGGCTAGAGAAAGAGCCAAGTAGAGGACTAAGACGATAACATCAAAATATGGAAGAGTTGCAAAGCAAAACCTCGAAGCATCAAGTAGGAAGTTGCAAGGACCGAGTAGTGTAGGTTGGTTGAAGCAAATGATAATGACCAGAGATATTTTGAGCTCAAGTAACACATAAATCGAAGGAATCTTATTTAGAAAGTGAAATATCCAAAGATAGTGGAGAACATGTAAGAGGTTTAAAGCCCTAGTTTGGAGATAGAAGGAGAAACACCAATCAAAATTGCCTAAGGTAAATTAAATCTACCTCTAATTATTATTTAAATAACAAGGCACATATCAAATATTAAAGGAAATATTGAAGAAGCATACATTATAAGGTGAAGGGAAAAATAATTGATTAAAGAGGTATTTATTAAAGTGAAAGGAGAATTAATTGTGAAGAAAGGAACTTTATTAATGGGAGTTATAAAAAGAAATTAATATATTGAAAGAAATAAATATTTGAAGAATTGAAGAAGAAAAAAGATTAAAGATTTATTATTGAAGGAGAATATTATTTTGATCAATTGAAAAATTTTGAAGAAAGAAAATTAGAGAAGAGAAAGAATATTCAAGAAAAAAATAATGTAATTAAGATGAAGATTGAAAAATGATTTGAAGAAGAATATTGAAGTTGAAGAAAGAGATTTTATTTGAAGAAAACAAAGAATTATTAAAGAAGAAGAAATTTTTTAGAGTTGGAGTAATAAGGTTGTCAACAAGGAAGGAAAGTAGTTTATTAAAAGGTAGAATTAAAGGAAGCATATATTATTAGCAAACTTATGGCAAACATAAAGATATTTCTTTCAGAATCTCAACTACTAAACAACCTAACTTTACTCTATGGAAAAATAAGATGAGATCAATAATTATTGTTGAGAAACTTTGGAAAGTAGTAAATGGAGAGAAAACCATTCCAAAAGATACAATTGGAAGATAGAGATTTAAAGATGAAGATGCAAAGGCTCTTATGCTAATAACATTTGGTATATCAAATGAGATTCAAGCACACATAAATGAGGTTGAAACTTCAAAAACCACTTGAGAAAGATTATGCACAATATTTGAAGGAAAAAATGAAACTATAATTTTATACTTGCAATCACAACAATATTCACTAAAAGTTCATAATGTAGAAAACATAGAACATTTTCTTCAAAGGATAGCAAAGTTAAAATCTAAGCTACAAACTATGGGAGAGAACGTGGATGAAAAATTATTGTCCAAGTTAGACCAAGAGCAATTCCATAAAACATTTAAGACATTAGTCACCTCCTTTTAAGTGTTAAATAAAATTGTATCCTTTGATGAATTGGTCAACATACTTAAAAAAAAAAGAAATAGAAAACCAAGCCATAGATGAAATGACAAATAATGCATTTATTTCAAAAAAAAAAGTTTTAAATAATATTGCCTCATCATCACAACATCAACCTGAATGGATAAAAATAGTATCACATATGTAACAGAAGTGGTCATAACACCAGTTATTGTAGATACAATTCTCTAAATCAATGGAATCAAATGTATAGACCTTTCCAAAGATACCAACAGAGACAATATCAACCTAATCAACAACAATACACATAAGGACAATAATGATATCCAAAATGAGAAAATCAAAGAGGAAACATGGTCCAAAAAGTACAACAAATAGAGAACATAAATGAGGAAGAAAATGAAACAATTCATAGAGCTCTCATGGAAAAAATTATAGATCTCTCCATCCTTGACAATACAGGTTCTAAAAATGAATATCTTATTAATACAAAGTGTATGAATCAAATTGAGAAGCAATATGACAGAAATTCTCAATAGTAATTCAAAAAGAATTTGATAATATCAATAATATTGAGAACAAAACAAGAATTATTAAAAAGGAAACAAGGAAAAAGTATAAATAGGATGGACCGAAATAGAATCAATGGAGGCACCAAAATTATAAAATTTGTAAAAAGAACAAACAAAAATTTTGTCAAGAAAAGGAAAATAAAATTGAAGTACACTATGGATGGATAAATAGAACAAGATGGAACAACATTATGGAAATGTTAAAATGTTTCTATAGAAAGAAACTAAGTTTGATAATCTAAGTTGTGTAGAAAAAAAAGAAGATGTTGAAGAACAAATTCAATACTTGAACCTGGATGATTACAAGAACTAGAGCAAAAAGACCAAGACCAAAATGAAGGATTGAAAGCATATGAAGGCAAAAGGTATTCATATGAAATAATGTAATACGAGGGGTTGTTGGAGGTATGACATTATTTGGTAACTTGCAATAATAGTGCAAGCACCATGTAAATAGTTTAGTCTAGAGTGTGTTTAATATTTGAGTATATAGTATGTGTCATGTAGGTAAGAATGGAGTTATATAAATGAGATATCATATTAGTAAGTGTGATTTATGTGTCATGTTAATAAGTGTGGAGTTATGAATTATGTAAAAGTTTATCATTTAGTATGTGCAATCATGAGTCTTTGTTCATATGTGGATATATGAATTTATTATGTAATATTTTTTATATGAGAAATATGAAATGTTAGATCTCCTATATGTTTTTATTGAGTAAATACTTCTTATACATATACATATCCGTCGTGGGATTTGAACCCGGGTCACATCACCGATAATGCAAGTGGTGTCCTTGCAGGTAGACCACATCACACGAATGATAATTCTATATAAGTGTAAAGGTCAAAATTCTTGTGAATGTGAAGAGTCTCATATCCAATGTGTATATATTGAAGACAAAGCATTGTAATATGTGATTGAATAAGTATTGCATTGATTAAGTAGATATTTTGAATGATATTCAATGATTTAGTTCATTGTTATGGATTAAATTATGTACATATTTGTTCTTGAGATATTGTGATATTTTGTAAGAGTGTTAAATTGCTAACACAAAAGCATTTTTGCCTCAATATTGCCTATTTTGTTAAAACATGTGTTTAAACACAATTTGTAGCATTCAGTATAAATGACATCTAACTTGAGTTTACAGGTAAAGTTGTCATGTTTAAGCATCAACCCTATAAATCGTTGGGGAGAAATAAGGACACTATTTTCTTGTGATTATTTTTCACTCAATTTTTACCCTATTTGTTACTATCATTAGACATAATAGGATGTCAAAGTATATAAGGAAGTTACACCATATAACTGTAAGCTTACTCCAATGGTAAGGGCTTTGGCTTCTCTTTGAGATGTCAAAGGTTCAAACCCCACTCAGTATAAGAGGATCAAGACCCTTCATAAAAACATGTGTAAACTCATTGATAAAAAGAAAGTTACACCATAAGGATTTATATTTAAGTAGGTGTCATTAATAAGGTGAATCCCTTTCGGTGCTACCTTGGTACCATGTATCACTCTCTTTCATGTACATTAATGCCTCTCTCATGTACTATCACATATATCAAAAGGACTAGATTCTTCCACATACCAACAATTATATAGGAAGGGCAAGTATATAGAAAGGATTGGTATATAAAATTGGTGGTATATAAAAAGGGGGACCTTTTTGGGAGACATAAGGCACCCTCATAATGGCAACACCAAAAAAATCTCATGGAATCTTAATTGCTCAAAGACCCAAATTTTGCACCTTGGAAGACCAAGATGATGACCATCCTAGTGGTTGAAAAACTTTGGGACATAGTCATTAGAGAAGAAACTCGACCTAAGGAGATTACAGATCAACAAAAGTTTGATGAGGGAGATGCTAGGGCGCTAATGCTCATCACTTTTGGTATAACATATGAAATTCAACCATAGATCAGAGAAGCATAGACTTCAAAAGAAGCACGAAATAACCTTTCCACTATATTTGAAGGGAAGAATGAAGCCTTAATTCTTCACCTTCAATAACAACTTCATACATTGAGGGTTTAGGATGGAGAAAGTATTTTAGCAATTTTTTTTTGTAGAATTACGAAATTGAAGACAAAATTGAATACCATGGGGGAGAAAGTAGAAGAATCACATTGTCTTGGCTTAGAAGGTTGGCAAAGGAAGAATCACATTGTGATCATGTAGACAAAACATGCCAAGACATTCCTAAAAAATTAGGATGGCATATTGTAAACTTAAGGTGACACCTATGGAGCAAGGGTTACAACTGTCCAAGTATGGCAAATCACCCTAGGTATCTACTACTGTGTATCATCAATTAATAGGGAGTCTTATGTACCTGACAAACACCATGCTTGACATTATTTTTGTTGTAAATTATCTTTCTAAATTCATGCAAGATCCTAAAGTCACTAGAAAGTTGCAAAAAAGGATACTACATTATGTACATGGTATAGTAGAATGACCTTGAACATAAGAAAATGATATTTTTTCTTATAGGGATACACAAACTTTAACTATATTGGATCCATAAATGATAGGAAGTCAAAACCAGAATGTGTTTCATCTAGGATCTGGATTTGTCTTGTGGCACAACAAAGAGCAACATGTAGTGACACTATCATCCACAAAGGCAAAATATCATGTTGCACGAGCTGTGTGTGGAGCATTATTGTTACAATTCATTCTATCATATATGGATGTGTGCAAAAGACAAACAATGGTGTTGAATTGTGGCAATCAAGGTGTTCTAAAATTGATCAAGAATCTAATATTTCATGAAAGGACAAAACACATTGAAGCACAATGTCATTTCATTTGGAAGCAAGTTCAAAATTATCAAATTCTACTCATACAATCCCATCAAAGGTCAACTTGAAAATATTTTTACAAAGGCACTTGGATGACTCAAGTTTGAATTGTTTTGCAATTCTCTTTGTATACCAAATAATGTAATAAGAGGGGATGTTAGATTAATAATAGTGTGGTTATTACACTACTTGATAGTTACATGGCAGTTACATCCGTTCATTCATTTGATAATAAATGTATGATACTATATATGTACTATTGAAACAATAATGATGATTTGATATGTATCTTGCTTCAATGCTCGAACCAACATCAATGATCATTGTTAATGAAATTGGAAACTCAATATGCATACAATATAAGGGTCATATAACAATTAGTTCTTGATGGAGTTGTTTATTTCTGTGTTGTTACTTATTGTTATGGTATAAGTTCTTTTGGTTTGTGAATTGATAGCATTGGAATTGACAAGTATGCATACATGACTTGACAAGATTTGAAACTAGGTACAATTTGAGTATGTCATTTGATATCTTTTGTGTTTTTAGTCATTTGAACCGACGTTATAAATTTACCTTTGCTTCTGTTTGTGAATCTATAGTATACAACCAGGAATTACATTTAGACGTTTAAAAATATATAGAGTTTTTGTTAATGTAGACGCAAGAAAACATCACAATAGCAAATAAAGCAAAAATATAAAGTATTAATATTACCAATGGATCTTCAAGCACAATAAACCCTCTTGAAGGCTTTTACAAATGCGATATTAAATGGAGGGAATGATCCTTTTTTACAATTCAAATGATAAATGGTGCAATTCGTCTTCTTGTGCCATAATCTTCGACGAATTGGTTTTTTCGTGACCATCGCTGGATATACTAGAGTTGTGCTAAGGTGGTTTTTTTGTGACCACCGTTGGATGTATTGGAGTTGTGCTGAGGTGGGTTTTCCGCGACCACCACTGGATATGCTGGAGTTATGCTAAGGTAGGTTTTTCGTGACCACCGTTGTTCTCTACTACCTTCCACCGTTGTGAAATACCTGCACACAAACTCATTGGAAAATAGTTAATAACACCTAATGGGCCTCTAGAGATAAGGCCTAGATCTGATAAAATGCTAACCTACTGTGTAGAAAACTTGTGATGAAGCTTACTGAATGTATGAAAATAAACGTCAAAATGCGAGAAGAAAGATGATTTTACCTTACCCACCTTGTTAGTTCTTGAATGCTTAGATCTAGTTTTGGATTCCCTACGCAATTCACCTTTGGTTCTCGACCATCCAGTGGGATGATGTTTTTCTTTGCAAGTCATTGAGGGCAAGTCGTCTACTACAAATGGTCGTTCAGGGTTGAACAATCGGGACCTACGTTATCTCGACTCCGTCAAGACTGCTAGACCTGCGGATGGATGTGTTTGGTCTTTGGTCTCAATCCGAAATTGAAATTATGGTCGGATGGTGTGCGGTTTCAATAATAGAATATGGGCATGCAATAGGCACACATGGATTTTCGTGAAGTGTAGGCACGAGACAAGGATGGCTGTGAGTGATAGCTTAAGATCGGTAGTGGAAGCTTGGCTTGGGGTTTTGACAACGCTCGTGTATTATACCATCCTCATGCTCAATGGAGGAACAGGAGGCATACTTATAGATTTCAAATGATGAAGTTGTGGTAGCATGCGAATGATATGGACACGAAAATGTTGAGGAAAACTAAGAATTTCCTCCACTTGAGTGGATACTCAATCATAGACATGTTAAACATGAATTAAGATTTTTAAACAATAACATGTACATTTATCTATTTATTTATTTTTAAATGGATAAATCTTCATCCATTTAAGTGGCAATTATCTTGCATAGAATGTGGAACTAAAGTGAAGAACATTATCCTTTTATTTTTTATTATTTTGACGAAGGAATATCTTCTCTTTTAAGTGCCTGTTGACTTGCATGGGATGTGATAGAACTAAATTAAAGTGGAGATTGTTTTTGGGTGACGATGATCTTCACCCATATGCAATCAGGATGGAGAAGGTGAGTTGGACTGGAGAATATTTTTGGGCGAGGGTAATCTTCACCCATAAGTAATCTTGATAGGGAAAGGTGAGTTGGAACTAGAGTAAACTAGAGATGGTATGCACATGGGATAGGAGAGGGGAATTGATGTCTATGAGTTAGACATATGAGGGTGTTATTTTAGAGGGTGGAAGTGGATGGCCTAGGTGTACTTTATTAATTAGCATTAAATAGTTGTATACTAACTAATTTTAATTAATTAATTAACATTAAATGTGTTTGTTTTTCTATGTCTACTAAGTGAAAGTTGGAGTACATTATATTTATATTTATAAGTTTTGATATTATTGACAAGAAACCGATCCAAAAAGTACTAAAGGCAACCATTATTGGTTGTGACGAATTAATAATAACACATATCTAAGCGATGTTGGAAGGACAAGTGTTACATTTTTAAATCACAATTTGTTTATAAATGATGTACTATTAATATAGCAATTACATAATCATTAAAATTGTATGTATATTAGTATAAGGTCTAGTCATATTATAGATATAATATTAATATCTCCTAGCAAATCAATTTTAATAACATGTAGCTTATTGATGACTAAAAACTATATATCACCCTAGTTTTTGTAACTTGATTTATTAATGTAAAATCTTTACAAAAATGTTTCACCTTAATATACCTAAATATTGACCTCTTTTTCTCCCCGAATAAATGTAAAAGTATGAAAAAAAATGACATCCAACCACTTTGTTTTTTTTCATCCTCATTTAAAAGAAAACGTAAATCATTACCTAGTCTAGAAAACGTAAATCATTACACAAGTGACTATATCTAATATGATTTCTTATAAAAGAGTCAACCCACAAATATCTTAAATAATTCCAAGTGAAAGAACTATAGCTAAAGATGATTCAATATAGAATGTAACTTGATTCTCTAAAATTTAGCATTTTATATGCAATATAGCATGTACCTTTGATTCTCTAAAATTTAGCATTTTATATGCAATATAGCATGTACCTAAGATATAAAAGTTAAATTATTAATTTTGACATGTTAATAACCTCGTTAAATGGTGTTAGCTTATGAGCTAAATTTCTTAATTGAAAAGAAAAAAATCAAAATTTAAGTTTTTTTTATGAAACTATACATACAGAACCATTAAATTATAATACCACTATATAATCACACTATAATTTCAATCGTATTTAATCCATTAAAATAATACAAACCACGCATACGACTGACGTACCTTGAATTTAATTAACGTTGTACTTCCCAGGCATACATCACGCAGTAGGGACAAATAAAAAATTTAAATGCAGGGCCATTCCCACACGTACAAACTTGATACAGAATTGAGATGGTTTTAATGCAGAAGAAATGAAGACTGCACTACACTATGGAAAGGAAAGCAAATTTTAAATTGATAAACTTATATATTATTAAGACATTAGCATTCATGTAAAATTTGAAAAATAATAAATAATTTATTGGTTTGAGGGAAATTGTTAATTGTTTACTCTGTAAGTATTAATAAATGATCAATAATTTTTTTGAAAGGTTCATGGGTCAAACCATAGCGTACTTAAAACGGCATAGGCTGGAAGGTAGCAGCCCAGTGTTAATCCATAGACTTAGCTTTACCCAACAAGCTTAAGTTTTATAGAAGCAGCATCCAACAGTGTTCTCCAAATTTTCTTATATATCAACAAAATAAAAATAAATAAATGAATGATCAACAGTGGAATAGAGACACATTCAAGGAATTGTCATCGTTAACGTACTGCACCATTCAAGGAATTGGCATCGTTAACTTCTTGATCATTGTAATAGAATACAGATGGACGCTTTGCAGAACTGGATGCCAGTTTAACAGCACAAAATCCTTTGCACCGTTTCTCAAAGGTTGCAATACACACATCAAGAATTTTTTTGTACAATTCATTGGCCTGGTACCTTGGTTGACGTGCAAATTCCTCTATCGGCATCCACTGAATAAAAGCAGGATGATGAAAGTTGAAAAGAAATTCACTCATAGGGTTAATCCATGTAAGTCACAAACGATACGAACCATAAATAAGAACACTCACTCTAGCTGCTGCAATTTCTGATTCTTGCATCTTTATGTCAAAAGACAGCGGCCGTAGAATGCACATAAAAAATATGTCAGACTTCTCAAATGGCGCATCGTGGGAATGCCTGCAGGTCATCTACCAATAATTTAGACCAATCAAATAAAGACATGCAAATCCATTTATTCCTCATTCTAATAAAGCATAAACAAGATCCAAAGAATAGCATGAAAATTGATGTTACTCTATACTTTTAATTAGTGAAACAGATGGCCAAGGTGAAACGTTGGTGAAATATTCAGTCAATTTGTGAATATCATTATCTCTAAGCTACAACATGAAATTAAATTATAGATGCATATGATAGATGAAAGAACTAGGAACTCTGAACGGTCTAAGAGGTGAAATAAAACCCATTGAGGCAACTGTAAATTTTCATTGATCAGCTTGCAAGAGACAAACAAAGAGTTTGCCAGCAAGCATGCTGCCACAGCCTTTCAACTTTACTCTTGCTAAACATCAATAGGTTGCTCTTAGCAAAAGAAATATTTGAACACTGAGAATCCAGCTCATATAATCGAACAGTAATCACTTTTGACAGCCTTGCAAAGCCAATGTGCAAACGCCAGCAACAACAGCAGATTAGAGTCAGGAAAACAAGATGTGCTTTGTAATATAGCCAAACATTACATTATAGAAACTTGAAAGTGGGCTCCTAAGTACAGCAAAATAAGACATTTAAAAAAAGGTACAAACAGTACGCAAACAAATATATCAACAATGTAAGCAGCAATGTCCTGCAGGGACCTGTTCCAGCTCCCAAGGCCGCATATCACCATTACCGAAATTTGGAAACACCAGGATGGTGGCACCCCATGTCATCCATTATGACTGAACCCCAAGAATGGTCATCTTGGACGGGTAGGAGCTGTCTCCAGGCATCTGGGACAACATCCAGCCCATCTGGGCTCCCACAAAACAAAAAGGCATGACAGCATGTTTTAATGGCCAACAACATGCAACTACTCAAACAATTATTTAACCTTTTTTAGCTGACAGGCTTTTTACGTTTCACAAACAGAATAGACTTTTCTTTGTTGATTGGCTTTGGCTCCTATTTTGGCTTTCTTCTGTAATTTTGAGAACATAATAAAAGAAATTGATGTTGAATTCTGCCATCATTTTTCTATGTTTTCAAGTGCATATTGCAAATGTTGAGTCATTGACTGCTATCAACCTAGCCCTAGGCCAAGCCAACACAAACCTGAAATCACTGGCACGGATCTCTTTAAAGTAGCTGTAAATATTCTTAAAACATTTTACAAACATTCCAATGATAATTTAGTGGCAAATGCTTTATAAACTGTTAATGCAGTCTAATGCAATAATTTTGGAGTGCATAAATGTAATGTAGAAACAAGTGTCAAAATTATTGCTTAAAGATATTTATTTCATAACAGTACCAGTTGAGTCTTTTCACTTTGAGCTATAATGTTATTTTAGCTTTTAGATTGGGTAATGCTGCATATTCAATGTTCATGTTTTAAAATATATATATATATGAATGGCATCCCCTTGTCATATTGTCATCCCACAGCCATCCCAAAGATGAATCCAAGCTCTAGCTGTCCCAAAAAATTCTCCCACCATACCACTTTATCCTTGTCTTGAAAACTTCGTGGAACATGGGAAAGAAGAAAATGAGAAATCTGACCAATCTTGTATAGAAACTTCACAAGACAAAGACAATTTGAGGTTGTGGGTTGATATCATCATAAAAAAAAACATAAAAATCAACTCTTCTGCCAAGAATTCAACAAACTTCCATGACAATGAATGATTTAAATACTGGATCCTTGCACACAATAGTATAACACTCATCTGAAAATATAAAAATTACAGTATTATTTATTTACTTATTACTGTTATTAACTTATTATTATTATTTTAAATGCAAATGTGGCCACTCCGTAGAGAAAGCTCGGAAAAGCATAACAAGAGATGGTTGCAACATCAAGAAGTGCAAACTGCACTAGACAGCTATAGGTGTAGACACACCTATAGGCCTCTCCAATTAAAAATGTAAACATGCTTTCCCATTAAAGAGATGCCAATGCACTTGTTAAAAGCATGGCCATACCATTCCTCTCTTTTTTTGTCTCTTCTAATGGCCTACCACAATTTTATTTATAGTGAGGCCAGAACAACTCGCTTGAGGGTGAAGCACCCACGACTCACACACACACAGGGCCTCTATGCCCACCGAGACTTGAACCCATACCTTCTCCGTGGAAGAAAACTAGTCTCAGTCACTCAAGCACAGCTCAGCAAACATACCATACCAATTTTACAAGTATGTATGCCAAGTTCCAACATCTTGGACAAAATACAACAAAGGAATGGAGTCTTAAAAGATTACAAAATAAATCCAGAAGACTGACATTGTAAATATTGAAAAGGAGAATTGAATGCCAAATTAAAATCATCACAATAATTAAACAAAATATGTTTCATTTCCAGTTTAATCTAATTTAAGTTACAAAAATAAGAGTGCATCACACACAAGGTAAGAGGTAAGACCTATTATTTTTCATCTTCTGTTTGTATGTGCTTCCAACATATAATGCCATTTGTTTTCAAAGACTCATAAAGCAGACTCAGAAATACAAAGGCGAAAACGAGTACATAGGCATAATGGAATAAATTAAAGGAACAGCACTTACATAGAAGAATAGCTAACTTTTCATAATTCATAATCTGAGCAACTAAGAGACCATTTTTTTTTTTTAATTGGCTATATGGGATTGAAACAGACCCCACCCATATTACATCAAGACCACATTACCATGGTATTTCAACAAACATTCTCACCACTCAGACTTCAACCCAATGTCCTATCATTTTGTTAAATGATATGGTGTTCTAAAAAAATTATTATAGTTACCGGGTTCTCACACCCACTCCTTTGGATGCATGCAACTGTACTCCACCCACACCCAATAGTCGAGTACCCGTACCCATTATTTCTAATTTGAATTCAACATCTTCCTATTCAATGCTTTTATTATGTTTTTTAATTCTTATAATTATGTGAATGATAAATCCCTAATCTTTACATGTTTATGTGATTGATCTATTCTTTTTTAATTTTCTATATTTCAAATTTTTCATTTTTGCTATATATTTTATTAATTAATATTGCAATTTTTGTACCCCATACCCACACCCAAATGTGTAGAGTACCACACCTGATACCCGTACCCACACTAGAAACACACCTGCACCCCTGAACCTTGCCAACCTTGAAATTAATGAATATGGTTTTTTTGTTTCTCTTGCTTTTTGGAGGCAGGGAAAATGGCCATACATTGCACTGAAGAGTTTCACAAATAAAAGAAAAACTAGAACATGGAATTGTAGGGGCATAATCCTAATCTGCAAATTATTTTGTTAAATTTATTACTAAGCAGAGCATTTCGGAAGTTAAAGCATGTTTTTTTTAACAATGTTTTGGCACCTAAGTCATGCCCTTCTAACATCATTACATCTTGGTATGCATTGTGTTATTTGGTCTATTTGCAGGGAAACCTTGATACCATCTTCATGCAGAAATCTCAGTCCATGGACAGGTGTATGACGTAACTCATACTGCAAATTCAATTACTGCCTGTGAGATATAGTTTGCTTCTCAAGAACTCAAGAAAGTGACTAAGCTGCATTATGGCACTTTTGGTCACTAACGAGCAAAAGTTGTCTTTATCAAAAGGTAGAAGAGAGAGAGCTTTATGTATTCCAATTAGATCTATTGAAAGCTCTTTTTCTGACTAACCATCAGATGTTTGAATTTGACAGATGGATGTTGTTACTTGTAAATCCTGTGGGCTTGTATTTCTACATCCATATATCAAGAGTTCTGCATAAACTGTTTTTTGTAGCATTATGATTCCATAGTTTACAAGTTACAATAACAGGAAGACTCACAAAGGTGAATATTTTGAATTGAGTAAAAACTATTACCCATAAAAAATAAGTTTTGCATAAGTATTGTGTGCTGCACTTACACGGTTGAAAAGGTGCCCACAATAAAAAATGAATCTCCGTAGTTAAACAAAAGAACAGAAGCTACCTGATTCCTCCAACTTCAACAAATTCAGTATCAATCTGCATGCCCAAGTTCAAATCCAGTTAGTATTCTCAACAACGTAATGAAATCATAACAGCATATCTGCAGGGAATTACATCTGATATCAATCATAGAAATAATTAAATAGTGAAGAAAAATTTATGCCAACTGCGATTACCCCTGTCTCTTCCTTAACTTCTCTAATGGCTCCTTCGAAGATGTCTTCCCCCTATCAAGTGACAATAAATTGTAGTTTTTTAATCACTTCTGAAATTGTATGCCATGAGAGATGTAAAACATTTTACAGGTTATGCCCTTCACAGAAATAGTAGAATTCATACCTGGTGAAGCAACCCAGTTGGCCACTTCCAAATCCCTGAACCTCTGTAAGGGCCATCTTTTTCCTGCACCACTAGCAACTAAACTAACAAAATGGTTATACATCTATTCCAATACGTGCACAATTCATTTATGCTAAGCACATAAGAAAATATTGCTTAGATTTGCAAAAAGGATTAAGGCTAAAAAAGTTGCAAGCTAGCTTGCACGTACACAAGCCCATGGGGTTTAAAGCAATTGGTAAAGAGTGAAGAATGTTACACATTAAACCAAGGTTCAAAACTTATAGGTGAACTTTAACATTTTATCAAATGGCATGAGCTCAGCCAGTTAAAATACTCGACTTTCAAGGAGTAGATCCAGGTTCAAATCTTGCCAAGGGTGATACATGCACAATTGCCAAGTTGTTGTAATACCACTGTGTGGTAATGATGTAATACGGGTGGGCCGTTTCAATTCCATATAACCACTTTAAAAAAAAATTGCAAGTACAGAAAAACAAGTCCATTCCCTTAGAAATTATGCTGCATTTACATACCTCTCGGTTATCATTCATTACAAAACCACCAACTCCCACTTGATGTGAAGCATTAGCAGGAAGTGTGCAAGGACTCTTAGGAATCCAATATACCAGCATTACATAATCACGCTCTGCATGATGATACCAAAACCCCTCCTGAATGTATAAGATAAGATACACAATGGTTCAAAATGCACAGAAAAACTATATGAAAAACATGCGAATAATGTTCTGAATAACCTTTAGATAAATTACAATTTAAGAGAGCATCCAGTGATGCTTTTCTCTTCATAAGGAAAGCAGTTGAACTAAAATTCCATGGCCTACTGCCATATGGTCTGGGATCTTGAATGTCTTCCAAAGCTAGAGAAGGAACTTTTCTTGCCAAAGTACAAAAGAATAATAATTTCATTTATGATATCAAAACCTTAATACGCATGCATCTTGTATGCTCACAATACAAATATTCTAACAAATCCTAGCTGCTTATTCTGTAAGGTTGCATCAGGATGCAAACATCATACTGGTTCAGAAAATTGTAATAAGCTCAAATAATCTGTGCATGTCTGAAGGACCATAACAACATAAATCACAAATCTCACATCAATCACCGCAGGAACGAGGTTTGCATGGTTCTTGGGTACTTTAATCCAAACTCCCTTCTTGCCCTATGTAGTCCAAAAATTAAATGTTAATAATTTTAAAAGAAAAGAAAGGCAATATTAGACGGCTACATCTTTTAAAAGTAATATGTTCAATGATTCGATAAAGAAGATGTACAAACCAAAGGATCAAAAGTACATGACAAATAGAGAGTGGTATCTTAGCACACAAATTACATTTCTTCATACATATTTATCAAAGACATTGTCAGTGCATAGAGTCCAATTATTCAACATCAACAAATGTTAAAAGGGTGACAATTGATTACATATTTAAGCCAGATAATGATTAATATACAGCTACTTGTGTGCAGAAAGAAGAGGCAAAAGGAATAGAGTTCAGCCATGACAGCATGATCATGAGAGTAAACAAAAGGACACTTGTCCATCATGACCATCCATTGAATTCATGCTTTATCTCACAGTCATTGGGAGTCAGCTTCTCCTAGGAAACCAACCATAAAATATTTCCTGCGCAATCCTTGTCCATCCTTCAATTCAAGAACGAGGAATATGGTTTTGATAAATTTCTTATATCAATAAACCTCTCCACAAACATTTAAATATTTTGCAATCGTATGTCGTTGAACTGATTTTTCCTTGCATGTAATCATAGTTGCTGTTTACTGGCAGTATGTGCCTATGAAATTAGCTTAGATTGACATATCTTTCTGTACAGACTAAAATGCTTGGGCAGCAAAGACGTCAGATTTTTATTTCAAGCCAGTAGAATGCCAAAATAATTATGTTTTTAACAACGTTAGAATGCATTATGTGTCACAACCATCTTCTAAATGATAAGGCAACACATCAGTTGCTAGCATAAGTTGCATGACCTGGACTGGAGCAACTCAAGCCAACTAATAAGAATTGGCTCAAAATTTTGCAAAAGCTTGAAGAAAGCAAATGGCCCACTGAAAAAAGGAAATTAGATAATTAAAATTTGGTCAAAATAGTGAACTGAATTCATGTTGAATTACACAACATATACCCAAATGTACACCAAATTCTTAATTACATAACTTGAAATAGTTTTCATACAAGACATCCCAAAACAAGTACTACTCAAAAAAGAAAAAGAAAAAAAATCTAATGACTGAGTTTATTTTTTAAATTTCTGATTCATATCCCTGATAGCAGAGTTATTCTGTAAGAATGGACAAGCAATGGAAAAACTATGTTTAAGTCCCTGCAAGCAATATTACTGGATTTGACCTCCTCCTCTATTCCACCGAATTTGTGTGGGAATCACTAAAATAGGCAATTATTGGGCAAGGCAAGGACCAATATTTGGACTTTTTTTCTTTTTTTTTGGAGATTAGAAAATCAGTGATCTCAACCTTACCAAAAAGAAAGCAATGGAAAACACAAAAAGATCAAATGGGGTCTAAAAGGATAGGATCTCAGCTCCTTACCACAGAGAGAGAGAGAGACAGAGACAGAGACAGAGATGCATTGCAAAAAAACACAATTATTTCAGAAGAGCATGAGTACCAACAGGGTTTAAGAAATAAAAGCAGCAGCAGTTTTTCATGTTAGAGGAGGAACTTTTGCAGACTTACTTGAATCATGCTTCCTCACTGTGGACTCCTGGTCAAAAGAAGGCAAATCTCTTTATCCTATGTTGAAAAAAAAAAATTCTTGTAGGTTTTTAGAGGATAGGCATCCCTTTCTTCTATCGTCATTATCAGAGATTTATTTCCTTTAATTGGGCCGACAAACAGAATCAAATTCATAACCATGTACTTGTGGATATGGGTCCTCAACCAAAAATCCCGATCCGGGGAAATGGCAACCAACAAAACCCCAAACAGAGATTTTGCAGAAAAATGACTCCTCTCTACGGAAATATGTGCATAGATTTAACAAACCAAAGGAGAAAGATTCTGGATGGATGCCTAAGAAATGGGAAAGTGGGATCGGAGTTCATATCTTCTCTAAAATAACAAACAAGTATAAAATGAGATTGGAAAGGAAGCAAGAAGAAACCAATTAGCAAAGGCTGTTAGGAAGACCACGCATAACCGGCCACAAAGGTCATAGGAAAAAAATCACCTAATATTTGAAGAATCTTGGAAGAGATTAAACATCAGACTTTTGGGGGAAAAAAATTGGTAATGGAGGAACAGATGAAATTGATAAATGTATTGCCCATTGCAGATATGCATGTGGGATTTCTTTCAATGTTATTCAATCGGGCAGGACAAAACATGATGTGTTAATAAAGCTCCTAAGGGGTAGAAGTCCCTGTGTTTGGAAAAATACACATGATGGCAACTTCAGGCCCTTATTTCTTTAAGCAATCAATGCTTCAGACAAAGAGGAAAAATTCAATTGATTATAGATTTTCTCATTGATGCAATTGAGGACATATCACATCTCAATATCATTCAAGTGATTTGAAACAATTTGCAAGCAGGAAAAGCAGTGGGTGTTATGACTGAAAGCATGCATGACCATACCTTTTGGACCGTGTCTGGTGTTTATAGTTTACAATGTACATCTCCCTTTCAAAGCAATTGTACTTGAAGCTGCCTATATTGAAGAACTATGTCAAACTGGAAAAAGAAAATCAACAATTCATAAGAAATGAATAGCATGCTCAAGACAAGCAACATGCAAAGCTTCAGCATTCACATGTGGCAAAAACCAGATTTGCATCCCACTACGTGATGTTAGTGTCTATGACATGAAGTCTTCTTTGAGTGCCATGGTGGTCAACCAAATCACCATCTCTTGTAATGAGGTTTGCTCGAGCTGCACCCATGCTTCTAGTAACCTTGCTTACGAGTACTCCAAAGATCGCCAAGTTTGATTGAGCTTGCGTCGAACACGTTGACTTTGCACGAGGGGGTTGGAACAAGATTTGGTGTCATCTAAGTCACTCGCATTGCCTGATTTTCTTTAGGGATTTTAAAATTATCAAGTTTCTAGAAAGGCCATTACTAAATCAAGTGCCTTGGTGCAGGTTTGACTCATGGGCGTGCATTGTTTGAGAGTGGTTTTATACATTTTAAAATATTTTATACGTTCAAAATAAGAAAAAAAAAACAAAGAAAGTTAAAATAACTTCTCATCCATATGTTTAGGACCAAGGTTGTATGGGTGTATGGATTGACGTACTCATTGCAGACCCCAAAACTAAGTGAGGGTGGAAAATATGCAGGATTCAGACCTCGGAAACTTGGATATGCTATAGTGAAATCATAAAGTTGAAATATGAAGTTGGCTATGTTGTAATAAATTTTAAAGTTGAAACATAAGATCAGCATAAAACTTAGTCTACTACAGTAAACACAAATATAAGACTTGCAAAGGCATTGAACAAAACTTAAAGCACAGATTTTCAGCAAAAGGGAAGAAAGTAAATGGGAATTTTTTCCTTTGTCCTTTGTGTTTCTGCCTGCATATATATATATTTCAATTTTATTACAAGATTTGACTCAAATGCATGCTTAAATGATGATCAATGTACCTAGTGCACTGCAGGTGTGGAAAGGAATGCAATTCGCAGCAATACCCAAGTACACAATACAAATGCCATCCTGCAACAAGTGCATATTAGGTGTGGGAAGGAGTGCAGTTTGCACCAATACTCAACTACCCCAAAAATGGTCAAGTATATGCAACTAAACAATATAGATCAGGTTAGATGATATCCACAGGCAACCTTTTCCTTGTAGCAGTTATCTCCAATTTGCTTGCATGTTTAGTATAGGTAGAACATTCTCTTTTCCAATAGCACCTCCTTGGAAAGTCAAAACACAATATGTACAATTCTAATAGCAGCTTTCCAACATACGTAAAGCATTTCACAGGTTATATTTAAGTTTCACAATTAATATTTAGGTTTTAGGTTTGTTAAGTTCTAAAATTATGAATTTTTTTTTTTTTTTCAATTGGTTATATAGTATTGAATGGCCTTGCCCATATTAGATCATGGCCGTCGTATTTCACCAAACCACATAATGGTATTACAACTGGAAACTATGCATATATCGCTTCACAAGATTTGAACCTACATCTCCACATTGAAAGCCAAGCTTAATTTTTCACAGTTAAACATCCTTTTTTTCCGAAATTTTATTGTCATCAAGTTTGAATTTAAATTCAAACTAAATTCAAACTTGGTCATTTAAGCTATTACAGAATTTACATAATCCTACTAACCAGGAATTTCTTAAGAGTTTTTGTTTCTTTCATTCATTGTGATGAATGTTTCATTACATTCTTCTCAATGAGCTTCCTGGAATAGACATGTCCTGCTAAAATGACCCTTTTAGGTGTCTTCAGGCTGCATACCGTATGCATTTCACTTCATCAAGCACTTCACTCACTTTATTGCAAACATTATATCCTAAGATCTAGTCCAAGTTTATCCATTTCCTTGAAAAGGGATTTTCTCCTTTAGCAATTGCCAATTACACGGTGCTTTCACAATAGCCTACGTGTTGTGAAAGTTCTTGTATTAGACACCGTAATGCATTTTACCAGCTTTCCTTGCAAGACATTACCCTGTGCAAGTCATTTTTTGGTTCCAATAAGCAGTTCTCATGTATGTTTAAAGAAGATATAAGCTGTGACTGTACATATCTAATAGCAAGTTGCCACATGAATTTGAACTTCTGAAGTGATAATAGCAACTTATTAGTGCAATCCATAAAGACACAATGTAACATTCATTTATATTTCACACTAAAATTCAGTATGACAGAGTAACGCACCTCTAAAATATTATAGACACTTCTGCTAGTATCTCAAATCTCCAAGCTTGATTTTGGCACTTTCTGAACTTATGATATCCAAGGAAGCTTTAAAGGTGATATTCTCATACATTCAAAAAACGCATCAACTGAAGGTGTTTGTTTCTTTTAAATGCATAGGAAGGGGATTTTAATCTGCAAATTTAAATATTTTCTCTATGTATAAGGACAATTGTTCATCTATCATTTCTAAACAAAACTAGATGCATTGAAGTACTTAATCATTTCGATGAAGTTAAAATCATAGTTACAAGGTTAATAATGTTCGGTCTGAATAGAGGACAAAATGCATTCAGAGATTTGAAATTTTGGAAAAGGTTCAGTTCGGTTCGGAATAATATTAATCATTAAAAATTTTCTCTTGTGGTTTCGAGCAAGTGGTGAAGAGCAAAGAGTTTAACACCATAATCGAAGGTTTAACTCCCATGGGTGAACCTTAACATTTAGCTCAAACGTGTTGGAGCAAGTTGTGGGAAACAAAGAGTGTCACACCATGGACCAAGGTTCTGATTCCATGTGTAAACCTTAACATTTTGCCCATGGGGTTTGGGTCATGCTGTGGGGAGTCAAGAGTTTCACACCCTAGACCAAGGTTCCAATCCCTTGGGTGAATCTTTACATTTTTTCCCATGGGGTTTAGAGCAAATGATTGGGAGTAAAGAGTTTCACACCATAGACCAAGGTTCAAATCTTATGGGTGAACCTTAACATTTAGCCCAACAATTGTGTGACAAGCAATGGGAAACAAGCCGTTTCACATCATAGACCTAGGTTTCAATCCCATGGGTGAGCCTTAACATTTACCCATTGGGTTTAAGGCAATTGGTTGGGAGTGAAGAATTACACACCATCAACAAGGATTCCAATCCCATAGATGAACCTTAACATTTAACCCATAACATTCGGGGTAATTGGTCAAGAGTGAATAATTTTACACCATAAACCAAGGTTCCAATCCCATGGTCAACCTTAAAAAAAGCCTATGGGGTTTGGGGGAAGCGGTAGGGAACAAACAGTTTCACATCGTAGACCAAGGTCCCAATCCCATAGGTGAACTTTAACATTTTTACCCAAGGGGTTCAAGGCAATTGGTTAGGAGTGACGTGTTTCATATTGTGAACCAGGGTTCCAATCCCATAGGTGGACCTTAACATTTTGCCCATGGGATTTAAAGCAAATGGTTGCAAGCAAAGAGTTTCACGTCATAGGCCAACATTCAAATCTCATGGGTGTACCTTAACCATTTCCCATGAGATTGAGGGCAATTGGTGGGGCATGAAGGGTTTCACACCTTAAACCAAGGATCAAATCTCATAGTGAACCTTAACATCCATCAAATGGCATAAGCTCAACCAATTAAATACCTCAACTTTCAAGGAGGAGACCCAAGTTCCAATCTTGCCAAGAGATGCATGCATAATTCCCAAAAATACCATAACACAATAATGATGTAATATGGATGAGGCCCATTTCAATCCTATATAACAAATTTAAAATATATATAATATAAATAAAATTAAAATTTTAAATATATTAAAAATATAATTAGTAAGTGGCATTAGCTCAACTGGTTAGATTCCTCAACATTTAAGGAAAAGACCAAGGTTCAAATCTTGCCAAATAATACTTGTATAATATCCAAGAGCTTTTGTTGTAACAAACGATACTATGTGGTGATGATGTAATACAGGTGGGGCCCGTTTCAATCCCATATAACCAATTGAAAAAAATATATAATTAGTAAATCATAGTTACATGTCCAAGGCATTGTGGAGCAATAGTAAATGGGAAGCAATGATATAAGTGCAACTTAAGTTCAAATCCTGACATTGTGATTGACACTCCCACAATAATGCACCTCGTGATAATGTTATTCATTGAAATACCGCTATAATACAATCGTGATGTAATAGGTGCGGGGCATGTTTCAACCTCATATAACCAAATTTAATTTCAAAATAAAATAAAATCATAGTTATAAAACTTTTGATAAATTTGCAAAATCATGAGCCGAATCAGGCAAAAATCAATTTGCTGCTGGACTCATGCCTATTAAAAACATTATCAAGTTTTTTGAAAAACTTGACACAAGATCAAGACTAGGCTAAAAATTCAGTCATAACCTGGGAATAATAACATACATCAGAAGTAGGCATAAAAAATTGATGAACTGCGACAACATGGTCGAGTTACCTTTCATTAAAATACAATAATATTTACACAATATGATAAACTAAATTTAGATGAGTTATATCTGCTAAAGGACTTATTTTCTTAGCCACCAAATTTGCATCTAAATCTTAATAACAACTTATATTTGGAGCATATTCTAAAATTCCCTCGTCTAATCCAAAGTTATATTTATGAGAGACTCTTATATGCTTGATTGTTACTTTTTAGTGAAAAAACTCAGAAATTTGTATTTCCACTTTGCGACTAGAAGGCAAAAGTGTAAGAATTGCAAACAAGTTTCTAAGGGCGTTTGATGGCAGAAAAATGATATTTATAAAAGATATACATATGCATAAAAATCAAATGGCATTGGTTCAACCGATTATATTTCTCAACTTTCAAGGAGAACCAAGTTTGACTCCTGCCAACTGATACATGCATAATTGCCAAGCTGTTGATATAACACTATGTGGTCATGATGTAATACAAGTGAGGCCTGTTTCAATCCCATATAACTCATTTTAAAAAAAAAAAAACATATGCATAAAATGGTTTTGTTAGGCTCATAGTCTAAGCAAGCAGCAATTAGGTTATACCAGAAAGATGAAAATATATGGATTAAATCAAAGATTCCAAAACACCCGAATACAGAAAAAGATTTTTGTCAAGGCATTCCCCCAAAGGAACTCTAATGAATCTCACCTGTTGTGCCCATTTAGATAAGGACACCGTAAGTGAAGAAACAAATCCATCTACATCCAAAGGCACATTGCCAAGCTCAACAGTCACACCATCATACTTGTCTTCACATGCATCAAGCAATTTTGGCTCTTGCTGCCCAGAAGATTCAGTTAAAGCAGCCTCACTCATTCCATTCTCCATTTCTGCTGACTCCCCATTTGATAATGGAACTATAACTAAGGACTGTTTACCTGAGTCTGTCATTGCTGTAATCTGAAAAGAAGATTGAAGAATTATGAAAATGAAGCCTGAAGAAATAATATTGTAAAATTAGCCATGATATGCAGCTAAAGTCAGTCTAGGAATCCTGATATTATTTCTTACAACATGTTGAACCAATGAAAAAACTTTGAACAATTATTTGCTATAATGATAGTTAATATACTAGAGTGGAAGCTTACACCCACGATTCAGAGATAGTTTATTTTGTGGGTGCAGCTGCATTCCAGAAACCAAGGCTTTCATGTGGTTAAATAATAAAAGGAATTACAAATAGTGAAGTATGAATTTTATTTGCATGACTCCTTGTTCAAAATATGGATAACAATTATTATAGTGATAACAAAACAACTTGCCAAAATCCATAACAAAAGATCATCATGTCAGCAGAACAAAAAAGGTGTAAATCAACCAACTACCAATGTATAAATACAACTTGAATAAAATCAAGTGCCATGCATCCACTATAGAATAGTGGCTTTATCCTCTAACTGCAAGACAAGTCCAATGAAAGCAGACACAGTCACTAGCTTCCAGGTATATCCATGATAGTAGACACAATTGCAATGCAGATGCTGCAAACACAAATTCCTTTAGAAATCCTAAATCAACTACGTTTTGCAAAATATACTAAATCTACATACTGCACCTTCTGAATGTATGGAAGAATATCAAGTTGTCAGACCTGCATCCTGAAATTTTAGAGGTGGAAAAAATAACACGTTTCGTATAGGTACTCTCAGTAGAATTATGCCCAATTTGATCATGATCAGAAGGTCTAGAGTTAATATTCTACATAAGCACATGTGGCATAGATTGGATAAGCCTACCTTATGGCTTCCAAACTTCAACTTATTAACCAGTTCAACATTAAACCTCTAGGCTTCCTGGATCCTCAGAGGGTAGAGATTTCAAGGTCAGAATTTTGTGACTGATTTTGTAGTCAACTCTTTGAAACGAGAAAAAGATCCAGGCTTTATACAGATAAAAAGATCCATAATAAGAAATATGATTGTTTTACCATGTAACAATAAGCAAAACAAAAAAAATGAAACTCAAGACAATGTAATGAATGAGAAGACAGCAGGTTTAGATTCTGATGAAGTCAATAGGCACTCCAATGAGGGATCAATCAATCCAATAAAAGAAGGCATGCTCCACTCATAAGATTATTCCAAAGATGAAAGTTGACCTGTTTGTGGAATGTTCCATTAGCAGTTAAAAGCTATGATGGCTGCTCACCATCATGTTCTCGTATATTGAATCAAATTGAACTCCCAACCTTCTACTTGTGGATATGGGTCCTTAACCAAAATCCCAAACCAGAAGCCATAAATGATAAGGAGAAGCAAACTCATGTTAAGGTATACAAATGCAGCCTAGAGTCGCAAGTGATTATTCAAGTTGACAAGTTCTAATGACCAAGCCCTCCTCATAGACACTTCTCCGCATTTCATGAAATTCCAATGCTGGGAGACAGAACTGGATCCCACTATCCAAGATACCATCAGGTGAACGGTCCCATTTCTATGGGCTGGCAACCCTTCTGCTGGATTCGCAATGGCACCAGGTCAGGCCCCCATCCCCCATGACTGTGGTAATACAGCCGGAGTCAGCCCCCTAGTCCCCCTGGCACCAAGTCAGCCCTTTCCTTAACTATAACCAAAATAAAGTTTAGAAGGAACACATCCTAATGCCTAGGCCAGGATGATTATCCTGTGTCGGGATTGTGATGGGGGGCTGTTATGTAAGCGTTTTCACTGTGTCCAAATCCCCTAAAGGCACACCCCTGTAAACTTGAGAGGTTATGGTATCCCTAAAAAAATTTAAGTCACTGCAGGGAAAATTGTATGCTTGGCACTTCATGTTAAAAAACAACCAATGCCAACCATACAACTTTCCCTAAATTAAAGCAGGAGGCTAGCTGTGCATGAACACACAGCTAAAGAGGATGACTCCAAAAGGTTGGGACAAGAACCTTTATAGCTATTCATACATGGTCAGTTTCAAGAACTAAAGCTATCAATATCAACTCAGGGTCAGAAGGTAAACTCAATTTATTGGCCATCAAAGACAGTTGACAGCCATCATTCATCCACCCATGTTGAGTGCTAGGTCAAGAGCAGGCCATATAATCTCTACACTTACAAGGAGATAAGCTTCAAAGAAGGATGTTTTGACCTTGTGTTGAACCAAATGCCGGCTAATCCCATGGATAGGTCATTTGAGTCTCTTAACCTTTGTTTGAGATTACTGAGGTTGTGTGTGACCAGTCTTACGAAAAAGAATTGAAAAATCTAACCCATCACAGCCTGTTTCTGAGCCATCTGAAGCCACAAACTTAGACGTTTTTGGAGTTGAGCAATCAAATTCCTATAGGAAGCCATCTGAACCATGTGCTAATGCTAAGAATTGCTCAAATGTTCTTCAAGCATGTACCAATACACCTTTGACATTCCAGAGTAAATAGTGTCGGACAGAAATTCTAAGCTCGTCATCCTGTTCTGGCAATACTTGTGGGATTCACTTGACACATGCCTAGACAAATCAACTGCTTTCCATTTGCAAACAAATGGACATATTGAAATGGTTGACAAGACTTTGGTACACCTTCAGATGTAAAATTATTATAATCCTCACACCCAGGTGACAATCTTCCATACATCAAGCATTCTTACAACCAGGCCTTGCATGGTTCTGCTGGTCATAATCCTTTCTAAGATAGCTTCAGGTTCTAGCCAAGCTCACCATTGGACATTGCTTTCCAAACACCTATTCAAAGACAAATGCCAACTCAAGCAAAGTAAGTGGTTAAGCTCAAAATATAATTGCAGGCTAGCAACAAAGGTACAAGGAGCACCATAAGTGGCATTGCACCCCTCACAAGTTTCAAGTTGGAGATCAGATTTGACTTCATATTCAGAAGGAACGCTTCTCCAACCCTTACTAAAAGATTAAACCCCTACACTATAGTCCTTACACAATACTATGAGAAGCAGGGAAGAACATCTTTGTTCTTGACGCTCCACCATACTTGGGAATGCACCCTAATTTCAATGTAGAGCTTCTCAAGCCATACATCCCACCTTTGCTTGAACTTGTGGTTATGAAGCATCCTTCTAACCTAGACTGTAATGTCCCCTTTTCTACACAGTCAGGCGCAGAGCAGATTAGCCTATACATGACCTCCCGTAGGCTAAGTCAGATGGAGGGGAACCATTGGAGATATCAGAATATTTGTCAGTACCCAAAGAGCTATTGATTGATGGTCGTTTGGGTTCATTCGGAGGTTTGTTTGATCAGAGTTACTATTTTTAGCCATGTCCGTTTTTAGGGTTTCGATGGACAACAGACAGTGCAGTGATATTCTTCAGTGAAATGGGTGTCCAAAACCATTCGCGGATCTCAATGCGGATGGGCAGAGGTTGGAAATTTTAATGGTCGAAGATAAAATTAATAAAGTGATTATTTAATTTAATTTTGTGAAGTCAGTGACTTTATTTTATTATAAAATCATTTTATACTTAAAAGGGGCCATTTTAAGTGACAACTTAAATAGTCGTTAAGCCTAGGCATAAGGGGGTGAATAAATTAAGGAGAAATAAGGTGGAATTAAAAATTGATAAAATTATATTTGCTCACCCTAAAAGTGACCTAACCCTAGGTCGACCTATGGAGGAGATAAAAGGAGGTTTTGAGTTCATTTGGAGATATGCGAAGATTATTATTTTTCTCTCTCGTTTTTGGAGGACTCTCTGGGAGAGCCATTTACAAAGATTCTGGAGCTTGTGAGAGACAGCAACCTCTTACAGGGACATTGGCTTCGGGGTTGCAAGATTACCCTCAGGTCAATTTGGGCATTTCCACACAGGGATTGCGGCTTGGACTTCAGTTTTAAAGACTTTTGGAGTTGGGTTACCACACAGGGTTTACAAAGATTATACAGGGAATATTTGGAGCTGGGACACCACACAGTATTCACATCAGAAGGGCTGAGCCTTCATCATCATTTATAGAGTACGGAGCAGCTAGGGTTTCATCAGCATTTGAGGTATTTGCATTGTAATTTGTGCCCTAGTTTTGATATAAGAATAAAGCAATATTTTCAAGAATTCTAGATTGCTCTGTGTTTGTGATTTTGTATATCAAAAATTCACGAAAAAGGTTAAGAATTGACAAACCCCTAGAGAACTAGATAGGGAGGGTTATTATAGTGGCATCAGAGCGGGTTTTTCTTGCCTGCCTATTAGGGTTTGCTTGAAGCATAACGATGGTAAATTGGAGAAATTTATGAATCCTGTACGAGGATAAATTTCATAAATTTAACGTGCCAACATACTGTGTGGAGCAACGGTGTAATACTGGAGGCATCGACTCCACAAAAATCTGGTGGCCAAATAAAATATTGGCATTCTTTTAACAAAGGCGATTCTATATGAATCTTTGTGCCCGCAGGAATATAGTCGCTGCTTGTGAATTTATATTTATTTGTCAGGGGTCGTGGGAAATGAATATAAGTTGAAGAAAAGATGCGGTTGAAGATTGGTTTAAGCTGAGCAAATACGAAATAATAAGATTGATGAATGGGGAGTTTGACAGATATTGACTGTTTTTTTTTAAATCCATTGAAAAAATTAACAGTTTGGTAATGAACAATATCGGCGATCACATTATTTTGTATTTGCAAGGGGCAAAATATTCTGTCATAACTGACGATGACTCCTTTGAGAGACATGACACTTTTTGGACTGTAGTGTTGAAACTTCCTCGGCGATGACTGAATAACATAATACTTGGGACATACCATTATATCACTGAATATTCAAATTACCTGCAGTCAAAATAATAGAGTTTGATTAAGTCACAATAACTAATCTTCCTTCATAGGGCAACTTCATTTTGAAGCCTATGTATAGAGGTATTGGTGAAGACCCTTTGGTTGCATCTGCTGTACCTTTTAAAGGAACAAATAATCAATTCGGTTCTAAAATTACACAGTCCTACACAACAATCTGTGCCGCACCATCTATGGGTGGCAGAATTAAGGAATGTGTGAAGTCTTGCTTCAAACTAAGCAGTAATTCTTAGGGGGACAGTTCAAGATTTATACATCAGCAGACAATGAGCAAAGACGAGACTTCACATATCCGGAGAGAATAAAATCATGGACCCGCACGGAGATCGGGTTAGAAATTAGAAGGAAATGATACACCTATTGGACAAGATGAATGCTATTTTAAGTGATCCTGTTTATCTTAATGGGATGACACAGTTGGCGACTAGGTTGTGGAGAAAGAAAAACAAATCAGCAAATTGTGAGAATGAAGAGTCCTCTTCCCATGAGGTATGCGGGGTAGGATCACAGGTTAGTTCAGTTGATATACAGGTACACACTGTTGCTGAGCCAAAACATGAGGTTGAGACCCATTCAGAGGGAAGTGTTATGGATTCGACTTCACAATCGGAACAGGGTAGGATGCATGCACTAGATAACTACATCTTCTTCGGAGATTTGCAGAGTGAGCTGCATATGGAGTCCGTGGTGGATGATACACATGATGGTGATGTTACAAAATTCATAGCAGCCCCTTTTGAGCACACACATGAATTTTCAGACCATAACACAGTTGAGATTGCTGTTGATTTAAAATCAGATTATAAGGATATTTTATCTCTTCCAGACAGCCATGAGGACTCCACGGATGTTGAGTTTATTGCTGGTTATAATCCCATTTCAGATTGTATTCATGATAAGCTTAATGAGGATCCGAGTGGATCAACACCTTATTATGGTCATCCCCTTGATGATCTGCCTACTACATCTTCATACAGGGAGCCAAACACCAAGAGTTGTGAAGAGGGATACCAGATGCATAATTTTGAAAACTTGGTACATAAATCTGATTTTAGTTCCAGGTCTGTTAAGGACAGAATTGCTGCAGCCTTATCTCGTTTCGATGCCACCCATAAGTTCACCGAAGAACTATATTGGAGGGCACAAGTTGAGAAGAGACAGAAGGGTGTAGAAGGAGTAATATCCAGTGCTGATTTACAGAATTTGAGGGCAGCCTTAGAAAAAATGAAGTTAGACTTCATGAACACTCTTGCAGACAGAGATCACTATGCCAAGCTCGTCGAAGAGAACCTTAGTGCATACAGGAGCAAAGAAGAAGAAGTCAATCAGCTAACTGAAGAGCTTGAGTGGACTAGAAGTTCTTTGTCAGAGGCACACTTTTCATTGCATGAGACTGTTGGTTTCTGCCATGAGGAAAGGATTTGGGTTAATGCGCCCAGATTCGCCCACCAGCATGAAAGGCCGGAAGGAAGAGATGCCTTCCGAGCCAATCTTAAGGCCGGATCCTTTTTGGGGGGGGTATGTTCAAGCTAAGAGTACAGGAAAGAAATAAATGAACAGAAAGGAATTTACAAATATATTCAAAGGTTGGTGGGGGGAACTAACAGTACGGGAACACACCAATTACCGCTACTTACTGCATTATAAACACAAAACATAACTAGGAACTGCAAAAACTATGTGTACTTCCGATACTCAAGCAGCGTATGCACAGCTTCAATGATCCCCTAACAGACATTCCCTACAAGGAACTAACAGTACGGCAATGCACCAATCACCAGATACGTACGCTGACATGAGTAGAAAGCAAACTTAGAGATATCAGAGCCAGGTATATGTGTTTATGTAGAGAATTTAACCGCACAGCTTCAATGGCTCCCTAACAGACATTCCCTACAAGGAACTAACAGTACGGCAGCGCACCAATCACCAGATACGGACCAGCAACAAAACACACAACTTATGAAACTGCTACCACATCTATTCTATGTATCCTTTTAATTCATGAAGTACAGGGGTGCTTTAAACAAGCAATGCTAGAGGCACTTGATCATCAAATGCTGAAATGAATCAACGAGCCATGACACAGGTTAGCCTAAGGCATGAATATAAAGAAAGGCAGCATAAAAAACAGAAGCAGCAGAACAGAACCAAGCATACAGATTATATTTATAAGCAAAAGCACGGTTACAATGGGCACAGTGGTTCCCTACCAGACATTTCCCTTCCACCCTTTACAATGAATTCATGGTGGGTTTATATAGCCCGAGTCCCTCCCGTTACATTAATGGGCACAAGGTCCCAGTCAAAAAATAGCTGACAAAAGCAGCGAAAGAGCTGCAAATGCTGACCTTTTGTCGGACTGGACTGTACCCGCAGCATGGTCTTCCTGGAAGCTGGACAGCTACGTGGCGGTGTGTTGGGCAGAACTTCTTCTTAGCAGGTATGCGAGTAGCTGGAGCAGGTAGAACCTCAGATCAGCTTTAAATGAGGCTACTGGCGCAGGCAATGCAGCCCATGCTTGTCCTCTTGCTCGGCACGTTTCGGCTCTAATCCCGAAGCTGGACACTTGTCAGATGATGGATGATGCTGTGTGACACGTGTCTGCCTTGGAGGGCAGTCTGTCCATCTTCGCTTGGGATCAGAGCGTCTCGGGTTGCGTGGGCAGAAAACAGTGCAGTCGGAAGGCCTTCATGCCTTGGTCAAATTCTGGGTTTGTTCCCCTACTGCGCACCTGTCAAGGGCGCACTCCGACTTCACTGCGAAGTCGGGCCGCGCACAGGTGGAAACTGGTGTCTGCCGCCGTACGGACTCTGCTCCGGCCTTTTATCATCTTCTGTCAGCCTGCCAGCCTGTCAATCTGCCAGTTGCAAGGTGCGCCCAGAAAGTGGGGCGAAGTCAGACTTCGCACCAAAACTGGGCGAAGTGCGCACTCGCCCCAAAACTGGGTGCGAAGTGCGCACTTCGCACCAAAACTGGGCGAAGTGCGCACTTCGCACCCAGACTGGGCGAAGTGCGAACTTCGCACCAACACTTAGCCATTTTTCAGGTAACTTGCTGGAAAGTTGAAAAATCAACTGGGGACTCCAAGAAAGGGGGGAAAGAAAGAGAATGCGGGAAGGAAAAGGAAAGGGAGAGGGGAAGGAAGGAAAATAGGGGAAGAGGGAAAAATAAGAGCAGCACTGTTATAACACTGAAGACATTGCACCCCGTGCAAAATGTGACAACATTTCTGGCGGCTCGCGGGGTGTCGAGCTCGCCTCGGCGCAAAGAATCCATGCCTTCATTCATTGGGTGCAGAGGAACTTGCCTCCCCTGCCTGTGGCTGCTCTAACTGTCCTCCTTGTGGCAACTGTTCTTCAGATTCATCTTTGTCAGTTGCCTCCTCAGAGTTACCTTCCGAAAGCTCTCCATCTCCTGCTTCTGCTTCGCAAATGCGATCGTATGCGGCCTTGGCTGGGCGCCAAGCTTCTGCTTCAAATGGCCGGCGGTCAGCTACATCTTCTAATGCTGCGTGGAAAGAAGCGACCGCGTGCAGGTCGATGGTGAGGTATCTTTTTTCTAACTCCTAGAAGTAGGAGCTGATCTTGGAATATTTGGCCACCATCTGAGCGACCTGACTGTCTTGAATTGGCTCAGCCCAGCTGTCAATTTCAGCTGTATCTGCTTCGAAGGACTGCCAATTCCTTTTCACCCGATCTAGGGAGAAGCTCGCCATTTTCAACAAAACCTGGGCACTCTAGTTCTGAAAGAGCGCGAAAGGGAGCCAGACAGATATCTCTTTCATGTTCGAATGCATCTAGCATTCGTCTGGCAACTCTCACCTCTTCAACTTTTTTGAAATATTTGTGCAAGGTCACCCTTGCACCTGCCCATTCTGCAGCGAATGAGGACATGGGGGAGAATTGGAGGCCATCGCGCTCGCGCTCCTGAAGATTTATTGCCAGGTCCAGCCATTGCTTCGCCTGGCGTTCGGCCTCCTCTACCACAAGCTTTCCCTGGGCAGAAACTTCTTGAATTCTGGATGCGAAATCTAGAACTGACATCGCCTTATAGGTGTGGGGCTTGCATCCCCGCAGTAAACCAGCCCGCATCTCCTTAACCTTTGTCTTTGAAAAGACCGTCGCTTGAGATGCTCTCTCTGCAAGTTGCGACTGCGCTCGCTTCAAAGACTCCTGGAGCTGAGAAATCTGCTCCGAGGCTGCTTGCTTTTCGGTTGCGGCTTGTTGCTGAGAAGCGGCCAGCTGGGCTTTGAGTTCGTCTATTTCTTGCCGCGCCGCTTCCAGTTGCTCGGTGGACCTAGACAGGTCCTCTTCAAGCTGCCTTGTTTTATCCTGCAACCCAAAAGTTCTTCCTGCTCCTCCAGACTTTTGACAAAGAGATTATCAGCTTTGCGCATGATTGACTGAATCTCATATTGCTTGTTAATGTCGTCAAAGCTCTTCTCCTTTGTCTGGAGCTCGTAGTCCGCCCTGGTCATTTCCCGGAGAGGCTTCTTTACTTTTGGGATTATTTTCTCTATTGTAATCACTCTCCTCCCGAAATCATACTTTGCGCGTTTTGCCGGGGCAGCTATCTCTTCATGTCTCCTCCGCTTCAGGTCCTGGAGGAAAGAGACAGAATACTCTATAGCTCTCGTTGCCAAGGGAAAATCATCTGTATTCTGGAGGTCGTCCATAAAATCTGGTTCCCCCAACCTAGGGTTCTGCTGAGACGTCTCTCCTGCGGGGATGGGACCAGGAGGAACCGGACAGACCTTGGAAGAATCGGCCGCTTGTGGGGGCGACCGGGAAATGGAGATGGGAGCGGCTGAAACTGTGAGGGTTTGAAGCGGCTGAGACGGAGGATGTGACGGTGAACGGACAGCCTCAGCACTAGCCTCAGGCGAAGGGTTTGGAGTTGTGCTCAGAGATAGAGAAACGTTAGGGTTCTGAGCAAACTGATCGAAAGAATGGGGGCCGCTAGAAGGGCGTGGAGACGGGGAGGGGGATGCGGCCATGACTTGCTCGGATTGAGCGGGAGACGAAGTGGGAGTGGGACTGGGTGAGACCAAAGAGACAGGGGCAGCAAACGTACCTGCGAGCTCCGCCTGAGCCGATGCCGGATGGATGTCTGTGCTTCTGATTTCGGCGGCTGGCTTAGGGACTGCCTCTGCGGCGGCAGGACGCTGCTGCGGCTCGCAATCGGTCGCTGCACTATCAGGCTAGGTCGCCTGATTTTCTCAACTCTCTTCCGCTTCTCTTCCGGAATAACGATCTGATCAGGGGAAGGAGATGAAGCAGGTGCAGCAGGCGCTGATGCTCCCACGGTAAACTTGTACCGGGGTTTGACTTGCAGAAGGTCTGCCGCAACCGGTCTGCCCTCTGACGGCGCTGGCGCTTTTCGTGCCTGAGGGATTGTCTCGGGCGTTGCCTTGACTAATTCTTTTGCCTTCTCAGGCGCCGTCTTGGAAGCCACGGGCTGCATTGGATCGACCTGGAAGTCTGCCGGGCCCACGCTGGTAGTTGCCGAAGTGTACAACTGTTGGGAGGGAGACCCTCCTTTATAGTCTTCAAAGGGACCTCGGGGAACGTAACCTTGATATGCGAACGGCCGCCAGCTGTCATGATGCTGGTCATAGAGAACCGAAAAGTCGTCATCTACGGCCAGGTTTCTCCTTGTTGATTTGTCGTGCTGCGTGCGGCATCTCATCTTCCAGCATTCAGTAATCTTTTCTTTAGACCAGTTAAGGCCTGCTATCTTGGATAGAAATTTTTTGAACCCTGGAGATGAAAACTGGTGGTCCGGGTTTCGCTTGGGGTCATATGTCACCTCCTCGCAGTAGAAATCCTGCCAGGGAGGAGAAGCTTCCATCAATTTGATTTCCCAGTCAAGATCCACATGGACCACGTCGCATTTATCTTCAGTTATATCTGCCCGGGGGCAGAGATGTGTGAACTTTCCCCTTATTCCATATGGGTCATACTTCCAGCGTTGCGGCAACAAAACCAGGCCAATCCGGGAAAACTCTTGCTCAAGGTAGACATGCTGTCCTACCTCAAAAATCTCAACATTTGCCCAGGAAAGAGGGTATTGAAAAATCTGTCCTCTCTTCTTTCCTAGGCCGAACTCCTCTTCAACATAGTCCATTTGTCGGGCAACCTCCATCCCGAACAGGTGCTCCGAGCACCAATAGGGCAGCAAATGGGGTTTGCCCTTGAATCCGTAGATTCTGACCACAATTCCCTGGCGTCACTCTGAAAACGTCCCCGAGCTTCTGATTTATCAAAGCGCTCGTCATTTCTCTCGGGGGGCGAGGAATTTCGCTTTCACTGAAGACTGACATGACGAATCCCAGAAAGTTGATGTTGAACTTGTAGTAGGACCCTTTCCGGTATAAGTCATCCGTCCAGTTATAGACGGGTTGTGGCTCTCCCCTCTCGTTGACCTTCTTCAGGTTCAGGATCGGCATCAGGGAGTGCAAATGGTACAAACAAAGCCAGGCTAGAACGGAACTGAAACGAAAATCGGTAGACTGCCTCTTCTGGATTTTCACCAGGCTGGAATGAATGGCGTAGGCCAGCCAGTCTGCCCAGTCGAAAGAGATGGGACGCTTCCCACTTCTCTGTGCTGCCGGTTCGTAGGACTCTCCACATAGGAGACATTCTGCCAGCGCTAGCTGGTACGGCTGTACCAGCTCATCAGAATCGCAGCCAAGAATAGATGCCAAAATAATGTACAAGTACTTGTTCTGGAATTGTGCCAAGGGCATGGGGCCGGTTGGCCACTGTCCAGCTGCAAGCGAGGCGTTCAGCTCTGAATTGAGGAAATCCCTCATCCGTTTCGTTGGCGTGAAACGTCCCGCCTGCTCGCCCAAATTTATCTTTCTGAGAATGGCGTTGGAGTCATACTCCAACCCTGGGGCGAAAGCTGGCTGGACAGTCTCCCTGCGCAGTGTGAACAAGGGTTTACCGCTGGAGCTGCAAATTTGCCGGGTAGCTGGTTTGTAGTGTCTGACAATTAGGTCTACCAGTTCCGGGCATTGGTGGACAGGAGGGCACAAGAATCTGAACAGATTGGATTTGTACGCCGCTCCGAAATGGTGGGAGGGCGAAACTTTGTCAGCCCAACTCTCCACATTTGCCCGCAGCTTCGTCAGGCTCATAGAAAAAGAGCCATCTTTGTATCCCGACAAATAATTCACCGGAGGTGGTGGGGCTTGCCCATGCTGTACTTTTTTCGTCCGGGACTTTGACTTTCTCTCTGGCGGGGTTTCACTTCTGAAAACGCCCGGCCGCGGTAAATCCTTTGGTTCGCCACTTTCGCTGGACTGCGCTGACACTGGCATCTTTCCTCTGTCCATCTCTCCGAATCAGCAATAATTGCAAGTTCAAGGCGTCTGCAGCAGATTTCGCTGTCACAGGAATAATTTGCACTGTCCGAGGAATAATCTGCATAGTCTGGAATGTTTAAAAACATCTGACCCCCTTTTCTAGATAAAGACAGCGCCATTAATGCCGCGCAGGAGGAGGTAGGTCGGCTGAGTTAAGGCTCTTTGGTGGCTGCGCAGGAGAATGTTTGGAAAAAGCGCGCTCCGACAGATGTGCCATGCTCTTTTGCTTGCACTTTCGTTGAGGAACGTGCAATCATCAATTCTGTCTTGGACGCTGCGCCATGGCTGACGTTACTGCCGGAGCGCGGGCACACTGCTCAAGAAAGAATCATTGGTGCGGAAACCCACTTTGGAACGGCTACAAACGCGCCTTGGGCCCAGCTTGGGACCTTTTTTGAATATTTTATTCATTTTTTAAAACGTTGCCCCAAACTGGCCCAAAAAACGAGGCGCAGTCGGGCTTCGCCCCAAGTTGGGCGCGACCCAACTCCGTCGGCGAAGTCGGACTTCGCCCGAATTTCGGGCAAAGTTCGAACTGTTCCTTCTTCTTTCTTGCTTGCCGCGCCCAAGGTTTGGGCGCAGTCCGGGTCCTTTGCAACCTTCGGGCCTTTGACCACACTTATCATTTTTCTTTAGACTGATCCTGGACAAGCCGCGCAGTGCAAACGCCGAGGCGGGTTCGGACTTCGGCCGAACTTTGGGCGAAGTACGCACTTCGCACGAAAGTTGAGCGCAGCGCGGACTTCGCGCGGAAGTTGGCCGAAGTCGGACTTCGCGCGCGAAGTCAGTCTTCGGCCAAAGCTTAGCGAAGCCTGTCTTTAGTGTGCCCTTGTGGCTTTCCTCTCGGTCGCGCTTCGCACAGTGGCTGGCCCGAAGCCCGATTTCGCTGCGAAGTCGGACTTCGGCCAACACTTAGCCAATTTTTTGCCCTTTTTCCTTTTCTCTTTTCTTTGCACAGCCGAACTTCGCCCCTCCTGAGGGGCGACGACAGACTTCGCTGCGAAGTCTGTCTTTCTCTCCCATGCCGTAGTTAAGCTCAAAAAACGAAGAAAAACAATTTAAAAGCTGAAAACTGGAAACTGTACATGCTGGGAAATAAAAAGCATAAGGAAAATTTTTTACAAGGAAGGGCCACTCGGGCACCTTCAGCAGCGGTAAAGCTTCAAGTGGAACCCGTTAACAGGGATAGGCAGGAGCTGACCCTCCATATCCCGCAGTATGTAGGCATTGAACTGGTTTACCCGGGCAATCTGATAAGGGCCCTCCCAGAGGGCATCAAACTTCCCGTGATTACCCGGCTTTGCTTTATATGAGTCCCACTTCAGCACCAGGTCCCCGACTTCGAAAACTCGGGCAGTGGTGCCTTTTGCAAACCAGCCTTGGGTTGCAGCAATATGATCAGTGAAGGCCTGGTATGCACTTTCTCTGTCTTCTTCCAACTGCAGGAGTTGGCACAGTCTGTCGTCCACCGGGTCTCCGCTGCATCTGTCTTCGTCGATCATCCACAGGGCAGGGATCTCGATGTGTGATGGCATGACAGCCTCTTTGCCATAGACGAGCGCATAGGGGGACGTTCTGAGGGATTTCTTGAATGCGACTCTGTCCGCCCACAGCGCCCGGTTCAGGAGCAAGTGCCAAGTCCGCTTGTTTCTGTCAATGGTCCTCCGGATGATTTTCAGGAGGTTCTTGTTAGTGGACTCGGCAAGGCCATTCCCCTGCGGGTAGTAGTTAGAAGACATCTTGTGATAGATGCCAAGTCTGCCGATGTACTCCGTGAGTACAGCGCCTACAAATCCCGGACCGTTGTCTGTCACAATCGACTCTGGAACCCCGAAGCGGGTAATCAGGCTCTCAATGAACCTGATGACCGTTTCTTGGTCTGCGTTCTTGGTCGGGATCGCCTCTGTCCACCGCGTGAAATAGTCGGTAGCCGTAAGAATAAACTTGTGGCCGGCAGAGGAGTTAGGAGAAATCACCCCAATAAAGTCTAAACCCCATTGCTGGAATGGAGTCTCGGCCTGAATCGGTTGAAGGGGCAGGGGTGCTTTTCTGTTTCGGCCAGCAAACCTCTGGCATTGATCACATTTAGCGCAGACCGCATGCGCGTCTGCAAACAGAGTGGGCCAATAGTACCCAGCCCTTATTATTTTTAAGGTCGTTGGCCTTGAAGAATGGTGACCCCCAGGCATCCCGAAATGAAATTCTTCGAGGACCCTAGGCTGGTCTGATTTCATGACGCACCGCAACAGGATGCCGTCGATGTTTTTGAAGTAAAGCCCCTCGGGGCGAAGAGTGTACTTGAGTGCACCTAGCCGAAATCTCCTTCGTTGTGAGGCGTTCAGGTGATCGGGACATCTTCCGGTGCGTAAGTATCTCACCAGTTCATTTGTCCAATCACTCCCCTCCGATAAGGAGTCGGCTAGGTAGATGCGTGTCGCCGTGTCCTCCCACTTACGAGCATAGATGCCGGCTACGCGCTCGGGCCAATTCCTGACACAAGGCTCGGCCTCTGATAAGCTTGGTGGGCCGCACTTCAATGTCAAACTCCTGGATCTTGGCAATCCATCCCGCTCTCTTGTGACCTGGTTCTCCTTGCAAGATGAAGCTTCGAACATCTGGGTGAATCACAAAGACAGTGGTCTTGCTCTGGGAGACAAAATGCCTGAAATTTCGAAGGGACTTCATGACAGCATGAACCTCGCCGCTCTATAAAATTGTACTTTTCTTCATGCGGCGAATCACTTGGCCGAGGAATGCTATGGGGCGCTCCTCACCATCGTCTCCCTTCCGAGTTAGGACTGCAGCGTAACTTTCGGGTTCTCCCACTGCATACAGGATGAAGTCTCTGGAGTAGTCCGGGTTTGTCAACACCGGAGCTTGTGCAATTCGGGCCTTGATTTCCTCGAAGGCTTGCTCTCTCTCATCAGTCCATTCGTAACGTGTGTCTTTCTTAAGCAGTTCGGCCATAGGCTTGATCACCTGTGCGAAGTCCGGAATGAACTTCCGCACGAAGTTAATCTGACCGAAGAAGGACCGCAGCCCTTTTTGTCGATGGGGCCGGCAAGCGAACGAGGGCCTCTGCTCTGTCAGGGTCAATGGCGAGGCCTTCCTCGGAGATGACATGTCCCAGCAGCTTTCCTTCCTTTACCGCGAAGACAAACTTCTTCGGGTTTATAGAAATGCCGAATTCTCGACAACTCTCAAATATTTGCCGTAGGTGCGAAACATGATCTCCTCGTTGGTGAGAGAAAACAGTCATGTCATCAAGGTAGATGACGATAATCTTATTGAGCAACTCTCGGAAGGCCAGGTCCATGGCCCTTTGGAACGTGGCACCAGCATTAGATAAGCCAAATGGCATGCGTTGATAGGCGAACGTCCCCCACTTGGTGGTAAACGCCGTCTTATGCTGGTCCTCATTTTTGACCCAAATCTGGTTGTAGCCGGAAAATCCATCTAAAAGTGAAAATCTCTGGGCTCCAGCAACGATATGTAGAATCTGGTCGATTTGGAGAAGCGGATAGTGGTCCCGGAGGGAAGCCTGATTTAGGTTTCTGAAGTCGACACAGAGACGAATGTCGCCATTCTTTTTCCTCACGGGCACCAAATTCGCGACCCAGGATGAATGTTTGATGGGGTAGATGATCTTAGCCTCCAGCATCTTCAAGAGCTCGGTCTTCATCATGGCCTCAATCTTTGGATTCACGGCCCTCTGCTTCTGTCGGAATGGCTTGGCGCCATCCTCTAGCTCAATGGTATGCTGGATGACCGTTCTGTCATACCCCTTCAAATCCTCGTAGCACCAGGCCACGATGTCGGGGAACTCCTGGCACAGTGATCTGATCTGCTCCAGTTCCTCCGACGTGCAGTCTGTTCCGACCTTGATGGTTTTACCAGGTTCAAGTTCCAGGTCAACATACTGCCTCGGGTCTACTTTGATTCTATGAGATATTGCTCTGTCATTCTGATTAAAGAGACTTTCTAATGTAATCAGTCCTTTTGGGACGTGATTATTCCGTAACTGTATCAACCCCTCATATTGCTCGTCATCAGGGTCTCTACCTTCGATTACACACACTTCGTTAACCGGGAATGTGACGATCTCCTCGTCACAACCGAACACTCGCCGCTGGGTGTCCTTATCGAGCACGGAAGGCTCAGAAACGGTGCGAACCGGCTTCGGTTTCTCGGACAACGTCTTCAGCCGGAACGTACCTGGCTCCAACAGACGCCAGAATATCAGCGTGCCTGTTTTTCTCACGCGATATCGCTTTGACATTCAATGAGTCGAATGACTCCATCAAGTCCCAGACCGATTGCGGTACGCTCTAAGATAGTGCTGTTTGGATGCGCATTTCTCCGTAACTTGGTGACACACCAGCTCTGAATCTCCGAAAATCTGCAGGTGCTTGATTCCGAGCCTCTCCGCCTTTCGCAAACCCAAGCACAGGGCTTCGTATTCCGCCGAGTTGTTAGTGCAGCTCCAGGCCAACCTGTAGGCATAGTCCTTCTGGATTCCGGTTGGAGAAACCAGCAGCACTCCTGCACCGGCGCCATTCTTGCATCGTGCGCCGTCAAAGAAAAGCTTCCACAGCTCTTCGGGTGCAGGTCCTACTTCTTTTGCAGCTGACACTTCAAGCCTCTCGGGCTGTACAATGGAGTAACAGCCCTGCTCTGTCCCGATTACGGCATTAAAATCCCGCAACGAGAACTAATCTTCAAGCTGCAGCACTTCAAGGGCTTGCTCAGTCAGCTCCACTGTCACTAGCTCTTCCTCTGACAACTGGACCATACAGTCCATCTCTCCTCCGGGTATCTTCTCTACCAGGAAGGTGGAAGGCTTCTCATTAAAAATTTTCAGTCTCCTTCCTTTGAAGGGCACTTCCATGTGTGAGTAGTCTAGAGACAGGTACCCGCCCAACTTCGCAGTGAACTCCCGAGAGAGACACATGCCGAAGTAAGGCTCTAAGTCAACAACCACAACCTCTTGGATGACCACGATGTCGAGAGCCTTATGCAGCCGGATAGGGATGTCCTTTATGACACCAACTGTCTTGACAGGGGTGCCGTCTAATTGCAGCACGCCTTGGCTGCTCCGTGTGTATTCCATCCCGATCTCATCGCAGACGGCCTTCGGCATCACAGTCGAGGAAGCACCAGAGTCCACCATGCAGTTGTGAACTATGTGCCCTTGCATCCGTAAAGACAGATAAAAGGGTGGCGGTCTGTTCTTCCCAGTGGCGGAGACTGTCAAAGGTTGAACCAGGACAGCGGGCTGTATCTGCCTGCCGCTCTTCATGTTCTTCAGTGATTCTTGCAGCAGATCTACCTGGCCTGGGAGCAGAAGAGCATCGTACATGCTGATTCTAGCGGGAGTTCTTTTCAACTCGTCTACAATGCTGTAGCCCGAGGTACTAGCTCCTTCTGCTGGTTTTGCCGGCTCGTACTTCGTCCGGTACTACTGGGTGGCCTCAACTCGCTGCCTCTTGGTCAGAGACGGGTACTTCAGCTTCTCCTGGGCTTGTTCTTTGGTTTCAGCTGGAGGCTGAAGTACAGGATCCTTAGCCGGAGTTGGTGAGTTTGCGGGAGGTTTGGCTGGAACAGCGACAGCCTTTGCCGGAGAAGGCTTGACTGGAGCTTTATCTTTGGATGCCTTCTCCTGGGCCGTGTAAGGCCACAGCCGCTTGTATGGTGGCAGCCCGCCGGGCTGAGGTTTTTCTCTTCTTGCGTAGACTTGCAAAGGCTTGGCCGTATCCGCAGCTTTCTTTTCTTCCTTGGCGGGTGGCGCTAGATTTTCTTCCGGGAGGGCAAAGTTGGCTTCGCCGTCCAAGATCATGTACAGTTCATTGTCTTCTATAGCGCTGCCGGCCAAGGTCTGGATGTAGTGCTGGTGCAAAGTGCAGTCTTCCTCCGAATGCGGGTCATTGCACGTAGTGCACCAGTTAACCTGGTCGGGAGGACCAGGCGGGTCTTCTATAGCAGCATTTCTCGGAGGCGGACGCCTCTGCGGCTGGTTTTCTGGGGCTTTGTCTTTCGTTAGCGCCGGGGGCGCATATGGCCTCCTAGGAGCGAGGTCCATCTGGGCCTGCTTCTTCTTCATAGCGGTCATGTCATTGGACATGGCATGGTATCCGGAGGCCAAAGCCCGCACTTCTTGTAGAATCGTGTTCTGGATGCTGCTGTCGGGAGGCGGCAACTGTGCCGGTGGAGGCAATGCGGCTAATGGAGGAGGGTTAGAATAAGATGCATACTGTGGAGGAGCGGGAAGTGCTGGAAAATGCGGAGCGGGAGGCGGCGGATGAGGATAATGCATTTGAGGCGGGCCGTAAGGAGTTACGACCGGCGCTGGATTCCACTGTCGTCGGGGTTGCTGTCCCGATGTGGACGGCGCACCACCGAGCGGAAGGATACCGGGATCCGGGGAAGTCGGGATGAATGGGTTCCCGCACCCCGGACGGGAGCCTCGCCGATGGAAATAATGTCGCCTTCAGCTTGTCGGGCAGCTTCGTACGACGCAGGGAACTCGTCAATTCTGGCGATCTTCAGCAGCGGGCATATGTCTGAGTTGAAGGATCTCAGATAGTAGTGAACAGCCATGTCGGCTGAAGGCCAAAGTTCGCGAGGTACCCGTTTCCAGGATCTCGCAAACCTAATGTTAAAATCAGACACCTCTTGAGGATGTCTCTGGATAGCTTGGAACTGATGCAGTAGAGAAGTAGGGTCAGCAGACTCGTTGCATCCTTTTACGAGCCTCCCGGCAAGTCAGGCCACCCCGTGATAGATCCCTCTGGCAGCGATCTCCACCAGTAGAGAAGCTTTCCCCTCAGGGAAAGGGCCAGCAGACGGGTCTTCACACTTTCATCGGTGATAGTATGCAATGCGGCCAGGGCAAGGATGTCCTGGATGTGCTCGTACGTCGTCTTACCGTAGCCGTCGTATGTGGGAATAGACTTTAAAGCAGCAGGGGGCACAGCTTGCTGTCCGACCAGGGCCAAGGGCCCCGTAGAGTCCACAGCCGGGAAGAGATCATCGTCATTCGGCTGTTGGGCAGCCATTTCTTCTTCTTCTTCTTCTCCGTCGTCGGTTGTGTACTCAGTGTCGGTACTTTCCGAGGATGCAGGATCTTCTTCCTCGGCCTCTTCTATTTCGTACTCAGCTCCTCCGACTTCGGCTTCGGCTTCTTCTTGTATCTCAGCCTCGGCTTCGTCGAAACGAGCTCGCGGATCAGCCAGCCTGGGGATCTCGCCTCGAGCGTTGATGTCCAGTTCGTAGAACTCAGGCGGGCTTCTCGGATCCCTTGCTTGCCACCTTCTCGTGTGCATGAAGGTGCTGGGACCGGTCTTCTAGACTCAGAGGATTTGTTCGTGCAGAGTCGCCAGGTGTTCAGATTTGGAACAGCAATGAAGCGAACACCGATGCTTCAATTCTGTCGGGGGTGAGAAACTTCCTTGTCTCACCGAGAGCTCAGGAACTGTCAGCGCCAGGTGGAGATTGATCAGAAAATTTTTCTTCAAACGTGGGACCAGGGTCCCACCGGGCGTGCCAGAGAAACTGTTGGTTACGAATCTGCCATGAGGAAAGGATTTGGGTTAATGCGCCCAGATTCGCCCACTAGCATGAAAGGCCGGAAGGAAGAGATGCCTTCCGAGCCAATCTCCGGAGAAGGCCGGCTCCTTTTTGGGGGGGGTATGTTCAAGCTAAGAGTACAGGAAAGAAATAAATGAACAGAAAGGAATTTACAAATATATTCAAAGGTTGGTGGGGGAACTAACAGTACGGGAACACACCAATTACCGCTACTTACTGCATTATAAACACAAAACATAACTAGGAACTGCAAAAACTATGTGTACTTCCGATACTCAAGCAGCGTATGCACAGCTTCAATGATCCCCTAACAGACATTCCCTACAAGGAACTAACAGTACGGCAATGCACCAATCACCAGATACGTACGCTGACATGAGTAGAAAGCAAACTTAGAGATATCAGAGCCAGGTATATGTGTTTATGTAGAGAATTTAACCGCACAGCTTCAATGGCTCCCTAACAGACATTCCCTACAAGGAACTAACAGGACTGGCAGCGCACCAATCACCGGATACGGACCAAGCAACAAAACACACAACTTATGAAACTGCTACCACATCTATTCTATGTATCCTTTTAATTCATGAAGTACATGGGGTGCTTTAAACAAGCAATGCTAGAGGCACTTGATCATCAAATGCTGAAATGAATCAACGAGCCATGACACAAAGTTAGCCTAAGGCATGAATATAAAGAAAGGCAGCATAAAAAACAGAAGCAGCAGAACGTAACCAAGCATACAGATTATATTTATAAGCAGAAGCCCGGTTACAATGGGCACAGTGGTTCCCTAACAGACATTCCCCTTCCACCCTTTACAATGAATTCATGGTGGGTTTTTATAGCCCGAGTCCCTCCCGTTACATTAATGGGCACAAGGTCCCAGTCAAACAATAGCTGACAAAAGCGGCGAAAGAGCTGCAAATGCTGACCTTTTGTCGGACCGGACTGTACCCGCAGCATGGTCTTCCTGGAAGCTGGACAGCTACGTGGCGGTGTGTTGGGCAGAACTTCTTCTTGGCAGGTATGCGAGTAGCTGGAGCAGGTAGAACCTCAGATCAGCTTTAAATGAGGCTACTGGCGCAGGCAATGCAGCCCATGCTTGTCCTCTTGCTTGGCACGTTTCGACTCTAATCCCGAAGCTGGACACTGTCAGATGATGGATGATGTTGTGTGACACGTGTCTGCCTTGGAGGGCAGTCTGTCCATCTTCGCTTGGGATCGGAGCGTCTCGGGTTGCGTGGGCAGAAAACAGTGCAGTCGGAAGGCCTTCATGCCTTGGTCAAATTCTGGGTTTGTTCCCCTACTGCGCACCTGTCAAGGGCGCACTCCGACTTCACTGCGAAGTCGGGCTGCGCACAGGTGGAAACTGGTGTCTGCCGCCGTACGGACTCTGCTCCGGCCTTTTATCATCTTCTGTCAGCCTGCCAGCCTGTCAATCTGCCAGTTGCAAGGTGCGCCCAGAAAGTGGGGCGAAGTCAGACTTCGCACCAAAACTGGGCGAAGTGCGCACTTCGCACCAAAACTGGGCGAAGTGCGAACTTCGCACCCAAACTGGGCGAAGTGCGAACTTCGCACCAACACTTAGCCATTTTTCAGGTAACTTGCTGGAAAGTTGAAAAATCAACTGGGGACTCCAAGAAAGGGGGGAAAGAAAGAGAATGCGGGAAGGAAAAGGAAAGGGAGAGGGGAAGGAAGGAAAATAGGGGAAGAGGGAAAAAGAAGAGCAGCACTGTTACAACACTGAAGACATTGCACCCCGTGCAAAATGTGACAACAGAGACAAAGTTGAAACTCAGTTTTGTTTTAGAATCTACTGAACAGCTGAATCGAGAGAGAGCCAAGAAGATTGGGCAGATTGTTGACGAACTAGATTGCATTCATGAGGACTATGACTTATCACATTTTCCCATGAAAAAATATTACACAATTTGTGATCAGCAAAATAACCTTGCTAAGCACAAGGGAGATAACTGTTTCCGATGGACTGACAATCCGTTATATGAGATGGATCATGTGACATTTTTGGGCAATCTGCTTTTTGAGATGCAGAGTGTTGATTCATTTACTGTAATAGATCATCAGGATACATTGTTTGAGACAGGGTGTCTACTCCGACATGAGTCTGAGGGTGATTCCATGAGCATCCTCCAGCCTAATCCGGATGACCAGGAGTTGAGTTCTCTTACCCAGGATCGTATGTTTGCCTTGATGGGCATCGAGGGCGATGGTAGGAGCATGTTGTGGGCAATAGTTGATCATGGGTATGAGAGATATGCCGCTGTTCACTTTTTGGACAGCCATAACATTTACATGATGGAGATGGGTCCACAATTTGGTTGGCATTACATGGAGTATTTTACTTCTTAATTGAACACAGTGCCCTCTCAAGGGGTCAGTTTAATCAGTGAAAGTGCAGAGATAGGCCTGGTTGAGTCACCTATGCATGAGATGTTACTTGGCACAGGGTGCAGTCATAATGGGCATACCAGTTTTGATGGTGAGGCTGAGCTTCTTATTGAGTTGCCATAGTGGAGTGTGGTTGATCTTTCAGGAATTATACAGATACATTTACACCCTACTTGGTTGAGTATGATGAGGGACATCATATTTCCAAAGGATATTACATTGACTGCAGTAGATTGGGCTACATGGGATTATCTGGGAGATTCCAAGAGTGTGAACGCCGAGTTGAGCTGGTTAGGTGATGACTATGGAGGCACTTCCAGCATTGTGTTTGCAGTAATCTATGAAGTTGATTCCTTCGGTATGTCGTGGTACATGATATTACATCTCCCCTCAGACAGACATGTCAGTGCCAGACTGGAGAGAGATTTCATCATGCTATTGCAGTTGAGACTTCTGCCACTTAACCATGTCAGAGGGGTAGTGATGATCAGAGTGGCGCAGCGTCAACGTGGCGGTTCCTTTTTGAGGTTGCTATGGGATCCAGGATATTTGATGTGATCTCAGCCGGGATGTAGCATCTGACTGGAGTATGTATACATATTGCTTCAGGACAAGCAATCTTTGGGAAGGGCGGACTATAATGTCCCCTTTTCTACGCAGTCAGGTGCAGAGCAGATTAGCCTAAACACGAGCTCCTGTAGGCTAAGTCGGATGGAGGGGAGCCATTGGAGATATCAAAATATTTGTCAGTACCCAGAGAGCTATTGATTGATGGTCGTTTGGGTTCATTCGGAGGTTTGTTTGATCAGAGTTACTATTTTTAGCCATGTCCGTTTTTAGGGTTTCGATGGACAACAGACAGTGCAGTGATATTCTTCAGTGAGATGGGTGTCCAAAACCATTCGCGGATTTCAATTCGGATGGGCAGAGGTTGGAAATTTTAATGGTCGAAGATAGAATTAATAAAGTGATTATTTAATTTAATTTTGTAAAGTCAGTGACTTTATTTTATTATAAAATCATTTTATACTTAAAAGGGGCCATTTTAAGTGACGACTTAAATAGTCGTTAAGCCTAGGCATAAGGGGGTGAATAAATTAAGGAGAAATAAGGTGGAATTAAAAATTGATAAAATTATATTTGCTCACCCTAAAAGTGACCTAACCCTAGGTCGACCTATGGAGGAGATAAAAGGAGGTTTTGAGTTCATTTGGAGATATGCGAAGATTATTATTTTTCTCTCTCGTTTTTGGAGGACTCTCTGGCGGAGCCATTTACAGAGATTCTGGAGCTTGTGAGAGACGACAATCTCTTACAGGGACATTGGCTTCGGGGTTGCAAGATTACCCTCAGGTCAATTTGGGCATTTCCACACAGGGATTGCAGTTGGACTTCAGTTTTAAAGACTTCTGGAGTTGGGTTACCACACAGGGTTTACAAAGATTATACAGGGAATATTTGGAGCTGGGACACCACACAGTATTCACATCAGAAGGGCTGAGCCTTCATCATCATTTATAGAGTACGGAGCAGCTAGGGTTTCATCAGCATTTGAGGTATTTGCATTGTAATTTGTGCCCTAGTTTTGATATAAGAATAAAGCAATATTTTCGAGAATTCTGGATTGCTTTGTGTTTGTGATTTTGTATATCAAAAAATCACGAAAAAGGTTAAGAATTGGCAAACCCCTAGAGGTATAGATAGAGAGGTTTATTACTTCAGAAGGAAAGCTTCTCCAACCCTTACTAAAATATTAAACCCCTACACTATAGTCCTTACACAATACTATGAGAAGCAAGGGAGAACATCTTTGTTCTTGACCCTCCACCATTCTTGGGAATGCACCCTAATTTCAATGTAGAGCTTCTCGAGCCATACATCCCACCTTTGCTTGAACTTGTGGTTATGAAGAATCCTTCTAACCTAGACCCATATCAGTTGACACCAACTATAGTAGACCAACACATTAACTCCATCACCAAAAACACTTGCCACGAAACTCACAACCCATACAAGATTGTGAAGACTGGTCAGTTATACACTTGACTAAGTTAAGTGTCATTTTCCTCAATTGGAGTTAGACACGCTGTGGACCATCTCTCCTCAAAGGGGAAAAATTGATCTAAGAGAAGCAAGGGCCATTCAAGTCCTCATTGACAATGGCATCAACATTTAGTAGATGCTAGTGAAAAGACAATCCTTTGCCATTTGGAACCATATTTTGACTCGGCCACAACAGCCATTGCGATGCCAGCACCTATGCTAGAGTTGCTGCCAAATCCCATGGCATTGACATCTATAGACAGTCATATCAGGTGCCAATCCCTAGTGCTAACACCCAACACCAAGAGATTCTCCCCACATTTGTTGTCAACAATTCTTCAAAAGCTAGCAGATCACATTGTCTAAACACTCTGCCACCCGATGCCACAAGGGGAAATGCGAACTGTTGCTACAACTACTTCAGAACTGTCTTCTTGTAACTGTCCAAAAGAGGAACCATTTCACTTTCCCAAATAGATATTGTAATTGTAATGTACACAGTTATACTTAAGCAAGAGTCCACTATAGTTTAGCTTCTTCTAGATCTCTTTTTCTTTCCTATAGGCTTCTTCACTTCATGGACTAGATCAGGAGTAGGAATCAACACTTCAGTGTCTGACACACACTGCAGCACTTGCATGCAAAACTATAGCCAAAATTTCAGCTCGTTGCCAATATTGCCAGATAAATGCACTGTATTTTGCACTCATTTGAATTTGCATTTACTGTAAATAAGAAGCTTCCCTTATTTACTAGGTATCACTTATAGTGTGTTTTCCTGATCAACATCTCATTGTTTCTCTTTTCCATATAAAATCTAAAGTTATGAAGAAGTACTTATCGTGGCCTGATCTATTGCACAACTCTTAAGCATAACTCGTCCAATCTCGCTAACAAAATTGGGGAGTTTTCCTCTATGCCACCCTCCTAGGCCCCATCCATTTAGATCATATAGAGATTAAATAAATCAATGTTGCTTTGTTATGTCAGGATATTGAAAAAAGAGGGACACGACATTATGATTTCAAAATTGTTATGTTTAATTGAGATTCTAATGACTGTTTTTTTTTTTTTTTTTTTGTTTATGACTAGAGGCGGTTATAATTGGATGCAGATAGTTGTATTGACATATCAACTTTGTCCTAACAGTATGTTCACATTTGGAGATCCATAAAAGGAGCGCTTTCATTTCTTACTGAATCTTATAGTTGATTCTAGTGGCGAATGTACTTCTTGTTTGAGATGAGTACATTCTATATCATATTCCCATCTACAATCATGTTTAATGTTGTCTCTATTTTTGTTCCAAGTATATCCTGTATGCAAGATTTCCATTGTATATATCATGTGAGATTTAATTTGGGTTTTGTTCCAGTCTACTAATACTACATTTCAAGCGCAATTGTTGTCACAAAGTTGTAATTAGAATTTTGTCATCAAAGATATTAATCTCAAAATGGATTTCCATACATATTATTGATGGGGCAGAGAAGTTGACCCACTTACTGAGATAAATCTGTAACTACCAAGTGAACAAATTAACGTTTACGAAATCCTCAATGACATCTTGTATTTGTTTGTTAAAGTTTAGCCATATGTTATAGACCTTAACAAAACTATATGTAGACTCACATGTATAAATGGACATTATTCTCCAATGTCCTCTCCTACCCCACTTAATGCCGATTCATATAACCTCATAAAACATCTTCAAACTAAGGGCAATAAAAAGATTATCCAGCTCATCCAATCCCCTCAAAGCACATCAATTGTTTGCCTCTTCCAAAGTTGTTAAAAAGTGTACATGTGGTTTTTACCAACCAATATCACTAGGATGGAAGTTGGATAAAGGAAAATCACCCCTCAAAACATAGAATATTCACCATCAGAAAACTGTCACTTACATATAAACAAAAATCTCATAGGCTGGTACCCACACTATAAAGTATAAACCATCTGGGGATCCCTTCACTAAATTTACACCAACAAAAAAGACAGCTAAGGAATCCACCAAAATTCACCAACATCATTAACCAAAGACGACTCACCATTAAATTTCTTCATTTAAAAATAAATAAATAAATAAATCAATCACCAAAATGCTGCATATTTGTCAATAAATACACAAAAAAAATTCACTAAATTTCTTTCAAAGAATAGAATAACAAAATCTCTTAGGCTGGTACTAAAACTATAAGTATAAACCATCTAGGGAGCCCTTCACTAAAATTACACCAAGAAAAAAGGCACAGCTAAGGAATCCACTAGAATTCACCAACATCATTAACCAAAACCGAATCACCATTAAATATCTTCATTTTAATAATTAAAAAAAAAAAACAATCACCAAAATGCTGCAAAGTTATCAATAAATACACAAATTCTTCCCTAAATTTCTTTCATAGAATAGAATAACAAAACAACCTCATTTCATGTTTTTCCAATCTCTGTCCAATGCTGTCTTTTATTGTCTATCTGCCTCTATTAACTGTTGTCACATTTTGCACGGGGTGCAATGTTTTCAATGTTGTAACAGTGCTGCTCTTCTTTTTCCCTCTTCCTCTATTTTCCTTCCCCCTTCTCTCCCTTTCCTTTTCTTTCCCACATTCTCCTTCTTCCCCCCTTTCTTGGAGTCCCCCAATTGATTTTTTAACTTTCCAGCAAGTTACCTGAAAAATGGCTAAGTGTTGGTGCGAAGTTCGCACTTCGCCCGTCTGGTGCGAAGTTCGCACTTCGCCCGCTTTGGTGCGAAGTGCGCACTTCGCCCAGCTTTGGTGCGAAGTCTGACTTCGCCCCTCTTTCTGGGTGCACCTTGCAACTGGCAGTCGGGCGGTCGACAAAAGATGACAGAATGCTGGAGCAAAGTCCGTACGGTGGCAGACGCCAGTTTTCACCTGTGCGCAGTCCGACTTCGCAACAAAGTCGGAGTGCGCCCTTGACAGGTGCGCAGTAGGGAATCAAACTCGGAAACGCACCTAAGGCATGAAGGCCTTCCCGACTGCACTGAGCTCTGCCCGCACAACCCGAGACGCTCTGATCCCAAGCGAAGTTGGACAGACTGCCTTTCAAGGCTGACACGTGTCAAACAGCATCATTCATCATCTGACAAGTGTCCAACTTCGGGATTCGAGCCGAGACGCGCCGAGCAAAAGGACGAGCATGGGCTGCATTACCTGTGCCAGTGACCTCATTTAAAGCCGATTGGAGGTTCTACCTGCTCCAGCTACCCGCGTACTTGCCGAGATGAAGTTCTGCCCAACACACCGCCACGTAGCTGTCCAGCTTCCAGGAAGACCATGCTGCGGGTACAGTCCGGTCCGACAAAAGGTCAGCATTTGCAGCTCTTTCGCCGCTTTTGTCAGCTTATGTTTGACTGGGACCTTGTGCCCATTAATGTAACGGGAGGGACTCGGGCTATAAAAACCCACCACATTTTCATTGTAAAGGGTGGAAGGGGAATGTCTGTTAGGGAACCAATGTAACCGTGCTTCTGCTTATAAATATAATTTGTATGCCTGGTTCTGTTCTGCTGCTTTTATTTCTTTACGTTTATGCTTTACGCTTCCCTGTGTCATGGCTCGTTGATTCATTTCAGCATTTGATGATCAGGCGCCTTTAGCATTGTTTGTGCCGTAACCAAACACTTTTGTATTTCATATAATAGATGTGGTAGCAGTTCCATCAGTTGTGTGTCACGTTGCTGGTCCGTATCTGGTGATTGATGCGCTGCCGTACTGTTAGTTCCTTGTAGGGAATGTCTGTTAGGGAGCCATTGTAGCTGTGCGGTTAAATTCTCTACACGACACACATACCTGGCTCTGATATCTCTAGGTTGCTTTCTACTCATGTTAGTGTACGTATCTGGTGATTGATGCGCTGTCGTACTGTTAGTTCCTTGTAGGGAATGTCTGTTAGGGAGCCATTGTAGCTGTGCGTACACTGCTTAAGTATCGGAAGTACACTTAGATTTTGCAGTTCTCAATCATGCTTTGTGTTTATAATGCAGTAAGTATTGGTGATTGCTGGTTGCCGTACTGTTAGTTCCCCCCCACCAACTTCAAGTATATTTGTATATTCTTTCTGTACATTTATTTCTTTCCTGTACTCTTAGCTTGAACATAAACCCCCCAAAAGGAGCCGGCCTTCTCCGGAGATTGGCTCGGAAGGCATCTCTTCCTTCCGGCCTTTCATGCTGGTGGGCGAATCTGGGCGCATTAACCCAAATCCTTTCCTCATGGCAGATTCGTAACCAACAGTTTCTCTGGCACGCCCGGTGGGACACGGGTCCCACATTTGAAGAGAGATTTTCTGATCAGTCTCCACCTGGCGCTGACAGTGGTTTCTGAGCACCTGGTGAGACAAGGAAGTTTCTCACCCCCGACAGAATTGAAGCACCGGTGTTCGCTTCATTGCTGTTCCAAATCTGAACACCTGGCGACTCTGCACGAACAAATCCTCTGAGTCCGAAAGACCGGTCCCAGCACCTTCATGCACACAAGAAGGTGGCAAGCAAGGGATCCGAGAAGCCCGCCTGAGTTCTACGAACTGGACATCAACGCTCGAGGCGAGATTCCCAGGCTGGCTGACCCGCGAGCTCGTGTCGACGAAGCCGAGGCTGAGATCCAAGAAGAAGCCGAAGCTGAAATCGGCGGAGCTGAATACGAAATAGAAGAGGCCGAGGAGGAAGAAGATCCTGCATCCTCGGAAAGTACCGACACTGAGTACACAACCGACGGCGGAGAAGAAGAAGAAGAAATGGCTGCCCAACAGCCGAATGACGATGATCTCTTCCCGGCGGTGGACTCTACGGGGCCCTTGGCCCTGGTCGGACAGCAAGCTGTGCCCCCTGCTGCTTTAAAGTCTATTCCCACATACGACGGCTACGGTAAGACGGCGTACGAGCACATCCAGGACATCCTTGCCCTGGCCGCATTGCATACTATTACCGATGAGAGTGTGAAGACCCGTCTGCTGGCCCTTTCCCTGAGGGGAAAGCTTCTCTACTGGTGGAGATCGCTGCCAGAGGGATCCATTACGAGGTGGCCCGGCTTGCCAGAAGGCTCGTGAAAGGATGCAACGAGTCTGCTGACCCTACTTCTCTACTGCATCAGTTCCAAGCTATCCAGAGACATCCTCAAGAGGAGGTGTCTGATTTTAACATCAGGTTTGCGAGATCCTGGAAACGGGTACCTCGCGAACTTCGACCTTCAGCCGGCATGGCCGCTCACTACTATCTGAGATCCTTCAACTCGGACATATGCCTGCTGCTGAAGATCGCCAGAATTGACGAGTTTCCTGCACTGTACGAGGCTGCCCAGCAAGCTGAAGCTGACATTATTTCCATCGGCAGACTCCCGTCCAGGGTGCAGGAACCCATTCATCCCGACTTCCCCAGATCCCAGTATCCTTCTGCTTCTGGTGGTGCGCCGTCCACATCAGGACAGCAACCCCAGCAGCAGTGGAATCCAGCGCCGGTCGTAACTCCTTACGGCCCGCCTCAAATGCATTACCCTCACCCGCCGCCTCCTGCTCCGCATTTTCCAGCACTTCCTGCTCCCCCGCAGTACGCATCTTATTCTAACCCTCCTCCATTAGCCGCATTGCCTCCACCAGTGCAATTGCCGCCCCCTGACAGCAGCATTCAGAACACGATTCTCCAAGAAGTGCGGGCTTTGGCCTCAGGATACCATGCCATGTCCAATGACATGACCGCTATGAAGAAGAAGCAGGCCCAGATGGACCTTGCTCCTAGGAGGCCGTATGCGCCACCCGCGCTGACAAAAGACAAAGCCCCAGAACACCAGCCGCAGAGGCGTCCGCCTCCGAGAAATGCTGCTATAGAAGACCCGCCTGGTCCTCCCGACCAGGTTAACTGGTGCACTACGTGCAACGACCCGCATTCGGAGGAAGACTGTACTTTGCACCAGCACTACATCCAGACCTTGGCCGGCAGCGCCATAGAGGATGATGAACTGTATATGATCTTGGACGGCGAAGCCAACTTTGCCCTCCCAGAAGAAAATCTAGTGGCGCCCGCCAAGGAAGAAAAGAAAGCCGCAGATGCGGCCAAGCCTTTGCAAGTTTACGCGAGAAGAGAAAAACCGCAACCCGGTGGGCTGCCACCATACAAGCGGCTGTGGCCCTACACAGCCCAAGAGAAGGCATCCAAAGATAAATCTCCAGCCAAGCCTTCTCCGGCAAAGGCTGCCGCTGTTCCAGCCAAACCTCCAGCAAAGGCCCCAACTCCGGCTAAAGCTCCCGTACCTCAGCCTCCAGCTGAAACCAAAGAACAAGCCCAGGAGAAGCTGAAGTACCCGTCTCTGACCAAGAGACAGCGAGTTGAGGCCACCCAGCAGTACCGGACGAAGTATGAGCCAGCAAAACAAGCAGAAGGAGCTAGTACCTCGGGCTACAGCATTGTAGACGAGTTGAAAAGAACACCTGCTAGAATCAGCATGTACGATGCTCTTCTGCTCCCAGGTCAGGTGGATCTGCTGCAAGAATCACTGAAGAACATGAAGAGCGGCAAGCAGATACAGCCCGCTGTCCTGGTTCAACCTTTGACAGTCTCCGCCACTGGGAAGAACAGACCGCCACCCTTTTATCTGTCTTTACGGATGCAAGGGCACATAGTTCACAACTGCATGGTGGATTCTGGTGCTTCCTCGACCGTGATGCCGAAGGCCGTCTGGGATGAGATCGGGATGGAATACACACGGAGCAGCCAAGGCGTGCCGCAATTAGACGGCACCCCTGTTAAGACGAGTTGGTGTCATAAAGGACATCCCTATCCGACTGCACAAGGCTCTCGACATCGTAGTCATCCAAGAGGTCGTGATTGTTGACTTGGAACCTTACTTCGGCATGTGTCTCTCTCGGGAGTTCACTGCGAAGTTGGGCGGGTACCTGTCTCTAGACTACTCACACATGGAAGTGCCCTTCAAAGGAAGGAGACTGAAAATTTTTAATGAGAAGCCTTCCCCCTTCCTAGTAGACAAGATACCCGGAGGAGAGATGGACTGCATGGTCCAGTTGTCAGAGGAGGAGCTGGTGACAGTGGAGCTGACTGAGCAAGCCTTCGAAGTGCTACAGCTTGAAGATGAGTTCTCGTTGCGGGACTTCAATGCCGTAATCGGGACAGAGCAGGGCTGTTACTCCATTGTACAGCCCGAGAGGCTTGACATGTCAGCTGCGAAGGAAGTAGGACCTGCACACGATGAGCTGTGGAAGCTTTTCTTTGACGGCGCGCGATGCAAAAATGGCGCCGGTGCAGGGGTGCTTCTGGTTTCTCCAACCGGAATCCAGAAAGACTATACCTATAGACTGGCCTGGAGCTGCACTAACAACTCGGCGGAATACGAAGCCCTATGCTTGGGTTTGCGAAAGGCGGAGAGGCTCGGAATCAAACACCTGCAGATTTTCGGAGATTCAGAGCTGGTGTGTCACCAAGTTACGGAGAAGTGCGCATCCAAACAGCACTATCTTAGAGCGTACCGCAACCGAGTGTGGGACCTGATGGAGTCATTCGACTCGTTGAATGTCAAAGCAATATCGCGTGAGAAAAACAAGCACGCAGATATTCTGGCGTCTGTTGGAGCCAGGTACGTTCCGGCTGAAGACGTTGTCCAGAAACCGAAGCCGGTTCGTACTATCTACAGGCCTTACGTGCCTGATAAGGACACCCACTGGCAGGTGTTCAGTTGTGACGAGGAGATCGTCACATTCCTGGTTAACGAAGTGTGTGTAATCGAAGGTAGAGACCCTGATGACGAGCAATATGAGGGGTTGATACAGTTACGGAATAATCACGTCCCAAAAGGACTGATTACATTAGAAAGTCTCTTTGATCAGAATGACAGAGCAATATCTCACAGGATCAAAGTAGACCCGAGGCAGTATGCTGACCTGGAACTTGAACCTGGTAAAACTATCAAGGTCGGAACAGACTGCACGTCGGAGGAACTTGGGCAGATCAGATCACTGTGCCAGGAGTTCCCCGACATCGTGGCCCGGTGCTACGAGGATTTGAGGGGGTATGACAAAACTGTCATCCAAAGATACCATTGAGCTAGAGGATGGCGCCAAGCCATTCCGACAGAAGCAGAGGGCCGTGAATCCGAAGATTGAGGCCATGATGAAGACCGAGCTCTTGAAGATGCTGGAGGCCAAGATCATCTACCCCATCAAACATTCATCCTGGGTCGCGAATTTGGTGCCCGTGAGGAAAAAGAATGGCGACATTCGTCTCTGGTGTCGACTTCAGAAACCTGAATCGGGCTTCCCTCAGGGACCACTATCCGCTTCCCCAAATCGACCAGATTCTACATATCGTTGCTGGAGCCCAGAGATTTTCACTTTTAGATGGATTTTCCGGCTACAACCAGATTTGGGTCAAGGACGAAGACCAGCATAAGACGGCGTTTACCACCAAGTGGGGGACGTTCGCCTATCAGCGCATGCCGTTTGGCTTATCCAATGTCGGTGCCACGTTCCAAAGGGCCATGGACCTGGCCTTCCGAGAGCTGCTCAATAAGATTATTGTCATCTACCTTGATGACATGACTGTTTTCTCTCACCAACGAGGAGATCATGTTTCGCACCTACGGCAAATATTTGAGAGGTGTCGAGAATTCGGCATTTCTATAAACCCGAAGAAGTCTGTCTTCGCGGTAAAGGAAGGAAAGCTGCTGGGACATGTCATCTCCGAGGAAGGCCTCGCCATTGACCCTGACAGAGCAGAAGCCCTCGTTCGCTTGCCAGCCCCCATCGACAAAAAGGGCTGCAGTCCTTCTTCGGTCAGATTAACTTTGTGCGGAAGTTCATCCCGGACTTCGCACAAGTGATCAAGCCTATGGCCGAACTGCTGAAAAAAGATACACATTACGAATGGACTGATGAGAGAGAGCAAGCCTTCGAGGAGATCAAGGCCCGAATTGCACAAGCTCCGGTGTTGACAAACCCGGACTACTCCAAGGACTTCATCCTATATGCAGTGGGAGAACCCGAAAGTTACGCTGCAGTCCTAACTCAGAAGGGAGACGATGGTGAGGAGCGCCCCATAGCGTTCTTGAGCCAAGTGATTCTGCCGCATGAAGAAAAGTACAATTTTATAGAGCGGCGAGTTCATGCTGTTATGAAGTCCCTTCGGAAGTTCAGGCATTTTGTCTCCCAGAGCAAGACCACTGTCTTTGTGATTCACCCGGATGTTCGAAGCTTCATCTTACAAGGAGAACCGGGTCACAAGAGAGCGGGATGGATTGCCAAGATCCAGGAGTTTGACATTGAAGTGCGGCCCACAAAGCTTATCAGAGGCCGAGCCTTGTGTCAGGAATTGGCCCGAAGCGCTGCAGCCGGCATCTCCGCCTGTAAGTGGGAGGACACAGCGACACGCATCTACCTAGCCAACTCCTTATCGGAGGGGAGTGATTGGACAGATGAACTGGTGAGATACTTCTGCACCGGAAGATGTCCCGATCACCTAAACGCCTCACAACGAAGGAGATTTCGGCTAGGTGCACTTAAGTACACTCTTCGCCCCGAGGGGCTTTACTTCAAAAATATCGACGGCATCCTGTTGCGGTGCGTCACAAAATCAGACCAGCCTAGGGTCCTCGGAGATTTTCATTCCGGGATGCCTGGGGGTCACCATTCTTCAAGGCCAACGGCCTTAAAAATAATAAGAGCTGGGTACTATTGGCCCACTCTGTTTGCAGACGCTCATGCGGTCTGCTCTAAGTGTGATCAATGCCAGAGGTTTGCTGGCCGAAACAGAAAAGCACCCCTGCCCCTTCAACCGATTCAGGCCGAGACTCCGTTCCAGCAATGGGGTCTGGACTTCATTGGGGTGATTTCTCCTAACTCCTCTGCCGGACACAAGTTTATTCTTACGGCTACTGACTACTTTACACGGTGGGCAGAGGCAATCCCGACCAAGAACGCAGACCAGGAGACGGTCATTAGGTTCATTGAGAGCCTGATTACCCGCTTCGGGGTTCCAGAGTCAATTGTGACAGACAACGGTCCGGGATTTGTAGGCGCTGTACTCACGGAGTACACCGGCAGACTTGGCATCTATCACAAGATGTCTTCTAATTACTACCCGCAGGGGAATGGCCTTGCCGAGTCTACTAACAAGAACCTCCTGAAGATCATCCGGAGGACCATTGACAGAAACAAGCGGACTTGGCACTTACTCCTGAACCGGGCGCTGTGGGCGGATAGAGTTGCGTTCAAGAAATCCATCAGAACGTCCCCCTACGCGCTCGTCTATGGCAAAGAGGCTGTCATGCCATCACACATTGAGATCCCTGCCCTGTGGATGTTGGACGAAGACAGGAGCAGCGGAGACCCGGTGGACGACAGACTGTGCCAACTCCTGCAGTTGGAAGAAGACAGAGAACTTGCTTACCAGGCCTTCACTGATCATATTGCAGCCACTCAAGGCTGGTTTGCAAAAGGCACCACTGCCCGAGTTTTCGAAATCGGGGACCTGGTGCTGAAGTGGGACTCATATAAAGCAAAGCCGGGTAATCACGGGAAGTTTGATGCTCTTTGGGAGGGCCCTTATCAGATTGCCCGGGTGAACCAGTTCAATGCCTACGTACTCCGGGATATGGAGGGTCAGCTCCTGCCTATCCCTGTCAACGGGTTCCACTTAAAACTTTACCGCTGCTGAAGGTGCCCGAGTGGCCCTTCTTTGTAAAAATTTCCCTTATGCATTTCCATTTCCCGGCATGTACAGTTTCCAGCTTTCAGCTTTTAATTTTAATTTTTCATTTTTTGAGCTTAACTACGGCATGGGAGAGAAAGACAGACTTCGCAGCGAAGTCTGTCGTCGCCCCTCAGGAGAGGCGAAGTTCGGCTGTGCAAAGGAAGGAGAAAGCAAAGAAAGAAAAAGAAAAAAGGCTAAAAAATGGCTAAGTGTTGGCCGAAGCCCGACTTCGCAGCGAAGTCGGACTTCGGGCCAGCCAAAGTGCGAAGCTCGAACGAAGGGAAGACCGCAAAGGCACACAAAGGACAGGCTCCGCTCAGCTTTGAGCGAAGACTGACTTCGCGCGCGAAGTCCGACTTCGGCCGGCTTCCGCGCGAAGTACGCACTGCGCACAACTTCCGCGCGAAGTGCGAACTTCGCGCGAAGTTCGTACTTCGCCCGAACTTCGGGCGAAGTCCGAACCCGCCTCAACATTCGCACTGCGCAGCTCGTCCAGTTCAGTCTAAGGGAGCAGAAAAATGTTAAGTGTTGGCCGAAGTCCGAAGGTTGCAAAGAAACCAGACTGCGCTCAATCCTTGAGCACGGCGAAGAAAAGAAGAAGGAACGGTTGCAATGCGCACTTCGCGCGAAGTTCGAACTTCGCCCGAAATTCGGGCGAAGTCCGACTTCGCCGGCGAAGTCGGATCGCGCTCAACTTCGGGCGAAGTCCGACTGCGCCTCGTTTTCTGGGCCAGTTTGGGCAAAGGTTTAAAAAAATTAAATAAAAAATTCGGAAAGTTCCAAACTGGGCCCAAGTCAGATTCTAACCGTTCTAAAGTGGGTTTCCGCACCAAGGATTCTGTCTTGAGCAGTGTGCCCGGATGGTGGCAGTGACGTCGACCATGGTGCAGTGTCCAAAGTAGAATTAATGATTGCACGTTCCTCAACGAAAGTGCAAGCAAAAGAACATGGCACGTCTGCCGGAGTACACTTTTTTCAAACATTCTTCTGCGCAGCCACCCAAGAACCTTAACTCAGCCGACCTACCCCCTCCTGCGCGGCATTAATGGCGCTGTCTTTATCTAGAAAAGGGGGTCAGATGCATTCAAACATTCCAGACTGCACAGATTATTCCTCGGACGGTGCAAATTATTCCTGTGACAGCGAAATCTGCTGCAGACGCCCTGAACTTGTAATTATTGCTGATTCGGAGAGATGGACAGAGGAAAGATGCCAGTGTCAGCGCAGTCCAGCGAAAGTGGCGAACCAAAGGATTTACCGCGGCCGGGCGTTTTCAGAAGTGAAACCCCGCCAGAGAGAAAGTCAAAGTCCCGGACGAAAAAAGTACAGCGTGGGCAAGCCCCACCACCTCCGGTAAATTATTTGGCGGGGTACAAGGACGGCTCGTTTTCTATGAGCTTGTCGAAGCTGCGGACAAATGTGGAGAGTTGGGCCGACAAGGTTTCGCCCTCTCATCATTTCGGAGCGGCGTACAAATCCAATCTTTTCAGATTCTTGTGCCCTCCTGTCCACCAATGCCCGGAACTGGTAGACCTAATTGTCAGACACTACAGACCAGTTACCCGGCAAATTTGCAGCTCCAGCGGTAAACCCTTGTTCACACTGCGCTAGAGATTGTCCGACCGGCTTTCGCCCCAGGGTTGGAGTATGACTCCAGCACCATTCTCAGAAAGATAAATTTGGGCGAGCAGGCGGGACGTTTCACGCAAACAAAAAGGATGAGGGATTTCCTCAATTCAGAGCTTAACGCTCCGCTTGCAGCTGGACAGTGGCCAACCGGCCCCATGCCCTTGGCAGGATTTCAGAGCAAGTACTTGTACACCATTTTGGCATCAATTCTCGGCTGCGACTCTGATGAGCTGGTACAACCGTACCAGCTAGCGCTGGCAGAATGTCTCCTGTGTGGAGAGTCATACGAACCAGCGGCGCAGAGAAGTGGAAAGCGCCCCATATTTTTCGACTGGGCAGACTGGCTGGCATACGCCATCCACTCCAGCCTAGTCAAGATCCAGAAGAAGCAGTCCACCGACTTTCGGTTCAGTTCTGTTCTAGCCTGGCTTTGTTTGTACCATTTGCACTCCCGGATGCCTATCCCGAACCTGAAGAAGGTCAACGAGAAGGGAGAGCCACTGCCCGTCTATAACTGGACGGATGACTTATACCGGAAAGGGTCCTACTACAAGTTCAACTTCAACTTTCTGGGATTCGTCATGTCAGTCTTCAACGAAAGCGAAATCCCCCGTCCCCCGAGAGAAATGACGAGCGCTTTGCTAAATCAGAAGCTCGGGGACGTTTTCAGACTGACGCAGGGAATTGTGGTCAGAATCTACGGATTCAAGGGCAAACCTCATTTGCTGCCCTACTGGTGCTCGGAGCATCTGTTCGGGATGGAGGTTGCCCGGCAGATGGACTATGTTGAAGAGGAGTTCGGCCTAGGAAAGAAGAGAGGACAGATTTTTCAATATCCTCTTTCCTGGGCAAACGTTGAGATTTTTGAGGTAGGACAGCATGTCTACCTAGAGCAAGAGCTTTCCCGGATTGGCCTGGTTCTGTTGCCGCAGCGTTGGAAGTATGACCCATATGGAATAAGGGGAAAGTTCGCACATCTCTGCCCCCGGGCGGATATAACCGAAGATAAGTGCGATGTGGTCCATGTGGACCTTGATTGGGAAATTGAATTGATGGAAGCTTCTCCTCCCTGGCAGGATTTTTACTGCGAGGAGGTGACATATGACCCCAAGCGAAACCCGGACCACCAGTTCTCATCTCCAGGGTTCAGAAAGTTCCTATCCAAGATAGCAGGCCTTAACTGGTCTAAAGAAAAGATTACTGAATGCTGGAAGATGAGATGCCGCACGCAGCACGACAAATCCACCAGAAGAAACCTGGCCGTAGATGACGACTTTTCGGTTCTCTATGACCAACATCATGACAGCTGGCGGCCGTTCGCATATCAAGGTTACGTTCCCCGAGGTCCCTTTGAGGATTATAAAGGAGGGTCTTCTTCCCAACAGTGGTACACTTCGGCAACTGCCAGCGTGGGCCCAACAGACGCCCAGGTCGATCCAATGCAGCCCGTGGCTTCCAAGGCGGCGCCTGAGAAGGCGAAAGAGTTAGCCAAAGCAACGCCCGAGGCAATCCCTCAGGCACGAAAGACGCCAGCGCCGCCAGAGAGCAGACCGGTTGCGGCAGACCTTCTGCAAGTCAAACCCCGGTACAAGTTTACCGTGGGAGCATCAGCGCCGCTGCACCTGCTTCATCTCCTTCCCCGGATCCGACCATTGTTTCAGAAGAGAAGAAAAGGAAGAGAGTGGAGAAGATCAGGCGACCTAGCCTGACAGTGCAGCAGCCAGTCGCAGAGCCGCAGCCGCGTCCTGCCGCCGCAGAGACAGTTCCTCTGGGCAGTCCCAAGCCAGCCGCCGAAATCAGAAGCACAGACATCCATCCGGCATCGGCTCAGGCGGAGCCCGCAGGTACGTTTGCTGCCCCTGTCTCTTTGGTCTCATCCAGTCCTACTCCCACTCCGTCTCCCGCTCAATCTGAGCAAGTCATGACCGCATCCTCCTCCCCGTCTCCACGCCCTTCTAGCGGCCCCCATTCTTTTGATCAGTTTGCTCAGAACCCCAATGTTTCTCTATCTCTGAGCACAACCCCAAACCCTTCGCCCGAAGCTAGTGCTGAAGCCGTTCATTCACCGTCACATCCACCATCTCAGCCGCTTCAAACCCTTGCAGTATCAGCCGCCCCCATCTCCATTTCCCGGTCGCCCCCAGAAGCGGCCGATCCTTCCAGTGTCCATCCGGTTCCTCCTGATCCCATTCCCGCAGGAGAGACGTCTCAGCAGAACCCTAGGCTGGGGGAACCAGATTTCATGGACGACCTCCAGAATACAGACGACTTGCCCTTGGCAACGAGAGCTGTAGAATATTCTGTCTCTTTCCTCCAGAACCTGAAGCGGAGGAGACCTGAAGAGATAGCCGCCCCGGTAAAGCGCGCCAAGTACAATTTCGAGAGGAGAGTGCTTACTACAGAGAAGATAATCCCAAAAGTGAAGAAGCCTCTCCGGGAAATGACCAGGGCGGACTACGAGCTCCGGACAAAGGAGAAGAGCTTTGACGACATCAACAAGCAGTACGAGATTCAGTCGATCATGCGCAAAGCTGATAATCTCTTTGTCAAAAGTCTGGAGGAACAGGAAGAACTTTTCGGGTTGCAAGACAAGACAAGACAGCTTGAAGAGGACCTATCCAGGTCCACTGAGCAGCTGGAAGCGGCGCGGCAAGAAATAGATGAACTCAAAGCCCAGCTGGCCGCTTCCCAGCAACAGGCCGCAACCGAAAAGCAAGCAGCCTTGGAGCAGATTTCTCAGCTCCAAGAGTCTTTGAAGCAGGCGCAGTCGCAACTTGCAGAGAGAACATCCCAAGCGACGGTCTTTTCAAAGAAGAAAGTTAAGGAGATGCGGGCTGGTCTCGCTGCGGGAATGCAAGCCCCACACCTATAAGGCGATGGCAGCTTTGGATTTCGCATCCAGAATTCAAGAAGTTTCCGCCCAGGGAAAGCCTGTGGTAGAGGAGGCCGAGCGTCGGGCGAAGCAATGGCTGGACCTGGCGATAAATCTTCAGGAGCGCGAGCGCGATGGCCTCCAATTTTCTCCCGTGTCCTCATTCGCTGCAGAATGGGCAGATGCAAGGGTAACCTTGCATAAATATTTCAAAAAATTAGAAGAGGTGAGAGTGGCCAGACGAATGCTGGATGCATTCGAACATGAAAGAGACATCTGTATGGCCCCCTTTCGCGCTCTTTCTGAACTAGGGTGCCCAGGTTTTGTTGAGAATGGCGAACTTCTCACCCTAGATCAGGTGAAAAGGAATTGGCAGTCCTTTGAAGCAGATGCAGCTGAAATTGATAGCTGGACTGAGCCAATTCAGGAAAGTCAGGTCACTCAGATGGTGTCCACATATTGCAAGATCAGCTCCTACTTCCAGGAGCTAGAAAAGAGATACCTCACCATCGACCTGCACGCGGTCGCTGCTTTCCACGCAGCATTAGAAGAAGTTGCTGACCGCCGGCCATTCGAAGCAGAAGCCTGGCGTCAAGCCCAGGCCGCATACACTCGCATCTGCGAGGCAGAAGCAAGAGCTGGAGAGCTTTCGGAAGGCGATTCTGAGGAGGCAGCTGACAAAGATGAATCTGAAGAACAGTTGCCACAAGGAGGACAGTCAGAGCAGCAAAAGGCAGGGGAGGCAAGTTCCTCTGCACCCAATGGATGAAGGCATGGATTCTTTGCGCCGAGGCGAGCTCGACACCCCGCGAGCCGCCAGAAATGTTGTCACATTTTGCACGGGGTGCAATGTTTTCAATGTTGTAACAGTGCTGCTCTTCTTTTTCCCTCTTCCTCTATTTTCCTTCCCCCTTCTCTCCCTTTCCTTTTCTTTCCCACATTCTCCTTCTTCCCCCCTTTCTTGGAGTCCCCCAGTTGATTTTTTAACTTTCCAGCAAGTTACCTGAAAAATGGCTAAGTGTTGGTGCGAAGTTCGCACTTCGCCCAGTCTGGGTGCGAAGTGCGCACTTCGCCCAGTTTTGGTGCGAAGTCCGACTTCGCCCCTCTTTCTGGGTGCACCTTGCAACCGGCAGGTCGGGCAGTCGACGTAAGATGACGAATCGTCGGAGCAAAGTCCGTACGGTGGCGGACGCCGATTTCACTCAGTGCGCGATCCGACTTCGCAACAAAGTCGGAGTGCGCCCTTGACGAGTGCGCGATGAGGGAATCAAACTCGGAAACGCACCTAAGGCATGAAGGCCTTCCCGATCGCACTGAGCTCGCCCGCACAACCCGAGACGCTCTGATCCCAAGCGAAGTTGGACAGACTGCCTTTCAAGGCTGACACGTGTCAAACAGCATCATTCATCATCTGACAAGTGTCCAACTTCGGGATTCGAGCCGAGACGCGCCGAGCAAAAGGACGAGCATGGGCTGCATTACCTGTGCCAGTGACCTCATTTAAAGCCGATTGGAGGTTCTACCTGCTCCAGCTACCCGCGTACCTGCCGAGATGAAGTTCTGCCCAACACACTGCCACGTAGCTGTCCAGCTTCCAGGAAGACCATGCTCGCGGACCCGCCCCCAAAAGGGGGGCTTTTCCCCCCCCCCCCCCCCCCTGTCCCGTTTTTGGTGGGGGCCGGCGCCCCCCCCCCGAGGGGGGGGGGGGGGGGGGCGGCCACCACCCCCCCCCCCTTTTTTGGGGGGGGGGGGGGGGGGGGGGGGGGGGGGGGGGGGGGCCCCGTCGCCCCTTTTTTTTTTTTTTTTTTTTCTCCCCCCCCCCCCCCCTCTTTTTTTTTTTTTTTTTTTTTTTCCCCCCCCCCCCCCCCCCCCCCCCCCCTCGTCGCTCTTTGTCTTCGGCGGCGCGGGCGCCGGCGGCTGTGTCGTGGCGCCGCTCCCTTTCTTTTTTTTTTTTTTTTTTGGTAGCAGTTCCATCAGTTGTGTGTCACGTTGTTGGTCCGTATCTGGTGATTGATGCGCTGCCGTACTGTTAGTTCCTTGTAGGGAATGTCTGTTAGGGAGCCATTGTAGCTGTGCGGTTAAATTCTCTACACGACACACATACCTGGCTCTGATATCTCTAGGTTGCTTTCTACTCATGTTAGTGTACGTATCTGGTGATTGATGCGCTGCCGTACTGTTAGTTCCTTGTAGGGAATGTCTGTTAGGGAGCCATTGTAGCTGTGCGTACACTGCTTAAGTATCGGAAGTACACTTAGATTTTGCAGTTCTCAGTCATGCTTTGTGTTTATAATGCAGTAAGTATTGGTGATTGCTGGTTGCCGTACTGTTAGTTCCCCCCCACCAACTTCAAGTATATTTGTATATTCTTTCTGTACATTTATTTCTTTCCTGTACTCTTAGCTTGAACATAAACCCCCCAAAAAGGAGCCGGCCTTCTCCGGAGATTGGCTCGGAAGGCATCTCTTCCTTCCGGCCTTTCATGCTGGTGGGCGAATCTGGGCGCATTAACCCAAATCCTTTCCTCATGGCAGATTCGTAACCAACATTAACAAACCCTGCAAAATGTTCCCTACTCTACACATTTATCAATGAGCAAAAATCACCCATGCATAGAAAATAACTTTGAATCACCCATGAGGTTTAGAGCAATTAGTAGGGAACAAACACTTTCACACCTTAAGCAAGGCTCAAATCTCATGGGTGAACCTTAACATTTTAGCCCATGGGTATAGAGCAATTGATTGGGAGTGAAGAATTTCACTCCATAAACCAAGGTTCTAATCCCATGGGTGAACCCTTTACATTTATCAAATGGCATGAGCTTAACCAATTAAATACCTCGACTTTCAAGGAGGAAACCCAAGTTTAAATGTTACCAAGCAATACATGCATAATTGTCAAGTTGTTATGTGGTCATGATGTAATATAGGTGGGGCCCATTTCAATCCCATATAACCAAATAATAGTAAGAATAATAATAATAATCTTAATTTTTTGATCCATTTGTCAAAACTCTTGTTAGCTTTTGATGAATGAGCCTTGGGAGATAACAATCACAAGATGCAGAATAATATGAAAGAAAGTAAATCTGCTAGATGACTGAAGTATGCTGTAAATATAAATCATATAAAATATTACAATGTAGCTATGGAGGAAATGAGCACTCCATTAATAAAGCTACTGATCTACATTGTATCCATCACCAATGAATGGTGAGGCACACAAAACTACACTATCCACTAAGCTACACTATCTGACTATGTCCCCCGACTCTATGTTTATCTATCTAAGAGGCCATCCTTATATAGGTAAAATAGGATACTTGGCCAACACTCTATCTAGTTGTGCAAGGGACAACTTGCACATGTACAACTTGCACATTGACACTTGTGCATTTATTACATTGCATGAAGTAACTAGATAACTTGCACAGAAAGTAATCTAAGTATGTATCTTGGAGGATACATTTACATAACCCAAATGATGGAATAGACTCTATTTCCAACACCCCCTGTATTACATTATTTGGGTATTGAAGACTTTAGTCTTCAATATGGATCTTCTTCATCATCTTCTGCTTGATCTTCGTAGTCTTCTTCCTCTGCATTCTTTGTAACCTGTTCAAGAAAATAGTTAGTGTCTCTGTAGTATGTTACATTTGTTGATAGAGCTTTCACTTCAAAATCCTCTATGGGTTCTTCCAGTTCTTCAAATTCTTCTATCCTCTAAACCAGGTGACCTTTCTAATTTTTCTTCTGATATTCAAGTTGAGGATAATTGGTAGGTCACTAAAATTGTTGCTGATGAGGGTTCCTTTGGTATTGTCGATGCTCAAACTGATTCCCATGATTTATCTGATTTCTTTGGTTCTAGTTTCTGGGATTATATCTGCAATAGTTGGTATTGTGTCCTTTCTTTCTACAGATCTGACAATACCATGTTTTTTATCCTCTTGTTGAAGAAGCAATATTTCCCTGTGGATTATCTTTTGATGCCAATGCAGTGTTAGTCATCTCATCTTTCACAGTATTTTCTACTTCATATTCTTGAAGTATATTGACTAAATCATCAAAAGAAGTATCTTTACTTAGGACCTGCAAAGATGTTACCAAATGCTTATAGTTGTCTGGAAGTGCTCTCATGGTTACTTGAGTAAGAAGTTCATCTTTAACTGTTTCACCTAAGGTTAACAATTTCCCTTTAATATCTGCTACCTTCCTTAGGAACAGTTCTATACTTTCTCCACTATTCATTTTCAATGAGTGAAGTTGAGTTTGCAAATGAAGAATAGTTACCTTATTCTTTCCTTCAAATATTTTTTCTAGGCTTATCCATGCATCTGAAGATGTTTTGGCTGAACTGATATATGGTTGAATCTCATCAGTGATAGCAAAAGTTATTATCATTAAGGCCTTTGAATCATTTTCTTCAAACTTTAGGATTTATGTTTCACCTGTGGTAGGTTTCTGTGTTTTCCCTTTGACAACATCCCAAAGTTTTTCATATACTAAAATTGCTTTCACTTTATTTTTCCAAGAAAAATAATTAGGACCCTTGAGAAGTTGAGATTCTGCTAGGAAGAATTTGTTAGATGCCATTTTAAATCTTCCTAATATCAAGCCTTAGATTTGTAGACTTCCTTATGTCTCCCTAGTGTTTTGGAGTATGTTATAGTGCTTTTTGTAAAAATATAGTTCAATTTTGGTTGATTTTGTACAAGTTTTGTAAGAATCAAAAATCAACTTCTTAACACCTTATTACTCCTAATTGAACTAAGCACTTTTCAATTTTTGAAGAGGTTTTGATGTTGGAATTCTTTTGTCCCTTTTTGAAGGTTTGAGACAAGTAAAAATATATTTATCCAACCTTAATAGAAACCCTAATAACCTCTTTTATATCCCTTGGATTATTTCTAATTTCCAATAAAATAAATTTGATGGAGTAACCCTTGTGGCTCCCAAGTTTGGAAAATTAGAAAAATGATAATAATATTTGCAAAATAATTTAATCCAAGTTGAATTCCTTATTTCTCCTAAGTTAAATTGCAAATATTAAATTAATAAGATAAGTTACCCCTTTTGCTTTCAAAATCTAAGTTTTAACCTTAGTTTATAACCCTTATATCTCCAACTATGAAAGCAATAATAAATGGGATTAGACCTTACCTTTTTAGATGCAAAATCTCCTCACTATTCGATGCTTTCTATGGCTGAGTATAACAACATGTAAGTGGTACCTTAGGCGCTTGAATCAATGGAGATTCCTTGGAGTAGCTGGTCTTTAATGCTGGTACGTAGGCACTGAAGGTTTGACCTTCAAAATAGGGAAGCCTTTAATGCTTCTTCCCCCCCCCAAGATGTTTTTGTTGTGCTTCACTCCTTTGATTGTGCTTCACTCCCTCTTTGGACGTCTTTGACTATGCTTCACTCACACATGTTGAACTTGGACTTCGAATGCCTTTTAAGGATAATTGATCATGGACTTTGTGACATGTGTCACATCCATTACAAGTGAGTGCTCCCTTATTTATGTAACGCTCCAAGTCCTTTGTTCAATGCTCTTGAAGCAATCTGAAAATGTATGGGCACTCGTGTGAAGCTGGTGGAGAATACCAAGTGTCATTGCTTCGCTTGTAACTCCTGCGTGGGAGTTTCTAGAATGTTGAGAGAGGAATGATGTCTATAATACCAAGTGTTATTTCTGCATGGAGTCCATTCTTGTAACATCTTCGAAGATGGAGATTATAACTCCTCAATTCCTTTGCTTTGCTACGTTGCTTGGGCAGCAAGCAAGCTATTTTTTCTTAGGTGGATTGACGATGCGCTATGGAGCTTGGACGATGATTTGGAGCTTCCTTTGGTGGATGGTCTTCTCCAAGTTAGAGACCATGAATGTAACACCTTTGCCTCTTCCTTTTATGCCTTCCCTCTCTTTTTCAGTAAATGTAGCTCTAGAATGATCTGATATGAGCTTTGATTCTGTAGGTACGTACGTCCAAGATGAGCCCTTGAGTGGCTCCTTCTAGCTTGGGAAGAAGAGTGTTGATGTCCGACCTTCATTGGCTGATTTCCCTTGTAGTAAATGTGCCCTTTTGTGGCACTTCCAAATCTGCTCTTTTGCTATCAAAAACCAGATTAGAGTAGTGCATATAATGTATTATAATATTGTATAATAAGGCTTTTTTAATATACCTTCTTTTGCACTCTATTTCCAGATCTGAAATTCTGGTTTTGTGGCAGATTTTTCCTGCAATACAAGGGTTTTGAGGTTGTATTTTAAGAGTAGACACACCTTTCCCTTTTTTCTTGGACACTTTGATAACAAATCCAAGCTTCAATAACAGTAGATAGAAGCTTTTCAATTGATGCAATTTTCTGCACTTTCTTTCCTTGCATTCAACTTTGTAATGCTTTTTGATTTGAGACTCACCAAGTCTCAATTTCTTAAGCTTCTATTTCTATTTTTGGTTAGTTAAGTTCTTCTCCAAATTTTGGAGGATTCTAACCCTTTTTGGTGGCTTCTATTGGCCACTACAAGTTGCAGATTTTTGTGCTTCAATAGTGTCTTTAGACACTTGATACAAATCAGATTTTGTGCCCTTCAAGAAACACAAAACTAATTTCTTTTTGAGAGTAGTATAATAGTACAAGTCCTTCACTTTTAATGCACTAATATTACACCTTATCACTCCAATCAACTCTCAAAGTCATGCACTAATAATTTACTGCAACTAATCAAGAATAACCTAAAATGAATCTTTAAGAGTTATTCTACAATTTCACTACAATCAATGTTGTAGGACTTAGTCTTCTTTTTTTTTCAAAAGTAGATAATAGGTAGTTGATAGAAGCTAATATGAAATCTAATCAACTCCTAATAAATGTGCAAATAAATCCTTAAAAATAATCTGTTTCCTTTTGCACTTTAGAAGACTGTAATCTAATTTTCTTCTTGCAACTTTAATCCAAATTCAGGTGCTCTAATAAATCTGATAAGTAATCCAATTAATGAATCTTCTTGCACCAAAATTTGCTTACCTTTTTCTATAGCTCTTCTCCCACCTTTGTAGAGGATGTAGACCTTGGTGTCTAAAAACACCAAGTTGTTGCTTCAAGTAGGATGTCCTGAACAACTCCTTCACCAAATGATGGTCTCGAACTTTCTTTCACGAGCCTAGGATTTGGTGGCTTGTTCTCCTCTTGTGTTCTCCTCCTGCTATAGATTTGGAGAAGTCTATGTCTCTAAAGTGGTGCCTTCTTGCTATGAGAGGTAATCTTCAAATCTCCAAGATTTGGTGAGCTTCTTCTATCTTCAAGTCTTCTTGTCGAATTTTGACTTCAAGCAGGATCTTCTTCTAGGATTTGGCACTCCTTGCCAAATTCTTCTTCATGGATTTGGCACTCCTTGCCAAATTCTCCTCTTGGGCTTGTTGTCGGATGGTGATAATTGTCCCAAGTCCTTCACTATCAGGGACTTCACCTTGATAGTGGATTTCTCCAATGAGTTCTCCAAAGAACTCTCTTGATATTCAACAAGGCTCTCCTAGCCTTTTTTGGATGCTTGGTGAGACCTTCACAAGGTCTTTGATCTGGAAGCTTTTGATGGTCTTCCTTGAGACCTTTTCTTCAACCTTCTACTCCTAGAAGTGTTGGTGGTGAGATCTTCTCCTAGATATTTTGATTCTCTACTGGCTTCGAGAAGGACTCTCCTAGTCCTTCTTCTTCTTCCAAGATTAGAAGTTCTTCAATGAGATCTTCTCCTGATCTCTTCCTTTTGCTTTAGGGATGAGTTGATTCTGAAGAAGATACTCTTCCTAACTTTCTTGTAGGAAGTTTCCCAACTCACTAAATCTTATATTCCTACAACAAATATATTAGTACTAAAATCTTTAGTCTACTTTTGAATCAGATATTCTTCTCAAATTCTTCTTCAAGATCAAGGCTTCTATGGCCTATTTCAATATCAAGGCTTCTATGGCCTTTTTCAATACCAAGGCTTCTATGGCCTTTTTAGTATCAAGGCTTCTATGGCCTTTTTAGTATCAAGACTTCTATGGCTTCTTCTTCAAGGCTTCTATGACCTTTCTGTATCAAGGCTCCTATGGCCTGTTCTTCAACTATGGAATTCTACAATCTAACAATGGAGATCTTTAGTATCCTATCTTCACCACGATCCTTCACTAGAAGTCTTCTTCCATAATATTCTCCTCTTGCACAATGAACTAACCTCTGCACTATGAGGGCACGCCGACCTTCGGGCAACGAAGTTGGAGTCTCCTAGCTTTCTATCGTAGGAGTCCCAATCCTCTGAGAATTAATTTCCTGCAACAAAAGAAACTTTAGGCACTAGTTAGTAAATTCCAGATAACCTGGATGATCTTCACTAGATGATTTGTCAATCTAGTGGATTGAATGTTGAGTCCTAGTCTTCACGAGTTTTCCTAACAACTCTGTGGAAAAGACTCTAGACAAAAATGATCTCAGTATTTTCTAAAACTGAGATTCCTTTCAGTCCTATCTTTGTGACTCTCCCTAAATCTACCACCTAGATTCTTCTGAGATATTTTGATAGTGGTTGGTCCAATGGTGTGTCAGTTTGACAAAACTCTTAGGCTAACTGATAATGGTGGTTTCCCTATTGACCTACATAGACTAGATCTACCATGGCTCTGATACCACTGTTAGCTTTTGATGAATGAGCCTTGGGAGATAACAATCACAAGATGCAGAATAATATGAAAGAAAGTAAATCTGCTAGATGACTGAAGTATGCTGTAAATATAAATCATATAAAATATTACAATGTAGCTATGGAGGAAATGAGCACTCCATTAATAAAGCTATTGATCTACATTGTATCCATCACCAATGAATGGTGAGGCACACAGAACTATACTATCCACTAAGCTACACTATCTGACTATGTCCCCTGACTCTATATCTATCTATCTAAGAGGCCATCCTTATATAGGCAAAATAGGATACTTGGCCAACACTCTATCTAGTTGTGCAAGGGACAACTTGCACATTGACACTTGTGCATTTATTACATTGCATGAAGTAACTAGATAACTTGCACATAAAGTAATCTAAGTATGTATCTTGGAGGATACATTTACATAACCCAAATGATGGAATAGACTCTATTTCCAACAACTCTGATTCGGTCTAGGCATGCAAACACAAAATTCCAGTTCGGAAACAAAAGCAAAACCAGACCCACAAAATTACCTCTGAACAAAATCTGCTCTTCAATACGTCTGCTTTCCCATGGGACTATATGAAAAGTGCTCAAAAGAATAGACCAATCGATTATACACCTTTCCAGTCACACCATTCAAGGCATGTTGTTATTCAGAATATACTAAGGATGATATATAAGAAAACAGCAGTTGGGCAATAGCACTCACTTATAGAATTGAAACTATGGACTGATAAAAAAGGATGAATCATGGAACTTCAGATTGATTATAAAATCAGAAACTATATCCTCTGTCCTTGATTGCAGCATACAGGAACTATAAACTAATTAAAAAGGATGAAACTGCCTCCAGCTCTGATATTACACAAAATGCAGGCTGGTCAGAAAGACTTCCAATTCAATGTGATTAATTCTGCTAAAACCACACTAGAAAGTAGCCAAAGCTTATTGTTCCATTCAAAGAACATTGTTTATTTTAAAAGCTGCCTGCCACACATGTCAATCAAGCAAATTCTATTCCCTGCTATAACTCTGTTTGCTCTTCTTAATTTTGTGCATTAACAGCTTTCATTGCATCTCTACTGCCTAAGGAGTCTCCAAGATTTATGAATAGGATTTCAATACCCTCTGTAAAGTTTTGGGGTCCAAAAAATTGCATTATTAGGTCCAAGATGTTTGCATTGTCGTTTCAGAAATGAGGCTTTTTAATGTGTTGTAAGCGTAATTTTCCACAAAACTTGTCGGAGGTGAATATAACCACAGAGTTCTGGTTCTTTGTAGTTCATAAACTATTCTTTGAAATTGCAAGGGTTTGCTGCTTCACATGACACAGAATTTAGAAAAACATTGCCTGCAAACAAAAAAGCAATGTATGAGGTGTCTTCCATTGTGCAATTGTGCTGGTTTTTCCTTGAATATCTTCTCTTTTGAAATTAGGGTATCCACCATCTGCATTGAAATACACAAAGAGCTCCATTGTCACACTATTAATCAATCAATAATTTTAGATTTCAACAAATGAAAGCTATCTGTCTCTTGTTTCTGGGTAGCTTAAACTTTTGCCTTGTTCTGTTTCTTCCCAGATGTTTTTGGGTTAGAACTCTTACTTCTCCATGTTGTCTTTGATAACTCCATTAGCCTTTGACCTCAACAAAGTAACCTCACTCCAAAAACTCACTAGGGCCACCACCATGGGTTTTGATACTGCATTAAGATTTGAGCATTTGAATCAAGAAAAAGATAAAAAATCATTAAAGAGAGATACAATGTTAAAAGAGAAAGAATGGTGCATCTTTATTGAGTTTGAATATCAAATTTGTGCAACATTCAAGTTGGCTTTATAACCACCAATTAGTTATTATACTAGTAGACAGTTTTTTTCTTTTTTTTTCAAATTGGTTATATGGAATTGAAATGGGCCTCACACATTATATCGTCATCACACAGTGGTATTACAACAGCTTGGCAATTACAAACCTGCAATAACATAACTGCAGCTGTCCTGCAGTGCACAGTGCTAAAAATAGACCTGTAGGCCTGCAGTATTGCAGCTGTCCTGCAGTGCACAGTGCTGGAAATAGACCTGCAGTCCTGCAGTGCAGAGTGCTAGAAATAGACTTGCAGTCCTGCAATGCACAGTGCTGGAAATAGACCTGCAGTCTTGCAACGTACGGTGTTGGAAATAGACCTGCAATCTTGTTGTGCATTATGCTGGAAATAGGCCACTACTGTGCTGGAAATAGACCTACAGTCCTGCAGTTGTCCTGCAATAAGATCAAGGTCTAGTTCACCAGTTTTTTTTCCTTATATGTACTCTTAACATAAGACATGAGACAGTTAATGTTGAAAGGTGTCTGACACCTATTCCCAACATTCTCCCACTTGTCATATACCTTAAAAGAGCAAAAAAGAAACACCAACAAAAAAGTAAACTAATTGGTGAGGGCAGAAATGCCCATTCCGTTGCAACACCATCTGAACTTCTCAGTGCTCACAGGCTTTGTTGAAGCATCTGCAACATTTACCGAAGTATCCACCTTCTCAAGCATAACCTTCCTATCCTCCACCATGTCACCAACAAAATGATATTGCACATCATTGTGCTTTGTACGCGAATGAAATGTAGGGTTCTTTGCCAAGGCAATAGCACTCTGACTGTCACTGTTAAATTTTACTGCTTCCTTACTCAACCCAACATCCAAGCACAATTCCTGAAGCCAAATTGCCTCCTTACTAGCATGAGTAGCTACCATATACTCTACCTTTGTCATGGATAAAGCGACTACAGTCTACCGCTTGCTCATCCAACTAATCGCACCACCAAACAGGCTAAACACATAGCCACTAGTTGACCTCCTGATGTCAACATCTCCTGCCCAATCTGAGTCCACAAATCCTTGTATGTCTAGCTGCTTGTGAAATTTCTTGGTTGTCAAGGATCCCTGATAACAAATAGAGTAATCAGAAGTACCTTGAAGATATATGAAAACCCTCTTCACTGCTGCCCAGTGATCCTTTCCTTTCCAGGATTTGCCATAAACCGGCTCAAGGCTCCCAATTTTCTTCCTTATATATACTCTTAACATAAGACATGAGACAGTTAATGTTGAAAGGTGTATGACACCTATTCCCAACAACAAAATCCATTAAGATTAAATCTAAATCAAAAGAATGGGATCAACAAGTGGATTATGAAAACACTGCATTCTAATGCCGCAATTGTTATAAGTATAGACACCTGGCAAGAGATTGAAAAGTGAAAACAATGGAGAAATAAACAAAAAAATATTGGTCATGCGAAAAACTTCAAGATGAAGCAAGGAAACAACCATACTGTAGTAGAAGATAAATTAGATCAAGGATATTCCACTCTAAAAAACAAAGGTAAAGAAAGCATATCTAAAGCATCAGATGACAAAGGCCAACATAGTTCACTAAGATCAACCGTTAAAAGAAACAAATAAAGATACAAGGGGTGAGGAAATAAAATTTGCAAGTTCAAATTTAGAAGGAATTAAAGATGCAAAGGAATATGTGGAGGAAAATTTTAAAATAGAGGGGGTGGAAGAGGTCAAGTTCATTACAAATTAGTCGTCTTCATTTTTCTCAAGTGATATAAAATCCTCTCCTTGCAATAGAAATGAAAGTAGTGTAGAGGTTATCCCTTCACTTTAGGGTTTCAAGAACAGCATTATAAAGAAATGAGGATAGAGGATATTCATAGCAATTTTGGGTTTTAGGGAAGCATAAGAAGGTAATTGCTATGAGGAACGTCCTTGTACTTCAAGGTTTCCAAGGCAACATAAAGAAGACAGTGTTTTTGAGATTATTCCTTGCGGTTTATATCCTTTACAACAAGCAAAATCTATAGATGATGTGTCTTGCTATGAACACTATGAAAAAATTAAAAAGATTGATGAATATGAAAGTGTTGGCGGAAATGAAAAAAAGAAGAGGAAGACCCAAAAAGCAAAAACAAAAAGAAAAGAAAATTCAGACAGATATTGATATAGGAAAACAAAAGAAAATATCACAAGTATTAACAAGAAGCGAGGCTAAGCCCACAAATAAAAACAAAAAGTGATGATGAAAATTATATTTTGGAATTTTGATACACAAAAACAATGGAGCGGGGAGACCTCTCGCTTTGGGCAGGAGGTCACTGTTGCCACATTTTGCACACGGTGCCATGTTTTTGGTTTCTGTAAGTGGGCTGCTCTTTCCCTTCCTTCTCCTCATTTTCCCCTTTCTTCATTTCTCCCTTTCTCCCTCTTCCTTGCAATTCCATTCCCCCTTCTTCTTTTCCCTTTCTTCCCCAATAAAATTTCCAGAACAGAGGTGTTCCCTGAAAATTTCTAAGTGTGGGGCGACACCCGACTTCGCAGCGAAGTCGGAGTGCGCCCCTCAGTTGGAGCGCAGTAGGGAACCCGAAGTGCGCAAGCAGGCAGGATCAAAGCAAAATCTGACTAAGTGTCAGGGGCGCAACCCGACTTCGCAGCGAAGTCGGGGTGCGCCCTTCTTCCTGGGCGCACTAGGGGAACGGTCTGTCAGAAATTCAGCTAAGTGCTGAGGGCGACACCCGACTTCGCAGCGAAGTCGGAGTGCGCCCCTTTTCCAGTGCGAAGTCCGAGCAGCGGAAGAAGACAAGCACCGGTGCGACACCCGACTTCGCAGCGAAGTCGGAGTGCGCCCTTTGACCGGTGCGCAGTTGGGTAAAACTAACTCGTAAAATGCTAAGGCAAGAAGGCCTTCCAACCGCGTCGTTTTCAGCCTCGCGCAACCCGATAGCGCCCGAATTCCCGGCGAAGTTGGATAAACTGCCTTTCAAGGCAGACACGTGTCATACATCAGCATCCGACAAGTATCCACCTTCGGGATTCGAGCCAAGACTTGACCGCGCAAGGACAAAGCATGGGCTACACTACCGGCGCCAACCGTCACCATTTAAGCCGATGTGAAGTGCCATCTGCCGCACCTACCCGCATTCCCGCCGACCTAAGACTTGACCCGATGCGCCGCCACGTAGCCGTACCGCCTTCAGGGACACCATGCTGCAAGGACAGTCCCGCCCGACAAAAGTCAGCACCAGCAGCTCCTCAGCCGCTCGTGTCAGCTACTGTCTTGTCTGGGACTTCGTGCCCATGAATGTAATCGGGGGAAATTGGGCTATAAATACCCACCACATTTTCATTGTAAGGTGGTGGAAGGGGAATATATTGCTAGGGGACAATTGTAGTTGTGCGTTTGCCTCAAATATAAGCATATACTTGGCTCTGCTTACTGTCTTTTATCTTGTATGCTGCCTCTCCTTGTCATTTCTGCCTCATGTTTCTTGTGTCATTGCTTGTTGTTGTACCGAACTCGGACTCCGGCATTTGGTGACCAAGTATTCCCCGGAATGCATAGATAGAGGATACATAGGATCGCCGATAGCCGTAGTTTCAATGTATGCTTGTAGATGAATGTCGTTAGTAGTGGTGATTGATTCGTTGTCGTGTCGCTTATTCCCCCCACCCAACTCCAATCACATTTGGAATTCCTTTCGCACTTTTATCTCTTTTCGCATTTTTATCTCTTTCCCTGCACTCTTATCTTAACAAAACCCCACAGAAGCCGGCCTTCTCCGGAGATTGGCACGGGAGGCATTCCTTCCTTCCGGCCTTTCAATCTGGTGGGCGAATCTGGGCGCAATAACAACAAATCCTTTCCTCATGGCAGATTCGTAACCAACAGTTTCTCTGGCACGCCCGGTGGGACATGGTAGTTTCCCACCCCCAAACAGAATCGAAGTACTAGTGCTCGCTTCATTGCTGTTCAAAATCAGAGCACCTGGCGACTCTGCAAATCTGAATATTCTCTGAGTCCGTGAAGACCGGTCCTAACGCCTTCATGCAAACAAGAAGGTGGCGAGCAAGGAATCCGGGAGATCGGTCTGACCTTTACGAAATCGACATTGCCGCTCCAGGAGAGCGCGTCAGGCTGGCCGATTACCAAGCTCGCGAAGAAGAAATCCAAGAAGAGGCCGAGGCTGAAATCCAAGAAGCCGAGGCTGAAATTGAAGAAGTTGAGGCCGAAGAAGAATCTACATCTTCGGACAGTTCCGATACCGAGTACACTACCGGGTCAGAGGAAGACATGGCTGCCCAGCAAGATGATGATGACCTCTTCCCGGCGGTGGACTCTACGGGGCCCTTGGCCCTAGCCGGACAGCAAGTTGTGCCCCCTGCTGCCTTAAAGTCTATCCCTACGTACGACGGCTACGGCAAGACGGCGTATGAACACATCCAGGACATTCTCGCCCGGCCGCGCTACACTCCATTACCGATGAAAGTGTGAAGACCCGTCGCCGGCCCTTTCCCTAAGGGGAAAGCTTCTCTACCGGTGGAGATCATCGCGCGAGGGATCCATCACAGGGTGGCGACAGCTAGCCGGCAAGGCTCGTGAAAGGATGCAACGAGTCTGCTGATCCCTCTTCTTTGCTGCATCAATTCCAAAGTATTCAGAGACACCCCCAAGAGGAGGTGTCAGACTTCAACATCAGGTTTGCGAGGTCTTGGAAACGAGTGCCTCGCGAACTCCGACCGTCGGCAGGTCAGGCCGCCTACTACTACCTGAGATCTTTCAACTCAGACATTTGCCCGTCGCTGAAGGTTGCCGTAATCAACACGTTCCCCGCTCTGTACGAGGCTGCCCAACAAGCTGAAATGGACATCATTTCCATCGGCAGGCTTCCGCACAGAGTACAGCCGCCCATCTACCCTGATTTTCCCCGATCGCAGTATCCATCAGCTTCTGGTTCGGAGCCGTCCACTTCAGGACAAGCAACCCCAAGAGCAATGGAACCCGGCGCCGGTCGTGAACCCTTACGGCCCGCCACAAATTCATTATCCGCCTCCTCGTCCTCCGCATTTTCCAAAGACTTCCCGCTCCCCCGCAACGATGCACAATATTCAACCCTCCTCCATTGGCCGCATTGCCTCCCCAGCCTCGCTTGCCGCCGCCTCCCGACCATGATATTCGTAATAAAATCCTCCAGGAGGTACGGGCTCTGGCCTCTGGTTACCACACCATGTCCAACGACATGACAGTCCTGAAAAAGAAGCAGGCCCAGATGGACCTGGCTCCGAGGAGGCCATATCCGCCCCCGGCGCTGACAAAAGATCGGACCCCCGAGCAACAACTGCAAAGGCGGCCCCCTCCGAGGAATGCTGCCATTGAGGACGAACCTGGTACTTCGGACCAGGTCAACTGGTGCACCACGTGCAACGACCCGCATGCCGAGGAAGACTGTACTCTGCATCAACACTACCTCCAGACCTTGGCCGGCAGCGCCATAGAGGACGAAGAACTCTACATGATCCTGGGCGACGAAAGTAATTTCGCCGTCTCCGAGGAAGTTCCGATGCCGCCTCCTGCCAAGGAAAGCAGAAAGTCTGCTGAAGCCGCTGAAAAACCCTTAAAGGTGTACGCCAGGAGAGATAAGGCGCAGCCTGAGGGGCTACCACCCTACAAGAGGCTGTGGCCCTACACAGCCAAAGAAAAGACTCCTCCGGCGAAGACTCCCGTAGTCAAGCCTCCTGTAGCCAAAGCCCTCCCGGCTAAAGCTCCCGCTGCTCAGCCTCCAGCCGAAACAAAAGAACAAGCTCAGGAGAAGCTGAGATATCCGTCTCTGACCAAGAGACAGAGAGTTGAGGCCACTCAGCAGTACCGGACGAAGTATGAGCCGGCAAAAGAAGCGGAAGGAGCTAGCACTTCGGGTTACAGCATAGTAGACGAGTTGAAGAGAACACCCGCAAGAATCAGCATGTATGATGCTCTTCAGCTCCCAGGACAGGTTGATCTGCTGCAAGAATCTCTGAAGATTATGAAGAATGACAAGCAGATACAGCCCGCTGTCCTGGTGCAACCCTTGACAGTCTCACCACCGGGAAGAACAGACCACCTCCCTTCTATCTGTCTTTACGGATGCAAGGGTACATAGTGCATAACTGTATGGTGGACTCTGGTGCTTCCACGACCGTGATGCCGAGAGCCGTCTGTGACGAAATCGGGATGGAGTACACAAGGAGCAGCCAAGGCGTGCTGCAACTAGACGGCACCCCTGTCAAGACAATCGGTGTCATTAAAGACATCCCTATTCGGCCGCACAAAGCTCTCGACATCGTGGTCATCCAAGAAGTCGTGGTTGTTGACTTGGAACCCTACTTCGGCATGTGCCTCTCCAGGGAGTTCACTGCGAAGTTGGGAGGGTATCTGTCTCTGGACTACTCGCACATGGAAGTGCCCTTCAAAGGAAGGAGATTGAGAATCTTCAATGAAAGGCCTTCCACTTTCTTAGTAGAGAAGATACCCGGAGAGGAGCCTGAGGACTGCATGGTTCAGCTGACGGAGGAAGAACTGGTGACAGTGGACATGACAGAGCAAGCTCTCGAACAACTGCAAGTAGAAGACGAATTCTCCTTGCGGGACTTCAACGCTGTGATTGAAACTGAGCAAGGCTGCTACACCATTGTTCAGCCTGAAAGGCTTGACAAGTCAGCCGAGAGAAGTGGGACCTGCACCTGAAAAGCTGTGGAAGCTTTTCTTTGACGGCGCACGATGCAAAAATGGCGCCGGTGCTGGAGTACTTTTGGTTTCCCCAACCGGGATCCAGAAGGATTACACCTACAGGCTGGCCTGGAGCTGTACCAACAACGCGGCGGAGTACGAAGCCCTGTGCTTGGGTTTGCGAAAAGCGGAGAGGCTGGGGATTAAGCATCTACAGATCTTTGGGGACTCAGAGCTGGTGTGCCACCAGATTACGAATAAGTGCGCCTCCAAAAAGCACTATCTCAAGGCGTACCGAAATCGGGTCTGGGATCTGATGGAGTCTTTTGACTCGTTGAATGTCAAGGCTATTTCACGAGAGAAAAACAAGCATGCTGACATTCTGGCGTCTGTTGGAGCCAGGTACATTCCGGCTGATGACACTGTCCAGAAGCCGAAGCCGGTTCGTACCATTTACAGGCCTTCTGTGCCTGATAAGGACACCCACTGGCAGGTGTTTGACTGTGACGAGGAGATCGTCACATTTTTGGTAAATGAAGCCTGTTCAATCGAAGGTAGAGACCCTGATGACGAGCAATATGAGGGGTTAATACAGTTGAAAAATAATCATGTCCCAAAAGGACTGATTACTCTTGAGAGTCTATTTGATCAAAATGACCGAGCCATATCTCACCGGATCAAAGTAGACCCGAAGCAGTACGCCGACCTGGAGCTGGAACCCGGAAAATCAATCAAGGTCGGGACAGACTGCACCACAGAGGAACTCGAGCAGATCAGAGCATTGTGTCGAGAGTTCCCTGACATAGTAGCCTGGAGCTACCAGGACTTGAAGGGGTATGACAGAGAAATAATCCAGCATACCATTGAGCTAGAGGATGGCGCCAAGCCATTCCGGCAAAAGCAGAGGGCCGTCAATCCAAAAATCGAGGCCATGATGAAGGCCGAGCTCTTGAAGATGCTGGAAGCCAAGATCATCTACCCCATCAAGCATTCATCCTGGGTTGCGAACTTGGTTCCCGTGAGGAAGAAGAACGGAGACATTCGTCTCTGTGTGGACTTTAGAAATCTAAATCAGGCCTCCCTCAAGGACCATTATCCGCTGCCCCAAATTGATCAGATCCTCCATATAGTTGCTGGAGCCCAGAGATTTTCCCTCTTAGACGGTTTTTCCGGCTACAACCAGATATGGGTCAAGGATGAGGACCAGCACAAGACGGCGTTCACCACCAAATGGGGAACGTTCGCCTATCAGCGCATGCCCTTCGGCTTATCCAATGCTGGCGCCACATTCCAAAGAGCCATGGACCTGGCCTTCCGAGAGCTGCTCAACAAAGTGATTGTCATCTACTTGGATGACATGACTGTATTCTCTCACAGGCGAGAAGACCATGTTCCCCACCTGCGGCAAATATTTGAAAGATGTCGCGAATTCGGCATCTCCATAAACCCGAAGAAGTCTGTCTTCGCGGTGAAGGAAGGAAAATTGCTGGGGCATGTCATCTCCGAGAAAGGCCTAGCCGTGGACCCTGACAGAGCAGAGGCCCTCCTCCGCTTGCCCGCCCCAATCGACAAGAAAGGGCTGCAGTCCTTCTTCGGCCAAATCAACTTCGTGCGGAAGTTCGTACCGGACTTCGCACAGGTAATCAAGCCCATGGCCGAGTTGCTAAAAAAGAACGCAGAATTCTTATGGACTGAAGAAAGGGGGCAAGCCTTCGAGGAAATCAAAGCTCGCATTGCACAAGCGCCGGTGTTGATAAACCCGGACTACTCCAAGGATTTCATCCTGTACGCGGTGGGAGAACCCGAGAGTTACGCCGCAGTCCTGACCCGAAAGGGAGATGATGGCGAGGAGCGCCCCATTGCGTTCCTGAGCCAAGTGATCCAGCCACACGAAGAAAAGTACAACTTTATAGAGCGGCAGGTTCACGCTGTCATGAAATCTCTCCGAAAGTTCAGGCACTTTGTCTCCCAGAGCAAGATCACTGTCTTTGTGATCCACCCGGACGTCCGAAGCTTCATCATACAAGGAGAGCCGGGTCACAAGAGAGCAGGATGGATTGCTAAAATCCAGGAGTTCGACATCGAAGTGCGGCCAACCAAGTTAATCAGAGGCCGAGCCTTGTGCCAGGAGCTAGCCCGAAGCGCAGCAGCCGAGATATCCGCCTGCGAGTGGGAGGATCCAACAACACGCACCAACCTAGCTAACTCCTTACCCGAGGAGTGCGACTGGACAGATGACCTGGTGAGATACTTCTGCACCGGAAGATGTCCAGACCACATGAATGCCTCACAAAGAAGGAGGTTTCGGCTAGGTGCTCTGAAGTACACTCTTCGCCCCGAGGGGCTTTACTTTAAAAACATTGACGGCATCCTGTTGCGGTGCGTCAGAAAAACAGACCAGTCTAGGGTCCTTGGAGAATTTCACTCCGGGATGCCTGGGGGTCACCATTCCGCAAGGCCTACGGCCCTAAAAATAATTAGAGCTGGGTACTACTGGCCCACTCTATTTACAGACGCACATGCGGTCTGTACCAAGTGTGATCAATGCCAGAGATTTGCTGGCAGAACGTAAAAGCACCCCTGCCCCTTCAACCGATCCAAGCCGAGACTCCGTTTCAAAGCAATGGGGTCTTGACTTCATCGGGGTGATTTCGCCGAACTCGCACGGGCCACAAGTTTATCTTAACCGCCACCGACTACTTCACGCGGTGGGCAGAGGCGATCCCCACAAAGAATGCCGACCAAGAGACGGTCATCAGGTTCCTTGAGAGCCTGATTACCCGTTTCGGGGTCCCCGAGTCAATAGTGACAGACAATGGTCCAGGGTTCGCAGGCGCTGTACTCACGGAGTACACCAACAAATTTGGCATCTATCACAAGATGTCTTCCAACTACTACCCGCAGGGGAACGGTCTCGCCGAGTCCACCAACAAAAATCTACTGAAGATCATTCGAAGGACAATAGAGAAAAACAAGAGGACTTGGCACCTACTCCTGGATCGGGCGCTATGGGCGGACAAAATTTCATTCAAAAAGTCCATCAAAACGTCTCCCTATGCGCTCGTATACGGCAAAGAAGCTGTCTTGCCAACTCACCTTGAAATACCCGCTCTCTGGATGCTTGATGAAGAGAAAGGCAGCGGGGATCCATTAGACGACAGACTTTGCCAACTGCTGCAGTTGGAGGAAGACAGAGAGAAAGCGTACCAGGCCTTCGCCAAACACGCTGAAGCAACCCAAGGCTGGTTCGCAAAAGGCACCACTGCCCGAGTTTTCAAAATCGGGGACCCGGTGCTGAAATGGGACTCGTTGAAGGCGAAACCCGGCAACCACGGAAAGTTTGATGCCCTCTCGGGAGGGCCCCTATCGATTGCCCGGTTAATCAGTTCAACGCATATGTGCTCCGGGACATGGAGGGACATCCTCTCCCCATTCCCGTCAACGGGTTCCACCTGAAAATGTACCACCACTGAAGGCACCCGAAAGGGTCCTTCCTTGTACAGATTTCCCTTTTTGTATTTCCAGTTTTCAGCATGTAAATATTTCAGTTGTTTTTCAGTTTATAGTTTCCAAGTAGCCCAAGTCTGAGGCAAAAACCCGACTTCGCAGCGAAGTCGGGTAGCGCCCATCAAATGGTGCGAAGTAGGGAAGAAAGCAGTTAAAAAAGGGCTGAAATGTCTAAGTCTGGCTGCCCACCCGACTTCGCAGCGAAGTCGGGCTGCGCCTTCTCCAAAGGGCGCAGTCGGGTAGCAGACTACAAAGAAATGCCTAGTGTCGAACTGCGCCCATGTTGGTGGGCGAAGTCGGATTGCGCCCGTTTTTCGGGCGAAGTCCGAGTGCGCTCCCATTCTTGGGCGCACCCGGGTGATTTGGCACGGAAAGTTGAGTGATAAGTGTAAAATCCAATCGCGCCCATTGGCGAAGTCGAATTGCGCCCTTTTGGGCGAAGTTCCAGTGCGCCTTTTGGCGAAGTCGGACTGCGCCCCCAATTTCGGGCGAAGCCCGAACAGCTCACCACGAAGAACGCCAAAAGTTTATAAGTGTGGGCCCAGGGCGAAGTCCGACACATGGCGAAGTTGGGTTGTGAGTTGCAAAGTCCTTTGAAAAGTGTGCCCAATTGATGGCAGTGACGTCAGCTACGGCACAACGATCAAGAAAGTTTTAAATGATTGCGCAATTACCAATGAAGATGCATTTAAAGGGTAAGGTGCGTTTTGGGCCAACGACTAATAAAGTACGTTTTTCAAAAAGGCCCATGCGCAGCCGCCAAGATCATAACGCCTCCACCAACCCAAATTTAACTGCCCTCACTCCCTCCCTCGCGCCATTTAATGCTGCAGTCACTGTCTACAAAAAGACCCTGGCGCAACCAGAAAATTCATAGTGTTCGAGCTGACTCCCTGACAGCAAGGAATAAAACTGACAAGTTCTGAAGCCGTAGTTCCTGCCTCCGTTGTTTTGACAAAGATGGATAAGGGGAAAGCGCCCGTACAGGCGCAATCTAGTGGAGAACCGCGCGAAGCTGAGGAGTCTCCAGAGTCTAGCGCCCATGAGAGCGCAGCGCCGCAGAAAGGCAAGAAAGCGAAATCTCGAACGAAGAGGCGCGTAGTTGGCCAGACTCCGCCGCCACCAATCAACCGCTTGTCTGGATACAGAGATGGTTCTTTTTCCATCAGTCTCTCGAAGCTGCGTCTGAATATCGCGAAATGGGTGGATAAGGTTTCGCCTTCCCACCACCTCGGAGCGGCGTATAAGTCAAACCTTTATTGGTTCCTGTGCCCTCCGACTCACTGGTGCCCGGAGCTGGTCGAAGCGATTGTGGAATACTACAAACCAGCTGCGCGGCAGGTCTGCGACAACAAAGGGAAGGTGTTGTTCACTCTTTTCCGAGAGAGCGTTCAGCCAGCGTTCGCCCCAGGGCTTCAGTACAGCCCCGACGCAATTATCAGAAGGGTGAGCATAGACGAGCAGACCAACAGATTTTCTCAGACGAAGCGGATGAGAGAGTTTTTGGACTCAGAGCTGAAGACTCCGCTGGCGGCTGGACAGTGGCCAACTGGCCCCATACCGCTGGACCGATTTGAAAACAGATATATCTATATCATCCTGGCATGGGTCCTCGGCTGCGACTCTGACAGAGTGGTGCGGCCGTTCCAGCTGGCGATGGCCGAGTGTATCCTGCACGGGGAATTCTACGATTCCACGACGCAGAAAAGTGGGAAGCGCCCTATCTTCTACGATTGGGCGGACTGGCTGGCATATGCGATTCATTCGAGCCTGGTAAGACTGCAGCAGAAGCAGTCGACGGACTTCCGGTTTTGCTCCTTCCTCACATGGCTATGCCTGTATCACATGCATTACCGGATGAACGTCCCTAACCTGAAGAAAGTGAGCGAACAAGGAGAGCCGCTCCCCGTGTACGAATGGACTGAGGTCCTGTACCGGAAGGGCTCATTTTATGATTTTAATATTCAATTTCTGGGCCAGGCCATGGGATTGTTCAACCGTGGCGCGACTCGCCCACCGGCGGTTATGACGAAGTATCTGTGGAACAATGAGTTCGGGGATACCTTCAGGCTGACTCAGGGCATTGTTGTCCGAATCTACGGGTTCAAGGGAAAGCCGTGTTTGCTGCCCTACTTCTGCACTGACCACCAGTTCGGGATGGAGGTTGCGCGGCAGATGGATTACGTCGAAGAAGAATTCGGCCAGGGAAAAAAGAGAGGTCACATATTCAAATATCCTATGACCTGGGCCAATATTCAAGTCTTCGAAATCGGGCAGCATGTTTATCTTGAGCGGGAGCTCATTGATATGGGCCTGATTATGCTGCCGCAGCGCTGGAAGTACGACCCAATCGGGGTCCGGGGAAAGTTCACTCACATCTGTCCTAGACCTGAAATCATGCAAGAAAGAAGAAACAGGACAGGTGCAGACCTCCACTGGCGCATTCACTTGATGCAATCATGGCCACCATGGCATGAGTTTTACTGCGAAGAGGTCACTTACGATCCTGAGCGAAACCCGGACCATCGGATGGAGTCAGCTGGCTTCAAAAGGTTCCTCGCTAAGGTGGCGCCACTCAACTGGCATAAGGACAAAATCCTCGAATGCTGGAAGATGAGGTGTCGCACGCAACACGACAAATCAAGCCGGAGGAACCTTGCCGTTGATGATGAGTTTTCGGCACTTTATGACGAACACGTCGACACGTGGCAGCCCTTCGAATTTTGCAATTACGTCCCCCGAGGCGCAAATATAAGGTATAAAAGAAGGGCCACCTCTCAGTCATTGTCAACTCCCGCGACTTCCAGCGCGACTCCAACCAGCAGCCAAGTGGGCCCGATGCAGCCTGTAGCTCCTATGACAGCGCCCGAAGCGGCGCAAAGTTCAGAAAGGTCAACTCCTGAGCTGGCCCCTCCAGCAGAAAAGACGTCCGCGCTACCAGCCAGCAGCCCGAGTGCGGCAGGCATTCTTCCAACACGACCCAGGTACAAGTTTACCGTGGGGACATCAGCGTCTGCCGCCCCTTTATTGCCGCTTTCTTCTGGACCAGCCACAGCGTCGGGAGAGAAGAAGAAGAAGAAGGTCGAGAGGACCAAGCGGCCCAAGGAGCCAGGTACGGCAATCAGCCGCAGAACAGTCGCTAGCGGCAGCGCCGGGGATTGTCTCTTTAGACAGCCCTGAACCAGAAACAGACATCCAGGCTGCGACCATCCCTCCAGCGTCGGCTCAGGCGGAGCCCGCAGGTACGTCTTCCGTCCCTCTTGCCCAAGTCCGCGTCAGCCCTGCAAAAACCCCATCTTCCACTCCATCAGGGCAAGCCGTAGCCGTGTCTTCCGCTTCTCAAGCTACCCCGCCGTCTAGCGGCCTGCACTCATTTGACCAGTTTGCTCAGGATCCCAACGCCTTCCAATCGCTGAGCCAAACCCTAGAGCCTTCACCCGCAACCAGTGCTGAAGCTGCTCCCTCATCTCCGCACCCTTTGCCCCAGCCACTCGAAACCCTACCGGTGCTCTCCACTCGGACTCCCTGTCACCCCTAGGGACCCAGTCGCCCTCAAAGGCTGCTACCCCCTCTGGAATCCCTCCTACTTCACTGTTCGCAGGGAAAATGCCGCAGCAAGCCCAGGCGTTGGAAGACCTCGATTTCATGAGTATCACCGAGGACCAGCCTCTGGCAGTAAGAGCCGTGGGGGGATCAGCCTCCTTTCTTCAGGGCGTCAAGCGCAGAAGGGCCGAAGAGATAGCCGCCCCGGTCAAACGCACAAAGTTTGACCTAGATCGGAGAGTGCTTACAACAGAAAAGCTGATTCCTAAGGTGAAGAAGCCTCTCCGCGACATGACCGAGGCAGACTATGAGCTGCAGACGAAGGAGAAGAACTTTGACGACATCAACGAGGAATACGAAATTCGAGGTATTCGTCGTAGAACAGACAACCTCCTTGTCAAGCATCTCGAGACCCAGGAAGCGCTGTTCCAGCTGCAAGATACCACAAGGCAGCTCGAAGAAGACTTGGCTAGGGCTACAGCGCAGTTGGGGTCAGCGCAGCAAGAAATAGAAGATCTTAAGGCTCAGTTGGCCGCCTCTCAGCAAGAGGTCGCAGCTCAGAAGCAGACGGCCGAGCAGCTGTCAGAAGAGAGGAAAGCAGCGCTAGAGCAGGTCTCGCAACTGCAAGATTCGCTGAAAAAGGCGCAGTCGCAGCTTACAGAGAAAGCATCACAAGCGACGGCCTTTTCCAAGAGCAAGGCAAAGGAGATGCGCACTAGTCTGCTACAAGGTTGCAAGCCCAACCTTGTTAAGTCATTGTCAGTTCTGGATTTCGTATCCAGGATTGAAGAAGTGTCCGCCCAGGGAAAGCCTGTGGTAGAGGAAGCCGAACACCAGGCGAGGCAATGGCTGGACCTGGCCATGAAACTTGAGGAATTTGAGCGCAAAGGCTTCCAAATCGCCCCCATGTCCCAACTTGCCTCGGAGTGGGCAGATGCAAGGGTAACCTTGCATACTTATTTTGCCAGGACAAAAAAGATCAGAGCAGCCAGGAAGGCGCTGGACGCCTTAGAGCATGAAAGACACATTCTCCTGGCACCCTTTCACATTCTGTCCAAGCACGGGTGTCCGAGCTACATCAGAGATGGTGAGTTCCTCACCCTGGAGCAGGTTAAGAAGAACTGGCTGTCCTTCGAGACAGATACAGCTGAAATCGATAGCTGGACAGAGCCAGTTCAAGAAGCTCAGATTTCCCAAATGGTGTCGAAATACTGCAAAATCAACTCTTCCCTTGAGGAGTTGGGAAAAAGATATAACACCATTGACCTGCACGCGGTCGCTGCATTCCACGCAGTACTCAGAGAGATTAGCGACCCCGCGCCCTTCCAAGCCGCAGTCTGGGATCAAGCTAAGGCTGCGTTCGAACGCATAAGCAAGTGGGAGGCCGAAAGTGAAGAACCCTCAGATTCAGAAGGCGAGACTGAGGAGGCAACTGGTGAAAGTGAATCAGAAGAACAGTTGCCCCAAGGGAAGCGACCAGAGCAGCAGAAGGCAGGGGAAGGAAGTTCCTCTGCACCCAAAGGATAAAGGCATGGTTCTTTGCGTCGAGGCGAGCTCAACACCCCGCGAGCCGCCAAGAATGTTGCCACATTTTGCACAGGGTGCCATGTTTTTGGTTTCTGTAAGTGGGCTGCTCTTTTCCCTTCCTTCTCCTCATTTTCCCCTTTCTTCATTTCTCCCTTTCTCCTTCTTCCTTGCAATTCCATTCCCCCTTCTTCTTTTCCCTTTCTTCCCCGTAGAAAGTTTCCAGAACAGAGGTGTTCCCCGAAAATTTCTAAGTGTTGGGGCGACACCCGACTTCGCAGCGAAGTCGGAGTGCGCCCCTCAGTTGGAGCGCAGTAGGGAACCCGAAGTGCGCAAACAGGCAGGATCAAAGCAAAATCTGACTAAGTGGTTAGGGGTGCAACCCGACTTCACAGTGAAGCGGGGTGCGCCCTTCTTCCTGGGCGCACTAGGGGAACAGTCTGTCAGAAAATCAGCTAAGTGCGGGCGACACCCGACTTCGCAGCGAAGTCGGAGTGCGCCCCCTTTCCAGTGCGAAGTCCGAGCAGCGGAAGAAGACAAGCACCGGTGCGACACCCGACTTCGCAGCGAAGTCGGAGTGCGCCTTTGACCGGTGCGCAGTTGGGTAAAACTAACTCTGAAAATGCTAAGGCAAGAAGGCCTTCCAACTGCGTTGTTTTCAGCCTGCGCAACCCGATAGCGCCCGAATTCCTGGCGAAGTTGGATAAACTGCCTTTCAAGGCAGACACGTGTCATACATCAGCATCCGACAAGTATCCACCTTCGGGATTCGAGCCAAGACTTGACCGCGCAAGGACAAAGCATGGGCTACACTACCGGCGCCAACCGTCACCATTTAAGCCGATGTGAAGTGCCATCTGCCGCACCAACCCGCATTCCTGCTGACCTAAGACTTGACCCGATGCGCTGCCACGTAGCTGTACCGCCTTCAGGGACACCATGCTGCAAGGACAGTCCTGCCCGACAAAAGTCAGCATCAGCAGCCTCCTCGGCCGCTCGTGTCAGCTACTGTCTTGTCTGGGACTTCGTGCCCATGAATGTAATCGGGGGAAATTGGGCTATAAATACCCACCACATTTTCATTGTAAAGTGGTGGAAGGGGAATATATTGCTAGGGGACAATTGTAGCTGTGCGTTTGCCTCAAATATAAGCATATACTTGGCTCTGCTTACTGTCTTTTATCTTGTATGCTGCCTCTCCTTGTCATTTCTGCCTCATGTTTCTTGTGTCATTGCTTGTTGTTGTACTCGAACTCGGACTCCGGCATTTGGTGACCAAGTATTCCCTGGAATGCATAGATAGAGGATACATAGGATAGCTGATAGCTGTAGTTTCAATGTATGCTTGTAGATGAATGTTGTTAGTAGTGGTGATTGATTCGTTGTCGTGCTGCTTATTCCCCCCACCCAACTCCAATCACATTTGGAATTCCTTTCTGCACTTTTATCTCTTTCTGCATTTTTATCTCTTTCCCTGCACTCTTATCTTAACACAACCCCACAGGAAGCCGGCCTTCTCCGGAGATTGGCACGGGAGGCATTCCTTCCTCCCGGCCTTTCAATCTGGTGGGCGAATCTGGGCGCAATAACAACAAATCCTTTCCTCATGGCAGATTCGTAACCAACAATCGCCTTTTCAAATTCCCTACTCCCTCCCTTGCTCCAGTTTTGAGGATTTTCGGTTGGATTTCCTATCTTTCTAGGCCTGTAAGGCCATTCCCTTTTCTTCCTGGTGCCTTCTTTTTTTCGAGGCCTTCTCTCGCTCTCCCTGGGGCCTCCCAGGAAGTGTTCTTTCCGTTTTCTCCAAGGGTGTGCGGCTTGGTTGGGTGGACGTGGTCTTTCTTTATTCGGTGCGGGTTGGTGTTGGGGGGCTTCCGGTTTTGTTCAGTTTGGGAGATTGTTCTGCAGAGCTCTTCCCTGCGGGTTTTCTGGCCTTTGGAGAGGGGACCTTAGGCTTTGTCTACAGTGGTGGCTTTCTCTTTCCTTCTCTCATTCCTGGCTTCCAGGTGTGGGTTTGGCTTCCTGTTTGTCTAATGTGTGATGTGGCTTGGGGGTTCTTTTCTCTGTGTCTTTTTGGTCTTTGGATGGGGGACCACGTTTTTAATGTCTGCAGAAGAGAGAATCTCTCAGCTGCTTCCGGGCCGGGCTTTCAATGGCGGGTTCTGGGCCTTCTGCTCTGGCTTTCAAAAGGTCCTGTGTTTGTTTCACGGGTTTTCCGATGGAACCTTTCTCTACGGTTTTTTTCAGTCTTTGGGATGGAGACCCTGTGCTTTCTCGCTCAAACCGTAGTAGAAGGTTTCTGGTGATTACCTCTTGGTCAAACTGTTGGTGGGGTTGGGCTTTCTGTTGTTTTGTTGTAAATGATTGTTCAAGGGGCCTGTCTGCAATTTTTTCTGGTCTTTGAGGGGAGACCATGAGCGTGCTTGTTAGCTACAGAGGTTGGGTTCCTGAGGACTGTCTCTGGGTCAGATCTACTTCGTATTTTGGGGGTGTCGTGGTGATTGCTAGGTTCATCCGTTTTTAGGCTATGCATTCCTTTTCCTTTTGCAGGGAGATCTCGTGGCCTGTGGAAATCTCCTCGTGGTGTTCTTCCAATTTCCAGGCCTTCGAAAGACCCTCCTGTGCGGGCTTTCCTTGCTCCTGTAGTTTCTCCCAAGTGGGAAACTCTGTTTCTTTCTCTTGTGCAGGATTTTTGTTTTAATTGAGAAATTTCTCTGTAAGCAGGAAACTCTTTCTTCATGTTTCTCCTATTTTAATCCCGTTGGTTTTCCTACCCCTGTGTGGGCCTTTCCTCAGCGGAGTCTTTCTCCAATCTGAATTTTGGTTGTAATCCGCGTAGGCCCTTCCTGTGCAGAGGGTCCCTGCCCTGTGTGCTCGTCTTGGAGAGACCCCTCGAGGAGGGTTTTTCAAAATTTCAATTTAGCTTGTTTGGGCAGGAATCTTCTCCTTCGGAGGGAGTTGTTCTTTTTTGAATTTATTGTCTGAGTGGCAACCTTGCTTGGGCGGAAGTCTTCAAATTTGAATCTCTTGTGGATCTTGTTTCGTTTGAGTCTCTCGTTGTAAAAGGTTCGAGGCCCTTTCAAAACTCCTTCCACTGATAAAAAAATAATATTTTGGAATGTTAGGAGCATAAATAAGACCCCTAAAGAAAAATGGGAATTGATTGGTTGTTATAGCCAACATATTCCTAGAGATGGAATCACGGTAGCAAATATTTTAGCCATTCACAATGTTTATCTTCATCATGGAAAAATTCCAATTTTAGAAGGTAATTGGTTGAGTGAGATTTTAACTCTTAATAAAATCGATATCAAGGAGTTGATTGCAAAAATTTAGCAGTTTGAAGAAAATGAAGATTATATTTGATAGATCAAACGGTATTAGCTCAACGTTTTCTGCAACTTTCAAGGACGAGACCCAAATTCAAATCTTGCCAAGTGATATATGCATAATAGCCAAGTTGTGGTAATAGCACTATGTGGTGATGATGTAATAAGGGGGGACAAGTTTCAATTCCATATAACCAATTAAAAAAATAATGATTCTATAGAAAAGAAAATGAAAATTAATTTCGAATAAAGGGTAAGGTGGATATTAAATTTCTGTCCCAATGGTATGGCCTTGGGTTCTCTTCCAGGAGACCCAAGTTCAAACTACGGAGCAGGGATGTGTGAGTAAGATATTAAAAAAAAATAATAATTTCTAAATTTTGAAAGAGGAAACCCTAATCTTACCAAGAGATATATACATAATTGTCAAGTTGTTGGGTGGTTATAATGTAATAAGGGTGTGGTTATGATGTAATAAGGGCGGTTCCCGTTCAATGCCAATCAATCAATTTAAAAAATAAAATTAAAAATAATAATAATAATTTCAACAATCTCATCAAATAGCAGGAGCTCAACTGGTTGAATTCTTTAACCTTCAAAACAGATACCAAAGTTTAAATTTTACCAAAATAATATGTATGTCCTCATCAATATATTGTGGTTATACCTAACTCAATCAACCTATAATACTGTAATTGTGGCGCTATTTCCATCCCATATAATCAAAAAAATTAAAAATTTCATCCCCTCTACTGTAATTGTGGCGCTATTACCATCCCATATAACCAAAAAAAAAAAAAATTTCATCCCACTCTACTGTAATTGTGGCGCTATTACCATCCCATATAACCAAATAAATAAAAAGCTCATCCAACTCTACTAAGTAAATAGTTATGAAATAGGACAGCTGGCTATCAAACTGCTCTAATTTGCAGAAATTAATGCATACAGTTACGTAAATTTCTTATGAAAAAGGCACAAGAAAAGAAGGAAACCAACCTGTAACTCAATAGCTGATGGAAGCTCTACCTCCAAAAGTCCTTAAGCCGTTATAATACCTCTGAAGTCTCGATTTTGAGAAAGCTAAGGCCTGCTTGGCCAGAAATTTCTCAGAGAGGGGTCTCAATCCACCTAAAAACGTCAATATGGAGCCCCAATAAATATTTTACATTTCACAGTTACAGAAAGTTCTGGAAAGACTTGGTTTCAACGGATTGCCGCGGAATTTACGGCCAAGAAGAACAAGCCAACAATAACGAGTTAAGGCGTACAAAAAGTAATAAATATAGAATAAATTTCCAACTCCTTGAATTGACTGTTATCTGCTTACGTGAGATCCAGCGCAGAAACCACGAAAGTGTGTTTGAGATAAAATTGTGATTAATGTCTAAAACAATAATTATCTAAATATTAGTGCGCTTGTGGGGTTGGCAAAGGTCTCGAGGAGGGTAGAGTGTGTATGGTTTCACTCACTTCCACCTTTGTAGTCTTTTTGGGTTGCAAGTTAACATCTTCATGAAGATTATTTGTATGGTTTCACTAAAAATCGTGATTGTAATCATTGTTTCTATAATAAAAAAAAAAAAAAAAATATGTTTATGAAGATTATATTATATGTTTTTAATTTAGATTATTAGTAATGAAATAAAACCTAAACATGGTTTAAGGGATTGTTTAATTATGGAAGTATAATTATTTAAATCATATGACCTTTAATATTTTTGAGAAATAAAGCCTAAACATGGTTTAAGGGATTTTTTAATTATGGAGGTACAATTATTTAAATCATATGACCTTTAATATCTTTGAGAAGGTTGTTCCTTCTTCTAATTTGGGTTAGTAACTTCTCAACATTTTTTAATTTATTGTCTTCAAATAACTCTGTCAAAGATCATTTTTCAAGCGTTTTTTGTATTTGCCACGAATTCGAAAAAACTTGGGCATTCAAATATGAAATGTCCTTTTGTCTCTATTGCCACTGTGTTGCATAGAGTACATATTTTTTCTTCTCATTATTCCTTGAACGTTATCCATCTCCTTGTTTCACATCTAAGCCTATAAGAGCTAGTTCTTATTTGAGCAATGAGGATTTTTTTCCTCCACTTGATTTCAGCACCTATATACGCTTTTTCTTTGTGGTCATATGTTGAGTTAAAATTTGCAAGAGTATTGTCTTTTCTTGCTTGTATTTTTCCATGTTCCACTTCTAAATTTTTCGTTCACAGTTTTTTATGTCTGTTGAAATTTGGGCATTCATTTATGTTGATTTCTCAATGTTTCATCCATTTCTGATTTTGTTTCATCTATGTGTTCTTTTTTCTATGCAACTCTTCATCCCTAATTTCCCTAGGCCATATGTTATTGTTCATGTTTTTTTAAGTAACATAACAGCTTGGTCATAGCAATTGCCTCTAAAGGGAACATTCCAATTTTGTCTAGAATAATTTCATAAGGGACTATGGCCTTAATTATGAGAAAAATTGTGATTAGATATTTTTGAATCCTTTCTATTTGCCTCTATTTTGTATTTGTTGTGCCACTAGCCCACACCTCACAGCCATACAACACAACTGGTGTGACAAGTAGACCAAATAGACCTTGGTGGTCTTCTAATCCCATAACTCGATATTTCTACACCTATTTTAAAGTGCATATAGCGCTCTCCAACTACTTTGAGTTTTTTCATCCTATATGTATTCCAATTGATCTTGTCATGAAAGTTTATGCCCAAGTATTTATATTCTACCACGACCTCAAGAGGTTCTCCTGCAAATTGAAATTCGAGATATTGCTTCTTTTTTGTTGAAAAAATCACGATTTTTATTTTGCTCATGTTCACCTGCATCCGAACTTCCTTACAAAAGAGTTCTAGTACCTGAAGGTGATCTTCTAAATCTTTAGTTGTTTTTGTCATAAGAATTACATCATCTGCATACATGAGGATTTTTACCACATATTTGACTCAGTGCAAACCCTCTCTCCCAAATTTGTTTATCCATTCTTCTAACTTGTCAATGTACAACCCAAATAAGGTTAAAGATAGAGGGCAGCCTTGTTTGGTGCCTATGTCACTCTTTAAACATTCAGATAACCCTTCTTGCAATCTCATTCTAGCCTTTACATGCTCATATAATTTGTGAATTGTTGCCCTATAGTGAATTGGAACCTCTAGCTCTTCTATTTTGCTCCATAATTTTTTCTTGGCGTTGTGTCAAATGCCTTTTTGAAGTCTACAAAATAACAAAAAACCTCCTCTTTTTTGTCCCATATTTTTTCCACTATGTGTCTAAGTGTGATACAATGATCACTAATTGAGCGCTTGGGCCTAAAATCCTCTTACCCTTTTGCTCTCTTTCAAGGATAGTTTGATTGTTTGAGGGATTATTTACATCTCCACTTTTAAACAAAGGAATGGTCAAGCTAGTTGTCCACTCTATAGGGAAGCCATTTTGTATGACCTCATTGAAAATTCCTTTGATCTACAGTGCAAGAATATCTAACCCCCACTTTATATGCTCTACCTAAATATTGTCTATGTCACGAGCTTTACCAGTTGCTAACGTTTTTATCCCTTCAATAATATTTTCATTTGTGAAAAGTTCTTTCTTGACAATGGTAGTAGGGGGTGTCTCCTACTAATTACTACGCTCATACATTTGTTTTGAATACTCCAGCCACTGACTAGAATTTATGCTATTTTTAGTTTGCATCTTTTTCATGCTTAGTTCCTTCCAATATTTTTTTGGTTCATGTTTCCCTAAGTAAATTAGTTTTTCCTCCTTGTTCTTTTTTTGCCCTTACTAGTTTCTCATATGCTTTTCTGTTTGCTCTTGTTTTACCCTTTGGTTCCTTTAGTAATCTCCACGTTTCCTTGCACTTCATCAAACCACAGGTTGGTTAAGAAGCTATTTCTTTCTTTCTTTTCAGTTTTAGCTCTCTTGCATTTGTTTAGAGTTTCTTGGATAGCATGCATTAACCATTCATTCTTATTGTAATCTTTGCTACTATGAGGTGGTCCCTTTATTTCCCTTTCGTGTAACTTGTTATTCAATGTTGTACTAAAACTCTATCGATTTTCTTCTGTTAAGAGAATGTTTCTCTTGTGAGAAAATTTGTTTTGATTGCCTTGCATGTGCTTTTCCCTTGGTTTCTCTCCTTGCATTTGAAGTTTCATAACAATTACGTTGTGATTTAACTTAAGTTCTAGTGGAGAATATTCCACTTCTAGCTCCTTTATTTTTGGTATGCAATTTTGTGAGCATATTACATAGTTTATTACACTTTGTCCCTTATATGTTTTGCATGTATACTTTCTTGAATTTTTCCAACTATTCATCCCATTGCAAATAATCAAGTTGTGTATGCTGCAAAGGCCTAACAACTCTTCTCCATATTGTGTGATAGCCCCATGCTCATCTTTTGAAGTCTCGGTCCACTACTAACTTTCCTCTTCTGGCATCCAAAGAGGATTAATCTCAATATATTTGTTACCTTCTAGAATGTTACTTGCTTATTGGTTGTCCTTGCATTGAAGTCTCCAATTAATATCATCTTTCCCAACTTATTGTATATCGAAATATTTCTTTTTAGGGAGGAGTATGGGTCTTCTCTATTAAGGTCATGTAGAATTTAGAATTCTTGGAAGCAAAATAACATGTTGTTATGCTAATAACTAGCTTATTTTCTAGGATATTTATTAAAATGTACTATTTGTTTTCATCTTGTTTTCAATTTTAATGACCCTATCCCACTCCTCCTTTATTAAAACCATAATAACCCCCATGCCCCTTGCCATTTTCCATTGCTTTATTCCATATTGCTATTTTCTTGTATCCCACAACGTTTGGAGTCCTACATCCATTGTGCTCACGTGTTTTCATGAGGAAGATTAAATATCTATCTCTAGCAATGGGCCCTAACCTGGGTCCTCTTATCCAAGGGTAACCTCTACAATTCCAACTTACCATTGTAAGATGTTCTCGGGCAGGTCATACTCCCTATTTGTTTTAAGTTTATTTAGATGTGATGTACGCCTTTCCATTTCTTAAATATGCCCATATCCCTTCATTCCTTACTACCCTCACCTTTTCCCATTCCTTATTTCTTTCTTCCTATCGTAGAAAGTTTAGGTCATCATCTAAATAAAATTGTGACCCTCTCAGCATGCCTCTATTTCTTAATAACCTTATTTTATCCTTGTAGCTCATCAATGTGACTCGAATATGCCTATTTATGCCTCCCTTCAACTTGTCAATCCTGCCTACTTGATTGATCTGACCTTTCTATTGTACTCGATCTAACAAGAAGTCCTTGGTTAAATGGTTTGTGTCTTCTCTATCACCATAATATTTTAACCCTTTGATGATTATGTTTAATAACTTCTCATGTCTTTCTTTCTCTTCTATTATTTGGCTTTTTACTTGCTTATCTATCAATTCTTTTTGTTGATTGATTGGTTATTTTACTACTTGAGACCATGTCTTTGCCTTTGGTAATTCATTTTGTAGCTCATTTTCTCTTGTTTCCATGTTTTGGAGTGTTTCTCGTGCGTCTTTTATTTGTCATGCATTCATATTTTCCACCTCTATTATATCATTGATTGGGAAGTAGGTGTGATTATCCAACCTATTTTCTTTCGGATACATTGTGGTTTAGACTTTAGACTTTCCTAAAGAAGCCATTGCTTTAACCATTGTGTTATTTTTACTAGGATTCTATATGAGATTTTTTAGCAAAAAAAGTACCTTTTTTATAAAGGCATTTATTATGGTTCATATTTTAAGATATTAAACAAAATTAAAAAAAATGGATGCAAACAGATGATCTAAAGTTGTAATAGAAGAAGATCTGAACAAAATGAAAAAACAATAATAATACAAATCAAGTGGATGAACAAATAGAAGATAAAATGTCCAAATAATAACAAAGACACAAAAACATTTATTAAGGAAAAATTCAAAACTCCATATAGAAAAACAATGCCTAAAAAATAAGAAAGACACATAAGCATTTGTTAAGAAAAATTTAGAACAATTACGTGGGAAAATAAGTTATCAAGAAAGAGAGAATATTATCTTGTTGAATTTAACCTTACATCTGAACACTACCAAAAGCCTTATATAAGTGCAAACACTAATTGGAAAGTAAAGATACTCATGGTCCAACTGTGGACTAGTTTACACTAAATTAGATATGAGACAAGTGGATGAAAGAAACCCAAAGAGGAATGAGAGAAAAAGATATGTGTCTATTGTCCTTTAGACAATTGAGACAAAGAAAAGAAATGCAAGGCATATAGTGATGTTTGAGCTAGTTGTATTGTTAATTTTGTAGTTGAATAATTGCAAGACTTGTTTAAAGTAAAGAAAGAAAATTCATTATAAAAATTAATAACAAAATTTCCATGATACAAAAAGAAAAATTATATATTTTTTTGAGGCATTAAGAAGAGATCTCTCAGAGGCAAAAGCAAAAGACAAAATCAAAGGTAATTAGGTTGCAACCAATGGTCCCTTTAACTCTAATTTCCAATTTATTGATGACATTTTTCTTTTGTGTCTTCTCTTAAACAATGGAATTTGAATCAATACTATCATGCCATTGTTTAATACAACACAAACCGTTGTCTTTTTTATTAACATTGCATTGGATTTACAACAAATTACTGTGTAGAATTTTAGGTTTAAAGTTAAAATATTATCATCAACATATTTAGGTATCCCTTTGCTAATGAGGTGAAAAAGGGAGCTTTGGGACTCAATTTTGGATAGAATGAAACCTTGTTTGGCATATTGGAAAGCTAAGTTCTTGGTCATTGTTAAAAGACTATAACTCATAAAGGCCTATATTACAATCAATACCTATACATATAATGTCACTTTTGAGATTGTTAATAGATCTAGCATCTAAACTTGACAAAATTCAACAATATTTTCTTTAAAAAGGATGTGAGAAAAAATTTAGGTTCCTCTTTGCAAATGGGATAGGGTTTGCAAAGAAAATAATATTGGGATTAAGGGTTTGAAAAGGAAAGAATATTGGGGGTCGGGTTTGAGGGGGACAAGCTTGCAAAATTAGGCTTATGAGTTTGGCACTATAGGCATAACTTGATTGAAGATCATTCAAAGATCAAGGAAAGAATTGGATAAAACTATTGCTATATATATATATATATATATAGTGAATTTGTTAAGGAAACAAACCATACCTAAGAGTTTTACCATGTAATTCATATTAGAATTTATAATTGATAAATAAATACATTAGGTGGTCAATCAATTAGGAGATTTTGCAAATTTGGTTTAATGTTAGGTTGAATTCTTATCTTCTTGGGCATATTTTAAATTTATCTTCAAATTTTTTAAAATTTAGTTGAAGTGTTAGGGTTTGAAGTTGAAAACATACTATAGTAGAAATCTTGTTATATAGAATTTGTTGTGCTTCAGTCATTATGAAGGCCATCATTAGTGGTTCCTTGTTGATATTCTCGTATGGCCTTAGGTCTCAACTTTTTATGTTATGGCCATGCAACAAGTCTCCACGCATTATTTAATGAAAAGGGTTTCTAATAAGAATGGCACCACCTGCATAGCAACCCAGGAAACTCATCCACACAATATTGCATGAAGTAATGATTTTGAGCTCCCTCCTACTTTGAGTCAAAAGCTTTTAGATGAGGTGAATTACAATCATTTTGCTCAAGTATTACAAGATTTTCAAAATAAGATTACCATTCGATATTTCATGGGCAACTAAACTCCCCTAATTGCTCATGTCCAATCTTGGTTCTAGGAGGCATGGGAGCCATTGGTATTTCAAGTTGCTAAAATTAGGAGTATGTCTAGGGGTTTTCATTCTGTTTTCTTTGGGTCAGTCAAGCAGGCTAGAGCCATTTGTGAGGCAGGAACATGGATTTGTTCTAGTCATATTTTAGTCATGTCCAATTATGACCCTAACTTGTAGTTGATGGTGAAATGGGTTTTTACTACCTAATGTGATTCATATTTCTAGGCTTATCCATATATTTAAAGGATCTTATCTCTCAAATTTATGAGAAAATTGGAGAATTTGTTTGTTTGGAAGTTCCTCATTGGTTCTAGCCACAACCGTTTCCTACGGCCTATGTGCACATTTCACTTTCTAAATACCAAATGGATGTGGTGTCTTTTAGGTTTGATAATACGATTCAAGTTGTTTCATATGTTAATATTTTGAATGTTTGCTATTGGTGCCAAAGTATGGAGCACCAATTCAAAGATTATCCTTTGCTAAACCGACCACAAGTGAGTCTTATGGTGTAAGAATATTTGGATAACTTGTAAACTAAAGAAACTAATACTTGAACCCAAGTGATTTAAAAGAAAGCAAAACACTAAGCCAACTCCTCTAGCCATTAGCCTTATGGCCCTAAAGGTTATTTAGTTTCTAACTCCAACAAATTAATTACCATACCTCAAGTAAATAGTTCCTCGGGTCTAGTGAAACCTTCTAGATCCTAGTTTTGACAAGCCCTTAGAAAATCTCAGAGCTTTGTTCCTGTGGATGCACAAAGGCATACTTGTCTTGAGTTGTTTAATATCTATGGTCTACTCATGGGTGCCCATAAAAAGAAAGTAAAAACCCTAGTTTTGTTGGAGAAATATCTAAACCCATCCAATGGTAGTGCTCTTGCCTCATTTAATAGCTTTGAGGCACTCTAGGGTAATAATGAAATTGAAGATGCAAAGAATGAAGGAGAGGATATAAATACAATTCTAACACCCCTAAAGAATAACCAGATACATTATCTCATGGAATTCTAGACGTCTATCTGACCTGAATAAAAAAAGAATTGTTAAGGATTTTTGTAAAAAGAAAAAATCTATTTTAATTATTTATTTTTAAGAAGTAAAAATTGTAAATAGTGAACTTAATTTTTTTCTCGAGTCTCTTTGGAAAGAATTTATAGTGGTACAAGCTGACCACCCTAGAGGTCATGGTGGTGCTACTATAGTCATGCATCTCCATCTTGTAGGGATGGTGGTCAATTAGGTATCTAAGCCCACCACAAGATAATTTAGGTTTAGATTTCTATTGATAACTTGTTAGGAGTTCTCGATGTTAATCCTCCTGATGATGTTGAGAAGAGAGTTGAGTTGTAGGAATGGTTTTCTAAAAATATCCCAGATAACCTATGGTTGGTTTGTGGGGATTTTAACATGGTGGGTAACCAAGAAGATAAAGTGGATCTCATACTAGTGAGGCTAATACAGAGGGAACATCAAACTTGGGTGCTCTTCTAGAATGTATTCAGATTATCTAAAACAAATAAATTTAAAAGACAAGAATTCAAAGGAATCTAACAAACCTAATCTAATCATAGGCGAGCGAGATGCACATCCTCAAATAATTAGATAGGGTCATGCTCTCTTATGACCCTCCCTTATTTTTTAAGGAAGGTAATTCATGGTCAATTCAAGCTATTTGAAACCCTAGTTATTTGGACCATCACCCCATCCTTTTATCTGTATCTAGGAGCAAAAGAACAAAAGGGATTTTCACTCTAGATTTCATCTCAACTACTCATATCTCAATAATCCGACTTGTATCAATGGTATAACATCTCTATGGCTCTCTTTGCCTAGGCCTAGATGGATTGTTTGGTGGCAACGAGCCATAAGTCAAGTAACTTTATTCCTTAGAAATCATGGTAAGTAAATTGTCTAGGCTATGAGATATAGGTTGTCAAGCGCTGAAGAAAGCCCGAAAGTGTTTCTTATTGAGCTTATGATGATACTTTTTTTTAGAAGGCTATTAGTCTTTCACCCAAAATTCAGGAATATTAAAAAATAAAGGCTAGGGGGAAAGAATAAGAGCTCAATTATACTTGCTCAAGACTGGATATTGAATCTCAAAGGATTTCTCTTTTGTTCAGGTAAAATATAGAGATGAGAAAAAATTCTATCTAAATAATTATGGTCAGGTTATCAGAGATCAATAGGTGATCAAGTCAACTTTTTTAAAAATTTTCCAAGAGTTTTTCACATCGCAAGGCTAGACAAAGGAACATAGGGTAGCCATGCAAGAGTGTATCGATATCATGCTCATCAAAACTTAGTTGGGAAGTTAAGGATAAGCTTAATCAGACAATCACTCTTGAAGATATTAAAAAACATCCTTTAGCATGACCAATGATAAAGCTTCATTTATAGATGGACTTCCCATTGAATTTTACAAAGCCACTTAGGACTTCATGGGAACAAATTTAGTGAGAGTGTGTAAAGAAGCCTTGATGAGAGCATCCCTTAGGAAGCAGATAAATCAAGGTATTATTAGGCTCATTCCAAAAGGAGAAGATAAAGATGATTTGAAAAATTGGAGGACCATCACTCTCCTCAATGTGTCTTACAAAATTCTTGATAAAAATCTAGCCTTAAGGTTTATATAACAAATTCTCTAAAAGAAGTTTTAGCAAGAATATTATTGGTCTCAGTGAATCATTGCCTTGTTAATTGGATCTAGGACCAGTTGCTATAATCTTGTTAGGGACTAACAATTAGGTATTTCTCAAAAACTACTTCTTTTCTTCCATTTAAAAATAATAAAATACAAATAACTAGAGATTGTCCAATATTTCTAGAATCATTTCACAATTCCTCTTTTTTCCTAATTCAACCTTTGTCCCTTATAAAAATAATTCAACATTCTATTAAAAATTATACCACCAATTCTCATAAATAATGTCAACAAAGGTTATAATAATTTAATGTTATTAAAAATTATAGTCTTAATTTTCATAAATAAAGCTAAAAGTTATTATTAAATTTAATTTATAAGGATGAAAGGGCATTAGTTGAACCACTTATATTCTTCAAATTTTGAGAAGGAGACAATTTGGTGAACCTCCTCTAGCCTTGTGTGGCCCTCCTCCATGGCCAAGTATAGCAGGTAGATCAGTGACACCAGGATCCTATTCATGCCATTGTGACCAAACATGTAGGCAAACAAGAGAAGGATCCCCATGTGTCATAAAATGGTATGATAATAGATATTTGAATCCTCTTCAACATGATCAAGCATTGTCAATCTAGTCATCTCTCTAATTACCTACTCTGCTAGCATTAATTATGTGTTCTCTATAGTGCCAATCTAGGGGTCTACCCAATGATCAGTAAACTCGTGATGAAGTAGCAATCCTCTACAATCACCATCATTTTGATAACGCCATCTTATATTGGCCTCCATAAAAATGTGTTGGTTCCTATGTTCAAGAATATCACGAACTCAAAGCATATTGACCTATGGGGATGGACATAAGACATCTCCACTAGCTAGTCTAGACCGATCTAGCATAGCTTTGCCTACACTTTTGGGATCATCCACTTCTTAAGCCACTCCTACATCTAGGAGGGCTCCCTATGTTGCCATAAACAATCATCTCTGACCTAACCTGTGTTGACTGCTCTGCTAGTGCTGATCTCAACCTTGGTCCTTGCCTCATTTGGCCTTACCTTGCTAGGTCATGAGTGAATGATAATAAAAAAAAATTGATCACAATTGTTGGCTTTGACCATGATTGTTGATCAAGCCAAGATCACCTTTTTAACATGCAACCCTGATCATTACCCTTTGTCATGTTCGTCAATTTTGACCATGATTGCCCAATTTTTTTGCTATTGTTCCTTTAGGCCATGATCATTATTTTTTGCTTTTACTAATATCTCCTAGTTTGACCATAATCACCACTTTTCCAAAAATGGTGATCGTGGTCATCCTTGATTTTTTGGATTTCTTGGCAACTTTTGGGTTGTTTCCAAATTCCTCACGTGAATCCCACCACATGGGTGACATGGTGGTCCTAATGACACTTTTCACACTGTCCTAGCTAGAATAACTAAGTGATTGTTTATTAACTTGAATTCTTATATTTTGTTCAGTTTTAGCCAAAATTTAAGAAAAGCATAAAGAAAGGTTGGGGAGCCTACCTCTGCAACACCACCCCCAAATCCACTCACTATTGATCATCTCTAAGCTCAATTTGGAGGTCATGCAAACATATGGTGCTCATAAAAATGCTTGAAGTGCACATAAAAATGAAATTGAAAATTTCAATTCCCCTCTTCTCCTATATATATTGAATATTTTTACTACAAAAATGTTATTTTGTTGATATTTTGCCAAGTTTTGTAGGGATATCAAAGGGAGAGTGCTTCTAGGGGTCTTGGGTCGATGTACACTATGTTTTTGGTCATTTTACACCCAAATAATTTGTTTAATGTTTTGGGTATTTTATAGGTAAATTCCTTTTCGACCACATGAGGTAAGTAAAAAACCTCTTTCTTTTGCTCAAAATTTTTAGGGGCATGTACAGGTAAGTATTAGGTATGTTTCCCTCTACTTTTTTTTTTGGCTATGCTTTTATAACTTTTTTGTTATTTATTTATTTTTTAAATTATATTTTGCATAAATAGTAGAATAAAAAATAATAAAAAAATCATTTTGCTTTGTAGCATTGATTTTTTATTTCTATTGCTTCAATTGTTGCATATTTGTTCTTTTTTCTATTTTCCCTAAGTATTCACAAGTGGCTATCCCTTATGGTGTTTCCCACGGTCCTTAGAGAAGGACAATATGTATTTGCAAAAAGAGCACTAATAATTGTCTTTGCATTTGGTGGAGAGTCTCATCCTCCTATACACAGGACAAGGGTGTACTAGATTTGTTAGAACTTGGGTAGGATGACAATGAGCCACACTGCCCGATGGTTTTGTTTCCCTTTCTTCGCCCAATTATTACCTTTCGACTACCTTTCTTGGTTGTTTTTGTTTGTTAACTTTCCCAAAACCTTGAAATAAGGATAGAATCATGGTTAAGGGACATGTTTACATGTCCCCTAAAGCATGAGTCTTAAAAACTGATAATGACAAGACCACCACTTTAAATGGGGAGCTTCATCATTGAATAATTATAGGGTTTGATGTACGGTTGCAATTGTAGCATGTTTTTACACCTAGGATTTGGATGACAAATCATTTGGACCGATGATTATGTTTTTATGGCTTCAAAAAGAGTGAAAATTAGTTATCAGTTCTAAAGGGAATGTTTTTCACTATAAATGTCCATTTTGCCTCTTCATTTTCTTACCATACATTCACTCATCAACAATTTATTACCACTAAAATTGCTCTCAAGCTCTCTACCTATGTTGCTTTTGTAATACACGACCTTCTTGTTCTCTTTCACTCTCTTGTCCTTATAGGTACAACCAAAGCCACTAGTCATTGGTTCATTGCATTCCATGAAGGACGAGATATTTTACTAGGATTTGTAGTAAAATATCAAGAATTGTTTGTTGGAGGACCGATTTTCAAGACATGTCGTACCCTCTACATAAAGTCCAAGTATGATCTCTCCTTTTTTACTATGGTGACATATCAAGCAATATTGAGTAAGAAGAAGTATTTTATCATGATTATTTTATGAATGATATAGTCCTTGATGCCCTAGGTGTCAAGTAATTATATTTTCACTACATTAAATTTTAGCTCTAACTTCTACTTTTATGAATGATCGTAGTGTAGTATACTCTCGAATGTTGTATTCCAATTTCTGCTTGGGTTATAATAGTTTCAACTTTGATTGTTTAATTATTGAGTTACTAAGTTGATTTAAACATTTTTGGTTTATCTTGTATTAATTATTGTAAATGTTTGAGATATCCCTTTTTTCCTACAAACAATTTCTTCATAATCAAATTGATCTTCTAATTTGTATTGAATTTAGCATATGTTTTTTCTTGCAATTGATTCCACTAGCACCTTAAATATATGGTATTGTTCTTGCTCTCTTTAACTAAATTGGATTTGTCAATAGTCTTCTAATTAGGAGTGTCTTTTTATGAATAAAAAGTACTACAAGTGAACTTAAATACAAACAAACATTTCTACATTGCATGCCCAAGAAGTGGAATAAAATCTTAAGACTTGTAAGCCAATAAAAATAGGTTATACATCGCTTAAAAATATGATTTAGCCCTTACAAATGCGATGACGATAGAGCAACGAAGTAAGTCATATAAATTGGAGAGAAAGATGCTTGTAAGAGGGTAGTGGCCCTACATTGGAAGCCATAAAAATAAATAAACATATTAATTTAATCAAATTTGATTAAAAAATACCACAAAAACCTAATTCCACAACTTGCAAAAATAAAAATCAATTCCAAAATTGTCAATTGTTATGTAAATATTAGTGTGGTTATTACATTACTTGATAGTTACATGGCAGTTATATTCATTCATCCGTTTGATAACAAATGTACAATGTTATATATGTACTATTGAAACAATAATGATGATTGATATGTTTCTCACTTCAATGCTCAAACCAATATCTAGTATTAGAGTAGTTAGAAAGTGAAGTGGGGAATGTATTTCCAATCTATTGAAAGTTGGGCATTCAACGCAGCAAATTTATCATACCCACTACCAAAATAAGGATTTGATTTTATTTATTTATTTAGAAGATGCCTATGTGAAGACGACATGTCAAATGTACTTTCTTCCTTGTTTTTACTAATATCGTTGGCCTCTGTTCCTCCAATTACTCTAGAGTAAGTCCTCACTTTTATGAGAGGAAGGATCAAAAGAGCAATGATTTCATGTAATCAAAGTGACACAGATGAAATGAAACAAGGGACAAAGAAACAAAACCAAAGTGATGTAAAAATAACAAAATGAAGGAAGAAGCAGAACACGTCACTGTCAGCTTCCTCATTGTTTACTTTGTTTGAGTCATCTTTCTTGTTTTTCTTGATTAAATTGTGAAAGGAACAAACTAAAACTATCATTAAAGAAATAAAATTTACACGAACGACATAGAGAAACAAAGACATTTTTTTGATAGATTAATTCTAGAAACAATTGGGCATTGGAGAGACAACAAGATTGTTGCTAGTGACATGAATATTTTGGTCATCGATGCACACGACATCGAGACGAATTTTGACAGAGCACTATGGGTAGATGGTATCATCGTTGCAGAGGTCACAATCATGGACGAATTTCATTTTCATGGTGGAGTGGCTAGGAGGGGCACCAACCCCAACCTATGCGCCACAAATTCATCAACTAGAATGCTCAAATGTTACTCTTTTCTTTCTGATATTTCAATTCATAGGTTTTCGTCCTATGAAAACAAGAAATAAAAATGAGCAGCCCCAAGTGGAGGAAGACAAAAAGAGAAGATCGCCCAAGTGTAGAAAGATTGTCACATGGAAGAGGAGTGTGCTCACACACGACTGTCATCTTTTGATCATATGGTATCACTCATCATTCTAGTTTTTCTTTTCAAATCGTGAAATGAAGAGTGAGAGAGTTAGTTTTTAGAAGAAAGAATTTTTTTTTGTGAAAAAAAAGTCAAGAATTCAAATTTCATTAAGGGTAGAGTTAAAAGGAAATACCCCTGAAAATTTCTTATACTGAAATATATATATATATATATATATAGTGAATATTTGCAAATAGGGGGTAGTAAAAATTTTCTTCATTGTAAAAGGTGCATTTTTAGTAGTGATAGACACCTTTAAAAGCATCTTTGCCTCAACATTGCATATTTTGTTAAAACAAATGCTTAAGCACAAATCATAAAATTCATTATAAATGACACCTCTGGCTTGCATTTATAGGTAAAGTTGTCATGTTTAAGTTAATGTGTCTATAACCTAATATAGCTACCATAAAAATGTTTGGGCATTGACTTTGTAAATCATTAGGAATAAATAAGGACACTAATTTTCTTGTGATTCTTTTCCACTCCATTTTTACCCTCTTCATCACTATCATTAGATGTAAATCCTAAAATTGAGAAACTCAAAGTATATAAGGAAGATACACCATAACGATTTCTCTTTAAGCAAGTGTCATTAATAGGGTGAATCCCTTTCAGTACTACCTTCATACCACATATGGTTCTCTTTCATGTTCTTTAAGGTCTCTCTCACGTACAGTCAGATATATCGAGAGGACTAGCTTCTTCCACGTATTGATGGGGATATAGAAATGATTTGTATATGACTAGTGGTATATAGAGAGAGGGACCTTTTTGGGAGACAAAGGCACCCTCATAATGGCGACACCAAAATTTTTCTCATGAAATATCAATTGCTCAAAGACCCAAGTTTTGCACCTTCAAAGACCAAGATGAGGACCATCTTAGTGGTTGAAAAACTCCGAGACATAATCACTAGAGATGAAAATCAACCTAAGGAGATTACAGATCAACAAAAGTTTGTTGAGGAAGATTCTAGGGTGCTAATGCTGATCACTTTTGGTATAGTAGATGAAATTCAACCATAAGTGAAGCACAAACATCAAAAGAAACATGGGATATCATTTTCACTATATTTGAAGGGAAGAATGAAGCCACAATTCTTCACCTTCAATCCCAATTTCATACATTGAGGGTTCAAGATGGAGAAAGTATCAACCAATTCCTTTGTAGAATTGCAAAAATTAATAATATGGGGAAGAAAGAAGAAGAATCACATTATCTTGGCTTAGAAGTTTGGTAAAGGAAGAATCACATTGTGATCATGCAGACAAAATATGCCAAGACATTACTAAAAAATTATAAGATGGTGGATTGTAAACTTAAGGCAACACCCATGGAGCAAGGGTTACAACTGTCTAGGTACAATAAATCACCCTAGGTATTTGCTAATTGGTATTTTCAAATAATAGGGAGTCTTATATATACCTGACAAACACCAAGCGTGACATTGTTTTTAATATAACTTATCTTTTTAGATTCATGCAAGATCCTAAAGAGAGTCATTGGAAAGCTGTAAAAAGGATATTGCATTATGTCCATGGTATAGTAGAATATGACCTTGAATATAAGAAAAATGATAATTTTTTCTTATAGGGATACACGAACTCAGACTATGTTAGATCCATAAATGACAAGAAGTCAACATCAAGATATGTATTTCATCTAGGATTTGGACTTGTCTTGTGGCATAGGTAGTGACACTATCATCCACAAAGGCAGAATATCATGTTGCACAAGAAGTTGCATGTGAAACACTATTGTTACAATTCATTTTATCAAATATGAATGTGTGCAAAAGATAACCAACAATGTTGAATTGTGGCAATCAAGGTGTTCTAAAATTGGTCAAGAATCTAGTATTTTATGAAAGGACAATATCATTTCATTTGGAAGCAAGTTCAAAATCACCAAATTCAACTAATACGTTCCCATCAAAGATCAACTTGCAAATATTTTCACGAAGGCACTTGGATGAGTCAAGTTGGAATTGTTTCGCAATTCTCTTTTTATACCAATTAATGTAATAAGATGGTATGTTAGGTAAATATTAGTGTGGCTATTACATTACTTGATAGTTACATGGTAGTTACATCTGTTCATCTGTTTGATAACAAATGTATGATACTATTTTTATATACTATTGAAACAATAACAATGATTTGATATGTTTCTTGCTTCAATGCTCAAACCAATATCAATGACTATTGTTAGTGAAATTGGAAACTCAATAATGCATACAAAATAAGAAGGGCCACATAACAACTAGTTCTTGATGGAGGTGTTTATTTCTAAATTGTTGCTTATTGTTATGGTATAAATTCTTTTGGTTTGTGAATTGATAGCATTGGAATTGACAAGTATGCATACATGGCTTGACAAGATTTGAAACTAGGCACAATTTGAGTATATATCATTTGATTGTATTTTGTGTTTTTAATCATTTAAACCCACGCTATAAGATACCTTTGCTTTTGTTTATGAATTTATAGTAAACAACTAGAAATTACATTTAGACATTGAAAAAGATATGAAGAGTTTTTGTTAACACTAAGTGAAAGTTGAAATACATTATACTTAAAAGTTTTGGACAAGAAATCAATTGAAAAAGTACTGAAGACGACCATTATTGGTTATTACACATTAATAACACACATATCTAAGTGATGTTGAAAATATGGGTGTTACATTCTCAAATCACATTTTGTTTATAGATGTTGTAATATTAATATAGCATTTATATAATCATTTAAATTGCATTTATATTTTTATTTTGACTGAATAATAAGGGGTTGTACTTAGGTCCCCCACTCGTGACAAATTATAACTCTCTTCTTTAGAGCTTGAGAGTTTACAAATAGAAACATTCCTCATCTCAATTGAGATGCTATAGCTAAAAACCTACATCATTTTACATAAAATGTTTGAATTCTTGATTTTCATTTTTTGGATCTTGTCAATTTTTTGCATGAATACAAATATTCTAAAATTCAACATCATTCTTAACATTTTTCTATAGCAACCTTCACAATACAAAAACTTCATCTCTATTATCTATGCATTGCATCTTAGTAGAGTAATATTTCCAAAACATCGCATTATCATAGTCCACTTTATGAAATCTAGATTGCTAGTTTCCTTCATGAAACACAAGTGCAACCACAAAAATTATAATAAATAGTTTATATGAAAACACATTATTGTTACAAAATAAAGCAAATATTACCAATGGAAAACATTAATGTAAATCTTAATCATTATTTGATTCAGGCAATCAACATTTTCTTGTCAGCTTCAACTAAACTTACTACTTCCTCTAACCATGGAAAGGAGAATTTAACTTCACAATACTCAATCAAAACCCCTCTATTGGCTAGCCTATCTACACATTTGTTTCCTTCCCTTAAAGTATGCGTAAACGTGATTTCTTCAAACTCTTTAGCAAGATCTTGAATTTCCATTATTATCTCTTATATGTTCAATGGAGTCTTTGCTTTCCTCAAAGTTGCATTTATTACTATGAGAGAATCACCTTTCATCCATACTCTGCTCCATTTTATTTGTTTGCATATTTTTAACCCTTCTAAAGCCTCCCAAGATTCAGTGTTAGTATTTGTCTTAAATCCACTATTGAAAGCGTAATGCGACAAAATCTCTCCTCTATTATTTCTAATTATTCCTCCTCTTGCTAGTCCTAGATTTCCTTTAGATGCTCCATCAAAATTCAATTTAATCCACTCCACATTTGATGGTTTCCACTTTATATTCTTTGCCTTCTTTTTGCTTCTCTTGTACCCAACATCATAATTCCATTTAATGACTTGAATCCATCTATCAAGGCTCTCTGCTTCCATATTAGGGATTGGGTGAGTTGATAAGGTTGGTTTAGACTCCTATATGGCTAAACATATATTCTTTTTCATTACCTCTAAACTTCTGTCCTTTCTTTTAAATATTCTTCTATTCCTTTCTAGCCATACAATCAAAAGTATTGTATCTCTTGATATATCCCATATTGTTTGTAAAGCCTCACTTTTATAAGTGCTCTGCCATTGCTTTAACAATCTTCAATTTTGCTATTCATCACCATGCATTTACCAAACATATTGAGAATATATTGCTATAGATTCTAGACTATTGAGCAATGTCCTAAGAGATGGTCTATAATCTCCTCCTTTTTACAAATAATGCATTAAGAGGGACCATGAAAACCTCTTTTCATAAGGTTATCTTAGGATAAGATACTTCTATGACCTACTAGCCAAACAAACATTTTGACTTTAGGAATGCTTAGGCTATCCCAAATATCTCTCCATATTCTAGTGATGTTATTTTTTTGTTGGTGTTGTATCTTATATTCACTTCTTGTCGTGTATTCTCTTGAGCTATTCAACTCCCATATCAATTTATCCTTGGCTCCTCTCGAAATAATCATAGTTGTTATTTTTCTACTCAATTGCCTCTTAGCATTAATGTCTTGTATACTTGTAAAAGAATCTTCTTTCCATTTGTATCTTCCTTCCTAATCCTTGTACAAAATGTTTGAAAACCTATCACCGTATTTGTCTTGAAGCAATCACATCCAAGGTTTCAATATTAGATCTAAATTGAGTGGTTATTTACCACACCAAATATCCATCCAAATAGAATTTTTTTCTCCAGTTCCCACTACCCATTTTAAACCTTTAATTATAGGATCAATAGATATTTTGAAACCATTCCAAAGAGCAAAACCATTTGGTAGAGAGAATGTAGTAAATATTAAACTTGGGTCATTGGGATCAACTAAAATTGTATGTATATTATTATAAAATCTAGTAATATTATAGATATAATATTCTCCTAACAAATCAATTTAAAAGACATATAGCTTATTAATAACTAAAAACATTATATGACCATAGTTTTTGCATACTAATTTGATAATCATAGTTGTTATCTTTCTACTCAATTGCCTCTTAGCATTAATGTCTTGTATACTTGTAAAAGAATCTTCTTTCCATTTGTATCTTCCTTCCTAATCCTTGTACAAAATGCTTGAAAACCTATCACCATATTTGTAAGCAATCACATCCAAGGTTTCAATATTAGATCTAAATTGAGTGGTTATTTACCACACCAAGTATCCATCCAAATAGAATTTTTTTCTCCAGTTCCCACCACCCATCTTAAACCTTTAATCATAAGATCAATAGATATTTTTAAACCATTCCAAAGAGCAAAACCATTTGGTAGAGAGAATGTAGTAAATATTAAACTTGGGTCATTGGGATCAACTAAAATTGTATGTATATTAGTATAAGGTCTAGTCATAGTATAGATATAATATTCTCCTAACAAATCAATTTAAAAGACATGTAGCTTATTAATAACTAAAAACATTATATGACCATAGTTTTTGTATACTAATTTGATAATGTATAATCTTCACAAAAATACCCCATCTTAAAATACTTATATATTGGTCTTTTTTTTGCCTAAAAACTCTTAAAGCATAGATGTAAAAGTATATAAAAAAATGGATATCCAATCATTCTATTTTTTTCCTCTTCTTTGATTTAGGATTGTATTACACAAATGAATATGTCTAAATATCATTTTTTATAATAAAATGGACATCTTCAACCCATAATTATCCTAGATTATTCCAAATTATTCCAGGTGAAAGAACCATAACTAAATATAATTTAAGGTGTAAATTGATTCTTTAAAATTTAGTATTATATATCAAAGTTAAATTATTAATTTTAATATGTAAATAATCTCATCAAATAATATTATTTAAAAAAATAAAATAAAAGTTAATTTTTTTTTACGAAACTATACTTGTTATAAAATTATTATATAATCATGATATAATACTTAAACCCATGTTAATAACCTTTCCAATACTAAATTAAAAAAAAAAAAAATTAGGAACCAAAAATCTATAATCAGTTATCTATAACTCATTCCTGAATATTATAATAATTCCTCTTTTGACTTTCCTTCAAAGACAAGCGACGCAAATGACTGACGTAGCGTGATTGTAATTAACATTGTATTTCTTAGGCATACATCACCTGGTACGGACAAAATAAATTTTTTAAAACGCAGGGCCATTCCTACACGTGCAAACTAGACACAGAATTGAGATTGTTTTAATGCACAAAAAATGCAGAGTGCATGAAGTAAATTTTAAATTGATAAAGTCATCTTCTATATTATAAAGTTTTCTTAGAAAGAACGGAGACAAGGTTTCATCTAAGAATTATCTTTTAATAAAAGAGGAATGAGATAAGGTCATTAAAATTGAAAAACAAGATGAAAACAAACAGTACATATGGATAAAGATCGTAGAAAATAAGTCAGTTATTAGCATAGCAACATGTTATTTTGCTCCCAAGAATTCTAAATTCTATAAGAAACATGACCTTAACAGAGAAGACCCATACTCCTCCTTAAAAAGAGACATTTCAATATACAGTAAGTTGGGAGAGATTATATTAATGGGAGATTTCAATGCAAGGACAACAAATAAGCAAGCTAACATTCTAGAAGGTAATGAAGATATTGAGATTAATCCTCTTTGAATGTCAGAAGAAGAAAATCAACAGTGGACCAGGACTTCAGAAGATGAGCATGGGGCTATAACGCAATATGGAGAAGAGTTGTTAGGTCTTTGCAACATATACAATTTGATTATTTGCAATGGGATGAACAAATGGAAAAATTAAGGAAAGTATACATGCAAAACATATAAGGGACAAAGTGTAATAGACTATGTAATATGCTCACGGAATTACATACCAAAAATAGAGGAGCTAGAAGTCGAAGATTCTCCAGTGGAACTTAAGTCAGATCACAACCCAATTGTTATGAAACTTCGAATGCATGGAGACAAACCAAGGGAAAAACACTTGCAAGGCAATAAAAAAAAATATCCTCACAAGGGAAACATTCTCTTAACAGATGAAAATCGGCAAAATTTTAGAGCAGTATTAAATAACAAGTGACAGGAAAGGGAAGAACTACATCACAGTAGTAGAGATTACAGTAAGAGTGAATCGTTAATGCACGTTATTCAAGAAGCTCTAAACAAATGCAAGAGAGCTAAACCTAAAAAGAAAGAAAGGAATAGCTTCCCAACCAACCCATGGTTCGATGAAGATTGCAAAAAAATGCGAAGATTATTAAAGGAACCAACGGGTAAAACAAGAGCAAACAAAAAAGCATATGAGAAACTGGTAAGGGCAAAAAAAGAAGAATACACTAGAACAAAGAGGAAAGAATTGATTTACTTAAGGAAGCATGAACCAAAGAAAATTTGGAAAGAACTAAGCGTGAAAAGGATGGAAACTGAAAATAACATAACAGTTAATCAATGGTTGGAGTATTCAAAACAATTGTATCAGCATAGTAACCAGCAGGAGACACCCCCTACTATCATTGTCAAGAAAAAACTTTTCACAATTGAAGATATTATTCAAGGGATAAAAAAGTTAGCAACTGGTAAAGCCCATGATATAGACAATCTTCAAGCAGAGCATATAAAATAGGGGGTAGATATCTTGGCACCGCAAATCAAATAACTTTTCAATGAGGTCATACAAAATGGTTTCTCTACTGAGTGGACAACTAGCTTGACCATTCATTTGTTTAAAAGTGGAGATGTAAATAATCCCTCAAACTATCGAACTATCATGATCAACCCTCTCTTTGCAAAGTTGTTTGGGAGTATGATAGAGCGTAGGATCATCATATGGGCAAAAGAAAAGGGAAAGAGAGTAAAAGGGCAAGCAGGTTTTAGGCCCAAGCACTCAACTATTGATCATTGTATCACGCTCAAACACATAGTGGAAAAAATATGGGACAAAAAAGAGGAGGCTTTTTGTTGTTTTGTAGACTTCAAAAAGGCATTTGACACAATGTCAAGGAAAAAATTATGGAGCAGAATGGAAGAGCTAGAGGTTCCAATTCACTACAGGGCAGCAATTCACAGACTATATGAGCATGTAAAGGCTAGAATCAGAACACGGGAAGGGTTATCTGAATGTTTTGGTAGTGACATAGGTGTCAAACAAGGTTGCCCTCTATCTCCGACCTTATTTGGGCAGTACATTGACAAGTTAGAAGAATGGATAAACAAATTTGGGGGAGAGGGTGTGCATTTAGCCAAATATGTGGTAAAACTCCTCATGTATGCGAGATGATGTAATTCTTGTGGCCAAAACAACCAAAGATCTAGAAGATCACCTTCAAGCTCTAGAACTCTTTTGTAAAGAAGTTGGGATGCAAGTGAACACAAGCAAAACAAAAATTATGATTTTTTCAGCAAAAAAGAAGCAACAACTCAAATTTCAGTTTGCAGGAGAACCGCTCGATGTAGTAGTAGAATACAAATACCTGGGCATAGACTTTCATGACAAACTTAATTGGAATACATGTAGGATGAAAAGAACTCAAAGTGGTTGGAGAGCACTATATGCACTTCAAAACAGGTGTAGGAATGCCGAGTTGTGGGACTGGAAGACCACCAAGGTCTTATTTGGCCTACTTGTTACACCGGTTCCGTTGTATGGTTGCGAGGTGTGGGCTAGTGGCACAACAACTGCAAAATGGAGGCAAATAGAAAGGATTAAAAAATATCTAATCACAAAATTTCTCAAAATTAAGGCCACAACCCCTTATGAAATTATTCTAGATGAAACTAGAATGTTCCCTTTAGAAGCAATTGCTATGACCAAGCTGTTATGTTACTTGAAAAAAACATAAAACATGACAAATGATAGATGGCCTAGGGCAGCTAGGGATGAAGAGTTGCATAGGCGAAAGAATACATGGATGAAACAAAATCAGAAATGGATGAAACGTTGGGAAATCAATATAAATGAATGCCCAAATGTCAACAAAGACAAAAAATTATGTGAATGAAAAGTTCAAAAGTGGAATGTGGAAAAATGCAAACAGGAAAAGACAATATTATATTGCAAATTTTAACCCAACGTATGACCACAAGGAAAAAAACGTATATAGGCGTTGAAATCAAGTGGAAGGAAAAAATACTCATTGCTCAGATAAGGACTAGCTCTCATAGGCTTAGATGTGAAACAGGGAGATGGACAACGCCCAAAGAACAATGGGAAGAAAAGATATGTACTCTATGCAGCACAAGGGCAGTAGAGACAGAGGAACACTTCATCTATAAATGCCCGAGTTTTTCAAATATCCGTGACAAATACAAAGAAACACTTGGGAACGAGTTTATGGCAGATTTATTTGAAGACAGTAAAATAAAAAAAGTTAGGGAATTGCTAACACAAATCAACAGGAGAAGGAACAACCTTCTCCAAGATATTAAAGATCATATGATATGATTTGAGTAATTGTACTTCCATATTTGAGGTCCCATAGACCATTTTTGGGTCTCGTGGACGTAATTAAAATCTTTTATTTCATTTTTTTTTTTTCAAAATAAAAAATTATACCGTTTATAGGCATTAATATTTATATAAAATTTGAAAAATGATCAATATTTTTTTTAGAAAGAATGAAAATTAAGTTTTATTGAAGACTTATCTTCCAAACAATACTCAAATAAATAGTTTTTTTTTCAAATTTAAAAATTTGAAAATTTAGAATAACATTAGCATTTATGTAAAATTTGAAAAATAATCGATATTTGATTGGTTTGAAGGAAATTGTTACTTGCTTACCCTGAACACTACAGTTGGTAAGGGACTAATAAATGATCAACAGTACCCGAAATACAAAATAAAATGCTTGCCGATGCAACAAAATCAAATAAAAGAAAAGATCAACAGTAGGAATAGAGACACATCTACACAAAATGACCAGAAAATGGAAAAACACAATGGTTGAGACTAAAAAACGGTAAACAGAAACATTTATATAATTTAAGATTCTCCAAAGAAAAGAAAAACAGAAGAAAATATATTGAATCAATAGACAGACAGATATAAGACTCTCCTAGGGAAAAGGATACAATTTACAGAAACAAAAACATGACATTTGTGTGTATGATCAAAACTTTTCTAGATCCTTTGAAATTTAAAGCCATGTGGTAACTTGACATTGGCCTCATGCTCTTCTCATGACAGACATCTTTTCTTGGTTAATTCCCGGTACTAAGTGCAGTTTGGCTAGTAATATTCTTTTCCAGTTTAAAAAAATAATATTTTGCTAGCACAAGTAATGAAGAATTCCTCCCCAGAAATCCATTACATTTAATGATTGGTTCTGTAGCTTTCCATGGGCAAATGCCTCTCAAAATATCCAATCTTATGGTTCTCCATTATCCTCGCATGGTCCTTTTTTGGTGCTTATAAAGTGGCTATGGGTACTGCCAAGGACTTACTAAATTTATAGACTTGCAGCAAAGTGAAGGTTGCCTCTACTTTCTAATCTAAAACCATAAGCACTACAGAAGGCCATGTTTGGAACAAAAGCACCAAAATCTTCAAGCCTTCCAAACACTCGTTCTTCACTTCTCAATTAATAAAGGGCCCCAGAAAAACAACTCAAGGATGCGAAATGAAACTGTTATTCAAGTGGACTGAACGATCATCACCGGACTTATTTGGAAGATTTGAAGCATCTATTAAGGAAGACTTGAAATATGCCATCTCAAGGTCCATTGATCTCTATTACAAGAATTTTCTAACAGAATCTCTGTGCTGAGTATAGAAACATTCATCAGTGGCCGATGAAATTCAAAACACTCCACTTGCTTTCATATGAATTCAAAATATATTTAAGAGATATGGTACCAGCTTCCCAAATGTGCTTCCATGTTTTACACAGAAGCAAAATAAAACACTCGTATACTCAAGTTTTTTTTTGCTGCCATATAGGGGAATCGACAACGTCTCCATCATATTATCCCCGCGGGCATGGTCCAAATCCGGAAAGCTACAACTATAATCACCTGCCTCACCTCGGTAAACTTTTACTCCAAGTGAGGGGGACCCCGGAGGGGCTTGGGTTGGAACTGCCGACCTCAACCTAGCAAACACACAGCAGAAACCGGTCGGTCTACTACCTCCACCCCTTGTATACTGAAGTTTTACAATCAATTTTTTGTGACTAGGCTTACCTATTTTACAATAACAAACAAATTAAAGGAAATTAGCTTGATACATGTAATCTTTCAAGTTTCTTTTCATGATCCTTACATGTTGAAGCTGACAAACTGAAGGAAAATGCCTTCCACACTTAAGAGAGTGAGTAACTGGCTCTGTTCTTATTTATGTCCTTTAGCTTATTGAAGATTCTGGCAATTAGCTTCACCACAATATCATTAAATCACCACCGTGTACTATAAGGCACAAGATACCTCTGGTACAGGCATCCTGCACTGAACTATTTAACAGGCTGAAGGGCAAACATAAATGCATTGAACATTGTAACTCAAAATAAAGTTTTACATTTTTGGCGAAACAACCTGTTTCTATCAGTTTGTGCTGTTAAGATGTTATGCCATTCGATGCATGCAATTGGTTTACATCTTGACCATTGGAACAGAATACAGGTTGCAGCCCAGTGGAACTGGATATTTTAACAGAAGAATATCCCTCTGTTTCTATCAATTGGCATCATTAAGGTATTGCACCATTCAAGGAACTCAATCCATTCGTATCTTGATCATTGTAATAGAATACAGATGGAGGCACTGTGGACCTGGATGCCAGTTTAATAGCAGAAAATCCTTTGCACCGTTTCTCAGAGCTTGCAATACACACATCAAGAGCTTTTTTGTACAATTCAATGTCCTGATATATTGGTTGACGCGCAAATTCCTCTATTGGCATCCACTGAATAAACAATTTCACCAGCCAAGCAGGATGATCAAAGTTGAAAAGAAAATAATTCATAGGGCAATCCATGTAAGTCACAAACAATACAAACCATAAATAAGAGTACTCACTCTAGCTGCTGCAATTTCTGATTCTTGCATCTTTATGTCAAAAGATAGTGGCCGTAGAATGCACATAAAACATAAGTCAGACTTGTGAAATGGTGCATGGTGGCAATGCCTGCAGTTCATCTACCAATAATTTAGACCATTCAAATTAAGACATGCAAATCCATTTGTCCCCCATTCTAATTAGCATAAACAAGATCCAAAGAATAGCATGAAAAATGATGTTATGAAAAATGATGTTACTCCATACTTATAATTGATGAAAGAGATGGCCAAGGTGAAACATTGGTTTAATATTCAGTCAATTTGTGGATATCATTATCTCTACGCTAGAACATGAAATTAAATTATAGATGCATATGATAGATGAAAGAACTAGGAACTCTGAATGGTCTAAGAGGTGAAATTAAACCAATTGAGGCAACTATAAATTTTCATTGATCAGCTTGCAAGAGACAAACAAAGAATTTGGCAGCATGCATGCTGCCATAGCCTCAACTTGACTCTTGCTAACATCAATATGTTTCTATTGAACACTGAGAATCCAGCTCATATAATCAAACAGTAATTGCTTTTGACAGCCTTGCAAAGCCAATGTGCAATGGCCAGAACCAAAAGCAGATTAGAGTCAGGAAAACAAGACATGCTTTGTACTATAGCCAAACATTACATCATAGAAACATGAAAGTGGGCTCTTTAAGTACAGCAAAATACAACATTTTAAAAAAGGTACAAACCATTGTTGAGAAAATCGGAATCGGCAAAGAATTGGCAAAGAATCGGCAAATGATTGAATAGGCAAAAATCAGGAATTGGCAACGAATTGGCCATAAAAAAACACAAAGAAAACGAAAATTTTCATTGGAAAAAAGTTTTTTTCATGCATATTACAATGAATTAGCATTATGCAAATCAAATATTGCAACAAAAGCAATAATTCATGTCAAGACATCATACAAGGCTCAAGCTTTAAGTACACATGAAAGTGACAAAACACATCTTGTATTGCTTATTGTTATAATGTGAAAAGGTAAAAAGTTACAAGTAACAAGGAGGGAAAAATGGTTTCATTTTTTATATGCCTGCACATGGAAACAAGTAACAAAAAAGTTACAATCACTTGAAGAAAAGGGAAAAAAACCTAAACCCTAAACCAAAAGGCTAGGGTTTAGGGTTTAAAATTGAAACATTGACAGCTGAAAAATGGGCTTGCATACATAGTTATCAGGCAGCAATATTTACTTAAAAAGAAGAGAAAAAAAAAAACCCTAAACCCCAAACCCTAGGGCCCAAACTAGGGTTTAGGGTTTAAACTTCAAGTTCAAAGTTTCAAATTCAAACATTAACAGCTGAAAAATGGGCTTGCATACATGGTTACCAGGCAGCAATATTTACTTAAAAGGAGGAGGAAAAAAAAAATCCTAAAGCCAAAACCCTAGGGCCTTGGATTTAAAATTCAAAGTTCAAAGTTTCAAACATTAACAGCTGAAAAATGGGCTTGCATACATAGTTATCAGGCAACAATATTTACTTAAAAAAAGGAGGAAAAAAAAACCCTAAACCCGGGTTTAAACTTTAAACTTCGAAGTTCAAACATTAACAACTGAAAAATGGGCTTGCATAAAAAAAACCCTAAATCGGCCATAGCCTTAAAAATAAAAAAGGAAAAAAAAAGTTATTATTTAAAACATAAAATTAAAAAGAAAATGCGGCCAAAGAATCGCCGACTCGCCGATCCTTTGCTGATTGCATCGGCATTGCAGAAAATTGGCAAAAAATCGCGATTCTGCTGATTTTCTCAACTATCTACAAACAGTTTGCAAACAAATATCCCAAAAATGTAAGCAGCAGTGTCCTGCAGGTTCCTGTTCCAATTCCCAAGGCCGCATAACCGACATTTTGGAAACTCCAAGATGGTGGCACCCCATGTCATCCACTATGACTGAACCCCAAGAATGGTCATCTTGGATGGGTAGGAGCCGTCTCCAGGATGTGCAGTAGCTAGAATATCCAGGCATGTGGGACAGCATCCAGCCCATCTGGGCTCCCACAAAACAAAAAGGCAGGACCACATGCTTTAATGGCCGACAACATGTAACTACTCAAACAATTATTTAACCTTTTTTAGCTGACAGGCTTTTTAAGTTGCACAAACAGAATAGACTTTTCTTTTTGTTGATTGGCTTTAGCTCTTATCTTGGCTTTCTTCTGTAATTTTGAGAACATAATAAAAGAAATTTGGTAGGGTACCTAGGAATAGATATTTGGGGATATATTATTATATTGTATAAGGGTTGGCATGGGCCACACATAACCCAAGGTTGATTGTATTATAATATTATATTATATTATATTATAATATAATATAATATTAGTAGTAGGCTCTCCAAAGTAGAATAAGAATATGGATATATAAAGAAGAGATATTTGTCATTGTAATCATTCATATCATTGAAGAAGAATCTTATGTAATCGTCGTGCCCACGAAGTGGCCTCTCATCTTGGGAGATCTTGTGGAGTTATTCCTTCCTTAAGGATTATTATTGGTGTTGCCCTACCTTAAGGGTATTATCTATCTCTCTCTCATTTGTGGATTGTTATTGTGGATAATGTATTGTGGATGAATGATTTGATATTTCTGCATATTGGTGAATGGTTCATGTTTAATAATAAAAGTTATGCAACAAGTGGTATCAGAGCAACGATTTTGGCAAAGTGGGGATTTTTGTGTGAAACCCTAGAATTAGGGCAAATTTTTTTTGGAAAAACATCTCATCTTTCAGGAGCCATATCTCTGCGCAAGTTTATCCGATTCAGGCGATTCTTGGATCAGATTGTGCAGAATTTGAAGAGCTTTAAAATGAGTGGTCATATGAAGGAATCTGAGCAGTATTGAGGGAGATACGACCTTTTGAAGTTAGTATCCAGAACAAGGATAGTGATGAATTTCGCAGATTTTTTGTGGAAAAACGTCTCATCTTTCAGAAGCCATATCTCTGCGAGATTGTATCCGATTCAGGCGATTCTTGGATCCGTTGGTGCAGAATTTGAAGAGCTTTAAAATGAGTGGTCATATGAAGGAATCCGAGCAGTATTGAGAGAGATACGACCTTCTGAAGTCAGTCATCTGGAATAAGGGTAGAAACGAATTTTCAAGTCACGAATTTTTCAAAAGACAAACTTTGTTTATTTCGGGTAAGCAAAGCAGTTGCACTTTATTTTGTTTGGAAGAAAAATGGCAGATCTAGTTGTCTATGTGGAATTTTAGCTTCAAATCAGTGGAAAGATATTTATTTTCATAAAACCCTAGTTTGCATTAGGGCATGATATATATTTTCATGAAACCCTAGATTTGCATTATCTCGAGGTGAACTTATGGAGCTAGAAATATTTTCTCGGAGAAGATGATATTGATGTTAGGGAATGGTGGAATACGTTTAGGTCTCCATATCATGATATTTCTTTTGAGAAATCCTTCCTGGATATATGTTTTAAAGGGAAAGCTTTGTCTTGGTGGATAAAATTTTGTAAAGAAAGGAATATTGAATATACTTGGGATGAAATAGAGCATGAATTCTTGAGTATATGGGATCCATATTATATAGATTACCTAATGGATATCATCGAAGATGATGAAAAGAAACTACAGGAAACTCAAAATGAGCGGAATGCAATAAAAGGAGAATGTGAAGTTTTAAAGAAACAAAATGAAGACTATGAAAAAGAAATAAAATTACTCAAGAAGAAAGAGGAAAAGGTCAGGGAAGATAAAAAAGATGTCAAGTATGCAGACAGAGGAAACCATACCTTTGGTAGAAGATAAATTAGAAAATGGACAAAGGAATTTGTTTGAATCTAAAAAGTCTATTATGCAGGTTCATGGAAGCATTCAAAAGGAACAAATTATTATTTCCATTGACCCTGGTAGTAGATATAATTTTATTAATATTGCTTTGGCTAAGAAGTTGCAAGTTCAAGCAACAAAAATCAAGGACATACAGATAGAGGGTGAGAATGTTCAGATTTTTGAAGATTTAAAGATCACCATGGATAAATATGTTTTACATTCAGATTTCTATGCTATTGAGATGGATGATAAGGATATTGTTCTTGGTTATCCTTGGTTAGATTCTTTGGGTACTCGTTAACATTAATGTGCAAAAGAAGTTTATGAAGTTATGGTACAGGAAAAAGAAGATAACATTACAGGATATTTCTCAGCTTAAGGAGCAGGGATCCAAGGAAAATCAAGAAGCGGTTGTAGAGAAACAAATTGAAGAACCTGAAACAAAATCCAAGAAGGTCGTAGTAGCAAAAGAGTCCATGGAAGAAGTAGCAAAAACTGATTCAGTGGAAATAATAGTAACAGAGTCCAAGGAAGCTTTGATAGAAGAGCACAAGGACACACCAAACAAAGAGAACATGAAAGAACAATGTGTAGAGGAATTTAAAATAATGGAGCCAAATGTTGAGAAGTCAAAGAAGGTAGAACATCAAGTAAAGGTTGCACCATATCGCCATCCACACCACCATGAGCGAAAACAATATTGGAGACATGGTTCAAGGCAACAATATTATGGTTCTACATGTAATCAGCAGGGCACCAACTATGGCAAGTGTTTGGCAAAGAAAGCATAGTGATCATGGTTTTCAAGCATGGTTCATCAAGCATCAAGGAACAAGTGGACCCATCATTCAAGTTATCAAAATACAGCAGCAGAAGCGTGGAGCCAACGAAGCAGATTTGGATACTCAAGTAACAAAATGGCATACCAAAGCATCATCGGGTTTCACTTGGATGGATGGATGATCGAGATTGGTACCAATTGCTAACATTGCTTAGCAAATCATACTATCAGATTTCTTCATATGTTTCGAGGACGAAACATTTGTAAGGAGGGTGGCATGGTAGGGTACCTAGGAATAGATATTTGGGGATATATTATTATATTGTATAAGGGTTGGCATGGGCCACACATAACCCAAGGTTGATTGTATTATAATATTATATTATATTATATTATAATATAATATAATATTAGTAGTAGGCTCTCCAAAGTAGAATAAGAATATGGATATATAAAGAAGAGATATTTGTCATTGTAATGATTCATATCATTGAAGAAGAATCTTATGTAATCGTCGTGCCCACGAAGTGGCCTCTCATCTTGGGAGATCTTGTGGAGTTATTCCTTCCTTAAGGATTATTATTGGTGTTGCCCTACCTTAAGGGTATTATCTATCTCTCTCTCATTTGTGGATTGTTATTGTGGATAATATATTGTGGATGAATGATTTGATATTTCTGCATATTGGTGAATGGTTCATGTTTAATAATAAAAGTTATGCAACAAAATTGATGTTGAGTTCTGCCGTCATTTTTCTATGTTTTCAAGTGCATATTGCAAATGTTGAGTCATTGACAGTTATTGACCTAGCCCTAGGCCAAGCCACCACAAACCTCAAATCACTGGCATGGATCTCTTTAAAGCAACTAATTTTACCTTAAATCAGAAGAGATGTGTAGGAGAAAGCAGCTGTCAATATTCTTAAAATAAATTACAAACATTCCAATGATAATTTAGTGGCAAATGCTTTATAAACTGTTAATGCAGTCTAATGCAATAATTTTGGAGTATATAAATGTAATGTAGAAACAAGAGTGTCAAAATTACTGCTTAAAGATACAAATTTCATAACAGTACCACTTGAGTCTATTCAAATTTGAGCTATGATAGTATTTTAGCTTTTAGATAATTTGAGCTATGATAGTATTTTAGCTTTTAGATTGGGTAATGCTGCATATTCAATGTTCATGTTTTAAAAAAAATATATATATATATATATATATATATATATATATATATATATGTGCATGTATGTATGTATGTATGAATGACATCCCCTTGTCATATTGTCATCCCACCGCCATCCCCAAGATGAATCCGAGCTCTAGCTGTCCCAAAAAATCCTCTCAACATACCACTTTATTTTTGTCTCGAAAACTTCGTGGAACATAGGAAAGAAGAAAATGAGAAATCTGACCAATCTTGTATAGAAACTTCACAAGACAAAAGACAATTTGAGGTTGTGGGTTAATATCATCATAAAAAACAACATAAAAATCAACTCCTGGCAATAATTCAACAAAATTCCATGGCAATGAATGATTTAAATACTGGATCCTTGCACACAATAGTATAACACACATATGAAAATATAAAAATTCCAGTATTATTTATTTACTTATTACTGTTATTAAATTATTATTATTATTTTAAATGCAAACGTGGCCGCTCTGTAAAGAAAGCTCGGAAAAGCATAACAAGAGATGGTGGCAACATCAAGAAGTGCAAACTGCACCAGACAGCTATAGGTGTAGACACACCTATAGGCCTCTCCAATTAAAAATGTAAGCATCCTTTCCCATTAAAAAATGCCAATGCACTTGTTAAAAGCATGGCCATACCATTCCTCCTTTTTCTTTCTCTTCTAATGGCCTACCACAATTTTATTTATGGTGAGGCCTAAACAACTCATTTGAGTCTTTTCAAAATTGAGCTATGATAGTATTTTAGCTTTTAGATTGGGTAATGCTGCATATTCAATGTTCATGTTCTAATATCTATATATATATATTTGTGTGTGTGTGTGCATGTATGTATGAATGACATCACCTTGTCATATTGTCATCCCACTGCCATCCCCAAGATGAATCTGAGCTCTAGCTTTCCGGAAAAATCCTCCCACCATACCACTTTATCGTTGTCTTGGAAACTTCGTGGAACATGGGAAAGAAGAAAATGAGAAATCTGACCAATCTTGTATAGAAACTTCACAAGACAAAGACAATTTGAGGTTGTGGGTTGATATCATCATAAAAAACAACATAAAAATCAACTCTTCTGGTAAGAATTCAACAAGTTTCCATGGCAATGAATGCTTTAAATACCAGATACTGGCACACAGTAGTATAACACACATCTGAAAATATAAAAATTCCAGTATTATTTCTTTACTTACTACTGTTATTAACTTACTATTATTTTAAATGCAAATGTGGCTACTTGGTAAAGAAAGCTAGGAAAAGCATAACAAGAGATGGTGGCAACATCAAGAAAGTGCAAACTGCTCTAGACAGCTATAGGTGTAGACACATTTATAGGCCTCTACAATTTTTTTTTTTTTTTTTTTAAAGCGAAAAACCCCTTGCGGGGCCGCCTTGGTCTGAGAGACCACGAACAGGGGGTTCTACACCGTCAAAGTCACTCGGGAGTCGCACCCGACCTTGCCCGCACCAACATTATCAATTGGATTTTGGATACCCAATTCAGCTTTTTTTGGTAGGGTGGAGATTTGAACCTGGGACCTCCCTTGGAGGATAGCCCTCTCCTCTCCAATTCACCTACAACACCTGGGTGCCTCTCCAATTCACCTACAACATACTTTCCCATTAAAAAGATGCCAATGCACTTGTTAAAAGCATGGCCATACCATTCGTTTTTTTTTTTCTCTTCTAATGGCCTACCACAATTTTATTTATGGTGAGGCTAGGAAAAACTAACATAGGGGTGAAGCACCCACCATTCACACACACAGGGCCTCTATGCCTACCAAGACTTGAACCTATACCTTCTCCGTGGAAGAAGACCAGTCTCAGCCACTCAAGCACAACTCAGCAAACATACCATACCATTCATTTTACAAGTATGTATGCCGAGTTCCAACATCTTGGACAAAATACAACAAAGGAATCGAGTCTTAAAAGGTTACAAAATAAAAACAGAAGACAATGGCCTTGTAAATATTTGAAAGGAGAATTGAATCCTGTTGGTCACGAATCTGCCCTAGGAAAGGATTTGGTTTGCTTACGCGCCCTAGACCCGGCCAACCTTGAAAGGCCGGAAGGAAGAAATGCCTTCCGTGCCAATCTCCAGAGAGGGCTGGCTCCCTTACTATTCTAAACTGGTGTTTGAGATTAAGGAACTAGAAAGAAATTGGGAAATTGCTGAAAGGGATGGGAAATATGGCCACAGGCCAAATGGTCCCAAGGGGGAAGAACAGGCAGCACAATCACTTATCTCTACTTGAACCAGCAGCAATCAATACCAAGAATGAAATAGAAACTAGCACTTATGATTTCTCTGACATGTATCCTTCATAATAATTCCAGGTTTTGTTCTTTACCAGACGCTTAAATCCAGATTACAGAATTACAGCAATCAGACAAAGAAATGAAATTAGCAGAAATTGCAGTAGAAGGCATCATACACAGAAGAAAATCCAGAATTAGAGCCAAAGAGTCTTTAGTATTGATGCAGAATTCAAATACAACAGTTCTCTAGCAGAACGTTCCCCCCCTTTTACATTGCATTGAGCTAGTTTTTATAGAGGATTTCACCTCTGTAACATTAATGTCAATCCTTAAAAATCGCTGGGGCAGCTGATATTTGACCCCTGTCAGGTGATGGCACATTTATGAAGCGTGGCTCCCTCGTATTAGCAGTTATGAGGCGTGGGTTCGGACAAATTTCACCGTTGGGAGTGCTTGTCTCATTACTGCGGTTGGTGAAGTCCGTCCTCGGAGGATTCCCTGGACCTGACAGGGCTGCCTTGATGGGATGGGCAGGAGACCAGAACTTGTGCGCCATAAAGGCGCCTTTAATTTTCATCTACCACCCACTACCTTTGGAAACGCGCCCCTTGGATGAAGCCTTGGCGCTAAAAAATGCTTCGGGTATATTTCACTGGGAAACAGACCAAAAATGTAGCCTATGAGTCTCAGAATGGAGTTTCACTCCTGGCAAGATCGGCAGGGGGGTTTCGCTGGAGCTGGGGAGTAAAACATGTCTTCGCCGAGATGATGAGCGCTCCAGGCCTTCATATTGATTTCTTCTAAGTCCGAAATGTATCTTTGCGGAATGGACTTTCGCTCCGGCTAATCCCGAATTGGACTTTCGTTGGAGCTAAGGCCCGAAAGGGGCTTTTGCCCGACTGAGGAGCGAAAATAAACTTTGACTTGCTGACTTCCTGAGACTTCGCCCAAGCTACGGCCCGAAAAGGGCTTTCGCTCAGGCAATGGGCGAAGCTAGACTTTGCTAACTTTGCCTTAGCCAATTTTTCGTTGAAAGCAGCTCCTGGAATGAGGTTTCGCCCTGATCAAGTCCAAAATGGACTTTCACTCAAATTTGGGCTCAAACCAGATTGACCACACTGACCCTTTGCCTTAGTCACTTCTTTGCCCGAAATGCTTTTTCGCTCTAGGCAGGGTCCGAAGCTATACTTCGCTAGCTCCAACGGCGAAAACACCTTGTCCATGCCTTAGCTGATTTTTCATGCTTTTCCAACCTGAGAGCTCTTGCTTCTGATCCTGAGCGAAGTTGTCTTTTGCTCCTTTTCTGGGCAAAAATCCCTTTTAGCCATCCTTCTGCGCGAAGCTGCCTCTTGGCCCCTGTTTTTCAGCGATTTTGAACTGTTGCATCGGTTTTGCCCTGAAATGGACTTGTGCTCCAAAAAGGGTGAGCGAAAGGGGACTGGACTATTTCAAAAGACTGGTTGGGCTCTTGCGCCATGGAAACATCAGAGAAGAGAAACGGAGAAAACTGTCCAGAAGAGAGTAAATACAGACAGAAAAAAGAACATCGCAACAGCAACTCAAAATTTTACCCCTTAGACAAAATGTGGCAAAATTGTCAACATTCTTGGCACTCGCGAGGTATTATGCTCGCCTCAATGCAAGGACCCCATGCCTTATCCGTTGGGCTCGGAGTCATCATCGGTCTCCTCCTCTGACTGTTTGCTACTGACTAAGGGCTCTTCTTCCAACCTCTCTCCTTCCTCTTCTTCTTCGCTGCGCTCTTGATCTTCATCCCCTTCTTCATTATCGGGCTCTTGGCCCTGCTATGGGGGAGCGAGGCGCTTCCGGATGCGCTTGTAAGTGGTTTAAACCTGGGTCCAGGCTTCTTCCTGGAAAGGTTCACGATCATGGAGCTCCTTCACCAGATACTTGAATCTTTCGATCAGGTTTATATCAGCATAGTGAGCCCTCTGGCTAAGATCGACTAGGCAAGCTTCAATTTGACGGTACTTGGTTATCAACTGTATCACCTGCTATTCCATAATGGGGTCTACCCAACTATCTCTTTCAGAAGTATCTTCTTCAAAAGCATTCCATGCTGGCTTTAGCACGTCTCTGGGCAGAAGGTTTCCATCATCATCCGTGAAGCTGGGGAAGTCGAACTGAGTGAGGGTTTGAAAATATGTCAAAGAGATGCGTCTTTCTTGATCGAAGGCGTCCAACAACCTCTTGGCCTTCCTGGCCCTTTTCAGTTTAGCGAAGAAAGCTTGAAGGGTTGACCTTGCGATGGCCCACTCCCGAGCAGTTCGGGTCATAGAGGGAACTTCGAGATCCATGCGCTCAAGGGTTTGTACCTCTATCGCCAGGTTGAGCCAGTGCTTTGTCATGCTCGACTTCCTACACAAGGGGTCTGCCCTGGGAAGCTGCTTGCTTGGCTTCCCAAATGAACATGAGGACAGCAAAATTGTAATGTCCCAAAAATAAATATTTTTGTAAATGTCTCCTACACTTAATTATAAAAGTGAAAAAGGGGTTCATGTGACTAGGAGACATAACTTAAGTTGTGTTTATTTATGTTTTATGTTTTTATGTTGTAATAAGGCACTTTAAGTGATTTTAGGGTTGGGAGATGTCAACTCCAAATTAGAACCTCACCCTATATAAGGGAGTGAGACGTCCCATTTTGGGCATGTTATGTTGATATCATAATTGAATATTGAAACCCTAGAGGTTCCATGAGTTGAGATTGCAGGTCTTGCTCATTCCCATAGTGCATTGGAGGTGCATGGTTGGGGTCTTGGCAATATCATTGCAGGTGTTATTGCCCTAAAATATCAAAAAATACAAAAAAAGAGGCATCCGTGAGGAGTTCGTGGCATTTTTGGGAGCATTTGTGTCATGTGTTTCAGATCTGTTGGCAGCCCCAAACCCTACGCTTGTATTTGGGGTCATTTTTGAGGAGTTTTTGCATCTGTTCAGCCTTGGGGAGCCGTTGTATTGGTTTGGCAATATTTAATATATGATACTTGGCTGATTTCTCCTCATACTTGTGTTATTTTATGAGCAATTTCTGAGTTATTTCCTTGCTGTACTTAATTTCTGCATTTTCGTAGTAAGGGTTTGTTGTTTCTTAAAAAGGGACATTACAAGTGGTATCGTAGAATCTTGGCATCGGTTAGTCTCGACTTTTGTGATTCGTGGTGATAAGTGTGTTTCTGTGGTGAAAAGTTGTGCCCTAGTGAAAATCGCGGATTTTTAGGGATTTTTTTTCAGAAAATAAAAATTGCAGATTTGGATACCCTTTTGACCAATTTGCAGTTCTGTGGTTTCAAAAATTTTTTTGGTGGTCAGAATTTTAGAATTTCAGATTTCCATCTTTTTAGGGTTTGATAGGGTTTTATGCATCGTCCTCCTGTTCATCAGTATTTTACTAGGAGAAACAGACTCGCTTTGGAAATGTCAAACAGGGAAGAGGTTGAGGAGCCCCAAAGGCCAATTGATAGGATTGAGCAAAAATTCGATGCCCTACTTGACATGCTGCAAAGAATGGTGTCCTTACAAGAGACAAATCAACAAGAATTGAGGGCAGCTTTGGGCAACCCAAATGGCACAAGGAGGGAAGGAGAAAGGGGAGGCAACAACAATGGGCATGAGTCATCATCTAACTCACACACTCCCTTGCCTAGGCCGTCCAAGCCTATGTTCCTTGTTCCACCACCTCCACGGGAGGAAAATGAGGTAACTGATGAATTAGATGAATGGTTTGCTGCTTATAGTAATAAATCTGAGGGTTTTAGGGCAGCAGTTTCTTTTGATAAATATTTGAAGATTGTGGGTAAATCTGTTGTTGAGGCTAAAAAAGAGAAAAAGAAGCCCTTTTTGCATCAAAAGGTGACCATTCCCTCATTTAATGGTCAAGATGGTCTTACAGCTAGGGCATGGCTTCAAAAATTGCAGACTTATTTTACCTTGGAGCCTATTTCTGAAGCTGATGCAGTTCAGATTGCTACACTCCACCTTGAGGGTAGTGCTTACTCATGGTGGCATCATGGGTTAGTAACCCAAGGGCATGGTGATATTGATACATTTGATGAATTTTGTACCAAGGTTTTGAATAGGTTTGAAAGGAGGAATGTGGAAGAGTATTTCAAGGAGCTTGCCACTTTGAAGCAAACTTCATCCATTCATGCCTATGTGGAGGAGTTTGAACAACTTTCAGTTCAGGTACAAAATATTTCACCCAAGAGGGTAATTTTTCTTTTTATGGATGGTTTGTTGGAACCCGTGAAGGGATTAGTTAAAGCTTTTGAACCAGCCACTCTTGAAGATGCCATTAAGAGAGCTTTAAGCTTAGAATCTGTTTTACCTCCTAGACAGAAATATTTTGCACATAATCCACCTGCTAGACCACCTTTTGCAGCCAAAAAAACAGTTTTTGGACAGCAGTATGGGCAGCAAGGAAACCTCACGCAGCAAGGTGGAAATGAGAGAAATTTTTATGGCAGGAATCCCACGCATGGAGAAGGTTTCAGATCTGGTTTTCAGCCACCTAATAAGCCCCCAAATGGCCCACGCTTGACACAAGAAGAGAAAGATGAGCTAAGGAAACAAAACAAGTGTTTCATTTGCAAGTCTCCTTGGCAAAGAGGTCATAAATGCAAAGAAGGAGGTATGAAAATCATTGAATTACATTCTGATTCTGATTCTGATAATCCTGATTTTTATGAGGCGGATGAGACACCCTTGGAAGAGGAAGCACAAAGGGAGTATGAGGAAGTTCCCTGAAGGTTCCCTAGCCACTTTAAGTGGGCTGAATCAGTTTCGCACTATTAAGGTACCAGGTAGATCTTTTGATGAAAAGGTTATTGTTTTAATAGATGGTGGTGCTACTTACAATTTTGTTGATGAGAAGTTTGCCACTAGAAAGAATCTTCCTACAACTATCATTCCTGGTTTTAGTGTTGCTATTGGCAATGGTGATCTTATCACATGCAACAAAGTGGTAAGAAACATAAAAATTAATTTTGGCAACATGGAAGTAGATGAGCAATTCTTTGTTTTTCCCTTAGGAGGTATTCCACATATGGTTTTGGGTGTGCAATGGTTGTATTCACTTGGTGATTATGTTACTAATTATCAGAAATTAGAACTGAAATTTGTGCTTGAAGGGAAAGATGTGGTGTTGCAAGGAATCAAGGAAAATGGGTCAAAAGATTCTTGCAAAATTTTGGAGGTTTCATACAAAAGAATGGAGAAGATGATAAGGCATAAGGACGTTGAGTGGGCAGCTGTAATTTTCAGTTCGGAAGGGAAAAAATCAGCCACCTATCATCCTCAAATTCAAGGTTTACTACAAAAACATCTTAAGGTATTTTCTGACCTACCTAAAGGTTTGCCACCTAGTAGAGGTTTTCAGCATGTTATTGAATTGGAAGCAAATAGTAAACCTGTCATAATTAAACCTTATAGGCATCCTAAGGTTTTCAAAGATGAGATTGAAAAGACCATTGCTGATTTACTTGAGAGTGGGCACATTATTTGCAAAGATGGGGTGAAGGTTGATCAAACTAAAGTTTCAGCTGTACAAAGATGGCCTATACCATCCAACCTAACGGAATTGAGGGGTTTTGTGGGTTTATGCAGTTACTACAAGAGGTTCATTAAGGGGTTTTCTTCTTTGGCTGCCCCCCTTACTGAATTAACTAAGAAAGGGGCCTTTTCATGGTCCAATGAGGCTCTTTTAGCTTTTCTAAAGCTGAAAGATGTAATGACTTCCACTCCTTTACTTGCTATTCCTGATTTTTCTGTTGCTTTTACTATTGCTTGTGATGCTTCGGGTGTTGGAGTTGGAGCTGTACTTATGCAACAAGGACGCCCCATTGCTTATGAGAGTAGAAAGCTCTCAAATGTGGAGAAAACTTTCAGCATCTATGATAAAGAGATGCTAGCTATCATGCATGCCTTGACCAAATTCAAGCAATACTTAGTGTGTGGCAAGTTTGTGGTCAAAACTGATCATAACAGCTTTGAAATACTTCTTGGGGCAAGTTGAACTGAATGAAAGACAGCAGAAATGGGTAACAAAGTTGCAATCATATGATTTTGAAATTGAGTTTGTAAAGGGTAAGAAGAATTCAGCTGCTGATGCACTTTCTAGGCACCCTACTTTTCATTCTCTTTCCATTATTTCTGCTGATTGGAAGGTGAAAATTATGGCTGAATATGCAAAGAATGATTTTTGTTCTAAACTAATAAATGGGCAAGTTGAAGATGACAGGTTCAGCCATAAAGAAGGACTGATTTTTTGCAAGGGAAGAGTGTTTTTAGTACCTGAATCAAAGCTGAAACAAGCTTTAATTACAGCCATGCATGATGCTCCACTTGTAGGCCATCCAGGTTTCTACAAGACTTACAAACAGGTTAGAGAAAGATTCTATTGGAAGGGTTTGAAAAGGGATGTCTTCTTGCATGTTCAAGGAATGTGTTATTTGCCAAGAAAACAAGGGAGAACATGAATTTGCAGCTGGTTTACTTCAGCCACTTCCTATTCCCAATCAGAAATGGGAAAGTATCTCCATGGACTTCATTACCGGTTTGCACAAGGTATACATGAAGGATTGCATATTTGTTGTTGTTGATAGATTGACAAAATTTGCTCATTTCTATGCCATTTCAACAACTTGTACAGCCATACAAGTTGCTGATTTGTTTTTTAAAGAAGTTTTCAGATTGCATGGTTTGCCTAAATCCATTGTGAGTGATAGGGACAGCAGATTTTTGAGCATGTTTTGGCAAGAATTGTTTAAGCTATGTGGTACTAAATTGACTCCTAGTACTAGCTACCATCCCCAAACCGATGGGCAAACTGAAATTATTAACAAATGGCTTGAAGGATATTTGAGAAATTATGTTTCAGGTCAACAAAAGGCATGGGTTAAATGGCTGCACCTTGGTGAATATTGCTACAATTCTACTTATCATATGTCCATAAAAATGTCTCCATTCAAGGCACTTTATGGTTATGATGCCCCACACTTTTCAGATCTGATTTTTGGTGATTCAAGGGTCCAAAAAGCTAGAGACTTTGCAGCAGAAAATCAAGATATTCTTAATGCTTTGAAGGACAATATTCTTACGGCACAAAATCAGCAGAAGAAGTATGCAGATCAGCAGCGTAGTGAGCGCTCATTTGAGGTGGGAGACTTGGTTTATGTTAGGTTGCAGCCCTACAAACAGTCTACATTGAAAAGAAGTGGAGCAGAAAAACTCAAACCCAAATTTTATGGACCTTACAAGGTGTTGAGTAAGGTTGGACAGATTGCATATGCTTTGGAACTTCCAAGTGGAAGTAAAATACATAATGTCTTCCATGTTTCTTGTTTGAAGAAGGCCTTGGGCCAACATATTCAGCCATCTTCAGATTTGCCACCCCTTGATGATGAAGGAAAGCTCATTCTTGAACCTGAATTGATCCTTGAGACAAGGGAGAGAAAGCTTAGGAGTAGGACTGTCAAAGAATATCTTGTGAAGTGGAAGGACTTGCCTATGGAGGATGCTACTTGGGAAGGTGCAGAAATTTTAGATGCTCCAGCTTTGACTTTGCTTGAGGACAAGCAATTTGAGGAGGGTGGACTTGTAATGTCCCAAAAATAAATATTTTTGTAAATGTCTCCTACACTTAATTATAAAAGTGAAAAAGGGGTTCATGTGACTAGGAGACATAACTTAAGTTGTGTTTATTTATGTTTTATGTTTTTATGTTGTAATAAGGCACTTTAAGTGATTTTAGGGTTGGGAGATGTCAACTCCAAATTAGAACCTCACCCTATATAAGGGAGTGAGACGTCCCATTTTGGGCATGTTATGTTGATATCATAATTGAATATTGAAACCCTAGAGGTTCCATGAGTTGAGATTGCAGGTCTTGCTCATTCCCATAGTGCATTGGAGGTGCATGGTTGGGGTCTTGGCAATATCATTGCAGGTGTTATTGCCCTAAAATATCAAAAATACAAAAAAGAGGCATCCGTGAGGAGTTCGTGGCATTTTTGGGAGCATTTGTGTCATGTGTTTCAGATCTGTTGGCAGCCCCAAACCCTACGCTTGTATTTGGGGTCATTTTTGAGGAGTTTTTGCATCCGTTCAGCCTTGGGGAGCTGTTGTATTGGTTTGGAAATATTTAATATATGATACTGGCTGATTTCTCCTCATACTTGTGTTATTTTATGAGCAATTTCTGAGTTATTTCCTTGCTGTACTTAATTTCTGCATTTTCGTAGTAAGGGTTTGTTGTTTCTTAAAAAGGGACATTACAAAAATCTCTTGATGCCCTTGGTCAGAAATTCTCCAACAATCGAGAGCGAACCTCTTTTACCTGGTCTTTTATGAAAACTTCCAATTGTACCTCTTTCTGTGAACTGCTCCTGTAATTCTTGAACTTGGGTGTCTAGCTTCTTTATCCTATCCTCCGCTTCTTGATGTGCTTTGAAATGGCGCTCTGACGCGCTCTTGTGCTCGCTAACTTCCTGCTCCAAGACGGCCACGCGCTGCCGTAGCTGCTATGATTCGTTCTGTGTCTTCTAGTTGAGCCTTGGCTCGTGCCAAAGCTTCTTCCAACTTCATATTTTCATTCTCTGCCGCGAAGCAGCGCTCCTTGATATGTTCCCATGCAGGTAGATAGAGCCCATATTAACCTGGATAGTCCCCATCTCTCCCGCCACATCGACTGTCTTCAGGTCCTTGATTATACGTTGATAGGAGTAGTCAGAGGGCGTCATTTCCTACAAAGGCTTCTGGACCTTTGACACCTTTATTTTATGAAGCTCCATCTTCTGCCGGTTAAAAACGACATACTTTTCAACTCCAGTCGAGGCTTGCGCGCTCTTCTTTCTGATTTCCTTGAGCCATCTAGACGAGCTTTGTTGCAGCTTGTGCAGGCTTTCTGCTATTGGGTGCTCTTCTAGCACCTCTAGCTCTGTCTCCAAAGGCTCCAGTTCCCCAAAGATAGGCGAGAAAAGAAACAAGGCTCGTTGAGGGAGGGCTTCGGTAGATAAGTCAGGGATAGTGGAGATAGGGGTTTCGGTGACTTTTGGGGGTTTAGGGGTTTGGATAGCCGTGGGTGGGCTGCTAGGGTTTTGAAGCGAAACCCAGCCCAGAGCTTCTGCGATAGATGGAGGATTGGGTGGCATTGATGGGCTTTGCTCAACGACGCCTGGTTTGAGTGACGTAGAGGCTTCAAACGCGTTGGTAACTGAGGCGTAGGAACCGAAGGCTTGGTGGACAAATTGGGAAGAAGCGGGGAGTTGGATTTCTTCTACTAATGAACGGGAGACTGCAACGGCAATAGCTGACATCGGTTCATTGCCTAAAGGCAGGGCGGACACTAGGGTTTCAACACCCGAAGATACTGTAGTCAGAAGTTCAGAAGAAGGGGGAGAGGAGAGAGAGCGCCTACCTGCGTGCTCCATTGTGAGAGTTGTCGTGGTAAAGTGCTGCGTAATAGGGTTTTGGCTAGTTCTCCCTTCCTCTTCGCCCGGTGTATTCGCCTCCACATCGACAATTTCTACTTCCTTCTACAGTGTAGTGGAGGGTGCAGCTGTGCTTTTGTTTGCGGTAACAGGAACCTTGGGAGGATTTTCGCCGGACGAATGGGCTGGTACGGTCCAAGGCTTCTTGGCCTTCGGGGGCGACGTCTGCGCTGTGCTAGCCGGCCTCTTCTTCGGCTTATCCTGCTCCTTAGTGGGTGGCTGCGTGCTTTTCTTAGCAATACGGCTTGATTCTGCGCCTTGCTCAATCGGTTGCTCTTGTTGCTCAGATAGGTCCTCTACTCTCCCGGGGCTTTGAGTGCTCCAAGGCACAATGTTCGCGAAGAGGATTGGCTGGTAAGTGTCGTAGTTCTCATCATAGATTTTGGAGAATTGGGTGTCGATCACGAGGGGCCCATTGGATGTTTCTTTTCTATGGTGGACCCTCATGATCCACTAGTTAGCAATTTTTTCTTTAGACCAACCCTTCAATTTACTCTCCATCTTCTTGAAGAAATCAAGACTAGGGTCATGCGTCGGGTTCTGCGACTGGTTGTACTCTGCCTCCATAGGGTAGAAATCGTGCCATGGCGGGAGCGACTGCATCCTTTCTATGTGCCACTCGAGATTGCGCCCTGATGGGTTATTGCGCTGTTTTTTGATCTTTGGGCGAGGGCAACAATGGAAGGTTTTTGCCCTGATGAATTTTCTGAAAGAGTCCAGGGGGTCATACCTCCGTCGTTGGGGGAGTTCTATCAAGCCAAAGCCCTTCAGAGTTTCTGCGAGAAATTAGTTTTGCCTCGTGACAAAGACTTCAATGTCGCCCCATTTGAAAGGGAAGTCGTAGGTGTGCGGCCATCTCCTCCCATGGCCATAGGTGTCATCCGTGAAATCGCTCTGCCGAGCAACCTCTAGAGCAAACAAATACTCGGTGGTGTAATAAGGCAGCAGAAAGGGGTTGCCAGTGAACCCAAATATTCTGATCACTAGACCCTGCGTAAGTTGGAAAACATCGCCCAACTTGCCTTGCACCACACTATCTCTCATTGCCCTGGGAACTCGGTGACAAGTGCCGTAGATAAGTTCCAGGGCAGGGCCAAGGAACGCTTGATTGAAAATGTAGGACTCTTTCTTTAACAGAACCTGAGTCCACTGATATACTGGCAACCTTTTTCCCTCCTTGTTGGTGCGATTGGTGGCGATGAAGATGAACTTGTTGCACACGTGATAAAAGAACAGCCAGGACAGGAAGAAGCAGGACCTAAATGACAAATCCTTCCCCTTCTTCAGGTCAGTTAACCGGGTATGCAGAATGCGAGACACCCAGTTTGCCTAGTCAAAGAACACGGTTCAGGTCAGTTAACCGGGTATGCAGAATGCGAGACACCCAGTTTGCCCTGTCAAAGAACACGAGCTTTGTCTTTGGCCCCATGGCGTCGGGAGTGTAGAATTCCCCGTGCGAAATGCATTTTGTGAGGGCTACTTGCTATGGGTACACCGTCGCATCAGTGGAGAGCCCAACCACCCATGCTAGCATTGAGTAGATGTCTGGGTATTTGAAATGCCTCAGAGACATGGGCATTTCCGACCATTGCTCAGGCGCTAGCTTCCTTCTCAGCTAGGACTCCATGAATAGCCGCATCTGTGGAGTAGACTGGAACCTGCTATTCTGCTCGTTAGTGTTGATCGTTCGTATGATGTAATCTGTGGGCCAGATCTGCTCAGGAGCAAAGGCGTCCTGGACGCAGTCGGGGAAGATTGAAAACAACTTATTTCCTTTGGCATCCTGAACTTGTCTGGTCTGTGGGTTATAGAACCTAGCGATAACACACACCAGTTTTGGGCAATTATGCACAGGAGTGCACAAAAACCAATACAAGTGGAAGTAGTATGCCACAATCCTTTTACTCTCGGAGGAAACCTTTGCCAACATCTCGTCAATAGTCTGACGCAACTGTTCGACACTCTTGTTGGTGAGGACACTGTCCCTCATATTTTCCATTCTGTCCACGGGCGGAGGGATTTCAGCTAGCGCTTCCTCCTCCTTCTGCTCCTTTGTGCTCTCTGGTTTCTTCGAACCTCCCTCCTTGCTCTTCTTCTTCTTGTCGGCACCTTTCTTGCCCATGATGAACAATGGAATCGTACAGGCGCAAGAACTGAAACGCTCGGCACCAGTGCAGCACAACAAGTTTTACTTTCGCACAGGGCTTCGGCTCAGCACAAAGCACTTCGCAGAAGAATAAGTAATTCTCTACTCTAGAGCAATGGTCTTCTTATGGGTGTGGGCTTAAACCACCATATTAATGGCGCACGCAAGGAGTAAATGCTCGACAGGGGGGTGGGTGAACACCAGCGCTCCCTCATTGGTGACCGCATGCTTCTCTCGAGGTTGTAAGCCTTCGTGGGCTGCAATCTTCCTTGGAAATCTCACTTCATCGCTTTTCGTCCTCCAAGGAGTTGTCTTTTATTCTAACGACCTAGTTTGGGATGCGCACTGTCACTTCCACTTAGAAACAAGTGCCTTGGGCTTTAAAGAAGCATTGCCTTTCTTTGCGTGCTCCAATGCTTGCTTTGTTTAATGGCTTGTAGGGGAGGGTTTTCGCCCAAACCTCGAGCGAAACCTCTTTTCGATCACCAAGGCGTCCAAAATGGACCTTCGCGCTAAAAGCTTATGCCTTAGTTTCTTTCCCAAAACGTGTTGTACTTGGTAGCCCTCGATCTTGCCCTTCACTCCTAGGACGGGCGAATGTTATCTTCGCTTCGAAATCCGGCCGAAACCTGCCCTCGCTCTAGAAACGGGCGAAAAGCCAATCGCCTTCGAAAACGGACAGCATCTCCTTTCGCCCCTGAGACGAGCAAAACTCATCTTCAGGGCGATGCCTTAGCGAAACTCCTCTTCGGCCGAGGTTGAAGCGAAGCTTAGCTTTTTGATGCCTGAAAGATAGGCCCCCTTGCCGAAGGCGAAGGGGGTCCCTTTTCTTGTTCTGGGGGTTTCGCCGCTGAGAAGAGCGAAACCCAGCTTTGCTCCCAAGAATGAGGGAAACCTCCTCTTCTGATTAAAACTCTGCAAAAAAGAACGTGCTCTTCCGGAGGCAAAAATGTAAGGATTTTCCCAACGCCCTGGCCTGAGACGAGAGAAAGAGGAGCGAAAGGTAGAAAAAAAAAAATGCTCCATTATGGAGCGCAATCACTAGCTAAAAACAGAAACGTATATACATACGAATAACAACGAAAAGAACTTATGTACACAGCTTTGGAAATTCTGATGCTCCTTACTGGTGATAGACCTTCAGATAAAGGTCGTTGACAGGTATGGGCAGAGTACGGCCCTCCATGTCCTGCAGAATGAAAGAGTTCACCTGATTGACACGGGAAATCTGAAATGGGCCTTCCCAGAAGGTATCAAATTTATCATGGTTTCCCGGTTTTGCTTTCCATGCGTCCCACTTCAGCACCAAGTCCCCAACCTGGAAGGCACGGGCGGTGGCCCTTTTTTTGAACTAGTTTCTGGTAGTCTCAGTATGCTTCATGAAAGCTTCATAAGCTTTCTCCTTTTCTTCCTCTAGCTGTAGCAACTGGGCCAGTCTGGCGTCCATGGGATCAAGGTCCTCACTTTCGTCGTCCAGCATCCAGAGTGCAGGCATTTCGATATGTGTAGGCAAAACTGCCTCTTTCCCGTATACCAACGAATACGGCGTCGCTTTAATAGACTTCTTAATGGAGGTGCAATCAGCCCAAAGTGCTTGGTCCAAGAGCAAATGCCATGTTCGTTTGTTGCTCTCCAGGGTCCTCTTCAAGATTTTTAGCAAATTTTTGTTTGTAGACTCTGCTAAGCCATTACCTTGCGGGTAGTAGTCAGAAGAGGCTTTTAGGTAGATTCCATACTTGCTGGCAAACTCGCTGATTTTGGCACCTATGAAAGAAGGGCCATTATCTGTCGTAATTGCGTCTGGAATCCCGAAGCGGGTGATCAACTTCTCCAAGAAGGTAATAACTACTTCCTGGTCGACATGCTTAATTGGCACTGCCTCAACCCACCGGGTGAAGTAGTCCGTGGTAGTCAGTATATATTTGTGCATTGCCGAAGAGTTTGGTGATATTACCCCAATGAAGTCTAAGCTCCATTGTTGAAAAGGTGCTTCGACTTGAATTGGGTGCAGGGGCAAAGGGGCATTTATGTTCTGGTCGACATATCTCTGGCATTTGTCGCACCTCCGACTGACTGAGAAAGCATCAGCAAAAATGGTGGGCCAATAATAGCCCGCTTTGATTATTTTCAAGGCCATAGGCCTTCCTGCAAAGTGACCTCCTGACATTCCAGAATGGAATTTGTTGAGGATCTTTTCTTTTTTTGTTCCCTTGACACATCTTAGGAGAACTTCGTCAATATTTCTTAAAAACAACCCATCTGGGCGCAATACATACCTGCAAACTTTGAGCCTGAACCTTCTCCTCTATGATGCATCGAGGTGGGATGGGCATATTCCGGTGTTAAAATACTGGATCAGGTCTCCCACCTAGTCACTATCGTCTGCAGATTGGTTGGCGAAGTTGCCTTCCAGCACTGGGTCCTCCCACTGGCAGGCTGTTACTTCTGAGGCAGCAATCCTCGCGAGCTCCTGGCATAATGCCCGACTGCGGATTAGCTTGGTGGGTCGGATTTCAATGTCGAACTCCTGGATTTTAGTAACCCAGCCAGCCCTCTTGTTGCCCATTTCTCCCTGAATGATAAAATTCCTTATGTTTGGATGCACAACATACACTGTTGTCTTGCTTTGGGAGACAAAGTGTCAGAATTTTTTCAGGGATCTCATGACCGCATGTACTTGTCTTTCGATAAAGTTGTACCGTTCTTCATGCGACTGGATTACCTGGCTCAGGAACGCTATTGGGCGCTTGTCGGCGTCTTCTCCCTTTTGTGTGAGGACTGCCGCGTAGCTTTCAGGTTCTCCAACTACGTAAATAATAAAGTCCTTAGAGTAGTCAGGGTTTACCAGCACAGGGGCTTGGGCGATTCGGGCCTTTATCTCTTCAAACGCCTTCTTCCTCTTGTCTGTCCATCTAAACTCAGCGTCTTTTTTCAGGAATTCGGTCATCGGCTTGACAACCTAGGCGAAATCGGGTACGAACTTCCTCACGAAGTTGATCTGGCCGAAGAAAGACTGCAGGCCCTTCTTGTTTGTCGGTAGCGGGAGCTTGAAGAGGGCCTCCGCTCTGTCAGGGTCAACAACGAGCCCCTTTTCTGAGATGATGTGGCCTAGGAGTTTTCCCTCTTTTACTGCGAAGACAAACTTCTTCGGGTTTATGGACATACCGAATTCCCGGCATCTCTCAAACACTTGTCGCAGGTGTGAGGCATGCTCCTCTCTTTTGTGTGAAAACACGGTCATGTCGTCCAAATAGATGACAATGATCCGATTTAGCAGTTCGTCGAACGCCAGGTCCATGGCTCTCTGGAAGGTGGCCCCTGCGTTCAAGAGACTAAAGGGCATGCGCTGATAAGCGAACGTCCCCCATTTGGTGGTGAACGTTGTCTTATGTTGGTCTTCGTATTTTACCCAAATCTGGTTGTACCCAGAGAAACCGTCTAGGAGGGAGAAGCGTTGTGCCCCTGCCACCACATGGAGAATCTGGTCGATCTGGGGGAGCGGGTAGTGGTCTTTTAGCGAGGCTTGGTTCAGATTTTGGAAATCAACACACAAGTGGATACCGGAAAGGAACCAAATTGGCGACTCAAGATGAATGCTTGATTGGGTAGATGATTTTCGCTTCGAGCATCTTCAGGAGCTCTGCCCTCATCAAAACTTCCGCTTCCGCCTGCAAGGTTTGACACCTTCCTACAGTTCAATGGTATGCTGTATGACTTCCCTGTCATATCCTTTCAGATCTTGATATGACCAGGCGACAATGTCTGGATATTCTTTGCAGAGGGCCCGAATCTGTTCCAGTTCTTCAGGGATGCAGTCTGCTCCAATTTTGATGACCTTTCCAGGTTCTAGCTCGAGCTCTCTGTATTCTTTCTCGTCCACTTTGATTTGGTGAGCGATTGCTCAGTCATTCTGATCAAACAGACTCTCTAGGGTAATCAGCCCTTTTGGGAGATGGTTATTTTTTAACTGTATCAACCCCTCATATTCCTCGTCATCAGGGTCTCTACCTTCAATTGTGCTTGCTTCATGGATCAAAAAGTTAATGATCTGCTTGTCACTGTCAAACACCTGCTAGTGGGTGTCTTTATCAGGTAAAGAAGGCCTGTAAATGGTTCTTACCGCCTTCGGCTTTTGCATCATGTTATCAGTCAAGGAGTATCTAGCTCCAATAGACGCTAAGACATCTACGTGTTTATTTCTTTCCCGTGAGACAGTCTGGACATTCAGTGCCTCGAAGGACTCCAACAGGTCCCATACCCTATTGCAGTACGCTTTGAGATAGTGCTGCTTTGTGACGCACTTACTGGTGACCTGTTTGCATATTGACTCTGAATCTCCGAAGATCTGCAGCTGCTTGATCCCCAGATTCTCAGCCTTCTTCAAACCCAAGCACAAAGCTTCATACTCCGCCGCATTGTTGGTACAGCTCCAGGCGACTCTGTAGTAGTAGTCTTTTTGTTCTCCAGAGGGAGAGATCAAGACAACCCCAACGCCGATGCCGTTCTTGCATCGGGCGCCATCAAAGAAGAGTTTCCATAATTCATTGGGGACGGGGTCCTCATCTTTCCGCACCTTCTCCTTTGCTTTCTCGGGCCTGGTGATGGAGTAACACCCTATCTCTATGGCGTTAAAGTCCGTGAGGGAGAATAAATCCTCTGTTCGGAGTTCCTCCAGGGATTCTTCCATCAAGTCTACCTCCTTCAGCTCTTCTGTCATCAGATGGACTGATTCTTGCTGCTGCTCATCTTCGGCTATCTTCTCAATGTGGAAGCTGGAAGGTTTCTCATTGTAGATCTTTATCTTCCTCCCTCTGAACGGAATCTCCAGGTGTGAGTAGTCCAGAGAGAGATAACCTCCTAGTTTAGCAGTGAACTCTCTTGAGAGACACATGCTGAAATATGGCTCCAAATCGACAACCACAACCTCCTGGATTACAACAATCTGAGGCATCTTGTGCAACTGGATTGGGATATCCTTGATGACTCCCACTGTCTTTACGGGAGTCCCGTCAAGTTGAAGAACACCTGGACTGCTCCGTGTATATTCCATGCCCATGACCTCACATACTGCTTTGGGCATGATAGTGGTTGCCACACCAGAATCGATTATATAGTTGTGCACGACCCATCCCTCCATTCGAAGCGACAGGTAGAAGGGAGGCAGCCTGTTTTTGCCTGTGGCTGAGGTGGTCAGACTTTGAGTTAGCATAGTCTGGGTTAGCTTCTCTCCCTTTGTATATTTCAGTGATTCTTGCAACAAGTCAACTTGTTCGGGGAGTTGTAGGGCGTCGTAGAGACTCATCTTAGCAGGAGCTTTCTTCAGCTCTTCGACTATGTTATATGTCGAGGTAGCGGGCCCTTCTGGGTCTCTCGCAGCTTTATACATGGTGCGGTACTGCTGCGTGGCTTCGACTCTCTACCACTTGGTCAGCGATGGGTACTTGAGCTTTTCTCTGGCTTGCTCTTTAGTTTCGCCTTGAGGCTGTGGTACTGGCGCTTTTGTCGGTAAGGTTCTCTCTTTCACCGACGGGGGCAAGGGTTCTTTGTTAGGAGCTTTCGTTGGTGGTTGCTCCTTCTCACGGCGGGCATACACCTTCAAGGGTTCCATCTGAGCTACATCCACCTCAATGGGTTTCTTCCCAGTCCTAGTAAGGACTGAGATCTGGTTGTCAGCAGAGATCATGAGGTTACGATCCGCCTCTATGATCATATTAACTTGCTCATTGGGGCGTTGCCTGCCAACGTTTGGACGTAGTTCAGGTGGACCATGCAAGTGTCCTCTCCATGCGGGTTGTTGCAAGTGGAGCACCAGTACACTTGGTCTGATGTGCTTGCCTCTTCATAGTTTAAAACAACTGCATTCCTCCCGGGGGGCCTGGTAGGTGGGGTTGCTTGGTCTTTTGTGATCGCTGGAGGATGAAATCTCCTTGGCTAGAACTAGCGTTCGGCCTGCTTCCTCTTGATGACAGTGATTTCATTTGACATCGTCCTCATGGTAGAATTGATAGACTGCACCTCTTGCAAAATCTTTGTTTGAGGGTCAACACTCGTAGGTGCTAGTAATGGTAATGGCGCCATGGGTGGGGGCATTGTCGGATATCGCGGAGGTGGAGGAAGCTGTGGGGGTGGGAAATTGCGGAAAAGTCGACGCAGGTCTTGGATTCCATTATGGAATTGGGTACACAGAAGGTGCAGGTGGGGATTGAGCGGCCGCGTTGGGGTACTGATGCTGAGGCAAATCGGGAAAGATTGGCATTGTCGGCTTTGGCGGGAGTTTGCCGATGGCAACTAAATCAGCCTTTGCCTTCTGCGCCTGCGTACACAAATCCGGAATAGTATTGACATTAGAATACCGGATGTTCATGCTGATGTCCGAGTGGAACACTTTGAGGAAATAAAACGTTGCTTGCTTAGAGGTCGGCCGAAGGCCGTTGGGGACCCTTTGCCAGGTCCGAGCGAATCGGATGTTGAAATCGGCAACTTCCTCCTGCGGGTGTCTTTGGATGGTTGTGAACTGGTGCAACAAGGAGAAAGGGTCTGCCGATTCATTGAATCCCTTTATCAACCGTTTTGCTAGTTGATCCCAGGAGGTGATGGTACCGACAGGCAACGATCGGTACCAGTAAAGGAGTTTTCCTCTGAGGGACAAGACTAGCAATCTCACCATAATATTTTCCTCCGTGATAGCATGGATGGTAGCCAAAGTAGCGACGTCTTGGACATGCTCGTACGTCGTTTTCCCGGTATCGTCATATGTGGGAATGGCTTTTAGCACTGCAGCCGGGATCTGATCCTGCGCTGCCAAATTAAAAGGTCCCGAGTGGTTTCGGCGGAGCTTGCTGTGCCATAACGGCGACGACAACGGCTGGTTTGGTTGACCAGAACAGTCGAAACGCCTAGAGCACCTGGAGCAGGTGGAACCAAAATATTCTGGTGATCCGAAGAATTTGGAGGATTCGGGGCCAGCTAGTTCTTTGTTGGTTACGAATCTGCCACTAGGATAGGATTTAGTGTAATGCGCCCTAGATTCGCCCAGCAGATTGAAAGGCCGGAAGGAAGGAATGCCTTCCGGGCCAATCTCCGGAGGAGGCCGGCTTCCTTTGGATTCTCAACTTTGGGGGGTAGCTTAGAGTGCAGGAAAGAGATTAGCAAATACGAAAAGAGACATAAATGGCTTGTTTCGGGTGGGGAAGATAAGCAACACAGTGACGAACCAATCACCACTACTAACAACAATTAAAACACTAAGTAAAGCAGAAATTAATGGCGCATTCTATCTTATGTATCCTTTAATTCAGTGTTCCAGATTTACTTAATTGCCAATATTGATATCCAGATTCAGAATAGCAATAATCAGAAATATAAGTAACGTAGAGCAGAAACACTTAGTCAAGGCAGCATACAAGACAAAAACAACCAATAGAGCCAAGTATACTTTGTATTTTGAGAGCAAACGCATAGTTACAGAAGTCTCTTAGCAAGATATCCCCCTTCCACCCTTTTACAATGAAATGGAACTGCTATATATAGTGCAAAATCCCCCCGATTACATTATGGTCCCAGTATCCCAAATCGACAAAAGACACAAAGCTGACAAAAGCAGCAAAGCGGGTGATGCTTGACCTCTGCGAGATAAGAAAGTGATGGCAGTGAGGTCCACTTGCAAACGTGTCAGCTCCGCAACGATCCGGCGGTTGAGAAGCTAAGTGGCTTGAATGAGAGTAGATAGAATAAGACCTGTCAGTCCATACCCATCCAAATAGCACTTGAGCAGCCCAACTTCTGTCACATCTTGACTCGGATCACGAGACGGGACACCTGTCATCATCTGGAGTTCACTGATGGAGAATAAGGGGGGGGAAGACACTTAGCTGCTCACGAATTATGATTCTGCCAGGCAGCGCACAAGAAAGGAGTGCAGTTGAGCGGGATGTCTTGAAAACAGCGCAGTCGGACGAACTCTGCCTTAGCCAATTTTATCTTTCCTTGTCTTCCCGCCCGAGGGCGCACAAAAGGGGGTGCGCCGTCGGACGGCGCGGCGCACTTGGGCGGATTCCGTGCCTTAGCCAATTTTAGACATTGCTCTCCTTATGTCCGCTCGGTGGCGCATAACTTGGTCCAAGCCGCCCGCAAGTCGGGCGGCTTCAACACTTAGATCTTTTACGCGCTCCTTTCATCAATTGCCCCCCTCCCGGCACCGCCCGACTTCCCGCGAAGTCGAGTGGTGCCAACACTTAGAAAATTTCTGGGCCCTTATCCGCTAATGCTGCCCGAGTGCGCTATAGAACATGTGCGTCGTCCGACTACGCAGCGCGCTCGGACGGATCACACTTAGACAAATTTTCGGACGGGCCCATGCTTGCCAGCCCAGGTGCGCAAAGTGGAGCATGCGCAGCCACTGCTGTAGCGCGATCGGGCGGAAACAAACACTTAACAATTTTTTGGGCTCTCTTTTGCCCACTTAACAGGAATGAAGATAAACATGAAACAGAAGATGAAAGAGGTGACATTTGATAAGTGGGGAGCAGAAAGGGAGAGAAGAGGAACAGGAAAGAAGAGAGAAGAGAGGGAAAGCAGCAACCTTACAATCTTCCAAAATTAGCACCCCGTGCAAAATGTGGCAACATTCCTGGCGGCTCGCGGGGTGTCGAGCTCGCCTCGGCGCAATCGAACTTTGGCCTTTATCCCTTGGGCACAGAGTCATTCCCTGACCCTGCACCCGTTTGCTGCTGCTGCTGCTGTTGCTGCACTTGCTGCTGCTGAGCTCCCGGCTTGGGAAGCTGTTCTTCTTCTTCATCATCACTTTCAGCCGAATCTCCTTCAGAGTCCTCCTCTTCCTCTTCCTGCTGTGAGCCTGATGGCTCAACTCCCTCCTGTTCTTCCCGCCTGGCAGGTTCAACCTGCTCGCGGATATGCCTGTAAACGGTCTTTGCTTTGGCCCAGGTTGCGTCTTGGAAGGGCTCTAGGTCGCTGATATCCTTCAGCGCTTTTCGAAATGCCGCAACCATGTGCTCATCAATAGTGCCGCACCTTGCTTCAATTTCCTGAAAACCGGCACTAATCTTGCTGAGCTTAGACATCAACTGGGTCAACTGTTCCTCTTGGATAGGCTCGGGCCAGCCATCAATCTCTGAGATATTCGCTTCATATGCCCGCCAATCCTCCTTTATCTGCTCCAGCGGTAAGATTCTTTCATCTTTCAGGAAGCTCGGGGCTCCCAACTCGGAAAGGGAATGGAATGGGGCCAGGCAGACGCTCTTTTCATGCAACAATGCGTCCAACCTTCTCCTGGCTACCCTAACCTTTTCTGATGTTTCAAAATAATCTTGCAAGGTGATCCTTGTATCCGCCCAGTCTAGGGCAATACGTGTCATGGGTGCAAATTGGAAGCCGGTCTGCTCGTATTCTTCCAGTTTTAACGCCAAGTCCAGCCATTGCCGCGCTTGACGTTCGGCTTCCTCTACCACAGGCTTTCCCTGGGCAGAAATTTCAAGAATTGCGGAGACAAAGCTTAAGACGGGGACAGCTCCGGCGATACTAGCCCTGCAACTCTTCAGAAGACGGGCCCTCATCTCCTTCACCTTGTCTTTGGAGAATGCAGCGGCCTGAGATGACTTCTCCTCTAGCAGCCCCTTAATTTGCTGCAGTTCATCCTGCAGCTGGGCAACACGGGCTAGGGCTGCTTTCTTCTCCTCTGATAACTGGTAGGCTGCTGCCTTTTGGGCCGCTGTCTCCTGTTGAGAAGCTGCAAGCTGGTCCTTTAATTTTTTTACTTCTTCTTGTGCGGACTCCAGCTGCACTTTCGTTCTAGCCAAGTCATCCTCCAGATTTCTCTTCTCAACCTGAACTTGGAAGAGCTTCTCTTTGTTTTCAAGCCGCTTGACCAGGAGCTTATCAGTTTTTCGCCGAATCCCGCCTATCTCATATTCTTCACTGATATCATCAAAACTTGTCTCCTTAACCTCGTGCCTGTAATCCTCCTTGGTCATCTCCTGCAAAGGCTTCTTGACCTTAGGTATTTTCTTTTCTGAACGGACGACTCTTCTGTCCAGGTCAAAAACTGCCCGTTTTTCCGGCATTGCGATCTCCTCGCCTCTTCTCTTCTTTACGCTCTGCAGAAATGTAGCAGAGCTGCCAACGGCCCTAACAGCTAAGGGCTGATCTTCAGAAACTTGCAACTCCGTGCCAATCAGGTCTAACTCCCCCAAGAGGGAGTGCGCAGAGGGCAGATCTTTCTGCGGCATTTCTTCTGCAAACAGGGAGTCAGGAGGTGGACCGTTAAATGTGACCGCCCTCGAGGACGATCGAGACTTAGGGGAAGCGGGGGTTTGCTGGAGAGGGGAAGATGGGGAATGGGGGTCCGGAGCGGCGACAAGCGAGCGGCGTGGGGACTGACGAGCCTCTTCGGCGCTAGAGGAATAGGATAAACCTAGGGTTTGGCCCTGGGTATGAAATGGATCAGGCCTTTGCGCGAAATGACCGAAGGTCAGCGGGGGATTCTGGGGCTGAGTGAACGGAGAGGGCGACGAAGTGGCCAGGATTTGCTCAGACGTAGGAGAAGAGGAAGTGGCAGAAGGGGTTTTTAGGGCCTGCTGCCCGAGGGAAGGAGACGCACCTGCGGGTTGCGGCCGAACTGGTGTCTGGAGAACGCTTTCAACCCAGGTCTCCGCTTCTTTCTGCGGGCTGTCGTCTATAGAAATAATATTTGCTGCAGCAGCGCTGACCTGTGCAACTTCTTCCGCTTGCCGCTTGGCCTCCTTCTGGCGCTTCTCCTTTTTGTGCTTCTCGGACTTTCTTTTCCTTTTCTCCTTTTTCTCAGCAACTTGTTCTAGGGGAGCGGGGGCAGATGACTGCTTAGGGGCCTGTACGCTTTCGGTGGCCTCACTCTGATGCTCAGTGGGGGCCACGCTTTCTGCCTCTGCCCCACCTGTTGGTCTTTCAGGCACGTTTTCCACCTGAGGAGACTTTTCTGCCGCTGCTAATGACATTGGGCCTTCTTCCTCGCCTTTTGAAGCTTGACCGCTAGGAGCTCTTCGTACAACTAAATGTTGGGGCGGAGGCTTCCTTTTATACCTTTTTTGCCTTCCTCGGGGGACGACATTTCGAAATTCGAACGGCTGCCATTTGCCGAAATAGCGGTCATATAGGACGGAAAAGTCGTTATCAACCGACAGATTCTTCTTTTCAGATTTTTCGTGCCGCGTGCGACACCTCATCTTCCAACACTCCAGGATTTTGTTGTCCGTCCAGCCCAGCTGTTTTCCTTTTGCCACTAGCCTCCTGAATCCCGGTGTATCCAGTTTGTGGTCCGGATTTTGCTCAGGATCGTATTCTGCCTCAACGCAGTAGAAATCCTGCCACGGCGGCCAAGTTTGCATCCGCTCTATGTGCCATTCCAAATCCACCTCGACCTTGTTGTTCCTTTCTTCCATTATCTGCTCTCGCGGGCAGCAATGGACAAATTTTCTTATCTCCCCGTCTGGATCATACTTCCAGCGTTGTGGCAGCTGCACCAGGCCCATGTTGAGGAGGGCTTGCTCCAAGTAGATGTGCTGCCCTACTTCGCTAATTGTGATGTCTCCCCAGTCAAATGGATACGTAAAAATAGGGCTTTTCTTTTTTCCCTGGCCGTACTCTTCCTCGACGCTGTCCATTTGTCGCGCTGCCTCCATGCTGAACTGGTATTCTGTGCAGAGGTATGGCAGCAAAAAGGGCTTACCCTTGAATCCGTAAACCCTGATAACATTGCCCTGAGTTAACCGGAAAGTGTCGCCAATTTTATTCCGCCGCAGATGATTAGTCAGGTGTATAGGAGGGCGAGTTGCTGGGCCATTAATGAGAGCCAGAGCCAGGCCCTGAAATCTAAGGTTAAAATCATAGAAGGAGCCTCTCCTATACAGCAACTCAGTCCACTCGTATACTGGCAATGGGGCGCCCTTCTCGTCCACCATCTTCACTTTGAGGCTCGTCATTCGGAATTGCAGGCAATACAGGCACAACCATGCCATAAAAGAACAGTGCCTGAATTCGTTAGACTGCCTTTTCTGCAACTTGACCAGAGCAGTATGCATGGCATACGCTATGTAATCGGCCCAGTCAAAATAAATCTGACGCCTTCCGCTTCGGTAGGCTCCTCCGCTCATGATGGCTTCAGCAAGCGCCAACTGATAGGGGTAGACTTTCTCATCAGTACCGCAGCCCAGTACCCATGCCAGTATCGTGTATAAGTACGGGTCCTTAAAATTTTTCAAGAGAATTGGACCCGACGGCCATCGCGAAGCTGGAATTGGATGCGCCAGCTCCGAGTTGAGGAAGTCCCTGTTTTTCTGACAGTCATCAAACCTGGCAGTTTGTTCCTCTAGAATCACCTTCCGAACGATGGCGTCCCTATCTGGCTCGAGTCCAGGCGCGAACGCGGGACGCACAACCTCTCCGAAGAGGGAAAACAACCGCCTGCCCCGCCAGTCACAAACCTGGCGGGTGTTGGGTTTGTAGAACGTTACGATGGACCTGATGAGCTCGGGGCAGTGGTGAACCGGCGGACATAAGAACCAGTGCAGGTTCGCGGAGTAGGCGGCCCCGAGGTGATGCGTGGTCGAGACCTTCCCTGCCCAGTGCAAAATATTTGGGCGCAGCTTGGTGATGCTCAGAGAGTAGTCACCGTCTCTGAACTCAGACAGGAGGTCCACGGGTGGCGGAATAGGGCCTTGCCTTCTGCGTCGCGTCCTGGGTTTCTCGGTACTTTCCTTTGATGCCTCGCTACCGTGAGCAGCTGCAACAGCCTGCTCTTCAGATTCTTGCTCAGAATGCTCTGAGACGCTAGACTCCGCCTGTATAGGCGCCTTCCCTTTCGCGGCGCCCGACCTCGCACTCATGGCGTCGAATTCTGATGGAATTCGTGACTGCAATTCGCTGTAATTCGCCTCTTCCTTCTTTCACAGCGCCGCTTCGATTTACTTTAATAGTGCTGGCAATTCAGAATGGTAAAAACCTCCTTTTGTAATGTTTGAGTGAGCAGCATTAATGGCGACGTGGGAATTTAAATTTCGATTGCCTGAAGTGGGTGGCCAGCGCCGTTATTTTTCGGCAGCCGCGCGTGGGGGCCTTCCTTGAAAATCTCACCTCGTACTTGATTAGGCCTAAAGTGCGCTTTTCCTTTATGAAATCCGCCTAGGAGATAGCGCAATCATTCCAAGAATGTTTAGAAACCCGTGCTATTAATGTCGCCTGGGACTTCAGCTGGGCACACGTTTCAAAGTTCAACGTTTGGTGGGGCCTAGCCGTTGCCTTACTTCATTTAGACCAAGTGCGCTCTAACAATAAGCGTCGTCGGGCTTTGGGCCTTGAAATTCGCGCGGATGGGCGGAGCACTTAGACAATCTTTCAAATTCTTCCATCTTCGTGTAGCCCAAGTTCGCTTTAGGAGGTGTGCGCCGCGCAGTTGGGCGGCCAACACTTAGAATTTTCTTTTTGGGTGCACCTTGATTACCGCCCATGTTCGCAAGGTAGAGCTCGCGCAGCCCGCAGTTGGGCGACAACTGATTTTCTGAATTGGCACCCCTTCAATGATGCTCCCGTCGGACCTCGCCAAAGATGGTGTGCGTTGTCGGACCTCGCACGGGGAATCGGCGCAGTTGGGCGGGGTACTTTGATACTTTCCAAACTTGGTCGAGTCGTCCGTCCGAGGGCGCGCAAAAAAGGGTGCGTCGTCCGACTGCGCAGCGCACTTGGACGGCTCACACTTAGAATATTTGGCGGACAGCTCCGGCTCCTCAGCTCAGGTGCGCAAAACGGGGCGCGCATCGCCTGACTGCGCAGCGCAGTCGGACGATGCACCAACGCTTAGGGAAATATTTTGTAGTTTCACCCTCTTGCCCACTCCGGCCCGCCTCCCTGAAGCGCTAAAACCAACGGGCGAAGCCCGGCTTCGGGGTTGTTTTCTGCGCTCTTGGGCGGAAACTTGTTCCTTTCAATTTTTTGGCTCATGCACTTTCTCATTTTAATACCTTGGCTAATTTCAACTTAAAGCAAGAAACCTATAAACTGGGAAAAATATTTACAAGCGGGAATGGAAAGAACTGCAAGAAACAAAATATGTACACGGGAAAACCTGGGGTATTTCTCAGCTGCAGTATGCTTTCAGATGAAAGCCATTGACGGGAATTGGGAGAACCTGGCCCTCCATGTCCCTCAGCACAAACGCGTTGAACTGATTCACCCGAACTATTTGGAAAGGACCATCCCAGAAGGCATCTAGTTTGTCATGATTGCCTGGTTTCGCTTTGTGGGAGTCCCATTTCAACACTAAATCTCCGATCTTGAAAACTCGGGCGGTGGTTCCTTTCGAGAACCAGTTCTGCATCGTCTCGGCGTGTTTGGTGAAAGCCTGATACGCCTTCTCTCTTTCTTCTTCCAATTGTAGTAGCTGAGCTAATCGGGCATCAACGGGGTCTCTGAAACCTTTATCATCCTCTAGCAGCCAAAGTGCGGGGATCTCTATATGAGTGGGCAGGACAACCTCTTTGCCGTATACAAGTGCATATGGAGATGTTTTGACAGATTTCTTGAAAGAGATACGGTCTGCCCACAGCGCACGGTCCAACAGTAGGTGCCATGTCCTCTTATTCCTTTCCACAGTCTTCTTTATGATCTTCAACAGATTCTTGTTAGTAGACTCGGCCAGGCCGTTTCCCTGTGGATAATAGTTGGAAGACATCTTATGATAAATGCCATACCTGTTGGTGAATTCGGTGAGCACGACACCTGCAAATCCTGGGCCATTGTCCGTGACGATTGCCTCTGGTATCCCGAAACGGGTGATGAGGCTATCTAGAAATCCGATGACCGTCTCCTGATCGGCATGCTTTGTCGGCACTGCCTCGGCCCATCTGGTGAAATAGTCTGTGGCCGTTAGGATAAACTTGTGCCCTGCCGAAGAGTTGGGCGTGATTACCCCGACAAAGTCAAGACCCCACTGCTGAAATGGAGCCTCAGCTTGAATCGGCTGGAGGGGCATGGGAGCTTTACGGTTTCTGCCAGCGAACCTCTGGCACTTCTCACACCTCTGGCAGACTGCATGGGTATCTGCGAAGAGGGTAGGCCAATAATAGCCCGCTCTGATGATCTTTAAGGCCGTCGGCCTTCCCGAATGATGTCCTCCTGGCATTCCAGAATGAAATTCGCCGAGGACCTTCGGCTGGTCTGACTCTCTGACGCACCGCAACAGGATGCCGTCAATGTTTCTAAAATATAGCCCCTCGGGGCGAAGAACGTACTTCAAGGCGTTAAGCCTGAACCTCCTTCTTTGCGAGGCATTGAGCTGATCTGGACATCTGCCTGTGTTAAAATACCACACTATATCATTTGTCCAGTCATTTTCCTCTGATAAGGAGTTAGCAAGATTGACTTCTGTCACGGGGTCTTCCCATTGACAAGCAGAAACTTCGGCCGCAGCACTTCGAGCCAACTCTTGGCATAGAGCTCGCCCTCGGACTAACTTCGTAGGCCGCACCTCTATGTCAAACTCCTGGATTTTGGCAATCCATCCTGCCCTCTTGTGACCGGGTTCACCCTGGATCATGAAATTTCTGACATCCGGGTGTATGACGAAGACAGTGGTCCGGCTCTGAGAAACGAAATGTTTGAATTTTTGAAGGGACCTCATAACCGCATGGACTTGCCTTTCAATGAAATTATACCTCTCTTCGTGCGGCTGGATTACCTGACTTAGAAACGCTATCGGGCGCTCTTCTCCGTCATCTCCCTTCTGGGTCAGGACGACAGCGTAGCTTTCGGGCTCTCCTACCGCATAGAGGATGAAGTCCTTTGAGTAATCTGGATTTATCAATACCGGAGCCTGAGCAATTCTGGCCTTGATCTCTTCAAAGGCTTTCTTTCTTTCATCAGTCCAGACGAAGTCTGCATCCTTCTTCAGAAGCTCAGACATAGGCTTGATTACTTGGGCGAAGTCAGGCACAAATTTTCTTACAAAGTTGATTTGGCCAAAGAATGACTGTAACCCTTTCTTGTTGACTGGGATGGTCAAACGGAGCAGAGCTTCAGCTCGATCAGGGTCAACTGCAAGGCCTTTTTCAGAAATAACATGGCCAAGCAGTTTACCCTCCTTTACTGCAAAGACAGATTTCTTTGGGTTAATGGATATGCCGAACTCGCGACATCTCTCAAATATTTGCCTCAAATGGGAGGCATGATCTTCTCTTCTGTGTGAAAACACAGTCATGTCATCCAGATAGATGACAATGATTTTATTCAGCAACTCACGGAATGCCAAATCCATGGCTCTTTGGAATGTAGCCCCGGCATTTGAAAGACCGAAGGGCATGCGCTGGTAGGGGAACGTTCCCCATTTGGTAGTGAACGTCGTCTTGTGCTGATCCTCATTCTTTACCCAAATCTGGTTGTAGCCGAAGAACCCATCTAACAGAGAAAATCTCTGAGCTCCCGCAACCACGTGCAGGATCTGATCAATTTGAGGGAGTGGGTAATGGTCTTTCAATGAAGCTTGATTGAGGTTTCTGAAATCTACGCAGAGACGAATGTCTCCATTCTTTTTTCGTACAGGGACCAGATTTGCGACCCAAGAAGAATGCTTGATGGGGTAGATGATCTTCGCCTCTAGCATCTTCAAGAGTTCTGATTTCATCATGGCTTCAATCTTCGGATTCACCGCCCTTTGCTTCTGCCGGAAAGGCTTTGCATTATCTTCCAGTTCTATAGTATGCTGGATCATCTCTCTGTCGTACCCCTTCAGGTCTTGGTAGCACCAGGCCACGATATCTGGGTACTCTTCGCATAGAGATCGGATCTGCTCTAACTCCTCATTAGTGCAATCCGTCCCGACCTTAATCACCTTTCCAGGTTCCAGCTCCAGGTCCATGTATTGCTTGGGGTCCACTTTGATCCTGTGGGATATGGCTCTATCATTCTGATCAAAGAGGCTCTCCAGGGTAATCAGTCCTTTCGGGACATGATTATTTTTTAACTGTATCAACCCCTCATATTGCTCGTCATCAGGGTCTCTACCTTCGATTGTACTAGCTTCATTTATCAAAAAGGTGACGATATCTTCGTCACAGTCGAACACCTGCCAGTGGGTGTCCTTGTCAGGCACAGAAGGCCTGTAAATGGTACGAACCGGCTTCGGCTTCTGGACAGTGTCATCAGCTGGGACGTACCTGGCTCCAACAGACGCTAGAATGTCAGCATGCTTGTTCTTTTCACGAGATATGGCCTTGACATTCAGAGAGTCAAATGACTCCATCAGATCCCAGACACGGTTGCGGTACGCCTTGAGGTAATGCTTCTTGGAAGCGCACTTATTGGTAATCTGGTTGCACACCAGCTCTGAATCGCCAAAGATCTGCAAATGCTTTATCCCAAGTCTCTCTGCCTTTCTCAAGCCCAAACACAAGGCTTCATACTCCGCTGCGTTGTTAGTGCAACTCCAGGCCAGCCTATAAGTGTAGTCCTTTTGAAACCCGGATGGCGAAACCAGAAGTACACCTGCACCGGCGCCATTCTTACATCGGGCGCCATCAAAGTACAACTTCCATAGCTTTTTTGGGGCAGGTCCAACATCTTTCTTTGCAAACTGATAAAGTCTTTCAGGCTGGGTGACAGAGTAGCAACCTTGTTCGGTCTCAATCATGGCATTGAAGTCTAGTAAGGAGAACTCATCCTCCACTTGTAACAGCTCGAGGGTCTCTTCCGCCAAATCTACTTCTACCAGGTCCTCAGTCGTCAGATGAACCATGTCATTCTGCTGTTCTTCCCCAGGTATCTTCTCGACCAGAAATGTGGAAGGCTTTTCATTATAGATCTTCAGTCTCCTTCCTTTAAAAGGCACTTCCATATGTGAATAATCCAGCGACAGATATCCACCCAACTTCGCAGTGAACTCCCTAGAGAGACACATGCCGAAGTAGGGTTCCAAGTCAACCACCACGACCTCTTGAATGACCACTATGTCGAGTGCTTTATGCAGTCGGATTGGGATGTCTTTGATGACACCAACTGTCTTGACAGGAGTGCCGTCTAGCTGCAACACACCTTGGCTGCTCCTTGTGTATTCCATACCAATCTCTTCGCAGACGGCCCTCGGCATGACAGTAGTGGAGGCACCGGAGTCCACCATGCAATTGTGTACTATATGGCCCTCCATTCGCAAAGACAGATAGAAAGGTGGCGGCCTGTTTTTCCCAGTAGCAGATACTGTCAAGGGCTGAGCTAACACAGCAGGCTGCGTCGGCTTTCCATATTTTACGCTCTTCAAGGATTCCTGCAACAGGTCTACTTGTCCTGGGAGCAGAAGAGCCTCATACATGCTTATCTTCGCAGGAGTCTTCTTGAGCTCATCAACTATATTGTAAGTTGAAGTGTCGGCTCCCTCTATCTCTTTCGCTGGCTCATACCTGGTTCGGTATTGTTGAGTGGCTTCAACCCTCTGTCTCTTCGTCAGCGATGGATACCTCAGCTTTTCTTGAGCTTGTTCTTTTGTTTCAGCTAGAGGTTGGGCCGCGGGAGCCTTTGTCGCGGGAGCCTTGAGCGTCGGGAACTTTTCTTTGGCTGTAGGAGGTAAAGGCGGCTTGTCAGGTGCTAGAATAGCAGGCTGCGTCCTTTCCCTTCTGGCGTATACTTTTAACGGCTTCATCTGGGCCGTGGAGGCCTCAACAGGCCTTTTGCCCTCTTTGGTCAAGAGAGACACGGGATCTTCTTCTGGGACTGCAAAGTTACCTTCATCGTCAAGGATCATGTATGCTTCGTCCTCCGTGGCGCTGCCCGCAAGGGTTTGAATATAATGCCGATGCAGCATGCAACCCTCCTCTCCATGTGGGTCGTTGCATGTAGAGCACCAGTTAACATAGTCAGAGGTGCCTGGTTGAGCATCATTAGCAGCATTCCTCGCCAGGGGCCTTTGCGCTTGAGCAGCTTGATCTTTTGTCAGCGCAGGGGGAGGATATGGTCTCCTCGGAGGAAACTCCATCTGGGCTTGCTTCTTCTTCATGATTGTCATGTCGTTGGAGATAGTATGGTAACCAGAGGCAAGGGCCCGCACCTCCTGAAGGATCTTATTCTGAATATCATTATCAGCAGGCGCCGGCCGGACCGGCGGAGGTATTGCGGCTAATGGTGGAGGTGCAGAATATGCCGCGTACTGAGGGGGAGCTGGGAGTGCAGGATATTGCGGAGGCGGAGGTGGCGGATTAGGATAATGGATCTGGGGCTGACCATACGGGTTTATGACTGGCGCTGGATTCCATGGCTGCTGGGGGTACTGATTTGACGAGGATGGCGTCGCACCAGACGCGGATGGATATTGTGACTGTGGGAAATCAGGATAGATGGGAGGCTGCATTCTATGAGGGAGTCTGCCTATAGAAACTATGTCTAATTCTGCTTGTTGGGCAGCTTCATATAAAGCGGGAAAAGTGTCGACCCGGGCTATCTTAAGAAGCAGACAAATGTCTGAATTAAAAGACCTCAGGTAATAGTACGCAGCTTGTCCCGCGGGAGGTCGCAGCTCACGAGGTACTCTTTTCCAGGACCTCGCAAACCTCACGTTGAAGTCCGATATCTCCTCTTGCGGATGGCGTTGAATACTTTGAAACTGGTGCAGCAACGAGGAGGGATCAGCGGATTCGTTGCATCCCTTCACTAGTCTGCCCGCTAACTGGGGCCATCCCGTGATAGCTCCTTCTGGCAAAGATCTCCACCAGTAAAGGAGTTTCCCTCTCAGAGAAAGGGCTAATAAACGGGTCTTAACACTCTCACTAGTGATAGAGTGCAGTGCAGCCAAGGCCAGAATATCTTGGATGTGCTCGTATGCTATTTTCCCGGAGCCATCATAAGTAGGGATGGATTTCAAGGCAGCAGGGGGTACAACTTCTTGTCCAACTAGAGCCAAGGGCCCCGTGGAATCAACTGTCGGGAAGAGATCGTCATCATTTTGTTGGGCAGCCATGTCTTCTTCCTCTCCAGTAGTATAATCGGTATCAGCGTTGTCCGAAGTCGTAGGCTGTTCTTCAATTTCTGCCTCTCCAACTTCAGCTTCTTCAACCTCAGCTTCTTCTATTTCAGCTTCAGCCTCGAGTTCGTTTTGGTGAGCTTGGTAGTCAGCCAGCCTTACGCGCTCCCCAGGAGCGTTGATGTCAATTTCGTAGAGATCAGGCTGTTGTCCTGGGTTCCTTGCTCTCCACCTTCTCGTATGCATGAAGGCACTTTTGATATCGGACCAGTCTCACGGACTCAGAGAATATTCAGGTAGTGCAGAGTCGCCAGGTGTTCTGATTTGACAGCAATGAAGCGAACACCGATGCTTCGATTCTGTTTTGGGGTGGGAAACTCCCGTGTCCCACCGGGCGTGCCAGAGAAACTGTTGGTTACGAATCTGCCACTAGGATAGGATTTAGTGTAATGCGCCCTAGATTCGCCCAGCAGATTGAAAGGCCGGAAGGAAGGAATGCCTTCCGCGCCAATCTCCGGAGGAGGCCGGCTTCCTTTGGATTCTCAACTTTGGGGGGTTAGCTTAGAGTGCAGGAAAGAGATTAGCAAATACGAAAAGAGACATAAATGGCTTGTTTCGGGTGGGGAAGATAAGCAGCACAGTGACGAACCAATCACCACTACTAACAACAATTAAAACACTAAGTAAAGTAGAAATTACTGGCGCATTCTATCTTATGTATCCTTTAATTCGGTGTTTCAGATTTACTTAATTGCCAATGTTGATATCCAGATTCAGAATAGCAATAATCAGAAATATAAGTAACGTAGAGCAGAAACACTTAGTCAAGGCAGCATACAAGACAAAAACAACCAATAGAGCCAAGTATACTTTGTATTTTGAGAGCAGACGCATAGTTACAGAAGTCCCTTAGCAAGATATCCCCCTTCCACCCTTTACAATGAAATGGAACTGCTATATATAGTGCAAAATCCCCCCGATTACATTATGGTCCCAGTATCCCAAATCTGACAAAAGACACAAAGCTGACAAAAGCAGCAAAAAGCGGCTGATGCTTGACCTCTGCAGATAAGAAAGTGATGGCAGTGAGGTCCACTTGCAAACGTGTCAGCTCCGCAACGATCCGGCGGTTGAGAAGCTAAGTGGCTTGAATGAGAGTAGATAGAATAAGACCTGTCAGTCCATACCCATCCAAATAGCACTTGAGCAGCCCAACTTCTGTCACATCTTGACTCGGATCACGAGACGGGACACCTGTCATCATCTGGAGTTCACTGATGGAGAATAGGGGGGGAAGACACTTAGCTGCTCACGAATTATGATTCTGCCCGGCAGCGCACAAGAAAGGAGTGCAGTCGAGCGGGATGTCTTGAAAACAGCGCAGTCGGGCGGACTTTGCCTTAGCCAATTTTATCTTTCCTCGTCTTCCCGCCCGAGGGCGCACAAAAGGGGGTGCGCCGTCGGACGGCGCGGCGCACTTGGGCGGATTCCGTGCCTTAGCCAATTTTAGACATTGCTCTCCTTATGTCCGCTCGGTGGCGCATAACTTGGTCCAAGCCGCCCGACTTCGCAGCGAAGTCGGGCGGCTTCAACACTTAGATCTTTTAGGCGCTCCTTTCATCAATTGCCGCCCGATGGCGCACTTCGTCCCTGGGCGCCGCCCGACTTCGCGCGAAGTCGGGTGGTGCCAACACTTAGAAAATTTCTGGGCCCTTATCCGCTGATGCTGCCCGAGTGCGCTATAGAACATGTGCGCCGTCCGACTGCGCAGCGCGCTCGGACGGATCGCACTTAGACAAATTTTCAGACGGGCCCATGCTTGCCAGCCCAGGTGCGCAAAGTGGAGCATGCGCAGCCCGACTGCGCAGCGCAGTCGGGCGGAAACAAACACTTAACAATTTTTTGGGCTCTCTTTTGCCCACTTAACAGGAATGAAGATAAACATGAAACAGAAGATGAAAGAGGTGACATTTGATAAGTGGGGAGCAGAAAGGGAGAGAAGAGGAACAGGAAAGAAGAGAGAAGAGAGGGAAAGCAGCAACCTTACAATCTTCCAAAATTAGCACCCCGTGCAAAATGTGGCAACAAGTTGCTATGTTGTCTGGAGTTGGAGTCTATGCAACAACAACAACCTATTGCAAAGATTCCTCGTCCAGCGAGATATTTGGCCTGACCACGCTAGGATGTTCTCCCAAAACGTTGATGTCAAGCTCGAAGAACTCGATCTCTTCGTCTGTGTTTCTGGCTCTCAACCTTATGTGCATGAAGGTAGGATTTTAAACTTGTCTTCAAGATCTGGAGGTGCTTGAGTTCAGCAGAGTCACCAGATGTTCGAATTTGATAGTACTGAGACGAACATCACTTCTCAATACTGCTTTTAACGTGGAACGGTTGGGTCCCACCGGGCGTGCCAGAAAAATTGTTGGGACGCCTGGATCTGCTTAGGAAAGGATTTGGTTTGCTTACATGCCCTAGACCCGGCCAACCTTGAAAGGCTAGAAGGAAGAAATGTCTTCCGTGCCAATCTCCAGAGAGGGCTAGCTCCCTTACTATTCTAAACGATGTTCGAGATTAAGGAACTGGAAAGAAATTGGGAAATTGCTGAAAGGGATGAAAATAACTAAAAGGGATGGGAAATATGGCCATAGGCCATACGGTTCCAAGGGGGAAGAATAGGCAGCACGATCACTTATCTCTACTTGAACCAGCAACAATCAATACCAAGAATGAAACAAAAACTAACACTTAAGATTTCTCTGACATGTATCCTTCATAATAATTCCAGGTTTCGTTCTTTACCAGACGCTTAAATCCAGATTACAGAATTACAGCAATCAGACAAAGAAATGAAATTAGCAGAAATTACAATAGAAGGCATCATACACAAAAGAAAATCCAGAATTAGAGCCAAAGAGTCTTTAGTATTGATGCAGAACTCAAATACAACAGTTCTCTAGCAGAACGTTCTCTCCCTTTTACATTGCATTTAGCTAGTTTTATACAGGATTTCATCTCTGTAACATTAATGTCAATACTTAAAAATCGCTGGGGCAGCTGAGATTTGACCGCTGTCAGGTGACGGCGCATTTATGAAGCGTGGCTCCCTTGTATTAGCAGTTATGAGGCGTGGGTTCAGACAAATTTCACCGTTGGGAGTGCTTGTCTCATTAATGCGGTTGGTGAAGTCCGTCCTCGGAGGATTCCCTGGACCTGACAGGGCTGCCTTGATGGGATGGGCAGGAGACCAGAACGTGTGCGCCATGAAGGCACCTTAAATTTTCATCTACTGCCCCCTACCTTTGGAAATGCGCCCCTTGGATGAAGCCCCGGCGCTAAAAAATGCTTTGGGGAGGTTTCGTTGGGAAACAGACCAAAAATGCAGCCTATGAGTCTAAGAATGGATTTTCGCTCCTAACAAGGTCGGCAGGGGGGTTTCGCTCAAATTGAGCCCGAAACGGGCTTTGCTGGAGCTGGGGAGCGAAACATGTCTTCGCCTGGATGATGAGCGCTCTGGGCCTTCATCTTGATTTCTTCTAAGTCCGAAATGTATCTTTGCGGGATGGAAATTCACTCCGGCTAAGCCCGAATTGGACTTTTACTGGAGCTAAGGCCCGAAAGGGGCTTTCCCCTGGCTGAGGAGCGAAAATAAATTTTGACTCGCTAACTTCTTAAGACTTCGCCCAAGCTACGGCCCGAAAAGGGCTTTCACTCAGGCAGTGGGCGAAGCTAGACTTTGCTGACTTTGCCTTAGCCATTTTATCACCGAAAGCATCTCTTGGAATGAGGTTTCGCCCTGATCAAGTCCAAAATGGAATTTCGCTCAAATTTGGGCGCGAACGAAGGGTTCGGGAGCTTTGCGAGCGAAAATCAGATTGACCACGCTGACCCTTTTCCTTAGTCACTTCTTTGCCCGAAATGCTTTTTCGCTCTAGGCAAGGTCCGAAGCTATACTTCGCTGGCTCCAAGGGTGAAAACACCTTGTCCATGTCTTAGCCGATTTTTCACGCTTTTCCAGCCTGAGAGCTCTCGCTTCTGCTCTTGAGCGAAGCTGTATTTCGCTCTTTTTCTGGGCAAAACTCCCTTTTAGCCATCCTTTTGCGCGAAGCTGCCTCCTGGCCCCTGCTTTTCAATGTTGTCACATTTTGCACGGGGTGCAATGTCTTCAATATTGTAACAGTGCTGCTCTTCTTTTCCTCCTTCTTCCGTTTTCCTTCCTTCTCTCCCTTTCCTTTTCTTTCCCGCATTCTCTTTCCTTCCCCCCCTTTCTTGGAGTCCCCCAGTTGATTTTTCAACTTTCCAGCAGGTTACCCTGAAAAATGGCTAAGTGTTGGTGCGAAGTTCGCACTTCGCCCAGTTTTGGTGCGAAGTGCGCACTTCGCCCAGTTTTGGTGCGAAGTTCGCACTTCGCCCAGTTTTGGTGCGAAGTCTGACTTCGCCCCACTTTCTGAGCGCACCTTGCACTTGCGGCAGCGGTGACGAGAGAGAAATGACAAGTGCCGGAGCAGAGTCCGTGCGGCGCGGACACCGGTGTTCTCACTGTGCACGATCCGACTTTTCAGCGAGTCGGAATGCGCCCTTGACGAGTGTACAGTAGGGGAACAAACCCGGAATTTGACCAAGGCGTGAAGGCCTTCCCAACTGCACTGTTTTCTGCCCACGCATCCCAAGGAGCTCCGATCCCAAGCGAAGATGGATAGACTGCCCTTCAAGGCAGACATGTGTCACATAGCATAACCCATCATCCGACAAGTGTCCAGCTTCGGGATTTGAACCAAGACTGCCGACCAAAAGGGATAAGTATGGGCTGCACCGCTTGTGCCAGTAGCCTCATTCAAAGCTGATCTGAGGTTTCACCTGCTCCAGCTACCGACATGCTTGCCGACTTGAAGATTCTACCCAGCACTCCGCCACATAGCTGTCCAGCTTTCAGGATGACCATCCTTGCGGGTACAGCCCGGTCCGACAAAAGGTCAGCATTTGCGGCTCTTTCGCCGCTTACGTCGGCTTATGTTTGGCGGGACTACGTGCCCATTAATGTAACGGGAGGGACTCGGGCTATAAAAGCCCACCATGAATTCATTGTAAAGGGTGGAAGGGGAATGTTTGTTAGGGAATCACCGTACCCATTGTAACCGTGCTTACGCTAATGAATACAATACGTATGCACAGTTACATTACTGCTTGTCTTTATTCTTTTATCCTTGTCTTTCATTATATGCTTTAGGCCCACTGTGTCGCGGCTCGTTGATTCACTTCGGCGTTTGGCGATCGGGTTCCTCTAGTATTGCTTGTTTAAGCACTTTTCGTACTTCATTAATTTAAAGCATTTATAGAATAGATATGGTAGCGAGTTCCATCGGTTATGTGTTTTGTTGCTTGGTCCGTATCCGGTGATTGATGCGATCCCGTCTTTGTTAGTTCCTTGTAGGGAATGTTTCTTTGGGAGCCATTGAGCGGTGCGGTTAAATTCTCTACATAAACACATATACACAGCTCACGATATCTCTAGGCTTGCTTTCTACCTATGTCAGTGTACGTATCCGTTAATCGATGCATTGCCGTCTTTGTTAGTTCCTTGTAGGGAATGTTTGCTAGGGGATCATTGAATGGTGCATACATTGCTTATGTATCGGAAGTACGCGTAGATTTTGCGGTTCTTTGTCATACTTTTGTATTTATGATGCGGCAAGTAGCGTTGATTGGTGTGTTCCCGTCTTGTTAGTTCCCCCCCACCAACCTATGAATATATTTGTAATCCCTTTACGTACATTTGTTTCTTTACGTACATTCATCTCTTTCCTGTACCCTTAGCTCAAATCGAGAAAACCCCCAAAAGGAGCCGGCCTTCTCCAGGAGATTGGCTCGGAAGGCATCTCTTCCTTCCGGCCTTTCATCTTTGGTGGGCGAATACGGGCGCATTAACCCAAAATCCTTTCCTCATGGCAGAATCGTAACCAACGGTTTCTACGGCACGCCGGTGGGACCCTTGTCCCACGTTTTAAAGAAAGAGGTACCCGTTACTGTCTCCACCTAGCGCAACGAGTTTTTCGACCCGCTTGGAGGAACACGGGTCCCACATCCGAAGAGAGATTTTACGATCGGTCTCCACCCGGCGGCGACGGTTCCGAGCTCTCGGTGAGACAAGGAAGTTTCTCACCCCCAGACGGAATTGAAGCACCGGTGTTCGCTTCATTGCTGTTCCAAATCCGAACACTGGCGACTACTGCACGAACAAATCCTCTGAGTCTAGAAGACCGGTCCCGTCACCTTCATGCACACGAGAAGGTGGCAAGCAAGAAATCCGAGAAGCCCGCTTGAGTTCTACGAACTGGACATCAACGCTCGAGGCGAGATCCCCAGTGGCTGATCCGTGAGCTCGTTTCGACGAAGCCGAGGCTGAGATCCAAGAAGAGGCCGAAGCTGAAGTCGGAGGAGCCGAGTACGAAATAGAAGAAGCCGAGGAAGAAGAAGATCCTGCATCCTCGGAAAGTACCGACACTGAGTACACAACCGACGGCGGAGAAGAAGAAGAAGAAGAAGAAATGGCTGCCCAACAGCCAAATGACGATGACCTCTTCCCGGCGGTGGACTCTACGGGGCCTTTGGCCCTGGTCGGTCACAAAGCTGTTCCCCCTGCTGCTTTAAAGTCTATTCCCACATACGACGGCTACGGTAAGACGGCGTATGAGCACATCCAGGACATCCTTGCCCTGGCCGCACTGCATACTATTACCGATGAAAGTGTGAAGACCCGTCTGCTGGCCCTTTCCCCGAGGGGAAAGCTTCTCTCTTGGTGGAGATCGGCGCCGAGAGGGATCCATCACGGGGTGGCCCCGACTTGCCGGGAGACTCGTAAAAGGATGCAACGAGTCCGCTGACCCTACTTCTCTCTTGCATCGGTTCCAAGCTATCCGAGAGACATCCTCAAGAGGAGGTGTACGATTTCAACATCGGGTTTGCGAGATCCTGGAAACGGGTACCTCGCGAACTTCGGCCTTCGAGTGGCATGGCTGCTCACTACTATCCGAGATCATTCAACTCGGACATATGCACTGCTGCTGAAGATCGCCGAGATTGACGAGTTTCTGCGTTGTACGAGGCTGCCCGACAAGCTGAAGGCGATATTATTTCCATCGGCGGGCTTCCGTCCGAGTGCGGGAACCAATTCATCCCGACTTCCCCGGATCGCGGTATCCTTACGCATGGCGGTTCGCCGTCCACTTCCGGGCAGCAACCCCAGCAGCAGTGGAATCCGGCGCCGGTCGTAACTCCTTATGGCCCGCCTCAAATGCATTACCCTCATCCGCCTCCTCCCGCTCCGCATTTTCCAGCGCTCCCTGCTCCCCCGCAGTACGCGCCTTATTCTAACCCTCCTCCATTGGCCGCTTTGCCTCCACCGGCACAGTTGCCGCCTCCTGACAGCAGCATCCAGAACACGATTCTACAAGAAGTGCGGGCTTTGGCCTCCGGATATCATGCCATGTCTAATGACATGACCGCCATGAAGAAGAAGCAGGCCCAGATGGACCTTGCTCCTAGAAGGCCGTATGCGCCACCAGCGTTGACAAAAGATAAAGCCCCAGAGAACCAGCCGCAGAGGCGTCCGCCTCCGAGGAATCTTTGCTATAGAAGACCCACCTGGTCCTCCCGACCGGGTCAAGCCGGTGCACTACGTGCAATGACCCGCATTCGGAGGAAGACTGCACTCTGCACCAGCACTACATCCAGACCTTGGCCGGCAGCGCTATAGAAGACGATGAGCTGTACATGATCTTGGACGGCGAGGCTAATTTTGCCCTGCCAGAAGAGAATCTAGTGACGCCCGCCAAGGAAGAAAAGAAAGCTGTGGAAGCGGCTAAGCCTTTGCAAGTCTACGCAAGAAGAGAAAAACCGCAGCCCCACGAGCTGCCACCGTACAAGCGGCTGTGGCCTTACACAGCCCAGGAGAAGGCGTCCAAAGAAAAAGCTCCGGTTAAGCCTTCTCCGGAAAAGGCTGCCCCTGTTCCCGCTAAGCCTCCGGCCAAAGGCCTCAACTCCCGCTAAGCCTCCTATACCTCGGCTCCCGAGCTGAAACCAAAGAACAAGCCCGGGGAGAAGGCTGAAGTACCCGTCTCGACCAAGAGACGGCGAGTTGAGGCCACCCAACGATACCGGACCAAGTATGAACCGGCTAAGCCGGCAGAAGGAGCTAGTACCTCGGGCTACGGCATTGTAGACGAGTTGAAGAAGACTCCTGCCAGAATCAGCATGTACGACGCTCTTCTGCTCCCAGGCCAGGTAGATCTGCTGCAAGAATCACTAAAGAACATGAAGAGCGGCAAGCAGATGCAGCCTGCTGTCCTGGTTCAACCTTTGACAGTCTCAGCCACTGGGAAGAACAGACCGCCACCCTTTTATCTGTCTTTACGGATGCAAGGGCACATAGTTCACTAGCTACATGGTGGATTATGGTGCTTCCTCGACCGTAATGCCGAAGGCCGTCTGCGATGAGATCGGTATGGAATACACACGGAGCAGCCAAGGTGTGCTGCAACTAGACGGCACCCCTGTCAAGACAGTTGGTGTCATAAAGGATATCCCTATCCAACTGCACAAGGCTCTCGACATCGTAGTCATCCAAGAGGTCGTGATTGTTGACCTGGAGCCTTACTTCGGCATGTGTCTCTCTCGGGAGTTCACTGCGAAGTTGGGCGAGTACTGTCTCTAGACTACTCACACATGGAAGTGCCCTTCAAAGGAAGGAGGCTGAAAATTTTCAATGAGAAGCCTTCCCCCTTTCTAGTGGACAAGATACCCGGAGGAGAGATGGACTGCATGGTCCGGTTGTCGAGAGGAAGAAGCGGTGACGGTGGAGCCGGCCGAGCAAGCTCTCGAAGTGCTACGGCTCGAAGACGAGTTCTCGTTGCGGGACTTCAATGCCGTAATCGGGACGAGACGAGGCTGTTACTCCATTAAACGATCCGAGAGACTTGACGTGTCGACTGCGAAAGAAGTAGGACCTGCACCCGAAGAGGCTGTGGAAGCTTTTCTTTGACGGCGCGCGATGCAAGAATGGCGCCGGTGCAGGGGTACTCCTGGTTTCTCCAACCGGGATCCAGAAGGACTATGCCTACAGGCTGGCCTGGAGCTGTACTAACAACTCAGCGGAATACGAAGCCCTGTGCTTGGGTTTGCGAAAGGCGGAAAGGCTCGGAATCAAGCATCTCCAAATTTTCGGAGATTCAGAGCTGGTGTGTCATCAAGTTATGAATAAATGCGCGTCCAAGCATCACTATCTTAAATCGTACCGCAATCGGGTCTGGGACCTGATGGAATCGTTCGACTCATTGAATGTTAAGGCAATATCGCGTGAGAGAAACAAGCACGCAAGATATTATGGCGTCTGTTGGAGCAGTGTTTCCGGCTGAAGACGTTGTCCAGAAACTGAAGCCGGTCCGCACCATTTACAGGCCTTCTGTGCCTGATAGGGATACCTTCTGGCAGGTGTTCAGCTGTGACGAGGAGATCGTCACATTCCTGGTTAACGAAGTATGTGTAATCGAAGGTAGAGACCCTGATGACGAGCAATATGAGGGGTTGATACAGTTACGGAATAATCACGTCCCAAAGGGACTGATTACGTTAGAAAGTCTCTTTGATCAGAACGACAGAGCAATATCACATAGGATCAAAGTAGACCCGAGGCGATATCCTGACACTGGAACTCGAACACGGTAAAACCATCAAGGTCGGGACAGACTGCACGTCGGAGGAGCTGGGGCAGATTAGATCACTGTGCCAGGAGTTCCCCGACATCGTGGCCTGGTGCTACGAGGATTTGAGGGGTATGACAGAGCTGTCATCCAGCATACCATTGAGCTAGAGGATGGCGCCAAGCCATTCCGACAAAAGCAGAGGGCCGTAAATCCAAAGATTGAGGCCATGATGAAGACCGAGCTCTTGAAGATCTTTGGAGGCTAAGATCATCTACCCCATCAAACATTCATCCTGGGTCGCGAATTTGGTGCCCGTGAGGAAAAAGAATGGCGACATACGTCTACGTGTCGACTTCGAAACCTAAATCGAGGCTTCCCTCAGGGACCACTATCCGCTTCCCCAAATTGACCGGATTCTGCATATCGTTGCTGGAGCCCAGAGATTTTCACTTTTAGATGGATTTTCCGGCTACAACCAGATTTGGGTCAAAGACGAAGACCAGCATAAGACAGCGTTCACCACCAAGTGGGGGACGTTCGCCTATCAGCGCATGCCGTTTGGCTTATCCAATGCTGGTGCTACGTTCCAAAGGGCCATGGACCTCGCCTTCCGAGAGCTGCTCAACAAAATTATTGTCATCTACCTCGATGACATGACTGTTTCTCTCACCAACGAGAAGATCATGTTTCGCACTGCGGCGGATATTTGAGAGTTGTCGAGAATTCGGCATCTCCATAAACCCGAAGAAGTCTGTCTTCGCGGTAAAGGAAGGAAAGGCTGCTTGGGACATGTCATCTCCGAGGAAGGCCTCGCCATTGACCACGACGGAGCGGAAGCCCTCGTTCGCTTGCCGGCCCCATCGACAAAAAGGGCTGCGAGTCCTTCTTCGGTCGGATTAACTCGTGCGGAAGTTCATCCCGGACTTCGCACAAGTGATCAAGCCTATGGCCGAACTGCTCAAGAAAGACACACCTTACGAATGGACTGATGAGAGAGAGCAAGCCTTCGAGGAGATCAAGGCCCGAATTGCACAAGCCCCGGTGTTGACCAACCCGGACTACTCCAAGGACTTCATCCTGTATGCAGTGGGAGAACCCGAAAGTTACGCTGCAGTCCTGACTCAGAAGGGAGACGACGGTGAGGAGCGCCCCATAGCGTTCCTGAGCCAAGTCATCTTGCCGCATGAAGAAAAGTACAATTTTATAGAGCGGCAAGTTCATGCTGTCATGAAGTCCCTTCGAAAGTTCAGGCACTTTGTCTCCCAGAGCAAGACCACTGTTTTTGTGATTCACCCGGATGTTCGAAGTTTTATTTTACAAGGAGAACCGGGTCACAAGAGAGCGGGATGGATTGCCAAGATCCAGGAGTTCGACATTGAAGTGCGGCCCACCAAGCTTATTAGAGGCCGAGCCTTGTGTCAGGAATTGGCCCGAAGCGCTGTAGCCGGCATCTCCGCCTGTAAGTGGGAGGACACAGCGACACGCATCTACCTAGCCGACTCCTTATCGGAGGGGAGTGATTGGACGAGATGAGCTGGTGAGATACTTACGCACCGGAAGATGTCCCGATCACCTGAACGCCTCACAACGAAGGAGATTTCGGCTAGGTGCACTAAGGTACACTCTTCGCCCCGAGGGGCTTTACTTCAGAAACATTGACGGCATCCTGTTGCGGTGCGTCAAAAAATCTGACCAGTCTAGGATCCTCGGAGATTTTCATTCCGGGATGCCTGGGGGTCACCATTCTTCAAGGCCAACGGCCTTAAAAATAATAAGGGCTGGATACTATTGGCCCACTACGTTCGTAGACGCGCATGCGGTCTGCGCTAAATGTGATCAATGCCAAAGGTTTGCTGGCCGAAACAGAAAAGCACCCCTGCCCCTTCAACCGATTCAGGCCGAGACTCCGTTCCAGCAATGGGGTCTAGACTTCATTGGGGTGATTTCTCCTAACTCCTCCGCCGGCCACAAGTTTATTCTTACAGCTACTGATTATTTTACACGGTGGACGGAGGCAATCCCGACCAAGAACGCAAGACCAAGAAACGGTCATCGGGTTCATTGAAAGCTGATTACTCGCTTCGGGGTTCCGAGTCGATTGTGACAGACAACGGTCCGGGATTCGTAGGCGCTGTACTCACGGGTACACTGGTAGACTTGGCATCTATCACAAGATGTCTTCTAATTACTACCCGCAAGGGAATGGCCTTGCCGAGTCTACTAACAAGAACCTCCTGAAAATTCTCCGGAGGACCATTGAAAGGAATAAGCGAACTTGGCACTTGCTCTTGAACCGGGCGCTATGGGCGGATAGAGTTGCGTTCAAGAAATCCCTCAGAAACGTCCCCCTACGCGCTTGTCTATGGCAAGGAAGGCTGTCATGCCATCACACATCGAGATCCACTGCCTGTGGATGATTGACGAAGACGGGAGCAGCGGAGACCCGGTGGACGACAGACTGTGCCAACTCCTGCAGTTGGAAGAAGACAGAGAAAGTGCATACCAGGCCTTCGCGGATCACATTGCAGCCACTCAAGGCTGGTTTGCCAAAGGCACCACTTGCCCGAATTTTCGAAGTCGGGGACTTGGTGCTAAAGTGGGACTCATACAAGGCAAAACCGGGTAATCACGGAAAATTTGATGCTCTGCGGGAGGGCCCTTATCGGATTGCCGGGTGAACCGGTTCAATGCCTACATACTTTCGGATATGGAGGGTCAGCTCCTCCCTATCCCCGTCAACGGGTTCCATTTAAAACTTTATCGCTGTTGAAGAGGCCCGAGTGGCCCTTCTTTGTAAAAAATTTTCCTTATGTTTTTTCCATTTCCCGGCATGTACAGTTTCCAGTTTTAGCTTTCAATTTGTTTTTCTTCTTTTTTGAGCTTAACTGCGGCATGGGAGAGAAGGACAGACTTCGCAGCGAAGTCTGTCGTTGCCCTCAGGAGGGCGAAGTTCGGCTATGCAAAGAAAGAAAGGAGAAAAAGAGGGCAAAAAATTGACTAAGTGTTGGGCGAAGCCCGACCCGCGGCGAAGTCGGACTTCGGCCGACCAAATTGCGAAGTTTGATAAAAAATGTTAAGGCACACTAAGGGAAGCCCCGCTCAAAGCTTTGACCGAAGTACGCACTGCGCATACTTTCCGTGCGAAGTACGCCTCTGCGCGCAACTCTTGCGCGAAGTGCGAACTTCGCGGCGAAGTCCGACTCGGCCAGCGTTAGTGCGAAGTGTGCCTTGCGCTCAATTCTCGAGCGAAGTGCGAACTTCGCGCGAGGTCGCACTTCGCTCCAAGCTTCGGCCGAAGTCCGAACCTGCCTCAACGCATCAGCACTGCGCAATTTGTTCAAGGTCCAAAGGCCGCGGGGAGTATTAAGTATGTTCCAAAGCGCCCAAGGTTGCAAAGGACCCACGCTGTGCCCGAACTTCGGGCGCAGCGGAAAAGAATGAGAGCAGAACAGTTCAAGCGCGCGTTTCGCGCGAAGTTCGAGCTTCGCCCGAAATTCGGGCGAAGTCGGGCCGCGCTCAACTTTGGGCGAAGTCCGACTGCGCCTTGGTCTTCGGGCCAGTTTGGGGCAGCGTCCAAGAAATGAATAATAAAAAATTCGAAAAACCCCAAGCTGGGCCCAAGGCGCGTTTGCAACTGTTTTAACATGGGTTCCCGCACCAAGGGTTTTGTCTTGAGCAGTGTGCCCAAGTGGTGGCGGCAACGTCAGCCATGGTGCAGTCTTCGAAACAGAATTAATGATTGCACGTTTTTCAAAGGAAAGTGCAACAAAAGAAGCATGGCACGTGCTGCAGGGCGCGTTTTTCCAAACATTCTCTGCTGCGACCACCCAAAGATTTTAACTCAGCCGACCTACCCCCTCTGCGTTGCATTAATGGCGCTGTTTTTATCTAGAAAAGGGGGGACGAAGCACTGCAAACATTCCAGTTGCACGGATTATTCCTCGGACGGTTCAAATTATTCCTGTGATAGCGAAATACGTTGCGAGACGGCTGAACCTATCATTATTGCTGATTCGGAGGGATGGACAAAGGAAAAAGGCCCGTGTCGGCGCGATCCGGCGAAAGTGGCGAACCGGGGGATTTACCGCGGCCTGGCGTTTTCAAAGGCGATACCCCGCCGGAGAAAAAGTCAAAGTCCCGAACGAAAAAAGTACGGCGTGGGCAAGCCCCACCATCTCCGGTGAATTACACGGCGGGATATGTGGACGGCTCATTTTCTATGAGCACGACTCGAGTGCGAGCAAATGTGGAGAGGCTGGGGTGACAAAGTTTCGCCCTCCCACCATTTCGGAGCGGCGTACAAATCAAACCTCTTCGATTCTTGTGCCCTCCTGTCCATCAATGCCCGGAGCCGGTAGACCTCATTGTCGGACACTACGGACCGGCTACCGGCATATCTGCGGCTCCGGCGGTAAACCCTTGTTCGCGGCTGCGCGAGGAGGCTGTGCGGCCGGCTTTCGCCCCGGGGCTGGAGTATGACTCCGGCACCATCCTCGAAAAAGTAAATCTGGGCGAACAAGCGGGACGCTTTCACGCACACCAAGCGGATGAGGGATTTCCTCAATTCAGAGCTGAACGCCCCGCTTCCAGCTGGACAGTGGCCGACTGGCCCCATGCCCTTGGCAAAATTTCAGAGCAAGTATCTCTATACTATCCTGGCATGGATTCTCGGCTGCGACTCCGACGAGTTGGTACATCCGTACCAGCTGGCGCCGCGAGAATGTCTCCTCTGTGGAGAATCTTACGAACCGGCGGCGCAAAGGAGTGGAAAGCGCCCCATCTCTTTCGGCTGAGGCGGTCGGGTGGCTTACGCCATTCATTCCGACCTGCTGAAAATTCAGAAGAGGCAATCTACCGATTTTCGTTTCAGTTCTGTTCTAGCCTGGCTTTGTTTGTACCATCTGCACCCCCAAATGCCGATCCTGAACCTGAAGAAGGTTAACGAGAGGGAGAGCCACAGCCCGTCTATAACTGGACGGATGACTTATACCGGAAAGGGTCCTACTACAAGTTCAACTTCAACTTTTTGGGATTCGTCATGTCAGTCTTCACCGAAAGTGAAATCCCCCGTCCCCCTAGAGAAATGACGAGTGCATTGATAAATCAGAAGCTCGGGGACGTTTTCAGGCGACGCGAGGGATTGTAGTCGGAATCTACGGATTCAAGGGCAAGCCCTATTTGCTGCCCTATTGGTGTTCGAGCATACGTTCGGGATGGAAGTTGCCGGACAGATGGACTATGTGGAAGAAGAGTTCGGCCTAGGAAAGAAGAGAGGACAGATTTTTCAATATCCTCTTTCCTGGGCCAACGTTGAGATTACTGAGGTAGGACAGCACGTCTACCTAGAGCAAGCGCTGTCCCGGATTGGCCTGGTTTTGTTGCCGCAGCGCTGGAAGTACGACCCCTATGGGATAAGGGCAAGATTCACACATTTGTGCCCCGGGATATAACCGAAGATAGATGCGACATGGTCCATGTGGACCTTGGTGGGAGATTGAATTAATGGAAGCTTCTCCTCCCTGGCAGGATTTCTACTGCGAGGAGGTGACATATGACCCCAAGCGAAACCCGGATCACCATTTCTCGTCTCCAGGATTCAAAAAATTTCTATCCAAAATAGCAGGCCTTAACTGGTCTAAAGAAAAGGTTACCGAGTCTTTGGAAGATGAGATGCCGCACGCTGCACGATAAATCAACAAGGAGAAGCACTGGCCGTAGATGACGACTTTTCGGTTCTCTATGACCGGCATCATGACGGTGGCGGCCGTTCGCATATCAAGGTTACGTTCCCAGAGGCCCCTTTGAGGATTATAAAAATGGGTCTCCTCCCAAACGAGTTGTACACTTCGACAAGCGCCGGCGCGAGGCCCGGCAAGTACCCGAGTCGATCCAATGCAGCCCGTAGCTCCCAAGGCGGCGCATGAAAAGGCGAAAAGAGTTAGTCAAGGCAGCGCCGGAGGCAATCCCTCAGGCAAGAAAAGCGCCAGCGCCGCCAGAAAGCAGACCGGTCGCGGCAGACCTTCTGCAAGTCAAACCCCGGTACAAGTTTACCGTGGGAGCATCAGCGCCTGCTGCACCTGCTTCATCTCCTTCCCCTGATCCGACCGTTATTCCAGAAGAGAAGAAGCGGAGGAGAGTCGAGAAAATCAGGCGACCCTAGCACGATGGTGCGGCGACCGGTCGCGGAGCCGCGGCCGCGTCCTGCCGCCGCGAGAGCAGTTCCTTTGGGCAGTCCCAAGCCAGCCACCGATACAAGAAGCGAAGACATTCACCCGGCATCGGCTCAGGCGGAGCCCGCAGGTACGTTTGCTGCCCCTGTTTCTTTGGTCTCACCCACTCCTACTCCCACTCCGTCCCCCGCTCAATCTGAGCGAGCCATGACCACATCCTCCTCCCCGTCTCCGCGTCCTTCTAGCGGTCCCCATTCTTTCGATCAGTTTGCTCAGAACCCTAACGTTTCTCTTTCTCTGAGCACAACTCCAAACCCTTCGCCCGAAGCTAGTGCTGAGACCGTCCGTTCACCGTCACATCCTCCGTCTCAGCCGCTTCAAACCCTTGCAGTGTCAACCATTCCCATCTCCATTTCCCGGTCGCCCCCACAAGCGACCGATTCTTCCAAAGTCTGTCCGGTTCCTCCTGATCCCATCCCCGCAGGAGAGACGTCTCAGCAGAACCCTAGGCTGGGGGAACCAGATTTCATGGACGACCTCCAGAATACAGACGACTTGCCCCTGGCAACAAGGGCTGTAGAGTGTTCTGTTTCTTTCCTCGAGAACCTGAAACGGAGGAGACATGAAGAGATAGCCGCCCCGGTAAAACGCGCCAAGTACGATTTTGAGAGGAGAGTGCTTACAACAGAGAAGATAATCCCAATAGTAAAGAAGCCTCTCCGGGAAATGACTAGGGCGGACTACGAGCTCCAGGACAAAGGAGAAGAGCTTTGACGACATCAACAAGCAGTATGAGATTCAGACGATCATGCGCAAAGCTGATAATCTCTTTGTCAAGAGTGCGGAGGAGCGGGGAAGAACTTTTCGCGTTGCGGGATAAAGTAAGACAGCTTGAAGAGGACCTGTCTAGGTCCTGCGAGCAGGCTGGAAGCGGCGCGGCAAGAAACGAGATGAACTCAAAGCCCGGCTGGCCGCTTCTCGGCAACAAGCCGCAACCGAAAAGAAAGCGGCCTCGGAGCGGATTTCTCAGCTCCAGGAGTCTTTGAAGCAGGCGCAGTCGCAACTTGCAGAGAGAACATCTCAAGCGACGGTCTTTTCGAAGACAAAAGTTAAGGAGATGAGGGCTGGTTTGCTGCGGGAATGCAAGCCCCATACCTACAAGGCGATGGCAGTCCTGGATTTCGCATCCAGGATTCAAGAAGTTTCTGCCCAGGGAAAGCCTGTGGTAGAGGAGGCCGAGCGCCAGGCGAAGCAATGGCTGGACCTGGCGGTAAATCTTCAGGAGCGCGAGCGCAACGGCCTCCAATTTTCTCCCGTGTCCTCATTCGGCTGCAGAATGGGCAGGTGCAAGGGTGACCTTGCACAAATATTTCAAAAAAGTTGAAGAGGTGAGAGTGGCCAGACGAATGCTTGATGCATTCGGACATGAAAGAGATATCTGTCTGGCCCCCTTTCACGCTCTTTCGGAACTAGGGTGCCCAAGTTTTGTTGAGAATGGCGAGCTCCTCACCCTAGATCGGGTAAAAAGAAATTGGCGAGTCCTTTGAGGCAGATACGGCTGAAATTGATAGGCTGGGTGAGCCAATTCAAGACAGTCAGGTCACTCAGATGGTGTCCAAATATTCCAAGATCCGCTCCTATTTCCAGGAGTTAGAAAAAAGGTACCTCACCATCGACCTGCACGCGGTCGCTGCTTTCCACGGAGCATTAGAAGATATAGCAGACCGCAAGCCATTCGAAGCAGAAGCCTGGCGTTCAGCCCAGGTGGCATACACTCGCATCTGCGAGGCAGAAGCAGGAGATGGAGAGTTTTCGGAAGGCATTTCTGATGGGGCAACTGACAAAGATGAATCTGAAGAACAGTTGCCGCAAGGAGAACAGTTAGAGCAGCAAAAGACAGGGGAGGCAAGTTCCTCTGTACCCAAAGGATGAAGGCATGGATTCTTTGCGCCGAGGCGAGCTCGACACCCCGCGAGCCGCCAGAAATGTTGTCACATTTTGCACGGGGTGCAATGTCTTCAATATTGTAACAGTGCTGCTCTTCTTTTCCTCCTTCTTCCGTTTTCCTTCCTTCTCTCCCTTTCCTTTTCTTTCCCGCATTCTCTTTCTTTCCCCCCCTTTCTTGGAGTCCCCCAGTTGATTTTTCAACTTTCCAGCAGGTTACCCTGAAAAATGGCTAAGTGTTGGTGCGAAGTTCGCACTTCGCCCAGTTTTGGTGCGAAGTGCGTACTTCACCCAGTTTTGGTGCAAAGTTCGCACTTCGCCCAGTTTTGGTGCGAAGTGCGTACTTCGCCCAGTTTTGGTGCGAAGTTCGCACTTCGCACTTCGCCGATTTTTCACGCTTTTCCAGCCTGAGAGCTCTCGCTTCTGCTCTTGAGCGAAGCTGTATTTCGCTCCTTTTCTGGGCAAAACTCCCTTTTAGCCATCCTTTTGCGCGAAGCTGCCTCCTGGCCCCTGTTTTTCAGCGATTTTGAACTGTTGCATCGGTTTTGCCCTGAAATGGACTTGTGCTCCAAAAAGGGTGAGCGAAAGGGGACTGGACTATTTCAAAATACTGGTTGGGCTCTTGCGCCATGGAAACATCAGAGAAGAGAAATGGAGAAAACTGTCCAGAAGAGAAAGTAAATACAGACTGAATAAGAACATCGCAACAGCAACTCAAAATTTTACCCCTTAGACAAAATGTGGCAAATTTGTCAACAAATCCCGAATTAAAATCATCACAATAATTAAACAAAATTCCAGTTTAATCTAATTTAAGTTACAAAAATAAGAGTGCATCACACCCAAGGTCAGAGGTAAGACCTATTATTTTTCATCTTATGTTTGTATGTGCTTCCAACAAATAATGCCATTTGTTTTCAAAGAGATCATAGAAATACAAAGGCCAAAACGAGTACATAGGCACAATGGAAGAAATTAAAGGAACAGCACCTTGTTGTCACATTTTGCACGGGGTGCAATGTCTTCAATATTGTAACAGTCTCTGCTCTTCTTTTCCTCCTTCTTCCGTTTTCCTTCCTTCTCTCCCTTTCCTTTTCTTTCCCGCATTCTCTTTCTTTCCCCCCCTTTCTTGGAGTCCCCCAGTTGATTTTTCAACTTTCCAGCAGGTTACCCTGAAAAATGGCTAAGTGTTGGTGCGAAGTTCGCACTTCGCCCAGTTTTGGTGCGAAGTGCGTACTTCGCCCAGTTTTGGTGCGAAGTTCGCACTTCGCCCGGTTTTGGTGCGAAGTCCGACTTCGCCCCACTTTCTAGGCGCACCTTGCACCCGGCAAGCCGGCGGGCGACGAGAGAGAAATGACAAGTCTTTGGAGCGAGTCCGTGCGGCGGCGGACACCGGTGTTCGCTTTGTGCACGGTCCGACTTTTCAGCGAGTCGGAATGCGCCCTTGACGAGTGTACGGTGGGGAACAAACCCGGAATTTGACCAAGGCGTGAAGGCCTTCCCAAGCTGCACTGTTTTCGCCCACGCATCCCAAGTTGCTCCGATCCCAAGCGAAGATGGATAGAGCTGCCCTTCAAGGCGGACATGTGTCACATAGCATAACCCATCATCCGACAAGTGTCCGAGCTTCGGGATTTGAACCAAGGCTGCCGACCAAAAGGGATAAGTATGGGCTGCACCGCCTGTGCCAGTAGCCTCATTCAAAGCTGATCTGAGGTTTCACCTGCTCCAGCTACCGACATGCCTGCCGACTTGAAGATTCTACCCAGCACTCCGCCACATAGCTGTCCAGCTTTCAGGATGACCATGCTGCGGGTACAGCCCGGTCCGACAAAAGGTCAGCATTTGCAGCTCTTTCGCCGCTTCTGTCAGCTTATGTTTGACTGGGACTCTGTGCCCATTAACGTAACGGGTGGGACTCGGGCTATAAAAGCCCACCATGAATTCATTGTAAGTGGTGGAAGGGGAATGTTTGTTAGGGAATCACCGTACCCATTGTAACCATGCTTTTGCTAATGAATACAATCTGTATGCCTGGTTATGTTCTGCTGTCTTTATTCTTTTATGCTGTCTTTCATTATATGCTTTAGGCCCACCTGTGTCGCGGCTCGTTGATTCACTTCGGCGTTTGGCGATCAGGTTCCTCTAGTATTGCTTGTTTAAGCACTTTTCGTACTTCATTAATTTAAAGCATTTATAGAATAGATATGGTAGCAGTTCCATCGATTATGTGTTTTGTTGTCTGGTCCGTATCCGGTGATTGATGCGATCCCGTGCTTTGTTAGTTCCTTGTAGGGAATGTTTCTTGGGAGCCATTGAACAGTCGCGGTTAAATTCTCTACATAAACACATATACACGGCTCATGATATCTCTAGGCTTGCTTTCTACCTATGTCAGTGTACGTATCCGTTAATCGATGCATTGCCGTGCTGTTAGTTCCTTGTAGGGAATGTTTGCTAGGGGATCATTGAATGGTGCATACACTGCTTATGTATCGGAAGTACGCGTAGATTTTGCAGTTCTTTGTCATAATTTTGTATTTATGATGCAGCAAGTAGCGTTGATTGGTGTGTTCCCGTACTGTTAGTTCCCCCCCACCAACCTCTGAATATATTTGTAATCCCTTTCTGTACATTTGTTTCTTTCTGTACATTCATCTCTTTCCTGTACCCTTAGCTCAAATCAGAAAACCCCCAAAAGGAGCCGGCATTCCCCGGAGATTGGCTCGGAAGGCATCTCTTCCTTCCGGCATTTCATGCTGGTGGGCGAATCTGGGCGCATTAACCCAAAATCCTTTCCTCATGGCAGATTCGTAACCAACAAGCACTTAATAGAAGAAAAGCTAACTTTTCATAATTCAAAATCTGAGCAACTCAGAGACTTTTGTTTTTTTTTCAATTGGCTGTATGGGATTGAAACAGACCCCATACATATTACATCATGACCACATTATAATGGTATTTCACCAAACATTCTCACCACTTAGACTTCAAACCAATGGCCTATCTTTTTTTAAATGATATGGCGTTCAAATTTTTTTAATATAGTTACTGGGTTTTCACATCCACTCCTTTGGATGCATGCACCTGTACACCACCCACAACCGATGGTTGAGTACCCGTACTGATTATTCTAGTTTGAATTCAACGTCTTCATGTTCAATGCTCTTGTTATTTTTTTAATTCTTATAATTATATGAATGATAAATCCCTAATATTAACATGTGTTTTCAATTGGTTATATGGGATTGAAATGGGCCCCACCTATATTACATCATCACCACATAGTGGTATTACAATAAAGCTTGGATATTATCCATGTATTGCATGGCAAGATTTGAACCTTGGTATTACAATAAAGCTTTTTATGAGGGGTCCCAGTCCCCTCTTACTGAGTGGGGTTTGAACCTTGGACCTCTCAAAAAGAGGCCAAAGACCTAATCTTAACATGTTTATCTTATTGATCTAATTTATTTTTTAATTTTCTATATTTCAAAATTTTCATTTTTGCTATATATTTTACTAATTAGTATTGCAATTTTCGTACCCCTATACCCACACCCAGAAGTGTAAGGTACCACACCCGATACCTGTACCTATACTAGAAACACACCTGCAATCTTGAACCTTGGCAACCATGAAATTAATGAATTTGGTGTTTTTGTTTCTCTTGCTTTTTGGAGGCAGGGAAAATGGCCATACATTGCACTGAAGAGTTTCAGAAATAAAAGAAAACTAGAACATGGAATTGTAGGGGCATAATCCTAATCTGCAAATTACCGTGTTAAATTTATTTGCTAAGCACAGCACTTTGGAAGTTAAAGCATGTATTTTTTAACAATGTTTTGGTACCTGTTGTCACATTTTTGCACGGGGTGCAATGTCTTCAATGTTGTTTTGTAACAGTGCTGCTCTTCTTTTCCTCCTTCCGTTTTTCTCCCTTCTCTCCCTTTCCTTTTCTTTCCCATTCTCTTTCTCTCCCCCCTTTTTCCTTGGAGTTCCCCGAGTTGATTTTCCGGCTTTCCGGCGAGGTCTATACGAAATTGGCTAAGTGCGGGTGCGAAGTTCGCACTTCGCCCGATTTTGGTGCGAAGTGCGCACTTCGCCCGATTTTGGTGCGAAGTTCGTACTTCGCCCCACCTCTGGGCGCACCTTGCACTGCGGTCGACGGGTCAATGCGAGAAAAAAGGTAAAATGCCGGAGCAGGTCCATATGGCGGCAGACACCAGTGTTCGCCTGTGCGCGATTCGACTTCTCAACGGAGCGGGAATGCGCCCTTGACAGGTGTACAGTAGGGGAACAAACCCGGAATTTGACCAAGGCTTGAAGGCCTTCCCCGACTGCACTGATTTTTGCACGCATCCCAAGGAGCCCCGATCCCAAGCAAAGATGGATAGAACGCCCTCTAAGGCAGGCATGTGTCCATGACATAACCCATCATCGGACAAGTGTCCGGCTTCGGGATTTGAACCAAGGCTGCCGACCAAAAGGGATAAGCATGGGCTGCTGCACCGCTGCGTTAATAGCCTCATTCAAAGCTGATCCGAGGTTTCACCTGCTCCGACTACTAGCAAGCCTGCCGACTTGAAGAATTACCCGGCACTCCGCCACGTAGGCTGTCCGGCTTCCGGGAAGACCATGCTTGCGGGTACAGCCCGATCCGACAAAAGGTCGGCATTTGCGGCTCTTTCGCCGCTTCTGTCAGCTTATGTTTGACTGGGACTCTGTGCCCATTAATGTAACGGGTGGGACTCGGGCTATAAAAGCCCATCCGAAATTCATTGTAAAGGGTGGAAGGGGAATGTTTGTTAGGGAACTACTGTGCTTACTGTAACCGTGCTTCTGCTTATGAATACAATCTGTATGCACGGTTACATTCTACTATCTTTATTCTTTTATTCTGTCTTTCATTATATGCCTTAGGCCCACAGTGTCGTTGCTCGTTAATTCACTTTGGCATTTGGCGATCGGGTTCCTCTAGCATTGCTTGCTTAAAGCACCTTATGTACTTCATTATTTAAAGCATTCATTATAAATTTGGTAGCAGTTCCATCGGTTGTGTGTGACGTTGCTGGCCCGTATCACGGTGATTGATGCGATCCCTAGCTGTTAGTTCCTTGTAGGGAATGTTTGCTAGGGAGCCATTGAAGGCTGTGCGGTTAAACTCTCTACCTAACACATATACACAGCTCACGACATCTCTAGGTTTACTTTCTACCCCTGTCGGTGTACGTATCCGGTGATTGATACGATCCCTGCTTGTTAGTTCCTTGTAGGGAATGTTTGCTAGGGAGCTATTGAAGGCTGTGCATACGGCTGCTGGTGTATCGGAAGTACGCCTAGGTTTTGCGGTTCCTTGTCATGCTCTGTGTTTGTATGCAGTAAGTAGCGGTGATTGGTGTGTTCCCGTCCTGTTAGTTCCCCCCCACCAACCTTTGGACATATTTGTATCTCTTTCTGTACATTTGTCTCTTTCCGTTCATTTATTTCTTTCCTGTTCCCTTTAGCTTAAATCCCCCCCCCCAAAAGGAGCCGGCCTTCTCCGGAGATTGGCTCGGAAGGCATCTCTTCCTTCCGGCCTTTCATGCTGGTGGGCGAATCTGGGCGCATTAACCAAAAATCCTTTCCTCATGGCGGATTCGTAACCAACAGTTTCTCTGGCACGCCCGGTGGGACGCTTGTCCCACGATTTAAAGAAAGAGTACCCATCCAGTTTCCACCTAGCGCAACAGTTCTTCTGACCCGCTCGGCGGAACACGGGTCCCACATCTGACGAGAGATTTTCTGATCAGTCTCCACCTGGCGGCGACGGTTCTCGAGCTCTTGGTGAGACAAGGAAGTTTCTCACCCCCGACGGAATCGAAGCACCGGTGTTCGCTTCATTGCTTGTTCCAAATCCGAACACTGGCGACTACGCACGAACAAATCCTCCGAGTCTAGAAGACCGGTCCGGTCACCTTCATGCACACGAGAAGGTGGCGAACAAGAAATCCGAGAAGCCCGCTTGAGTTCTACGAACTAGACATCCACGCTCGAGGCAAGATACCCAGGCTGGCTGATCCGCGAGCTCGTTTCGACGAAGCCGAGGTGAGATCCAAGAAGAGGCCGAAGGCGAGGTCGGAAGAGCCGAGTACGAAGTAGAAGAGGCCGAGGAAGAGGAAAATCCTGTATCCTCGGAAAGTACCGATACCGAGTACACAACCGACGGCGGAGAAGAAGAAGAAATGGGTGATCAACAGCCGAATGACGATGATCTCTTCCCGGCGGTGGACTCTACAGGGCCTTTGGCCCTGATCGGTCAGCAAGCTGTGCCCCCTGCTGCTTTAAAGTCTATTCCCACATACGACGGCTACGGTAAGACGGCGTACGAGCACATCCAGGACATCCTTGCCCTGGCCGCACTGCATACCATCACCGATGAAAGTGTGAAGACCCGTCTGCTGGCCCTTTCCATGAGGGGAAAGCTTCTCTACTGGTGGAGATCGCCGCCGAGAGGGATCCATCACCTGGGTGGCCCGGCTTGCCGGGAGGCTCGTAAAAGGATGCAACGAGTCCGCTGATCCTACCTCTCTCTTGCATCGGTTCCAAGCAATCCGGAGGCATCCTCAAGAGGAGGTGTACGATTTTAACATTAGGTTTGCGAGATCCTGGAAACGGGTACCTCGCGAACTTCGGCCTTCGGCCGGCATGGCTGCTCACTACTATACGGGGTCTTTCAACTCGGACATATGCCTCTTCGTTGAAGATCGCCCGAATTGACGAGTTCCACGCACTGTACGAAGCTGCCCGACAAGCTGAAGGCGACATTATCTCCATCGGCGGGCTTCCGTCCGAGTGCGGGAGCCGATTCATCCCGACTTTCCAAGATCGCGGTATCCTTACGCATACGGTGGTGTGCCGTCTACTTCAGGGCAGCAGCCCCAGCCGCAGTGGAATCCGGCGCCGGTCGTAACTCAATACGGCCCGCCTCAGTTGCATTACCCTCATCCGCCTCCTCCTGCTCCGCATTTTCCGGCGCTTCCTGCTCCCCCGCAGTATGCGTCTTATTCTAACCCTCCTCCATTGGCCGCTTTGCCTCCACCGGCACAGTTGCCGCCTCCCGACGACGGCATCCGAACACGATTCTACAAGAAGTGCGGGCTTTGGCCTCCGGATATCATGCCATGTCCAATGACATGACGGCTATGAAAAAGAAGCGAGGCCCAAATGGACTTTGCTCCTAGAAGGCCGTATGCGCCGCCGGCATCGACAAAAGATAAAGCCCCGGAAAACCAACCGCGGAGGCGTCCGCCTCGAGAAATCTTGCTATAGATGACCCACCTGGTCCTCCCGACCGGGTCAAGCGGTGCACTACGTGCAATGACCCGCATTCGGAGGAAGATTGCACTTTGCACCGGCACTACATCCGGACCTTGGCCGGCGGCACTATAGAAGATGATGAGGTGTACATGATCTTGGACGGCGAGGCCAATTTTGCCACTGCCGAGAAGAGAACCCGGTGACGCCCGCCAAGGAAGAAAAGAAAGGCTGCGGACGCGGCTAAACCTTTGCGGGTATACGCGAGAAGAGAAAGACCGCAGCCCAATGGGCTGCCACCGTACTAGCGGGCGTGGCCTTACACGGCCCGGGAGAAGGCATCCAAAGATAAAGCTCCCGCTAAACCTTCTCCAGCAAAGACCGCTGCTGTTCCGGCTAAGCCTCCAGCAAAGGCCCCAACTCCCGCTAAGCTTCCTGTACTTCAGCCCCCAGCCGAAACCAAAGAACAAGCCCGGGAAAAGCTGAAGTACCCGTCTCGACCAAGAGACGGCGAGTTGAGGCCACCCAACGATACCGGACCAAGTATGAACCGGCTAAACCGGCGGGAAGGAGCTAGTACCTCGGGCTACAGCATTGTAGACGAGTTAAAGAAGACTCCTGCCAGAATCAGCATGTACGATGCCCTTCTGCTTCCAGGCCAGGTAGATCTGCTGCAAGAATCACTGAAAAACATGAAGAACGGCAAGCAGATGCAGCCTGCTGTCCTGGTTCAACCTTTGACAGTCTCCGCCACTGGGAAGAACAGACCGCCACCCTTTTATCGGTCTTTGCGGATGCAAGGGCACATAGTTCCTAGCTGCATGGTGGATTACGGTGCTTCCTCGGCTGTGATGCCGAAGGCCGTCTGCGATGAGATCGGGATGGAATACACGCGGAGCAGCCAAGGTGTCCTTGCAATTAGACGGCACCCCTGTCAAGACAGTTGGTGTCATAAAGGACATCCCTATCCGGTTGCACAAAGCTCTCGACATTGTGGTCATCCAAGAGGTCGTGATTGTTGACCTGGAGCCTTACTTCGGCATGTGTCTCTCTCGGGAGTTCACTGCGAAGTTGGGCGAGTACTGTCTCTAGACTACTCGCACATGGAAGTGCCCTTCAAAGGAAGGAGGCCGAAAATTTTCAATGAGAAGCCTTCCCCTTTTCTAGTAGACAAGATACCCGGCGGAGAGATGGCTGCATGGTCCGGTTGTCGAGAAGAAGAAGCGGTGACGATCGAGCCGGCCGAGCAAGCTCTCGAAGTGCTACGGCTAGAAGACGAGTTCTCGTTGCGGGATTTTAATGCCGTAATCGGGACAGAGCAGGGCTGTTATTCCATTAAGCAGCCCGAGGAGCTTGACGTGTCCGTTGCGAAGGAAGTAGGACCTGCACCCGAAGAGCTGTGGAAGCTTTTCTTTGACGGCGCCCGTTGCAAGAATGGCGCCGGTGCAGGGGTCCTCCTGGTTTCTCCAACCGGAGTCCAGAGGGACTATGCCTACAGGCTGGCCTGGAGCTGTACTAACAATTCGGCGGAATACGAAGCCCTGTGCTTGGGTGCGAAAGGCGGAAAGGCTAGGAATCAAGCATCTCCAAATTTTCGGAGATTCAGAGTTAGTGTGTCATCAAGTTACGAATAAATGCGCGTCTAAGCATCACTATCTTAGAGCGTACCGCAATCGGGTCTGGGACTTGATGGAATCGTTTGACTCATTGAACGTTAAGGCAATATCGCGTGAGAGAAACAAGCACGCGGATATTACGGCGTCTGTTGGAGCCAGTGCGTTCGAGTGAAGAAGTCGTCCAGAAACTGAAGCCGGTCCGCACCATTTACAGGCCTTCTGTGCCTGATAGGGATACCTTCTGGCAGGTATTCAGTTGTGACGAGGAGATCGTCACATTCCTGGTTAACGAAGTGTGTGTAATCGAAGGTAGAGACCCTGATGACGAGCAATATGAGGGGTTGATACAGTTACGGAATAATCACGTCCCAAAAGGACTGATTACATTAGAAAGTCTCTTTGATCGGAATGACAGAGCAATATCCCACAGGATCAAAGTAGACCCGAGGCAGTATGCTGACCTGGAGCTCGAACCTGGTAAAACTATCAAGGTCGGAACAGACTGCACGTCGGAGGAGCTGGTGCAGATTAGATCACTGTGCCGGGAGTTCCCCGACATCGTGGCCTGGTGCTACGAAGATTTGAGGGGGTATGACAGATCTGTCATCCGGCATACCATCGAGCTAGAGGATGGCGCCAAGCCGTTCCGACAAAAGCAAAGGGCCGTAAATCCAAAGGTTGAGGCCATGATGAAGACCGAGCTCTTGAAGATCTTTGGAGGCCAAGATCATCTACCCCATCAAACATTCATCCTGGGTCGCGAATATGGTGCCCGTGAGGAAAAAGAATGGCGACATACGTCTACGTGTCGACTTCGAAACCTAAATCAGGCTTCCCTCCGGGACCACTATCCGCTTCCCCAAATCGACCAAATTTTGCATATCGTTGCTGGAGCCCAGAGATTTTCACTTTTAGATGGATTTTCCGGCTACAACCAGATTTGGGTCAAAGACGAAGACCAGCATAAGACGGCGTTTACCACGAAGTGGGGACGTTCGCCTATCAGCGCATGCCGTTTGGCTTATCCAATGCTGGTGCCACGTTCCAAAGGGCCATGGACCTGGCCTTACGAGAGCTGCTCAACAAGATTATTGTCATCTATCTTGATGACATGACTGTTTTCTCTCACCGACGAGAAGATCATGTTTCGCACCTGCGGCGGATATTTGAAAGTTGTCGAGAATTCGGCATCTCTATAAACCCGAAGAAGTACGTCTTCGCGGTAAAGGAAGGAAAGCTGCTGGGACATGTCATCTCCGAGGAAGGCCTCGCCATTGACCACGACGAGAGCGAAGCCCTCGTTACGCTTGCCACCCCACTGATAAAAAAGGTCTGCGGTCCTTCTTCGGTCGGATTAACTCGTGCGGAAGTTCATTCCGGACTTCGCACGGGTGATCAAGCCTATGGCCGAGCTGTTGAAGAAAGATACACCTTACGAATGGGTGATGAGAGAGAGCAAGCTTTCGAGGAAATCAAGGCTCGAGTTGCGCAAGCTCCGGTGTTGACAAACCCGGACTACTCCAAGGACTTCATCACGTATGCGGTGGGAGAACCCGAAAGTTACGGCTGCAGTCCCGACTCGGAAGGGAGACGACGGTGAGGAGCGCCCCATTGCGTTCCTAAGCCAAGTGATTACGCCACACGAAGAGAAGTACAATTTTATAGAGCGGCGGGTCCATGCGGTCATGAAGTCCCTTCGAAAGCTCGGGCACTTTGTCTCCCAGAGTAAGACCACTTGTCTTTGTGATTCACCCCGATGTTCGCAGTTTCATCTTGCAAGGGGAACCGGGTCACAAGAGAGCGGGATGGATTGCCAAGATCCGGGAGTTTGACATCGAAGTACGGCCCACCAAGCTTATCGGAGGCCGAGCCTTGTGTCGGGAATTGGCCCGAAGCGCCGTAGCCGGCATCTCCGCTTTGTAAGTGGGAGGACACGGCGACACGCGTCTACCTAGCCAACTCCTTATCGGAGGGGAGTGATTGGACGGATGAGCTGGTGAGATACTTACGCACCGGAAGATGTCCCGATCACTCGAACGCCTCACAACGAAGGAGATTTCGGTTAGGTGCATTAAGGTACACTCTTCGCCCCGAGGGGCTTTACTTCAAAAACATTGACGGCATCCTGTTGCGGTGCGTCATAAAATCTGACCAGCCTAGGATCCTCGGAGATTTTCATTCCGGGATGCCTGGGGGTCACCATTCTTCAAGGCCAACGGCCTTAAAAATAATAAGGGCTGGATACTATTGGCCCACTCTGTTCGCAGACGCGTATGCGGTCTGTGCCAAGTGTGATCAATGCCAGAGGTATGCTGGCCGAAACAGAAAAGCACCCCTGCCCCTTCAATCGATTCAAGCCGAAGCTCCGTTCCAGCAATGGGATCTGGACTTCATTGGGGTGATTTCTCCTAACTCCTCCGCCGGCCACAAGTTTATTCTCACGGCTACTGACTATTTCACACGGTGGACGGAGGCGATCCCGACCAAGAACGCCGACCAAGAAACGGTCATCAGGTTCATTGAGAGCCTGATTACCCGCTTCGGGGTTCCAGAGTGGATTGTGACAGACAACGGTCCGGGATTTGTAGGCGCTGTACTCACGGAGTACACCGGCGGCCTTGGCATCTATCACAAGATGTCTTCTAATTACTACCCGCGGGGGAATGGCCTTGCCGAGTCTACTAACAAGAACCTCCCGAAAATTCTCCGGAGGACCATTGAAAAAAATAAGCGGACTTGGCACTTGCTCCTGAACCGGGCGCTATGGGCGGACGAGTTGCGTTCAAGAAATCCCTCAAGACGTCCCCCTATGCGCTCGTCTATGGCAAGCAAGCTGTTATGCCATCACACATTGAAATCCCCGCCATGTGGATGATTGACGAAGACGGGAGCGGCGGAGACCCGGTAGACGACGAGGTTGTGCCAACTCCTGCCGGTTGGAAGAAGACGAGAGAAAGTGCATACCAGGCCTTCGCCGATCACATTGCAGCCACTAAAGGCTGGTTTGCCAAAGGCACCACTGCCCGAGTTTTCGAAGTCGGGGACCTAGTGCTGAAGTGGGACTCATACAAGGCAAAACCGGGTAATCACGGAAAATTTGACGCTCTGCGGGAGGGCCCTTATCGGATTGCCGGGTGAATCGGTTCAATGCCTACATACTTTCGGATATGGAGGGTCGGCTCCTCCCCATCCCCGTCAACGGGTTCCACTTGAAGCTTTATCGGTTGTTGAAGGTGCCTGAGTGGCCCTTCCCTGTAAAAATTTTGCCTTGTGTTTTTATTTTTCCCCGCATGTATAGTTTCCAGTTTTAGCATTCAGTTTATTTTTCCTTCTTTGAGCTTAAATGCGGCATGGGAGAGAAAGACAGACTTCGCAACGAAGTACGTCGTTGCCCGTGAGGAGGGCGAAGTTCGGCTATGCGAGAGAAAGAAAGGAGAAAAAGAGCAAAAATCGACTAAGTGTTGACCGAAGTCCGACTTCGCAGCGAAGCCTGACTTCGGCCCAGCCGAATTGCGAAGTTTGTCCGAGAAAAGCTGAAGCAGACTAAAGTCCGCACTGCGCAACCCTTCGTGCGAAGTACGCACTACGCGCAAAGTTTGTGCGAAGTACGAACTTCGCACCGAAGTCCGACTTCGGCCAGCGCCCGTGCGAAGTGCGCGCTGCGCTCAACGCTTGGGCGAAGTGCGAACTTCGCGCGAAGTTCGCACTTCGCATCAAGCTTCGGCCGAAGTCCGAACAAAGCGGCCAGCGCCCGTGCGAAGTTCATCTAAAGATGAAAGGCGGCAAAAACCCAGATCGCGCCCAAACCTTGGGCGCAGCTAAAACAGAGGTAGAACAGTTCAAGCACGCGCTTCGCGCGAAGTTCGTACTTCGCCCAGTTTTGGTGCGAAGTTCGTACTTCGCCCGAAATTCGGGCGAAGTCCGACTTCGCCGGCGAGGTCGGGCCGTGCCCAACTTCGGGCGAAGTCCGGCTGCGCCTAGTTTTCCGGGCCAGTATTGGGACGCGGTTTAAAGAATAATAAAAAAAAAATTCAAAAACCCCAAGCTGGGCCCAAGGCGCGTTTGCACTTGTTTTAATGTGGGTTTCCGCACCGAAGGTTTTGTCTTGATCAGTGTGCCCAAGTGGTGGCAGCAACGTCAGCCATGGTGCAGTCCCCAACGCTGAGTTAATGATTGCGCGTTTTTCAAGCGAAAACGCAACTAAAAAAGCAAGGCACGGCTGCCGGGGCGCGTCTTTTCCTAAACGTTCTCTTGCGCGGCCACCAAGGGTTTTAACTCAGCCGACCTACCCCTCTTGCGTTGCATTAATGGCGCTGTTTTTATCTAGAAAAGGGGGTCGAGAATCATGCCAACATTCCAGTTTGCAGAGATTATTCCTCGGACGGTGCTAATTATTCCTACGATAGCGAAATTTGTTGCGAGACGGCTGAACCTGTCATTATTGCCGACTCGGAGAGATGGACAAGGGAAAAATGCCGTGTCGGCGCGATCCGGCGGAGCGATGAACCGAGGCGATTTGCCGCGGCCGGGGAGTTTTCAAAGGCGATCCTCCGCCGGAGAAAAAGTCAAAGGCCCGGACGAAGAAGGTACGGCGTGGGCAATCCCCACCACCTCCGGTGAATTACCAGGCAGGATATGTGGACGGCTCGTTTTCCATGAGCCTAACTCAGGTCGAGAGCGAATGTGGAGAGGCTGGGGCGACAAGGTTTCGCCCTCCCATCATTTTGGAGCGGCGTACAAATCAAACCTCTTCGATTCATGTGCCCTCCTGTCCACCAATGCCCGGAGGTGATAGACTTAATTGTCGGACACTATAAACCGGCTTCCCGGCAAATCTGCGGTTCCGGCGGCAAACCCTTGTTCGCACTTGCGCGAGGAGGCTGTGCGGCCGGCTTTCGCCCCGGGGTCGGAGTATGACTCCGGCACCATCCTCGAAAAAATCAATTTGGGCGAACAAGCGGGACGTTTCCACGCACACCAAGCGAATGAGGGATTTCCTCAATTCGGAGCTGAGCGCCCGCTTCCGGCCGGACAATGGCCGGCGGCCCCATGCCTTTGGTAAAATTTCGGAGCAAGTATCTATATACCATCTTGGCATGGATCCTCGGCTGCGACTCCGATGGTGGTGCACCCGTACCGGTGGCGGCGCGAGAATGCCTCCTGTGTGGAGAATCTTACGAACCGGCGGCGCGGCGGAGCGGAAACGCCCCATCTCTTTCGGTCGGGCAGGCCGGTCGGCTTACGCCATTCATTCCGATCTGCTGAAGATCCGAAGCGCCGATCAACCAATTTTCGTTTCGGTTCCGTTACGGTGCGGCTTTGTTTGTACCATCTGCACCCCCAAATGCCGATCCAGAACCTGAAGAAGGTTAACGAGAAGGGAGAACCCCGACCCGTCTATAAGCTGGACGGATGACTTATACCGGAAAGGGTCCTACTACAAGTTCAACTTCAACTTTACGGGATTCGTCATGTCGGTCTTCACCGAAAGTGAAATCCCCCGTCCCCGAGAGAAATGGCGAGTGCTTTGATAAATCGGAAGCTCGGGGACGTTTCGAGGCGACGCGGGGGGATTGTGATCGGAATCTACGGATTCAAGGGCAAACCCTATTTGCTGCCCTATTGGTGCTCGGAGCATACGTTCGGGATGGAAGTTGCCCGACAGATGGACTATGTGGAAGAAGAGTTTGGCCTAGGGAAGAAAAGAGGACAGATTTTTCAATACCCTCTTTCCTGGGCCAATGTTGAGATTATCGAGGTAGGACAACATGTCTACCTAGAGCAAGCGCTGTCCCGGATTGGCCTGGTTTTGCTGCCGCAGCGCTGGAAGTATGACCCTCATGGGATAAGGGGAAAGTTTGCACATCTGTGCCCCGGGACATAACCGAAGATAGATGCGACGTGGTCCATGTGGACCTTGGCTGGGAGATTGAATTAATGGAAGCTTCTCCCCCTTGGCGGGATTTCTCTTGCGAGGAGGTGACATATGACCCCAAGAGAAACCGGGACCATCACTTCTCATCTCCGGGGTTCAAAAAATTTCTGTCCAAGATTGCGAGGCCTTAAGCTGGTCTAAAGAAAAGATTATTGAATCTTTGGAAAATGAGATGCCGCACGCGACACGATAAATCCACAAGGAGAAACCCGGCCGTAGATGACGACTTCTCGGTTCTCTATGACCAGGCATCATGACAGGTGGCGGCCGTTCGCATATCAAGGTTACGTTCCCCGAGGCCCCTTTGAGGATTATAAAAGTGGGTCTCCTCCCAAACGGTTGTACACTTCGGCAACTGCCAGCGCCGGCCCAGCAAGTACCCAGGCCGATCCAATGCAGTTCGTGGCTCCTAAGGCGGCGCATGAAAAGGCGAAAAAGTTAGCCGAGGCGGCGCCGAGGCACTTCCTCGAGCAAGAAAAGCACCGGCACCGCCGGAAAGCGAGACCGGTTGCGGCGGACCTTACGCAAGTCAAACCCCGGTACAAGTTTACCGTGGGAGCATCGGCGCCTGCTTGCACTCGCTCGTCTCCTTCCCACGATCCGACGGTTGTTCCCGGAAGAAAAGAAGCGGAGGAGAGTTGAGAAAATCGGGCGACCCTAGCACGATGGTGCGGCGACCGATCGCGAGCCGCGGCCGCGTCCTGCCGCCGCGAGAGGCGGTTCCTTTGGGCGGTCCCAAGCCGGCCGCCGAGACAAGAAGCGAAGACATTCACCCGGCATCGGCTCGGGCGGAGCCCGCGAGTACGTTTGCTGTCCACTGTCTCTCTAGTCTCACCCGGTTCTACTTCCACTCGGTCCCCCGCTCAATGTGGGCGAGCCATGACCACATCCTCCTCCCCGTCTCCGCGTCCTTCTAGCGGTCCCCATTCTTTCGACCAGTTTGCTCAGAACCCTAACGTCTCTCTTTCTCTGAGCACAACTCCAAACCCTTCGCCCGAGGTTAGTGCTGAGGCTGTCCATTCACCATCACATCCTCCGCCTCAGCCGCTTCAAACCCTCACAGTGTCAGCCTCTCCCATTTCCATTTCCCGGTCGCCCCCACAAGCGACCGATTCTTCCAAGGTGCTGTCCGGTTCCTCCCGATCCCATCCCCGCGGGAGAGACGTCTCGGCGGATCCCTAGGGCTGGGGGAACCAGATTTTATGGACGACCTCCGAACTCGGATGACTTGCCCACGGCAGCAAGAGCCGTAGAGTATTACTGTCTCTTTCCGCCAAGACATGAAGCGGAGGAGACATGAAGAGATAGCCGCCCCGGCAAAACGTGCAAAGTATGATTTCGGAAGGAGAGTGATTACAACGGAGAAAATAATCCCAATAGTGAAGAAGCCTCTCCAGAAATGACTAAGGCGGACTACGTGCTCCGGACAAAGGAGAAAAGCTTTGACGACATTGATAAACGAGTATGAGATTCGGACGATCATGCGCAAAGGCGACAATCTCTTTGTCAAGAGTGCGGAGGAGCGGGGAAGAACTTTTCGCGTTGCGGGACAAAGTAAGGCAACTTGAAGAGGACCTATCTAGGTCCATCGAGCGGCTGGAGACGGCGCGGCGAGAAGCAGAGATGAATTCAAAGCCCGGCTAGCCGCTTCTCGGCAACGAGGCCGCAACCGAAAGAAAGCAGCCTCGGAGCAGATTTCTCGGCTCCGGGAGTCTTTGAAGCGAGCACGATCGCGGCTTGCGGAAAAAACATCTCAAGCGAGTTGTCTTTTCAAAGACAAAAGTTAAGGAAATGAGGGCTGGTTTGTTGAGGGAATGCAAGCCCCATACCTTTAAGGCGATGGCGGTCCTGGACTTCGCATCCAGGATTCAAGAAGTTTCTGCCCAGGGAAAGCCTGTGGTAGAGGAGGCCGAGCGCCAGGCAAAGCAATGGGCTGGACACGGCGATAAACCTTCGGGGAGCGCGAGCGCGGCGGCGTCCTTTTTCCCCCGTGTCCTCATTCGGCTGCGGAATGGGCGGGTGCAAGGGTGACCTTGCACAAATATTTTAGAAAAGTTGAAGAGGTGAGAGTGGCCAGACGAATGCTTGATGCATTCGGGCATGAAAAAGATATCTGTCTGGCCCCCTTTCCACGCTCTTTCGAGAACTTGGGTGTCCGAGGTTTTGTTGAGAATGGCGAGCTCCTTACCCTAGATCGGGTAAAGAAGAATTGGCGAGTCCTTTGAAGCGGATACGACTGAAATTGATAGGCTGGACGAGCCAATTCAAGACGGTCGAGTCACTCGGATGGTGTCCGGATATTCCGGGGATCCGCTCCTATTTTCGGGAGTTAGAGAAAAGATACCTCACCATCGACATGCACGCGGTCGCTGCTTTTCACGGAGCATTAGAAGACATAGGCGACCGCAAGCCATTCGAAGCGGAAGCATGGCACTCAGCCCAAGAGGCGTACACTCGCATGTGCGAGGCGGAAGCGAGGAAATGGAGACCTTTCGGAAGGAGATGCGGTGAGGCGGCGACAAAGATGAATACGAAGAACGGTTGCCGCAAGGAGAAACGGTTAGAGCAGAAAAAGGCAGGGGAGGCAAGTTCCTCTGCACCCAAAGGATGAAGGCATGGATTCTTTGCGCCGAGGCGAGCTCGACACCCCGCGAGCCGCCAGAAATGTTGTCACATTTTTGCACGGGGTGCAATGTCTTCAATGTTGTTTTGTAACAGTCTTTGCTCTTCTTTTCCTCCTTCCGTTTTTCTCCCTTCTCTCCCTTTCCTTTTCTTTCCCATTCTCTTTCTCTCCCCCCTTTTTCCTTGGAGTTCCCCGGTTGATTTTCCGGCTTTCCGGCGAGTCTATACGAAATTGGCTAAGTGCGGGTGCGAAGTTCGCACTTCGCCCGATTTTGGTGCGAGTGCGCACTTCGCCCGATTTTGGTGCGAGTGCGCACTTCGCCCGATTTTGGTGCGAAGTGCGTACTTCGCCCCACCTCTGAGCGCACCTTGCCTTGGCGGTCGACGGGTCAATGCGAGAAAAAGGTAAAATGCCGGAGCGAGTCCATATGGCGGCGGACACCGGTGTTCGCACGTGCGCGATTCGACTTCTCAACGGAGCGGGAATGCGCCCTTGACGGGTGTACGGTAGGGGAACAAACCCGGAATTTGACCAAGGCTTGAAGGCCTTCCCCGGCTGCACCGATTTTTGCACGCATCCCAAGGAGCCCCGATCCCAAGCAAAGATGGATAGAGCTGCCCTCTAAGGCGAGGCATGTGTCCACGACATAACCCATCATCGGACAAGTGTCCGGCTTCGGGATTTGAACCAAGGCTGCCGACCAAAAGGGATAAGCATGGGCTGCTGCACCGCTGCGTTAATAGCCTCATTCAAAGCTGATGCGAGGTTTCACCTGCTCCGGCTACTAGCAAGCCTGCCGACTTGAAGAATTACCCAGCACTCCGCCACGTAGCTGTCCAGATTCCAGGAAGACCATGCTGCGGGTACAGCCCAGTCCGACAAAAGGTCAGCATTTGCAGCTCTTTCGCCGCTTACGTCGGCTCATGTTTGGCGGGACTCTGTGCCCATTAATGTAACGGGTGGGACTCGGGCTATAAAAGCCCATCCGAAATTCATTGTAAGGGGTGGAAGGGGAATGTTTGTTAGGGAACTACGTGCTTCTTGTAACCGTGCTTACGCTTATGAATACAATCTGTATGCACGGTTACGTTCTACTATCTTTATTCTTTTATCTTTGTCTTTCATTATATGCCTTAGGCCCACATGTGTCGTTGCTCGTTAATTCACTTTGGCATTTGGCGATCGGGTTCCTCTAGCATTGCTTGCTTAAAGCACCTTATGTACTTCATTATTTAAAGCATTCATTATAAATTTGGTAGCGGTTCCATCGGTTGTGTGTGACGTTGCTGGCCCGTATCACGGTGATTGATGCGATCCCCAGCTGTTAGTTCCTTGTAGGGAATGTTTGCTAGGGAGCCATTGAAGCTGTGCGGTTAAACTCTCTACCTAACACATATACACAGCTCACGACATCTCTAGGTTTACTTTCTACCCCTGTCGGTGTACGTATCCCGGTGATTGATACGATCCCTAGTTGTTAGTTCCTTGTAGGGAATGTTTGCTAGGGAGCTATTGAAGGCTGTGCATACGGCTGGCTGGTGTATCGGAAGTACGCCTAGGTTTTGCGGTTCCTTGTCATGCTCTGTGTTTGTATGCGGTAAGTAGCGGTGATTGGTGTGTTCCCGTCCTGTTAGTTCCCCCCCACCAACCTTTGGACATATTTGTATCTCTTTCTGTACATTTGTCTCTTTCCGTTCATTTATTTCTTTCCTGTTCCCTTTAGCTTAAATCCCCCCCCCCCAAAAGGAGCCGGCCTTCTCCGGAGATTGGCTCGGAAGGCATCTCTTCCTTCCGGCCTTTCATCTTTGGTGGGCGAATCTGGGCGCATTAACCAAAAATCCTTTCCTCATGGCAGATTCGTAACCAACAGTACCTAAATCATGCACTTCTAACATCATTACATCTTGGTATGCATTGTGTTATTTGGTCTATTTGCAGGGGAACTTTGATACCGTCTTCATGCAGAAATCTCAGTCCATGGACAGGCATATGACGTAACTCATACTGCAAATTCAATTACAGCCTGTGAGATATAGTTTGCTTCTCAAGAACTCAAGAAAGTGACTGAGATGCATTATGGCACTTTTGGTCACTAACGAGCAAAAGTTGTCTTTGTCAAAAGGTAGAAGAGAGAGAGCTTTATGTATTCCAATTAGATCTATTGAAAGCTCTTATTCTGACTAACCATCAGATGTTTGAATTTGACAGATGGATGTAGTTACTTGTAAATCCTGTGGGCTTGTATTTCTATATCTATATATCAAGAGTTTTGCATAAACTGTTTTTTGTAGCATTATGATTCCATAGAGCTGATTACATAGTTTACAAGTTCTACAATAACAGGAAGACTTACAAAGGTGAATATTTTGAATTGAGTAAAATCTATTACCCATAAAAAAGAAGTTTTCTATAAGTATTGTGTGTTGCACTTACACAGTTGGAAAGGTGCCTACAATAAATATGAATCTCAATAGTTGAAAAATAAGAACAGAACCTACCCGATTCCTCCAACTTCAACAAATTCAGTATCAATCTGCATGCCCAAGGTCAACTCACGTTAGTATTCTCAACAATATAATGAAATCATAACAGCTTATCTGCAGGAAATTGCATCTGTTATCAATCATAGAAATAATTAAAAAGTGAAGAAAAAAATATGCCAACTGCAATTACCCCCGTCTCTTCCTTAACTTCTCTAATGGCTCCTACGATGATGTCTTCCCCCTATCAAGTGACAACAAATTGCAGTTTTCTAATCACTTCTGAAATTGTATGCCATGAGAGATGTGAAACATTTTACAGGTTATGCCCTTCACAGCAATAGTAGAATTCATACCTGGTGAAGCAACCCAGTTGGCCACTTCCAAATCCCTGAACCTCTGTAAGGGCCATTTTTTTCCTGCACCACTAGCAACTATACTAACAAACTGGTTATACATCTATTCCAATACCTGCACAATTCATTTGTGCTAAGCACATAAGAAAATATTGCTTAGATTTGCAAAAAGAATTAAGGCTAAAAAAGTTGCAAGCTAATTTGTAAGTACACAAGCCCATGGGGTTTAAAGGAAATGGTAAAGAGTGAAGAATGTTACACACTAAACCAAGGTTCAAAACTTAGAAGTGAACTTTAACATTTTATCAAATGGCATGAGTTCAGCCAGTTAAAATCCTCAACTTTCAAGGAGTAGATCCAGGTTCAAATCTTGCATAGGGTGATACATGCACAATTGCCAAGTTGTTGTAATACCAATATGTGGTCATGATGTAATATGGGTGGGGTCGTTTCAATCCCATATAACCACTTTAAAAAAAATTGCAAGTACAGAAAAACAAGTCCATTCCCTTATAAATTATGTTGCATTTACATACCTCTCGGTTATCATTCATTACAAAACCACCAACTCCCACTTGATGTGAAGCATTAGCAGGAAGTGTGCAAGGACTTTTAGGAATCCAATATACCAGCATTACATAATCACGCTCTGCATGATGATACCAAAATCCCTCCTGAAGGTATAAGATAAGATACACAATGGTTCAAAATGCACAGAAAAACTATATGAAAAACATGCGAATAATGTTCTGAATAACCTTAGATAAATTACAATTTAAGAGAACATCCAGTGATGCTTCTCTCTTCATAAGGAAAGCAGTTGAACTAAAAGTACATGGCCTACTGCCATATGGTCTGGGATCTTGAATGTCTTCCAAAGCTAGAGAAAGACCTTTTCTTGCCAAAGTACAAAAGAATAATAATATCATATATGATATCAAAACCTTGGTACACATGCATATTGTATGCTTATGATACACATATTCTCACAAATCCTAGCTGCTTATTCTGTAAGGTTGCATCAGGATGAAAACATCATAATGGTTCAGAAATTGTAATAAACTCAAATAATCTGTGCATGTCTGGAGGACCATAACGACATATATCACAAAATCTCACCTCAATCACCACAGGAACAAGTTTTGAATGGTTCTTGGGTACTTTAATCCAAACTCCCTTCTTGCCCTATGTAGTCAAAAAAATTAAATGTCAATAATTTTAAAATAAAAGAAAGGCAATATTAAACGGCTATATCTTTCAAAAGAAATATGTTCAATGTTTCGATAAAGAAGATGTACAAACCAAAGGATCAAAAGTACATGACAAATAAAGAGTGGGATCTAAGCACACAAATTACATTTCTTCATACATATATATCAAAGACATTGTCAGTGCATAGCGTCCGATTATTCAACATTGAACAATGTTACTGTTGGCAATTTTGCCACATTAAATTTTTTGATAAACTTTGGCCTAAGTATGGAGCTTTAAAGCGGCAAAGAGCATGCGGAAGTGTTTTGGTTTTCGCGGGCCATAAACGGGGGCGATAAAATGGATGAAATAAGCTTTGGACATTTTATCATTGCAGATATTTTCGCTGGCTTTCCGACGATATATTATAATAGGCGATCAGGTCAGCGGATCAAATATGGCCCCGGGAAGCAGGACCAGGAAGCTCAATTTTGGGCCGGAAAATTGACTAAGTGTTGGGCCCCGCCCGACTGCGCTCATCCTCCCAATTGCGCTCATACAAAGGCCCAAAATTTTCTAAGTGTTAGTGTTGCCGCAACCCGACTTCGCAACGAAGTCGCGCTGCGCCCTTAATTTTGTGCGCACTTGGGGAGTTGATGTGCAGAGAGCTGAGCCCAAAATTTGACTAAGTATTGAGCGAACCCCGACTTCGCAGCGAATTCGGGTTGCGCTCTCAGTTTTGTGCGCACCTGGGCATCAGTGGAGCCCTAAATTTTCTAAGTGTTGGGTGCACAACCCGACTTCGCAGCGAAGTCGGGTTGCGCCCTCAAGTTCATGCGCAATTGGGCAACTTATTTGAAAAACGGCTAAGTGTTGGATGAGCAACCCGACTTCACAGCGAAGTCGGGGTTCGCTCACTTACCTGCACGCACTCGGGCAAAGAATGTCAAAGCCTGCCCAAAAATTTTCTAAGGTACGGAGGCCTCTCCAACTACGCCACTTCCCCTTTGCGCTGCCTGGTTGCGCTCCGATTTTGCGCGAAGTCGAGCAAGAAAGAAAATATGAGCTCCTAAGGCAGATTTTTCCCCTTATCAGATTCCGACAAGTGTCCAGCCTCGAGATTCGAGTCAGAGATGTGACAGGAGGTAGATGAGCGTGAATTGACAGATTGTACCGTATTTGCCCCCATTCAAACTGACTCAACTTCCCACCTACCGGATAGGATAGATAGGATACATAGGATACATCGCAGTTGCAATTTCTGTTACATGCTTTGTTTTAATTGTTGTTGGTTCGGATGCAAATTTGCGATCGTGCTGCTTGTTCTCCCCCCACCTGAAACGCATGATATTTACATCTCTTTCCTGTTCCCTTATATTTTTCAATCTCTTTCCAGTTCCCTTTACCCCCTCTTTTAATCTCTTTCCTGCACTCTTATCTAAAACCCCCAAGTAGGTTAGAAAAGGAGTCGGCCTTCTCCAGAGATCGGCACGGGGGGCATCCCTTCCTCCCGTCCTTTCAATGTTGGTCTGCGGGTCTAGGGCGCATTGACACACCAAGTCCTTCCCAGATGGCGGATCCGTGGCCAACAGTTTCTGGAACGCCCGGTGGGACGAACAGTCTCCATATTTTCAGGAATCCCGAGTTTGGTGAATCTTTGGCTTGCCTTCATCTGGCAAAATCACCTGGTGACTCTGATTGAGTTGAAGATCCAGATTTCTTGATCGCAGGCACCCCTTTTTTTAATCTAATAGAAGACACCCCGGAGGAATCAAGGTTTGGTGAGCAGCCTTGACCTCACAAGCGGAGAAATGAATGTTCACCTATAGTCTCCATATTTTCAGGAAGCCCGAGTTTGGTGAATCTCTGGCTTGCCTTCATCTGGCAAAATCACCAAGGCAAATCCCTCATACTATGCAAAGCCCTAGAATGCAGCTGTGTGGAGCTCGAGAGGAAGATCTCGTCCAAAGTCACCAGTGGGAATATGCAAACACCGCCCAAATGACGAATAATATGGTTGCTTGCAGTTTCCATCAGGAGACAGGCCAAGAGGAGGAACAAAATCCAGTGGCAAATTCTGAACACAAAGAGGGCACATTTTTGCACCCTTTTTGTGTCCCAGGGCATAGCACGCAAGCATTCAGCCAAAGCCCAATAGGCATGCCTCACCAGGAGGTTGATCCTGAGGAGACCCCGGCAAAAGGCCTATCGCCGAAAATCTCCTGTTATCGCATCAAGGAGTTGGAGGAACTTGTGCTCGAGAGCCCATAAGTGGTGGACTCTCTAGAGTGGTGGTATTGGCTCCAACCATCACCGCAACCGGTACCCGAAGAGGGCTCCTGTATGGCAAATCTCCTTGCCACATTGTTCATCAATTGTATGGGTACCGACATGAATGATAACCTGCCACGTTGCACCATGTTCGCGACCTGGCAAACTTTGGGAGGCCAGCCGGACTTCAAAGATCAACTGAAGTACAATTAGATCTGGTCCGGACACTGCAGGTTCATCGGATAGGCAACCAAAGCTAGATTTGTGTTGGTGGCATGCCAATCATGCCGCAAACTTTTGTGTAAATAATATAAATAAGCCGGCTAGTATGCAAAGTTTTAGTTGTTTTCTTATTTTAGTTTGTGCGGTGTTTTTTTTAGTGTTCCAAGAGGGCCATGGGTGCCAAGGGTTTGAGAAAGAGGTTGCTGCCGACAGTGAATATCAAGAGGACGACGAGGGTGACTCTGTTGCCCAATGGATAAAGGCCTGGGTCCTCAAATTGAGGCGAGCTCAATGCCCCGCGAGCCGCCAGGAAATTTAGCAATTTTGCCACATTAAATTTTTTGATAAACTTTGGCCTAAGTATGGAGCTTTAAAGCGGCAAAGAGCATGCGGAGGTGTTCGGGTTTTCGCGGGCCATAAACAGGGCGATAAAATGGATGAAATAAGCTTTGGATATTTTATCATTGCAAATATTTTCGCTAGCTTTCCGATGATATATTATAATAGGCGATCGGGTCAGCGGATCAAAAGTTATGGCCCGGGAAGCAGGACCAAGAAGCTCAATTTCGGGCCAGAAAATTGACTAAGTGTCGGGCCCCGCCCGACTGCGCTCATCCTCCCAACTGCGCTCATACAAAGGCCCAAAATTTTCTAAGTGTTAGTGTTGCCGCAACCCGACTTCGTAGCGAAGTCGGGCTGCGCCCTTAATTTTGTGCGCACTTGGGGAGCTGACGTGCAGAGAGTTGAGCCCAAAATTTGACTAAGTATTGAGCGAACCCCGACTTTGCAGCGAAGTTGGGTTGTGCTCTCAGTTTTGTGCGCACCTGGGCATCAGTGGAGCCCTAAATTTTCTAAGTGTTGGGTGCGCAACCCGACTTCGCAGCGAAGTCGGGTTGCGCCCTCAAGTTCATGCGTAGTTGGGCAACTTATTTGAAAAACGGCTAAGTGTTGGATGAGCAACCCGACTTCGCAGCGAAGTCGGGGTTCTCTCACTTACTTGTGCGCACTCGGGCAAAGAATGTCGAAGCCTGCCCAAAAATTTTCTAAGGCACGGAGGCCTCCCCAACTGCACCACTTCCCCTTTGCGCTCCCTGGTTGCGCTCCGATATTGGGCGAAGTCGGGCAAGAAAGAAAATATGAACTCCTAAGGCAGATATTTCCCCTTATCAGATTCCGACAAGTGTCCAGCCTCGAGATTCGAGTCAGAGATGTGACAGGAGGTAGATGAGCGTGAACTGACAGATTGTACCGCATCTACCCCCATTCAAACTGACTCAACTTTCCACCTACCGGATTTCCACAGAGCTGCCACGTTTTTAGGAGGACCTTGCTGCAAGTACATTCTTTACCCGCAGAGGTCAACATCAGTCGCCTTTGTCAGCTTTTGCAGCTTTTGTCAGGTTTGGGATTCTGTGCCCAAAATGTAATCGGGGGGGAAAATTGCGCTATAAATAGCAGCCTCATTTCATGGAGGGGGAACATATTGCTAGAGGACTCTGCAGTGATGGATCACCTTCTAATTAATTCAAAGCATCCTTGGCTCTGCTTCTTGTCTCTGTCTTTTTATGCTGCCTTCTGCGAGTATTTCTGCTTCATGTCCATTTATATTTCTGTCTGTTTGAATTCTGAATCCTGGATTTGAGCATTGGTGATTATTTGGATCTGGAATACAAAACAGAAGGATACATAGGATAGAATCGCAGTTGCAATTTCTGTTACATGCTTTGTTTTAATTGTTGTTGGTTCGGATGCAAATTTGCGATCGTGCTGCTTGTTCTCCCCCCACCTAAAACGCATGATATTTACATCTCTTTCCTGTTCCCTTATAATTTTCAATCTCTTTCCAGTTCCCTTTACCCCATTTTTTAATATCTTTCCTGCACTCTTATCTAAAACCCCCAAGTAGGTTAGGAAAGGAGTCGGCCTTCTCCGGAGATCCGCACGGGGGCCATCCCTTCCTCCCGTCCTTTCAATGTTGGTCTGCAGGTCTAGGGCGCATTGACAGACCAAGTCCTTCCCAGGTGGCGGATCCATGGCCAACAGTTACAACGGTGACGATTACATATTTTAACTTAAGCCAGATAATGATTAATAAACAACTACTTGTGTACAGAAAGAAAGGGCAAAAAGAATAAAGTTCAGACATAACAACATGATCATGAGAGTAAACAAAAGGACACTTGTCCATCATGACCATGCATTGAATTCGTGCTTTATCTCAGTCATTGGGAAAGTTGTAGTCAGATTCTCCCAGGAAACCAACCATAAAATATTCCTTGCACAATCCTTCTCCATCCTTGTTCAATTCAAGAACAAGGAATATGGTTTTTATAAATTTCTTATATAGATAAACCTCTACACAAACATTTAAATATTTTGCTATTGTATGTCGTTGAACTGATTTTTCCTTACATGTAATCATAGTTGTTATTTACTGGCAGTATGTGCCTATGCAATTAGCTTAGATTGACATATCTTTAAGGACAGTCTAAAACATTTGGACAGCAAAGACATCAGACTTTTATTTCAAGCCAGTAGAATGCCAAAATAATTATATTTTTTAAATGTTAGAATGCAATGTGTCACAATCATCTTCTAAATGATAAGGCAACACATAAGTTGCTAGCGTAAGTTGCATGACCTGGACTGAAGCAACTCAGTAAGCCAACGAATAAGAATTGGCTCAACATTTTGCAAAAGCTTGAAGAAAGCAAATAACCCACTGTAAAAAGGAAATTAGAAAAATTAAAATTTGGTCAATATATTGAACTGAATTCATGTTGAACTACACAAGAAATACCCAAATGTACACCAAATACTTAATTAAATAACTTGAAATAGTTTTCATACAAGACATCCCAAAACAAGTACTACTCAAAAAAGAAAAACAAAAAAAAATCTAATGGTTGAGTTTATTTTTCAGGTTTTTCTGATTTATATCCCTGATAGCAGAGTCATTCTGTCAGATTGGACAAGCTATGGAAAAACTGTGTTAAGTCCCTGCAGGCAATATTACTGGATTTGACCTCCACCTCTATTCCACCGAATTTTTGTGGGAATCATTAAATAGGCAATCCTCGGGCAAGGCAAGGACCAATATTGCAGGTGCACGTTTTTTTTTGGAGATTAGAAAATCAATGATCTCAACCTTACCAAAAAGAAAGGCAATGGAAAAGACAAAAAGATCAACATGGGGTCCAAAGGCATGAGATCTCAGCTCCTTACCAGAGAGAAAGAAAGAGAGATAGAGAGATGCCTTATAAAAAAATACAATTGTTTCAGAAGAGCATGAGTATCAACAGATGAAATGATTCCTCTCTATGGAAATATATGGATAGATTTAACAAACCAAAGGAGAAAAATTCTAGGATGCATGCCTAAGACATGGGAAAAGTGAGATTGGAGTTCAGATCTTCTCTAAAATAACTAACAAGTATAATATGAGATTGGAAAGGAAGCAAGAAGAAACCCATTTAGCAAAGGCTGTTAGGAAGGCCAAGCAAAACCGGCTACAAAGGTCATAGGAAAAAAACCACCTAATATTTGAAGAATCTTGGAAGAGATTAAACATTAGACTTTTGGGGGAAAAAATTTGATAATGGAGAAACAGATGAAACCGATAAAGGTATTGCCCATTGCAGTTATGCATGTGGGATTTCTATCGATGTTGTTCAATCAACATCTTGGCAGGACACAATATGATGTGTTAATAAAGCTCCTAAGGGGTACAAGCCCCAGTGTTTTGGAAAAATACACACGATGGCAACTTCAGGCCCTTATTTCTTTAAGCAATCAATGCTTCAGTCCAGGAGGAAAAATTCACTCGTTCGTAGGTCTTCTCATTGATGTAATTGAGGACAGATCACCTCCCAATATTGTTCAAGTCATTTCAAAAAAATTGTAAGCAGGTAAAGCAGCGGGTGTCATTACTGAAAGCATGCATGATCCTACCTTTTGGACCTTGTCTGGTGTTTACAGTTTACATCTTGCTTTCAAAGCAATTGTGCTTGAAGCTGTGCCTATATTGAAGAACTATGTCAAACTGAAAAAAGAAAATCAACAATTCATAAGAAATGAATAGCATGCTCAAGACAAGAAACATGCAAAGCTTCAGCATTCACATGTGGCAAAAACCAGATTTGAATCCCACTACGTGATGTTAGTGTCTATGACATGAAGTCTTCTATGAGTGCCATGGTGGTCGACCGTATCACCATCCCTCATAATGAGGTTTGCTTGAGCTGCACCCATGCTTCTAGTAACCTTGCTTACAAGTTCACCAAAGATTGCCAAGTTTGAATGAGCTTGCATCGAGCACGTTGACTTTGCTCAAGGGGGTTGGAACAAGATTTGGTATCATCTAAGTCACTGGCATTGCCTGATCTTCTTTAGAAATTTAGAAATTATCAAGTTTCTAGAAAGGCCATTACTAAATCAAGTGCCTTGGTACAAGTTTGACTCATGGGCATGCATGGTTTGAGAGTGGTTTTTATACATTTTAAAATATTTTATACATTCAAAATAATGAAAATAAAAAAGTAAAAATAACTTCTCATCCATATGTTTAGGACCAAGGTTTTATGGGCGTATCGATTAGAGTACTCATTGCATACCCCCAAAACTAGGTGAGGGTGGAAGGGTATGCAGGATTCATACCTCAGAAACTTGGATATGCTAGTGAAATCATAAAGTTGAAATGTGAAGTTGGCTATGTTGTAATAAATTGTAAAGTTGAAACATAAGATCAGCATAAAACTTAGTCTACTACAGTAAACTCAAATATAAGACTTGCAAAGGCATTGAACAAAACTTTAAGCACAGCCTTTCAGCAAAGGGGAGGAAAGTAAATGGGAAATTTTTCCTTTGTCCTTTGTGTTTCTGCCTGTATATATATACATGCTTAAATGATGATCAATGTACCCAGTGCACTACAGCTGTGGGAAGGAACGCAGTTTGCAGCAATACGCAAGTACACAATACACATGCCATCCTGCACCCAGTGCATCTTGGGTGTGGGAAGGAGTGCAGTTTGCACCAATACCCAAGTACCCGATACAATACCTCAAGGGTGTGAGCCAAAATGGGTCAAGTATATGCAACTAGACAATATAGATCAGGTTAGATGATATCCATAGGCAACCTTTTCCTTGCAGCAGTTATCTCCAATTTGCTTGCATGTTTAGTATAGGTGGAATATTCTCCTTTCCAATAACTGCTCCTTGCAAAGGCACAATACAATATGTACAATTCTAATGGCAGCTTTCCAACATGCATAAAGCATTTCACAGGTTATATTTGAGTTTCACAATTCATATTTAGGTTTTAGGTTTTACTATTAAGTTCTGAAACTATGATTTTTTTTTTTTTCTTTTTCTTTTTCAATTGGCTATAAACGATTGAATGGCCCCACCCATATTATATCATGGCCGTTGTATTCCAACAAACCACATAATGGTATTGTTGCCACATTTTGCACGGGGTGCCATGTTTTCAGTTTCTGTAAGTGAGCTGCTCTTTTCCTTTCCTTCTCCTCATTTTCCCTTTCTTCATTTCTCCCTTTCTCCCTCTTCCTTGCAGTTTCATTCCTCCTTCTTCCTCCCTCTTCTTCCCCCAGTGAAGTTTCCAGCAAGTGTTCCCTGAAAAATGACTAAGTCTGGGGCGCAACCCGACTTCGCAGCGAAGTCGGAGTGCGCCCCCCAGTTGGAGCGCAGTAGGGAACGCGAAGTGCGCAAGCAACGAGGGAACAGAGCAAAATCTGACTAAGTGTCAGGGCGCGACCCGACTTCGCGGCGAAGTCGGGGTGCGCCCTTCTTCTTGGGCGCACTTGGGAAGCAGTGCGGCAGAAAATCAGCTAAGTGTTGGGGCGCCACCCGACTTCGCAGCGAAGTCGGGGTGCGCCCCCTCTCCAGTGCGCAGTCCGAACGGCGGTAAAGACAGCAGAGTACCGGTGCGCAACCCGACTTCGCAGCGAAGTCGGGGTGCGCCCTCTGACCGGTGCGCAGTTGGGTAAAGCAAACTCAGAAATTGACTAAGGCACGGAGGCCTCCCCAACTGCGCAACCCGACAGCGCTCTAATCCTGGGCGAAGTTGGATAAACTGCCTTTCAAGGCAGACACGTGTCATTCATCAGCATCCGACAAGTGTCCAACTTCGGGATTCGAGCCAAGACATGACCGGGAAAAGGACAAAGCATGGGCTGCACTATCTACGCCAGCTGCTATCATTTAAGGCTGATAAGAAGTTCCATCCGCCTCAACTACCCGCATTCCTGCTGACCAAAGGTTTGACCCGACACACCGCCACGTAGCTGTACATCTTTCAGGGAGACCATGCCGCAAGTACAGTCCTTCCCGACAGAAGTCGGCATCAGCAGCTCTTCAGCCGCTTGTGTCAGCTATTGTCTTGTCTGGGACTTTGTGCCCATGAATGTAATCGGGGGAAGCTTGAGGCTATAAATAGCCCACTCATTTTCATTGTAAGTGGTGGAAGGGGAATATACTGTTAGGGAACCATTGTAGCTGTGCGTTTGCCTCTAATACAAGCATATACTTGGCTCTCGCTTACTGTCTTTTATCTTGTATCCTTGCCTCTCCTTGTCATTTCTGCCTCATGTTTCTTGTATCATTGCTTCTTGTTGTACTGAACTCTGGACTCCGGTATTTGATGATCAAGTATTCCTGGAATGCATAGATAGAGGATACATAGGATTAATGATAGTTGTAGTTTCAATGTGTGCTTTGTAAAGGAATGCTGTTAGTAGCGGTGATTGATCGTTGTCGTCTTTGCTTATTCCCCCCACCCAACTCCAATCACATTTGGATTCTCTTTCCGCACTTTTATCTCTTTCCCTGCACTCTTATCTTAACACTAAAAACCCCACAGGAAGCCGGCCTTCTCCGGAGATTGGCACGGAAGGCATTCCTTCCTCCCGGCCTTTCAATCTGGTGGGCGAATCTGGGCGCAATAACAACAAATCCTTTCCTCCTGGCAGATTTGTAACCAACAGTTTCTGCGGCACGCCCGGTGGGACATGGTAGTTTCCCACCCCCAAACGGAATCGAAGCACGAGTGCTCGCTTCATTGTTGTTAAAAATCAGAGCACCTGGCGACTCTGCACGAACCTGAATACTCTACGAGTCCGTAAAGACCGGTCCTAACGCCTTCATGCAAACAAGAAGGTGGCGAGCAAGGAATCCGGGAGATCGGTCTGACCTTTACGAAATCGACATTGACGCTCCAGGCAAGCGCGTCAGGCTGGCTGATCAACAAGCTCGCGTAGAAGAAGCCGAGGCTGAAATTCAAGAGGCCGAGGCTGAAATTGAAGTAGAGGCCGAAGAAGAATCTACATCTTCGGACAGTTCCGACACCGAGTACACTACCGGGTCAGAGGAAGACATGGCTGCCCAGCAAAACGATGATGACCTCTTCCCGGCGGTGGACTCTACGGGGCCCTTGGCCCTAGTCGGACAACAAGTTGTGCCCCTTGCTGCCTTAAAATCCATCCCTACGTATGACGGCTATGGCAAGACGGCGTATGAACACATCCAGGACATTCTGGCCCTGGCTGCGCTACACTCCATCACTAACGAAGGTGTGAAGACCCGTCTGCTGGCCCTTTCCCTCAGGGGAAAGCTTCTCTACTGGTGGAGATCACTGCTAGAGGGATCTATCATGGGGTGGCGACAGTTAGCCGGCAGGCTCGTGAAAGGATGCAACGAGTCTGCTGATCCCTCTTCTTTGTTGCATCAATTTCAAAGTATACAACGACACCCCCAAGAGGAGGTGTCAGACTTCAACATCAGGTTTGCGAGGTCTTGGAAACGAGTACCTCGCGAACTCCGACCTTCAGCGGGTCAGGCCGCCTACTACTACCTGAGGTCCTTCAACTCAGACATTTGCCTGCTGCTGAAGGTAGCCAGAATCGACTCGTTCCCTGCTCTGTACGAGGCTGCCCAACAAGCTGAAATGGATATCATTTCCATCGGCAGACTCCCGCACAGGGTACAGCCGCCTATTTACCCTGACTTTCCCCGATCCCAGTACCCATCAGCTTCGACTCGGTGCAATGCCGTCCACATCAGGACAGCAACCCCAGCGGCAATGGAATCCAGCGCCGGTCGTAAACCCTTACGGCCCGCCACAAATTCACTATCCGCCTCCTCCTCCGCATTATCCAGCCTCTCTGCTCCCCCGCAGTATGCACAATATTCTACACCTCCTCCATTGGCTGCATTACCTCCTCCAGCTCAGTTGCCGCCTCCTGACAATGATATTCAGAATAAAATCCTCCGGGAGGTACGAGCTTTGGCCTCCGGATATCACACCATGTCCAACGACATGACCGTTCTAAAGAAAAAACAGGCCCAGATGGACCTTGTTCCAAGGAGGCCATATCCGCCCCGGCACTGACAAAAGATCAAGCCCCAGAACGGCGAGATCAGAGGCGGCCACCGCCAAGAAATGCTGCCATTGAAGACCAACCTGGTACTTCTGACCAGGTCAACTGGTGCACCACGTGCAACGACCCGCATTCGGAGGATGACTGCACACTGCACCAACACTACCTCCAGACCTTGGCCGGCAGCGCCATAGAAGACGAAGAACTCTACATGATCCTGGGCGATGAAAGCAACTTCGCCGTCCCAGAGGAAGATCCGTTGCCGCCTCCTGCCAAGGAAGACAGAAAGTCTGCTGAAGCCGCTGCAAAGCCCTTGAAGGTATACGCCAGAAGAGATAAGGCGCAACCTGCTGGGCTACCACCTGACAAGAGGCTGTGGCCCTACACAGCCAAAGAGACTCCTCAGAAGACTCCCGCAGTCAAGCCTCCCGTAGCAAAAGCTCCCGCGCCTAAAGCTCCCGTTGCTCAGCCTCCAGCTGAAACCAAAGAACAAGCTCAGGAGAAGCTGAGATATCCGTCTCTGACCAAGAGACGAGAGAGTTGAGGCCACTCAGCAGTACCGGACGAAGTATGAGCCGGCAAAAGAAGCGGAAGGAGCTAGCACCTCGGGCTACAGCATAGTAGACGAGTTGAAGAGGACCCCCGCAAGAATCAGCATGTATGATGCTCTTCTGCTCCCAGGGCAGGTTGATCTGCTGCAGGAATCTCTGAAAAGCATGAAGAATGGCAAGCAGATACAGCCCGTTGTTCTGGTGCAACCCCTAACAGTCTCAGCCACTGGGAAGAACAGACCACCTCCCTTCTATCTGTCATTACGGATGCAAGGGTACATAGTGCACAACTGTATGGTGGACTCTGGTGCTTCCACGACCGTTATGCCGAGAGCCGTCTGCGACGAGATCGGGATGGAGTACACAAGGAGCAGCCAAGGCGTGCTGCAACTGGACGGCACCCCTGTCAAGACAGTCGGTGTCATTAAAGACATCCCTATTCGGCTGCACAAAGCTCTCGACATCGTGGTCATTCAAGAGGTCGTGGTTGTCGACTTGGAACCCTACTTCGGCATGTGTCTCTCCAGGGAGTTCACTGCGAAGTTGGGAGGGTATCTGTCTCTGGACTACTCGCACATGGAAGTGCCCTTCAAAGGAAGGAGACTGAAGATCTACAACGAGAAGCCTTCCACTTTCTTAGTAGAGAAGATACCCGGAGAAGAGGCGCAGGACTGCATGGTTCAGGCGACGGAGGAAGAAGCTGGTGGTGGTGGACATGACGGAGCAAGCTCTTGAGCTGCTGCAAGTAGAAGATGAATTCTCCTTGCGGGACTTCAACGCCGTGATCGAAACTGAGCAAGGCTGCTACACCGTCGTCCAGCCTGAGAGGCTTGACAAGTCGGCCAAAAGAGAAGTGGGACCTGCACCGGAAAAGCTGTGGAAGCTTTTCTTTGACGGCGCACGATGCAAAAATGGCGCCGGTGCGGGTGTACTTTTGGTTTCCCCAACCGGGATCCAGAAGGACTACACCTACAAGCTGGCCCGGAGCTGCACCAACAACGCGGCGGAGTACGAGGCCCTGTGCTTGGGTTTGCGAAAGGCGGAGAGGCTGGGGATTAAGCATCTGCAGATCTTTGGCGATTCGGAGTTGGTGTGCCACCAGATTACGAATAAGTGCGCCTCCAAAAGCACTATCTCAAGGCGTACCGTAATCGGGTGTGGGACCTGATGGAGTCTTTCGACTCGTTGAATGTCAAGGCTATATCACGCGAGAAAAACAAGCATGCTGACATTCGGGCGTCTGTTGGAGCCAGGTACGTTCCGGTGATGACACCATCCGGAAGCCGAAGCCGGTCCGTACCATTTACGAGCCTTCTGTGCCTGATAAGGACACCCACTGGCAGGTGTTTGACTGTGACGAGGAGATCGTCACATTTTTGGTTAACGAAGCGTGTTCAATCGAAGGTAGAGACCTTGATGACGAGCAATATGAGGGGTTGATACAGCTGAAAAATAATCATGTCCCAAAAGGACTGATTACACTTGAGAGTCTATTTGATCAGAATGACAGAGCAATATCACACCGGATCAAAGTAGACCCGAAGCAGTACGCCGACCTGGAGCTCGAACCTGGAAAAACAATTAAGGTCGGGACAGACTGCACCACAGAGGAACTCGAGCAGATCAGAGCATTATGCCGAGAGTTCCACGACATAGTAGCTGGTGCTACCAGGACTTGAAGGGGTATGACAGAGATATAATCCAGCATACCATTGAGCTAGAAGATGGTGCAAAACCATTCCGGCAGAAGCAGAGGGCTGTAAATCCGAAGATCGAAGCCATGATGAAAGCCGAGCTCTTGAAGATCTTTGGAAGCCAAGATCATCTACCCCATCAAGCATTCATCCTGGGTTGCGAACTTGGTTCCCGTGAGGAAGAAGAACGGAGACATTCGTCTCTGTGTGGACTTCAGAAATCTGAATCAGGCCTCCCTCAAGGACCATTATCCGCTTCCCCAAATCGATCAGATCCTCCATATAGTTGCTGGAGCCCAGAGATTTTCCCTCTTAGACGGCTTTTCCGGCTACAACCAGATATGGGTCAAGGATGAGGACCAGCATAAGACGGCGTTCACCACCAAATGGGGAACGTTCGCCTATCAGCGCATGCCTTTCGGCTTATCCAATGCTGGCGCCACATTCCAGAGAGCCATGGACCTGGCCTTCGAGAGCTGCTCAACAAGGTTATTGTCATCTACTTGGATGACATGACTGTATTCTCTCACAGGAGAGAGGACCATGTTCCCCACTTGCGGCAAATATTTGAAAGGTGTCGTGAATTCGGCATCTCCATAAACCCGAAGAAATCTGTCTTCGCGGTAAAAGAAGGTAAGCTGCTGGGGCATGTCATCTCCGAGAAAGGCCTAGCCGTGGACCATGATAGAGCAGAAGCCCTCCTCCGTTTGCCCGCTCCAATTGACAAGAAAGGGTTGCAGTCCTTCTTCGGCCAAATCAACTTCATGCGGAAGTTCATACCGGACTTCGCACAGGTAATCAAGCCTATGGCCGAATTTCTGATGAGAGAGGGCAGGCCTTCGAGGAAATCAAGGCTCGAATTGCACAAGCTCCGGTGTTGATAAACCCGGACTACTCCAAGGACTTCATCACGTACGCAGTGGGAGAACCCGAGAGTTACGCCGCGATCCTGACACAGAAGGGAGACGATGGCGAAGAGCGCCCCATAGCGTTCCTGAGCCAAGTGATCCAGCCACACGAAGAAAAGTACAACTTTATAGAGCGGCAGGTTCACGCTGTTATGAAATCTCTCCGGAAGTTCAGGCACTTTGTCTCCCAGAGCCGAACCATTGTCTTTGTGATACACCCGGACGTCCGAAGCTTCATCATACAAGGAGAGCCGGGTCACAAGAGAGCGGGATGGATTGCGAAAATCCGGGAGTTCGACATTGAAATACGGCCAACCAAGCTTATCAGAGGCCGAGCCTTGTGCCGGGAGCTGGCCCGAAGCGCAGCAGCCCAGATATCCGCCTGTAAGTGGGAGGATCCAGCAACAACCACCAACCTAGCCAACTCCTTACCAGAGGAGAGTGACTGGACAGATGACCTGGTGAAGTATTTCTGCACCGGGAGATGTCCAGACCACCTGAATGCCTCACAAAGAAGGAGGTTTCGGCTAGGTGCACTGAAATATACTCTTCGCCCCGAGGGGCTTTACTTCAAAAACATTGACGGCATCCTGTTGCGGTGCGTCAAGAAAACAGACCAACCCAGGGTCCTCGGAGAATTCCACTCCGGGATGCCTGGGGGTCACCATTCTGCAAGGCCTACGGCCTTGAAAATAATAAGAGTTGGGTACTATTGGCCCACTCTCTTTACAGACGCGCATGCGGTCTGTACAAAATGTGATCAATGTCAGAGATTTGCTGGCAGAAATAGAAAAGCACCCCTGCCCCTTCAACCGATCCAAGCCGAGACTCCGTTTCAGCAATGGGGTCTGGACTTTATCGGGGTGATTACGCCGAACTCTGCAGCGGGGCACAAGTTCATTCTTACCGCCACCGACTACTTCACGCGGTGGGCAGAGGCGATCCCCACAAAGAATGCGGACCAGGAGACGGTCATCAGGTTCCTCGAGAGCCTCATTACCCGCTTCGGTGTCCCTGAGTCAATAGTGACGGACAATGGTCCGGGGTTCGCAGGCGCTGTACTCACGGAGTACACCGGCAAATACGGCATTTATCACAAAATGTCTTCCAATTACTACCCGCAGGGGAACGGTCTTGCCGAGTCCACCAACAAGAATCTGCTGAAGATCATCAGGAGGACAGTAGAGAAGAACAAGAGGACTTGGCACCTGCTCCTGGACCGGGCACTATGGGCGGATAGGATATCCTTAAAAAAGTCTATTAAAACGTCCCCCTATGCGCTCGTATACGGCAAAGAAGCAGTCTTACCGACCCACATCGAAATTCCCGCTCTCTGGATGCTTGATGAAGAGAGAGGCAGCGGGGATCCGGTAGATGACAGACTTTGCCAAGCTGCTGCGATTAGAGGAAGACAGAGAAAAAGCGTACCAGGCCTTCACCAAACACGCTGAAGCAACACAAGGCTGGTTCGCAAAAGGTACCACTGCCCGAGTTTTCAAAATCGGGGACTTGGTGCTAAAGTGGGACTCGCTAAAGGCGAAGCCGGGCAACCACGGCAAGTTTGATGCCCTCTGGGAGGGCCCTTATCAGATTGCCCGGGTGAACCAGTTCAACGCATTTGTGCTCCGGGATATGGAGGGACAGCTTCTCCCCATCCCCGTCAATGGGTTCCACTTAAAAATTTACCACCACTGAAGGCGCCCAAATGGGCCCTTCCTTGTACAGATTTCCCTTCCGCATTTTTAGTTTTCAGAATGTATATATTTGTTCCAGCTTTCAGTTTTTCAGTTTTCATAGAGCCTAAGCAAAGGCAAACCCCGACTTCGCAGCGAAGTCGGGTGTCGCCCCTTAAACAGTGCGAAGTCCGGAAGGAGGCAGCTAAAAAAGGGGGCAAAATTGACTAAGTCTGGGTGCGCAACCCGACTTCGCAGCTAAGTCGGGCTGCGCACCATCTAGAGGGCGCAGTTGGGAAAGACAAAGCAGAAAACGGCTAAGTGTCGGGCTGCGCAAGCAAATTCGGGCGAAGTCGGAGTGCGCCCATTTTCGGGCGAAGTCCGAGTGCGCCCCAACTTCTGGGCGAAGTCGGAGTGCGCCCTGAATTTCGGGCGAAGTTCGAATAACCCACCACACTAAGCATGAAAAATTCTAAGTGTGGGTCCAGGGCGAAGTTGGGTCAACGGGCCAGAAATTCTCTTGAAAACAGTGCCTAGGCGACAGCGATGACGTCAGCAATGGCACGATGCTCAAGGAGGTTTAATGATTGCACATCTTTCAAGAATGATGCATTAAAAAAGCAAGGTGCGTTTTGGACCAACGGCTACTAGGGTGCGCTTTTCAAAAATAAGCCCATGCACAGCCGCCAAAAAATCATAACGCCTCCACCAACTCCAAGTTAACTGCCCTAACTCCCTCCCTCGCGCCATTAATGTTGTAGTCATTGTCTACAAAAAGGACCCTGGCGCAACCAGAAAATTCAAATCGTTCAAGCTGACTTCCTGACTGCAAGGAATAAAGCTGACAAACTCAGAAGCCGTAATTCCTGCCTCTGTTGCTTCGAAAAGGATGGACAAGGGGAAAGCGCCCGTACAGGCGCAATCCAGTGAAGAACAGCGCGAAGCTGAGGAATCACCAGAGTCAAGCGCTCATGAGAGCGAAGCGCCGCAGAAGGACCAGAGAAGAAAATCCCGGACGAAGAGGCGCATAGTTGGGCAGACTCCGCCACCACCCGTTAACCACCTGGCTGGGTACAAAGACGGCTCCTTTTCCATCAGCCTCTCCAAACTACGGCTGAACATTGCCAAATGGGTAGACCGGGTTTCGCCCTCACACCACCTCGGAGCTGCATACAAATCGAACCTGTATTGGTTCTTATGCCCTCCTGTTCATCGGTGCCCAGAGCTGGTTGAAGCAATTGTACAATATTACAAACCAGCTGCCCGGCAAGTCTGCGACAACAAAGGGAAAGTGTTGTTCACACTTTTCCGGGAGAGCGTCCAGCCAGCGTTCGCCCCGGGGCTGCAGTACGACCCCAGCGCAATTGTCAGAAGAATAAACCTAGACGAGCAGACGAGCCGATTTACGCAGACGAAGAGGATGAGAGAATTCCTCGACTCGGAGCTGAGGACTCCGTTGGCGGCCGGACAGTGGCCAACTGGCCCCATACCCCTGGACAGATTTGAGAGTAAATATATTTACGTCATCCTGGCGTGGGTCCTGGGCTGCGACTCTGACAAAATAGTACGGCCGTACCAGCTGGCGCTGGCAGAATGTCTCCTGCACGGAGAATTTTATGACTCTACAGCGCAGAAGAGTGGAAAGCGCCCGATTTTCTTCGACTGGGCGGACTGGTTGGCATATGCAATTCATTCAAGCCTGGTCAGACTGCAACAGAAGCAGTCAACGGATTTCCGGTTCTGCTCCTTCCTCGCATGGTTGTGCCTATATCACATGCACTACCGGATGAACGTCCCTGACTTGAAGAAAACAAATGAAAAAGGAGAGCCGCTGCCCGTGTACGAATGGACTGACGTTCTGTACAGAAAAGGCTCGTTCTATGAGTTTAATCTCAAATTTCTGTGCCAGGTCATGGGGTTGTTCAACCGCAAGGCATCTCGCCCGCCGGAGGTCATGACAAAATACCTGTGGAAGAAAGAGTACGGGGACACCTTCCGGCTGACTCAGGGCATCATAGTGAGAATCTACGGATTCAAAGGGAAGTCGTTCCTGCTGCCTTACTTCTGCACTGATCACCAGTTCGGGATGGAAATTGCGCGGCAGATGGATTATGTCGAAGAGGAATTCGGCCAGGGCAAGAAGAAAGGCCATATCTTTCAGTATCCCTTCACCTGGGCGAATACTGAAGTATATGAAATCGGGCAGCACGTCTACCTCGAGCGGGAGCTCATTGACATGGGCCTGATAATGCTGCCGCAGCGATGGAAATATGACCCAGATGGGGTCAGGGGCAAGTTCACGCACATCTGCCCCCGAGCGGAGATCATGCAGGAAAGGAGAAACAGAACTGGCGCAGACCTAGAATGGCATATCGAGCAGATGCAATCATGGCCTCCATGGCATGAATTCTACTGCGAGGAGGTAGCGTACGATCCAGAGCGGAACCCGGATCACCGGTTGGAATCCGCGGGTTTCAAAAGATTCCTCGCCAAGGTGGCGCCGCTCAGCTGGCCACAGGACAAAGTCATCGAGTGTTGGAAGATGAGATGCCGCACGCAACACGATAAATCCAACCGGAGGACGCTGGCCGTCGATGATGAATTTTCGGCCCTATATGACCAGCACGCTGACACGTGGCAACCCTTCGAATTTCGAAATTGCGTTCCCCTAGGCGCAAGAAAAAGGTATATAAGAAGGTCTTCGTCCCGGCAATCGTCAACTCCGGCTACTTCCAACGCAACTCCGGCAAGTAGTCAAGTGGGCCCAATGCAGCCTGCGGCTTCTGAGACGGTGCCCGAAAAGGCGCAAAATTCTGAGAGGTCAACCCTTGAGGTGGCCCCTCCAGCAGAAAAAGTGCCTGCGCTGCCAGCTAGCAGATCGGCTACGGCAAGCATTCTTCCAGCCAGACCCAGGTACAAGTTCACCGTGGGAACGTCAGCGCCTGCCGCCCCGACATTATCTCTTTCCTCTGGACCAGCCACGGCGCTAGAAGAAAAGAAGAGGAAGAGAGTTGAAAGGCAAAAGCGGCCTAAAGAGCCTGTGCAGCAATCAGTCGCAGAGCAGGTGGAGGCAGCAGCGCCAGAAGTTGTCTCTTTGGACAGCCCTGAACCAGAAGCAGACACCCAGGCTGCAAGCGTCCCTCCAACAACGGCTCAGGCGGAGCCCGCAGGTACGTCCACTGTTTCTCTTCCCCAAGTCTCAATCGGCCCTGCCAAAGCCCCATCTCCCATCTCATCAAGGCAAGCCGTAGCCGCGTCTCCCTCTTCCCCAACTACTCAGCCCTCTAGCGGCCCACATTCCTTTGACCAGTTTGCTCAGGATCCTAACGCCTTCCAATCACTGAGTCAAACCCTAGAGCCCTCCCCCGCAGCCAGTACTGAAGTTGCTCCTTCGCCGCCGCGCTCCTCACCCCAGCCGTCCAAAACCCTACCAGCACCATCCACTCAGCCGCCCGTTTCCCCTAGGACCCGGTCGCCCTCAAAAGCGGCCACTCCTTCTGGAATACCTCCCGCGTCACTGTTTGCGGGAAAAATGCCGCGGCAAAATCCAATGTTGGAGGATCTGGACTTCATGGGCGAACTACAGAGCGCCGATGACCTGCCTTTGGCAGTAAGCGCCTCAGGATGTTCCGCCTCCTTTCTCCAGGGCGTAAAACGAAGGAGAGCCGAAGAGATAGCTGCCCCGGTAAAGCGCACAAAGTTCGACCTAGACGGGAGAGTGCGACAACCGAGAAATTGATCCCGAAAGTAAAGAAGCCTCTCCGGGAGATGACCGAGGCAGACTACGAGCTTCAAAGGAAGGAGAAAAGCTTTGACGACATCAACGAGGAATACGAAATTCGTGGTATTCGTCGTAGGACAGACAATCTCCTCGTCAAGCATCTTGAGACCCAGGAAGCGTTGTTCCAGATGCAGAATAACACAAGGCAGCTTGAGGAGGACCTAGCTAGGGCCACTGCGCAGCTGGGATCAGCGCAGCAAGAGATAGATGAGCTTAAGGCCCAGCTGGCCGCCTCTCAGCGAGAGGCCACAACGCAGAAACAGACATCCGAGCAGCTGTCAGAAGAGAAAAGAGCGGCGCTGGAGCAGGTTTCACAGCTTCGAGATTCGCTGAAACAGGCGCAGTCGCAGCTTGCAGAGAAAACATCACAAGCGGCGGTCTTTTCAAAGAGCAAAGCCAAGGAGATGCGGGCTAGTCTGCTGCAAGGTTGCAAGCCCAACCTTGTCAAGTCCTTGTCAGTCCTGGACTTCGTGTCCAGGATTGAAGAAGTATCTGCCCAGGGAAAGCCTGTGGTAGAGGAAGCCGAACACCAGGCGAGGCAATGGCTGGACCTGGCTATGAAACTTGAGGAGTTTGAGCGCAAAGGCCTCCAATTCTCTCCTATGTCCCGACTTGCCTCAGAGTGGGCAGATGCAAGGGTAACCTTGCATATTTACTTTGACAAGACGAGAGAAGATTAGGGCCGCCAGGAAGGACGCTGGACGCCCTAGAACATGAAAGGAACATTCTCCTGGCCCCCTTTCACACTCTGTCCGAGCACGGGTGCCCGAGCTACGTCAAAGATGGCGAGTTTCTGACCCTTGAGCAGGTTAAGCAGAATTGGCTGTCCTTCGAGACAGATACGACAGAAATTGATAGCTGGGCAGAGCCAATTCAAGAAGCTCAGGTCACCCAGATGGTGTCGAAATATCGTAAAATCAACTCCTCCCTAAAGGAGTTGGGAAAAAGATATAACACCATCGACACGCACGCGGTCGCTGCATTCCACGCAGCACTAAGAGAGATCAGCGACCTCGCTCCCTTCCAAGCAGCAGTTTGGGACCAAGCCAAGGCTGCATACCAACGCATCAGCGAGTGGGAGGCCGACGGTGGAGAGCATTCAGATTCAGAAGGTGAAACTGAGGAGGCAACTGCTGAAAGCGAACCTGAAGAAGAACAGTTGCCCCGAGGGAAGCGGTCAGAGCAGCAGAAGGCAGGGGAAGGAAGTTCCTCTGCACCCAAAGGATGAAGGCATGGTTCTTTGCGTCGAGGCGAGCTCGACACCCCGCGAGCCGCCAGGAATGTTGCCACATTTTGCACGGGGTGCCATGTTTTCAGTTTCTGTAAGTGAGCTGCTCTTTTCCTTTCCTTCTCCTCATTTTCCCTTTCTTCATTTCTCCCTTTCTCCCTCTTCCTTGCAGTTTCATTCCTCCTTCTTCCTCCCTCTTCTTCCCCCAATGAAGTTTCCAGCAAGTGTTCCCTGAAAAATGACTAAGTCTGGGGCGCAACCCGACTTCGCAGCGAAGTCGGAGTGCGCCCCCCAGTTGGAGCGCAGTAGGGAACGCGAAGTGCGCAAGAAGATAGGAACAAGCAAAATCTGACTAAGTGTCAGGGCGCCACCCGACTTCGCGGCGAAGTCGGGGTGCGCCCTTCTTCTGGGCGCACTTGGGAAGCGGTGCGAGAAAATCAGTTAAGTGTTGGGGCGCCACTCGATTTCGCAGCGAAGTCGGAGTGCGCCCCCTCTCCAGTGCGCAGTCCGAACGTCGATAAAGACAACAGAGTACCGGTGCGCAACCCGACTTCGCAGCGAAGTCGGGGTGCGCCCTCTGACCGGTGCGTAGTTGGGTAAAGTGAACTCAGAAATTGACTAAGGCACGGAGGCCTCCCCAACTGCGTTGTTTTCACCTGCGCAACCCGACAGCGCTCTAATCCTGGGCGAAGTTGGATAAACTGCCTTTCAAGGCAGACACGTGTCATTCATCAGCATCCGACAAGTGTCCAACTCGGGATTCGAGCCAAGACATGACCGGGAAAAGGACAAAGCATGGGCTGCACTATCTACGCCAGCTGCCATCATTTAAGGCTGATAAGAAGTTCCATCCGCCACAACTACCCGCATTCCTGCTGACCAAAGGTTTGACCCGACACACCGCCACGTAGCTGTACATCTTTCAGGGAGACCATGCCGCAAGTACAGTCCTGCCCGACAGAAGTCAGCATCAGCAGCTCTTCAGCCGCTTGTGTCAGCTATTGTCTTGTCCGGGACTTTGTGCCCATGAATGTAATCGGGGGAAACTGAGGCTATAAATAGCCCACTCATTTTCATTGTAAGTGGTGGAAGGGGAATATATTGCTAGGGAACCATTGTAGCTGTGCGTTTGCCTCTAATACAAGCATATACTTGGCTCTGCTTACTGTCTTTTATCTTGTATGCTGCCTCTCCTTGTCATTTCTGCCTCATGTTTCTTGTATCATTGCTTACTGTTGTACTGAACTCTGGACTCCGGTATTTGATGATCAAGTATTCCTGGAATGCATAGATAGAGGATACATAGGATTAATGATAGCTGTAGTTTCAATGTGTGCTTTGTAAAGGAATGTTGTTAGTAGCGGTGATTGATCGTTGTCGTGCTGCTTATTCCCCCCACCCAACTCCAATCACATTTGGATTCTCTTTCCGCACTTTTATCTCTTTCCCTGCACTCTTATCTTAACACTAAAAAACCCCACAGGAAGCCGGCCTTCTCCGGAGATTGGCACGGAAGGCATTCCTTCCTCCCGGCCTTTCAATCTGGTGGGCGAATCTGGGCGCAATAACAACAAATCCTTTCCTCATGGCAGATTCGTAACCAACAGGTATTACAACTGGAAATTATGCATATATTGCTTCACAAGATTTGAACTTACATCTCCACATTGAAAGCCAAGCTTAATTTTTTACAATTAAACGTCCTCTTTTTTCGAAATTTTATTGTCATCAAGTTTGAATTCAAATTCAAATTAGGTCCTTTAAGGTATTACAGAATTTACATAATCCTATTAACCAGGAATTTCTTAAGAGTATTTGTTTCTTTCATTCATTGTGAGTAATATTTCATTACATTCTTCTTAATACGCTTCTTCGAATAGAGAAGTCCTGCTAAAGTGATCTTTTTAGGTGTCTTCAGCCTGCATACTGTATGCATTTCACTTCATCAAGCACTCCACTCACTTTTTTCCAAACATTATATCCTAAGATCTAGTTCAAGTTCGTCCATTTCCTTGAAAAGGGATTTTCTCCCTTAGCAATTTCCAATTACACTATGCTTTCACAATAGCCTACGTGTTGTGAAAGTTCTTGTATTAGACACTGTAATGCATTGTACCAACTTTCTTTGCAAGACATTACCCTGTGCAAGTCATTTTTTGGTTCCAATAAGCAGTTCTCATGTATGTTTAAAGAAGATATAAGCTGAGACTGTATATATCTAATAGCAAGTTGCCACATGAACTTGAATTTCTGAAGTGATAATAGCAACTTATTGGTGCAATCCATAAAGGCACAATGTAACATTCATTTATATTTCACACTAAAATTCAGTATGACAGAGTAACACATCTCTAAAATATTATAGACACTTATGCTAGTGGCTCAAATCTCCAAGCTTGATTTTGGCAATTTCTGAACTTCTGATATCCAAGGAAGTTTTAAGGATGATATTCTCATACTCTCAAAAAATGCATCAACTGAAGGTGTTTGTTTCTTTTAAATGCATAGGAAGGGGATTTTTTTCTGCAAATTTAAATATTTTCTCCAAGTATATATAAGGACAATTGTTCATCTATATCATTTCTAAACCAAACTAGATGCATTGAAGTACTTAATCATTTGGATAGAGTTAAAATCATAGTTACAAGGTTAATAATGTTTGATCTGAATGGAGGACAAAAAGCGTTCAAAGATTTGAAATTTTGGAAAAGGTTCAGATCGGTTCGGAATAATATTAATAATTAAAATTTTGCTCATGTGGTTTCGAGTGAGTGGTGAGGTGCAAAGAGTTTAACACCATAAACGAAGGTTAAACTCCCATGGGTGAACTGTTGCCACATTTTGCACGGGGTGCCATGTTTTCAGTTTCTGTAAGTAAACTACTCTTCCCCTTCCCTCCTCCTCCTCTTTTCCCCCTTCTCCATTTCTCCCTTTCTCCCTCTTCCTTGTAGTTTCATTCCTTCCTCTTCCCCTTGAACTTCCCCCAGTAAAGTTTCCAGCAAGTGTTCCCTGAAAATGACTAAGTGTCAGGGCGCAACCCGACTTCGCAGCGAAGTCGGGGTGCGCCCTCCAGTTGGAGCGCAGTAGGGAATGCGAAGTGCGCAACAGACAGGAAATGAGCGAAATTTGACCAAGTGTCAGGGCGCAGCCCGACTTCGCAGCGAAGTCGGGGTGCGCCCTGACACTGGGCGCACTTGGGAAGCAGTATGGCAAAAAATCAGCTAAGTGTTGGGGCGCAACCCGACTTCGCAGCGAAGTCGGGGTGCGCCCCCTTCCTGGTGCGCAGTTCGAACAGCAGAGAAGATAGCAAAGTGCCGGTGCGCAACCCGACTTTGCAGTGAAGTCGGGCTGCGCCCTCTGACCGGTGCGCAGTTAGGCAAGCAAGCCCAGAAATTGACTAAGGCACGGAGGCCTCCCCAACTGCGTTGTTTTTCACCTGTGCAACTCTATAGCGCTCTAATCCTGGGTGAAGTTGGATAAACTGCCTTTCAAGGCAGCCATGTGTCACTCATCAACATCCGACAAGTGTCCAACCTCGGGATTCGAGCCAAGACATGACCGGGAAAAGGACAAGCATGGACCGCACTATCTACACCAACTGCCACCATTAAAGCTGATGTGAAGTGCCATCTGCCGCAACTACCCGCATATCCGCTGATTTGAAGTTCCACCCAACACACCGCCACGTAGCTGTACAACTTTCAGGGAGACCATGCTGTAGGTACAGTCCCCTCCGACAGAAGTCAGCATCAGCAGCTCCTTTGCCGCTTTTGTCAGCTAATGTCTAGTCTGGGACTTTGTGCCCGCGATTGTAACCGGGGGGAACTTGAGGCTATAAATAGCCATGCAATTTCATTGTAAAGGGGGAGGGGGAATATACTGCTAGGGAACCATTGTAGCTATGCGTTTGCCTCTAATACAAATCATATACTTGGCTCTGCTTACTGTCTTTATCTTGTATGCTGCCTCTCCTTGTCATTTTTGCCTCATGTTTCTTGTATCATTGCTTACTGTTGCACTGAACTCTGGACTCTGGTATTTGATGATCAAGTATTCCTGGAATGCATAGATTGAGGATACATAGGATAAATGATAGTTGTAGTTTCAATGTGTGTTTTGTATAGGAATGTTGTTAGTAGCGGTGATTGATCATTGCCATGCTGCTTATTCCCCCCACCCAACTCCAATCACATTTGGATTCTCTTTCCGCACTTTTATCTCTTTCCCTGCACTCTTATCTTAAACACTAAAAACCCACAGGAAGTCGGCTTTCTCCGAAGATTGGCACGGAAGGCATTCCTTCCTTCCGGCCTTTCAATCTGGTGGGCGAATCTGGGGCGCATTATACCAAATCCTTTCCTCATGGCAGATTCGTAACCAACATGAACCTTAACATTTAGCCCAAAGGTGTTGGGGCAAGTCGTGGGAAACAACGAGTGTCACACCATAGACTAAGGTTCTGATTCCATGTGTAAACCTTTACATTTTGCTGTGGGGAGTCAAGAGTTTCACACCCTAGACCAAGGTTCCAATCCTTGGGTGAAACTTAACATTTTTGCCCATGGGGTTTAGAGCAAATGGTTGGGAGTAAAGAGTTTCACACCATAGACCAAGGTTCAAATCTTATGGGTGAACCTTTAACATTTAGCCCAACAGTTGTGGGGCAAGCAATTGGAAACAAACAGTTTCACATCATAGACCTAGGTTTCAATCCCATGGGTGAGCCTTAACATTTGCCTATAGCGTTTAGGGCAATTGGTTGGGAGTGAAGAATTTCACACCATCAACCAAGATTCCAATCCCATGGATGAACCTTAACATTTAACCCATAACAATTGGGGCAATTAGTGAGGAGTGAATAATTTTACACCATAAACCTGTTGGTTACGAATCTGCCACTAGGATAGGATTTTAATCTTATTGCGCTCTAGATTTGCCCAGCAGATTGAAAGGCCGGAAGGAAGGGATGCCTTTCGTGCCAATCTCCGGAGAAGGTCGGCTCCTATGCTTTCTTAGTTGGGTGTTTTAGCTCAAAGTGCAGGAAAGAAATTATGAAATGCAGAAAGAAACATAAATATGCTTGTTTTCGGTGGGGAAGATAAGCAGCACAACAACTAACCAATCACTATTACCCACAGCAATCAAAACAATGTATGCATCAGAAACTATTAGTGTTGTTCTATCCTATGTATCCTTTACTTCAATATTCCAAATATACTCAATTACCAATACTGATATCCAGAAGTGCAGAATAGCAGAAATCAGAAATATAAGCAACATGTGGCAGAAATACTTAATGAAGGCAGCATACATGACAAAGACAACTAATAGAGCCAAATATACTTTGCATTCAAAAGCAAGTGCACAGCTACAGATGTTCCTTAGCAATATATCCCCCTTCCACCCTTGTACAATGAAATGAGGCTGCTATTTATAGAAGAATTAACCCCGCCAATTACATTTTGGGCACAAAATCCCAGAACTGACAAAAGCTGACAAAAGCGGCGAAAAGCGGCTGATGTTCGACTTCTATGGGCAAGGAGTGTACTTGCAGCAAGGTCCACCTAGAAACGTAGCAGCTCCGTGGCAATCCGGTAGGTGAGAAGTCGAGTTCAGTTAAATGGTGGTAGATGTGGCACAATCTGGCACTTCACGCTCATCTACTTTGTACCCGAGTGGCACACCTTCTGTCACACCTTGGCTCTTATCTTGAGACTGCACACTTGCCGGCATCTGAAACTGCTGATGAAAGAGGGGGGAGAATCAAACTTAGGAGTTCACCATTGTATTTTTATCTCGCCCGATAGCGCACAAAAACGGAGCGCAGTCAGACGATGCAAGCTGAAAACAGCGCAGCCGGGCGAGTTATGCCTTAGAAACATTCTGCAATCCACCTCCTTTCCAATCTGATGGCGCAGCAAAACGGTTGCGCAGTCGGGCAGGGCAGCGCACTCGGACGGGCCCTCATGCCTTAGTCACGTTTCAGCCTTTTCTTCTCCTTCCGCCCGAGGGCACACCAAGATGGGCGCGCAGTCGGACGATGCGGCGCAGTCGGACGGAGTCCAACACTTAGCCAATTTTGCTGCTTTTCCATGAAAGGCCTCTCGACGATGCAAAAATAGATGACCGTCGCCCGACTTCGCTGTGAAGTCAGGCGGCCAGGATACTTAGAATATTTTTTGGGCTGTCTTGTCACATTGAACGCCAAGGTGCGCACCGAACCCCGGGCGTCGTCCGGCTTCGCTGCAAAGTCGGGCGAACCCAGTACTTAGATGATTTTTCGGGCCTTTTCTCCATAAGACCGCCTAGGTGCGCAAAAGATGACGAGCGTCGCCCGACTGTGCTGCACAATTGGGCGGACTCCATACTTAGACAATTTTTAGGGGCGAGGTGGGCGTTGCGCCAGAAGATACGACCGCTCTTGGGGGCGACTGGGACTGAGGGGAAGTGGGCGACTGTTGAGGAGGCGGATGTGGGATTTGGAGGGCAGTCGCGGTGGCGGGTGAGCGGCGTGGGGATAGGGAACCTTCCTCGGCGCTAGTCGTAGGGGACAAACCTAGGGTTTGGCCCAGGGTCTGAAAAACGTTAGGGTTTTGGGCGTAGCGGCCAAAGGACGGTGGACTATGCTGGGACTGCGTGACAGGAGACGGGGATGAAGCAACCAGAATATGCCCGGATGTGGAAGATGAGGGCGTAACAGAAGGGGTTGCTAGGGTTTGTTGCAAAGGAGGAGAGGGCGTACCTGCGAGCTCCGCCTGAGCTGGCGTTCGAATGACTCCTGCAACCCAGGTGTCTGCTTCCCTCTGAGGGCTGTCCTCAATGGAGATTATGTCACTTGCAGCCGCGCCTGATCGTGGAGCCGTCACTGTCTGCTGCACAACCTCCTTCTTGTGCCGCCTTTCTTTGGTCTTTTCGGACCTTTTCCTCTTTTTCCCCTTAGGCGCGGCAGTTTGCTCGGGGGGAGCGGAGGCGGTTGGCGTGTCAGGGGCCGGGGCTCCCAAAGTAAGCTCGTATTCCGGCTTTGTTGGGTCTGCGCCCCTTGTTTCTGCCTCACTGGCTGATTTCTCGGGCTCCCTCTCCGACTGAGACGACTTTTCAGGCGCTGAGGACAACATTGGGTCCACCCTCTTGCCTTTTGACGCTTTGCTGTTGGACGTCCCTCGTACAATTAAATGTTGAGGTGGAGGCTTTCTTTTATACCTTTTTCGGGCGCCTTGGGGGACGATACCACGGAACACGAGCGACTGCCACTTGTCGAAGTATTTATCATATAAGACGGAAAACTCATCATCAACGGACGTCTTTTTCTCTGATTTCTCGTGCCGCGTACGACACCTCATTATCCAACATTCCATGATTTTGTCTTTTGCCCAGCCAAGCGGCGCCACCTTCGCGAGCAGTTTTCTGAAGCCAGCTGATCCCACTTTGTGATCCTCATTGTGCTCGGGATCGTAGTCTGCTTCTACACAGTAAAAATCCTGCCATGGTGGCCACGACTGCATCTGCTCAATGTGCCATTCTAGATCCATTCCCGCCTTATTACCCCTCTCTGACATGATCTCCTTCCGTGGGCAACTGTGCACGAACTTTCCCCTTACCCCAATAGGGTCATACTTCCAGCGTTGCGGCAACTACACCAGGCCAAGGTTGAGGAGGGTTTGTTCTAGATATACATGCTGCCCAACCTCGTGAACCTCAACGTCTCCCCAGGTGAAAGGATAGTTGAAGATGGGGCTTTTCTTCTTCCCATGGCCGTACTCTTCCTCAACGCAATCCATTTGCCGCGCTGCCTCGAGGCCAAAGTGATATTCTGTACAGAAATATGGCAGCAGAAATGGTTTTCCTTTAAATCCGAAAACCCTAATGACGACGCCCTGAGTCAACCGGAAAGTATCCCCAAATTTGCTCTTTACCAGGTGCTTCGTCATAAAATAAGGAGGGCGATGCGCCCGGCCATTGAAGAGAGCCAGGGTAATGCCCAGAAATTTGAAATTGAAGTCGTAATACGACTCCTTTCTGTACAACAGGTCCGTCCATTCATACATTGGCAGCGGCGCGCCCTTCTCATCCACCTTCCGAACTTCGACGGTCTTCATCCTGTAGTGCATGTGATATAGGCACAACCATACGAGAAATGAACAGTGCCTGAATTCTGTTGTCTGCTTCTGCTGCAACTTCACAAGATTGGAATGGATGGCGTAGGCCACCCAGTCTGCCCAGTCGAAATAAATTGGGCGCCTCCCCCTTTTCAGGGCACTAGAGTCGTAGAACTCTCCATGCAGAATGCATTCGGCGAGGGCCAGCTGGTAGGGGTGCACCACCTCGTCAGTGCTGCAGCCCAGAACCCAGGCAAGTATGGTGTATATGTATTGGCTTTTGAACTGTGCCAAGGGTATCGGGCGCGACGGCCACCTTGAAGCTGGCAGTGGATGCTTTAGCTCTGAATTGAGGAAATCCCTCATCCACTTGGATTCGCCACCCCTAGCTGCCTGTTCGTCCAGGTTGATCTTCCTGAGTATGCCATTAGGGTCTGGCTCGATCCCTGGCGCGAAAGCTGGCTGGACGCTCTCCTTGAAGAGGGTAAACAACACTCTTCCCTGGCAGTCGCAGACCTGTCGGGTGGCCGGTTTGTAATATACTACGATCGACTCAACCAGCTCCGGGCAGTGGTGGACAGGAGGGCACAAGAACCAGTAAAGGTTCGACTTATAGACAACGCCGAAATGGTGTGAGGGCGAAACCTTATCGGACCAATATTTTACGGTAGCCCGCAGCTCTGTGAGGCTAATTGAATAATTGTCGTCTCTGTACTCGGCTAGGCGGTCTACGGGCGGCGGGGGAGGACCTTGCCTCCTGGCGCTTCTCGCCCTGGTTTTTCCCTTTTTCTCCTTCGGCGCTTCGCTTCCATGAGCGCTCGAGACAGTCTGCTCCTCGGATTCTTCTTCTGACGAGCTGGACTCCGCCTGCATAGGCGCTTTCCCTTTAGCTGCGCTCGGTTTCTCACTCATGGCGCTGAGAGTTACCAGAATTCACAGCTGAAACTTAGCAAAATTCGCAATTTCTCCTCTTTCACAGCGCAGCTCGAATTTCTTCAGCAACACTGATATTACTGAGTAAGTAAAATGCCTTTTCTACAAATGGGTAAAAGCAACATTAATGGCGTCCGGCGAATTTAAAGTTTGTTGCTTGAAGTGGGTGAGTAGCGTCGTTATTCCTCGGCGGCCGCGCGTGGGATCCCCTGTTGGAAAGCGCAAACTGTACATCATTGGGCCCGGGTGCGCTTTTTCATTTATGAAACCCACTTCGAAAATTGCGCAATCATTCCTTAAACTTTTCAAAACTCGTGCCTTTAATGACGTCATTGCCGCCAGCTGGGCACACGCTTCGAAGCATTTGACTCGACAAGCGTGCTGGGAAACCTTAGGTAAAACTTGTGATTTCTTTTATCTCCCCGACCAAGTGCGCCCAAAAAATGGGCGCCGTCCGACTTCGCACTATGAAACCCGCGCCCTTGGGAGGACGACACTTAGAAAAATTTCCAAATTATCACATGCCCCTGAGGCACGCCCGCCGGAGTGCGCAAATTTTAGTGTGCGCCGTCGGGCAGCGCGAGGAAAAATCGCGAAGTCGGGCGGGACACTTAGAAAAATTTTATACTTTTTTGCTTGTCCCCGTCCGTTGGCGCATTAAACGAGGCGCGCCGTCCGACTTCGCTGCGAAGTCGGGCGGCTTCCCAACACTTAGAAATTTTTTGACCTTTTTCCCTTGCTTGCTGTGGCCCTGGAACCTCCCGACGTCGCAAAAATTTGAGGGCGACGCCCGACTTCGGGGCAATTTTCTGCGCCTTCGGACGACATTCCCTGCCTTAGTCATTTTTCGAACTGCCATGCACCTTTTTCCAAAACACTCGGCTCTCTTTTCCGGATTAAAGCAGGAAACTAAGCTGAACTGAAAGCAATATTTACATTCAGAAAAATAAATTGATACAACGGAAAACAAAATATGTACAAGGGAAAACCTTTGGTAACTCAGTGGTAGTAGGCTTTCGGATGAAAGCCGTTAACGAGTATCGGGAGGGTCTGGCCCTCCATGTCTCTTAGCACAAACGCGTTGAACTGGTTCACTCGGACGACTTGGAAGGGGCCGTCCCAGAAGGCATCAAACTTGTCATGATTGCCTGGTTTGGCCTTGTATGAGTCCCATTTCAGCACTAAGTCCCCGATCTTGAAGACTCGGGCAGTGGTTCCCTTTGAAAACCAGTTCTGCGTTTTCTCAGCGTGCTTGGTAAAGGCCTGATACGCTTTTTCTCTTTCCTCCTCCAATTGCAACAACTGAGCCAATCGGGCATCAACAGGGTCTTTGACGCCTTTCTCATCTTCTAACAGCCAAAGTGCGGGCATCTCAATGTGTGTGGGCAAGACAGCCTCTTTGTCGTACACGAGTGCATATGGCGACGTCTTGATGGACTTCTTGAAAGAGATACGGTCCGCCCATAGCGCTCGATCCAGAAGCAGATGCCACGATCTTTTGTTCCTTTCCACCGTCTTCTTTATAATCTTCAAAAGATTCTTGTTGGTGGACTCGGCTAGGCCGTTCCCCTGCGGATAGTAGTTCGAAGACATTTTGTGGTAAATGTCGTACTTGCTGGTGAACTCTGTGAGTACAGCGCCCGCAAACCCTGGACCATTGTCTGTGACGATTGCCTCTGGAATCCCGAAACGGGTGATGAGGCTCTCTAGGAAACCAATGACCGTTTCCTGGTCGGCATGCTTTGTAGGCACTGCCTCGGCCCATCGGGTAAAGTAATCCGTGGCTGTTAGGATAAACTTATGCCCCGCCGAAGAGTTGGGCGTTATCGTCCCGATGAAGTCCAGACCCCACTGCTGAAATGGAGTCTCAGCTTGAATTGGCTGAAGGGGCATGGGTGCTTTCCGATTTCTGCCGGCGAACCTTTGGCATTTCTCACATTTTTGACAGACCGCATGCGCGTCTGTGAAGAGGGTGGGCCAATAATAGCCCGCTCTGATAATTTTCAAGGCCGTCGGCCTTCCCGAATGGTGTCCTCCTGGCATCCCAGAATGGAATTCGCCGAGGACCTTCGGTTTGTCTGATTCTTTGACGCACCGCAACAGGATGCCGTCAATATTTCTGAAATACAGCCCCTCGGGGCGTAGTACATACTTCAAGGCATTAAGCCTAAACCTCCTTCTTTGTGAGGCATTGAGATGATCTGGACATCTCCCGGTGCTGAAATACCACACTAGGTCATTTGTCCAATCACTCTCCTCTGATAAGGAGTTGGCAAGGTTGATTTCTGTCATTGGATCCTCCCACTGACAAGCAGAGAGTTCAGCCGCAGCACTTCGGGCCAATTCCTGGCATAGAGCCCGACCTCGGATTAGCTTGGTGGGTCGTACCTCTATGTCGAACTCCTGGATTTTGGCAATCCATCCTGCCCTCTTGTGACCAGGCTCCCCTTGGATGATGAAATTTCTGACGTCGGGGTGTATCACGAAGACAGTAATCCGGCTCTGAGAGACGAAGTGCTTGAACTTTCTCAAGGACCTCATAACTGCATGAACTTGCCGCTCAATAAAATTATACCTCTCTTCGTGCGGCTGGATCACTTGGCTTAAGAATGCTATCGGTCTCTCCTCGCCGTCGTCTCCCTTCTGAGTCGGAACTGCAGCGTAGCTTTCGGGTTCTCCCACCGCGTAAAGGATGAAGTCCTTGGAGTAATCTGGATTTATCAATACTGGTGCCTGGGCAATCCTGGCCTTGATCTCCTCGAAGGCTTTCTTCCTCTCTTCGGTCCAGACAAAGTCAGCATCCTTCTTCAAGAGCTCGGCCATGGGCTTGATCACTTGGGCAAAGTCAGGGACAAACTTCCTTACAAAGTTGATCTGTCCAAAAAATGACTGCAGCCCTTTCTTGTTGACCGGGATGGGCAAACGAAGAAGAGCCTCTGCTCTGTCGGGGTCAACTGCAAGGCCCTTCTCAGAAATAACATGGCCTAGCAGTTTACCCTCCTTCACCGCAAAGACTGACTTCTTTGGGTTGATGGATATGCCGAATTCACGACATCTTTCAAATACTTGCCGCAGATGGGAGGTGTGGTCTTCTCTTCTGTGCGAAAACACAGTCATGTCATCCAAGTAGATAACAATGATTTTATTGAGCAACTCACGGAACGCCAAGTCCATAGCTCTCTGGAACGTAGCCCCCGCATTGGAAAGACCGAAGGGCATGCGTTGATAGGCGAACGTCCCCCATTTGGTGGTGAACGCCGTCTTGTGCTGGTCCTCATCTTTTACCCAGATCTGATTATAGCCGGAGAACCCATCTAGGAGAGAGAATCTCTGAGCCCCTGCAACCACGTGAAGGATTTGATCAATTTGCGGGAGTGGATAATGGTCCTTCAGCGAAGCCTGGTTGAGATTGCGGAAATCCACGCAGAGGCGAATGTCTCCATTCTTCTTCCTCACGGGAACCAGATTTGCGACCCAAGAGGAATGCTTGATAGGATAGATGATTTTTGCTTCCAGCATCTTCATGAGCTCGGCTTTCATCATGACCTCGATTTTTGGGTTCACTGCCCTTTGCTTCTGCCTGAAGGGCTTCACATGTTCTTCCAGCTCTATGGTGTGTTGGATCATCTCTCGGTCGTACCCCTTCAAGTCCTGGTAGCACCAGGCTACAATGTCTGGGTACTCCTTGCACAGGGCCCGAATCTGGTCCAGCTCCTCTGGAGTGCAATCTATGCCAACTTTAATCACTTTACCAAGTTCGAGCTCCAGGTCCATGTATTGCTTGGCGTCCACCTTGATTCTGTGGGAGATAGCCCTATCATTCTGATCAAACAGGCTCTCTAAGGTAATCAGTCCTTTTGGGACGTGATTATTCTTTAACTGTATTAACCCCTCATATTGCTCGTCATCAGGGTCTCTACCTTCGATTGAACTAGCTTCATGTATCATAAAGGTGACGATATCCTCGTCACAATCGAACACCTGCCAGTGGGTGTCCTTATCAGGCACAGAAGGCCTGTAAATAGTACGAACCGGCTTCGGCTTCTGCATAGTGTCATCAGCCGGGACGTACATGGCTCCAACAGACGCCAATATGTCAGCATGCTTATTCTTCTCGCGGGAGATGGCTTTGACATTCAAGGAGTCAAACGACTCCATCAGATCCCAGACACGGTTGCGGTACGCCTTGAGGTAATGCTTCTTGGAGGCGCACTTGTTCGTGATCTGGTTGCACACCAACTCTGAGTCGCCAAAGATTTGCAGGTGCTTGATCCCGAGCCTCTCCGCCTTTTTTAAGCCTAAGCACAAGGCTTCGTACTCCGCCGCATTATTAGTGCAACTCCAGGCCAGCACTGTAACGGTAGTCTTTTTGGATACCAGATGGGGAGACCAGAAGGACTCCTGCCCCGGCGCCATTCTTGCATCGGGCGCCATCAAAGTACAGCTTCCACAGCTTATCGGGGGCAGGACCTATGTCCTTTTTGGCCGTCTGGTCGTGTCTCTCGGGCTGAGTGACGGAGTAGCAACCTAGTTCTGTCTCGATCATGGCGTTGAAATCCAGCAAGGAGAACTCGTCCTCCACTTGCAGCTGCTCTAGGGTTTCTCCCGTCGGGTCTACTTCTACCAGCTCCTCGGTCGTCGGATGAACCATGTCATTTTTGTTGCTCTTCCCCGGGTATCTTCTCGACCAGAAAAGTGGAAGGTTTCTCATTATAAATTTTCAACCTCCTTCCTTTGAAAGGTACCTCCATATGTGAATAGTCCAGCGACAAATATCCACCCAGCTTGGCAGTGAACTCCCTTGAGAGACACATGCCGAAGTAGGGTTCCAAGTCAACCACTACGACCTCTTGGATGACCACGATGTCAAGCGCTTTATGCAGCCGGATGGGGATGTCTTTGATGACGCCAAGCTGTCTTCATAGGAGTGTCGTCCAACTGTAGAACACCTTGGCTGCTCCTCGTGTATTCCATACCAATTTCCTCGCAGACAGCCCTTGGCATGACAGTAGTCGAAGCACCGGAGTCCACCATGCAGTTATGCACTATGTGGCCTTCCATCCGCAAAGATAGATAAAAAGGCGGCGGTCTGTTCTTTCCGGTAGCAGAAGTCGTCAAGGGCTGAGCTAACACAGCAGGCTGCGGTGGCTTTCCACCTTTTACATTCTTTAGGGATTCTTGCAACAAATCCACCTGACCTGGGAGCTGAAGGGCATCATACATGCTTATTTTTGTCGGGGTCTTCTTGAGCTCATCAACTATGTTGTAGGTTGAAGTACCGGCCCCTTCCGCTTCCTTTGCTGGCTCATACTTGGTGCGGTACTGCTGCGTGGCCTCAACCCTCTGTCTCTTTGTCAGCGACGGGTACCTCAACTTCTCCTGAGCTTGCTCTTTTGTTTCGGCCGGAGGTTGAGTCGCTGGAGCCTTGAGCGTTGGAGCCTTGAGCGCCAGGGGCTTCTCTTTGGCAGTCGGAGGTAAAGGTGGCTTATCAGGAGCTGCCACAGCAGGCTGCGTCCTCTCCCTTCTTGTATACACCTTTAACGGCTTTATCTGGGCCGGGGTGGCCTCAATTGGCTTTTTCCCCTCCTTGGTCAAGAGTGACACAGGATCTTCTTCGGGAACTGCAAAGTTACTCTCCTCATCCCGGATCATGTATGCTTCGTCCTCTATGACGCTACCCGCAAGGGTCTGAATATAATGTTGATGTAGCGTGCAACTGTCTTCCCCATGGGGGTCATTGCAAGTGGAGCACCAGTTCACGCGGTCAGAAGTGCCAGTTTGAGCATTGCCGGCAGCATTTCTTGCTGGAGGCCTTTGCGCTTGAGCCGCTTGATCTCTTGTCAGTGCGGGAGGAGGATATGGCCTCCTCGGAACAAACTCCATCTGAGCCTGTTTCTTCTTCATGATTGTCATGTCATTAGACATTGTCTGGTAACCAGAGGCAAGGGCCCGTACTTCCTGAAGGATCTTATTTTGTATATCGTTATCAGTTGGAACTGGCCGGGCCTGCGGAGGTAATGCAGCTAAAGGTGGTGGAGCAGGCAATGCCTAGTACTGAGGAGGAGCAGGAAGTGTTGGATATTGCGGAGGAGGTGGATTAGGACGATGTATTTGAGGCGGACCATATGGGTCTATGACTGGTGCAGGATTCCACGGCTGATGGGGGTACGGATTGGATGAGGATGGCGCCCCACCAGACGCGGGCGGATATTGGGACTGAGGAAAATCCGGATAGATTGGGGGCTGCATTTTATGAGGGAGCCTGCCTATGGCAATCATATCCAGTTCTGCCTGTTGAGCAGCCTCATACAACGCGGGGAAAGTATTTACACGGGCCAACTTAATGACCAAGCAAATATCCGAATTGAAAGCTTTGAGGTAGTAGTGAGCGGCCTGTCCCTCAGAAGGACGTAGCTCCGGGGGTACTCTCTTCCAGGATCTTGCGAACCTCACGTTGAAGTCCGATATCTCCTCCTGCGGATGGCGCTGAATGCTTTGAAATTGGTGCAGCAATGAGGAGGGATCAGCGGATTCATTGAATCCCCTAACTAGCCTGCCAGCCAGCTGGGCCCATCCCGTGATAGTCCCCTCCGGCAAGGATCTCCACCAATAGAGAAGTTTCCCTCGCAGGGAGAGAGCTAACAGCCGGGTTTTCACGCTCTCATTTGTGATAGAGTGCAGCGCAGCCAAGGCCAGAATGTCTTGGATATGCTCATATGTTGTCTTCCCGGTGCCGTCATATGTAGGAATGGATTTTAAGGCAGCAGGCGGAACAACCTCTTGTCCAGCTAGAGCGAGGGGTCCCGTGGAATTCACATCCGGGAAGAGGTCATTAGCATTGGCCATGTCTTCTTCCTCTTCTTCGAGCTGGTCGGTGGTGTAGTCGGTATCAGTACTTGTCCGAAGTTGTAGGTTGTTCTTCAACTTCGGCCTCTTCAACTTCTTCGACTTCTTCCACCTCTTCAATTTCAGTTTCAGATTCGTGCTCGAATCTATCGTCCTGGTGAGCTTGATAATCAGCCAGCCTCGGGCGCTCTCCAGCAGCGTTGATGTCGATCTCGTAAAAATCAGGTTGTTGTCCCGAATTCCTAGCTCTCCATCTTCTTGTATGCATGAAGGCGCTCTTGATATTGGACCAGTCTTACAGACTCAGAGGATACTCAGGTTCAGCAGAGTCGCCAGGTGTTCTGATTTAACAGCAATGAAGCGAACACCGATGCTTCGATTCTGTTTTGGGGTGGGAAACTTTCGTGTCCCACCGGGCGTGCCAGAGAAACTGTTGGTTACGAATCTGCCACTAGGATAGGATTTTAATCTTATTGCGCCCTAGATTCGCCCAGCAGATTGAAAGGCCGGAAGGAAGGGATGCCTTCCGTGCCAATCTCCGGAGAAGGCCGGCTCCTATGTTTTCTTAGTTGGGGGTTTTAGCTCAGAGTGCAGGAAAGAAATTATAAAATGCAGAAAGAAACATAAATATGCTTGTTTCGGGTGGGGAAGATAAGCAACACAACAACTAACCAATCACTATTACCAACAACAATCAAAACAATGTATGCAGCAGAAACTATTAGTGTTATTCTATCCTATGTATCCTTTACTTTAGTATTCCAGATATACTCAATTACCAATACTGATATCCAGAAGTGCAGAATAGCAGTAATCAGAAATATAAGCAACATGAGGCAGAAATACTTAATAAAGGCAGCATACAAGACAAAGACAGCTAATAGAGCCAAATATACTTTGCATTCAAAAGCAAGTGCACAGCTACAGAAGTTCCTTAGCAATATATCCCCCTTCCACCCTTGTACAATGAAATGAGGCTGCTATTTATAGCAGAATAAACCCCCCGATTACATTTTGGGCACAAAATCCCAGACCTGACAAAAGCTGCAAAAGCTGACAAAAGCGGCGAAAAGCGGCTGATGTTTGACCTCTGCGGGCAAGGAGTGTACTTGCAGCAAGGTCCACCTAGAAACGTAGCAGCTCCGTGGCAATCCGGTAGGTGAGAAGTCGAGTCCGGTTAAATGGTGGTAGGTGCGGCACGATCTGGCACTTCACGCTCATCTACTCTGTACCCGGGTGGCACACCTTCTGTCACATCTTGACTCTTATCCCGAGACTGCACACTTGTCGGCATCTGAAACTGCTGATGAAAGAGGGGGGAGAATCAAACTTAGGAGTTCGTTCATTGTATTTTTATCCCGCCCGACAGCGCACAAAAACGGAGCGCAGTCAGACGGCGCAAGCTGAAAACAACGCAGTCGGGCGGGTTATGCCTTAGAAACATTCTGCAGTCCACCTCCTTTCCAGTCTGATGGCGCAGCAAAACGGTTGCGCAGTCGGGCGGGGCAGCGCACTCGGACGATGTAATGTCCCCTTCCTAGTTTATTGATTTGATATACGAGATTAGCCTACTCTCGGGCTCCCGTAGGCTAAGTACGATGTAGGGGAGTCCATTCTGGGCCATTGACAGTCTTCAATGGTCGAATTTTGGTGGTTTATTGAAGAAACTTACAATATATAGTAAGTCACTTGGCTAGGGTTTCTGCCAGAGCAGAAGGTACGACTGGATTGTTTGGCTTAATGGGTACACAAATCCGTGATTTGTTTGTATGTTGGGTTGGTGTAGCTTGGAAATTTTAATGCCCGAAGATATTTATATAAAATTAAATTAAATATTTAATTTTATATATATTATTATGTTATGAAGGGAAAGGTCATTTAAGTCACTAAATAAATATAAAATTATAAAGTGACTTTCCTAGCATAAAAATAAAAGGGGACTTAATGATAAATGATGATGTCATTTTAGAAGCGGGTTCTAGAAGCCAATTTGAATTTTGAAAAGTTCCCTCCAAAGCCACCAACCTTACCAAGAATTTCTATAAATTAGGATTTTGTCTCTCATTTTGGATATATCCAGATTGAAGACAGGCTTTGGGTATTTTGGGAGACTTCTTGCGAGAGGTTATTTGCAGGGGTCAAGCTCATTGGGAACGATCATTTCCAGTGGGAACATCCAGTTCGGGTATGAAACATTACCCCTGTTGGATTGGTGATCAGATTCGGGACAAAGATTTCATTGGGCTTCATTGAGAAAATCGAGCTGGTGATTGGAAGAGATAAGAGGTGGTTCGAATATAAACATTGGAGTTCATACTCAGGCTGCTATTCAACATTCAAAAAAATCACGTGGCTGTCCCAGGGCAGACTGATGCTGTTTTGAGGAAAACTCCATTCTTCCAATAGTTTCATTACTGAAAAGGTACTTTCCAGGCGCCAGGGTTTATACACTTTATTTGGTATTGGAAATCGAAATTGTATTCACTGTACATGCTTCAAGTATTTGCAATGGTATTCCATAAGTCTGCGCATTATTAGTAATTACTTAGTTTTCTGCAATTAAGCCAGTGCATTCCTGAGTTCTTTTATAAACCAAAAAATACAAATAAAAAAAAATATATATATATAAGGCAGATCCGGGTGGGTTGTTACAGACGGGCCCTCATGCCTTAGTCACTTTTCAGCCTTTTATTCTCCTTCCGCCCGAGGGCGCAACAAGATGGGCACACAGTCGGACGGAGTCCAACACTTAGTTAATTTTGTTGCTTTTCCATAAAAGGCCTCCCGACGGCGCACAAATAGATGAGCGCCACCTGACTTCGCTGCGAAGTCGGGCGGCCTTGATACTTGGAATATTTTTTGGGCTGTCTTCTCACATTGACCGCCAAGGTGCGCACCGAACCTTGGGCGCCATCTGTCTTCGCTGCGAAGTCGGGCGGCCCCAGTACTTAGACGATTTTTCGGGCCTTTTTTCCATAAGACCGCCCAGGTGCGCAAAAGATGACGACCGCCGCTCGACTGTGCCGCGCAGTCGGGCGGACTCCATACTTAGACAATTTTTTAGGCAGATTTTTCTCACTTGCAAAAACACTGAGAAATATGAAATGAAAGATGGGGAAACGAAATCTGACAGCTGAAGGGGAGAAAGGGCATGGAGAAGAATGGGAAAGAAGAAAGAGGGGAGGTAAAGCAGCAAACTTACAAAATTTTCAAAATTTGGCACCCCGTGCAAAATGTGGCAACAAAACCAAGGTTCCGAGGTTTTGGGGAAGTGGTTGGGATCAAAGAGTTTCACATTGTAGACCAAGGTCCCAATCCCATGGGTGAACCTTAACATTTTTACCCACGGGGTTCAAGGCAATTGCTCCGAAGTGATGCGTTTCATATTGTGAACAAGGGTTCCAATCCCCTGGGTGGACCTAAACATTTTGCATGGGATTTAGAGCAAATGGTTGCAAGCAAATAGTTTCACGTCATAGCCAAGGTTCAAATCTCGTGGGTGAACCTTAACATTTGCCCATGACATTTAGGGTAATTGTTGGGGCGTGAAGGATTTCACACCTTAAACCAAGGCTCAAATCTCATGGGTGAACCTTATCATTCATCAAATGGCATGAACTCAACTAGTTAAATACCTTGACTTTCAAGGAGGAGACCCAAGTTCCAATCTTGCTAGGAGGTGCATGCATAATTCCCAAAAATACCATGGATGAGGCCCATTTCAACCCTATATAACCAATTTAATATATATATAATTAAAATTTTAAATATATCAAAAATATAATTAGTAGAACGATAGTTACATGTCCAAGGCATTGTGGAAGAAATAGTAAATGGGAAGCAATCATATTAGTGCAACTTGAGTTCAAATCCTCACATTGTGATCAACACTCTGTACCTCGTAATAATGTGGTTCCTGTTGGCAATTTTGCCACATTAAATTTTTTGATAAACTTTGGCCTAAGTATGGAGCTTTAAAGCGGCAAAGAGCATGCGGAGGTGTTCGGGTTTTCGCGGGCCAGAAACGGGGGCGATAAAATGGATGAAATAAGCTTTTGATATTTTATCATTGCAGATCTTTTCGCTAGCTTTCCGACGATATACTATAATAGGCGATCGGGTCAGTCGATCAAAAGTTATGGCCTCGGGAAGCAGCACCAGGAAGCTCGATTTCGGGCCAGAAAATTGACTAAGTGTCGGGTCCCGCCCGACTGCGCTCATACAAAGGCCCAAAATTTTCTAAGTGTTAGTGTTGCCGCAACCCGACTTCGCAGCGAAGTCGGGTTGCGCCCTTGATTTTGTGCGCACTTGGGGAGCTGACGTGCAGAGAGCTGAGCCCAAAATTTGACAAGTATTGAGCAAACCTCGACATCGCAACGAAGTCGGGTTGCGCTCTCAGTTTTGTGCGCACCTGGGCATTGTCAATGAAGGACATCCCAAAAAAGTCTAAGTGTTGGGTGCGCAACCCGACTTCGCAGCGAAGTCGGGCTGCGCCCTCAAATTCGTGCGCAGTTGGGCGACTCACTTGAAGAAATGGCTAAGTGTTGGGATTGCCCGGCTTCGCAGCGAAGTCGGGCTTCGCCCTGGAAGAAGAGCGCAGTTGAGCAGCCCATCATGGTACCTCCAGTAAAGACTAAGTGTTGAGCAACCCGACTTCGCAGCGAAGTCGGGGTTCGCTCACTTACCTGCGCGCACTCGGGCAAAGAATGTCGAAGCCTGCCCAAAAATTTTCTAAGGCACGGAGGCCTCCCCAACTGCGCCACTTCCCCTTTGCGCTGCCTGGTTGCACTCCGATTTTGGGCGAAGTTGGGCAAGAAAGAAAATATGAGCTCCTAAGGCAGATTTTTCCCCTTATCAAATGTTGACAGGTGTCCAGCCTCGAGATTCGAGTCAAAGATGTGACAAAAGGTGTGCCACCAGGGTACCGGACAGATGAGCGTGAACTGACAGATTGTACCACATCTGCCCCCATTCAAACTGACTCAACTTCCCACCTACCGGATTTCCACGGAGCTGCCACGTTTCAGGAGGACCTTGCTGCAAGTACATTCTTTACCCGCAGAGGTCAACATCAGCCGCTTTTGTCAGCTTTTGCAGCTTTTGTCAGGTCTGGGATTCTGTGCCCAAAATGTAATCGGGGGGGGGAATTGCGCTATAAATAGCAACCTCATTTCATTGTACAGGGGTGGAGGGGGAACATATTGCTAGAGGACTCTGCTGTGACAGATCACCATCGAATTAATTCAAAGCATCCTTGGCTCTGCTTCTTGTCTCTGTCTATTTATGCTGCCTTCTGCGAGTATTTCTGCTTCATGTCCATTTATATTTCTGTCTGTTTGAATTCTGAATCCTGGATTTGAGCATTGGTGATTATTTGGATCTGGAATACAAAACAGAAGGATACATAGGATAGAATCGCAGATGCAATTTCTGTTACATGCTTTGTTTTAATTGTTGTTGGTTCGGATGCAAATTTGCGATCGTGCTGCTTGTTCTCCCCCCACATGAAACGCATGATATTTACATCTCTTTCCTATTCCCTTATATTTTTCAATCTCTTTCCAATTCCCTTTACCCCCTTTTTTAATCTCTTTCCTGCACTCTTATCTAAAACCCCCAAGTAGGTTAGGAAAGGAGTCGGCCTTCTCCGGAGATCGGCACGGGGGGCATCCCTTCCTCCCGTCCTTTCAATGTTGGTCTGCGGGTCTAGGGTGCATTGACACACCAAGTCCTTCCTAGGTGGCGGATCCGTGGCCAACATTTTTCTGGCATGCCCGGTGGGACGAACAGTCTCCATATTTTCAGGAAGCCCGAGTTTGGTGAATCTCTGGCTTGCCTTCATCTGGCAAAATCACCTGGCGACTCTGACTGAGCTAAAGATCCAAATTTCTTGATCGCAGGCACCCTTTTTTTTAAGCTAATAGAAGACACCCCGGAGGAATCAAGGTTTGGTGAGCAACCTTGACCTCACAAGCGGAGAAATGAATGTTCACCTACAGTCTCCATATTTTCAGGAAGCCCGAGTTTGGTGAATCTCTGGCTTGCCTTCATCTGGAAAAATCACCTGGCGACTCTGACTAAGCTGAAATATGGAAGCCCGAGTTGGTGAATCTCTGGCTTGCCTTCATCTGGCAAAATCACCATGGCAAATCCCTCATACTATGCAAAGCCCTAGAATGCAGTTGTGTGGAGCTCGAGAGGCAGATATCGTCCAAAGTCAACAGTGGGAATATGCAAACACCGCCCAAATGATGAATAATATGGTTGCTTGCAGTTTCCATCGGGAGATGGGCCAAGAGGAGGAACAAAATCCAGTGGCAAATTCTGAACACAAAGAGGGCACATTTTTGCACCCTTTTTGTGTCCAAGGGCATAGTACGCAAGCATTCAGCCAAAGCCCAATAAGCATGCCTCACCAGGAGGCTGATCCTGAGGAGACCCCGGCTAAAGACCTATCGCCGGAAAGCTCCTGCTATCGCATCAAGGATTTGGAGGAACACGTGCTCAAGAGCCCACAGGTGGTGGACTCCCTAGAGTGGTGGTATTGGCTCCTGTTGCCACATTTTGCACGGGGTGCAATGTTTTCAGTTTTGTAAGAGTGTTGCTCTTCCTTCTCCCTCTTCCTCTCTTTCCCTTTCTCCTTCTCTCCCTTTCTCTCTCTTCCCTACATTCTCATTCTTCCCTCTTTCTTTTGAGCCCCTTAGTCAGATCTCAAATTTGACAGCAGTTGACCTAAAAAATGGCTAAGTGTTAGGGCACAATCCGACTTCGCTGCGAAGTCGGAGTGCGCCCTCCAATTGGAGCGCAGCAGGAATACAAAGTGCGCAATGCGACAGAATCAGCCAGAAGAGCAAGTGCTGCGAAGTCGGAGTGCGCCCTCCAGTTGGAACGCAGCAGGAATACAAAGTGCGCAATGCGACAGAATCAGCCAGAAGAGCAATTGTTCTGGGCGAAGTCCGACTTCGCAGCGAAGTCGGACTGCGCCCTACTTTCTGGGCGCACCTTGTAGCAGGCTGGCAGGCTGGCAAGAAAAATGACTAAGTGCTAGGGCGAAGTCCGACTTCGCATCGAAGTCGGACTACTCCCCCTGTCCAGGGCGAAGTCCGTACGGCGGCAGAATTCAACTTTCACCTGTGCGCAACCCGACTTTGCAGTGAAGTCGGAGTGCGCCCTTTGACAGGTGCGCAGTAGGGATACAAACTCAGAAATGCACCCAAGGCATGAAGGCCTTCCCGACTGCGCTGTTCTCTGCCTGCGCAACCCGATAGCGCTCCGGTCCTGAGAGAAGTTGGATAAACTGCCTTTCAAGGCAAGCACGTGTCAAACAGCATCATCCGACAAGTGTCCAGCTTTGGGATCTGAGCCAAGACGTGCCGAGCACAAGGACAAGCATGGGCTGCGCTACTTATGCCAGCTGCCTCATTTAAAGCTGATTGGAGGTTCTACCTGCTCCAGCTGCCCGCATTCCTGCCAATGAAAAGTTCAACCTAACGCGCTGCCACGTAGCTGTTCAGCCTCCAGGGAGACCATGCTGCGGGTACAGTCCTGTCCGACAAAGGTCAGCATTAGCAGCTCCATCGCCGCTTTTGTCAGCTAGTGTTTGACTGGGACTTTGTGCCCATTAATGTAACGGGAGGGACTCGGGCTATAAATACCCACCACATTCTCATTGTAAAGGTGGTGGAAGGGGAATGTTTGTTAGGGAACCATTGTAGCCGTGCTTCTGCTTATCAATATAAAGTATACGCCTGGATCTGTTCTACTTCTTTTATTTTTTATGCTGCCTCTCCTTTACATTTCTGCTTTACGTTTTCCTGTGTCATGGCTTGTTGATTTACTTCAGCATTTGGTGGTCAGGTATTCCTGAGGCATTGCTTGTGTCATGGCTTGTTGATTCACTTCAGCATTTGGTGGCCAAGTACTCTTGGACTTCATTGATTAGAGGATACATAGAATAAACTTGGTAGCAGTTCCTTCAGTATGTGTGTTCTGTTTATGTTGCTGTCCGTAGTGGTGATTGATGCACTGCCGTACTGTTAGTTCCTTGTAGGGAATGTCTGTTAGGGAGTCATTGTAGCTGTGCGTACAAATTCTCTGCATAACACACATACTTGGATCTGACATTTCTTGGTTGCTTTTTGTATTTATGTTACTGTCCGTAGTGGTGATTGATGCGCTGCCGTACTGTTAGTTCCTTGTAGGGAATGTCTGTTAGGGAGCCATTGTAGCTGTGCGTACACTGCTTTATACAGAAAGTATACTTAGGTTTTGCAGTTCCTGGTTATGCTTTGTATTTATGATGCAGTAAGTAGTGGTGATTGATGCGTTGTTGTACTGTTAGTTCCCCCCACCCAACTACAATCACATTTGTAAATTCTTTCCGCATTTTTATCTCTTTCCTGCACTCTTAGCTTAAACCATAAGAACCCACAGGAGCCGGCCTTCTCCGGAGATTGGCACGGAAGGCATTCCTTCCTTCCGGCCTTTCTAGCTGGTGGGCGAATCTGGGCACGTTAACACAAAATCCTTTCCTCATGGCAGATTCGTAACCAACAGCTCCAACCATCACCGCAACCGGTACCCGAAGAGGGCTCCTGTCTGACAAATCTCCTTGCCACGTTGTTCATCAATTGTATGGGTACCGGCATGAATGATAACCTGCCACGTTGCACCATGTTCGCGACCTGGCAAACTTTGGGAGGCCAGACGGAACTTCAAAGATCATCTGAAGTACAATCAGATCCGATCCGGACACTGCAGGTTCACCGGATAGGCAACCAAAGCTAGATTTGTGTTGGCGGCATGCCAATAATGCCGCAAACTTTTGTGTAAATAATATAAATAAGCCGGCTAGTATGCAAAGTTTTAGTTGTTTTCTTAGTTTAGTTTGTGCAGTGTTTTTTTTTTAGTGTTCCAAGAGGGCCATGGGTGCCAAGGGTTTGAGAAAGAGGTTGTTGTCGGCAGTGAATATCAAGAGGACGGCGAGGGTGACTCTGTTGCCCAATGGATAAAGGCCTGGGTCCTCACATTGAGGCGAGCTCAATGCCCCGCGAGCCGCCAGGAATGTTGGCAATTTTGCCACATTAAAGTTTTTGATAAACTTTTGCCTAAGTATGGAGCTTTAAAACGGCAAAGAGCATGCGGAGGTGTTCGGGTTTTCGCGGGTCATAAACGGAGGCGATAAAATGGATGAAATAAGCTTTGGATATTTTATCATTGCAGATCTTTTCGCTAGCTTTTCGACGATATATTATAATAGGCGATCGGGTCAGCGGATCAAAAGTTATGGCCCCGGGAAGCAGGACCAGGAAGCTCAATTTCGGGCCAGAAAATTGACTAAGTGTCGGGCCCCGCCCGACTGCGCTCATACAAAGGCCCAAAATTTTCTAAGTGTTAGTGTTGCCGCAGCCCGACTTCGCAGCGAAGTCGGGTTGCGCCCTTAATTTTGTGCGCACTTGGGGAGCTGACGTGCAGAGAGCTGAGCCCAAAATTTGACTAAGTATTGAGTGAACCTCGACTTCGCAGCGAAGTCGGGTTGCGCTCTCAGTTTTGTGCACACCTGGGCATTGTCAGTGAAGGACATCCCAAAAAAGTCTAAGTGTTGGGTGCGCAACCCGACTTCGCAGCGAAGTCGGGCTGCGCCCTCAAATTCGTGCGCAGTTGGGCGACTCACTTGAAGAAATGGCTAAGTGCTGGGATTGCCCGACTTCACAGCGAAGTTGGGCTTCGCCCTGGAAGAAGAGCGCAGTTGAGCAGCCCATCATGGTACCTCCAAAAAAGACTAAGTGTTGAGCAACCCGACTTCGCAGCGAAGTCGGGGTTCGCTCACTTACCTGCGCGCACTCGGGCAAAGAATGTCGAAGCCTGCCGAGAAATTTTCTAAGGCACGGAGGCCTCCCCAAGCTGCGCCACTTCCCCTTTGTGCTGCCTGGTTGCGCTCTGATTTTGGGCGAAGTCGGGCAAGAAAGAAAATATGAGCTCCTAAGGCAGATTTTTCCCCTTATCAGATGCTGACAGGTGTCCAGCCTCGAGATTCGAGTCAAAGATGTGACAAAAGGTGTGCCGCCAGGGTACCGAACAGATGAGCGTGAACTGACAGAATGTACCGCATCTGCCCCCATTCAAACTAACTCAACTTCCCACCTACCGGATTTCCACGGAGCTACCACGTTTTCAGGAGGACCTTGCTGCAAGTACATTCTTTACCCGCAGAGGTCAACATCAGCCGCTTTTGTCAGCTTTTGCAGCTTTTGTCAGGTCTAGGATTTTGTGCCCAAAATGTAATCGGGGGGAAAATTGCGCTATAAATAGCAGCCTCATTTCATTGTAAAAGGGTGGAGGGGGGACATATTGCTAGAGGACTCTGCTGTGACGGATCACCTTCTAATTAATTCAAAGCATCCTTGACTCTACTTCTTGTCTCTGTCTTTTATGCTGCCTTCTGCTAGTATTTCTACTTCATGTCCATTTATATTTTTGTCTGTTTAAATTCTAAATCCTGGATTTGAGCATTGGTGATTATTTGGATCTGGAATACAAAACAGAAGGATACATAGGATAGAATCGCAGTTGCAATTTCTGTTACATGCTTTGTTTTAATTGTTGTTGGTTCGGATGCAAATTTGTGATCGTGCTGCTTGTTCTCCCCCCACCCGAAACGCATGATATTTACATCTCTTTCCTGTTCCCTTATCTTTTTCAATCTCTTTCCAGTTTCCTTTACCCCCTTTTTTAATCTCTTTCCTGCACTCTTATCTAAAAACCCCCAAGTAGGTTAGGAAAGGAGCCGGCCTTCTCCGAAGATCGGCACGGGGGGCATCCCTTCTTCCCGGCCTTCCATTGTTGGTCTGCGGGTCTAGGGCGCACTGACACACCAAGTCCTTCCCAGGTGGCGGATCCATGGACAACAGTTCCTTGAAATACCGCTATAGTATTATTGTGATGTAGTAGGTGCAAGGCCTGTTCAACCTCATATAACCAAATTTAATTAAAAAAAAAAAAATCATACTTACAAAAATCAGTGACGTTTGATAAATTTGCAAAATCATGAGCTGGATCAGGCAAAAAACAATTTGTTGCTTGACTAGTGCTTATTAAAAAGATTACCAAGTTTTTTGAAAAACTTGACACAAGAACAAGACTACGCTAAAAATTCAGTCATAACCTGGCAATAATAAAGTACATCAGAAGTAGGCATAAAAAATTGATGAACTGCGACAACATGGTCGAGTTACCTTTAATTAACATAAAATAATATTTACACAATAAGATAAACTAAATTTAGATGAGCTATATTTGCTAAAGGACTTATTTTCAAGGTTACCAGGTGTGGGGGTGTGGGTGCGCGGGTGCGGCCCCCGCCAAAAATAGGGTTCGTCGGGTGTGGGTGCAGCTAGTTTTTAATTTTTATATATATATATATATATATAATAAAAAAAAATAAAAAATAAAATAAATTATGCACATAGTGAAATAATTAGATAAATGATAAATCATACACATTGTGAAATAAAATAAATCATTCATACACATTGCAAAATATTTAAATATGGCATCATAAAAGCATATTGATATATGATATTCATGTAAAAAAATGACAGGATGTCAAAGTCATAAAGACTCAAGAGATAACAATATACTTTAAGTATATACTATAGTATTTAATAGTGGACATGTACAAAGATAACATCAAATATCTGATATTTAACTCTCATTTGTCATATTCCTCATCATCATCTTCTAGGTCCTCCAATGGATCTGGTGGTGGTAGATCTGAAAAGCCATCACACCTACTATCATCTCTATTGTCATCAAGAACTGCATCCCAACATGCAAAAGGCCCCTCTGTATAACCCTTGTCCCTACGAGACATGAGTCGAAGAGTACTATGGACATACACGAGGTTCTCTGCCCTACTCGCCTCTAATCGACCTCTCCTTGCTGAATGGATAAATCCATAAGTACTCCAATTTCTCTCACAAGCTGAGGAACTGGCCACCTGAGACAATAAACGACATGCTAGTCGCTGCAACTATGGCGTCCCTATAAACGACAATGTTTTTTTAATACTATGCCCCTTTATTATCCTATTATAAAGTGTAAGAATTGCAAACAAGTTTCTAAGGGTGTTTGATAGAAGAAAAATGATATTTATAAAAGCAAAATACATATGCATAAAAATTAAATGGCATTGGCTCAACCGGTTATATTCCTCAACTTTCAAGGAGACCTAGGTTTGACTCTTGCCAACTGATATTGCATAATTGCCAAGCTGTTGATATACTGCAATGTGGTCATGATGTAATACGGGTGGGGCCTGTTTCAATCCCATATAATCCATTTAAAAAAAATACATATGCATAAAATGGTTTTGTTATGCTCATAGTCTAGGCAAGCAACAATCAGGTTTTACCAGAAAGATGAAAATATATGGATTAAATCAAAGATTCCATAACACCCAAATAAAGGAAAAGATTTTTGTCAAGGCATTCCTCCAAAGGAACTCTAATGAATCTCACCTGCTCTGCCCATTTAGATAAGGACACCCTAAGTGAAGAAACAAATCCATCTACATCCAAAGGCACGTTGTCAAGCTCAACAGTCACACCATCATAATTGTCTTCAGATGCATCAAGCAATTTTGGCTCTTGCTGCCCAGAAAATTCCATTAAAGCAGCCTCACTCGTTCCATTCTTCATTTTTGCTGCCTCCCCATTTGATAATGGAGCTATAACTAAGGACTGTTTACCTGAGTCTGTCATTGCTGTAATCTGAAGAGAAGATTGAAGAATAATGAAAATGAAGCCTGAAGAAATAATATTGTAAAAATAGCCATGATATGCAGCTAAAGTCAGTCTAGGAATCGTGATATTATTTCTTAGCACATGTTGAAACAATGAAAAAACTTTGAACAATTTGATAGTTAATATTCTACGGAGGAGGCTTACACCCACAATTCAGGGATTAGTTTATTTTGTGGGTGCAGCTGCATTACAGAATCCAAGGTTTCCATGTGGTTAAATAATAAAAGGAATTACAAATAGTGAAGTCTGAATTCTATTTGCATGATAACTTGTTCAAAATATGGATAAAGATTATTATAGTGATTAAAAAACAACTTTCCAAAATCCATAACAAAATTTATCATGTCAGCAGGACAGAAAAAGTGTAAATCAACAAACTACAATGTGTAAATACAACTTGAATAAAGTCAAGTGCCATGCATCCACTATAAATAGTGGCTTTATCTGCAATGCAGTGGCTCTGTCTATGTTCATGCAATTGAATAGATCAGATATTCCTCCACGTATACTGCATAATAAAATGAAATTCATCATTATTACTAAGGGTGTAACCAACACGGCCCCTATGACATGTTCAAAGCTTCAGAAAAATGCAGAAACCAAAATCTATGAAAACTAAGGAAGTCTGATAGAGGCACCTCTAACTGCAAGACAAGTCCAATGAAAGCAGACACAGTCACTAACTTCCAGGTATAGCCATGATAGTAGACGCAATTGCAATGCAGATGCTGCGAACACAAGTTCCTTTGGAAATATTAAATCAACTACGTTTTGCAAAATATACTAAATCAACATAGTGCACCTTCTGATTGTATAGATGACGATCAAGTTGTCAGGCCTGCATCCTGAATTTTTAGAGGTGGAAAAGATATAATGTTTTATATAGGTACTCTCAGTACAATTCTGCCGAATTTGATCATGATCAGAAGGTCTAGAGTTAATATTCTACATAAGTACATGTGACATAGATTGGATAAGCCTACCTTATGGCTTCCAAACTTCAACTTATTAACCAGTTCAACATTAAACCTCTAGGCGTCCTGGATCCTCAGAGAGTAGAGATTTCAAAATCAGAATTTTGTGTCTGACTTTGTAGTCAACTCTTTGATTTGACCAAATTTTAATGCCGTGTTGGATTCTCCCTGGCTCTATACAGAGAAAAAGATCCATAATGGGAAATATGATTGTTTGACCACGTAACAATAAGCAAAAGAAAAAAAATGAAACTCAAGCAAAGTAATGAATGAGAAGACAGCAGGTTTAGATTCTGATGAAGTCAATTGGCACTCCAATGAAGGGTCTATCAATCCAATAAAAGAAGGCATCCTCCACTCGTAATATTATTCCAAAGATAAAAGTTTATCTGTTTGTGGAATATTCCATTGGCAGTTAAAAATCTATGATGGCTACTCACCATCATGTTCTTCTATCGAATCGAATTAAACTCCCAACCTTCTACTTGTGGATATGGGTCCTCAACGAAAATCCCAAACCAACAGCAATAAATGATAAGGAGAAGCAAACTCATGTTAAGGTATACAAATGCAGCCAAGAGTTGAAAGTGATTATTCAATTTCTAATGACCAAGTCCTCCCCATAGACACTTCTCTGCATTTCATCAAATTCCAATGCTGGGAGACAGAACTGGGTTCCACTATCCAAGATATCATCAGGTACATGGTCCCATTTCTATGGGTGGGGCAACCCTTCTGCTGGATTTGCAACTGGCACCAGCTCAGGCCCCCATCCCCCGCGACTCTGGTAATATAGCCAGAGTCAGCCCCCTGGTCTTCCTGGCACCAAGTAAGCCTCTCCCTTAACTATAACCCAAATAAAGTTAGAAGGAACAGATCCTAATGCCTAGACCAAGATGATTCACCGTGTGTCAGGATTGTGATGGGGGTTGCTATGTAAGCATTTTCACTGTGTCCAACTCCCCTAAAGGCGCACCCCTGTAACTTGAGAGGTTATGGTACCCCGAGAACCTTTAAAGTCACTACAGGGAAAATTGTATGCTTGGCACTTCATGATAAAAAGCAACTGTTGTCACATTTTGCACGGGGTGCAATGTTTTCAAGTTTGTAACAGTACTGCTCTTCTTTTTTCCTCTTCCTCTATTTTCCTTTCTTCTGCTCTCCCTTCCCCTTTCTTTCCCACAGTCTCTTTCTTCCCCCCTTTCTCGGAGTCCCCCAGTTGATTTTCAAACTTTCCAGCAAGTTACCTGAAAAATGGCTAAGTGTTGGTGCGAAGTTCGCACTTCGCCCAGTCTGGGTGCGAAGTTCGCACTTCGCCCAGTTTTGGTGTGAAGTGCGCACTTCGCCCCTCTTCTGGGCGCACCTTGACTGGCAGGCTGGCAGGCTGACAAGAAAAGTGATAAGTGCTGAAGCAAGTCCATACGGCGGCAGACACCAGTTCTCACCTGTGCGCAGTCCGACTTCGCCAGCGAAGTCGGAATGCACCCTTGACAGGTGCGCAGTAGGGAAACAAACCCAGAATTTGACCAAGGCATGAAGGCCTTCCCGACTGCACTGTTTTCTGCCCGCGCAACCCAAGATGCTCTGATCCCAAGCGAAGTTGGACAGACTGCCTTCCAAGGCTGACACATGTCACACAGCATCATCCATCATCTGACAAGTGTCCAGCTTCGGGATTTGAGCCAAGACGTGCCGAGCAAAAGGACGAGCATGGGCTGCATTACCTGTGCCAGGGACCTCATTTAAAGTTGATCTGAGGTTCTACCTGCTCCAGCTACCCGCATCACTGCCAGAGAGAAGTTCTGCCCAACACACTGCCACGTAGCGGTCCAGCTTCCAGGAAGACCATGCTGCGGGTACAGTCCGGTCCGACAAAAGGTCAGCATTTGCAGCTCTTTCGCCACTTTTGTCGCGCTTATGTTTGACTGGGACCTTGTGCCCATTAATGTAACAGGAGGGACTCGGGCTATAAAAACCCACCATGAATTCATTGTAAAGGGTGGAAGGGGAATGTCTGTTAGGGAACCACTGTGCCCATTGTAACCGTGCTTCTACTTATAAATATAATTTGTATGCCTGGTTCTGTTCTGCTGCTTCTATTTTTTATGCTGCCTTTCAATATATATATGCTGCTTTAAAGTCTATTCCCACATACGATGGCTACGGTAAGACGGCGTACGAGCACATCCAGGACATCCTTGCCCTGGCCACATTGCATACTATTACCGATGAGAGTGTGAAGACCCGTCTGCTGGCCCTTTCCCTGAGGGGAAAGCTTCTCTACTGGTGGAGATCGCTGCCGCGTAGGGATCCATCACTAAGACGGCGTACGAGCACATCCAGGACATCCTTGCCCTGGCCGCATTGCATACTATTACCGATGAGAGTGTGAAGACCCGTCTGCTGGCCCTTTCCCTGAGGGGAAAGCTTCTCTACTGGTGGAGATCGCCGCCAGAGGGATCCATCACAGGGGTGGCCCCAGCTTGCCAAAAGCCTCGTGAAGGGATGCAACGAGTCCGCTGACCCTACTTCTCTACCGCATCGGCTCCAAGCTATCCGGAGACATCCTCAAGAGGAGGTGTCCGATTTTAACATCAGGTTTGCGAGATCCCGGAAACGGGTACCTCGCGAACTTCGGCCTTCACCCGGCATGGCTGCTCACTACTATCCGAGATCCTTCAACTCGGACATATGCCTCGTCGCCGAAGATCGCCGAATTGACGAGTTTCCGCACCGTACGAGGCTGCCCAAGCAAGCCGAAGCTGACATTATCTCCATCGGCAGACTTCCGTCCAGGGTGCAGGAACCCATTCATCCCGACTTCCCCAGATCCCAGTATCCTTCTGCTTCTGGTGGTGCGCCGTCCACATCAGGACAGCAACCCCAGCAGCAGTGGAATCCGACGCCGGTCGTAACTCCTTACGGCCCGCCTCAAATGCATTACCCTCACCCGCCGCCTCCTCGCTTCCTCACTTCCCAAGCACTTCCTGCTCCCCCGCAGTACGCACCTTATTCTAATCCTCCTCCGTTGGCCGCATTGCCTCCACCGGCACAATTGCCGCCACCTGACAGCAGCATTCAGAACACGATTCTACAGGAAGTGCGGGCTTTGGCCTCAGGATACCATGCCATGTCCAATGACATGACCGCTATGAAGAAGAAGCAGGCCCAGATGGACCTCGCTCCTAGGAGACCATATGCGCCACCCGCGCTGACGAAAGACAAAGCCCCAGAACACCAGCCGCAGAGGCGTCCGCCTCCGAGAAACGCTGCTATAGAAGACCCGCCTGGTCCTCCCGACCAGGTTAACTAGTGCACTACGTGCAACGACCCGCATTCGGAGGAAGACTGTACTTTGCACCAGCACTACATCCAGACCTTGGCCGGCAGCGCCATAGAGGATGATGAACTGTATATGATCTTGGACGGCGAAGCCAACTTTGCCCTCCCAGAAGAAAATCTAGTGACGCCCGCCAAGGAAGAAAAGAAAGCCGCAGATGCGGCCAAGCCTTTGCAAGTCTACGCAAGAAGAGAAAAACCGCAGCCCGGTGGGCTGCCACCGTACAAGCGGCTGTGGCCTTACACAGCCCAGGAGAAGGCATCCAAAGATAAAGCTCCAGCCAAGCCTTCTCCGGCAAAGACTGCCGCTGTTCCAGCCAAACCTCCAGCAAAGGCCCCAACTCCGGCTAAAGCTCCCGTACCTCAGCCTCCAGCTGAAACCAAAGAACAAGCCCAGGAGAAGCTGAAGTACCCGTCTCTGACCAAGAGACAACGAGTTGAGGCCACCCAGCAGTACCGGACAAAGTATGAGCCGACAAAACAAGCAGAGGGAGCTAGTACCTCGGGCTACAGCATTGTAGACGAGTTGAAAAGAACGCCTGCTAGAATCAGCATGTATGATGCTCTCCTGCTCCCAGGCCAGGTTGATCTGCTGCAAGAATCCCTGAAGAAAATGAAGAGCTGCATGCAAATACAACCTGCTGTCCTGGTTCAACCTTTGACAGTCTCCGCCACTGGGAAGAACAGACCGCCACCCTTTTATCTCTCTTTACGGATGCAAGGGCACATAGTTCACAACCGCATGGTGGATTCTCGGTGCTTCCTCGACCGTGATGCCGAAGGCCGTCTCGCGATGAGATCGGGATGGAATACACACGGAGCAGCCAAGGCGTGCCGCAATTAGACGGCACCCCCGTTAAGACAGCTTGGTGTCATAAAGGACATCCCTATCCGACTGCACAAAGCTCTCGACATCGTAGTCATCCAAGAGGTCGTGATTGTTGACTCGGAACCTTACTTCGGCATGTGTCTCTCTCGGGAGTTCACTGCGAAGTTGGGCGGGTACCTGTCTCTAGACTACTCACACATGGAAGTGCCCTTCAAAGGAAGGAGACTGAAAATTTTTAATGAGAAGCCTTCCCCCTTCCTAGTAGACAAGATACCCGGAGGAGAGATGGACTGCATGGTCCAGTTGTCAGAGGAAGAGCTGGTGACAGTGGAGTTGACTGAGCAAGCCTTCGAAGTGCTACAACTCGAAGATGAGTTCTCGTTGCGGGACTTCAATGCCGTAATCGGAACAGAGCAGGGCTGTTACTCCATTGTACAGCCCGAGAGGCTTGACATGTCACCTGTGAAAGAGGTAGGACCTGCACCCGAAGAGCTGTGGAAGCTTTTCTTTGACGGCGCGCGATGCAAGAATGGCGCCGGTGCAGGGGTACTCCTGGTTTCTCCAACCGGAATCCAGAAGGACTATACCTACAGACTGGCCTGGAGCTGCACTAACAACTCAGCAGAATACGAAGCCCTATGCCTGGGTTTGCGAAAGGCGGAGAGGCTCGGAATCAAACACCTGCAGATTTTTGGAGATTCAGAGCTGGTGTGTCACCAAGTTACGGAGAAGTGCGCATCCAAACAAGCACTACCTTAGAGCGTACCGCAACCGGGTGTGGGACCTGATGGAGTCATTCGACTCGTTGAACGTTAAGGCAATATCGCGTGAGAAAAACAAGCACGCTGATATTCTGGCGTCTGTTGGAGCCAGGCACGTTCCGGCTGAAGACGTTGTCCAGAAACCGAAGCCGGTTCGTACTATTTACAGGCCTTCTGTGCCTGATAAGGACACCCACTGGCAGGTGTTCAGTTGTGACGAGGAGATCGTCACATTCCTAGTTAACGAAGTGTGTGTAATCGAAGGTAGAGACCCTGATGACGAGCAATATGAGGGGTTGATACAGTTACGGAATAATCACGTCCCAAAAGGACTGATTACATTAGAAAGTCTCTTTGATCGAATGACAGAGCAATATCCCACAGATCAAAGTAGACCCGAGGCGAGATGCTGACCTGGAACTTGAACCTGGTAAAACCATCAAGGTCGGAACAGACTGCACGTCGGGGGAGCTGGAGCAGATCAGATCACTGTGCCAAGAGTTCCCCGACATCGTGGCCTGGTGCTACGAGGATTTGAGGGGGTATGACAGAGCTGTCATCCAAAGATACCATTGAGCTAGAGGATGGCGCCAAGCCATTCCGACGAAGCGGAGGGCCGTGAATCCGAAGATTGAGGCCATGATGAAGACCGAGCTCTTGAAGATGCTCGGAGGCTAAGATCATCTACCCCATCAAACATTCATCCTGGGTCGCGAATTTGGTGCCCGTGAGGAAAAAGAATGGCGACATTCGTCTCTGTGTCGACTTCAGAAACCTAAATCAGGCTTCCCTCCGGGACCACTATCCGCTTCCCCAAATCGACCAGATCCTACATATCGTTGCTGGAGCCCAGAGATTTTCACTTTTAGATGGATTTTCCGGCTACAACCAGATTTGGGTCAAAGACGAGGACCAGCATAAGACGGCGTTTACCACCAAGTGGGGGACGTTCGCCTATCAGCGCATGCCGTTTGGCTTATCTAATGTCGGTGCCACATTCCAAAGGGCCATGGACCTCGGCCTTCCGAGAGCTCGCTCAATAAAATTATCGTCATCTACCTTGATGACATGACTGTTTTCTCTCACCAACGAGGAGACCATGTTTCGCACCTACGGCAAATATTTGAGAGTTGTCGAGAATTCGGCATTTCTATAAACCCGAAGAAGTCTGTCTTCGCGGTAAAGGAAGGAAAGCTGCTGGGACATGTCATCTCCGAGGAAGGCCTCGCCATTGACCCTGACAGAGCGGAAGCCCTCGTTCGCTTGCCAGCCCCCATCGACAAAAAAGGGCTGCAGTCCTTCTTCGGCCAGATTAACTTCGTGCGGAAGTTCATTCCGGACTTCGCACAGGTGATCAAGCCTATGGCCGAACTGCTGAAAAAGGATACACGTTACGAATGGACTGATGAGAGAGAGCAAGCCTTCGAGGAGATCAAGGCCCGAATTGCACAAGCTCCGGTGTTGACTAACCCGGACTACTCCAAGGACTTCATCCTGTATGCAGTGGGGGAACCCGAAAGCTACGCTGCAGTCCTAACTCAGAAGGGAAGCGATGGTGAGGAGCGCCCCATAGCGTTCCTGAGCCAAGTGATTCTGCCGCATGAAGAAAAGTACAATTTTATAGAGCGTCAGGTTCATGCTGTTATGAAGTCCCTTCGAAAGTTCAAGCACTTTGTCTCCCAGAGCAAAACTACTGTCTTTGTGATTCACCCGGACGTTCGAAGCTTCATCTTACAAGGAGAACCGGGTCACAAGAGAGCGGGATGGATTGCAAAAATCCAGGAGTTCGACATTGAAGTGCGGCCCACCAAGCTTATCAGAGGCCGAGCCTTGTGTCAGGAATTGGCCCGAAGCGCTGTAGCCGGCATCTCCGCCTGTAAGTGGGAGGACACAACGACACGCGTCTACCTAGCCAACTCCTTATCGGAGGGGAGTGATTGGACAGATGAACTGGTGAGATACTTCTGCACCGGAAGATGTCCCGATCACCTGAACGCCTCACAACGAAGGAGATTTCGGCTAGGTGCACTTAAGTACACTCTTCGCCCCGAGGGGCTTTACTTCAAAAATATCGACGGCATCCTGTTGCGGTGCGTCATGAAATCTGACCAGCCTAGGGTCCTCGGAGAATTTCATTCCGGGATGCCTGGGGGTCACCATTCTTCAAGGCCAACGGCCTTAAAAATAATAAGAGCTGGGTACTATTGGCCCACTCGTTTGCAGACGCGCATGCGGTCTGCTCTAAGTGTGATCAATGCCAGAGGTTTGCTGGCCGAAACAGAAAAGCACCCCCGCCCCTTCAACCGATTCAAGCCGAGACTCCGTTCCAGCAATGGGGTCTAGACTTCATTGGGGTGATTTCTCCTAACTCCTCTGCCGGACACAAGTTTATTCTTACAGCTACTGACTATTTTACACGGTGGGCAGAGGCAATCCCGACCAAGAACGCAGACCAAGAAACGGTCATCAGGTTCATTGAGAGCCTGATTACCCGCTTCGGGGTTCCAGAGTCAATTGTGACAGACAACGGTCCGGGATTTGTAGGCGCTGTACTCACGGAGTACACCGGCAGACTTGGCATCTATCACAAGATGTCTTCCAATTACTACCCGCAGGGGAATGGCCTCGCCGAGTCTACTAACAAGAACCTCCTGAAGATCATCCGGAGGACCATTGAAAGAAACAAGCGGACTTGGCATTTACTCCTGAACCGGGCGCTATGGGCGGACAGAGTTGCGTTCAAGAAATCCATCAGAACGTCCCCCTATGCGCTCGTCTATGGCAAAGAGGCTGTCATGCCATCACACATCGAGATCCCTGCCCTATGGATGTTGGACGAAGACAGGAGCAGCGGAGACCCGGTGGATGACAGACTATGCCAACTCCTGCAGTTGGAAGAAGACAGAGAAACTGCATACCAGGCCTTTACTGATCACATTGCTGCCACCCAAAGCTGGTTTGCCAAAGGCACCACTGCCCGAGTTTTCGAAATCGGGGACCTGGTGCTGAAGTGGGACTCATATAAGGCAAAGCCGGGTAATCACGGGAAGTTCGATGCCCTCTGGGAGGGCCCTTATCAGATTGCCCGGGTGAACCAGTTCAATGCATATGTACTTCGGGATATGGAGGGTCAGCTCCTGCCTATCCCTGTTAACGGGTTCCACTTAAAACTTTACCGCTGCTGAAGGTGCCCGAGTGGCCCTTCTTTGTAAAAATTTCCCTTATGCATTTTCATTCCCCAATATGTACAGTTTCCAGTTTTCAGCTTTTAATTGTTTTTTTTCATTTTTTGAGCTTAAAATTCGGCATGGGAGAAAAAGACAGACTTCGCAGCGAAGCCTGTCGTCGCCCTCAGGAGAGGCGAAGTTCGGCTGTGCAAAGAAAGAAGAAAGCAGGGAAAAAGGGCAAAAAATTGTCTAAGTGTTGGCCGAAGCCCGACTTCGCAGCGAAGTCGGGCTGCGCGCCAGCCTAGTGCGAAGCTTGTACAAGGAAAGAAGACTGCAAAGCAAAAGAAGAACGGACTGCGCCCAACCTTGGGCGAAGTCCGACTTCGCACGCGAAGCCCGACTTCGGCCGGCTTGCGTGCGAAGTTCGAACTGCGCACGACCTCCGCGCGAAGTGCAAACTTCGCGCGAAGTTCGCACTTCGCCCGAACTTCGGGCGAAGTCCGAACTCGCTTCAATGCTCACGTTGCGCAGTTCGAACAGTTCAAACGAGCAGTAGGATGCTAAGGTTGCAAAGGACCCAGACTGCGCTCAATCCTTGGGCGCGGCAAGAAAAAAAAAAAAAAAGAGAAATGAAAAACAGAACAGTTCAACGCGCACTTCGCGCGAAGTTCGAACTTCGCCCGAAATTCGGGCGAAGTCCGACCGCGCCCAACTTTGGGCGAGGTCCGACTGCGCCTCGTTTTCTGGGCCAGTTTGGGCAAAAGTTTAAAAAATGAATAAAATATTCAAAAGGTTCTAAGCTGGGCCCAAGGCGCGTTGCAACCGTTTCAAGGTGGGTTTCCGCACCAAGGGTTCTTTCTTGAGCAGTGTGCCCGGATTGCGGCAGTGACGTCAGCCATGGCGCAGCGTCCAAGACAAAATTAATGATTGCACGTTCCTCAACGAAAAGTGCAAGCAAAAGAACATGGCACGTCTGCCGGGGCACCTTTTTCCAAACATTCTCCTGCGCAGCCACCCAAGAACCTTAACTCAGCCGACCTACCCCCTCTTGCGCGGCATTAATGGCGCTGTCTTTATCTAGAAAAGGGGGTCAGATGCATTCAAACATTCCAGACTGCACAGATTATTCCTCGGACGGTGCAAATTATTCCTGTGACAGCGAAATCTGCTGCAGACGCCCTGAACTTGTAATTATTGCTGATTCGGAGAGATGGACAGAGGAAAGATGCCAATGTCAGCGCAGTCCAGCGAAAGTGGCGAACCAAAGGATTTACCGCGGCCGGGCGTTTTCAGAAGTGAAACACCGCCGGAGCGAAAGTCAAAATCCCGGCCTAAAAAAGTACAGCATGGGCAAGCCCCACCACCTCCGTTAAATTACTTGGCGGGATACAAGGACGGCTCGTTTTCTATGAGCTTGTCGAAGCTGCGGACAAATGTGGAGAGCTGGGCCGACAAGGTTTCGCCCTCTCATCATTTCGGAGCGGCGTACAAATCCAATCTTTTCAGATTCTTGTGCCCTCCTGTCCACCAATGCCCAGAACTGGTAGACCTAATTGTCAGACACTACAGACCAGTTACCCGGCAAATTTGCAGCTCCAGCGGCAAACCCTTGTTCACACTGCGCAGAGAGACTGTCCAGCCAGCTTTCGCCCCAGGGTTGGAGTATGACTCCAGCACCATCCTCAGAAAGATAAATTTGGGCGAGCAGGCGGGACGTTTCACGCAAACCAAAAGGATGAGGGATTTCCTCAATTCAGAGCTGAACGCCCCGCTTGCAGCTGGACAGTGGCCAACCGGCCCCATGCCTTTGGCAGGATTTCAGAGCAAGTACTTGTATACCATTTTGGCATCAATTCTCGGCTGCGACTCTGATGAGCTGGTACAGCCGTACCAGCTAGCGCTGGCAGAATGTCTCCTGTGTGGAGAATCATACGAACCGGCAGCACAGAGAAGTGGAAAGCGCCCCATCTTTTTCGACTGGGCAGACTGGCTGGCATACGCCATCCACTCCAGCCTAGTCAAGATCCAGAAGAAGCAGTCCACCGATTTCCGTTTTAGTTCTGTTCTAGCCTGGCTTTGTTTGTACCATTTGCACTCCCGGATGCCTATCCCGAACCTGAAGAAGGTCAACGAGAGGGGAGAGCCACTGCCCGTCTATAACTGGACGGATGACTTATACCGGAAAGGGTCCTACTACAAGTTCAACTTCAACTTTCTGGGATTCGTCATGTCAGTCTTCAGCGAAAGCGAAATTTCCCGCCCCCCGAGGGAAATGACGAGCGCTCTGCTAAATCAAAAGCTCGGGGACGTTTTCAGACTGACGCAGGGAATTGTGGTCAGAATCTACGGATTCAAGGGCAAACCCCATTTGCTGCCCTATTGGTGCTCGGAACATCTGTTCGGGATGGAGGTTGCCCGGCAGATGGACTATGTCGAAGAGGAGTTCGGCCTAGGAAAGAAGAGAGGACAGATTTTTCAATATCCTCTTTCCTGGGCAAACGTTGAGATTTTTGAGGTAGGACAACATGTCTACCTAGAGCAAGAGCTTTCCCGGATTGGCCTGGTTCCATTGCCGCAGCGCTGGAAGTACGACCCGTATGGGATAAGGGGAAAGTTCACACATCTCTGCCCCCGGGCGGATATAACTGAAGATAAGTGCGATGTGGTCCATGTGGACCTTGACTGGGAAATTGAATTGATGGAAGCTTCTCCTCCCTGGCAGGATTTTTACTGCGAGGAGGTGACATATGACCCCAAGCGAAACCCGGACCACCAGTTCTCATCTCCAGGGTTCAAAAAATTCCTATCCAAGATAGCAGGCCTTAACTGGTCTAAAGAAAAGATTACTGAATGGTGGAAGATGAGATGTCGCACGCAGCACGACAAATCCACAAGGAGAAATCTGGCCGTAGATGACGACTTTTCGGTTCTCTATGACCAGCATCATGACAGCTGGCGGCCGTTCGCATATCAAGGTTACGTTCCCCGAGGCCCCTTTGAAGATTATAAAGGAGGGTCTTCCTCCCAACAGTTGTACACTTCGGCAACTGCCAGCGTGGGCCCATCAGACGTCCAGGTCGATCCAATGCAGCCCGTGGCTTCCAAGGCGGCGCCTGAGAAGGCGAAGAAGTTAGTCAAGGCAACGCCCGAGGTGATCCCTCAGGCACAAAAAGCGCCAGCGCCGCCAGAGAGCAGACCGGTTGCGGCAGACCTTCTGCAAGTCAAACCCCGGTACAAGTTTACCGTGGGAGCATCAGCGCCTGCTGCACCTGCTTCATCTCCTTCCCCCGATCCAACCATTATTTCAGAAGAGAAGAGGAGGAAGAGAGTTGAGAAAATCAGGCGACCTAGCCTGGACTGTGCAAGACAGCCGCAGAGCTGCAGCCGCATTCAGCCGTTCTAGAGGCAGTCCCAAGCCGGCCACCGAAACCAGAAGCGCAGACATCCACCCGGCATCGGCTCAGGCGGAGCCCGCAGGTACGTTTGCTGCCCCTGTCTCTTTGGTCTCATCCAGTCCTACCCCCACTCCGTCTCCCGCTCAGTCCGAGCAAGCCATGGCCGCGTCATCCTCCCCGTCTCCACGCCCTTCTAGCGGCCCCCATTCTTTTGATCAGTTTGCTCAGAACCCCAACGTTTCCCTATCTCTGAGCACAACTCCAAACCCTTCGCCTGAAGTTAGTGCTGAAGCCGTCCCTTCACCGTCACATCCACCATCTCAGCCGCTTCAAACCCTTGCAGTATCAGCCGCCCCCATCTCCATTTCCCGGTCGCCCCCAGAAGCGGCCGATCCTTCCAGTGTCCATCCGGTTCCTCCTGATCCCATTCCCGCAGGAGAGACGTCTCAGCAGAACCCTAGGCTGGGGGAACCAGATTTCATGGACGACCTCCGTAATACGAGACGACTTGCCCTTGGCAACGAGAGCCGTAGAATATTCTGTCTCTTTCCTCCAAAACCTGAAACGGAGGAGACCTGAAGAGATAGCCGCCCCGGTAAAGCGCGCCAAGTACAATTTCGAGAGGAGAGTGCTTACAACAGAGAAGATAATCCCAAAAGTGAAGAAGCCTCTCCGGGAAATGACCAGGGCGGACTACGAGCTCCAGACAAAGGAGAAGAGCTTTGACGACATCAACAAGCAAGACGAGATTCAGTCGATCATGCGCAAAGCTGATAATCTCTTTGTCAAAAGTCTGGAGGAGCAGGAAGAACTTTTCGGGTTGCAAGACAAGACAAGACAGCTTGAAGAGGACCTATCCAGGTCCACTGAGCAGCTGGAAGCGGCGCGGCAAGAAATAGATGAACTCAAAGCCCAGCTGGCCGCTTCCCAGCAACAGGCTGCAACCGAAAAGCAAGCAGCCTTGGAGCAGATTTCTCAGCTCCAAGAGTCTTTGAAACAGGCGCAGTCGCAACTCGCAGAGAGAACATCTCAAGCGACGGTCTTTTCAAAGAAGAAAGTTAAGGAGATGCGGGCTGGTTTGCTGCGGGAATGCAAGCCCCACACCTATAAGGCGATGGCAGTTCTGGATTTCGCATCCAGAATTCAAGAAGTTTCTGCCCAGGGAAAGCCTGTGGTAGAGGAGGCCGAACGTCAGGCGAAGCAATGGCTGGACCTGGCGATAAATCTTCAGGAGCGCGAGCGCGACGGCCTCCAATTTTCTCCCGTGTCCTCATTCGTTGCAGAATGGGCAGATGCAAGGGTAACCTTGCATAAATATTTCAAAAAATTAGAAGAGGTGAGAGTGGCCAGACGAATGCTAGATGCATTCGAACATGAAAGAGACATCTGTATGGCCCCCTTTCGCGCTCTTTCGGAACTAGGGTGCCCAGGTTTTGTTGAGAATGGCGAGCTTCTCACCCTAGATCAGGTGAAAAGGAATTGGCAGTCCTTTGAAGCAGATACAGCTGAAATTGATAGCTGGACTGAGCCAATTCAGGAAAGTCAGGTCACTCAGATGGTGTCCACATATTGCAAGATCAGCTCCTACTTCCAGGAGCTAGAAAAAAGATACCTCACCATCGACCTGCACGCGGTCGCTGCTTTCCACGCAGCATTAGAAGAAGTTGCTGACCGCCGGCCGTTCGAAGCGGAAGCCTGGCGCCAAGCCCAGGCGGCATACACTCGCATCTGCGAGGCAGAAGCAAAAGCTGGAGAGCCTTCGGAAGGTGATTCTGAGGGGGCAACTGACAAAGATGAATCTGAAGAACAGTTGCCGCAAGGAGAACAGTTAGAGCAGCAAAAGGCAGGGGAGGCAAGTTCCTCTGCACCCAAAGGATGAAGGCATGGATTCTTTGCGCCGAGGCGAGCTCGACACCCCGCGAGCCGCCGTAAATGTTGTCACATTTTGCACGGGGTGCAATGTTTTCAAGTTTGTAACAGTGCTGCTCTTCTTTTTTCCTCTTCCTCTATTTTCCTTTCTTCTGCTCTCCCTTCCCCTTTCTTTCCCACAGTCTCTTTCTTCCCCCTTTCTCGGAGTCCCCCAGTTGATTTTCAAACTTTCCAGCAAGTTACCTGAAAAATGGCTAAGTGTTGGTGCGAAGTTCGCACTTCGCCCAGTCTGGGTGCGAAGTTCGCACTTCGCCCAGTTTTGGTGCGAAGTGCGCACTTCGCCCCTCTTCTGGGCGCACCTTGACTGGCAGGCTGGCAGGCTGACAAGAAAAGTGATAAGTGCTGAAGCAAGTCCATACGGCGGCAGACACCAGTTCTCACCTGTGCGCAGTCCGACTTCGCCAGCGAAGTCGGAATGCACCCTTGACAGGTGCGCAGTAGGGAAACAAACCCATAATTTGACCAAGGCATGAAGGCCTTCCCGACTGCACTGTTTTCTGCCCGCGCAACCCGAGATGCTCTGATCCCAAGCGAAGTTGGACAGACTGCCTTCCAAGGCTGACACGTGTCACACAGCATCATCCATCATCTGACAAGTGTCCAGCTTCGGGATTTGAGCCAAGACGTGCCGAGCAAAAGGACGAGCATGGGCTGCATTACCTGTGCCGGTGACCTCATTTAAAGCTGATCTGAGGTTCTACCTGCTCCAGCTACCCGCATCACTGCCAGAGAGAAGTTCTGCCCAACACACTGCCACGTAGCGGTCCAGCTTCCAGGAAGACCATGCTGCGGGTACAGTCCGGTCCGACAAAAGGTCAGCATTTGCAGCTCTTTCGCCGCTTTTGTCAGCTTATGTTTGACTGGGACCTTGTGCCCATTAATGTAACGGGAGGGACTCGGGCTATAAAAACCCACCATGAATTCATTGTAAAGGGTGGAAGGGGAATGTCTGTTAGGGAACCACTGTGCCCATTGTAACCGTGCTTCTGCTTATAAATATAATCTGTATGCCTGGTTCTGTTCTGCTGCTTCTATTTTTTATGCTGCCTTTCAATATATATATGCTTAACGCTAACCTGTGTCACGGCTCGTTGATTCACTTCAGCATTTGGTGATCAGGTGCTTTTAGCATTGCTTGTCTGAGCACTTTTTGTATTTAATAGTTTAAAGGATACATAAAATAGATGTAGTAGCAGTTCCATCAGTTGTGTGTTAAGTTGCTGGTCCGTATCTGGTGATTGATGCGCTGCCGTACTGTTAGTTCCTTGTAGGGAATGTCTGTTAGGGAGCCATTGTAGCTGTGCGGTTAAATTCTCTACACGACACACATACCTGGCTCTGATATCTCTAGGTTGCTTTCTACCCATGTTAGTGTATGTATCTGGTGATTGATGCATTGCCGTGCTGTTAGTTCCTTGTAGGGAATGTTTGCTAGGGGATCATTGAAGCTGTGCATACACTGCTTAGGTATCGGAAGTACACATAGATTTTGCAGTTCTTAGTCATACTTTGTGTTTATAATGCAGTAAGTAGTGGTAATTGGTGTGTTCCCGTACTGTTAGTTCCCCCCACCAACCTCCACGTATATTTGTAAATCCCTTTCTGTTCATTTATCTCTTTCCTGTACTTTTAGCTTGAACATAAACCCCCCCAAAAGGAGCCGGCCTTCTCCGGAGATTGGCTCGGAAGGCATCTCTTCCTTCCGGCCTTTCATGCTGGTGGGCGAATCTGGGCGCATTAACCCAAAATCCTTTCCTCATGGCAGATTCGTAACCAACAGCAACCAATGCCAAGAATACAACTTTCCCTAAAATAAAGCAGGAAGCTAGCTGTGCACAAACACACAGCTAAAGAGGGTGATTCCAAAAGGTTGGGACAAGCACCTTTATAGAAATTGACACATGGTGCCAGTTTCAAGAACTAAAGCTATCACTATCAACTCCGGGTCATAAGGTAAACCTCAATTTATTGGCAATTGAAGCCAATTGACAGCCATCATCCGTCCACCCATGTTGAGTGCTAGGTCAAGAGCAGGCCATATAATCTCTAGACTTACAAGGAGTGAAGCTTCAGAGAAGGATGTATTGACTTTGTGTTGAACTAAGGGCCGACTAATCCCATGGATAGGTCATTTGAGTCTCTTAACCTTTGTTTGAGATTACTGAGGTTGTGCATGACCAGTCGTATGAAAAAGAATTGAAAAATCTAACCCATCACAGCCTGTTTCTCAGCCATCTGAGGCCACAAACTTAGAAGTTTTTGGAGTTGCGCAATCAAATTCCTATAGGAAGCCATCTGAATCATGTGCTAATGCTAAGAATTGTTCAAATGTTCTTCAAGCATGTACCGATACACCTTTGACATTCCACAATCTATAGTGTCAGACAAAAATTCTAAGCTTGTCATCCTGTTCTGGCAAAACTTGTGGGATTCACTTGACACATGCCTAGACCACTCAACTGCTTTCCATTTGCAAACAAAAGGACAGATTGAAGTGGTTAACAAGACTTTGCTACACCTTCAGATGTAAAATCATTATAATCCTCACACCTAGGTGACAATCTTCCATACACTCAGTATTCTTACAACCAGGCCTTGCATGGTTCTACTGGTCATAATCCTCTCCAAGCTTGCTTCGGGTTCTGGCCAAGCTCACCCTTGGACATTGCTTTCCAAACACCAATTCAAACACAAATGCCAACTCAAGCAAAGGAAGTGGACAAGCTCAACATATAATTGTGCGCTAGCAACAAAGGTACGAGGAGCATCATAAGTGGCATTGCACCCCTCACAAGTTTCAAGTTGGAGATCAGATTCGGCTCCATCTTCAGAAGGAATGCTTCTCCAACTCTTACTAAAAGATTAAACCCCTACACTATACTATGAGAAGCAGGGGAGAATATCTTTGTTCTTGACCTTCCACCATACTTGGGAATTCACCCTATTTTCAGTGTAGAGCTTCTCAAGCCATACATCCCACCTTTGCTTGAACTTGTGGTTATGAAACATCCTTCTGACCTAGACCCAGATCAGTTGACACCAACTATACATCACCAAAAACACTTGCCAAGGAACTCACAACCTATACAAGATTGTGAAGACTGGTCAGTTATACACAACTAAGTTAAGCATCAATTTCCTCAATTGGAGTTAGACGCAACATGGACCATCTCTCCTCAAAGGGGAACAATTAATCTAAGAGAAGCAAGGGCCATTTAAGTCCTCATCAACAATGGCATCAACATTTAGTAGATGCTAGTGAAAAGACTATCCTTTTCCATTTGGAACCATATTTTGACTCAGCACTAACAGCCATTGTGATGCCAGCACCTATGCTAGAGTTGCTGCCAAATCCCATGGCATTAACATCAATAGACAGTCACATCAGGTGCCAATCCCTAGTGCTAGCACCAAACGCCAAGAGAATCTCCCTGCACTTGTTGTCAACAATTGTTCAACAGCTAGCAGATCACAGTGTCTAATAACTCTCCCACCTGATGCCACAAGGGGGAATGCAAACTATTCTACAACTACTTCAGAACTGTCTTCTTATAACTGTCCAAAAGGGGAACCATTTCAGTTTCCCAAATAGATCTTTAATTGTAATGTACACGGTTATATATAAGCAGGAGTCCACCATAGTTTAGCTTCTTCTAGATCTCTTTTTCTACCCTATAGGCTCCTTCACTTCATAGACTAGATCAGGAGTAGGAATCAACAGTTCAGTGTCTGACACACACTGCAGCACTTGCATGCAAAACTATAGTCAAAATTTCAGCTCGTTGCCAATATTGCCAAATAAATGCATTGTATTTTACATTCATTTGAATTTGCATATCTGTAAATAAGAAGTTTCCCTTACTTACTAGGTATGGCTTATAGTGTGTCTTCCTGATCAACATCTCCTCATTATTTCTCTTTTCCATATAAAATCTAAATTTATGAAGAAGTACTTCTCGTGGCCTGATCTATTGCACAACTCTTAAGCATAACTCGTCCAATCTCGCTAACAAATTTGGGAAGTTTTCCTCTATGCCACCCTCCTAGGCCCCATCACTAAAATCAATTTCTTCATTTAAAAAAAAAAAGGAAAAAAATCAATCACCAAAATGCTGCAAAGTTGTCAATAAATACACAAAAATTCTTCACTAAATTTCTTTCATAGAATAGAACAACAAAACAACCTCATTTCATGTTTTTCCAGTCTCTGTCCAATGCTGTTTTTTATTGTCTATATGCCTCTATTAACAAACCCTCCAAAATGTCTCCTACTCTACAAATTTATCAATGAGCAATAATCACCCATGCATACAAAATAACTTTGATCCATTTGTCACCCATGAGGTTTAGAGCAATTAGTAGGGAACGAAGAGTTTCACACCTTAAGCAAAGCTCAAATCTCATGGGTGAACCTTAACATTTTAGCCCATGAGTATAGACCAGTTTTCCATGGGGACGCGTCCCCCACCCTGAGGGACGCGTCCTCCCGTCCCCCGCGTCCCCCAGCACGAGGGGACGGCATTGGGGACGTTTCCCCCCGTCCCCCTTTTGGGGGACGGCTGGGAAACGTCCCCGGGGACGCCTAAGGTCTACAACCTCCCGTCCCCGGGGTGTCCCCGGGGACGGCCGGAGGACGGTTGGGTCCCTTTGGGGACGCTCAGGCCGTCCCCGGGGACGCCCAGCCGTCCCCCATGGCTTGGCATCCTCAGCCAAAAGAAAAATAAAATAAAAATAAAAAATGAAAATTTAATCTGTTCTTTAGTACATTGTAAGACATTTGTGTTCTTCAATCTATTCTTTAGTACATTGTTGAAAATGATGACTTTCCACAAATGAAGATTAAAGCAAAAGTTACAATATTCTAAAGCAAGTCCTCAGCCAATCTGTTCTATGAAGATTAAAGCAAAAGTTACAGTATTCTAAAATTACAAGTGAGGGATAAATATTGTTGATATAATAAGCGGAGATCACTGAATAACATAAAGAGTAACAAAGAGAGACCCTACTCATACTAGTGAAAATTACTTAGAAAGAAAGGAAGTTTCTTAATGTCTGCAGATGATCAAAGCAGGTATTTGGACTCAAATACTACATTGTGTAACAACAATCTGGAGAGAGCTGGAAATAGTGTTCCAAAGAAAAACCAAGAATACAAAATTAATAAGCATGAATTTACAAAATCCCTTTAAATAAGGTTAATCAAAATTTTTTTAGAAGAAAGCTGACAAGGAAAAAAATAGTTAAATTGTAGGATGTTAAAAAGTGAAACAAGCAAGTTTTACAGGACTCTGAACAGCGTGCATCTTGACTGCATTTTTGAAAACATTTTTAGATCATGGCTTTGCATGTCTTAATTCAGGTTCATAATTCAGAAAATCATGTGAGGTAAAAACATGAAGTTGTTGGCTAGTAAAAGTGGCATAATAACTCTTACTAGAATGGCACTTTATTTGGTGGGGAAAATACCCTGGTCCAAAATGCTTCTGAAGATTTTGTAAAACAGATAGCATCCAATTAGATTCATGTTCGCTATTTTGCTTTTATGTGTGTTCCTTTGTTGCTATAAAGATTTGCTGCAAAGTGGCCTAAATTGTTTGCTTTGCATACACTTCCATTGAGAAAATACAGATGAGGAATGTTTGGCATCAACTTGTCTTATTCTTACAAAGAGACAAATCCCATTGAGTTTAGGACATTGAATTCAATGAGAAAATTGTAACTTTTGCTTTAGGACATTGACTTCAATGACAAATCTGCTTATTTTAGAACATTATAATTTCAGAATACTGTAACTTTTGCTTTAATCTTCATAGAATACTGTAACTTTTGCTTTAATCTATTCTTTATGTTCTTTAGTACATTGTTGAAAATGATGACTTGTAAAAGTTGAATAATGTGGCATTCATTACTTGAGCAATAGCAACTAATTTGGTTAACTATTAGAGATTGGCAGATTGCACTTGATATCCTTGGCTGAAAATTATATTTGTTGAAACTAATATCAATATGAATATCCTAATATCATTTTTGTTGTGTGTAGAATTCTGAATGTGTAGATTATTCTAAATTTCTAAAAAAAATCAATTTTCATAGTATTATACCAGCCGTCCCCCCCAGCCGTCCCCGAGCCGTCCCCTAAAATCAGCCTTCTGTCCCCCCCCGTCCCTCGAAACCCGTCCCCCCATCCCCTCGTCCCCCCGTCCCCCAGGATCGTGGAACCTTGGTATAGAGCAATTGGTTGGGAGTGAAGAATTTCACGCCATAAACCAAGGTTCTAATCCCATGGGTGAACCTTAACATTTATCAAATGGCATGAGCTCAACCAGTTAAATACCTCGAATTTCAAGGAGGAGACCCAAGTTTGAATCTTGCCAAGCAATACATGCATAATTGCCAAGTTGTTGTAATACCATTGTGTGGCCATGATGTAATACAGTTGGGGCCCATTTCAATCCCATATAACCAAGTAATAATAATAATAATAATAATAATAATCATAAAACTTTGATCCATTTGTCAAAATTTCGATTCAGTCTAGGCATGCAAACACAAAATTCCAGTTCAGAAACAAAAGCAAAACCAGACCCACAAAATCACCTCTGAACAAAATCTGCTCTTCAATATGTCTGCTTTCCCATGCGACTATATGACAAGTGCTCAAAAGAATAGACCAATAGATTATACATCTTTCTGGTCACGCCATTAAAGGCATGTTGTTAGTCAGAATATACTAGGGATGAATAAGAAAACAGCAATTGGGCAACAGCACTCGCTTACAGAATTGAAACTATGGACTGATAAAAAAGGATGAAGCATGAAACTAAAGATTGATTATAGAACCAGAAACTATATCCTCTGTCCTTGATTGCAGCAAACAGGAACTATAAACTAATTAAAAAGGATGAAACTTCCTCAAGGTCTGCTACAAAATGCAGTTTGGTCAGAAAGACTTCCAACTCAATGCGATTTTTTCTGCTAAAACCATGCTAGAAAGTAGCCAAAGCTTTTTGTTTCATTCAAAGAACATTGTTCATTTTAGAAGCTGCCTCCCACACATGTCAATCAAACAAATTCTATTCCCTGTTATAACTCTATTTGCTCTTCTTAATTCTGCACATTAACAGCTTTCATTGCATCTCTACTTCCTACGGATTTTCCAAGATTTACGAATAGGGTTTCAATACCCTTTGTAAAGTTTAGGGGCCCAAAACATTGCACTATTGTTTCCAAGATGTTTGCATTGTTGTTTCACTTTTTAATGCGTTGTAAGCATAATTTTCCACAGAACTTGTCAGAGGTGAATAAAACCACTGCATTCTGGTTCTTTGTAGTTGATAAACTATTCTTTGAAATTGCAAGGGTTTGCAGCTTCACATGGCACAGAGTTTAGAAAAACATTGTCTGCAAACAAAAAAGCAATGTATTATGTGTCTTCCATTGTGCAATTGCAGTGGTTTTTCCTTGAATATCTTCTTTTCTGAAATTAGGGTGTACACCATCTGCATCAAAATGCACAAATAGCTCCAATGTCACCCTATTAATCAATCAATAATTTTAGATTTCAACAAATGAAAGCTATCTGTCTCCTAGTTTCTGGGTAGCTTAAACTTTCGACTCATTCTGTTTCTTCCCAGATGTTTTTGGGTTATAACTCTGACTTCGTCACATCATCTTTGATACCAGCAGCCTTTGACCTCAACAAAGTAACCTCACTCCAAAAACCCACCACCATGGGCTTTGATACCGCATTAATATTTGAGCATTTGAATAGAGAAAAAGATAATAAATCATTAAAGAGAGATACAATGTTAAAAGAGAAAGAATGGTGTATCTTTATTGAGTTTGAGTATCAAATTTGTGCAACATTCAAGTTGGCTTTATAACCACCAATTAGTTATTAGGTATATAACCACCAAATACTTATTAGGTATATAACCATCAAATAGTTCTTATTCGAGTAGACAGTTTTTTTTTTTTAAATTGGTTGGCAATTATGCATTATATCGTGACCACACATTATATCGTGACCACATTATATCGTGACCACACAGCAGTATTACAATAGCTTGGCAATTATGCATGTATCCTTTGGCAAGACTCAAACCTGGGTCTCTTGAAAGTCAAGGAATTTAACTAATTGAGCTCATGTCATTTGATAAAATGTTAAGGTTCACACATGAGATTGGAACCTTGGTCTAGGATGTGAAACTCATTGCTCCGACCACTTGCCCAACTCCATGTTGCCAATCCTAGACCATGTTGGATAGTGTTCTATTTGTTGTGCCAGCCTGAGGTTTCATATGAATGTTCAATTTCAAAATTGGTAAATTTAAGTTTTAAACATGGGATGAGGTTGAATGGTAGCATGGCTGCCAAAATGTTCAATATGGAGCAAAGCAGTAGCTTCTCCATGCCAGATATTACAGGAGTGGGGATGAGGGCAGCGTCCTGTTAAATTGATAAAATAATGTTGGAGCAAGCAGGTCTTCTCCAAGGTTGGATAAGGCAGGTATTATGCCGGAGTAAGTGTGACTTCTCCAAAGATGGATGCGATCCATATGTGCCAACTTGACCTATGACAATGTTAGGAGTTTTAACGCAAGATTACATGTTTTGCATATGTCTATGTTAATGCTTGGTATTCTTCATATGTCTATGTTTCTGATATTGTAATACGGTAAACAGAAGTCTTACAAAGCCTTGTTTTTGGAATGCTTGTGGGGCTTGGAGGGAGGTAGGGTGGTAAAGCCTTGTCCTCAATTGTGGTTGCCCAAGACGACTGTACCTATTGGAAGCATCAACCAATCTTGCTACATTTATTGGAATGATCCTTCTGTGTTAGAACAAAAAATGTCCATCTTGTTTAGTACACAAAAAGTGACTCATAGTCGTAAGGATTTGTACTAATTCGTTTATGAATATGTAACTGAATGACCTACTCTATTAAAAGCCTATCATTTATATGTTCAACTAAGAAATATAACGGGCTCAAAATTCATCCGTCAATTACACAAGACCAAATTGCAATCCCACAAAAGAAGTGGAGACCGAAAACTGTTTCTTCCAGCACTTTGACTTGTTGAATGTGTGATCCTCCATAAATTGTCAATCCAGGGTCGTTCAAATTTATGCCAAGGCATGTGCTATTTCCACAAGGGGGGTCCAGATCTAGTCTATCTATGAAAAAGGAAAGGAAAGACCAAGAGGGAAAAACATCTACACTAACGGATTGTGGATCTCTCCTCCTATGTAGACAAAGGGACCCTTCCTTGGTTGTAGTTGGAGGAGATCACCAAATCCTTAGCCTATTTTACAATTTGACGCAAAATAGAAATATGGAAATTAAACTATTATTCAAAATAGAATTCTGAGTACATGCCCTTGGCTAGCTAAGTGCAACTTCTTTATAGTGCTTGAAGAACATTTATGGGGATAGAATAGAATCCCATCAATATCCTATTTTCTAAATATAGATGGTTACAACTTCCAAACAAACTACAACTAATTGAGGTTAAGAGTAACAACTTTTTTCCTCTTATTCTTACACAATATTTTGTTCTAAGAGGGATTCTCATATTATAACAAATTTGTTCTAAAAACAATAACTAGAGAATTTCATGAACTAGAAAAGATAATAACAATATGCTTGAATCTATCTATTGATGTCATGACTATGGCCTGACTGTTGACTGCAGCATGGTTGGCTGGTTGGATGCAGCAAATGGACTGCAGCATACTGATAGGTTGTATCCAGCATGACATGTTGCAATAAGGAGTGCTATAGTCGCTGCAGCAACCATGTTACCTAAATTCAATGTTGTGGAAGTGAAGGAGATATTGTAGTGGGTGGTGTTCCAGTGGCAATGCAGACTACATCCTCTCTGCCCACGTTACCTAAATTTAATGTTGTATAAGTGAAGGAGATAGCTTGTGGTGGGTGGTGTTGCAGTGGCAATGCTCATCACATCCTCTCTGCCTTTCTCCCTCTTTTTTTTTTCTTTTTTTAAAAGAAGTGTTGTTGGCTTGATCCTCAATTGTTTCTCGTAGAGCCTGTTCTGATCCCTGTGTTGTTCCTGCAAGAGCATCAATAAGTTCATGCCACCTGTACACATTAATCCTCTCTACAATCGTTAGTGATAAGCAATACAAGATCAAGTGCAAGTGACAGTTGTGGGGCTCTTATGAAATGGTATAGGTGAGTAGAGAAATGCTGGAGATAAAACATAGGGAAATGTAAGCATGCAAGATTATTGCAGCTAATATATATAGAAAACTAATACATCTTATTTATCTAATAATCCCTCAATGCAACAAGAATGATAGTTCTATTTAGATTGCTCTTTTAAGCTACGTTGTGTACCAATGCAACAAAAGTGACCATGGTCCCTTATAGGCATCCCTTAAATAGTATAATGAAAATATGCTATGGATCGTTATGGAGAAGTGAAAAGTTGCTTCCCTGGCTGAAAATTTGATCTTGTGAGTTCCTTCCTGAGGATGAAAACCTTCACTTATGATCTACAAAAAATAAGCACCTGCTGAAAAATAATTGTAGAAAGTGTATGTGAAATAAGATCTAGAAGGAATTCAATGGATCCAAATATTGGTTACAACTTCCTTGTCTTGCTTCATGACCTAGGACTATCTACTTTGTGATCATGATAACTGAGGGCAGAGATGTACCTCAACAATTTCTTGGAAGAGATGTTTGACGAACTAAAAAGTGCATAAAATGATCCTGAAATACCCCCGTCTCAAAAATTACTTTTGATCTACCTTTTCAAGACAGTGGTTGTGACTTAGAAAAGTGTCACCCCTACTTTCACTGTTGTATAAGTGCTCCTACAAATGTCTCAAAAGAAGCTACAATAACAACTACAATTGAAGATACATTTGATACTGTGCAAACAACTTCATAGATCATAGTCTAACTATACATTGGACGAAAGGTGGAGTGACTTTACAAAATAAATAGGAAATTATAAATCACTCATTTTCATTATTAAAAACCATGACCAAACATTCTGCTAAACATGCTGCTGGGGTGAGACAGGCCTAGACCAGCAGGTGCTTTTTTCAAAAAATTCATTTGCCATTTAAAATTTATCAAAAAGTAGTCAGGTTAACAGAATTTCAACAGTTGTCTGTTTTGACCAACCTTCACTGTTTTAATCATAACTTTCTCATTTGGCGTCAAAACAATGTGATTCCCATATAAACAGGACTTAAAAATTCATTTGTTTGCTATCTCAATTTTGGAAAAAAAACAAACGTTTTGTGCATTTTTTGCAGTTTTTAGCTTTGACCAAGCTTGATTGCGTCAGGCATAACTCTCTTGTCTGGCATCAAAACGACATTAATTCTAGTTGGGTTTGAAACTAGACTCAATAAGCTTTCTCCCATCAAAACAGGTCTTAAAAATTCATTCGTTTGGCCTTTATAAATGAGTTCTGCAATGGATTGTTTATGGTAATTTGACAGCCAAAACAGGGCAGTTTGTTTTCTCTTTTTCATTGTTTTTCCTAAATTTTTTGAAATTGGATGAAGTTGAACAGATATGAGGGTGTAAATCTACTCATGTTTTTGTTTTAAGAACATTTGATACTTTTTCAATTTTACCCTCTTTTTATTTTATTTTTTTATGTTCTGTGAAAAACAAAGGCTTCTTAAAAACAAAGTGCAGTGGATGAACCCTCATAGCAAGTGCAAAGGACTGACTTTGGACCATCTTGCAATCATACTCTAGGTAATTAATTTCAAGTTCAGCAGTTATGGGCACCACTAGAGAGGACAAGGGTTTTGTGGAGCGCATAGTCCCATTTTTGTTCCAAAAGATTCAAAGACAAGAATATGCACATTAAAATCTTTGGGGCAAATCATTTGTTATAGCTAACATCTTCAATAGCTCCAGTTATCACATATCAAAGTGGCTTCTTTAGAGCTTATTCATTATAAACCGAAGCTAAAGAAGGGATTGTTATCAAGACTGATGTAATCACAAGGATATTTTTTCAATGGGTATTGAAATTCACATTATTTTCCAAAAACGAACAGAAGCAATCCATCCACTCAAATCTTATACAAAAAGCATAAAAGGACAAAAAGAAAGAAAAAGGGACACAAAAATTATAGGGTGCCCGTAGGCATCATAAATAATCACTGTACTATCCGTCAATAAGAATCACAACACTCCAATGCAATGGATGGAGTGGTTGGGGGGTATTTCTACTAATACCTAATCCCCAAATTACATAAATTATTTTAACCTAAGACGACATAACAAAAGGGCTTTAAGGTTAATTACAAATTATAATATGGGTGTAACCTCTGTTACGAAACTCAATGAGTTTTTAAAAAACTTGCCGATTTGAGTCTGAATCAGCCTTGTTGAGTCACTCGGACTCGGCTTGACGAGCTTTCTTGACTTAGCCAAGTTTTTTTTTAACTCGTCGATTTTTTGGTACTCATGAGTAAAAAAAACTCCAGTGTAGTTTAAGCTTGTATCATTTATAGTATTCATTTTAGATTTGAATAATGTTAGTTAATTGTGATATGCATGAAAAAAAGCTTCTTTCCAATGAAAAATTGCATTTTCTTTGGGGATTTTTTTGCCGAGTCCGAGTCCACGTTTGAGTCCCAAGTCGGCATTGTCAATTTTTTGCCAAGTCTGAGTTTCTCAACTATGGGTGTAACCATAACAAGGTTAACCGCAGCCGATAGGGCTTACATAATAAAATATTATTATTATTTAAACACATTGTACAATGTCTGCCCTTAGGCCTATACAAGATTAAATTATACAATGTCGGCCTTAGCCATAAGTCAGATTACACTTTCAACACTTCCTCATAATCTGAACTGAGGGACCAAGGAAAAGACATTAGAGACAATAGTATCTTCCCCCCCATAATGTATGCTCTAGTGGGCCTCTACATTCGAGGTAGATCCTTCTAAATCCCTGTCATTGTTTGGAAGACATCCACCCATCCTCAGAAACTCAGCTTCAATCCTTTGCAATTTCAACATACAATTCTTGATTGGATGTCCTTCCCTCTTGCATTATCCACAAATGGTCTTTAACTTCTTTGAAGACTTAATTTGACCCTCGGGCACGTGAGTCTTAGCCTTCGTAGCTTTGAATTCCTTTGCATAAGCCTATATTTATGAAGTACCACCACAATTCCTCATTGCTACCTAAAAATAAACTAGAAGAGAGAAAATTTGATCAAGAGTAAGAGTTTTTTGTGATTCCAAGAACATAGGAATCATATGAACCATGAGGTTCAACATCTGAAAAGGAGAGAGATTAACAAGGACAATATTTACACATTCTACATCATCTTTCTTTTTGCCTCTAGAAGATGCAATATCTGCTCTCAATGCCTAAATCTCACAATATAGTCCTCAACGTTATCAAACTCAACTTGAAAGAGATAAGCTCTAATTCCAAGCTACTTGCTTTTCCAAATAACTCATGCAATTTTGACCATACCTTGATAGGTTCACTTTCTTCTTTGATATGGAAAAGCAATTCTAGTTCAATCAACAAGGAGAATAGGCCAAGAGCTTCTTCTTCCTTATGTTGGCAAGTTTCTTCATCAAGGGTTGTTGCTTTATCTTCTTGAAAGATGCACCACAGGTTCTTGTTGCATAATAGGACAATCATTTGGGTTGGCCAAATACTATAATTTCACCCATTAAGGCGAGTAACCAAGGCTTGATGATCCATCTTATATAATTTGATCCCTAACACTATAACATGTTCTTGAACTAATGCTACACGTGTGTAGAGCTCAAAAAATCATGCAATTTGGGAAAAAATGGCTCAAAATGCTTTCGTATGCAAAAATCATGACCTTCAAACAAATTTCCCTGATGGACCTCAAAAATTCAAAATTAAATCCCTAACCCATAGAAATGAAATGAAATATTATTAATGTCCGTGGTGGGCCAAAATAAGACCCAAGGAACTATAAGAAGGACAATAATGACTGCTAGCTAGCAGGCTAAAAAGCCCTACAAACAAAATAACTAAGATAAATACAAGATGAACCCCGACAAACGGGCCAAAGAGAAAGGGAAAAAAAAAGAAAAGGGAGAGCAGAAGGGAGGAGGGCTGCAATCCAACAGAGAGGAGTGCATGCCAAGAAGAATGGAGAGAGAGGAGGGAGGAGGGAGCAGCCAAGGGGGGGCAAGCTGCAAGAACCCGCCAGAAACTAATCTCTCCTAACAGTCGAGGCCGAAGTACCGGAGTTGAAGAAGTCCATGATATGTCTCAGCCCATTGCTAGTTCGGAACCCTGACAAACTGTTGGTGCGTTGTCTAGTGACCCTGCTTCTGGTCGAATTGGATGATGTGGGGCGTTTTTGATCGAAGTCACCTGGTCCATCAGAGTTGGTGAAGCATGTTGTGATGAGCCAATGTTGAGGAGGGTGAGATCCATTTGGAGAACTTTTATGTCGTCGAAGCTGAGTTATCTCCCTAAGAAAGAGTGCGAGACAACGATGGTCCAGGTATCTGAAGAAGGTAGAAACAAATCAAGAGTTGTCCCTGAAAAGGCAATGAAACCTACCTCGGATCTCATAATAAATGGGACAACAAAAAATAAAGTGATGAAGGGTTTCAACTTCACCCAAGGAGCAAAACAAGCAAATCCGCTCCTCCGTTGGAAGATGGTGATCTGACTCAATCCGGAGTTCGTGAGAACACACCCTGAGTTGCCCAATAGTGATTCGAAGACTATGCATTGTGTGCTGCTTAAGGTATAGTGGTGGAACTATTTTGCCCTCCTGTATTTGTAATAAGTGCTCATGGTAGAAAGACAGCTTGGGGGAAAGAGGGGCAACAGGAGAGATCCATGTGCATCTAGTGTACTGGAGACTAACATCCTTCCGAATCTCATGGAGAATCTTCTCCTTACTAAGCCGAGAGGGGGGAGAACCCCCAAAGAATAAGGGGGGAGCCTGTCTATCCGTATCTGAATGTTGGCCAGGAGAGCAGAAACCTAAAAATACCAACTCCTCCGGCCTCCCCGAGAACTCGGAGAGAGTTCCATCAAGGAGCAAAGGGCGAGGTAAGGGTACCACCTACAACCCTCAGGGGTATCTCCGAAAGTATGGATCCTGTGAAGATAACCGATAATCAGGGAGATAATCTCAAGCTAGAGAGGAGAAGCCCCAAACTCTACCAGAATAATAGAACGGGGGACTGTGCCCTTGCAACGAATGAATCGTTGAAGAAATATTTTCTGGACTCGTTCAACCTGTGACCACTCAGTCGGGCCAATACTAGGGCCCCAAATCACTGACCCATAAGTAATATTTGGCTTGACCAAGGCATCAAAGATCCTCATCTTCACAGGTATATCCTGAAAATGTGCTTTGAAGCAATTCCTCTCTAGCAAAAACAGAGCTGCATACCCCTTACACGCTCGGACCTGGGCGGCGGGTTTCATACCAAAAGTGGGACCAGTGAAAAGAACCCCCAAATACACATAAGAGGTCGTGATTTCGACCTCTTGACCCTGGAAAAGTAAGTGGAGATGGGATAGAGCCTCTTTGCTAGTATTGAATACCATAACCTTGGTCTTAGAAAGATTCACCGTCAACTTTCTCGAGCCACAAAAAGAGGCAAGAGTGTTCAGATTATGCTTAAGCCCCTCAGGGGATGATGCCAAAAGAACAACATAATCAGCAAAGAGGAGAATAGAAATCAGCACATGGTGAAGAAAGCAACCATCCTCTGGGTGAGCGTTCTCCCTAATAAAAGTCTCAAGCTCGTCGATAAAGATCCCAAAAAGTGTCGGGGAAAGAGGGCATCCCTGTTTCACTCCTATGGTACTAAGAATACTGGCTGAAAGCCCTTGAGGGGAGCGAAACCGACCTTTCACCGTCTCATATAACCGTGTAACCGTTGTCAAAAGCTGCCCAGAGATGCCAACTGACCGAAGCCTCTCAAGAAGTAAATGTCGAGGCACTGTGTCGATTAGAGAAACAAGAACAAATCCCAACCTGCCACTTGGCGATTTCTTTTTCAATGGTGCACTCCACTCCTTTTTTTCCACTTTAGCTCCTTTAATATGATTAGTTGTTGACACTTGGTGCTAATTGGTGGATGTGATATATATATATGAAAAAAATTTGATTACGTGGCATACAAGGGTGCCACATTGGCCATATGTTATCTGCGTTTTTCAAAATGCCCCAACAATGCTAGGGGCATTCAAACCTTAGTCTCACAAGCGCAAGGTGCATTGCACTAACTTAGCAACCACGTCAACTAGAGGCAAAAGGATCTCCCTTTTACTCATACACCTGCCCAAGCTCAACAACCAAGGTGGACAGATGCAATGCGGCCAAAAGTGAGGTGCGTGACATCCAAACACACATCCTTTCTCCCCTAACGCCTTCCTACTAGCCAATCCATTGTCATGCACGATGGCAATTGGGAAGGTTGCTCCTCCGTATAAAACGCAAAGCCTTCCTTCTATCACAAAAAAAAGAGTAGCGAATCAACCACGTGACCTACCCTCTTCAAAGCACAAACCTAACCACCATGCCATACCGGCAGTTGGAACAGAAGATGAAAAGTTCCAATATTTGCTTTCTGCTATCGAAACCGTCACCAAAAATGTTATACTTAGTCAAAAAAATAGTGCCCGCAATGATTCGAACTTATGTTGATTATGCATGAACATTATACACAATGTTTTGCTAGCAGCAATGGATGCCCTTTAGGGTGGGTTTGGGCACACCCTTATCCAAGAAGAAGGGATTTGCATGCTTCAAACCATTTGAGCGCCAAGCCAAAGCCAACGCATAGGAATCTTGACTATTTTGAATTCGAAAAAGCGAACCATTTCCCCTCCTTTGAACCAGCCATTTCCAACGTGGATTATTTGGTAGCCGAGGATCAAGATCCTCCAATTTTGATTTTTGAAACCTTCTTTTGGGAAGAGGGAAACAAATTTTCTCCAATGCTCTTGGAACAACAAATAAAAAAAGGAATAAGAACTCCTTTGTAATAAAACAACTTCCGGAAATACAGTAGTAGCAATAACAATACAATAACGAACAAAAGTAAACATCCATTGAGAACAATAATTTAGATTCAATGCCAAAAATCAGAAATGCAAGAAACAAATTCCAAATTCCGAATCAATACAAATCCTAACCACTTAGAAAGGGCGAAATCTCTTAGCCACTTGAAGAGGGCAAAGTCTTATATGCACAAGAGAGGCAACTAAGATTCAAATATAAAAGATGATTCCAACTACAACATAACTCTTTCTATTTATAGACTAAATCAACAATAACCCTAATCCTAATGCTCAAGGATTAACTACCTTAACTTAAGGCCCGAGCTAATAATAATAAAGATAGTTAATGTGGCTATATTGGAGCCATTACATGCCCCATAGAAAGCTTTGTCCTCAAAGCTGGAAAAGACTAGAAAACATTCTCGGGCTCCCACATTGCATCTTCTTCTAGAAGATCCTACCACTTGTTGAGGAATTCCTAAATTTGGCGAGATTGTAGGACTCTGGACTGCAACACTACTTCTTGGCTAGAGAGTAATGCGACCTTCTTCATTGAGTACTGGGAGCTCTGTCTCAGACTACACCTTTTGACCAATCACCTGTTTGAGACAAGAAACATGAAAGACAGGATGGATGCAGGAAGATGGTGGAAGCACCAACTGATATACCACTTCACCAGTGTGACAAACCACCTTGTAGGCGTCATAAAATTGAGGAGCCAACTTTTGATTGGACTTGGTCTCCAAGGATAAATGCTTATAGGGATGGAAGCACAAAAATACCATATCCCTATGGCAAATTGCCACTCAAAACGATGCAAATCTTGTTGTTGCTTCATGCAATTTTAGGCCTAGCTCAAATTATATTTAAGAAGTGGTAGCACAAGCCGTCACTATTGCAACAAACCATCCACATGAACCACTTTAGAGAATCCTAGAACATAGTCTACCACCGATGGAGGTTTCTGACCATACAAGGCCTCATATGGGTTCATCGTGAGGGAAGAATGGTAAGAAGTATTGTACCATCATTTAGCTAAAGAGAGCTAATGAACCTAGTGATACTACTTGTCTTGGGCAAAACAACAAAGGCAAGTACCCAAACATTTGTTTCCAATCTTTGTCTGCCATCCGACCAAGGGTGTTGAGAAAAGGACATATTCAACTGTGTTAGGCATTAAAAAAACATTATTTTCGTCACTTTGTTGAAGGCATAGAATATGAAAGGACATGACTTGCTAGTATCTGAAACATCAAGAGCCTCTTGAAACCAAGAGACACAATTTTGTATATATATTTGTATTGGTTGTACATTTTGTTGATTGATATGAATAATAGCAATATCCTACTTGCTTGATCCCATCATTTGGTATCAGAGCAAGAGAAGAGTCCGTGTGAGGTAGCAACCAAGAGAGGAGTTGTGAAGAGTGCTATTCAAAGTGGCAACCGTCGCCATTTGGTAGCATGCCATGCATCTATCAAAGCAAGGATCCAGGCTTCCTTTTCAAAGCCATTCTACTGTGAAATTATTTCTCCATATTATCCTTTGTCTTTCACGTTTTGCACTATCCATTAGAAATCAAAGTGTCTATAGAGTGGCGTTCTCGAATTCCGTCAAAATGACCACGACAATGGCACCACGTCTGCAAAGAATTGCATTATAATGCATATTGTCAGCCTGTCGCCAATTTGCTAATCCTTCATGTCGTCCAATGCCAACATCAAATATCGAGAGGAGGGCAATTTAAAACATGTACCTTGTCATCTCTGGGAGCGTATTGATGGTGTTCCCCTCCCAAGATTCTAGAGCCTTCACAACAATGGACTCAATGGTTGGAACAAATAACAATAGTCTATATGGCCTTTGGCATAAATGACTTTTGCACCAATTTTGATCGACCTCTGATCACCTTTTGTCTACGTCGCAGGGAATGGATAGGTTAAGCGCCCACATGCACCCCCCGAATTGGATCAGAGAGCCTTCACAACAATGGACTCAATGGTTGGAACAATAGTCTAGATGACCTTTGGCAGAAATGACTTTTGCACCAACTTTGATCGACCTCTGATCGCAGTTTTGTCTACGTCGCAGGGCATGGATAGGTTAAGCGCCCACATGCACCCCCCGAATTGGATCATAGAGCTCCCACATCGGCCAACGACTACATGGGGTTGGCCAACATCGATGACATGGTGACAACCTTCCATTTCTTCAAAAACGGAGATGAAGAACTAGAGGGGGGCTCTCTTCTTTTTTTTTAATTCTTAGGCAACTTCTTTTCTAGTGAGCACATAGTCCACATTGTCGAGGGAGCCACCAGTTGTGTCCCCCTTTAAAGACAAAGAGCACCATGTCTAACATGGACATGACAACATCGGCATGTGGATGGGCACTCGCATGCTTTCATCGGGAAGCCCTTTTTTTGGCAGCTCGCACTCCATGCTGTTGAAGGACTGTGAGTGCATTGTCGCCCTCGCCCTCCATCAATACACTCCTCTAGCATGCTCTTTGTCATAGAATAACGTTGCTAGACTGTGGGATCACTAACATCTATCTAATATTGACGAGTGATGCAGCATCAACATCCAATATCCACCATCAACATGTATTCCTTCAACTCTCAACCAGCACCTTGATCTACGAGGGAGGGGAGAATTGCTAAAGAGACAATTCCCCCCTCAAACCTCAAGCAGGAAAAACCTGCTTTGATACCAATGATGGCAAAAAGCAATTCATCATTTATTGAGGCAAGAGCCTATTTAATACATGCTTTAGGGTTACAAATTGGAAGATCGATACTCCCAATTAGGATATAGTTACATTCGAGAAATATTAAAATAAAACTTCCAGGTAATAATGCATGATCTAACAATAATGTAATAAAATATCCTAACACCGAGCAGTCTCTAGATCAAAAATCCAGTCCTCTTGAAGATGGGATAGCCATTATGGAAGAGGGTTAGAGATAGCGTTGATACCAACAAACTCTTCATGTTTGCAAGATAAAACATCGACCACCACTTTCTCCTTTCCATTCTTGTACTGAATGACAAAATCATACCCCAAAAACTTGGTCAACCGTTAATTATGTTCAAGACATGAGAGACGTTCTAGGAAATTGCTATCGTCGATCTAGATGATGAAGCGACACCCCAAAAAAAAGGCCTCCATTTCTCTACGACATGCAACACAACTAGCATTTCCTTCTCATAAGTGGATCATCCCTAATTTTTTTCGGATAGTTGCTTACTTTCAAATACCAATAGATGTCCATCCTGCATCAAAAAAACTCTAATACTTGTGCTTGAAGCATCACACTCAATGACAAAGGGTTTGCTGAAATCAAGAGTGGCCAAAACTAAGGTGGTACGCATAGCCTCCTTTAGAGCATGGAAGGTTTGGGAAGCTACTTTGGATTAAACAAAGGTGTCCTTAGTGAGAGCAGTGAAAGGAGAAGCAATCTTGCCATAGTTAAGGACAAATTTCCTGCAGTACCTTGTGAAATGAAATATTATTAATGTCCACGGTGGGCCAAAATAAGACCCAAGGGACTATAAGAAGGACAATAATGATTGCCAGCTAGCAGGCTAAAAAGCCCAACAAAGAAAAGAACTAAGATAAATACAAGATGAAACCCGACAAACGGGCCAAAGAGAAAGGGAAAAGAAAAGAAAAGGGAGAGCAGAGGGGGGAGGGCTACAATCCAACAGAGAGGAGTGCACGCCAAGAAGAACGGAGAGAGAGGAGGGGAGGAGGGAGCAGCCCAGGGGGGGCAAGCTCCAAGAACCCGCCAGAAACTAATCTCTCCTAACAGTCGAGGCTGAAGTACAGATGCTGAAGAAGTCTATGATATGTCTTTGCCCATTGCTAGTTCGGAACCCTGACAAACTGTTGGTGCGTTGTCTAGTGACCCTACTTTTGTACGAACTGGATGATGTGGGGCGTTTCCGATTGAAGTCACCTGGTCCGTCGGAGTTGGTGAAGTATGTTGTGATGAGCCGATGTTGAGAAGGGTGAAATCCATTTGGAGAACTTTTATGTCGTCAAAGCTAAGTTATCTCCCTAAGAAAGAGTGTGAGACAACGTTGGTCCGGGTATCTGAAGAAGGTAGAAACAAATTGAGAGTTGTCCCTGAAAAGGCAATGGAACCTACCTCGGATCTCATAAAAAATGGGACAACAAAAAATAAAGTGATGAAGGGTTTCAACTTCACCCAAGGAGCAAAACAAGCAAATCCTCTCCTCCGTCGGAAGATGGTGATCTGACTCAATCCGGAGTTGGTGAGAACACACCTTGAGTTGCCCAATAGTGATCCAAAGACTATGCATTGTGTGTTGTTGAAGGTATTGTGGAGGAACTATTTTGCCCTCCTGAATCTGTAAGAAGTGCTCATGGTAGAAAGACAGCTTGGGGGAAAGAGGGGCAACAGGAGATATCCATGTGCATCTGGTGTACTGGAGACTAACATCCTTCCGAATCTCGTGGAGCATCTTCTCCTTACTAAGCCGAGAGGGGGGAGAACCCCCAAAGAATAAGGCGGGAGCCTGTCTATCCGTATCTGAATGCTAGCCAGGAGAGCAAAAACCTGAAAATACCAGCTCCTCCGGCCTCCCCGAGAACTCGGAGAGAGTTCCATCGAATAGCGAAGGGCGAGGTAAGGGTACCGCTTGCAACCCTCAGGGGTATCTCCGAAAGTACGGATAATGTGAAGATAACCGATAATCAAGAAGATAATCTCAAGCTGGAGAGGAGAAGCCCCAAACTCTGCCAGAATAATAGAGTCAGGGTTTGTGCCCTTGCAGCGAATGAATCGACGAAGAAAGAGTGTCTGGACTCGTTCAACCCGTGACCACTCAGTCGGGCCAAGGCTAGGACCCCAAACCACTGACCCATAAGTAATAGTTGGCTTGACCAAGGCATCAAAAATCCTCATCTTCACAGGTATATCCTGAAAATGTGCTTTGAAGCAATTCCTCTCTAGCAAAGACAAAGTTGCATATCCCTTACACACCCGGGCCTGAGCGGCGGGTTTCATACTAAAAGTGGGACCGATGAAAAGAACCGCCAAGTACACATAAGAGGTGGTGATCTCAACCTCCCGACCTTGGAAAGAGAAGTGGAGATGAGATAGAGCCTGTTTGGTAGTATTGAATACCATAATCTTGGTCTTAGAAAGGTTCACCGTCAACTGTCTCGAGTCACAAAAAGCGGCAAGCTTGTCCAGATGGCGCTGAAGTCCCTCAGGAGAAGAGGCCAAAAGAACAACAAAATCAGCAAAGAGGAGAATAGAAATCAGCCCATAGTGAAGAAGGCAACCATCCTCTGCATGAGCGTTCTCCTTAATAAAAGTCTCAAGCTCGTCGATAAAGATCCCAAAAAGTGTTGGGGAAAGGGGGCACCCCTGTTTCACTCCTATGGTGCTAAGACTACTGTCTGAAATTTCTTGAGGGGAGCAAAACCGACCTTTCACAATCTCATATAACCATGTAACCACTGTCAAAAGTTGCCCAGAGATGCCAACTGACCGTAGTCTCTCAAGAAGTAAATGTCGAGGCACCGTATCAAAGGCTCTCCTGAAGTCAACAAAGCAGAAATAAACCTTCGAGGACCTGGAATGCGCCTCCTCGATATTAGCTCTAAGGACTAGAATGTGATCTGTGGTCTGGTGATCTTGCCGAAAACCAGCTTGGCCAAGAGCCCTGAAACCTCCCTCCTCCAACCTTCGAGAGAGAAGCACATCCAATGTTGTAGCATAGAGATTGGCAAAGATATGCCCAATCATGATAGTCCTGTAGTTATTGGGTTCATGGGGATCACTTGCCTTATGAATGGGGTGAATGATATGCTGAGTCCAAGAATCAGGAAACCCGGAACAGACAGAGAGATTGAAGAGATCAGTGAGGGGCCCAACAAGAGGGTCAATACCATGCTTCAAAAATTCTGCCTGTAATCCATCCAAATCTGCTGCTTTGCTCGTACAGAGTTTCCAGTTAGCCTACTTGACAAGACCAGTAGAAAAGAGGTGGCACGAAGAAGGGGGGGAGGGAACAATAATATGAGGTTGATTTGGGATGGTATAGAGGGAAGAGGCATGAATGGTCCAAGAGGAAAGATCGATCCCATGAGTAATCCGATCACGAGGGAGGATAAGGCGCCAGAAGGATTTAGGAGACTGCTGAAGGGAGTAGATAAGATCAAGTCGACGCCGAGAGAGGAAGAGATGCTTCTTCCTTTGAAGAAGCATCCTGTAGTCTTTGTGAGAAATGGTATAGAGCTGGAAAGGATTTTGAATGGCATATTTCAACCTTCGATGGGTAGACTTACATTCCTCATCATACCAGATGTTCATGGGACAATGACCAGGAGGACGAAGATGAGGGGGAGGACGAATAGTGTGGGGGTGCGAGTCCAAAGCAGCCTTCCAAATAGTTTGGACAAAGCAAGCAGAACGATTGGAAACATCGGGAAGAGAAGACACCTTGGGGAGAACCTAACGCAACCGGTCCATCTAGGTAAAGGAATAATAATAGTCAAAGTCTATAATGACTCGAGGGGTTGAAGGGGAGGGAGAAGGGGGAGGAGTAACAGGAAGGGAAACAATGGATAACGTAAGAGAAAGAGTTGAATGATCGGTAAGGGGGGGAGGGTGGTCAGAGACGTTGAATCAGGAAATGAATGGAATGAGGGTAGTAGAGGAAATAGCATAGTCGACGACACTGGCTCCACCACTATGAGGAAAGCAAGTAAACCCACCGGAATCTGGAAAACAAGATATACCATTGTGAAGAAGTAGCCTGTTGGATTCACCCAACTCAATAAGATGCTTACCATAAGTAGTCACCTGTGTGTCGTTGGAGGTTCGAGCAAAACCAAGGTCCTCAAGATCCAATTCCCGAGTTTGCATCTCATCGGTTGTGAGGTCATGAAGAGAAACCTGCATAGGTTCGGTCCGAGCATTGAAATCTCCCAGCAGAAGTATCTCCCCTGAAGCCGAGTATCTAGTAATGTCCTCATAGAGATCCTGGAAAGGGTCCCCGTCCATGTGAATAGCAAAATTGGATGTGGCGGGGGGAAAGTAACAGGTGGCAATGTAGATATCCCAAAGAGGTGGGTGAGATATCCCAAAGAGGTGGGTGCAGATATCCCAAAGAGGTGTGAGACCTAAAAATCCATAGAGATGCAAAAAGGATTTAGGTAAGGACTAGTCTTGCATGGCTTTGATCTTGTTAGGATCCACCATGACTCCTTCCTAAAATACTGTCCCAAGTATTCAACCTCATGGACCCCAAAGGAACATTTGGACCTTTTGAAAAAAGAGTTTTTCCTTTTGTAAGAGGTGAAGAACGTGTGGTCCACATGAACTAGATGAGCTTCCTAGGACTTGCTATAAATTAAGATATCATCAAAGAAGACTAGGACAAACTTGCAAAGAAAAGGACAAAAGACAAAATTCATGAGGCTTTGGAAAGTGGAAGGAGCATTAGTGAGACCAAAAGACATGACTAGGGACTCACAATGACCCTCATGTGTGCAAAAAGCAGTCTTAGGGATATCCTCTTCTCCAACCCTGATTTGATGGAACCTAGAACACAAGTCCAATGTTTTATAAAGTACTTAACACCATGCAATTTATCCAACAAATCATCTATAACAGGGATAGGAATAAGGACTGATACTTGGATGGATGATTCCTTACTCCAACATTTCCTTGTCCAACTTCTCAATTTCAAACTTTTGTGGTTGGGGATAGCGGTAAGAAAGCACATTATGAGGTTGGCTTCCCAGAACTAGGATGATGACATGATCATGTGTGCACTTAGAGGTAAATCCCAAGGGCTCACAAAAGACATTTGCATAGAGATCCACAATGTTCTGCAAGTCTAAAGGAATAGCTAGAAGAAGTAGCTCCAAAGACTGAAGTTCCATGCAATTCACTGTTGTCACATTTTGCACGGGGTGCAATGTTTTCAATTTTTTGTAAGAGAGCTGCTCTTCCTTCTCCCCCCTTTCTCTCTCTTCCCTACATTCTCATTCTTCTCAAAATTGACAGCACTTGCCCTGAAAAATGGCTAAGTGTCAGGGTATGCTGAGGTGTTCGGGTTTTTTGCGGGCCATAAACAGGGGCGATAAAATGGACAAAATGAGCCCTGGATATTTTATTATTGCAGATCTTCTCGCAAGCTTTCCAACGATATATTATAATAGGCGATCGGGTCAGCGGATCAAAAGTTATGGCCCTTCGCACTTCGCCCAGATTTGGTGCGAAGTGCGCACTTCGCCCAGTTTTGGTGCGAAGTGCGCACTTCGCCCGATTTGGTGCGAAGTGCGTACTCACTCCGATTTTGGTGCGAAGTCCGACTTCGCCCCTCTTTCGGGCGCACCTTGTAACTGGCAGGCTGGCAGGCTGACAAAGAAGAATGATAACTGCCGGAGTAGGTCCGTACAGCGGCAGACACCAGTGTTCACCTTCGCGCAGCCCGACTTTTCAGCAGAGCCGGAATGCGCCCTTGACAGGTGTACGGTAGGGGAACAAACCCGGAATTTGACCAAGGCGTGAAGGCCTTCCCAACTGCACTGTTTTCTGCCCACGCATCCCAAGGAGCTCCGATCCCAAGCGAAGATAGATAGATTGCCCTTCAAGGCAGACATGTGTCACACAGCATAACCCATCATACGACAAGTGTCCAGCTTCGGGATTTGAACCAAGACTGCCGACCAAAAGGGATAAGTATGGGCTGCACCGCCTGTGTCAGCTGCCTCATTTAAGACTGATGAGAGTTTCCACCTGCCTCAGCTACCCACATTCTTGTCAATATAAAGTTCTACCCAACGCGCTGCCACGTGGTTGTTCAACCTTCAAGGAGACCATGCCGAGGGTACAGTCCAGCCTCACAGAGGTCAGCATCAGCAGTTCCGCGGCTGCTTTTGTCAGCTAATGTTTGACTGGGACGTTGTGCCCATTAATGTAACGGAGGGAACTTTGGGCTATAAATAGCCACCACGTTTTCATTGTAAGGGTGGAAGGGGAATGTTTGTTAGGGAACTACTGTGCTTATTGTAACCGTGCTTCTGCTTATGAATACAATCTGTATGCCTGGTTCTATTCTACTGTCTTTATTCTTTTATGCTGTCTTTCATTATATGCCTTAGGCCCACCTGTGTCGCTGCTCGTTAATTCACTTTGGCATTTGGCGATCAGGTTCCTCTAGCATTGCTTGCTTAAAGCACCATCTGTACTTCATTATTTAAAGCATTCATTATAAATTTGGTAGCAGTTCCATCAGTTATGTGTGACGTTGCTGGCCCGTATCTGGTGATTGATACGATCCCCTACTGTTAGTTCCTTGTAGGGAATGTTTGCTAGGGAGCTATTGAAGCTGTGCATGCGCTGCTGGTGTATCGGAAGTACGCCTAGGTTTTGCAGTTCTTTGTCATGCTCTGTGTTTGTATGCGGTAAGTAGCGGTGATTGGTGTGTTCCCGTCATCGTTAGTCCCCCCCACCAACCTTTGGACATATTTGTATCTCTTTCTGTACATTTGTCTCTTTCAGTTCATTTATTTCTTTCCTGTTCCCTTTACCTTAAATCAGCCCCCCCCCCAAAAGGAGCCGGCCTTCTCCGGAGATCGGCCCGGAAGGCATCCCTTCCTTCTGGCCTTTCAATGTTGGTTCGCGGGTCCAGGGCGCAATAGCAGCAAATCCTTTCCTCGTGGCGGATTGGTGACCAACACCTAATGAAGAATCCAAGACTACCAATCTTCAATATCTTTTCCATGTTGTGGTGTAATGTCCCTTTCCTGGCTTGTCAGCAGTGTGGGTGCATTCAGAGGATGTTGGGCCTTTGTAGGGATGTTGTCTACTTTCAGATGCCAGTTTCCTGGAGACATTCGAAGCTTGGATGGTGGACTTACTATTTATAGTAGGTCGGTGATTAGGGTTTCAGGTCCGGCGTACAGGGTAATGATATTCTTCGCCGAATTGGATACCCAGATATCTCTTCAGTTGCTTGATTTTTGGCCTTTCCGGACACAGGTGCAGAGACTTACTATTTTTAGTAAGTCAGTCAGGGTCAGTATTTTGGGAAACAGATTTTACGACTGAGTAGTTCGGAAAAATGGGTATCCGTTTCTATATTTGGTTTGATGGTTTGATCAGTGGAGGTCCGAGATTTTAATGTGTAAAGTTTATTATGTTATATTTAATTAATATAACATAGTATTACTTTATAATTCCATATTTTTATGTTAAAAAGGGGGCCTTATAGCCACTCAAAAGAAAGGGCATTAAATAATAAATCAAATTAAGAGGGGCTTGACATGGTACGACCCCCTTGTGGGACATAAAGTGAAACAATTAAAAAATTAAATAAGATGGAGCTTTCTAGAAAGCCATCGTGAGTTTTGAAGGAGTTAAATAGGGGTCTTGAGCTCATTTTTTATCATCTTTTTGGCTATTGATATTGATGATTTGAGGAGAAGACTTGCAGAAGGGTTTCTTGCAGGAATTTTCAGCTTGTTAGTGACGAAAACACCTACAGAAACATCATCTTCGGAGTTGAAAGACACTCTCAGGGTGATTCTAGGCATTCTCATCTCAGAGAGTGCATTGTGCATCAATGTTGTTGATTTTCAGCGAGATTGGATAAGGGTTTGAACATGTTATTGGTTGAACTTCATCAATAAACCCCAGCAACCAGTTTTCAAGGGTTTTGTGGACAGTTTCGTGGCATTTTGGAGTCTTCTTTTTGTTGGCCGTACAGTTCCAGCACAAGCTGTACATCATTTGGGTGGAGAAGTCCATAGTTTGAAGCTTATGATTAGAAATTTGATTTTTGTACCTGTTGATAAGAACTCAGACTGAAATTCCAGATTCCAATAAAATTCGGGTACTTTAATTTTTGATCATTTCCTTTTAACGGTTCGTAGTTATATGTATGTATTATCTTGGCTCCAAATTTCATGTTGATTGGCTGAGTAGTATGTAAGTTATAGCTTTCCAATGTTTGCTGTTCATGCATTTTCTGCATATTTTCATACTTAGAAAAAATTTTAAAAAAATCAGAATACCACACAAAACCCAAAACATTGCAAAAACACCAAACACAGAACAGGGCAGACCATTACATGTGGGAACTAACCACTAGTGGGAGGAAGTTGAATTCCTTGGAGACAAATGACCTTCCCACTCTTTGTCCATATGACTTTTAGTCGTTGCAAATTAATACTAACATCATAAAGTTGAGACAGCCATTGTGCTCGCAAGATGACATCTGCACTTCCCAGATTTATGGTGAAAATATTGCTAGACCAAGTATAATCACCCATCTAAATGTTACCCTTAGTCGTTCAACCCACACACAAAGTTGTGCCCCCATTTACAATCAATACTTGAAATTTGTCATGGTTTGAAAATTTGATAGACAAGCCCAAAGACTTTGCTGTAATACTATAAATAAAGTTATGCGTGCTACCTAAATCAATCAACACATTGACACGTTGTCGTTTCACAAATCCTTGGACCTTTATGCTTTGGTGAGCTTGGATTCCCATAAGGACAAAAACAGAAAAAGCTATGGTAACATCCTCGTGCTCAGATTCGGCTACTTCAGTTGGTTGATCCTACTACAATAAATCTTTATCTTTTGAGATTGTTGCTTCTTCTCCTTCCACTTGAAAGTTATGACATTCTTCACAGGCTTGATCTTGGGGATGGTGTGAACAACATTTGAAACAAAAGTATCCTTGGGGGCGCTCATTATTGCAATTACTAAACTAAGATCATCGAGGGTTGAACTCATACCAAGGTTGGGGACGGGACACTTGGAACTTCTCTTCTGCCACCAGAGCTACATGTTCAGCATCCTTGAGGTTGTAGGGATCATGCATGTCGACTTCCTACCAAATTTCATCCTCAAGACCATGGCAAAAGGCTAAGACCAACACTATTGGATCCGATTGATAGGTGTAGGTGAGTAGACTTATAAACTCTATGCAATAATCCTCAATCGATCCCGTTTGCTTGGTTTGCATCAAATGGACCACATATGACGTGGAAGATCCTTTGTCAAACTTACGAAGGAATCACACTTTGAACTCGGGCCACAGACGAGACGTCCCCTATTGGCAAAGCTCCCATAACAATAACTGACGAGTATAGATTCCCAACTTATTAGCAGCTAATATAACTCAACCTTCTTCAAGAACATGGTGTAGACGGGCGATGCTATCCATCTTGGCCTACCACCCACGTGGATCTGCATCCTGAGAGGTTGGGGTGTCAATGCATAGAAAAAGAACACATGAGGCCAGTAAAGGAATTAGGAAGCACCTCCTGCAGAGGGATCAAGATCATAAGCAAAGCCTAAGCTATAACCACCCATACCTGGAAAAGTACCCCTGGTAGCATAGAAAAAGAACACATGAGGCCAGTAAAGGAATTAGGAAGCACCTCCTGCAGAGGGATCAAGATCATAAGCAAAGCCTAAGCTATAACCACCCATACCTGGAAAAGTACCCCTGGTAGCATGGGGAGTCGTGTGACTACAATAGGAAACTGGAGGTTTGTGACCGACTGATGGTTGTTGATGGACACTTGTGTCCTTTGAATTTGGTGCTTGTGTCAAGGGAATGCACAGTAGGGGTGATATCGTGATAGCTTTGGATGACTACTAAGGCATTCTTTTATTTCATTTTGAGAGTCCAAGATAAAGTTAACCATGCTTTCTTGTTTCTAAAGATAGAATATAGTTTGGGAGTCAATTGTATCGGGAAGAGCTTTACCAACTCGAGGTGTAACAGGAATGACATGAGGAGTGTTAGGAGGAGGAGAGGCAGTAGTAGTGGTGTTGGAAGGAGATGAAGCCATGGCGTTTAAAGACGAAAGAACACATTGGTCAAAACTGTTGATATTTGGAGGGGTGTTGTAATGCTTTCTAAGGTTTCCTGGTGGACACTTCTTTCTGCTCATACACACATCCTCTAAATAACAAATGTGTTGCAATCAGCCATTGATTCGCAACCAAGTAGTAGGTTCATACACAAATTATGGGCACATGCGAAACGTGAAAAATTCTTTGGAGCACTTTTGAAAAAATAGTGCGAAATACCCCTTTGATCAGCTCAACATAGTAAGAAATACTCGATTCCCAAAGAAGTGTTGTTGGAGATACCCCTTATTTTGACCAGCTTGGAGAGATGATCACAATGAGATAGGTCTCCGACAAGGGTCTCAACATATAAGACATTCTTTTTAGTCGAGTTTAGGAAAGGGAATTAACAACAAACACAATATTATAGAAGAAAAATGCTTTGAAAGATTAAGACAAAAGAAAATTGATGAAAAATTACCAAGCGACAAGTAGAACTATTCATTAAAGGTTTTAGAAAGGTTCGCAACAAATGGAGACGAGAGCACAACAATGGGAGGAGAGAGTTGCGTAGTAAGCGCAAGCACATATTACTGTGGATGTGGATGCAGAGGAACAAATTCAACTAGGGATTGCACAAGAGGAAGGCACAAGGAGTATAAGGGTAGAGAATGCGCATACACCTGATGCTTGTGATAGTACTCCACTAGAGTTTCCACAAACGGATCTGTTGTCACATTTTTGCACGGGGTGCAATGTCTTCAATGTTGTTTTGTAACAGTGCTGCTCTTCTTTTCCTCCTTCCGTTTTTCTCGCTTCTCTCCCTTTCCTTTTCTTTCCCATTCTCTTTCTCTCCCCCCTTTTTTCCATGGAGTTCCCCAGTTGATTTTCCAGCTTTCCAGCAGGTCTATCTGAAATTGGCTAAGTCTGGGTGCGAAGTTCGCACTTCGCCCAGTTTTGGTGCGAAGTTCGCACTTCGCCCAGTTTTGGTGCGAAGTTCGCACTTCGCCCCACCTCCTGGGCGCACCTTGCACTGGCAGACTGACAGGTCAATGCAGAAAAAAGGTAAAATGCCGGAGCAGGTCCATATGGCGGCAGACACCAGTGTTCGCCTGTGCGCAGTTCGACTTCTCAACGGAGCGGGAATGCGCCCTTGACAGGTGTACAGTAGGGGAACAAACCCGGAATTTGACCAAGGCTTGAAGGCCTTCCCCGACTGCACTGATTTTTGCACGCATCCCAAGGAGCCCCGATCCCAAGCAAAGATGGATAGACCGCCCTCTAAGGCAGGCATGTGTCACACGGCATAACCCATCATCAGACAAGTGTCCAGATTCGGGATTTGAACCAAGACTCGCCGACCAAAAGGGATAAGCATGGGCTGCACCGCACCGCTGCGTTAATAGCCACATTCAAAGCTGATCCGAGGTTTCACCTGCTCCAGCCTACTAGCAAGCCTGCCGACTTGAAGAATTACCCAGGACTCCGCCACGTAGCTGTCCGGATTCCGGGAAGACCATGTCGCGGGTACAGCCCGATCCGACAAAAGGTCGGCATTTGCGGCTCTTTCGCCGCTTCGTCGACTCATGTTTGATCGGGACTCTGTGCCCATTAATGTAACAAGTGGGACTCGGGCTATAAAAGCCCATCTGAAATTCATTGTAAAGGGTGGAAGGGGAATGTTTGTTAGGGAACTATCGTGCTTACTGTAACCATGCTTCTGCTTATGAATACAATCTGTATGCCTGGTTCTGTTCTACTATCTTTATTCTTTTATGCTTGTCTTTCATTATATGCCTTAGGCCCACCTGTGTCGTTGCTCGTTAATTCACTTTGGCATTTGGCGATCAGGTTCCTCTAGCATTGCTTGCTTAAAGCACCTTCTGTACTTCATTATTTAAAGCATTCATTATAAATTTGGTAGCAGTTCCATCGGTTGTGTGTGACGTTGTCGGCCCGTATCCGGTGATTGATGCGATCCCCTATTGTTAGTTCCTTGTAGGGAATGTTTGCTAGGGAGCCATTGAAGTCGTGCGGTTAAACTCTCTACCTAACACATATACCGGCTCGGCATCTCTAGGTTTACTTTCTACCCCCGTCGGTGTATGTATCTCGGTGATTGATACGATCCCTCACTTGTTAGTTCCTTGTAGGGAATGTTTGCTAGGGAGCTATTGAAGTCGTGCATACGCTGCTGGTGTATCGGAAGTACGCCTAGGTTTTGCGAGTTCCTTGTCATGCTCTCGTGTTTGTATGCGGTAAGTAGCGGTGATTGGTGTGTTCCCGTACTGTTAGTTCCCCCCCACCAACCTTTGGACATATTTGTATCTCTTTCTGTACATTTGTCTCTTTCCGTTCCTTTATTTCTTTCCTGTTCCCTTTAGCTTAAATCAACCCCCCCAAAAAGGAGCCGGCCTTCTCCGGAGATTGGCCCGGAAGGCATCTCTTCCTTCCGGCCTTTCATGCTGGTGGGCGAATGTGGGCGCATTAACCAAAAATCCTTTCCTCATGGCAGATTCGTGACCGAACAGTTTCTCTGGCACGCCCGGTGGGACGCTTGTCCCACGATTTAAAGAAAGAGTACCCATCCAGTTTCCACCTAGCGCAACAGTTTCTCTGCCACGCTCGGCGGAACACGGGTCCCACATCTGACGAGAGATTTTCTGATCAGTCTCCACCTGGCGCTGACAGTTCCTGAGCTCTTGGTGAGACAAGGAAGTTTCTCACCCCCGACAGAATCGAAGCACCGGTGTTCGCTTCATTGCTGTTCCAAATCTGAACACCTGGCGACTCTGCACGAACAAATCCTCTGAGTCTAGAAGACCGGTCCGGTCACCTTCATGCACACGAGAAGGTGGCGAACAAGAAATCCGAGAAGCCCGCCCGAGTTCTACGAACTAGACATCCACGCTCGAGGCGAGATACCCAGGCTGGCTGATCCGCGAGCTCATTTCGACGAAGCCGAGGCTGAGATCCAAGAAGAGGCCGAAGCTGAGGTCGGAAGAGCCGAGTACGAAGTAGAAGAGGCCGAGGAAGAGGAAAATCTTGTATCCTCGGAAAGTACCGATACCGAGTACACAACCGACGGCGGAGAAGAAGAAGAAATGGCCGATCAACGACCGAATGACGATGATCTCTTCCCGGCGGTGGACTCTACGAGGCCTTTGGCCCCGATCGGTCGCCAAGTCGTGCCCCTCGTTGCTTTAAAGTCTATTCCCACATACGACGGCTACGGTAAGACGGCGTACGAGCACATCCGGGACATCCTTGCCCCGGCCGCACCGCATACCATCACCGATGAAAGTGTGAAGACCCGTCTGCGGCCCTTTCCCCGAGGGGAAAGCTTCTCTCCGGTGGAGATCGGTCGCCGGAGGGATCCATCACCTGGTTGGCCCCGACTTGCCGGGAGGCTCGTAAAAGGATGCAACGAGTCCGCTGATCCTATCTCTCTATCGCATCGGTTCCAAGCAATCTAGAGGCATCCTCAAGAGGAGGTGTCCGATTTTAACATTAGGTTTGCGAGATCCTCGGAAACGGGTACCTCGCGAACTTCGGCCTTCGACCGGCATGGCTGCTCACTACTATCCGAGGTCCTTCAACTCGGACATATGCCTCGTCGCCGAAGATCGCCCGAATTGACGAGTTCCCCGCACTGTACGAAGCTGCCCGACAAGTCGAAGCCGACATTATCTCCATCGGCAGAGCTTCCGTCCGGAGTGCGGGAGCCGATTCATCCCGACTTTCCAATATCGCGAGTATCCTTCGCTTCGGTGGTGTGCCGTCTACTTCGGGGCAGCAGCCCCGGCCCGCGGTGGAATCCGGCGCCGGTCGTAACTCAATACGGCCCGCCTCGGTTGCATTACCCTCATCCGCCTCCTCCCGCCTCCGCATTTTCCAGCGCTTCCTGCTCCCCCGCAGTATGCGTCTTATTCTAACCCTCCTCCATTGGCCGCTTTGCCTCCACCGGCACGATTGCCGCCTCCCGACAGCGGCATCCAGAACACGATTCTACAAGAAGTGCGGGCTTTGGCCTCCGGATATCATGCCATGTCGAATGACATGACAGCTATGAAAAAGAAGCAGGCCCAAATGGACTTTGCTCCTAGAAGGCCGTATGCGCCGCCGGCATTGACGAAAGATAAAGCCCCAGAAAACCAACCGCAGAGGCGTCCGCCTCCGAGAAATGCTGCTATAGATGACCCACTGGTCCTCCCGACCGGGTCAACCGGTGCACTACTTGCAATGACCCGCATTCGGAGGAAGATTGCACTTTGCACCAGCACTACATCCAGACCTTGGCCGGCAGCACTATAGAAGATGATGAGCTGTACATGATCTTGGACGGTGAGGCCAATTTTGCCCTGCCAGAAGAGCACCCAGTGACGCTCGCCAAGGAAGAAAAGAAAGCTGCGGACACGGCTAAACCTTTGCAGGTATACACGAGAAGAGAAAGACCGCAGCCCAATGGGCTGCCACCGTACAAGCGGCTGTGGCCTTACACGACCCAGGAGAAGGCATCCAAAGATAAAGCTCCCGCTAAACCTTCTCCGAACAAAGACCGCTCGCTGTTCCAGCTAAGCCTCCAGCAAAGGCCCCAACTCCCGCTAAGCTCCCTGTACTTCAGCCCCCAGCCGAAACCAAAGGACAAGCCCAGGAGAAGCTGAGGTACCCGTCTCTGACCAAGAGACAGCGAGTTGAGGCCACCCAACGATACTCGGACCAAGTATGAACCAGCCAAACCAGCAGAAGGAGCTAGTACCTCGGGCTACGACATTGTAGACGAGTTAAAGAAGACTCTGCCGGAATCGGCATGTACGATGCCCTTCGCTTCCGGGCCGGTAGATCTGCTCGCAAGAATCACTAAAAAACATGAAGAACGGCAAGCGGATGCGGCTGCTGTCTCGGTTCAACCTTTGACGAGTCTCCACCACTCGGGAAGAACAGGACCGCCACCCTTTTATCTGTCTTTGCGGATGCAAGGGCACATAGTTCACAACTGCATGGTGGATTCTGGTGCTTCCTCGACTGTGATGCCGAAGGCCGTCTGCGATGAGATCGGGATGGAATACACACGGAGCAGCCAAGGTGTGCTGCAATTAGACGGCACCCCTGTCAAGACAGTTGGTGTCATAAAGGACATCCCTATCCGGCTGCACAAAGCTCTCGACATTGTGGTCATCCAAGAGGTCGTGATTGTTGACCTGGAGCCTTACTTCGGCATGTGCCTCTCTCGGGAGTTCACTGCGAAGTTGGGCGGGTACCTGTCTCTAGACTACTCGCACATGGAAGTGCCTTTCAAAGGAAGGAGACTGAAAATTTTCAATGAGAAGCCTTCTCCTTTTCTAGTAGACAAGATACCCGGCGGAGAGATGGACTGCATGGTCCAGGTTGTCGAAGAAGAAGCGGTGACGATAGAACTGACCGAGCAAGCTCTCGAAGTGCTACAGCTAGAAGACGAGTTCTCGTTGCGGGATTTTAATGCCGTAATCGGGACAGAGCAGGGCTGTTATTCCATTAAGCAGCCCGAGGAGCTTGACGTGTCCGTTGCGAAGGAGGTAGGACCTGCACCCGAAGAGCTGTGGAAGCTTTTCTTTGACGGCGCCCGTTGCAAGAATGGCGCCGGTGCAGGGGTCCTCCTGGTTTCTCCAACCGGAGTCCAGAGGGACTATGCCTACAGGCTGGCCTGGAGCTGTACTAACAATTCGGCGGAATACGAAGCCCTGTGCTTAGGTCTGCGAAAGGCGGAAAGGCTCGGAATCAAGCATCTCCAAATTTTTGGAGATTCAGAGTTAGTGTGTCATCAAATTACGAATAAATGCGCGTCTAAGCATCACTATCTTAGAGCGTACCGCAATCGGGTCTGGGACCTGATGGAATCGTTTGACTCATTGAACGTTAAGGCAATATCGCGTGAGAAACAAGCACGCGGATATTCAAGCGTCTCGTTGGAGCAGTGCGTTCAGTCGAAGACGTCGTCCGAAACCGAAGCCGGTCCACACCATTTACGAGCCTTCGTGCTCGATAGGGATACCTACGGCGGGTATTCAGTCGTGACGAGGAGATCGTCACATTCCCGGTTAACGAAGTGTGTGTAATCGAAGGTAGAGACCATGATGACGAGCAATATGAGGGGGTTGATACGATTCACGGAATAATCACGTCCCAAAAGGACTGATTACATTAGAAAGTCTCTTTGATCGGAATGACAGAGCCATATCCCACAGGATCAAAGTAGACCCGAGGCGATATGCTTGACCTGGAGCTCGAACTCGATAAAACCATCAAGGTCGGAACAGATCGCACGTCGGAGGAGCGGGTGCAGATTAGATCATTGTGCCGGGAGTTCCCCGACATCGTGGCCTCGGTGCTACGAAGATTTGAGGGGGTATGACAGATCCGTCATCCGAGCATACCATCGAGCTAGAGGATGGCGCCAAGCCGTTCCGAAAAAAGCAAAGGGCCGTAAATCCAAAGGTTGAGGCCATGATGAAGACCGAGCTCTTGAAGATGCTTGGAGGCCAAGATCATCTACCCCATCAAACATTCATCCCGGGTCGCGAATCTGGTGCCCGTGAGGAAAAAGAATGGCGACATACGTCTCCGTGTCGACTTCAGAAACCTAAATCAGGTTTCCCTCCGGGACCACTATCCGCTTCCCCAAATCGACCAAATTTTGCATATCGTTGCTTGGAGCCCGGAGATTTTCACTTTTAGATGGATTTTCCGGCTACAACCGGATTTGGGTTAAAGACGAAGACCGGCATAAGACGGCGTTTACCACGAAGTGGGGGACGTTCGCCTATCGGCGCATGCCGTTTGGCTTATCCAATCGTCGGTGCCACGTTCCAAAGGGCCATGGACCTGGCCTTCCGAGAAGCTGCTCAACAAGATTATTGTCATCTATCTCGATGACATGACTGTTTTCTCTCACCGACGAGAAGATCATGTTTCGCACTGCGGCGAGATATTTGAAAGTTGTCGAGAATTCGGCATCTCTATAAACCCGAAGAAGTCTGTCTTCGCGGTAAAGGAAGGAAAGCTGCTGGGACATGTCATCTCCGAGGAAGGCCTCGCCATTGACCCTGACAGAGCAGAAGCCCTCGTTCGCTTGCCAACCCCCACTGACAAAAAAGGTCTGCAGTCCTTCTTCGGTCAGATTAACTTCGTGCGGAAGTTCATTCCGGACTTCGCACGGGTGATCAAGCCTATGGCCGAATTGTTGAAGAAAGATACACCTTACGAATGGATTGATGAGAGAGAGCAAGCTTTCGAGGAAATCAAGGCTCGATTTGCGCAAGCTCCGGTGTTGACAAACCCGGACTACTCCAAGGACTTCATCCTCGTATGCGGTGGGAGAACCCGAAAGTTACGCTGCAGATCCGACTCGAGAAGGAGACGACGGTGAGGAGCGCCCCATTGCGTTCCTAAGCCAAGTGATTCCGCCACACGAAGAGAAGTACAATTTTATAGAGCGGCGGGTCCATGCGGTCATGAAGTCCCTTCGAAAGCTCGGGCACTTTGTCTCCCAAAGTAAGACCACTTGTCTTTGTGATTCATCCCGATGTTCGCAGGTTCATCTTGCAAGGGGAACCGGGTCACAAGAGAGCGGGATGGATTGCCAAGATCCAGGAGTTTGACATCGAAGTACGACCCACCAAGCTTATCAGAGGCCGAGCCTTGTGTCAGGAATTGGCCCGAAGCGCTGTAGCCGGCATCTCCGCCTGTAAGTGGGAGTACACAGCGACACGCGTCTACCTAACCAACTCCTTATCGGAGGGGAGTGATTGGACAGATGAACTGGTGAGATACTTCTGCACCGGAAGATGTCCCGATCACCTGAACGCCTCACAACGAAGGAGATTTCGGCTAGGTGCACTTAAGTACACTCTTCGCCCCGAGGGGCTTTACTTCAAAAACATTGACGGCATCCTGTTGCGGTGCGTCTTAAAATCTGACCAGCCTAGGGTCCTCGGAGAATTTCATTCCGGGATGCCTGGAGGTCACCATTCTTCAAGGCCAACGGCCTTAAAAATAATAAGGGCTGGATACTATTGGCCCACTCTGTTCGCAGACGCGTATGCGGTCTGTGCCAAGTGTGATCAATGCCAGAGGTATGCTTGCCGAAACAGAAAAGCACCCCTGCCCCTTCAATCGATTCAAGCCGAAGCTCCGTTCCAGCAATGGGGTCTGGACTTCATTGGGGTGATTTCTCCTAACTCCTCCGCCGGCCACAAGTTTATTCTCACGGCTACTGACTATTTCACACGGTGGACGGAGGCGATCCCGACCAAGAACGCCGACCAAGAAACGGTCATCAGGTTCATTGAGAGCCTGATTACCCGCTTCGGGGTTCCAGAGTCGATTGTGACAGACAACGGCCCGGGATTTGTAGGCGCTGTACTCACGGAGTACACCGAGGCCTTGGCATCTATCACAAAATGTCTTCTAATTACTACCCGCAGGGGAATGGCCTTGCCGAGTCTACTAACAAGAACCTCCTGAAAATTCTCCGGAGGACCATTAAAAAAAATAAGCGGACTTGGCACTTGCTCCTGAACCGGGCGCTATGGGCGGACAGAGTTGCGTTCAAGAAATCCCTCAAGACGTCCGCCTACGCGCTCGTCTATGGCAAGCAAGCTGTTATGCCATCACACATTGAAATCCCCACCCTGTGGATGATTGACGAAGACAGGAGCAGCGGAGACCCGGTAGACGACAGGTTGTGCCAACTCCTGCAGTTGGAAGAAGACAGAGAAAGTGCATACCAGGCCTTCGCCGATCACATTGCAGCCACTAAAGGCTGGTTTGCCAAAGGCACCACTGCCCGAGTTTTCAAAGTCGGGGACCTGGTGCTGAAGTGGGACTCATACAAGGCGAAACCAGGTAATCATGGAAAATTTGATGCTCTCTGGGAGGGCCCTTATCAGATTGCCCGGGTGAATCAGTTCAATGCCTACATACTTTCGGATATGGAGGGTCAGCTCCTCCCCATCCCCGTCAACGGGTTCCACTTGAAGCTTTATCGCTGTTGAAGGCGCCCGAGTGGCCCTTCCCTGTAAAAATTTTGCCTTGTGTTTTTATTTTTCCCCGCATGTATAGTTTCCAGTTTTAGCATTCAGTTTATTTTTCCTTCTTTGAGCTTAAATGCGGCATGGGAGAGAAAGACAGACTTCGCAACGAAGTCTATCGTTGCCCGCAGGAGGGGCGAAGTTCGGCTATGCAAGAAAAGAAAGGAGAAAAAGAGCAGAAATCAACTAAGTGTTGACCGAAGTCCGACTTCGCAGCGACGCCGGACTTCGGCCCAGCCGAATTGCGAAGTTTGTCCCAGCAAGCTGAAGCAGACTAAAGTTCGCACTGCGCAACCCTTCGTGCGAAGTACGAACTTCGCGCAAAGTTTGTGCGAAGTACGAACTTCGCACCGAAGTCCGACTTCGGCCAGCGCCGGTGCGAAGTGCGCGCTGCGCTCAAAACTTGGGCGAAGTGCGAAGTTCGCACTTCGCCTCAAGTTTCGGCCGAAGTCCGAACAAAGCGGCCGGCGCCCGTGCGAAGTCCATCTAAAGATCAAAGGCGGCAAAGACCCAGATCGCGCCCAAACCTTGGGCGCGACTAAAAACGAGGGTAGAACGGTTCAAGCACGCGCTCGCGCGAAGTTCGTACTTCGCCCAGTTTTGGTGCGAAGTGCGTACTTCGCCCAGTTTTGGTGCGAAGTTCGTACTTCGCCCGAAATTCGGGCGAAGTCCGACTTCGCCGGCGAGGTCGGGCCGTGCCCAACTTCGGGCGAAGTCCGGCTGCGCCTAGTTTTCCGGGCCAGTATTGGGACGCGGTTTAAAGAATAAAAAAAAAAAAAAAAAAAAATTCAAAAACCCCAAGCTGGGCCCAGGGCGCGATTGCACTTGTTTTAATGTGGGTTTCCGCACCGAAGGTTTTGTCTTGATCAGCGTGCCCAAGTGGTGGCAGCAACGTCGACCATGGTGCAGTCCCCAACGCCGAGTTAATGATTGCGCGTTTTCAAGCGAAAACGCAACTAAAAAAGCAAGGGACGGCTGCCGGGGCGCGTCTTTTCCTAAACGTTCTCCTGCGCGGCCACCAAGGGTTTTAACTCAGCCGACCTACCCCTCCTGCGTTGCATTAATGACACTGTTTTTATCTAGAAAAGGGGGTCAAAATCATGCCAACATTCCAGATTGCAGAGATTATTCCTCGAACAGTACTAATTATTCTTCTGATAGCGAAATTTGTTGCAGACATCCTGAACCTGTCATTATTGCTGACTCGGAGAGATGGACAAGGGAAAAATGCCCGTGTCGGCGCGAGTCCAGTGGAAGCAATGAACCGGGGGATTTGCCGCGGCCGGGGAGTTTTCAAAGGCGATCCTCCGCCGAGAGAAAAGTCAAAGGCCCGGACGAAGAAGGTACAGCGTGGGCAATCCACACCACCTCCGGTGAATTACCAGGCAGGATATGTGGACGGCTCGTTTTCCATGAGCCTAACTCAGGCTGAGAGCGAATGTGGAGAGGCGGGGTGACAAGGTTTCGCCCTCCCATCATTTTGGAGCGGCGTACAAATCAAACCTCTTCGATTCATGTGCCCTCTGTCCAACAATGCCCGGAGTGATAGACTTAATTGTCAGACACTATAAACTAGCTTCCCGGCAAATCTGCAGTTCCAGCGGCAAACCCTTGTTCGCACTGCGCAGGGAGACTGTGCAGCCAGCTTTTGCCCCAGGGCTGGAGTACGACTCCAGCACCATCCTCAGAAAAATCAATTTGGGCGAACAAGCGGGACGTTTCACGCACACCAAGCGAATGAGGGATTTCCTCAATTCAGAGCTGAGCGCCCCGCTTCCAGCCGGACAATGGCCGACTGGCCCCATGCCTTTGGTAAAATTTCAGAGCAAGTATCTATATACCATCTTGGCATGGATCCTCAGCTGCGACTCCGATGAGCTGGTACACCCGTACCAGCTGGCGCTGGCAGAATGCCTCCTGTGTGGAGAATCTTACGAACCAGCGGCGCAGCGGAGCGGAAACGCCCCATCTCTTTCGATCGGCAGATCGGTCGGCTTACGCCATTCATTCCGATCTGTCGAAGATCCGAAGCGCCGATCAACCAATTTTCGTTTCGGTTACGTTGCGGTCCGGCTCTGCTTGTACCATCTGCACCCCTAAATGCCGATCCCGAACTCGAAGAAGGTTAACGAGAAGGGAGAACCCGACCCGTCTATAACCGGACGGATGACTTATACCGGAAAGGGTCCTACTACAAGTTCAACTTCAACTTTACGGGATTCGTCATGTCGGTCTTCACCGAAAGTGAAATCCCCCGTCCCCGAGAGAAATGACGAGTGCTTTGATAAATCGGAAGCTCGGGGACGTTTTCAGACTGACGCAGGGGATTGTGATCAGAATCTACGGATTCAAGGGCAAACCCTATTTGCTGCCCTATTGGTGCTCAGAGCATCTGTTCGGGATGGAAGTTGCCCGACAGATGGACTATGTGGAAGAAGAGTTCGGCCTAGGGAAGAAAAGAGGACAGATTTTTCAATATCCTCTTTCCGGGGCCAATGTTGAGATTATTGAGGTAGGACAACATGTCTACCTAGGGCAAGCGCTGTCCCGGATTGGCCTGGTTTTGCTGCTGCAGCGCTGGAAGTATGACCCTCATGGGATAAGGGGAAAGTTTGCACATCTGTGCCCCCGGGACATAACCGAAGATAGATGCGACGTGGTCCATGTGGACCTTGACTGGGAGATTGAATTAATGGAAGCTTCTCCCCCTTGGCAGGATTTCTACTGCGAGGAGGTGACATATGACCCCAAGAGAAACCGGGACCATCACTTCTCGTCTCCAGGGTTCAAAAAATTTCTGTCCAAGATTGCGAGGCCTTAATCGGTCTAAAGAAAAGATTATTGAATGCTTGGAAAATGAGATGCCGCACACAAGCACGATAAATCCACAAGGAGAAACTTGGCCGTAGATGACGACTTCTCGGTTCTCTATGACCGACATCATGACAAGTGGCGGCCGTTCGCATATCAAGGTTACGTTCCCCGAGGCCCCTTTGAGGATTATAAAAGTGGGTCTCCTCCCAAACAGTTGTACACTTCGGCAACTGCCAGCGCCGGCCCAGCAAGTACCCAGGCCGATCCAATGCAGTTCGTAGCTCCTAAGGCGGCGCCTGAAAAGGCGAAAAAGTTAGCCGAGGCAGCGCCAGAGGCACTTCCTCAGGCAAGAAAAGCACCAGCACCGCCAGAACGCAGACCGGTTGCGGCAGACCTTCTGCAAGTCAAACCCCGGTACAAGTTTACCGTGGGAGCATCAGCGCCTGCTGCACTTGCTCGTCTCCTTCCCCTGATCCGACAGTTGTTCCAGAAGAAAAGAAGCGGAGGAGAGTTGAGAAAATCGGGCGACCCTAGCACGATAGTGCAGCGACCGGTCGCAGAGCCGCGGCCGCGTCCTGCCGCCGCAGAGGCGGTTCCTTTGGACAGTCCCAAGCCGACCGCCGAGACAATAAGAGAAGACATTCACCCGGCATCGGCTCGAGGCGGAGCCCGCGAGTACGTTTGCTGTCCCTGTCTCTCTTGTCTCACCCGGTTCTACTTCTACTCGGTCCCCGCTCAATGCGGGCGAGCCATGACCACATCCTCCTCCCCGTCTCCGCGCCCTTCTAGCGGTCCCCATTCTTTCGACCGGTTGCTCGGAACCCTAACGTCTCTCTTTCTCCGAGCACAACTCCAAACCCTTCGCCCGAGGTTAGTGCTGAGGCTGTCCATTCACCATCACATCCTCCGCCTCAGCCGCTTCAAACCCTCACAATCTCAGCCTCTCCCATTTCCGTTTCCCGATCGCCCCCACAAGCGACTGATTCTTCCAAGCTCTGTCCGGTTCCTCCTGATCCCATCCCCGCAGGAGAGACGTCTCAGCAGATCCCTAAACTGGGGGAACCAGATTTTATGGACGACCTCCAGAACTCAGATGACTTGCCCCTGGCAACGAGATCCGTAGAGTATTCTGTCTCTTTCCGCCAAGACTTGAAGCGGAGGAGACATGAAGAGATAGCCGCCCCGGCAAAACGCGCAAAGTATGATTTCGGAAGGAGAGTGATTACAACGGAGAAAATAATCCCAATAGTGAAGAAGCCTCTCCGAGAAATGACTAAGGCGGACTACGTGCTCCAGACAAAGGAGAAAAGCTTTGATGACATTGATAAACAGTATGAGATTTAGACGATCATGCGCAAAGCTGACAATCTCTTTGTCAAGAGTCTGGAGGAGCAGGAAGAACTTTTTGCGTTGCAGGACAAAGTAAGGCAACTTGAAGAGGACCTATCTAGGTCCACCGAGCACTGGAAGCGGCGCGGCGAGAAGCGAGATGAATTCAAAGCCCAGCTAGCCGCTTCTCAAGCAACGAGCCGCAACCGAAAAGAAATCAGCCTCGGAGCAGATTTCTCAGCTCCAGGAGTCTTTGAAGCAGGCACAGTCGCAGCTTGCAGAGAAAACATCTCAAGCGATGGTCTTTTCAAAGACAAAGGTTAAGGAAATGAGGGCTGGTTTGTTGAGGGAATGCAAGCCCCATACCTTTAAGGCGATGGCAGTCCTAGACTTCGCATCCGAGATTCAAGAAGTTTCCGCCCGGGAAAGCTCGTGGTAGAGGAGGCCGAGCGCCGAGGCAAAGCAATGGCTGGACTCGGCGATAAACCTTCGAGAGCGCGAGCGCGACGGCGTCCTTTTTCCCCCGTGTCCTCATTCGTTGTAGAATGGGCAGGTGCAAGGGTGACCTTGCACAAATATTTTAGAAAAGTTGAAGAGGTGAGAGTGGCCGGACGAATGCTTGATGCATTCGGGCATGAAAAAAGATATCTGTCCGGCCCCCTTTCACGCTCTTACGAAACTTGGGTGTCCGGGTTTTGTTGAGAATGGCGAGCTCCTTACCCTAGATCGGGTAAAGAGGAATTGGCAGTCCTTTGAAGCGAGTACATGACTGAAATTGATAGGCTGGACGGAGCCAATTCAAGACAGTCGAGTCACTCGGATGGTGTCCGAGATATTCCGGGATCCGCTCCTATTTTCAGGAGTTAGAGAAAAGATACCTCACCATCGACCCGCACGCGGTCGCCGCTTTTCACGGAGCATTAGAAGACATAGCCGACCGCAAGCCATTCGAAGCGGAAGCTCGGCGCTCGGCCCAAGAGGCGTACACTCGCATGTGCGAGGCGAAGCGAGAAATGGAGACCTTTCGGGAAGGAGATACCGATGAGGCGACCGACAAAGATGAATCGAAGAACGATTGCCGCAAGGAGAACAGATTAGAGCGAGAAAAAGGCAGGGGAGGCAAGTTCCTCTGCACCCAAAGGATGAAGGCATGGATTCTTTGCGCCGAGGCGAGCTCGACACCCCGCGAGCCGCCATAAATGTTGTCACATTTTTGCACGGGGTGCAATGTCTTCAATGTTGTTTTGTAACGATCTTTGCTCTTCTTTTCCTCCTTCCGTTTTTCTCGCTTCTCTCCCTTTCCTTTTCTTTCCCATTCTCTTTCTCTCCCCCCTTTTTTCCATGGAGTTCCCAGTTGATTTTACTGACTTTCCAGCAGGTCTATCTGAAATTGGCTAAGTCTGGGTGCGAAGTTCGCACTTCGCCCAGTTTTGGTGCGAAGTTCGCACTTCGCCCAGTTTTGGTGCGAAGTTCGCACTTCGCCCCACCTCCTGGGCGCACCTTGCACTCGGCGGACCGACGAGTCAATGCGAGAAAAAGGTAAAATGCCGGAGCGAGTCCATATGGCGGCGGACACCGGTGTTCGCTCGTGCGCGAGTTCGACTTCTCAACGGAGCGGGAATGCGCCCTTGACAGGTGTACAGTAGGGGAACAAACCCGGAATTTGACCAAGGCTTGAAGGCCTTCCCCGATTGCACTGATTTTTGCACGCATCCCAAGGAGCCCCGATCCCAAGCAAAGATGGATAGGCTCGCCCTCTAAGGCGGGCATGTGTCACACGGCATAACCCATCATCGGACAAGTGTCCGACTTCGGGATTTGAACCAAGACTGCCGACCAAAAGGGATAAGCATGGGCTGCACCGCACTCTGCGTTAATAGCCACATTCAAAGCTGATCCGAGGTTTCACCGCTCCAGCTACTAGCAAGCCTCCCGACTTGAAGAATTACCCAGCACTCCGCCACGTAGCTGTCCAGATTCCAGGAAGACCATGCTGCGGGTACAGCCCAGTCCGACAAAAGGTCGGCATTTGCAGCTCTTTCGCCGCTTCTGTCGACTCATGTTTGACTGGGACTCTGTGCCCATTAATGTAACAAGTGGGACTCGGGCTATAAAAGCCCATCTGAAATTCATTGTAAAGGGTGGAAGGGGAATGTTTGTTAGGGAACTACTGTGCTTACTGTAACCATGCTTCTGCTTATGAATACAATCTGTATGCCTGGTTCTGTTCTACTATCTTTATTCTTTTATGCTGTCTTTCATTATATGCCTTAGGCCCACCTGTGTCGCTGCTCGTTAATTCACTTTGGCATTTGGCGATCAGGTTCCTCTAGCATTGCTTGCTTAAAGCACCTTATGTACTTCATTATTTAAAGCATTCATTATAAATTTGGTAGCAGTTCCATCAGTTGTGTGTGACGTTGCTGGCCCGTATCTGGTGATTGATGCGATCCCCTACTGTTAGTTCCTTGTAGGGAATGTTTGCTAGGGAGCCATTGAAGCTTTGCGGTTAAACTCTCTACCTAACACATATACCTGGCTCTGACATCTCTAGGTTTACTTTCTACCCTGTCAGTGTATGTATCTGGTGATTGATACGATCCCCTGCTGTTAGTTCCTTGTAGGGAATGTTTGCTAGGGAGCTATTGAAGCTGTGCATACGCTGCTGGTGTATCGGAAGTACGCCTAGGTTTTGCAGTTCCTTGTCATGCTCTGTGTTGGTATGCAGTAAGTAGCGGTGATTGGTGTGTTCCGCATCTTGTTAGTTCCCCCCACCAACCTTTGGACATATTTGTATCTCTTTCTGTACATTTGTCTCTTTCCGTTCCTTTATTTCTTTCCTGTTCCCTTTAGCTTAAATCAACCCCCCCCAAAAAGGAGCCGGCCTTCTCCGGAGATTGGCCCGGAAGGCATCTCTTCCTTCCGGCCTTTCATGCTGGTGGGCGAATCTGGGCGCATTAACCAAAAATCCTTTCCTCATGGCAGATTCGTAACCAACAGGATCCTTGTGGATCACCTCCACTAGACGAAGAATTGCACATTGACATCCCATCTACAGCACCAATACCAAAGGCACAAACACCAATTGTGTCCAAGAAGACAGGAGGAAAGGGAAAATAGATAGCATCAGAAATCAAAATGATGTATAGAGGAGATAACAACCAACCATTGGAGGAGCCTGCAAGAGAACAAGAAACAATGGCAACTAATGTAGGAACGCAACAGAGAATGCAAGGCAAGGCAGTTGTAAAACCAATCAACCTGACAAGACGCGGTGGAGAAGATGTAGAGGAAACAACCACTGGTGATACAGACATAGAGTTGGATTCGAGCGACCATTTTATGATAGAAGTACCAAACTTCAAGAAGCCATCAGCTCTAGGGGATTGTATCAATGAACAGGTTGACGCCTTTTTTAGGAAAATGTTTGGAGCCTTGGACAGAGCGAGGTTGGAGTTCCAAGTTGGATGTGTTGGACAGTGGTGACGATGGCAACTAATGGTTGAAAACAAACTAGGTAAGTTAGTACAATGGGTATAGGATGAGGATTGGATGAAGAAACTTGTCAATATCTACCAAACGCGGCCACGTGAGCTATAGACTGGTGGTGTTAAGTATATGATTGGTGTGCAAAACTTTCCAGAAGGAACCTAGACGATCTACAGGCAGCCAGTGAGGGTATATATTGATAAGGCAAATTTGAGACCTTGCCCAGAAGACGAAGCAAGTGTCAAGTATGTGAAGCTTGCACCTAGGTTGGTAAAGACGTACGCCAAAATAAACATTTTGGCATACTTGATTCAATGGTTAGCCAGAGAAATAGAGAAGATCCATATGGCAAGGGAGGAATAGGCTAACCAGTTGCAGGATCTAGAAGGACAACTTCGGCAGATGTCGAAGGATGCCAAAGCAGAGCTGGCCAAGTTGAGGAGAAGACTAAGGCAAAGGAGTAGGACCAGTTGAGGAGAAGATCACTTGTCAAGTTATTATAATTAATGTATGCTTAAGGCAATATCTCTTTAAAATTTTGAATTGAAAGTGTAAGAATAGAATTTTTCAAATTCCAAACACTCTCAGCAAATTTTGCTCCTTGTCTATAAAAAAAACTAGAAAAAACATTTTTTAATTATAAATGGTACAATTGCTTGGAAAAGAAACAAAAACATAGCCCTATTGACATATCAGTTTGAGGGTAATATATAGAGGAGGCAGGTCCTAAGCAAATGCAGTCATCAATTTAGGCTAGCAAAGACTCCAAGCATGATATGGTTATTATGAGCTTGGATGGATTAGCCAAACACAACTGACTATGTCTATGAACTAAAAATTACCTTTACTCTTTGTGCAGGCACAAACTCTGCAGACATATGCACAAGAACAACTTTCATCAAGTTTACCCTGAGGGTCTGCTCTATCATCTAAGCACATATTTATGGCTAATTTTCCATTCTAGCTCTTTACTTCTATGCATATCGGATAATCACATTTTCTACAAAATTTTGGTGACAACAGAAGCACATTTGATCAACATGAATGTAAATTTTGTTAACTAAAACACAATATAAATGACTATTCCAAATGACCAAGACAAGGTATTGTTAGCTAATACTGAAGCAGATTATCTTCAAGCATCATAACATGATATTAGAGGATGTGCATAAGCTAAAGAAATAATATAAATGACTATTCCTAACAACAGTACACTTGATCAACATGAATGTGAATTCTGTAAACTAATACAAAGTATAAATTTTGATCAACATGAATGTTAATTCTGTAAACTAATACAAAGCATAAATGACTATTCCTAATGACCAAGACAAGGTATTGTTAGCTAATACTGAAGCAGATTATCTTCAAGCATCATAACATGATATTAGAGAATGTGCATAAGCTAAAGAAAAACTAAAATGTATGCATAACATATAATAATATAGCCCTTAAATGCATGATCATTGTGAAATTATCCTATAAATTAAATCCTAAAATATATCCTAACCTTCACTTCAATAACTTATATACAAACCTAACGTAGGGTCCTCCCTCTGCATCCTAATTTATACAACCTCAACTTATATATGTATATATATATGTCTCACAATTTAAAAAAACAAAACAAAACATAAATCCTCTTCCTAACGTAACCTAACACTAACTCTCCCTCCTAATCTAAACTATGCCCACTCATACCCCACCCTGCACTAACTTAACATTAACCCATGACATTCACTTACCTCTAATGCTCAGTCCTCAAGGCAAATCAAAGGGAATTCAATTAAATCCCATACCACTATCACAACACGGGACAATTTGATTTTTTAAAACGCTTGCTGCTGAAAAGAGTTGCGTCAACTCGTACCCATTCGACTCAGTCAACAACAGCCAAAACCAATCATTGCTCAAAATAACTGAGTCGTCAACAAATACCTCCAAAGGACTGAGCAACAATTGAAATAGTAGGGGCAAAAAAACTTGCATTCTGTAAAATATGTCCTATTTTTGTCAAATGTAAATCATACACCTAATCTTTGGCTTTGTTGATTTGTTGCGAAGTCCATGTGATCTTGTGACATACATCTTGAAGATGAGCAGGAAATGAGGTGAGAACTCTTGCATGACCCATGGTTGAGTTCAAACTCATTGAAGTGAACTATTCAGCAATACAAACCAATGAGAGATGCCTAAAGTAAAAACGATGACTCATTGGGGTGACTGTCCACAACTGTGTACCCCGGCTTGCTTGATTGTTGGGCCCACAAAGTGATCATGAACTCTGTGTATTGCATTTAACAACGGTGCCTTGCATATCTAGGATTGTCCCTAGCATCAAGATAATGACTCTGCCCCACTGTTTTATTAAAAAAAAAGCAATAACTAAAAGAAGCACAGACAACAAAGACAACAATTAATTAAGTTCAAATCCAAGACTTTCTAACTTAAATACAAGATCACACTAAGAAAATAACCTAAAATGAACATGGTATGAGCATTACAAGATGAGAAAAGCAACAGAAAATTTTGTAAGCAAAAAGGAACAAATTAAGACTGGTTCAGCAATAGTAGACTCCCTTCAAGAAAAAAAAATATGTTTTTATGTTACATGAAATGTTGTACATATGTACGTGTATGTGTGTGTATATATACATCCATGAAATGTTGTACGTGTATACATCCATATGTATTGGTCATATGGGATTGAAATGGACCCACTAAATCATGATTGCATTCTCCCAATATTCCAATTAATCACATTATTGTGATATTACAACAAACAGTATTATGAAGAGGATACGCGGCGGGAGCTCTGGCGATTTGGCGGGAAAATTTCTGAGCAGTCGTCGGCCGAAGCTCTTGGGTTTCTGGTGGGAAGATTCAACCAGGGACTCTGGTGGGTTGAATTTGTTCTACTCTGAAGGCTCGTTCGGTGCCCAGGGAGGGCCCAATGGGGTCTCCTCCAGGATCTCTCGATGGGAAAAAGAGCTCTTATGCTGAGATATTAAAAGAAACTCCTGCGTCTTCCTCCGATGAAACTCAGCGGAGTGCTTACCAAACGCTTCTCAAGAATGCTGGCAAGGGTTCACCTGCAAACAGAGTTAATGGATGCCTCCCGCAATCCGCTTCCAGACCTAAGATTGTCATAGAACCAAAGCTGGTCGAGGATACGATCATCTACCGTGCTACCCATGACCTGATCTGCAAATTTATGGGTATCCGACCCACTCTGCACTTTCTGCATACCTGGGTTAGACAGAACTGGGAGCCTATCGGTGAGTACTCCTTATGGCCTATAAGCAACGGGTATTTCATTATTAGTTTCTCTTCTTTAGCAGATAGAAACAGAGCATTCGAATCAGAGAAGAGGAGCCACGGCCCGACAGGGTTATTTGTCCAACCGTGGAGAGTGGGTTTCGATCCTCGCATTGAGCCCACGGCTGTCCCGGTTTGGATCCGGCTGTACGCTCTCCCGATGGAGTTTTGGGGTGAGCAGATTCTTGAGATGATTGGTAATTCTCTAGGTAGATATTTGGGAGTTTCCAAAGATACCATAGAGGGAAACACTGCTGTCTTTGCTAGAATTTGTGTTGAAATGGATATTAGCCAGCCGTTACCAGCCGAGGTGGAACTGGAGTTAGCAGGACAATCCTGGATACAACAATTAGACTATGAAGCCCTACCGTTTAGATGCAGAGTCTGCCATAAGCATGGCCATTTGGCTAGGTTCTGCCCGAATATCTTGAGCACAAAAGCGGAGGCTCCGTTTGGAATGCCAAATCGCCCCAGAGAGGGTAAGTTCACTCCGGTCAAAGAACCACATAACATCCCCCAAGGTTCTGATGCCCAGAAAGATGGCTTTGAACAGCAGAAGCGAAGGAGAAACAAAAAGAGAAATGGCAAGGAACAAGCTCAACTCAAGCCAACCAACCGGTATGAAATCTTTAAATCCCTTGTGGATCAAGAAGACCAAGTCATGGAAGGAGTGGATGGGAATGTTGAGGATAATAATATCCACTCTCATACTTCTCCCTCATCAACTCCTGTCTTAGAACAGGTGATTGAACCCTCTGAGATTTTGCAGCCAGAGAACCCAGGGGCATTGGTAATCCACTCCCCAGCACAGCCAGTTATTAAGGATGTCAACATGGGAAGTGCAGAAAAGAACAGAGAAAGACCAGCTCTAGGGATTACCCAGGTGGAGAAGAGGTCTAAAAATAGTAATTCCCAAGGGGCGGGCAGAAAATCCAATAAGGATCTACTAGCAGTACAAGGGGACAAGCTGATCAATGGTGGATCGGTGAGAACAATCGATTCTTATTGCTCCCAAGGTTTCCAATGATTATTCAATCTTGGAATGTTAGGGGTTTAAACAGTAGAACCCATCAATCTGCTGTTCAAAGACTTTTAGGAAGAAGTAAAACAGACTTTTTGCTCATTCAGGAGACCAAAATGTCTTTAGATCTTATGTGTAAAACTGTTAGTAGAATATGGAGGGGCGCTGGATATATGGATGTGGCTGCTCAAGGTGCCTCGGGGGGGATTGTTACTCTTTGGAACCCTCTGGAATGGACAGCAATAGAACATATAGCTTGGAGGGGTGTTCTCACATCTCTTTTTAGGAACATTGTTACAGCTGAGCAGGTTTTAATTACGAACTTCTATGGGGCTCAAAGCCTTGATGGCCAGCGGCTTCAATGGAAAGCGGTTCATAACATGAGGTCCTCCCGGGAAGATTTTGATTGGATTATTGCTGGGGACTTCAATGCCAAATTATCTACCAGGGATCAGGAAGGTGGTATCCCAGTTTTGGATCCAGGGGACAGGCTTCTGATTGCCCAAGTCCAGGCCTTTCACCTTGTTGATATCAAAGGCCCTGGCACTTACTTTACTTGGACTAACAAGAGAAGAGAGCCACACAGTAGGAAGGTAAAGCTAGACCGGTTTTTGGTCTCGGAGGAGGCATTTGTTAAATGGAATATCAAATTTCAGATATTAGAAGGCCCAGTTTCAGATCACTTTCCCATTTTGCTGGAGGGAGGGACTATAACAGGGCAGTACCACAAACCATTTAAATTTGAAAATTTTTGGTTGCAAAAAGAGGACCTCCAAAGGAAAATTCCTCAGTGGTGGGAAGAAGGTCGCCTACCTTTTGGGACAGCAATGTTCAAATTTCACAAACAGCTTCATTTTGTCAAGTGTAAATTGAAGCAGTGGAGGCAAACTAACAAATCAGACTTCCAGCTCCAAAGGGCTCCCTTGCTGACCAGATGGGATGAGGTGCAAAAATAGTTCAGGGAAGGAAACATTTCTGAGCACCTTAAATCCGAGGATGATGCTCTGCGCAAAGCGGTTGAGGACATTGATAATCAAGAAGAGATTTTCTGGAAACAGAGAGCAAGAAATACTTGGTTATTAGAAGGAGATAGAAATACAAAATTTTTCCATCGCTCTGCCTGCGCTAGGAGACAAATGAATAACATGGAATTCCTTCAAGATGAGAATGGATACTCTTTTGACACTCTTCCTGGTATGCATTCCCACTCAATGGAGTATTTTTCAAAACTCTTTAAGAAAAGTATGGAGCAAGATGTGGAAGCCCAAAATGAAGTTATTGATGTCATTCCCTCTATTATCTCTCATGAAGAGAATCAAGCTCTGCTTAGACCCATTGATAGAGATGAACTTAAGAAGGTGGTCTTCGGGATGAACACTGGAAAATCGCCCGGTCCTGATGGCTTCCCTATTGAGTTCTTTCAGGCCTTTTGGGATTCCCTGGCGGAGGATGTTTTGGCTGTCACAGAGGAGTCCAGAACTAATAAAAGAATGCTCAAGGCCCTAAATCATACTTTCATCACCTTAATTCCAAAAGGTGAGGGGGGGGTTCATATATCTGATTTCAGACCTATTGCCTTATGCAATGTGATTTATAAAATAATCACTAAGATTATGGCTGAAAGGCTAAAACCTCTCCTTCACAATATAATTTCCTCAGAACAAGGGGGTTTTGTTGAAGGGAGACAGATCTTGGATGGAGTGATCCTTGCTCAGGAGGCTATCCATACAATGCACAAATCAGGTAACAAAGGAATGTTCATTAAACTGGATATGTCCAAGGCTTATGACAGGGTGGAGTGGGACTTCTTGGCAAAGATGTTGGTAGCCTTTGGTTTCTCTCAGGATTGGATAGATTGGGTCATGAGCTGTATTTCTACGCCCTCATACTCTGTTCTAATCAAGGGGCTTCCCTCGCCACCTTTTGGAGCCTCTCGGGGTCTTCGTCAAGGAGACCCTTGTTCTCCTTATCTCTTCCTCATCTTGGCTGAAGGATTAGGCAGACTCTTCTTGAGAAGAAGACTTCAAGGTCTGATAACAGGTATTAAAGTCGGGGCAGAGGTTTTGACTCATTTACAGTTTGTGGACGATACTGGATTGATGGGAGTGGCTAGCCTCAGGGAAGCAAGAGGAATCAGAGATACTCTAAATGTCTACCTCCGGGCCTCTAACCAAGTCATCAATGATAAAAAATCCAAAGTGGTCTTCTTCAATCTTGACCAAAGGTTACAGGACAGAGTTATTGAGATCTTGGGATTCACTAGGACCTCTCTCCCAATAGTTTACCTGGGGGTTCCTCTACATTTCAAAAAACTGAAAATTGATATTTGGAAGGACCTTTTGGATGGTATCAAAGATAGAATGAATCATTGGTCTCATCGATGGTTAAGCTATGGGGGCCGACTAACTTTCTTGCAGTCAGTTATACAGGCCATGCCAACTTATAAATTCTCCATCCTGGCTGCCCCACATTCTATTTGGAAAGAGCTGGACAAAATGGCTAGAAGTTTTCTATGGGAAGGTGCCAAAGGAGAGAGGAAATGGGCCTTGGTTGGTTGGGATAAGGTTACCCAGCCCAAGGAAAAAGGAGGGTTGGGACTAAGAAGCTCCAAGGTTAACAATAAGGCTTTAGCTGGCAAACTGTACTGGAGGTGGATTTCCCAGCCAATGTCCCTCTTCAGCAGAATCCTCTCTAGTAAATATTTGAGTTTTGCTCATCCCAATGATTTGGGCCGCTTTCCTCTGGAGGGTAATGGTTCATTAGTGTGGCAGGCTCTCAAGCTTGGATCTCAACTTATCAAAGATCAATTGTTCTGGAAAGTGGGGAGAGGGGAGAAGGCCCGGTTCTGGACTGATTCCTGGGATCAGAATCCACCCATCATTGCTGTGTTTCCTGAATTGCAACCGATAAAATCTGCTATAGAAGATAAGGGATGGATCCAAATTGAGAGCTACTTTAATACCAGCCAATTGGGGGAGTACAAGATCAAAAAGTTCAAGCGGCTGGATGAGTGGCCAATTCCAATCCCCCCGGAGCTGGCACCTACTTTGAAAAAAATTTTGTCAGAACGGTTTCTTACTGGGAGAGATGAAGAGGATGAACTAGCATGGGGCTATGGGAACCTTGGGGTTTATACTGTGAAGGAGGGATATGATATGATCCTTCCAGACCCCCCCCACACTCTTTTCCGGTTCAAGATTGGAGAAAGATATGGCATCCCAAGGGCTGGCCGAAAGTGAACTTCTTCGCCTGGCAGTTTATGCACAATGGAATCCTAACCTTTGACAATCTCAGAAGCAGAGGCATCATTGGTCCTTCTCAGTGTGTGTTATGCCACAAGAATGAGGAAACTGCTGATCATCTAATGTTTGAATGTCCTTTCACACGGCAGATTTGGCAACGCTGGTTCTCCCACTTTAAACTTCAGGCTAACAGAGACTTGACTCGGACCAATTTATGGGAAAGCTGGAAAAGAGGTAGATTTCAATCTAAAGCTCTTCGAATTGGTTGGGAACTTGGTTTACTTTTTATCTGGTGGCAGGTGTGGCTGGAGAGAAATGCCCGTATTTTCCGTGAAACCTTCTCTTCGTTAGATGGAATATGGCAGGTCATCTGGAGCAAAGTAGTGGAAACGGTTGCCATTTATGCTGAGGAGGAAAACCAGTCTGCTTCTGAGCCTCTTAAAGGGGGAGCTGCTGATCAAGAGAGACAGGTGAGAGGTAGTTGGAAACCTCCCCCAGAAGGCTGGATCAAGATCAATACTGATGGAGCTGCAAAAGGCAATCCGGGTAGTGCTGGAATTGGAGTTGTGTGCCGTGATCATGCTGGGTCAGTGCTCTATTGGGAATTGCAGGGTCTGGGATGTGCCACAAACAATGAAGCCGAGGCCTTTGCTATTAAATCTGCCTCCATCTGGGCTGTCAAACAGGGGCACAGGAAGATAATTATTGAGTCTGATTCTCAAATCCTGGTGGGCGCTCTTGATTGTATGAGGAACTTTGCCTCGAAAGCTTGGAGGTTGCGGATTCTGGTCTCCCAAATCAAAGAGCTTTGGAAGGAATTAGATGATGTGATACCAGTATATGCGAATAGAGATCTTAATAAGGTGGCCGATTTTCTTGCGAAGATGGGTGCTGAGAGGGAGGCTGGGATGCAGCTGCACAGTGATATGCCTGTGGAGGATGCAGAGATTAGACAAGGCCTTGAACGATTTCTGAAATAATGTGCAGAGTTTTTTTTGCTAAGGGAGTTTTTTGTCGCGATATCGCGACCTGTAGCGCCGTCGCGGCCTCAAGTTGGAAGTTGTCGCGATTTCGCGACAGGTTGCGCCTTCGCGGCCTTCGGCGGGTTTCTGTCACGAAATCGCGACATGTCGCGATTTCGTGACATGTCGCGCTATCGCGACCCTTGGAGAGATATTGTCGCGATTTCGTGACCTGTTTTGATGCTGAGGCTCTGAGTGGGAAGTTGTCGCGATTTCGTGACTTGGTGCGCCATCGCGGCCTTTGGCTGGAAATTGTAGCGATTTCGCGACGCTTCTGGCGCAGGGTTGACATGGAGGTCAGCCGTCGCGATATCGCGACTTCTTTTGTTAATTGGAGTAAAGTGCATAATCCGTCGCGATATCGCGACATTTTTGCTGTGTGGAGGCCGCAAAGAAAAACCGTCGCGATATCGCGACAGTTTTGGCAAGGTGATGACAACTGGAAAACTTGTCGCGATATCGCGACACTTTTGAAGATGAAGAGCAAAGTGGAAAATTCGTCGCGATATCGCGACAGTTTTGAGGATTGGAAGCTGAAAGGTAATTTCGTCGCGATATCGCGACACTTTTGGCACATAAGCGGATTGGAGGAAAACTGTCGCGATATCGCGACACTTTTGCGGCCAGGGAGTCAAATGGAAAACTCGTCGCGATATCGCGACAGTTTTGAGGAATGGAAGCTGAAAGGTAATTTCGTCGCGATATCGCGACACTTTTGGCACATAAGCGGTTTGGAGGAAAACTGTCGCGATATCGCGACACTTTTGCGGCCAGGGAGTCAAATGGATAACTCGTCGCGATTTCGCGACGCTTTTGCTGGCTGGGCGACTTGGAGACATTCCGTCGCGATTTCGCGACCTTTTTGGCGTGTTGGAGCTATTTGGTTTTCTAGTCGCGATTTCGCGACACCTTTGCCGATGGGCCGCTGGAGGGAGCTGTCGTCGCGATTTCGTGACTCTTTTGGCGATCGGATGCCGAGGGCCCTGACTGTCGCGATATCGCGACATGTCGCGATTTCGCGACTGTTGGTTACGAATCTGCCATGAGGAAAGGATTTTGGGTTAATGCGCCCAGATTCGCCCACCAGCATGAAAGGCCGGAAGGAAGAGATGCCTTCCGAGCCAATCTCCGGAGAAGGCCGGCTCCTTTTGGGGGGTTTTCTGATTTGAGCTAAGGGTACAGGAAAGAGATGAATGTACGTAAAGAAACAAATGTACGTAAAGGGATTACAAATATATTCGGAGGTTGGTGGGGGGGAACTAACAAGACGGGAACACACCAATCAACGCTACTTGCCGCATCATAAATACAAAAGTATGACAAAGAACCGCAAAATCTACGCGTACTTCCGATACATAAGCAATGTATGCACCATTCAATGATCCCCTAGCAAACATTCCCTACAAGGAACTAACAAAGACGGCAATGCATCGATTAACGGATACGTACACTGACATAGGTAGAAAGCAAGCCTAGAGATATCGGGGCCGTGTATATGTGTTTATGTAGAGAATTTAACCGCACCGCTCAATGGCTCCCAAAGCAAACATTCCCTACAAGGAACTAACAAAGACGGGATCGCATCAATCACCGGATACGGACCAAGCAACAAAACACATAACCGATGGAACTGCTACCATATCTATTCTATAAATGCTTTAAATTAATGAAGTACGAAAAGTGCTTAAACAAGCAATACTAGAGGAACCTGATCGCCAAACGCCGAAGTGAATCAACGAGCCGCGACACAGGTGGGCCTAAAGCATATAATGAAAGACAACGATAAAAGAATAAAGACAAGCAGTAATGCAACCAGGGCATACAGATTGTATTCATTAGCAGAAGCACGGTTACAATGGGTACGGTGATTCCCTAACAAACATTCCCCTTCCACCCTTTACAATGAATTCATGGTGGGCTTTTATAGCCCGAGTCCCTCCCGTTACATTAATGGGCACAGAGTCCCAGTCAAACATAAGCTGACAGAAGCGGCGAAAGAGCTGCAAATGCTGACCTTTTGTCGGACCGGGCCGTACCCGCAAGGATGGTCATCCTGGAAGCTGGACAGCTACGTGGCGGAGCGCTGGGCAGAATCTTCAAGTCGGCAGGTACGCTGGTAGCTGGAGCAGGTGGAACCTCATATCAGCTTTGAATGAGGCTACTGGCACAGGCGGTGCAGCCCATACTTATCCCTTTTGGTCGGCAGCCTTGGTTCAAATCCCGAAGCTGGACACTTGTCGGATGATGGGTTATGCTATGTGACACATGTCTGCCTTGAAGGGCGTCTATCCATCTTCGCTTGGGATCGGAGCTCCTTGGGATGCGTGGGCAGAAAACAAGGCAGCTTGGGAAGGCCTTCACGCCTTGGTCAAATTCCGGGTTTGTTCCCCTACCGTACACTCGTCAAGGGCGCATTCCGGCTCGGCTGAAAAGTCGGGCTGCGCACAGTGAACACCGGTGTCCGCCGCCGTACGGACCTCGCTCCGGCAGCTTGTCATTTCTCTCTCGTCAGCCGCTGCTAGTGCAAGGTGCGCCCGAAAGTGGGGCGAAGTCGCCTCGCACCCAAAGCGAAGTGCGCACTTCGCACCAAAATCGGGCGAAGTGCGAACTTCGCACCCACACTTAGCCAATTTTTCCGGGTAACCTGCTGGAAAGTTGAAAAATCAACTGGGGGACTCCAAGACAGGGGGGGAAGGAAAGAGAATGCGGGAAAGAAAAGGAAAGGGAGAGAAGGAAGGAAAACGGAGAAGGAGGAAAAGAAGAGCAAAGCACCGCTACAATATTGAAGACATTGCACCCCGTGCAAAATGTGACAACATTTCTGGCGGCTCGCGGGGTGTCGAGCTCGCCTCGGCGCAAAGAATCCATGCCTTCATCCTTTGGGTACAGAGGAACTTGCCTCCCCTGTCTTTTGCTGCTCTAACTGTTCTCCTTGCGGCAACTGTTCTTCGGATTCATCTTTGTCAGTTGCCCCATCAAAAATGCCTTCCGAAAACTCTCCATCTCCTGCTTCTGCCTCGCAGATGCGAGTGTATGCCACCTGGGCTGAACGCCAGGCTTCTGCTTCGAATGGCTTGCGGTCTGCTATATCTTCTAATGCTCCGTGGAAAGCAGCGACCGCGTGCAGGTCGATGGTGAGGTACCTTTTTTCTAACTCCCGGAAATAGGAGCGGATCTTGGAATATTTGGACACCATCTGAGTGACCTGACTGTCTTGAATTGGCTCAGTCTAGCTATCAATTTCAGCTGTATCTGCCTCAAAGGACTCGCCAATTTCTTTTTACCCGATCTAGGGTGAGGAGCTCGCCATTCTCAACAAAACTTGGGCACCCTAGTTCCGAAAGAGCGTGAAAGGGGGCCGACAGATATCCCTTTCATGCGTGAATGCGTCTAGCATTCGTCCGGCCACTCTCACCTCTTCAACTTTTTTGAAATATTTGTGCAAGGTCACCCTTGCACCTGCCCATTCTGCAGCCAATGAGGACACGGGAGAAAATTGGAGGCCGTTGCGCTCGCGCTCCTGAAGATTTACCGCCAGGTCCAGCCATTGCTTCGCCTGGCGCTCGGCCTCCTCTACCACAGGCTTTCCCTGGGCGAAAACTTCTTGAATTCTGGATGCAAAATCCAGAACTGCCATCGCCTTGAAGGTGTGGGGCTTGCATTCCCGCAACAAACCAGCCCGCATCTCCTTAACTTTTGTCTTCGAAAAGACCGTCGCTTGAGATGTTCTCTCTCGCAAGTTGCGATCGCGCCCGCTTCAAAGACTCCCGGAGCCGAGAAATCTGCTCCGAGGCTGCTTTCTTTCGGCTGCGGCTTGTTGCCGAGAAGCGGCCAGCCGGGCTTTGAGTTCATCTCGTTTCTTGCCGCGCCGCTTCCAGCCTGCTCGCAGACCTAGACAGGTCTTCTTCAAGCTGTCTTACTTTATCCCGCAACGCGAAAAGTTCTTCCCCGCTCCTCCGTACTCTTGACAAAGAGATTATCGCCTTTGCGCATGATCGTCCGAATCTCATACCGCTTGTTGATGTCGTCAAAGCTCTTCTCCTTTGTCCGGAGCTCGTAGTCCGCCCTAGTCATTTCCCCGGAGAGGCTTCTTTACTATTGGGATTATCTTCTCTCGTTGTAAGCACTCTCCTCTCAAAATCGTACTTGGCGCGTTTTACCGGGGCGGCTATCTCTTCATGTCTCCTCCGTTTCAGGTTCTCGAGGAAAGAAACAGAACACTGTACAGCCCTTGTTGCCAGGGGCAAGTCGTCTGTATTCTGGAGGTCGTCCATGAAATCTGGTTCCCCCAGCCTAGGGTTCTGCTGAGACGTCTCTCCTGCGGGGATGGGATCAGGAGGAACCGGACAGACTTTGGAAGAATCGGTCGCTTGTGGGGGCGACCGGGAAATGGAGATGGGAATGGTTGACACTGCGAGGGTTTGAAGTGGCTGAGACGGAGGATGTGACGGTGAACGGACAGCCTCAGCACTAGCTTCGGGCGAAGGGTTTGGAGTTGTGCTCAGAGAAAGAGAAACGTTAGGGTTCTGAGCAAACTGATCGAAAGAATGGGGACCGCTAGAAGGACGCGGAGACGGGGAGGAGGATGTGGTCATGGCTCGCTCGCATTGAGCGGGGGACGGAGTGGGAGTAGGAGTGGGTGAGACCAAAGAAACAGGGGCAGCAAACGTACCTGCGGGCTCCGCCTGAGCCGATGCCGGGTGAATGTCTTCGCTTCTTGTATCGGTGGCTGGCTTGGGACTGCCCAAAGGAACTGCCTCTGCGGCGGCAGGACGCGGCTGCGGCTCTCGACCGGTCGCCGCACTATCAGGCTAGGTCGCCTGATTTTCTCGACTCTCCTCCGCTTCTTCTCTTCTGGAATAACGGTCGGATCAGGGGAAGGAGATGAAGCAGGTGCAGCAGGCGCTGATGCTCCCACGGTAAACTTGTACCGGGGTTTGACTTGCAGAAGTTCTGCCGCGACCGGTCTGCCTTCTGGCGGCGCTGGCGCTTTTCTTGCCTGAGGGATTGCCTCGGGCGCTGCCTTGACTAACTCTTTTGCCTTTTCAGGCGCCGCCTTGGGAGCCACGGGCTGCATTGGATCGACTCGGGTACTTGTCGGGCTCGCGCCGGCAGCTTGCCGAAGTGTACAATTGTTTGGGAGGAGACCCATTTTTATAATCCTCAAAGGGGCCTCTGGGAACGTAACCTTGATATGCGAACGGCCGCCAGCTGTCATGATGCTGGTCATAGAGAACCGAAAAGTCGTCATCTACGGCCAGGCTTCTCCTTGTTGATTTATCGTGCTGCGTGCGGCATCTCATCTTCCAAAGACTCGGTAACCTTTTCTTTAGACCAGCTTAAGGCCTCGCTATCTTGGATAGAAATTTTTTGAATCCCGGAGACGAGAAATGGTGGTCCGGGTTTCGCTTGGGGTCATATGTCACCTCCTCGCAAGAGAAATCCCGCCAGGGAGGAGAAGCTTCCATTAATTCAATCTCCCTGTCAAGGTCCACATGGACCATGTCGCATCTATCTTCGGTTATATCCCGGGGGCACAAATGTGTGTATCTTGCCCTTATCCCATAGGGGTCGTACTCCAGCCGCCGCGGCAAAGAAACCAGGCCAATCCGGGGACAGCGCTTGCTCTAGGTAGACGTGCTGTCCTACCTCAGTAATCTCGACGTTGGCCCAGGAAAGAGGATATTGAAAAATCTGTCCTCTCTTCTTTCCTAGGCCGAACTCTTCTTCCACATAGTCCATCTGCCGGGCAACTTCCATCCCGAACAGATGCTCTGAACACCAATAGGGCAGCAAATAGGGCTTGCCCTTGAATCCGTAGATTCTGACTACAATCCCCTCGCGTCGACCTGAAAACGTCCCCGAGCTTCTGATTTATCAATGCACTCGTCATTTCTCTAGGGGGACGGGGGATTTCACTTTCGGTGAAGACTGACATGACGAATCCCAAAAAGTTGAAGTTGAACTTGTAGTAGGACCCTTTCCGGTATAAGTCATCCGTCCGGCTTATAGACGGGTCGGGGCTCTCCCCTCTCGTTAACCTTCTTCAGTGTTCGTGGATCGGCATTTGGGGGTGCAGATGGTACAAACAAAGCCAGCTAGAACAGAATCGAAACGAAAATCGGTAGATCGCCTCTTCTCGAATTTTCAGCAGCCGGAATGAATGGCGTAAGCCAGCCCGACCGCCTGACCGAAAGAGATGGGGCGCTTTCCACTCCTTTGCGCCGCCGGTTCGTAAGATTCTCCACAGAGGAGACATTCTCGCAGCGCCACCGGTACGGATGTACCAACTCGTCGGAGTCGCAGCCGAGAATCCATGCCAGGATAGTATAAAGATACTTGCTCCGAAATTTTGCCAAGGGCATGGGGCCGCCGGCCACCGTCCGACCTGGAAGCGGGGCGTTCAGCTCCGAATTGAGGAAATCCCTCATCCGCTTGGTGTGCGTGGAAGCGTCCCGCTTGTTCGCCCGTATTTACCTTTTCGAGGATGGTGCCGGAGTCATACTCCAGCCCCGGGGCGAAAGCCGGCCGCACAGCTTCCTCGCGCAGCCGCGAACAAGGGTTTACCGCCGGAGCCGCAGATATGCCGGTAGCCGGTCCGTAGTGTCCGACAATGAGGTCTACCAGCTCCGGGCATTGATGGACAGGAGGGCACAAGAATCGAAGAGGTTTGATTTGTACGCCGCTCCGAAATGGTGGGAGGGCGAAACTTTGTCGACCCAGCCTCTCCACATTTGCTCGCACTGAGTCGTGCTCATAGAAAATGAGCCGTCCACATATCCCGCCGTGTAATTCACCGGAGATGGTGGGGCTTGCCCACGCCGTACTTTTTTCGTTCGGGGACTTTGACTTTTTCTCCGGCGGGGTATCGCCTTTGAAAACGCCAGGCCGCGGTAAATCCCCTGGTTCGCCACTTTCGCCGGATCGCGCCGACACGGGCCTTTTTCCTTTGTCCATCCCTCCGAATCAGCAATAATGATAGGTTCAGGCTGTTTGCAACAGATTTCGCTATCACAGGAATAATTTGAACTGTCCGAGGAATAATCTGTGCAATCTGGAATGTTTGCAGGCTTCTGTCCCCCTTTTCTAGATAAAAACAGCGCCATTAATGCAACGCAAGAGGGGGTAGGTCGGCTGAGTTAAGATCCTTGGGTGGTCGCAGCAGAGAATGTTTGGAAAAACGCGCCCGACGGACGTGCCATGCTTCTTTCGTTGCATTTTTCTTTGAAAAACGCGCAATCATTAACTCTGCTTTGGAGATCGCACCATGGCTGACGTCGCTGCCACCACTTGGGCACACTGCTCAAGACAAAACCCTTGGTGCGGGAACCCATGTTAAAACAGTTGCAAACGCGCCTTGGGCCCAGCTTGGGGTTTTTCGAATTTTTTATTATTCATTTCTTGGACGCTGCCCCAAACTGGCCCGAAGACCAAGGCGGAGTCTCGCCCAGGGCTCCGCCCGACTTCGGGCGAAGTTCGAACTTCGCGCGAAACGCGCGCTTGAACTGTTCCGCTCTCATTCTTTCCGCTGCGCCCGAAGTTCGGGCACAGCGTGGGTCCTTTGCAACCTTGGGCGCTTTGGAACATACTTAATACTCCCCGCGGCCTTTGGACCTTGAACAAATTGCGCAGTGCTGATGCGTTGAGGCAGGTTCGGACTTCGGCCGAAGCTTGGAGCGAAGTGCGAACTTCGCGCGAAGTTCGCACTTCGCGCGAGAATTGAGCGCAAAGGCACACTTCGCACTAACGCTGGCCGAAGTCGGACTTCGCGCGAGTTCGCACTTCGCGCAAGAGTTGCGCGCAGGCGTACTTCGCACGGAAAGTATGCGCAATGCGTACTTCGGTCAAAGCTTTGAGCGGGGCTTCCCTTTAGTGTGCCTTAACATTTTTTATCAAACTTCGCAATTTGGTCTGGCCGAAGTCCGACTTCGCCGCGGGTCGGGCTTCGCCCAACACTTAGTCAATTTTTTGCCCTCTTTTTCTCCTTTCTTTCTTTGCATAGCCGAACTTCGCCCCTCCCGAGGGCAACGACGCACTTCGCCGCGAAGTCCGTCCTTCTCTCCCATGCCGCAGCTTAAGCTCAAAAAAGAAGAAAAACAAATTGAAAGCTAAAACTGGAAACTGTACATGCCGGGAAATGGAAAAAACATAAGGAAAAATTTTTACAAAGAAGGGCCACTCGGGCCTCTTCAACAGCGATAAAGTTTTAAATGGAACCCGTTGACGGGGATAGGGAGGAGCTGACCCTCCATATCCGAAAGTATGTAGGCATTGAACCGGTTCACCCGGGCAATCTGATAAGGGCCCTCCCGCAGAGCATCAAATTTTCCGTGATTACCTGGTTTTGCCTTGTATGAGTCCCACTTTAGCACCAAGTCCCCCGACTTCGAAAATTCGGGCAAGTGGCGCCTTTGGCAAACCAGCCTTGAGTGGCCGCAATGTGATCCGCGAAGGCCCGGTATGCACTTTCTCTCGTCTTCTTCCAACCGCAGGAGTTGGCACAGTCCGTCGTCCACCGGGTCTCCGCCGCTCCTGTCTTCGTCAATCATCCACAGGCGGTGGATCTCGATGTGTGATGGCATGACAGCCTTCCTTGCCATAGACAAGCGCGTAGGGGGACGTTTCCGAGGGATTTCTTGAACGCAACTCTATCCGCCCATAGCGCCCGGTTCAAGAGCAAGTGCCAAGTTCGCTTATTCCTTTCAATGGTCCTCCGGAGAATTTTCAGGAGGTTCTTGTTAGTAGACTCGGCAAGGCCATTCCCCTGCGGGTAGTAATTAGAAGACATCTTGTGATAGATGCCAAATCGCCGGTGTACTCCGTGAGTACAGCGCCTACGAATCCCGGACCATTGTCCGTCACAATCGACTCTGGAACCCCGAAGCGAGTAATCGAGCTTTCAATGAACCCGATGACCGTTTCTTGGTCTCGCGTTCTTGGTCGGGATTGCCTCCGTCCACCGTGTAAAATAATCGCAGTTGTAAGAATAAACTTGTGTCCGGCAGAGGAGTTAGGAGAAATCACCCCAATGAAGTCTAGACCCCATTGCTGGAACGGAGTCTCGGCTTGAATCGGCTGAAGGGGCAGGGGTGCTTTTCTGCTTCGGCCAGCAAACCTTTGGCATTGATCACATTTAGCGCAGACCGCATGCGCGTCTGCGAACAGAGTGGGCCAATAGTATCCAGCCCTTATTATTTTTAAGGCCGTTGGCCTTGAAGAATGGTGACCCCAGGCATCCCTGAATGAAAATTTCGGAGGATCCTAGGCTGGTCGGATTTTTTGACGCACCGCAACAGGATGCCGTCAATGTTTCTGAAGTAAAGCCCCTCGGGGCGAAGAGTGTACCTTAGTGCACCTAGCCGAAATCTCCTTCGTTGTGAGGCGTTCAGGTGATCGGGACATCTTCCGGTGCATAAGTATCTCACCAGTTCATCTGTCCAATCACTCCCCTCCGATAAGGAGTCGGCTAGGTAGATGCGTGTCGCTGTGTCCTCCCACTTACAAGCGGAGATGCCGGCTACGCCGCTTCGGGCCAATTCCTGACACAAGGCTCGGCCTCTGATAAGCTTGGTGGGCCGCACTTCAATGTCGAACTCCTGGATCTTGGCAATCCATCCCGCTCTCTTGTGACCCGGTTCTCCTTGTAAAATAAAACTTCGAACATCCGGGTGAATCACAAAAACAAGTGGTCTTGCTCTCGGGAGACAAAGTGCCTGAACTTTCGAAGGGACTTCATGACAGCATGAACTTGCCGCTCTATAAAATTGTACTTTTCTTCATGCGGCAAGATGACTTGGCTCAGGAACGCTATGGGGCGCTCCTCACCATCGTCTCCCTTCTGAGTCAGGACTGCAGCGTAACTTTCGGGTTCTCCCACTGCATACAGGATGAAGTCCTTGGAGTAGTCCGGGTTGGTCAACACCGGGGCTTGTGCAATTCGGGCCTTGATCTCCTCGAAGGCTTGCTCTCTCTCATAGGCTTGATCACTTGTGCGAAGTCCGGGATGAACTTCCGCACGAAGTTAATCTGACCGAAGAAGGACTGCAGCCCTTTTTTGTCGATGGGGGCTGGCAAGCGAACGAGGGCTTCCGCTCTGTCGTGGTCAATGGCGAGGCCTTCCTCGGAGATGACATGTCCCAGCAGCTTTCCTTCCTTTACCGCGAAGACAGACTTCTTCGGGTTTATGGAGATGCCGAATTCTCGACAACTCTCAAATATCTGCCGCAGTTGCGAAACATGATCTTCTCGTTGGTGAGAGAAACGATCATGTCATCGAGGTAGATGACAATAATTTTGTTGAGCAGCTCTCGAAGGCGAGGTCCATGGCCCTTTGGAACGTAGCACCAAGCATTGGATAAGCCAAACGGCATGCGCCGATAGGCGAACGTCCCCCACTTGGTGGTGAACGCCGTCTTATGCTCGGTCTTCGTCTTTGACCCAAATCGGGTTGTAGCCGGAAAATCCATCTAAAAGTGAAAATCTCTCGGGCTCCAAGGAACGATATGCAGAATCTGGTCAATTTGGGGAAGCGGATAGTGGTCCCTGAGGGAAGCCTCGATTTAGGTTTCGAAGTCGACATACGAGACGTATGTCGCCATTCTTTTTCCTCACGGCACCAAATTCGCGACCCAGGATGAATGTTTGATGGGGTAGATGATCTTAGCCTCCAACATCTTCAAGAGCTCGGTCTTCATCATGGCCTCAATCTTTGGATTTACGGCCCTCTCGCTTTTGTCGGAATGGCTTGGCGCCATCCTCTAGCTCAATGGTATGCCGGATGACAGCTTCGTCATACCCCTCAAATCCTCGTAGCACCGGGCCACGATGTCGGGGAACTCCCGGCACAGTTGATCTAATCGCCTCAGCCTCCTCCGACGTGCGATCCGTCCCGACCTTGATGGTTTTACCAGGTTCGAGTTCCAGGTCAGGATACTGCCTCGGGTCTACTTTGATCCTATGTGATATTGCTCTGTCGTTCTGATCAAAGAGACTTTCTAACGTAATCAGTCCCTTTGGGACGTGATTATTCCGTAACTGTATCAACCCCTCATATTGCTCGTCATCAGGGTCTCTACCTTCGATTACACACACTTCGTTAACCAGGAATGTGACGATCTCCTCGTCACAGCTGAACACCCGCCGTAAGGTATCCCTATCGTGCACGTAAGGCCCGTAAATGGTGCGGACCGGCTTCAGCTTCGGACAACGTCTTCACCGGAACGCACCTGCTCCAACAGACGCTTAATATCTGCGTGCTTGTTTCTCTCACGCGATATTGCCTTAACATTCAATGAGTCGAACGATTCCATCAGGTCCCAGACCCGATTGCGGTACGATTTAAGATAGTGATGCTTGGAGGCGCATTTATTCATAACTTGGTGACACACCAGCTCTGAATCTCCGAAAATTTGGAGATGCTTGATTCCGAGCCTTTCCGCCTTTCGCAAACCCAAGCACAGGGCTTCGTACTCTGCTGAGTTGTTAGTACAGCTCCAGGCCAGCCTGTAGGCATAGTCCTTCTGGATCCCGGTTGGAGAAACCAGGAGTACCCCTGCACCGGCGCCATTCTTGCATCGCGCGCCGTCAAAGAAAAGCTTCCACAGCTCTTCGGGTGCAGGTCCTACTTCTTTCGCAGTTGACACGTCAAGCCTCTCGGACTGTTTAATGGAGTAACAGCCCTGCTCTGTCCCGATTACGGCATTGAAGTCCCGCAACGAGAACTCGTCTTCGAGCTGTAGCACTTCGAGAGCTTGCTCGGCCGGCTCCACCGTCACCGCTTCTTCCTCCGACAACCGGACCATGCAGCCCATCTCTCCTCCGGGTATCTTGTCCACTAGAAAGGGGGAAGGCTTCTCATTGAAAATTTTCGGTCTCCTTCCTTTGAAGGGCACTTCCATGTGTGAGTAGTCTAGAGACAGTACCCGCCCAACTTCGCAGTGAAATCCCGAGAGAGACACATGCCGAAGTAAGGCTCCAAGTCAACAATCACGACCTCTTGGATGACTACGATGTCGAGAGCCTTGTGCAGTCGGATAGGGATATCCTTTATGACACCAACTGTCTTGACAGGGGTGCCGTCTAGTTGCAGCACACCTTGGCTGCTCCGTGTGTATTCCATCCCGATCTCATCGCGGACGGCCTTCGGCATTACGGTCGAGGAAGCACCGGAATCCACCATGCAGTTGTGAACTATGTGCCCTTGCATCCGTAAAGACAGATAAAAGGGTGGCGGTCTGTTCTTCCCAGTGGCTGAGACCGTCAAAGGTTGAACCAGGACAGCAAGCTGCATCTGCCTGCCGCTCTTCATGTTCTTTAGTGATTCTTGCAAGCAGATCTACCCGGCCCCGGGGAGCGTAAGAGCGTCGTACATGCCGATTCCGGCAGAGTCCTCTTCAACTCGTCTACAATGCGGTAGCCCGAGGTACTAGCTCCTTCTCGCCGGCTTAGCCGGTTCATACTTGGTCCGGCATCGTTGGGTGGCCTCAACTCGCCGTCTCTTGGTCGAGACGGGTACTTCAGCCTTCTCCCGGGCTTGTTCTTTGGTTTCAGCTCGGGGCTGAGGTATAGGAGGCTTAGCGGGAGTTGAGGCCTTTGGCCGGAGGCTTGGCGGGAACAGGGGCAGCCTTTGCCGGAGAAGGCTTAACTGGAGCTTTTTCTTTGGACGCCTTCTCCTGGGCTGTGTAAGGCCACAGCCGCTAGTACGGTGGCAGCTCGTGGGGCTGCGGTTTTTCTCTTCTTGCGTAGACTTGCAAAGGCTTAGCCGCTTCCACAGCTTTCTTTTCTTCCTTGGCGGGCGTCACTAGATTCTCTTCTGGCAGGGCAAAATTAGCCTCGCCGTCCAAGATCATGTACAGACTCATCGTCTTCTATAGCGCCGCCGGCCAAGGTCTGGATGTAGTGCTGGTGCAGAGTGCAGTCTTCCTCCGAATGCGGGTCATTGCACGTAGTGCACCGGCTGACTCCGGTCGGGAGGACCAGGTGGGTCTTCTATAGCAAGGATTCCTCGGAGGCGGACGCCTCGCGGGCCGGTTCTCTCGGGGCTTTATCTTTTGTCAACGCCGGTGGCGCATACGGCCTTCTAGGAGCAAGGTCCATCCGGGCCTCGCTTCTTCTTCATGGCGGTCATGTCATTAGACATGGCATGATATCCGGAGGCCAAAGCCCGCACTTCTTGTAGAATCGTGTTCTGGATGCTGCTGTCAGGAGGCGGCAACTGTGCCGGTGGAGGCAAAGCGGCCAATGGAGGAGGGTTAGAATAAGGCGCGTACTGCGGGGGAGCAGGGAGCGCTGGAAAATGCGGAGCGGGAGGAGGCGGATGAGGGTAATGCATTTGAGGCGGGCCATAAGGAGTTATGACCGGCGCCGGATTCCACTGCTGCTGGGGTTGCTGCCCGGAAGTGGACGGCGAACCGCCGTGCTGCAAGGATACTGCGATCTGGGGAAGTCGGGATGAATTGGTTCCCGCACTCGGACGGAAGCCCCGCCGATGGAAATAATATCGCCTTCACTTGTCGGGCAGCCTCGTACAGACAGCAGAAACTCGTCAATCTCGGCGATCTTCAAGCAGTAGCATATGTCCGAGTTGAATGATCTCGTATAGTAGTGAGCAGCCATGCCACCTGAAGGCCGAAGTTCGCGAGGTACCCGTTTCCAGGATCTCGCAAACTCGATGTTGAAATCGGACACCTCCTCTTGAGGATGTCTCTCGGATAGCTTGGAACCGATGCGAGAGAGAAGTAGGGTCAGCAGACTCGTTGCATCCTTTTACGAGTCTCCTGGCAAGCTGGGGCCACCCTGTGATGGATCCCTCTGGCAGCGATCTCCACCAAGAGAGAAGCTTTCCCCTCAGGGAAAGGGCCAGCAGACGGGTCTTCACACTTTCATCGGTAATAGTATGCAGTGCAGCCAGGGCAAGGATGTCCTGGATGTGCTCATACGCCGTCTTACCGTAGCCGTCGTATGTGGGAATAGACTTTAAAGCAGCAGGGGGAACAGCTTGTCGACCGACCAGGGCCAAAGGCCCCGTAGAGTCCACCGCCGGGAAGAGGTCATCGTCATTTGGCTGTTGGGCAGCCATTTCTTCTTCTTCTTCTTCTTCTTCTCCGCCGTCGGTTGTGTACTCAGTGTCGGTACTTTCCGAGGATGCAGGATCTTCTTCTTCCTCGGCCTCTTCTATTTCGTACTCGGCTCCTCCGACTTCGCCTTCGGCTTCTTCTTGGATCTCACCCTCGGCTTCGTCGAAACGAGCTCGCGGATCAGCCCCCTGGGGATCTCGCCTCGAGCGTTGATGTCCAGTTCGTAGAACTCAAGCGGGCTTCTCGGATTTCTTGCTTGCCACCTTCTCGTGTGCATGAAGGTGACGGGACCGGTCTTCTAGACTCAGAGGATTTGTTCGTGCAGAGTCGCCAGGTGTTCAGATTTGGAACAGCAATGAAGCGAACACCGGTGCTTCAATTCTGTCGGGGTGAGAAACTTCCTTGTCTCACCGAGAGCTCAGGAACTGTCAGCGCCGGGTGGAGACTGATCAGAAAATCTCTCTTCGTATGTGGGACCCGTGTTCCTCCAAGCGGGTCAGAAAAACTGTTGCGCTAGGTGGAGACAGAACGGGTACCTCTTTCTTTAAAACGTGGGACAAGGGTCCCACCGGCGTGCCGTAGAAACCGTTGGTTACGAATCTGCCATGAGGAAAGGATTTTGGGTTAATGCGCCCGCATTCGCCCACCAAAGATGAAAGGCCGGAAGGAAGAGATGCCTTCCGAGCCAATCTCCGGAGAAGGCCGGCTCCTTTTGGGGGGGTTCTCGATTTGAGCTAAGGGTACAGGAAAGAGATGAATGTACGTAAAGAAACAAATGTACAGAAAGGGATTACAAATATATTCAGTAGGTTGGTGGGGGGGAACTAACAGTACGGGAACACACCAATCAACGCTACTTGCCGCATCATAAATACAAAAGTATGACAAAGAACCGCAAAATCTACGCGTACTTCCGATACATAAGCAGTGTATGCACCATTCAATGATCCCCTAGCAAACATTCCCTACAAGGAACTAACAAAGACGGCAATGCATCGATTAACGGATACGTACACTGACATAGGTAGAAAGCAAGCCTAGAGATATCGGGGCTGTGTATATGTGTTTATGTAGAGAATTTAACCGCATCTGCTCAATGGCTCCCAAAGAAACATTCCCTACAAGGAACTAACAAAGACGGGATCGCATCAATCACCGGATACGGACCAAGCAACAAAACACATAACCGATGGAACCGCTACCATATCTATTCTATAAATGCTTTAAATTAATGAAGTACGAAAAGTGCTTAAACAAGCAATACTAGAGGAACCCGATCGCCAAACGCCGAAGTGAATCAACGAGCCGCGACACGGTGGGCCTAAAGCATATAATGAAAGACAAAGATAAAAGAATAAAGACAGCAGTAATGTAACCGTGCATACGGATTGTATTCATTAGCAGAAGCACGGTTACAATGGGTACGGTGATTCCCTAACAAACATTCCCCTTCCACCCTTTACAATGAATTCATGGTGGGCTTTTATAGCCCGAGTCCCTCCCGTTACATTAATGGGCACAGAGTCCCAGTCAAACATAAGTCGACGTAAGCGGCGAAAGAGCCGCAAATGCTGACCTTTTGTCGGACCGGGCTGTACCCGCAAGATGGTCATCCTGAAAGCTGGACAGCTATGTGGCGGAGTGCTGGGTAGAATCTTCAAGTCGGCAGGCATGTCGGTAGCTGGAGCAGGTGAAACCTCAGATCAGCTTTGAATGAGGCTACTGGCACAGGCGGTGCAGCCCATACTTATCCCTTTTGGTCGGCAGTCTTGGTTCAAATCCCGAAGCTGGACACTTGTCGGATGATGGGTTATGCTATGTGACACATGTCTGCCTTGAAGGGCAGTCTATCCATCTTCGCTTGGGATCGGAGCTCCTTGGGATGCGTGGGCAGAAAACAGTGCAGTTGGGAAGGCCTTCACGCCTTGGTCAAATTCCGGGTTTGTTCCCCTACTGTACACCTGTCAAGGGCGCATTCCGGCTCGCTGAAAAGTCGGGTTGCGCACAGTGAACACTGGTGTCTGCCGCCGCACGGACCTGCTCCGGCACTTGTCATTTCTCTTTGTCAGCCTGCCAGTGCAAGGTGCGCCCAGAAAGTGGGGCGAAGTCAGACTTCGCACCAAAACGGGCGAGCGCTCGCCGCCGTCGCACCACATTGGGCGAAGTGCGCACTTCGCACCAAAACTGGGCGAAGTGCGAACTTCGCACCCAGACTTAGCCAATTTTTCAGGGTAACTTGCTGGAAAGTTGAAAAATCAACTGGGGGACTCCAAGAAAGGGGGGGAAGGAAAGAGAATGCGGGAAAGAAAAGGAAAGGGAGAGAAGGAAGGAAAACGGAAGGAGGAGGAAAAGAAGAGCAGCACTGTTACAATATTGAAGACATTGCACCCCGTGCAAAATGTGACAACAGCGACATGTCGCGATTTCGCGACATGTCGCGATTTCGCGACATGTCGCGTTTTCGCGACTGGTGATGCCGACGCGGTTGAGACGGGGTTGACTGCCGCGATATCGCGACATGTCGCGATTTCGCGACATGTCGCTTTTTCGCGCCCTGTTGACTTCCCTGTTGACTTCTTTGCCTTGTGTTGGAAAGTGTTGTCTCTGTGCTCTGCACTTGTTGTGTTGCTCTTTGCTCTTGGTTGGGTTGTGTTCTTTCCCGTTTGTAACTGTTCTTTGTATTAATACAAGTTTTTCATTTTTTCAAAAAAAAAAAAAAAACAAACAGTATTATGAAGGGCTGTCTTATCACAGAAGTGTCCATTGTGCAGAGACTTGAATTGCCTTGTCATATGATAAGTGTCCATCATAATGTGGGAACTTGCACTCTGGGTTGTGCTCATCTGAGTGCATTTCATTACCTATTGCTCCACTGTGCCTTGGACTTAAATGAAACATTATTATTTTTTATTGAATAAAAGCTTTTACATGTAATCTCAATTTTATGTAACTGTTTTCTCTACATGGACTCCTGTAAGTGCACAGCGTTGTCCATGGATGTATGTTTGGGTTTCAATGGCCTACTTTGGACATTTGTGGACATCAATCAAATTTCCTTCCATTTCTCTATTTGAGCGCTTTAGGCGCGAAGCCAAAATGGCACCGCCTTAATTGCCTCAAACATTACTAAACAGTCAAAACCCAAGGAACTACAAAATTTGAACAAATATATATGAAGTCAAATGAAAAAGTTGGATCACATAGTCAGGTGCATCATGGTCTAGTAATTTGGTGGGGGTTTGCCATCGCTAGCCCAGGTTTGTTTCTCATAGTTTCTTGCAGATTGAGAATCTGCATATTCACACCACACCAGGGATTCAACACTTCCCAAAACCAAAACCAAAAAAACACAGAATCTCACCCACCAGATTAGCATGTTGGCTAGACTGGAATTTAAAAATGGAACTCACCATTAACTTCAATTCTCTGCCGAGAATATCAAATGGTATGAGCTCAATGGTTAAACCATGGATGTGTTGTGTTGAAATAGTGTGGTCACATTGTCATGATGTAATATTGGTGGGTCCCTTTAGTTTGATATAATCAATCTAAATATTATATATATCTGCCAAGAGTAATAATAACAAACTATAATCAAACTTCAAAAAAAAAACTCCTCTTAAAGAGTAATAATTTCAACAAACTCGCCATGAGAGAGTGCAAGCCGGCAGCAAACCTCACATTTTCTTGCTCCAAATCTTTGGGGAAATTTTAAAAAAGAAAAGATTCATACGAGGAAAAGCTATATAGCATGGAAGGAAAGCTATATTTGAAAGCCCTAATTAGAAGTAAGGATGCCCAAGTTGAAGACAAGAGAAAGAGTGAATATATGGCAATTTTGATCCAGGGAGTAGATGTTACATCAGAAGTGATTAGTAAGGATGAGATGGTCGACCATGATATAATGGTTCTTAAAAGCAGATGGTTAATATGTATGCTCCATGGATACTAACCAATGTTTTTGGGGATTCAAAATTGGATCAAGTGGAATTGAGGATTGAATTCAAATTACTACACGACTTTTCTTCCTAAAGGTTTTTTCCTCGTCAACTTTTCTAGTTCAGAAATCAGGGATAAAATAATAAATGGTGGCCCATGGTTTAGGGGAAGAGATGCCCTATACTTAAGACCATAAAGTAAGAATCTTTCTGTTGACAAAAACTATAAAAAAGCTTCTGATGCGGGTTACGTTTTTTAGACTCCCATATCAACTTACCAATAAGGATGTTTTGTAGAATATTGGAATTTGGAAATACCCTACTAAGGAGCACAAGCATGCTATATATACGTGAAAATGTGTCCCTATGGATATTTCAAAACCTTTGCCAAAATCCATTAAGATTAAATCTAAATCAAAAGAATGGGATCAACTAGTGGATTATGAAAACATCGCATTCTAATGCTTATAAGAATAGACACATGGCAAGAGATTGCAAAGTGAAAACAATGGAGAAATAGACAAAAAAAAATTGGACATGAGAAAAACTTCAAGATGAAGCAAGGAAACAACCATATTGTAGTAGAAGATGGATTACATCAAAGGATATTCCACTCTAAAAAAAAAAAAAAGGTAAAGAAAGCATATCTAAAGCATCAGATGACAAAGGCCATCATAGTTCATTGAGATCAACCATTAGAAAAAACAAAGAAAGATACATGGGATGAAGAAGTACAATCTACAAGTTCAAATTCAGAAGGAATTAAAGGTGCAAATCTACAAGTTCAAATTCAGAAGGAATTAAAGGTGCAAAGGAATATTGAGAGGAAAATTTTTAAATAGAGGTGGTGGAAGAGGTCAAGTTTATTAAAGATAAGTTGCCTTCATTTTTCTCAAGTGATATAAAATTCTTTCCTTGCAATAGAAATGAAAGTAGTGTGGAGGTTATCCCTTACACTTTAGGGTTTCAAGAGCAGCATAATAAAGAAAAGAGGATTGAGGATATTCATAGCAATATAGGGTTTTACGGCAGCACAAGAAGGTAATTGTTGTGGAGGAACGTCCTTGCACTTTAAGGTTTCCACGGCAACATAAAGAAGAAAGTGCTTTTGAGGTTATTCCTTGCAGTTCATATACTTTACAGCAAGAGAAATCTATAGATGATAAGTCTCACTATGAACAATATGAAAAAAATAAATATATTTATGAAGATGAAAGTGTTGGTGAGAATGAAAAAAGAAGAGGAAGACCCAAAAAGCAAAAACAAAGAGAAAAGAAAACTCAGAAGGATATTGATAAAGGAAAACAAAAGAAAATACTACAAGTGCTAACAAGAAGTGGGGCTACGCCCACAAATAAACACAAAAAGTGATGATGAAAATAATATTTTGAGGAACGTCCTTGCACTTTAAGGTTTCCACGGCAACATAAAGAAGAAAGTGTTTTTGAGGTTATTCCTTGCAGTTCATATCCTTTACAGCAAGAGAGATCTATAGATGGTAAGTCTCACTATGAACAATATGAAAAAAACAAATATATTGATGAAGATGAAAGTGTTGGTGGGAATGAAAAAAGAAGAGGAAGACCCAAAAAGCAAAAACAAAGAGAAAAGAAAACTCAGAGGGATATTGATAAAGGAAAACAAAAGAAAATACTACAAGTGCTAACAAGAAGTGGGGCTACACCCACAAATAAACACAAAAAGTGATGATGAAAATACTATTTTGGAATATTAGGGGCATAAATAAGACCCCTAAAAAACAAATGGTAATTGACTGGTTGTTATAGCCAACGTATTCATAGAGATGGAAACAGGGTAGCAAATATTTTAGCTATTCAGAGTGTTTATCTTCGTCCTCGCAAAATTATAGTGTTTATGTTTGTCATGGCAAAATTCCAATTTTAAAATGCAACTGGCTGAGGGAGATTTTCTCTCTTAATAAAATTGATATCAAGGAGTTGATTGCAGAAATGTAGCAGTTTGAAGCAGATGAAGATTGTATTTTATAGATCAAATGGCATAGGCTCCACCGGTTTTCCGCAACTTTCAAGGAGGAGACCCAAGTTCAAATCTTGCCAAGTGATACATGCATATACCCAAGTAGTTGTAATACCGCTGTGTGGTGATGATGTAATATGGGTGGGGCCCATTTGAATCCCATATAACCAGTTAGAAAATATATATATATATATCTTTGATAGAAATGCAAATGAAAAATATTTTTAAAAAAAGGGTAAGGTGGATATGATTTAATTAAGTTGATGGCAATGTAATAACAGCAACCTAATATTTTGTTAATTTAATGGAAGTGGCCTTATTAATACAAAAAAAAAAAAAAAATTATAATTTCAACACCAAATGGCAATGCTTAACAGATTAAATTTCTAGCCCACTGGTATGGCCTTAGGCTCTCTTCTAGGAGACCCAAGTTCAAACCATGGGGCGTGGGATGTGTGTGAGTGGGATACAAAAAAAAAATTAAATTTTTCAATTTTTAAAGAGGAAACCTAAGCTTACTATGAGATATATACATAATTGTCAAGCTGTTGTGACCATTATGTGGTTATGATGTCATAAGGGTGGGCCTGATTCAATTCCCATCAACCAATTTATTAAAAAAAAATTAAAATAATAATAACCATTTCAACAAACTCATCAAATAGCAGGAGCTCAACTGGTTGAATTCTTTAAATTTCAAAACAGATACCAAAATTTAAATCTTACAAAAAATATATATATGTAATTATCAATATGGTGTGATAATGCCTAACTCCATCCACATGTAGTACGGTCATTGTGAACTATTTCCATAATCTCATCCAGCTCTACTACGTAATTAGTTATTGAATAGGACAGCTAGCTATCAAACTGAACTAATTTGCAGAAATTAATGCATACAGTTCTGTGTAGGGAATCCAGCAAATTTCTTATGAAAAAGGCTCAAGAAAAGAATTAGGAAACCAATCTGTAACTCAATAGCCGATGGAAGTTCCACCTACAAAAGTCCTTAAGCCCTTATAATACCTTTGAATTCTCGAATTTGAGAAAACTGAGGCCTGCTTTGTGAGAAATCTCTCATAGCGAGGTCTGAGGTTCGATCCACCTAAAACGTCAATATCGAAAGTTATAGAAGTTTTGGAAAGAATAGGCTTCGATGGATTGCCGCGGATTTTACGACGACAGAAGAACAAGACACCAATAATGGGCTATGGCAAACAAAAAGTGAATAAAAATAGGATAAATTTCCAACGTCTTGTCTGTTATCTGCTTACGTGAGATTCTTCTGACTTTCATGATACCGGCCAGCGCAGAAACTACGAAAGTGTGTTTTAGATAAAAGTGCGATTAATGTCTAATAACAATATTTATTATTATGTTTTTTTTTTTTGGTTCCTTAATCCTTTAGATAAACCTTAACTTTCCTCGGAATCGAAATGGAGCAGCATAGGGACAAGTACTAGGTCACCACAACCGGCCTATTTTTTTCTGTGCAAGGGTCCTTATCTCTTGCAGATCCTTGGATGAAAACCCAAAAACATACCATATTAATTCCTTTATAAGATTGATGACTAAGTTTAAGGTGCTTGTCAAAGGTCTTGAAGATGGTCTGTGTGTATGATTTCACTCACCTCCACCTTTTGAAATGAAATGAAAGATTTTAATTACGTCCGCGAGACCCAAATATGGTCTATGGGACCTCAAATATGGAAGTACAATTACTCAAATCATATCATATGATCTTTAATATCTTTGAGAAGGTTGTTCCTTCTCCTGTTGATTTGTGTTAGCAATTACCCAACTTTTTTATTTTACTGTCTTCAAATAAATCTGCCATAAACTCGTTCCCAAGTGTTTCTTTGTATTTGTCACGGATATCTGAAAAACTCAAGCATTTATAGATGAAGTGTTCCTCTGTCTCTACTGCCCCTATGCTGCATAGAGTACATATCCTTTCTTCCCATTGTTCTTTGGGCATTGTCCATCTCCCTGTTTCACATCTAAGCCTATGAAAGCTAGTCCTTATCTGAGCAATGAGTATTTTTTCCTTCCACTTGATTTCAACGCCTATATACGCTTTTTCCTTGTGGTCATACGTTGGGTTAAAATTTGCAATATAATATTGTCTTTTCCTGCTTGCATTTTTCCACATTCCACTTCTGAACTTTTCATTCACATAATTTTTTATGTCTTTGTTGGCATTTGGGCATTCATTTATGTTGATTTCCCAACGTTTCATCCATTTCTGATTTTGTTTCATCCATGTATTCTTTCGCCTATGCAACTCTTCGTCCCTAGCTACCCTAGGCCATCTATCATTTGTCATGTTTTCTATTTTTTTCAAGTAACATAACAGCTTGGTCATAGCAATTGCTTCTAAAGGGAACATTCCAGTTTCAGCTAGAATAATTTCATAAGGGGTTGTGGCCTTAATTTTGAGAAAGTTTGTGATTAGATATTTTTGAATCCTTTCTATTTGCCTCCATTTTACATTTGTTGTGCCACTAGCCCACACCTCGCAACCATACAACAGAACCGGTGTAACAAGTAGGCCAAATAAGACCTTGGTGGTCTTCCAGTCCCACAACTCGGCATTCCTACACCTGTTTTTAAGTGCATATAGTGCTCTCCAACCACTTTGAGTTCTTTTCATCCTACATGTATTCCAATTAAGTTTGTCATGAAATTCTATGCCCGGGTATTTGTATTCTACTACTACATCAAGCGGTTCTCCTGCAAACTGAAATTTGAGTTGTTGCTTCTTCTTTTTTGCTGAAAAATCCATAGTTTTTGTTTTGCTCGTGTTCACCTGCAGCCCAACTTCTTTACAAAAGAGTTCTAAAGCTTGAAGGTGATCTTCTAGATCTTTGGCTGTTTTGGCCACAAGAATTACATCATCTGCATACATGAGGAGTTTTACCACAGATTTGGCTAAATGCACACCCTCTCCCCCAAATTTGTTTATCCATTTTGTAGTCTTTTTAGTCGGGTTTTGAATATTGCTTGAAGTAGGAGGTTTAGGTTTCACTTTAGGGGTTTTATTTGGATTGAAAGTGAGAAATATATAATATTTTAAATAGAGGTGAATAGAAAAGATTTTTTTTTTTTTTTTTACTGGGTTAGTGTAAGAAACCTTTACAACCGAAGTCTATGGTTGAGCATTCCTATACCAACCATTACGAGCTAATACTTAAAATAGAGGTGAATAGAATTTTTTTTTTTTTAACTTGGTTAGTGTGAGAAACCCTTACAACCCGCGTTTATGGCTAAGCATTTCCATCCCAGCCATGACCCCTCAAGGCCAAAAGCTATTGAACCTTGGACCTCCCGGAGAAGAGCCAAACCCCGAACCATTGCGATGTCTCTCCTGAGTGCAAAGAAAAGATTTAGGAGGAATATTTGACTATAAATAAATTTAAAATAAAAGAATCGGTTTCATATGAGATTTTATAGGGAAAAAAATGTATTTTTCTTAATAAAGACATAAATAAATTTAAAATAAAAGAATAGGTTTCATATGAGATTTAAAAGTATTTTTCTTATAAAGACTCTGTTATGGTTATCTTCTAAGATATCCAAAAAAAATTGAACAAATAGACGTAAATAGATGATCTAAAGTTGTAATAGAAGAATATTGAACAAAATAAATAAAAAAATTAATGATATAAAACAAGTGGATGAATAAATAGAATATCAAGGTGGATGAAATGCCTAAATAATGACAAAGACATAAAGGCATTTGTTTAGGAAAAATTTAAAGCTCCATATGGTTAAAATCTCAAAGAATAAGAAAGACACAAAAGCATTTGTTAAAAAAATTTAGAACAATTATGTGGGAAAATAAGTTATCAAGAAAGAGAAAATATTATCTTGTTGAATATAACCTTCCATATGATCAATACCAAAAGGCTTATATAAGGGCAAACCACGATTAGAAAGCAAAGATACTCATGGCCCAACTATGGACTAGTTTACACGAACTTACATCTATGACACAGGTAAATATAAGAGACCCAAAGAGGTACGGGAGGGAAGGTTATGTGCCTTTTGACTTTAGGGGCAATTGAGATGAAGAAGATTTTATTTTGAAATGCAAGGCATATATTGATATTTCAGCTAGCTATATTGATGTTTTTGTAGTTCAATAATTGCAAGACTTGTTTAATGTAAAGAAAGTAAGGAAAATCATTATGAAAATAGCAAAAGTTCAATGTTACAAAAAGAAATCATTGGGTCCAGTTTTGGGTTTAATAGCCTTCTCTTTGTAAAGTTCATGTCTCATTTGTAAAGTTCATGTCTCATTGGTTGCTTTTACCCTCGTGGACATAAAAAACCTTCAATTATGTTCTATCCTATTCATTGGGTAGGGACATTTTTTTTTAATTCGAGTAGTGTGATAAACCCCTATGACCGACACATAGGGTTGAGCAGTCCCCTCCTAGCCATGACCCTCGTAAGGCCGAGAGCTACGCTTATCAATAGGGGAATAACACAGCCACACACATACCGCGGTTTGAACCTTAGACCTCCCGAAGAAGAGCCAAACCCCAAACCGTTGTGCCCCCAAGACAGGTAGGGGCAATATTACAACAAAGTATTTATTATCAAATATCCTATTAAACCTTGAGTGGTGGGCTAGGCCTATGACCTAAGCAATACTTTAATTTTTGTTTTTATTTATATAATTAATAATTTCAAATTTTTCATAGAATGTGAAATAATTTGATAATTTTATTTTATGGATTCTTAACATAGTTTATAAGACCATTTTAAATATTGTGTTAAATAGATGGAAAAATACTTTATATTGTATTATTTCAAAGAAATATGATGATGTTTTTTAATGATAAGCAATGAATTTTGATGGTATAATCATTGTACAAGATACCATGCATTCTCTTCATTCCATGAAAAGTTTAGGTGTTCTTGTAAAACTGGATGTTAACAAAACATATGATAATGTTTGTTGGAGTTTCTTATATGTTATTTTTTAAAATTGATATTGATTAAGGTTGGTGTTAGTGAGATAGATGTTTTTTTTTTATAGATTTGGTTAGTGTGAGAAACCCCTACGACTAATGCTCAGGGTTGGCATCCCCATCCGACCATGACGTCTCATAAGGGGAAGAGTTGAGCTTATCAATAGGGAATTTAACACACACACACACCGCAGTTTGAACATTGGACCTCCCAAAGAAGAGCCAAAGCCCAAACCGTTGCGTTGTCCCCCTGGGGACTTAGTGAGATAGATGTTACAACACCCCAAAAATTTATATTTTAATTAATTGATTGTTGGATACTCTTAATCATCCTATGGACTTTTATATCTCTTCATAATTCTTGTTGAGGCAGTAAGAAGAGATCTCTCAAGGCAAAAGCAAAAGGTAAAATCAAAGGTATTTAGGTTGCAACCAATGGTCCTTTAAACCCAATTTCCAATTTGTTGATGACATTTTTCTTTTGTATAATCTCTCAAACAATGAAATTTGTCAATGCTATCATGCTCTTCTTTAATACAACACTATCTATTGTCTTTTTTATTAATATTGCCTTGGATTTATAACAAATTATTGTGGAGATTTTTAGGTAAGTTGGGAAATTGTCATCAACATATCTAGGTATTCCTTTGCTAATAAGGGGAAAAAGGGAGCTTTGGGACTCAATTTTGGATAAACTGAAATCTTGTTTGGCATATTGGAAAGGTAAGTTCTTGGCCATGGTTAAAAGACTATAACTCATAAAGGGCTATATTACAATCAATCCCTATATATATAATGTCACTTCCAAGATTGCTAAAAAATCTAGCACCAAAATTTGACAAAATTCAACAACATTTTCTTTAAAAAGGATGCGAGGAAAAAATTAGGTTCCTCTTTGCAAATGGGGCAAGGTTTGTAGAGGAAAGAATATTGGGGGTAGGGGCTAAGGAGGATAGGCTTGCAAAATTATAGACTTGTGAGTTTGGCACCATGGACATAACTTGATTGAAGATCAATCAAAGATCAAGGAAAGAATTGGGTAAAACTATTGCTTAAAATATTATAGGTTCTATAGGTGTAGTGAAGTTGTTAAGGAAACAAACCCTACCTAGGAGTTTGACCACGTAGAAATTCATATTAGAATTTACAATTGATCAAGAGAATATATTAGGTGGTTGGTCAATTAGGAGATTTTTGCAAATTTTTAGTTTAATGTTGGGTTGAACTCTTATCTTCTTGGGTATAATTTAAATTTATCTTTGGAATTATTAAAATTTAGTTGAAGGGTTAGGGTTTGAAGTTGAAAACACGTTATAGTAGAGATCTTGTCCTACAAAATTAATTATGCTTCAGCCGTTATGAAGGCCATCCTTAGTGGTTCCATGTTGACATTTCCGCCTGGCCTTAGGCCTTTGACTTTTTAAGCCATGGCCATGCAATAGGTCTCCGCGCATAATTTTATGAAGGGGCTATCTACTGAGAATAGTGCCACCCGCAAAGCAACCTAGGAAATTCATCCCCAAAATATTGCACGAAGTAATGATTTTGAGCTTCCTCCTAATTTTGATCCAAAGCTTTTGGTTGAGGTGAATTACAATCATTTTTCTCAAGTATTACAAGATTTTCAAAATAGGGTTACCATTGGATATTTCATGGGCGATTGAGCTCCCCTAGTTGCTCATATCCAATCTTGGATCTAGGAGGCATGGGAGCCATTGGGCTTTCAACTTGTTGAAATTAGGAGTATGTCTAGGGGTTTTATTCCTTTTCTTTTGGGTTAGTTGAGTAGGCCAAAGCCGTTTGTGAGGCAAGAACATGGATTTGTTCTAGCTGTTTTTTAGTTGTGTCTAATTATAACCCTAACTTGTAGTTAATGGTGAAATGGGTCTTTGCTACCTAATGTGGGTTGAATTTCTAGGTTTACCCATTCATTTCAAGGACCTTACCGCTTAACCTTGTGAGAAAATTGGAGAATTTGTTTTTTTGGAAGGCTCTTTGTTGATTCTAGCCATGACCATTTCCTAGGGCTTCTGTGCACATTCCACTTTCTAAATATCTAAAGGATGTGATGTATTTTAATTTTGATGGTACAATTCATCGTCAAGTTGTTCGATATGTTAATCTTTCGAATGCCATGAGGAGAGTTGGGAGGAGGGGCAGTAGTAGTGGTGTTGGAAGGAGGCAAAGCCATGGCATTTAAAGATGAAAGAACACAATGGTCAAAACTATTGATATTTGAAGGGGTGTTGTGATGCAGCATGCTTACTGAGATTTTTATGTTGTCGCTTCTTTCTGCTCATGCACATCCTCTGAATGACAAATGTGCTGCAATCAACCATTGATTTGCAACCAACCAGTAGAAGCAGTAGGTTTATATATACACTATTAACACATGAGAAACCCAAAAAATACCCCTTTACTTCGATTAGCTCAACATAGTGAGAAATACTCGATTCGCGAAGATGTGTTGCTGGAGATACCCTTTATTTTGACCAACGTGGAGATATAATTGCAATGAGATAGGTCTCCCGCAACGGTCTTAGCATACCCAATATTCTTTTTAGTCAGGTTTAAGAAAAAGAATTAACAACAAACTCACAATATTATAGAAGAAAAATGCATGGAAAGATTGAGTTAAAACAAATTGATGAAAAATTACCAAGCGACAAGTAGAACTATTCATTAGAGGTTTTACAAAGGCTCGCACACCCTTTTGCCACACTTTTGCACTGCTATAGGGAGCCAAGATCAATGTTGTGATACCACTTGTAATGAAGCAACTTCCAAAAATATAGTAATAGCATAAACAATTCAATAAAAGTAAACATCCAATGAGAACAATTATTTTGATTTCAATGCCAGAAAATTAGAAACGCAAGTAGTAGATTCTTGATTCCAAATCAATACAAATCCTAGCCACTTGGAGAGGGTGAAGTCTCATATGCGCAACAAAGAGAACTAAGAAAATGAAAGATTACTCCAACTACAACATAACTCTTCCTATTTATAGACTAAATCAACAATAACCCTAACCCTAATGCTCAAGGGCCGACTACCTTAACCTAGGGCCCCAACTGGTACATATAAAGATAGTTGATGTGGCTATATTCGTTACATTCTTTTTGCCTCTTATGCAAAAGTGGCTTACGAGATGTTTAGAAGGAAATCGTCCTAGGATTCAAAAGAAGTATCGAAGGCTCCAAAAAGTTTTTCTATGTGACCATGTGAGGCAACTCCATACCTGCTCTAATACCATGTTGGAATTCACAATATTTTCCAAAAAAAAATATAGAAGCAATCCATCCAATCAAATCTTATACAGAAAGCATAAAAGGATGAAACAAATAAAAAGAGAGAATTTATGAGGTGCTCGTAAGCACCATAAATAATCATTGTACCATCTGTAGATAAGAATCACAACACTCCAATGCAATGGAGGGAGTGGTTGAGAGTTATTTAAACCAATACCTAATCCCAAATTACATTAATAAGTTTAACCTAAGCCAACATAACAAGAGGACTTTAAGGTTAATTACAAGTTATAAGATGGGTTTAACCATAACAAGGTTAATTGCGGACCATAGGGCTTACATAATAAAATATTAAAATATTTTTAATACCTTGAACAATGATTGCCCTCTGGCCTATACAAGATGGCATCATTCAATATCGGCCTTGGCAATAAGTCAAATTACTTTTTCAACAAAACATCCTCCATTTTTTCAAATACCAGCATATCACATGGGATCACAATATACCAGAAGCTAGGCCTCTCCTTCGGACAATGAACATTAGTCAAATAAACCAGTCATTTCTGCCCATTTGTAATAGTTTCAAATACATTCATCAGTCCTTCAAGAGTTGGATCCAAATTCTTCTTTATCTGTCTTCTCCAAATATAGTTCCCACCTATCTAATATGGTTTCATTGTAACTCTTATTTTGTTTTCTGCCTTCCTTGCTTTTGACAGTTTTCCGATACTTCATCTACATCTATTGTTGATGCCTTTCCTCTTTTGTTTCTATTTCTATTTGTTGCACCTTCACCCAATTTTTGCTAGCTATTGTTTTTGGCTTTCAAGTCAATTTTTGAGCTAAACAACTTCAGTTGGCTATCAACTTGTGGCCCTAATTCAACCCCCTCCTGATGGCAACTGTCCTCAATGTTCTGAAGCAGGGCATCTTCACTTTTACTTAAAATTTTTGGAATATAATCATTTTCCAAAAGTGCAGCAGCAGTTGCAATGGTAAAGAAGAAATCATCAGCATCCACATCTTTTCCTGCTGGGAAGCTTGCTAGCAGCTCATTTGACTCATCAATTGGATTCTCACAATTTTGTCTCTGTTGTATGCTTGGGTTGCTACAGTATTATTCAGATCATGATATGCATGCTACAACCAACACGTCATTTTCCACCTTGGCTGATTAACGACAGGTGTGCAAGGCTTGGCCTTGAGAAATCAGCAAGGGATTTTCCCAAGGTTCCATGAGCCTGGGGGACGCGGGGACGGCGGGGGATGGGGGGACAATTTTAGGGGATGGTTGGGGGACGGCTGGGGGGATGGCTGGTATAATAATATAAAAAAATTTAGAAATTTAGAATAATATACAAATTCTACACACAACAAAATGAAAAATACTAAAAACATAAAAAGTATGCATGTTCTTAAAACATGCTTCAATCTGAAATGAACTCAGCTATTAGCATATTACCAAGTGCAGCCATTTCAACAAATGTAACTTGAAGGTTCAGCCAAGGACATCAAGTGCAATCTCTAACAAATAATCAAAATAGTTGCTATTGCTCAAGTAATGAATGCCACACTGTTCAGCTTTTAACATTCAAACAATAACAATCATCATTTTTAAAGCCACCAATGTTCAAGCAAAGACCATCATTTTTTAATTTTTTTTCAGTCACCAATGTTCAAACAAAGACAGTTCTCAGTTTTTACTTTTTGGCCATCAATGTTCAAGCAAGATGGTCATTGGTTTTCACTTTTCTTTGTTCAGGCAAGATAGTTATCTATTTTTTTCAGCCATCAATGGTCAATCAAGACAGTCATCAGTTTACAGCCCTCAATATAAATTATAAAAGCAAGACAGCTTTACTGTTCAGTCTCTAGCAATTCTGCACTGCTGTCCAATCACTAAAGTAATATTTAAACATTGACAACCACCATTGTTCAGTTCCCACCATGTAAGCAATGACAGTTACTCCTAACTGTTCAAATATGACAGCCCTTTTTTTTTTTAAATTTAAGTTTGTATCAATTTTTTTTTTTTTTTTTTTTTTGGGCATGAGACGCCCAGCCACCGGGGACAGCGAAGAAACGTCCCCCAGCCATCCCCCCATACCGGACGCATCCCCATGGAACACAGGATTTTCCGTTTAGATTTTTTAACTCTAAACACCCTCGATCACTCCAAAGAAACTATTGGCGCATACCACAATGGAGGACTCAACCCTTCGCTTACCAGAGTGTCATCAGAATGCAGTTCATTGCGGCTGGCAGAAGCCATCAAACCCCTGTCCCTGTTCACCGATTTGTTATAAAGTGCAATTGAGGCCTGAGAAATGAAAAGCATTTTTCATAGACAGTCTCCTCCCCTTCTCCCATTCAGTATGGGGGGTAGATCAACTAGCACGCAGAAGATGTTCAGGTGTGTATGGTGTTGGGTTCAAATTCATCTATCTCTCTCTCTCTCTCTCTCACACACACACAAAACTTTTTTTTAAATTGTTTTTAATTTTTAAGTTTTTTTGTTTAAGCCCACACTATAATCACATATGTTTTTTACTTTTTTTAAATATGTGAAATTATGACATCATTTTGCATAGAGGGTGGTTTCCAATTTTTTTATTTAATAAAAGCATGGAGGAAGCTAACCTAAGATCTACCCAGGAAAAACAAAAATCACACCAAGGCTTCATTTGACAATTTGTGCAATGGTCATGGAGTCCACCACATACAAGACAATTGCTCAAACTGCAAAGTCTGTCCTCCTGAGCGACATTAATTTCTATGATGTAAGCCCACGAAGCTTCAAACAAAATCAAGATCTCACTCCATGTCTTACAATTGCCAGGGACATGAGCAGTCAACCTTCCCGTTGGGGACGAGTCCTGCAATTTTCTTTGTGCACACAAAAACATAGATTCCCATCACAATCTCATCCCTTCTATGGCAAATTGCGCAGCTAAGAGTGGCCCTGTAACCTTCAAAGGAATAACATACTAGGACCATTCACCATTGTAGGAGCCAGTTCTGATAAGTCAAAAACCTAGTGTAAATTACTAAACAGTAATAAAGTGTTACATGCACTTAAATGTAAATGTAAATGTAAATGTTAATGAAATGTAAAGGAAATGTGGATGTAATGCAATTTTGTCATCATGTGATATATTGCAACGTAATGTAAGGTGTAATAAGGCTGTCTAGTGTACGTTCAAAGGGGGAGACAGTTATATGTTGAAGTGTCCTGGAAGCCGTTGCTGGTAACAGCCAGGACCAAATGATAAATAGGACCCCCTCTCATTTGTTCGAAGACCATATGCAAACCATGTGTGAACTGTTGACCATACGAGAAGTCCTATAGAGCATGGACAATACATCTTGTGTGCCAGGAAAGGAGAAACTGTGTTCAGTCTAGACTCTATGTAGCCATAGTGCATTGTATTGTTGTGTGAAAGAGACTCTGTAATGTACATGTCGTACAACTGAGTAATACAATGATGACTTATTCCCTATTCATGTGATGCATGTGTTTTGTGTGTATGCTATTATCATAGTTGTTGGTTGGTAGTGTTTGTGCATTAGGTTGTGTGTGCAGGTGTGGAAGCATTGCAATCAGGTCGCAGATGTGCAGTCCAAGATGCTATATGGATGTTGTTGTACAAGTGGAACTGAGGATCGTGTCATTGCAATGGTGTGCCGTTCGAGTGGATTGTTGTGTGTTGTTCCAGTTGGAGAATGTCATTCAAGTGTGCATCTAACATTGTCGTACAAGCACTTGTCGTTCAAGTGAAGAACAGCCTGTTGTACAAGTACTTTGTTGTATGAGTACTTGCCATACGAGTGAGCCATTGTTGATGTCATACAAGTGCATGATGTGTTGCAGAATTGCATTGACTGCAGTCTTGCTTGGCCTCTAAATCTGTCATTTTGTTCCTCCACCATTGGGAAGCTCACCACCGTGCTACATTTGGTGTCATTCTCGTTGCCGAGATGAAGTTGGGTCAAGTTGAAGAACCAGCACACGTGAAGTGTGAGAGGTCAATGACAGATTCCATACCGCAAGAACATGGAAGACGAGGTCATGAAAGAAGTCAAATTCCTGTGAGGAGTTGGAGGATTGCCAACCAAGTGCTGCAGTCGCAGGCGAACGAACTTGAAGAGCCAAAAGTTGAATATGTGTGGAATCCTCAAGGGGAGGATAGTCCAAGCGAATCACACATAAGGGGGCAAATGTTGTTAACAACAAAAGAAGTTCAAGACGAAGCACAGGCAAACAAATTTGAAACCGTGGTGAACGTACAAGGTGCACGAGGAGATGAGGTTGAACAACTAGTAACACCAGTACAAGAGCGAGAGAGTTTGCCAAGAGGTGTGGAAGACGAGAGTCAAGCACAAAGGCAACCAAAAGAGGGTGACTAGATCAAGAGACTAGAAACAACACTTGTATACTTGCAAAGGAGCTCGCAGAGTGAAGGCGCACCAAAAGCTAGTAGAAGACTATTTTCTGGTGAAGACATCAAAGGGGAAGAATTGCCTAGAGAACTTCATAGTGTAGAAGTAAGAAGTGAAGATAGTCAGCCACTGAGGGAAAATATGGCACAAATTGCAGCAACAACATGCAAACAGAAGTGCCCACCATTTCTAGGTGACAAGAAGAAAGACCTAGAATGCCATATTGGAATGTGAGTGACCATAAATGGAGTGGACAACAAGCAATCCTGGCTAAGATTATATCCGGCAACATTGCAAGGGATCGCAAAGGACTAGCAAATAAAAAGACAAAGTACCTATCCTCTCACTACATGGGAAGAGATGATGAAGGAATTAATCAAAGAATTCAGACGACTCCAAGATAATATTGTTATCATTGGAGAAATATACGCCACGAAGCAAAAGGAGGAGGATGTCAAATCGTATAACCAAAGATTCGACAAGATAGAGGTACAACCAGCGAATGGTCTACAAAGATGATGGTTCCTAGACGGATTGCTACCGCAATACAAGAAGTTGAAAGTAGTTCCACCAACTACCTATGAGGAGGCATACAATAGAGCAATCACTTTGGAAAGTGAAGCCAAACAAACGACAACAGGATTAAGTCACTACAAAGATTCAGACTCAAATAGTGACCATGATGACCTACATGTGGCAATCCAGGCCATGAGGAAGGATTTGGAAAAAATGGTGCAAGACGCAAAGGATGAAAAGAAGAAAGAAAAACAAGACATTTGGTGTTCAGACTGTAATACAGAGGGACATACGAATATCGCTTGTTCAAAGAAGGCCTACAACAACATTTGTGAAGTTACAAAGCATGCAGTCGGAGATTGTCCGTTCAAAATAAGAAGTTCGAGGCACCAAATGTTGGTGGTGTAGAAGGAAGAGAAGGACGAAAAGCCAAGTACATCCACGAATGGACAACCAACAACAAGTAGCGAATATAGAAACAACAGTCAAGGAGGAAGACAGTTGCAGCAAAGCAATCGACAACAAGGAGGACAAAGCCGATTACAATATGATGCATATGGGAGGCCCATCATTCAATGCCGAAGATGCCAAGAGTGGGGGCACTTCGCACACAATTGTCAAAATCAGCCAGTTGGAGGCAATTTTGGAAATAATAACAATGCCTCAGTGTGTCGATGGTGTGGTTAAGGCAATCATAGGAAGGGGAATTGCCCAAAGAAGGAGAGTCCGAGCAACTCGGAGAATGTCAATTTCATTGACATTGACAAGCCTCGAGTAAACCAGTAACCAAAGTAGAATAATGTGCTCGTGGTAACAAGGAGTCAAGAGAAGACAAAACAATACCCCAATCCTATCAAGGAGAAGAAGAGATGGCAAGAAGCCCACAATGCAATTGAAGAAGAGATGAAAAAGACAAACTACTCCAAGAAAAGAAGTTGAAAAAGTCGATCACTAAAGGAGAAGATGAGATGTCAACATAAGAGTTGGCAAAGCAAGAATTGAACACAACAGTAGAAGTGAAAGTTTCAAGCTTACTTAGCGTGCTACCACAGCTTTACACGATGGTAGGAGAGATGATGTGAACAAGGAGCATAGTGAAATAACAATTCCAACAAGAAACAACTACAACAAGGAGAGATCAATTTATTGATCCGACAATGTCGATGATTGATGTTGGCAAAAAACCAGCATTAATCCATATCAAGTTGTTGTAATGAGCCAAAATTCCAGAAATACAAGATTTTGCAAAGTAATGGAACAGATAAAAAAAAATTTTTGTATTTTTATTATTTTTCTTAACACCCACAAATCAAATTACAACAACAATAGCACAATTTACACATGCACATATAGATTCTCAATCTGTAGACATTGACAAGAGGTAATATCTCATAAAGGAGCAATATGAGCTACAATATATGCTATCAACACAAGACAGATGGGACGTTGCACCTGATCTAGGGAAATACTTGTAGTAGATGCTCAAATGCTGCTGGAATACAATCACAAATGGTGCTGCCCAAACAGAGACTCTGGAAACTCCTTTTCAAGACTGAAGTATGATGTATATGCAGGTAGGACTGGGACGTTGGCTGCAAGGGAATGGATCTGATCACTACAGCACTGAAATATGGCAGCAATCCTCCAAAAAATGGGACGCCAGGCTCATGGAATGCAAATCTGTCTTCAAAAACCCCAAATACTGCAGAATAATCTCCCAAAAGGGGGAACGTGTGGCTGGATGGTGAATGATAATGCTCAAACAATGATCAAAACCCTGATATTTGCTCCCCAAGATGTGACGCTGCCCTCCTTTCTCAGAATTAGCCCCCAAAACACACAAGAATGCCAATAATAATCTGAATGTGCAGATATAATCCCTCAGAAATGGGACGCAGCTCCCCAAAGCTGATAAAAACACTTCAAAAATGTCTACAATCTCCTCAATGCTGGACGTTGGGGTTATGGATGCACACAAACACTGAAAACTTCACTAGATGCAATAATACTCTTCACACACATACAACTTCAAACCACAATTTGATAATTTTTCACAAAACCTCCACAATGCCACCAAACCCTCGGAGAGAATTCTCATTCAATCCGGAAGAAGAATAGATTTGGAAAACACTGGAAGCTCTTTAATTGCACAGGTAAACCCTGATTGGATTTACTCCTCAACTCAATAGATGAGCACCTCTCACTCTTCTGAATTGGAATTCCTCACTTAACCTTGAGCAGCTCTCGAAGGCAGAGAAGAGATAAGTCTTCATCACATAACATAGCATAGTTAGAATGGAGGGATTTCCACCTTTTTATATTTCCATGTTATATTTTCTCATTATGTGGAGCCCATTACTTAAGCTATTATTTGCTTAAGTATTTTATTAAAATACCCCAATAATATAAATAATAATAATTATTTATATTTTGCACACTTATAATAATAAGAAATAAAATAAAAATATTTTATTTCTCTCCACACTATAGTAATAATAATATTATTTATAATATTTACATACATGACCATTATTTTTCCAAAATGGGTCATGACAAGTCTCCCCCTCTCACATTGCTTGTCCTCAAGCAATGCAGTCCTGAATGTGAGAGGATCTCAGCTCCTTCCCATGTGGCATCTTCTTCTGGCAAACCCTTCCATTTAATCAGATATTCCTTAATGACTCTGCTTCTGAGTTTTCTCTCTCTAGTCTCAAGGATTATTTCTGGTTCCAAAACTAATTTTCCTTCATCATCTAAAGGAGGCAGCTCAATGGAGGGATTAATATTCTGTCCAACAGCTTTCTTAAGGCAGGAAACATGAAAGGTATTATGCAACCTACTATCCTGTGGAAGCTCAAGCTCATATGCTACCTCTCCAACCCTGCGTAGCACTTTATATGGACCATAAAATCGTGGCTTAAGCTTCTCTGCACCACTCTTTTTCAAGGTAGATTGCTTGTATGGCTGCAATCTTAAATAAACCATGTCACCAACTTCAAATGAACGCTCTATACGCTGCTGATCAGCAAATTTCTTATACCTGTTCTGTGCTACCTGGATGTTTTCTTTTAGAGCCTTAATTATGTCCTGATGTTCCTGTATAAATTCCCTTGCCTTGGGCACCCTGCTGTCCACAATTAATAAATCTGAAATAGTGGGAGCATCATAACCATACAGAGCCATAAAAGGAGTCATCTTAATTGACATGTGATAAGTGGCATTATAACAATATTCTCCTAGGTGCAGCCATCTAATCCAAGCATTCTGATACCCAGAAACATAGTTTCTTAAGTATCCTTCCACCCATTTGTTTACTATTTCTGACTGGCCATCTGTTTGCGGATGGTAACTTGTACTGGGAGTTAAGGATGTGCCACATAATCTGAATAGCTCTTGCCAAAAGTTGCTCATAAATTTACTGTCTCTGTCACTAACAATATACTTTGGCAAGCCATGCAGTTTAAAGACCTCCCTAAAAAATAAATCAGCCACCTGAACAGCTGTATATGTTATGGATATGGCATAAAAATGTGCATACTTAGTCATTCTATCCACAACAGTAAAAATGCAATCCTTACCATGCACCTTTGGAAGTCCAGTAATAAAATCCATTGATATACTTTCCCACTTTTGATTTGGAATTGGTAGTGGTTGAAGTAATCCAGCTGATAAATTATGTTCATCTTTATTAACCTGACAAGTAGTGCATTCCAGGACATGAGCAAGTACATCATTCTTCAACCCCTTCCATGAGAATCTTTCACGAACCTGTCTGTATGTTTTGAAGAATCCTGGGTGACCAGCCATGGGTGAGTCATGCATAGCAGAAATAATTTTTCCTTTCAGCTTGGAATTTGAAACTAAAAAGATTCTCCCTTTATAATAGATCAGCCCTTCCTTAACTGAGTACCTGTCATCATTCAGGGTACCATCCAATATGCTAATGGATAATGCATTCTTTGCATATTCAGCCATAAGAGAAACCTTTAAATCATTAGTAATTACTGAAAGTGAATGAAAAGCAGGATTTCTGGACAATACATCAGCTGCTCTGTTCTTCTTCCCTTTAACAAATTCAATATCGAAATCAAATGCCTGCAGCTTAGTAACCCACTTTTGTTGTCTCTCATTTAATTCATTTTGCTGCCCCAGAAAATATTTTAAACTATTCCTGATTTCTCTGTATGGTTTGATCATGATTGGTTTAGTTCCAGGTTCTAGTTCAATTGCATGCTGAAAGTTTCTGGGTGGGGGTAAACCTTCTGGTATTTCATCAAAAACCTTTTTATGCTTATCCAAAATAAACCGAATATCATGCTGTAACTCAAAGGTTGGAGTGGATTTACCTTTAAGAGTAAAAATGCTGGCTGCCCATACAAATTCCTTTTTCTTCAAAATCTTTTCCATGCTTTTGATAGAAACTTGTTGTAACACCCTGTCTTTAATTCCCTGCAAGACTACTTCCTTTTCTCCCACCATAAATTTGAATTTTAATGTCTGATTATTTATAGTGTAGTCACCCAGAGAAAATAACCACTGCACTCCTAGTATTACCTGTGGAGCACTCTTTCCCAATGGAAAAACAATGAAATCATCCACCATGTCATAATCTGTAAACTGCAGTTTCATGTGTGGGACATAAAGATGACAATGCTCTACATTTCCATTCCCAACCACTACATCAAAACCAGAAAAAGACTCAGTTTTTAACTTTTTCTTTCTTACCAAATCTTCATGTACAAAGTTGTGGGTTGCTCCAGGATCAATAAGCACCACAACTCTTTCTCCTTCTACTCCCCCAGGTACTTTAATGGTGATGTAAGCCCTGGATAAATCTAGAGAGGCTAAACTCCCTAAACTTGGAGCACTTGGACCTCCTGATTCTGCATGCTGATTTTCTTCTGCTTCCAATTCCTCTGCTGATGCATAGTCTCCCTCTGAATCCTCATCATCTGATATTACCTGAATCAATCTGATTTGCCCTTTTCCTTGGCATCTATGTCCTCTTTCAAATGGCTTTTTGCAGTAAAAGCATAGCCCTTTCCTTCTTAGTTCATCACGTTCATCATCTTTTCTATTTTTCGTAGTGGCTGCTGCTGGAAGACTCTGAGAGGTGGACGTTGGCTTTTGGGAAGTATTTTGATGTCCAGAACTTGATGCTGATGGCTGAAATCCACTTCTTTTCTGGGATGTTCCTATGGGGCTGAATTTGGAAGGAAAAGTTGATGAAAATTTCTGTTTTGCAGGTATGGCTGAAGCAGACATAGAAATGGCCCTCTTAATTGCATCCTGTAATGTTGTGGGTTCAAATGCTCTCACCCAACCTTTTAAAGGTTCTGTCAAGCCTTCTATGAACAAAAATACTATCCTCTTTTCAGACATATTTGGAACCATTACTGCTAAATTTTCAAATTCTTCCACATATGCTTCAACTGTTGTTTTCTGCTGTAAAGTTGTCAATTCTCTGAAATACTCTTCCTCATATTTCCTCTCAAACCTGTCCAATAGTCTAACACTGAATTCATCAAAAGATTTAATGTTGTTGTGTCCCTGTGTAGTCATACCGTGGTGCCACCAATCATAGGCACTCCCTTCCAAATGCACTGTAGCTAATTTTACTGCATCCTCCTCTTCTGTAGGACAAACTTCAAAATATGTGATCAGTTTTTGCAGCCATGCCCTCACTGAGATTTTGTCACTCCCATCAAACATAGGTATCTGCATTTTCTGCTGGAGGAGTTTCTTTTCATCATTTTTATTTTTTCTGTTAATCTTTTTTCCCAGAATGTTCAAATAACCATCAAATGTAACATTATTTCTGAAGGCTTCTGACATCCCCATATACCGTACCGTCAATTCTTCCATTTCTGCATCCTGCTGGCCGGGATCAGGTTCTGCTGAACTGATGAATAGGGGTTTTGAAGATCTAGGTAATGGTGAGTGAGAAGATTTTATGGACCCTTGTGTATTAGATCTGGAAGAAGTCTCCCCATGTCTTTCCTGATTCTGGGGTTCATTAGGTTGTTGTTCTAACCTGTTCACTAATCTTTGCAAGGTATCAACCAGGGTCATAAATCTCTGCTCTCGCTCATCAACTGGGTTTTCATCTCTGTCAGCCATTTCTGGTGGTTCCTCCCCTTCTGGTGTGTCTATATCTGTTGGCTCTGGCTGAGGGTCCACACTAGGGTTTTGTTTATTTCTTCTTGTGTAATAATGATGTGTTGGATTCATAAAAGACCCTCACAGGTGGCAAGATCTGAGCTCTGATACCACTGTAATGAGCCAAAATTCCAGAAATACAAGATTTTGCAAAGTAATGGAACAAATAAAAAAAATATATTTTTTGTATTTTTATTATTTTTCTTAACACCCACAAATCAAATTACAACAACAATAGCACAATTTACACATGCACATATAGATTCTCAATCTGTAGACATTGACAAGAGGTAATATCTCATAAAGGAGCAATATGAGCTACAATATATGCTATCAACACAAGACAGATGGGACGTTGCACCTGATCTAGGGAAATACTTGTAGTAGATGCTCAAATGCTGCTGGAATACAATCACAAATGGTGCTGCCCAAACAGAGACTCTGGAAACTCCTTTTCAAGACTGAAGTATGATGTATATGCAGGCAGGACTGGGACGTTGGCTGCAAGGGAATGGATCTGATCACTACAGCACTGAAATATGGCAGCAATCCTCCAAAAAATGGGACACCAAGCTCATGGAATGCAAATCTGTCTTCAACAACCCCAAATCCTGCAGAATAATCTCCCAAAACGGGGAACGTGTGGCTGGATGGTGAATGATAATGCTCAAACAATGATCAAAACCCTGATATTTGCTCCCCAAGATGTGACGCTGCCCTCCTTTCTCAGAATTAGCCCCCAAAACACACAAGAATGCCAATAATAATCTGAATGTGCAGATATAATCCCTCAGAAATGGGATGCAGCTCCCCAAAGCTGATAAAAACACTTCAAAAATGTCTACAATCTCCTCAATGCTGGACGTTGGGGTTATGGATGCACACAAACACTGAAAACTTCACTAGATGCAATAATACTCTTCACACACATACAACTTCAAACCACAATTTGATAATTCTTCACAAAACCTCCACAATGCCACCAAACCCTCGGAGAGAATTCTCATTCAATCCGGAAGAAGAATAGATTTGGAAAACACTGGAAGCCCTTTAATTGCACAGGTAAACCCTGATTGGATTTACTCCTCAACTCAATAGATGAGCACCTCTCACTCTACTGAATTGGAATTCCTCACTTAACCTTGAGCAGCTCTCGAAGGCAGAGAAGAGATAAGTCTTCATCACATAACATAGCATAGTTAGAATGAAGGGCGTTCCACCTTTTTATATTTCCATGTTATATTTTCTCATTATGTGGAGCCCATTACTTAAGCTATTATTTGCTTAAGTATTTTATTAAAATACCCCAATAATATAAATAATTATTATTATTTATATTTTGCACACTTATAATAATAAGAAATAAAATAAAAATATTTTATTTCTCTCCACACTATAGTAATAATAATATTATTTATAATATTTACATACTTGACCATTATTTTTCCAAAATGGGTCATGACAGTTGTTTAACCACAAGTTGACCTAGTTGATCTAGATGGCGGGTCACTCCAGGTGCACTATCAGTAAGGAGACAACCATATAGAATGAATCCCAAGTAAGCAACTTTGGTGAATGTAGAGATTCAAAATATGTTAGATGCTAAAAATAATCTTCAAAGTTACGGTGAGTGAGTGGGTATCACCAACTGTCATTACTTTGAAGGAGGTAAACCAGATCCGCATTTATGTGGATTTCTGAAGTTTGAATGCCATCACAATTAAAGACCCCTTTCCAATCCCATTTACCAACTCAATCTTGGAGGAGGTTGTTGGACATGAAATCTATTCATTTTTGGATGGATTTTCTAGCTATAATCAGATAAGTATCACTAAGGAGGATAAGTTGAAGACTACATTTGTAGTAGAGAACGAAATCTATGCATATAACCAAATGCCATTTGGTTTATGCAATGCCCAAACCACGTTCCAAAGGATAATATTATATCTTTTTGAGCAAATGTCGACTAGAAAATTCAAAGTCTTCTTGGACGACTAGTCACTATATGGGAAGAAGGACGAGCATCTTTAGGCACTGGAGGAATGCATGCAATTGTACATGGTTAAATCCAAAGAAGTGTAAGTTGTTGATGCCATATGGCAAGTTATTGGGACACGTAATATGCAAAGAAGGGCTGAAGACCGACCTTGACAAGATCCGCGTCGTAGTATGGAAGAACCATATGATGTTAGCTCAATGAAGTCCTTTTTAGGACATGTGGAGTACTACAGGAGGTTAATCAAAAACTTTACCCGAGTGTCCCACCCGTTAGATGAATTGACATGCAAGAATGTTCCTTTTCAATGGATGGAGGAGCATTAGAAGGCCTTCGAGGAGCTGTAGGCAAAGTTGGTTTGCGCAACCATTCTAGTGTTTCTCGCGACAAGGAATTTCATGTCTACATTTTGCATCCAATTTTACGATGTGGATTGGCCCAAAAGGGACAGTTTGGGCTAGATCATCTCATTTACTTTTCAAGTCATTTGTTGTCGAGAGTAGAAAAGAACTACAACACGACAAAGAGAGAAGCTCTAGGAATGGTCTATGCAATACAAAAGTTCAAACATTACTTGCTAGCCAATCCTTTTGCTTTCTATGTGGATCATCAGGCATCATTGTATCTAATCAATAAACCGACTATCCATGGGCGAGTTAGCAAGTGGCTCGTCACACTACAAGAGTTTGTGTTCCAGGTAGTGGTGAGACCCAGAATGAAGCACATGATAGTGGATCAATTGTCAAGAATCCGTTTGGGAGATCCTGCATGAGGATTGTCAAACAAGTTCCCTGATGCTCATTTATTTGCAATCAATGCAATTCCGTCGTGGTACAAGTCAATTGGAGAATACTTGACGATGAGTGTGTTGCCAAAGGAGAAGAAGAAACTCATCAAGTAAGCATTGTTCCGGCTGATTGTCGGTTTGTTGTATACGACGGGGCAAGATGGGATATTGTGGAGATGCGTGAAGTGAATGCAACCCTGAAAGAAGCCCATGAAGGATTGGCAAGAGGGCATATGGGGCCAGATGCGACGGCAAGGAAAGTGATTCTGGCAAAGCTATGGTGGCCCACCCTTTATCGTGATGCCAAAGACTTTGTGAAAGCATGCGATACATACCAAAGAGTTGGGAAACCATTGCAAAGGGACTTCATGCCATTAGACCCATCGCAGCCATAAGGGGCCTTGATTTTGTCGAACCATTGAGAACAAGCCAAAGAAGAAAATGCCAATACATTGTCGTAGCGACAAAATACTTAACGAAATGGGTAGAGGCAAGAGGTTTGCTAGACAATTTTGCAAAGAGTACAGCTCGGTTCCTCTACAAATAGGTGATCACAAGGTTTAGGATACTTTTGCAATTAACAAGTAATAGGGGAGGACATTTCATCAATGAGATAATCAAGAAGCTGACGACAAAATTCAAGACTTTGCATTTTTCAAGTCCATATTACCCAAGGGCAAATGGGCAAGTTGAGGCAACAAACAAAGTCTTGGTTTCTGTAATTCATAAAACCTGTGAAATAGAGGGTGCTGACAAGGAGGAACGATTGCTAGTAGTTCTATGGACATACAAAATTGCATATAAACCAACGACGAACCATACACCATTCAAGTTAATGTACAAACATGAGGCAGTAGTGCTGATAGAGTTCTTGGCACCAAGTCTAAGGGTGGCGGTGTAGAACCGTATGGGCGACCAGGAAAGCCTAGAGGAGAGGCTTGCAGCACTTGTGAAACAAGAAGAGAAAAGATTGATGGCACAATGGGTGACAGAGGTGGCCCAACATTGAAGGAAGTTGAGGCACAATAAGCACCTAAGGAAGATGAAGTTAAAACCAGGAGAATTAGTGCTAAAGTTCAAACGTGAAATAAAGCCAGGAAAGTTGAAGACTTTATGTCTTGGACCCTTCCAAGTAGTTGAGATGATGGAAAATGGCACAGTACGATTGCAAAAACTGGGAGGGATGATGCGTCCTAAGACAGTTAATGGTTCAAAATTGAAACCATCTAAGATGAAGGCGCAGGTGAATATGGTTGATTTTGAACCAAGAGAAGAAGAGAAGAGTGTAGGAAGGTTGACTGTAGCACCAAATCAATATTCCCAGGCATTTGAAGGTATAGTGGTTCGGGAAGGAGAACCACGCTAGACCAAACAAGAAAAGGGTGTAGAAGAGGTAGGACTAAACTGGTTGTTTGGGAATACATGATAAGAGCAGCCCATAAATTAAAAGGAAGAGTTGGAACCCCTTCCCACAAAGCGAAGGTGAATACAAGTGCATGTACGATTTCCAGACACAAAGGAAGAAAGGAGACTCAAATCATTTAGTAACGAAGATGTACAAAGAATGGCGATTGCAAGAAGAGTCACCCAATAATGAACCTCAAAGAGAAGGCAATGAGCATGAAGACATGAGTTCACTAGCACAAAGAATACACCTGGAAACAAAACTGTTGCAAGAGGAATATGAAAGTCTGCAAAGGTGTAATGCACAGATGAGGGCGCAAATTGCTCAAGAAGCTGGAAGAATAATACAAAATCTAGACGAAAGAGAAATAAGAAGGCAAGCAATGTTGAAAGATCTTGAGCAACGAAGAGTGAGAAGGGAGGAAACAACTGAGATACTATGGATAGACATATTCGAAACACCTACATCTCAGGAAGAAGATGGAAGAAATTTGCAAACAGACACCAGTAGTATGTTCTCCACGAGCTCTAATGGTTCAAGTAGTAGCTCAAGTTCACCACTCACAAGACAAGCAAGGAGGAACACACCAAGACCTCAACCAACTTCCCAACTAGAAGAAAGGAATGATCAGCAGACTAAACTTGGAGTGGGAAAGCAGACGAGAAGGAGATTGGACAATACGCCAATCATGGTAGTTGACGAAGTGGGAGGTATTAGTAGTTCGCAAGGGCTACTAGATGTCCTAGTATTGGTAGAAGGAATAGACAACCTAGGCAATTTGGGAAGGTTGTCAAGTCTTCTTGGCCGTTTGAGTTTGTGCGGCCAAGGGAAGAGCTTGGTTGGTATCCCTCTCGATTGTTTGAGGGGAAGATTTTTCCCTCCAGCTATCCCTAGGCTATGCAATTGATAGGATGACTTGTCAAGACCATCCTCTGGTGACATTGTAAACAACCAATTACGATGTAACCATCAGGATGGCCCATCACAAATGCCTCTTGGTTCACGTCTAAAACAAAGATGCTATAGGAACAAACCACCAAGGAATCAAAGGAGATCACGAACAAACCTTGGACAACCTAGAGGAAGTAATAGGCAATCCTAAGTCAAGGACGCCTACCCGGAGGAAAAAAAGAAGAAAGAAACATGCTTAAGTTTGATAAATAGTCACGAAGGAGAAGGCAACAACAAAAACAAAGGAGAAGCGACGAACAGTCGAATCGATCAAAGAAAAATGCAAAAAGAAGGGGTAGGGAAGCCCACCGTACAAATGCAAAAAAAACAAATACTTGTATGACAGATTGTCGTACAAGCACTAGTCATATGATAGACTACCATACAAATGAGGCAGGTCGTACAATGAAGAGGGTCGTACGTTAGAGGGTCGTATGAATCCAAGTCGTACAGGTGGAAGTGCTGGAAAGACAAAGGGCCATACAAACACCAAACAGGGAGACGATTGTTGCACAAACAAAGGAGGTCCAATGGCAGATCAATCAACTAGACATCATCGTCAGGAAGAGGTCGTTCCATTAGCAAGAATAGTAATTGAAGTGGCAATTGGAGTGGTCGTACGAATCATACGACAGAATTTAAATTAAAAGGCATGTTTTAGAAAAAATTAAAATTAAAATTAAAAAATAGAAAAAGACAATAAAGCATCGTTCAGTTCATGCAAAGGTGGTCAAGCGGCCAACTAATGATTATCAGGTAGTTAATGCATGTTGGCACCAACTATTTTTCCCCTCCGTGTGCATTAAATACACACATCGGGCAAGGCCTGGGTACTTCATTCCAGCACCTAACAAAGAGCGAGCAGATAAGCCGATGCAAGTAGGAGGAGCAATTGCGTGCAAAAAAAGCTAGCATACGAACGACGCAATGTTGAGAAGAGAGCGCAGTGCGAAGTTGTTGTGCAGGAAGGTTAGTTCAAGAGGTGCAAATCATAGTTGAGAAAATTGGAATCGGATTGGAATCAACATGGAAAAAGAATCAGGAAAAATCGGGAATCGGCAAAAAATTGGGAAAAATCAGGAAAAAAAAATGAAGAAAATGCAATTTTTCATTGAAAAAAGCTTTTTTCATGCATATCACAATTTTTTTTGAAAAATTTGGCAAAAATTGGGATTCCAATGCGATTTGAATTGGCAACCCTACTGAATCGGAAAAAATTTGATCGGATCAGGAATAAAATGGGATTTTTGTAACTATGATTCCAACTATACAATCATGAATTTTATTGCACAAAATTCTGGAAGTAACTATTTTAAATTGTCAATTCCCTTGCAACAAAATCAAAGATATTAGCAGCACAGATCTCCAAGACAGGAAGGAATGTTACTATAACTTACATCTATGTATGAGGCAGCAACTTCAGAGTGCTTCTTGTTCGTCCGTGCCATGAATATGTCCCAAAAAACAGACCACCACTCAAAGAGAAAGCCTCCTGGGGCATCGATCGCTGGAAACCATTCACAATAAAATCCAGTGTTAAAGCAGTTTAAACAAAACATACAATCAGAATCTATTACCAAATTATGGTAGATTCCTCTGGGTTGGCATGTTAAAGTCAACAAGTTGTCTCAAGCTGTAGTGGTATATTTTGTTCATAATAGAAAAATACAAGAATCCACCAATTCCACCCTAAAACAAGAACTAAATAACTGAACTATATATAAGATGAAATAAAAATGTCACCAAGCTATGCTGAAACCATACCAACTGGCTCAGGGGAAACTTTGCCTTCTGACTGAAAAGCCTTTGCAGATGCCTGCAAGTTCCTCTTTATGAGGTAATCATATATGTACACATCCAGCCTACAGAAAAAACCAGAGCCCCTCCAATCACATGAAATGTAGTAATCCCACTTAATTTAAGTGTTAATTTTCACACCCTAAATTTAACCATAAACAGACATTGCTTACATTTTATCAGCCTCCCAATTCTGCGGCATGATTGTAGAATTTAAGCAGTATAGTTTAACGCTGTAATGTGCAATGGCTCAAATGACACATTTAAAAAATCCTGGAAAATCACAAATAGGACAAATCTTAGATTTTAAATATTCAACTTACATTATTCAGTTGCAAGCATATTCTTACATATAATTATGCAATACTAGAAGGTGGATATATGAACTGCTGCAAAATCACTTTGTGTAATACCAACCTTAACTGGTTTTTTTGTACGATTGCAAAAACTTCCCGTAATTATTTTTGCCTAGTTAACTCAAAGCTAAATATACATACAATAACCAGATGCATACCCAGTCTCCTTAACAAGGATTCATTACACATAACTCTCAATTTGGACTGCTTTTAATTAAGTCCCACATTAACCTCTTGGAAAATAGGCACTAGTCACTTGTAAAACCCTAGTTTGTGAATCAAATTTACTACTCTACGCTCAAATTGCAAACAATAGCATAATAACAAAGTCCAAACATCACATAAAAGAACTCAATAGAGATATTTAACAAAGTACAATCATCACATAAAAGAAGCTTACATGGATATTTAAAAAGAAGAAACCCTCTAGAACATAACACCTTTCGGAGTAAAAGACTATGCTTAAATTTTTCACATAAAATTGGACAATTGCAAAAGTTTGCAATCAAAATTGCCACATGGTGAGATGCATAATCTCTATATATGCTTGCTGCACATTCTACAGTGTCTTATCAATCTCTTCGTTGCTCTTCTGTGTTCAGATATAATACTACTAGATGTTTTTCCCTTGCAAAACTGACTTTTCAGTTCCTAGCGTTTCTCCCTTGGCCTTCAAAATTGGAAAATTTCAAGAATTTGCAATCAAAATTGCTACATGGTGAGATGAATAATCACTGTGGATGCTTGCTGCACATTCTCAGTGTCTATCAATCCCTTCCTTGCTCTCCTGTGTTCATACATACTACTACTTGATTCTGATATGTTTTTCCCTTGCAAATCTGACTTTTCAGTTCCTAGTGTTGCTCCCTTTGGCACCCTGATGGGTTGGATTTGACTCCTTCAGGTAACACATGATTTTTGAGTTCGTGGAAGTCTGTTGATGATGTGAAGCATTTTCAAGCTTTGAAGTTTGAATTTCTATGCCAATCCACAGAATTCCACTCACTGACAAGGTGGTACTATGTTTCTCAAACTATTTCAAGATCACATGCTTCAGCATATCGTCCCAATCAAAAAAAATATTATTATAATAGGTTGTATTCCCCATCAAAAGTACAGTGAAGTTGTATTTCCCATCCTTTCACTAAACCCTACTACTGATAAAGAAGTTCACTATTTAACATACACAACATTGTTTCACATGATAGTTGGGTGACAAGTCCAACCCACAAAATAAAAATTAAATGTCATTTAGTTTCATGACATTTAATATCCATTGTTGCACCTGCCTGGATTTTGTGACCTACTTTGTGCTCAACCAATACCAAATGTACCAACCTACCACTAAATTCACATATAATTTCTAAACAGAGCAAAAAAACTTTCATGTGTTAAATTTACTTACATGAAAACTAGACAGCACAGAAATATTTCAAACTTTTGGGCAATACTAATAAATTTTCATGTATCTCTAACTTTTGGGCAATACTAATAAATTTTCATGTATCTCTAATGCATACAAAAGATAAACTTCACTGTTTTTTTTTTACCTTTTTACCCATCAAACATTAGGCTATGATCTCCAATGTTTAAGCTCTCTATATAAATTGTTGCATTGTTCCCTTGGATCTTGTGGTAAAAGTTGCACTTCTACTAACAGCTCAAAAGAGATAGTCTTCAACCATGACCATGCCCATATCTTCTTAATACATCAAAACATCCTCAAGCCAACTCTACAAACAACATCCTACTAGAATAGGAAACATAAACATAATTTTAGTTATACATATTTACTAAAACTAATTGTAAAGAATTAAAAACTAGATGCAAACATGGATGAATCTAAATGCTAGAGAAATCTATCAGATAACTATGCTTTATTACATAGTTCAGAAAATCGGAATTGGATCGAAATCGGCATGGAAAAAGAATCAGGAAAAATCATTAATCGGCAAAAGAATCAAGAAAATTTGACAAAAAATCGACAAAAATCGCCAATTCTTTCAAAAATCAAGATTCCAATGTGATTTGAGTCGACAACCCTGCTAAATCAGAAAAATCGAATTGGATCGGGATTAAATCAAAATTTTCATAACTATGGTGCAATTAAGTGCCAAAAGGAGGAAGCCATTGAAAGAAGACTGAATGCATGTGCCCTGAGGTGGAATTGCAACAAAAGAAAGAAGATTTTGCTAGCATACGAACGGTTGTACAGTCGTACAAACATGGGGAGCTGAAGAAATTTTTCCAATTGCAAGTATACGAGGGCCAGTAAGATCGTTGTTGAAGAGCTGTACAGATGGTATGAAAGTTGAATGGCAAAGTGGCGCAAATAACGCAGAAGGGTGTGCAAGGGAGGTTGTCGTGCATGTTGAGCGAAGAAGTTGTCGGGTGAACCATGTTGTACAATCAATAGAAACCCTATGTTGGAGACCAGGTCATACGAGTTAGAAGGGTGTCGTACAAGTGCAGGCTTGCAAGGTGTCATACAAGCAAAGCAATAGACACCAATGCCATACAAGGATTGTCGTACAAGCAGGGAGTTGTACGAAAGTGTCATGCAAGTAAAGTAGAAGCATCGTGCAGGCAGGGAGGTGTACGGTAGGGGTCGTACAAGACTAGTTGCAGTCATAGGCGGAGTTGCTAAAATTCAGAAGAATGCGGAAGCGACCAAGTATCACAGAAAGGATACATTGAGTGGAGCAGCAAAGGAAGGCTCCACCAGAATGCAAGTTGTAGTCACGATCTCGTTCACGCGGTGAAAAGACTAGAGTTGTTGCAAGGAGAGGACTTGCAAAACGTGTGTGTGTGAGGGAGATAGAGCGCGGCCAGGAGGCTAAATGAGACAACATGAGTAGGCAACAAGGTGAAAGGCCAAGATCCAACACTCTGAGGAAGAGAGCAACAAAAGTTGCACATCAAGAGAAAGGCAAAGAACAAGAGCAAATGCCTTTTCACAAGATATGTGGCAACAACCAACATGAGAGTTTTGTCGAAGTTGGTGGCATGAACATGATCATGATCGACCATTGAAGACTGCATTCAAAAATGCAGTACATCACATTCTACAAATTCCAAACATTGAGAAGGATTTTTTCAAGAACAACTTGTTGCAGATGTTGCAAACATCATAAGAGTCGAGTAATGATTGGTGAGCGGGAGGTGCAAATAGTTTTCTCAGTAGGAAACTTCAGGAGAACATTTGGGTTGCCATTTTGGAGACAACCAGTGAGAAAGGAAACAATGGATTTGCACCAATGGTCGGAGTTGATAAATCAAGTCACCAATCGCAGTCCAAAAGAGGTGGCTAAACTGATGAAACACAAGAACCACTAACTAAAATGCAGCAACTTAAGACATTGGAGTTGCAGTGTGCGATGAACATGGTAATGTCAAAACTCTCAAGGGAGCAGATATCTTCAAAGATGCCTGCTTGGCTTATCCCATAAATAAAGGATAATGGCTAGAGTTGCATTTGATTGTGCGACGTATCTAGCATATCGCATTAGGAACTTTCTGATGCAGTATACTAGGAACTTTTCTCTCATGATGAATGTCAATTGCCATTGCTCTCATGATGAATGTCGTGACAAAAGAGAAGATGTTTCCTAGTTTGAATCCGCCAAGAGTGATTCCAGAGCATCATCCGACTATATGGCAGTGGGTCCATCTGATACCACTAACCAAGCCAAACTACCCCGGTTAAGAAAAAGAAGGGTATGTTGAGGAAGAGGAAAGATTGGGAGCTTTCGGAAGCAGAGGAGAATGCAGATTCACAGGAAGTTGAAGAGCAACCACACATAGAGAAATTGTTGCAGACAAAAAAGAGGTGAAGTTGGTTAGAGCAACAAAACACACCAAAATAAAGTGGCAAAAAGAAAAAAACGATGGAATCTAGAAGCAAGGAGTGTGAAATGCCGTATACCATAGTGCAAAGGGAGATTGTGCACCACAGACGAGTCAAGTTGTGTAGGAACGTGTTGGAGAGAAGAAGATGACTCATGAAAAAGGTTGTGCAAGGTGGAAAACAACCAAAAGATATTGTTGTGCAAGTGGAGCAACAAATAGAGACGGGAGCACAACAATAGGAGGAGAGAGCTACGCAACAAGCACAAGTACGAATTAATGTGGATGTGGATGCAAAGGAACACATTCAACAAGGGATTGCACAAGAGGAAGGTGCAAGGATTATCAAGGTAGAGGAAGTGCATACACCTGATAGTTGTGATAGTACTCCACTAGAGTTTGCACAAATGGATCCTTATGGATCACCTCCACTAGACGAAGAAGTGCAAATCAACATCCCATCAACAATACCGATACCAGAGGCAAAGCAAACACCAGTTATGCTGAAGAAGACGAGAAAAGGGAAAAGATACTGCATCAGAAATTAGAATGATGTACAGAGGAGATAACAACTAACCGTTGGAGGAGCCTGCAAGAGAACAAGAAACGGTGGCAACTGATGCAATAACGCAGCAGAAAACGCAAGGCAAGGCAATTGTAAAACCGATCAACCCAACAAGACATGGTGGAGAAGACGTAGAGGAAACAACCACTGCTAATGATACAAACATAGAGTTGGATTCGAGCGACCATTTTATGATAGAAGTACCAAATTTCAAGAAACCACCAACTCTAGGGGATTGTATTGATGAACAGGTTGACGCCTTTTTCAAGAAAATGTCTAGAGCCTTGGATAGAGCGAGGTTGGATTTCCAAGTTGGATGTGTTACACAATGGCGACGATGGCAACTGGTGGTCAAAAATGAACTAGGCAAGTTGGTACAATGGGTACAGGATGAGGATTGGATGAAGAAACTTGTCGATATCCACCAAACGCGACCATGGGAGCTAGAGACTAGCATTGTTATGAATATGATTGATGTGCAAAACCTGTAAGAAGGAACCCAGACGATCTATAGGCAACCAACGAGGGTATATATTGATGAGGCGAATTTGATACCTTGCCCTGAAGACAAAGCAAGTGTCAAGTATGTGAAGCTTGCACCTAAGTTGGTAAAGACGTATGCCAAAATAAACTTTTTGGCATACTTGATTCAATGGTTAGCCTAAGGAGTAGAGAAGATCCATATGGCGAGGGAAGAACACGCTAACCAATCGCGGGATCTGGAAGGACGACTTCGGCATAAGCAAGAGGATGCTAAACCAGAGCTGGCCAGGTTGAGGAACAAAGTTAAGGAGAAGACTAAGGCAAAGGAGGAGTAGGGCCAGTTGATCAAGCAATTGAAGATAGAATGTTCAATTAGAGAGCAGTTGTTGGAAGGAAAGACAAAGAAGGTCCAGCAACACAATCAATTGATAACAGAAAAGGACGAGCAATTGGCGATGACAACCCAAAGGGAAACTGAGCTGAAGACTAGGTTGGCAAATATGGAGTAGAAGGTGACTCATTACAACATGAAGTGGGCTCACTACCAAGCCTATGCTAAACGATTGAAAGGAGAAAACGAGGCTTTCAAACTATAGGTCCAAGAACTTGGAGGTATTCCTATTCCAATTCCTAAGAATAGCCCAAGTCTCAAGAGTAGAGGCAATCGTCGACGAGGACATCGCCCAGCTAAAGGGAGGGGTAGATGGAGTCAATTCTGATAAGTCAAAAACCTAGTGTAAATAGTAGTAATAAAGTGTTAAATGCACATACATGCAAATGCAGATGATAATGAAATGTGGATGTAATGCAATTTCATCGTCATGTGATATATTGCAATATATTGTAAGGTGTAATAAGGGTGTCTAATGTACGTTTGAAGGGGGAGATAGTTCTATGTTGAGGTGTCCTGGAAGCCGTTGTCGGTAATGGCCAGGACCAAATTATAAAAGGACCCCCTCTCATTTGTTCAAGCACCATATGCACCATGTGTGAACCATTGAGCATACAAGGAGTCTTGTGGAGCGTTGAGAGTATATCTTGTGTGCCAAGAGAGGAGAGACTGTGTTCAGTCTATATAGCCATTGTGCATTGTATCGTTGTGTGAGAGAGACTTTGAAATGTACATGCCATACAACTAAGTAATGCAATGATGATTTATTCCCTATTCATGTGATGTGTGTGTGCTATTATCATTGTTGTCGGTTGGCAGTGTTTGTGCATTAAGTTCTATGTGTAGGTGTGGAAGCATTGCAGTCAAATTGCAACAATTTGCAATCCACGATGTCGTACGGACGTTGTCGTACAAGAGGAACTAAGGATTATGTCATTCTAATGGTGAGTCGTTCTAGTGGATTGTTGTGAATTATTCAAGTTGAAAAACGTTGTTCAAGTGTGCATCTAACATTGTCGTACAAGCACTTGTCGTTCAAGTGAAGAACAGCCTATCATACAAGTACTTGTCATATGAGTGAGCCATTTTTGATGTCGTACAAATGCATGATGTGTTGCAGAATTGCATTGACTGAAGTCTTGCTTGGCCTCTAAATTTGTCATTATGATCCTCTACCATTGGGAAACTCACCACCACGCTACAACCATGCCCTCATCCACTATCTCTTCAAAAGACTAGTTATGATCAAGCCATAACTCCAAGTCCTCCTAGGAAACCAAATGCAAGAAAGTAACACACCAGGAATTCTAATAAGTCCTAAAACACACCAAACAAGAAATTAAAATCCATAGTTGCATGAAAGAAAAACCTATCGGATTTCCCATGAGCAGCTCTTGTCTCAGAATCTATAAGGCTCCTTGTCTATCACCTGCTTGACCATCCATATCCTCTCAACGAAGAGCTGACACCAAATGGTACCTTGGGTCCCTAGCAAATGCACCAAAATGACAAGCTCAAAATTAATCTGTCAATTGCTCAGGACCAAATCTCAATCCCACAAAAGATGTGGAGACTGAAAAGTGTTTCTTCCAACACTTTGGCTTGTTGAATATGTGATACTCTATAAATTGTCAATCCAAGGTCATTCAAATTTATGCCAAGGCATGTGCTATATACACCCATCTACAAGGACAATCTGGATCTAGTCTATCTAAGAAAAAAGGAAGGAAAGAACAAAAAGTAAAAACCTCTACTCTAACGGATTGTGGGTCCCTCCTATAGGCCACCTTGTCTCTAGTAAAAGGAGATCACCAAATCCTTAGTCTATTCTACAAGTTGAGACAAAATAGAAATATAGAAATCAAACTATTATTCAAATCAAAACATGACCTTGGATGGCTAAAGTTTAACATCTTTACAATGCTTGAAGAACATTTATAAGGACAGAATAGAGTCCCACCAGAATCATGTTTGTTAGCCTAAATCTAGAGAGTTACAACTTCCAAAAAACTACAACTAATAGAAGTTAAGAGTAATAATTATTTTCCTCTTAATCCTATAAAATCTTCTATTCTAAGTGGGATTCCATATTAGAACAAATCTATTCTAACAACAATATCTAGAGAATCTCATGAAATGAAAAAGATGAAAACTAAATAACAATATGGTTGAATCTATCTATTGATGTCACTACTGATGTCATGACTATGGCCTGACTGTTGGCTGCAACAAATTGACTGCAGCACATCTGGCTTGTTGTCTATAGAATGGCTGTTGACCATAGCAAACTAACTATAGCGTTGGATGGCTGTTTATAACAAAATGACTGCAGCATATTGACTAGCTGTCTACAACATGGTTGGCTGGTTGACTACAACAAACTGACTATAGCGCGGCTACCTGGCTAACTACAGAACTGGCTAGCTGATTGCAGCAGACTATTGACCTACCATAGGAAGCTGCTGACTGCAGCAGATCCTATTTTTAGCTTATTTGGGAGTCAAACCACTCCCTTGTTTTAATTTATTGATATAAATACAAACTATTTCTTACTGTTTACAACATCTCTAAAATGGATCAAAATTATAATGAATTGTCACATAATAAAGTATATAAAGCACCCTTTTCGTGCTAAAGATAGGCCTAAAAGATATCGTTTTTGCAGCCCATCAAAATATGTGTATACAAATTTTAGGCCAAAAACTGACATATGAGACTGGAATTTAAGTTAATGCTTTCATTACAACTTCTGAAATCCTATTGCAAGGAATTATACTAGCAATTAAATCTAGCCAGGCCTCAGAATTTTCTCTTATTGTAGGTGGTAATGATTTTATGCCTAAACAAATGGAAATGGTGATAGTAGTCTAAGAAGGAATGTTAACCCAGTGAGTAAAATGCATTCTATGTGTTTCTGATCCATAATCGAAGTTGTGCACGCCTATTTAGAAAATGCCCATACCGGGCCTATTTATCTTCTTGGACCATGTTGGGGATTCCTTGCCAATTTCACACTTAGATGCATAAAATATAAGCTTTAAAATATTTATACATGGCCATTGTTTTCTCTTTCAGCCAATTGTCTTCTATGTGAGAGTCTGAAATGTAGGCAGACGAATTGACTATCTAATAAATAAAGTTTGTCATTTTGTGTAGTTTGTAGTTTGTAAGCAAAGTGTTTGAAGTCATGAAATGTAAATGAAATCAAATGCGTGTAAAATGTAATTCAAGAAATGATGAGCTGTCAAGGTAGTTAGTTGGAGGAAGTTGAGGATGCAACTACCTCCTTGGAGTCTTATAAATGAGACCCCTCCCTCATGCATTCGTACGTGGGTATTGCACATGGTATAAGAAGTTGGATGTAATCAGACATATGCTCGTGAGATACTTGTGCCAGGCCGTCTGATTATTGTGCAAGGCCGTCTTCATGGTTTCTAGAATGACAACAAGAGGGTCTTTTTTTCCTTACCTTTTTATATTTTTTGGCTGTCCACATTCATGTTGTCCTCCTTTATTTTTGTTACTTGTTCATGATTATTTCTCACCTTCATCTTATAATCTTCTCTGTCATGTGGACCCTTCCAAGGGAGTTACACATGTATCCCTTGGACCAAACCTCCTCCTACCTGAATAGAAGCCTTTTTGGGCATAAATCAGCAATGATAGTAGGGTCTAATATTCTTTCTTCCGACTTTCCAACAATATAAAAAGTTATATTTTTAATTCACTCTCCTATTATTGGATTTTTTTTGGAGGGTGGTCTAGTTGTAAGACAATTCTTAACAAACTCGAAGTATGCTTTTGCTTTCAAAATTCTAGCTCCACAAGTAGTTGGCATTGAAGCTTTAACATACTACCTAATGGACTCTCTCAATCTATAGATGTACAAAAAAAACCACACTGTACCAAAATTTGCTCTACCAACAGGTTGATTTGCTGGAATTCTCTTGAATAGTATGCAATGATGCCTTATTGTTTCACGTTCTTGAAGGCCAAGTAGTCTTTCTAGGTACAAGTATCAAGACTATTGTAGAATGTAGTAGTGCATTAGTCTCCAATAGTTATATTCTTTCGTCTTTGTTCACTCATTTTGCCACCAGTCAAATATTAGCCCTTCAAGATGCAAAGTGGCAAACAGATCTTTTTGGTAATCCTCCAGAAGGTGGGGGGAGACCTTCAGCATAACAACTTCAGTATGACATCAATATCAGAACCTTCTTTATTAGCCTCTGCTTATGTTGTCCCCACCATCGTTTGCTTGATTGTCTTGCTTAAAACAATTGCCTCCTCTTCTCTTTTCCGTTGTTATCATAACTTTTATCCTCCCTTCTTGGGTCTTTGGTTACATTCTTCTTCACTACTACTCCCATCTTCACGACCTCTTCTATCAATTGTTACAAGTCTTGATACATTTGTTCTACAGAATGACTTAATGCATCAAGGGAGCCTTTCACCAAATATACAATTTCTGGTTTCTACTTATCTTCATAAGTAAGTGAAGCCAACCCTTTTATGTCCACCACAAGTTTAAGAAAGTGGCTCTAGTACCATTGTTGGAAGATCACTTGTCAATTTCTTATAATTAATGTATGCTTAAGGCAATATCTCCAGAAAATTTTGGATTGAAAGTGTAGGAATAGAATTTTTCAAATTCCAAACACTCTCAGCAAATTTTGCTCCTTTTCTATTTAAAAACTAGAAAAAGCATTTTTTATTATAGATGGTACAATCGCTTGGAAAAGAAACAAAAACATAGCCTTATTGACATATCAGTTGCAGCGTAATAAATAGAGGAGGCGGGTCCTAAGGAAAGGAAGTCATCAATTTAGGCTAACAAAGACTCCAAGCATGATATGGTTATTATGAGCTTGGATGAATTGGCCAGACTCAACTGACTATGTCTATGAACTTAAAATTACCTTTACTCTTTGCGCAAGCACAAACTCTGCAGAATCCAGCAAATTTCTTATGAAAAAGGCACAAGAAAAGAAGTAGGAAACCAACCTGTGACTCACTAGCCGATGGAAGCTCCACCTCCAAAAGTCCTTAAGCTCTTGTAATACCTCTGAATTCTCGACTTTGAGAAAGCTAAGGCTTGATTAGTGAGACATTTCTTAGAGCGAGGTGTCATGTTCGATCCACCTAAAACGTCGATAGCGACTCCGAAAGGAAAAATTTGCATTTTCTTGAAAAGTTACAGGAAGTTGTCTCTCGTTCGTACGGTGGAAAGAATTGGCTTCGACGGATTGCCGCCGAATTTACGACGAAAGAAGAAGAAGACAACAATAATGAGTTATGATGAAGACATTCTCCTGTATACATAAATAAAAATAAATAAATAAAATATGAGATATGGCCAACGAAAAGTAATAAAAATAGAATAAATTTAACTCCTTGACTGTGCTGTGCTTACGTGAGATTCTTCAAACTTCTATTACTACTGGCCAACGCGGAAACCACGAAACTGTAATTGAGATAAAAGTGTGATGTATGGAGATGATGTAATTTTTGTGATCGAAATAGTTAAAGGTGGATTATTTTCAGGTTTTAGAATTTTTTTTTTTTTTTTTAATGAAGTTGAGATGAAGGGTTAAAAAGGGAAAAAATATATCTCAAATTATATTTTGCAGAAAATTTTTAAATACAAATATGTCCACATAGACTTTCATTTCAAGTTCAATTGAAATACATAAACGATGAGAAGAACTCAAAGTGATTGGAGAGCGCTATATATTTCAAAAAGGTGTAGGAATGTAGCCCTCCATTTTTTAACCTCTTTAAAAATGGTAAATAATTTTATTATTTATTATTTTTTTAAATAATTTTATATAAATACAAGAGCGCACTCACATTGCTTATTATTATTTTTATTATTTTTTTTAAGATTTCGTTTGTGTGAGAAACCCCTACGCTTATGGCTGGACATCCCCATCCTCATCCCACCACGACCTCTCATACGGGAGAGAGTTGTGCTTATCTAGGGCTGGGTGGATTGGTAGGAAGTTGGGCACTTACTAGGAGGAGACCTAGGTTCAAACATCACAGGCATGCCTAATCTAGGGCAAAGGTAATAGTCTAACCTGAGTTCATTGAGCTTGATGAGGGCGGTTCCAACCTTGAGCCATGAAGGTCTCCCTCACTCGTACTGGAAGACCATCAAGGTCTTATTTGACCTACTTGTCACATCAAAAAGGATTCAAATACGTTTAATCATAAAAAAAATTTAAATTAAGGCCATAATCCCTTATGAAATTATTCTAGCTAGAATGTTCCCTTAAAAGGCAATTGCTATGAAAAGCTAAGAGAAAGCATGAAAAACAACATATGGGAAGAAGAGTTGCATAGTCGAAAGAACACACGGATGAAACAAAATCAGAATTGAATGAAACTTGGAAAAGCAACATAAATGAATGTCCAAATTTTAACAAAAACAAAAACTATGTGAATGAAAAGTTTAGAAGTGGAATGTGGAAAAATGCAAGCCAAAAAGACAAAATTATATTGCAAAGTTTAACCAAATCATGACCATAAGGAAAAAGTGTGTTTAGGTGCTAAAATCAAGTGAAGGGAAAACTTCTTCATTGTTCAGATAAGACTAGCTTTTATAGGCTTAGATGTGAAACAGGGAGGTGAACAACGCCCAATGAACAATGGAAAGAAATTATATATACTCTATGCAGCATAGCGGCAATAGAGACAGAGGAACATTTCATCTATGAATGTCCGAGTCTTTCAGACATCCATGGCAAATACAAAGAATCGCTTGAAAAAGAGTCAATTAGGGAGTTGCTAACCCAAATCAGCAAGAGAAGGAACAACCTTCTCAAAGATGAGATATTAATGGTCATATGATTTGAGGAACTATGCTTCCATATTTGGGGTCCCATAGGCCATGTTTTTGTCTTCTAGGAGTGGGACTATGACCTTTAATAAAAACATGTGTAAATCCATTGAAAAAAACAATAATTATTTAAATATTAGTTGGAAGGGCTTGGCAAGGGTCTTGAGAACATTATAGGGTAAATGGCTTCATTCATCTACACCATTGTAGTGTTTTTAGTTGGGTTTTCTAGAGTATTTGAATTTAGAGTAAAATTTTACCGAGGCGGGGCAGAGGTTATAGTGGTAGCTTTCTAAATTTAAATTGCACCCACAGGAATAATATGACGAAAATTGTTGTTGATATCCTTGTGTTAAAAAAAATATAGTATTTGAATTAGGTCAATATTTTAGACGATTTAAAATTGTAATAGAAGAAGATTTTTTAAAAGAAAAAAAACATCAATGGAACAAAGTAAATGGATGAATAAATTGAATATCAAGCTAAATGAAATGGCCAAGTAATAATAAAGACAAAAATATTTGTTAAGGAAAAATCCAAAGCTTCGTATGTAATAAGAAAGACACATAAGCATTTGTTAAGGAAAAGTTTAGAGCAATTATGTAGGAAAAAAAAATTATCAAGAAATAGATAACATCATCTTGTTAAATTTAACCTTACATTTGATCACTGCCAAAAGGTCTATATAAGGGCAAACGTTGATTAGAGAGCAAAGATACTCATGGCTAGTGTGGATTAGTTTACACCAACTTAAATATAAGACAGGTAGATGGAAGAGACCCAAAGAGGAATGGGAGGAAAGGATATTTGTCTTTTGTAGTTAGGGTGGTTGAGCTAAAGAAGATTTTATTTTGAAATGCAAAGCATATAATGATATTTGAGCTTGCTATATTGATACTTACATAGTTGAATAATTGCAACATTTATTTATGGAAAAGAAATTAAGAAAAATTATTTTGGAACTTAATAGCAAAATTTCAAAGTTACAAAAAAAAAATCATTAGGTTCTAAAAGGGTGAATGAAATAGACGAATGATGCTAGGGTTTTGAAGTTAGGGGAAGAAGATGCTAGGGTTTTTAATATCATTATGGTCTTCAACTCTAGCGGACCAATGCACAACATTGGTACCACATAAGAGAATGCATGTGATAATGGCTCCTCTCATTCAACTGTGCAGGTTTATGCTGAGAATGGTCCACAAGGTAACCTTCATTATCCTGATGTAATTCTTTCTTTGCCTGAAGTTGATTTTACATGTCATAATTTAGAATCTCTCAACCTTCTCGAGTATTTCATTGGACGCATCCCTAATGATTTTTTCCTTGGGGCCTGGGTTAACACAGTTTGGACTCCTCATGGAGTCAAGCTAACGATGGTTCAAAACTTTACAAAGGGATTTTTTCTATTTCACTTTGCGAAAACAACCCATGCTAAGGTGATTTACGAACATGGCCCCTGGTACATGAGAAGCTCTTTGCTTTTTTTTCTCCTTGGACCCGTGACTTTTCTATTTTTGAGGAAAGATCTACCAAAGTCCCCTGTCTGTGTGGAATTCTCAGGACTCCCTCTACCTTTGTGGTCCTTTCTCAGTCGCATATCAATCCATCTTGGGTGTGTCATTTTGGTGGAGGTGAACAAATTTTTCCATTCACGCCCTCAAAAACGTGTTTGCATTGAGATTGATGTTTCTCGAGACCTCAAGGAGTCTATTGACATACAAGTTGAATATCTCAAGGAGTCTATTGACATACAAGTTGAATATCTCAAGGAGTTTATTGACATACAAGTTGGCGACACCGTGTTATTCCAATGGGTCCTCTACATTAATTTTCTCAACTCTTGTTTTCGGTGCCTATCCTCAACCCATAAGATCAAATATTATCTCTTGATGCTGCATAACAGGGACAAGCAAATCCCCACCACACTGAGTGCACCCACTCTTCAACTCAAAAGGATGGTTGGACGACTGTGGAAGGGCATAAAAATGCACATTTGGTTGCTTTTAAAGGTACACAGTCCAAGTTGGTACATGTCTCACAACCATTAAAAAATCCAAGTCGACACGTGTCTCACAACCGGTAAAAAAATGATATGAAAAGGAAAAAGTTGATCTTACAGCTAAAATTGCCAACAATGAGGCTCCTCAGTCTCAACAGAGGGTTGCATTAGTATTTGCTTTAGAGTCCAGCTATCGTTAAGCACTCTCGCAACCGGAGAAGGGGATTTGTAGAAGAAGATGCTGCTCCAGAGAAGCGACTTCATATGATGTGAATCAAACCAACTTGATAATTAAATTAAAACTAAGGGCTTATATAGGCCCAAAATCATAACAAATACCCCTATGAAGGAGCAATGAATTTCCAAATTGGGAATATCGGCTCTCATCGAAAGGAATTATTTAGGGATTGACTAATATCAATCCAGCTAGCCTAATCTAGAAGGTGGCTAGCTAAAACTACGTGAGCACCAAGTCTCACCTAAAACATTAAACAATTTATTTAAAATTGGACTAAGCCCCTAACTAAGACTTAGCCTACTAAGGTTTTATTCAACCTAGGAACATAAACCTTAGCCTATTATTTGATGCCCTCATCATCATATGACCAATGTTCAGTTGGGCAACAACTAAAGTGTGTTGGAGTATCTTAACGGTGATGAGGATATGTCATTGGATATTGAGCCATCATCGATGGAATTAACAGTTCCTCTAGAGGAAGCAAAATCTAAAGTTCCCTCCCCTTTTATGCGGTTTCGACGTTCTTGTAGTCCTCGACAAGGGAAAGAAGATGAAGACACTTTACCTAAAAAACAGTTTCACCCATCTGGCCCAAAAGTTCCAATAATTTTGCTTGGGGTAAACACCGATTTGGCTCAAAAATACCAATAATTTTGCGTTGGACAGACGTAAGGCTACTTGGTGCCTAGAGTTACAGTTCTACAATTTAGGGTTTCTAGTTTATTTTGCTATGCCTAATTATGTTGTGTATTCACCCTTTTAGGGGTTGGTTTCGTTCTGTAAGGGGTGTTGAATAATTGTAATTTGTTTGCTTGGGTTCCTACTCTATTGACGGAGATGTTTTTTTGGTTGATGGCGTTAGCCACGTGGCGTGTTTATCCACCTCTTTTTTTTGGCTGTAAAAATGTATTTTGTTCTTTAATATAATGTTTTTTACATCAAAAAAATCATTGGGTTCAATTTTGGGTTTGATAGTCATGGCTCTTTGTAAAGTTTGTCTTATAAGTTGTTTTTAGCCTAGTGGTCGTTAAAAACCTTCAATTATACTCTATTCTATTCATAGGGTAGTGACAATATTACAACATAGTATATATTATCAAATATCTTATTAAATATTGAGTGATAGGCTAGGCCTATGACCTAAGTAATACTTTATTTTGTAATTTTTATTATTATAGTTTAATAATTTTTTTTGTTAAGTAGCGTTTGTATTTACAACGGGTTTTAACTAGGATCCCAAAACCTGATTACATAAGAGTTGGTAATAACATGCCGAGAATAAGTCATTACAACAAAATTTCTGGGCCCAAGGCACCAATACCTTGAAAATGAAAAACAAACAAAAATCCCGCCCGGCGAAGCAGAATGTAAATTTGAACAATCCCGCCCAGCGGGAAACCACCAATTTCGAAGGAAGGTAAGTTTGAAGATCCCGCCCAGCGGGGAATATAGTTTAATAATTTTAATTTTTAAAGAAGGTGAAATAAAATATTTTGATAATTTTATTTTGTGGGTTTTGAACCTAGTTTATAAGTTCATTTTAAATATTGTGTTAAATAGATTGAAAAATACCTTAAATTGTATTATTTCAAAGAAATATGATGATTTTTTTAATGGTAAGCAATGATTCTTTGTGGTATAATTATTGTACAAGAGGTTATGCATTCTCTTGATTCAATGAAAAGTTTAGATGTTCTTGTAAAACTAGACACTAACAAAGCATATGATAAAGTTTGTTGGATTTTTTTATATTTTATTTTTTTAATTTTGGTTTTTATTAAGGCTGGTGTTAGTGAGTTAAATGTTACAACACCCCAAATATTATATTTTGATGTTAATTGACTTTTGGATACTCTTAATCATCCTATGGACCTTTATATCTCTTCATTATTCTTGTGGAGGTATTAAGAAGAAATATCTCAAAGGCAAAATTCAAAAGCAAAATCAAAGGTATGTAGGTTGCAACCAACGGTCCCTTTAAATATAATTTGCAATTTTTTTATGACACTTTTTATTGTATCTCTCGGATTTGAATCGATACTATCTTGCTATTGTTTAATACAAAAAAATCCATTATTTTTTTAAATTAACATTGCCTTGGATTTTCAGCAAATTATTGTGGAGATTTTTAAGTTTAAAGTTGAAAATTTTTCATCAACATATCTAGGTATTCCTTTGCTAATAAGGGACAAAAGGGAGCTTTGGGACTCAATTTTGGATAGAATGAAATCTTGTTTGGCATATTGTAAAAGTAAGTTCCTGGTCACCATGGTTAAAAAACTATAACTTATAAAGATCTATATTACAATCAATCCCTATATATAATGTCACTGTCAAGAGTGCCAACAGATCTAGCATCTAAATTTGACAAAATTCAACAATATTTAATTTAAAAAGGATGTGAGAAAAATTTGAGGTTCCTCTTTGCAAATGGGACAAAGTTTGCAGAGGAAAGAAAATTGGGGTTAGGGGCTTGGGAGGGTAGACTTGCAAAATTATAGACTCATGAGTTTGGCACTATGGGCATAACTTGATTGAAGATAATTCAAATATCAAGGAAAGAGTTGAGTAAAACTATTGCTTAAAATATACATAAGTACTCTAGATGTAGTGAAGTTGTTAAGGAAACAAACCCTACCCGAGAGTTTAACCACATAAAAATTCATATTAGAATTTACAATTGATCAAGAAATATATTAGGTGGTTGGTTAATTAGGATATTTTACAAATTTTTGGTTTAATATTGGGTTGAATTCTTATCTTCTTGGGTATAATTTAAATTTATCTTTGGAATTTTTAAAATTTAATTAAAGGGTTGGTACTTGAAGTCAAAACACATTATAATAGAGATCTTGTTCTACATAATTTGTTGTACTTTAGTTGTTATGAAGGCCATCATTAGTGGTTCCTTGTTGACATTCTTGCCTAGCCTTCGACCTCAACTTTTTAAGTTATGGTCATGCAGCAGGTCTCTTCTCATAATTTTATAAAATGGGTCTCTACTAAAATGGCACCACCCACAAAGCAACCCAAGAAATTCATCCACAAAACTTTTGGACAAAGAAATGATTTTGAGTTCCCTTCTAATTTTGATCCAAAGCTTTTGGGTAAGCCAAATAACAATTATTTTGCTCAAGTATTACAATATTTTCAAAATAGGGTTTCTTGTGGATAATTTATAGGTGACTGAGCTCCTCTTATCCCTCATATCCAATCTTGTTCCCAGGAGGTATGGGAGCCATTGGGCTTTCAAGTTGCTAAAATTAGGAGTATGTCTAGGGGTTTTATTCATTTTCCTTTGGATCAGTCGAGCACCAAAGATATTTGTAAGGCATGAACGTGGATTTGTTCTAGTCATTTTTTAGTCATGTCCAATTACGATCCTAACTTGTAGTTGATGGTGAAATGGGTCTTTACTACCTAGTGTGGGTCAAATTTCTTGGTTTAGCCATGTATTTCAAGGACATTATCTCTCAACTTTGTTAGAAAATTGAAGAATTTGTTTGTTGGAAGCTCTTTAGAGGTTCTAGCCATGATCGTTTCCTAGGGCCTATGTGCGCATTCCAATTTCTAAAGACATGAAGGATGTGATATACTTTAATTTTGATGGTAAAATTCATTGTCAACTTGTTCAATATGTTAATCTTTTGAATGATTGCTTTTGGTGCCAAAGTATGGAGCACCAGGTCAAAGACTATCCATTGTTGAGTTGACCACGAGTGAGTCTTTGGTGTAAGAAGGTTTGGATAACTTGTAAAATAAATAAACTGATACTTGGACCTAAGTGGTCACAAGAAAGCAAAACCCTAAGTTAGATCCTCTGGCCATTAGCCTTTTGGTCCTAAAATTCCTTTAGTTTCTTACGTCAACAAAGTTATTACCAGGCCTCAAGTAGATAGTTTATTGATTCCAGCGAAACCTTCTAGATTCTAGTCCTAGCAAGCCCTTAGAAAATCTTAGAGCTTTATTTATATGAATGCATAAAGTCATACTCGTCTTGAGCTGTTGACTTGCTGTGAGTGTCCATAGCAAGAAAGTAAGAACCCTAGTTTTATTTAGGGAATATCTAAACCCATCCAATGGTAGTGTTATTGCCTCAATAGCTTTGAGGTACTCTAGGGTGACAGTGAAATTAAAGATGTAAAGAATGAAGGAGAAGATATGGATACAATTTCTAACACCCCAAAAGAATAACTAGATATGTTGTCTCTCATGGAATGTTAGAGGTCTAATAAAAGAAGAATTTTTAAGGATTTTTGTAAAAAGGAAAAGTATGTTTCAATTATTTATTTTTAAGAAGTAAAAGTTGTAAATAGTGAACTAATTGTTTTTCTCAAGTCTCTTTGGAAAGGCTTTGTAGTGGTACAGGCAAACCACCCTAGAGCTCATAGAGGTGCTACCATGGTCATGCATCCCCATCTTGTAGGGATGGTGGTCATTTAGGGGTCTAACCCCCACAAGGCAATTTAGGTTCAAATTTTTATTGATAACTTGTTGTTGGGAGTCCTCAATGTTTAAGCTCCCAATGGTGTTGAGAAGATAATAAAATTGTAGGAATGGATTGATAAAAACATCCCAAATAACCCATGGCTAGTTTGAGGGGATTTTAACATGGTGGGTAACCAAGAAGATAAAGTTGATCTTATACTAGTGAGGCTTATAGATAGGGAACATCAAGTTTAGGCACTCTTCTATAATGTGTTCATATTATATTACCCAAATAAATTTAAAAGGTAAGAATTCAAAGGAACTTAGCATACATGTTCTAATAATAGGGTGGGCAAGATGCACATCCTCAAATGATTAGATAGAGCCATGCTCTCTTATGGTTCTCCCTTGTTTTTTAACAAAGGTAATTCTTGGGTAGCTTAAGTTATTCAAAACCCTAGTTGTTTGGACCATCATCCTATCATTGTTTTCTATACCTGGGAGCAAGAGAATAGAAGGGATTTTCACTCTAGATTTCATCTCAACTGCTTATATCTCAATAATCCAACTCTTATTAATGATATAAAATCTCTATGGCTCTCTTTGCCTAGGCCTAGATGGATTATATGGTGGAAAAGAGCCATAAGTAACTTTATTCCTTAAGAATTGTTTTGCCTAGGCTATGAGAGCTAGATTGTTAAACGTTGAAGAAATCCTCAAAGTGTTTCTTATTAAGCTCTGGAAGCCTTATGATGATAATTTTTTTAGAAGGCTACTAGTCTTTCACCCAAAATTCCATAAGATAAAGAAGTAAAAGCTGGGAGGAAGAATAAGAGCTCAATTACTTTGCCTCAAGACTGGAGATTGAGTCTTAAAGGATTTATTCTCTTTTCTTTGGGTAAACTATAGAGATGAGAAAAAATTATAGCTAAATAATGACGGTCAAGTTGTCAAAGATCAGGAGGAATTAACTTTTTTTTAATTTCTACGAAGATATTTTCACATCGTAAGGCTAGATAGAGGAACATAGGGTGGCCATGCAAGAGTGTATTGATGTCATGCCACCAAAACTTAGATAAAAATCTTAGGATATGCTTTATCAACCAATCACTTTTGAAGAAATTAAAAAGCATCCTTTAGCATGACCAATGATAAAGCTTCATATATATATATATGTGTGTGTGTGTGTGTGTGTGTGTGTGTGGGTTATATGGGATTGAAACAAGCACCACCTGAATTACATCATCACCACATAGTGGTATTATAAGAAATCTTGGATATTATCCATGTATCGTTTGGCAAGATTCGAACCTAGGTATTCTCCTTGAAATGTTAAGAATCTAACTGATTGATCTAATTCCACTTGATGATAAAGCTTCATATATATATTTACAAAGCCACTTAGGATTTTATGGGAACAAATTTATTGTGTGTATAAAGAAGCCTTAATGAGAGCATCCATTGGGAAGCAAATCAATCATGGCCTTTTTTGGCTCATTCCAAAAGGAGAAAATAAAGATGATTTGACAAATTGAAGGCACATCACTCTCCTCAACGTGTCTTACAAAATTATTGCTAAAATTCTAGTCTTAAGGTTGCATAGTTTGTTATCAGTTATCCAATACTTTGAACAAACAAAATTTATGAAAGATAGGTATATTCTTGATAATGTACTTGTGGTGTGGGAGGGGCTCCACTATACGTGAAGCATTAATGTTAATATGATTTTACTTAAGTTATATTATGCTCAGGTTTATGACAAAATTGAATGAGACTTCATTGACATAATGATGCAATCCTTGGATTTTGATCGTATATTTTATACCATGACAACTTTCCTTTTTGCAAATGCTAATGTGGCCTTGAAAAAGGGCAATCCAAGGGATCCCATGACAACTTTCCTTTACTTTTTGTTGTTGATGCATTTGGATACTTACTATCATTTTAGATAGAAAAGAACAATCCAAGGGATCCCATACCCTTATAACCTTTGCCATTCTTTCACTTATGGTTGTTTTGCTAATTACATATTCTTGATTGTTGATATAATTTAAGACTACATAAAAAATTTAAATATGCATGGATATTTATTTATAAGGCTTTAGGATCCATGATTAAATAGCATAAGGTTTATGCCTACAAAACAAGTAAAGGCTCAATGCCTTAGTGGCTATAAATCAAAAATTTCATCTAGTTACAACTAGGCCAAATTTTTAAGCTGCTAAAAATTCCTCTAGCCTTTTAATTTCATCCCTTAGCCTTATGGAGTAGTGTATGGAGAAAATTACATCCAAATTAGAGAAGTGGGTGCCTAAACCACTCTTATTGGATGGGATATTCCATATTTATTCTAAATTTTTGGCTAGGACTCATGTCTATTATTCATCTTGTTGGACAAGCTGTTAGGCCTCCTATAAAAAGATAGAGAAAATTTTAAGATTTTTCTATGGGCCAAAACTAATGACAATACTAGTTTTCATAAAATTAACTAGGACCTTTGTTTTACCCATTAGGACGTGAGGGCCTATGTTTGATTGACATAAAAAATAAGGATTGACTCTAGTTGTAAATTGGGTGGTTTGTATGGCTTTAGGTGATGAGACATGGAAGCAATTATTTAGGAATACACTTCTAAAGGCCCATCAAAAAGGATGGTCTTCATGTAAATACATTGGAATTTAGGCCCTTCTATTTTGGTTAGGCTAGATAAAGACTTTTGGCTCATTTGGTAGGCTTGGGATAAATTTAAGGTTTTTTTATAGTGAGTGATTCTCTTATAGAAAAATATTTTGCAGTTTTCTCTCAAATACTATGGTTATCCTTGTATTTAATAAACAATTATGGTTTACTTACCCTCAATAGGGATATCCTGAAAATAAGACTATATAATAAGTACTAAAAATGGCTACGAAGAAGCCTTTAGGATAGAGTTTAAGATCCACATCTCCTTTTAGTTTTTACACTTCCCTTATCCGGTTTTGTAGATCTTGCTCCATCGACTAAAAGCCTATGAAGCAACAAATTAATTTATGTTAATTTCTTGTTTAAAGGATTATAGTTTTACATTGAAACGTAGTAACTCTATAGTTTTTTCCAGACATTTATTGAGGGCTAAGGGTTGTGTCATCTCTTATTGTTTTCCCTCTTTAAAAGTTGCATGCTTAATATCTCTTGAAGAACTCCCACTTTCTCCTTTAGAACTTTTATTCTGCACCACATATCAAAAAGAGAGAGGTTATAGGTCCCCTAAAGAGGATACGATAAAAAAGAGAGAAATCCATACACAAAAAAAAAATGATGATTTCAAATAGTACCTTCCTTTGCAGCTAGAAACTCCCACACCATAATAAAATGTTTGACCAAAAGCTCGCAATGCATGCACATAAGAAGCTCTTGAACTAGACAATCTAGGCTCTTGAGCTATTTCATACTATTTATGCACTATTCTATATTGTTCACGCATGATAAAACCCTTGTTTCTGTTCATGCACTGTTCTACACTATTCCACCTCATTTTGCCCTATTTTGCATAGTTTTTGGTTGATAAAACCCTTGCTTCCAATGAACATAAGGAGACTGTTTCCACACTAAATCTGCCTTATTCTACTCTGTTCATGCATCCACATTGTTCATGCCTGAAAAAAAAACATTTTTTTTCCATTTCATACAAAAGGTATTCATAACATTAATTATTTACTTAATAGAAGGATTGCAAGATTGTGGTATTCACACCTTTTTAATGTGAGATGATAAATCCTTTACTTTCTAAGGAAATAGTTAACTTTACATCTAGAAATTTTAACTTTTTTTCAAGCTAGCAATAAAGCATTTAATTATCTCTTTAGTATTATAGTATCCAAATATTACACAACAATGCAATTTCTAGCATTAAATGAAATTTATGTTTTTAAAATATACTTTTTAAATGATAATTCATACATATATATATCCATTGTACTTCATGACCTAAATATAGGGCAACCACTTCCTAGATTAATGTGCTCACCAAAAGAAGCCTACACAACATACTGCTATACTATCCATACTACCATTATATTTTCTAATGAAGAATACTCAACCAAGGCACTATACCATGCAATATAGTTTTTTGTATAATATAATGACATTAGTGTCAATAGTGAAAATTTTTATATCCTTCTACTATGAGAAACAAAGTCATTTATATAAAAATAACATGCTACTATATATTTAAATTAGAAAATCAATAGTTCATACCAAGAGATCTGTCCACAATATTTAAATGCAAAATAATCACTTAAAGAAAATAAATGAGTGGATTCCTTTTTGTTGCACCTATCCAGAATGCGCATTCATAGAGTTAAGCAAAAGGCTCTACTCCTAAAAGTTATGTTTCCATATCAAGTATTGTTAGCTTTTGAGGATATATGCAGTGGAAGAGATCTAACACAGGTCCTAATAAGATGCAATAAATATGAAAGCAAGTGAGTCTGCAATATGACTGAAATATACTATAAATAGAAATGATGGAAATACAATGCAATATGGAGGAAATGGTCACTCCATTAATATGAGCTAAAGAGCTACATTGTGCTCCATACAGGAGCACTACTACTATCTACTACAATGCACTTGATACTGAACTTGATATGGACTTGATATGAACTTGATATCTGATCTACCACTATGAGGCCCTTTATATAGGAAGATAGATTCCTTGGCCAACACTCTACCTAGTTGTACAAGGGGACACCTTGCACATTGCCACTTGTGCATTTATTACATTGCTTGAAGTAACTAGCTAACTTCCCCCTAAAGTAATCTCCTACTCTAACTATGTACCTAAGGTGGTACATTTACATGACCCAAATGATGTAATATACTCTAACTCTAACACCCCCATGTATTACATTATTTGGGTATTGAATATTTCAATCTTCAATATGGATCTTCTTCTTTGTCTTGGATGCTCTTTGACTTGATCTGGTTCTTTCAATTCTCATTGCATTGTATGCTTCCTTGAGCTGGTTCTTCTTCTTCTTCTTGGAGTCAAAAATGGAACTTGTATTCTCCTTCATTGCTTATTGTAATCTGATCAAGCAAGTAGTTAGTGTCTTCATATGATGCAAGGAGAGTTGTAGCTGAGGGTTCTTTAGTCTTTATGATTTCTTTGCTATTCATGTCTTCTTTGCTAAGATCTCTTTTAGCATATCTTTTCTTCCTTTTCCTCCTTCTTCTCTTATGATTCTGCATTGATACTAGTGGAATTTCTACTTCATGAGGAGTTAGTCTATCATCACAATAATATTGATTTGTATTGCTAGCTTGCTTCATGTGATGAGTGAGTACAAACACAATTAATGATAGGTAAATCATCAAACATTCCTTGGATGTGAATATAACTATCTTTTGTGAATTCCACCATGCCTTGAAGAGGTTTTCATGAAGATAACCAATTAATGCTTCAAATTTACCCTCTTTGGCTTCCTTAAGAAATAAGGAGAATCTCTCCTTTTCACTAACTGATAGATTCTCATATCCTTCAAGGGTATCTATCAAGTTCTGAGAATATAATTCCATTTCATGAAATAATTCTTTGTTAATAAAGGCATTTCTTATTATTTCATCCATATTCCTTCTTGATAGATTTGAGATAGTGTTACTCGCTATTCCTTAGGATTGTAAGAATGGGTTTGATAGAACCTTTGTAGTAGTCTACCTTATAACTCCTTACTTTAGAGTGTATGAGCTTGATTTGATAAAACCTTTTAGAGCTTAGGTTTTTGTAGGCTTCCTTATGTCTCCCTAGTTAAGAGATGTGATTTAATAAAATCCTTATAAGATTTGTAGACACCTTATGACTCCCAAATGGATTGAGTACTTGATAATATTTGAATGAATGCTATTATTATCAAGTTTTGTAGAATGCCTTATATCTCCCTAGTAATTTTGGATATGTTGAATGATAGATAAAGTGCTTTTGAGAATAGTAGTTCAATTTTGAGTTGATTTTGTAAAGTTTTGTGAATAGCAAAAATCAACTTCTTTTACACCTTATTTCTCCTATTGAACTTAAGCACTTTCTAATTTTGATGAGGTTCTAATTGTTGGATTTCTTTTGTCCCTTTAATGTAGTTTTGAGACAAGTATATCAATTAGTTTCCAACTCTTGATTTTCCTTAATAAACCTCCTTTTATAGCCTTTAATAATTTGATATTTAATGTTTCTAAATTCCAATTACCTACTTTGGTGTAGTATTCCTTATAACTCCCTAATATGGAATATTAGAAAACAATGATATTTGCAATATTAGATGTTTAATCTATCCAGGTAGAAATCCTTATTTCTCCTATGTTTTAGATTGCAAATATTAGGCTATTTAATATATATTTTCCTTTTTAATATTGCTTTCAAATATGGTTGATTTCCCTTAATGTTTCAACCTTATATTATACCTTATATCTCCCTATTAATGAAAGCAAATTGGAATAAGGTAAAGTCTTACCTTTGTAATGCCCCAAACCTCTACGTATTCGGCATTGATTTTTAGACGTAGATGACAACACTCTTTAGTGCTCTTTTGACCGTTATCTCCAACGTATGGGCGTAGGCTTTAGTGCTTCTCTTGAATTTGGATGGTGGCTAGTTTCTTGATACCTTTGATGGTAATACTTGGATAGTGGATGCCTCACATCTGACCGCTTTGACTAGGAGCTTTAAATGCTCTCTTTCTATTGCTGCTATGAACGTTGATGCTGCTACGTAAATCTACCATGAACTCAGCTTTTAATGCTGCTATGAATTCGGCCTTGAATGTTGTTGTTCCTTGGTCTTTGGTACCTCAAATAAGAGTTGAATCTTGAAGTGAGTGACAAGTGTCATGATGGTTATCTTTGAGCGCTTGAGGGATGAGAAGATGCTTATTACCACTTGTAAATTTTTGCTAGGTAAAGGATGAGCATTACAGTCTTGGATGAGTGCTCACACCAACCTTCTTCCCTGTAACATTTTCTTGGTCAAGCTTGCAATGGATGGGTGCTCATGTGGGAAACGTTAGGGTTTCCTTCTAGGTGACAAGTGTCACCTTATCTTTGTGCATGAGCTTTCTACGTAATGCCTCTTCAATGTATCTTTGCAATACCCTTATTAACAATACAACACGACTAGCTCCACCTTTGTTGTATGCATTCGATGGCATTTGGAGTGAGTTGTTTCTAGCTGGAATGGTGAGCAACGCCTTGGGAACTTGGAGCAATGATTTTGAAGGCTTCAAGCAATGCTATGGTGGAGTTTGAAATACTCCAATGATGCTCCTTGGACGTACGTCTAGTGTAATATTTTGTGCCTTCTTTTTCAACCTGTTATGAAAATCCCTTTTGTAGATAATATTCCCCTTGAATATAATGCTTCTCCTTTCTTTGTATTGTTTGCTTGTAGGTTCGGCTATCCAAATCATAGAAGATATGAGCCTTTTGGAAGACCCTTTTACCTTGCTTGGAGAATGCTTTTACACGGCTGCCTTGGACTATTTTTCTCCTTGTGAAGAGTGTGCCCTTTTGGCACCGAAAACCTATCCTTCTTCCTACATAGGGAAGATTAGAGTAGTGCAATATAATGTAAATACTTTTGAGAATATAATACCTCTTTGCACCTCTTTTACAATCTCTGGTTTTATGGCAGCTTTTGAAGTAGGCAATGGCTGATTTGATATTATCTCTTTTGCTAGACAACTCTCTCCTTTGCTTGGTTACTTTGGTAATAAACCCAAGCTAATAACCACTAAGATAGAAGCTTTTTTTTGTAGAGGTAATTTCTGCACTATTTTTCCTATAAATAGCTTTTAGTGCACTTTGAATCTGAGACTCACCAAGTCTCGATTTGAAGCTTCTATTGCTGATTTTGATGGTGGCTTTCTTCTCCACTCCTTGGAGGAATCTGATCTGATTTTTGTGGCTTCTTTGGGCCATGAAATGTTGTAGGTTCTATGCACCAAATAGTGTCTCTAGACACTTTGATAATCTACTAGTTTTTGTGTCCTTGATCTTTAACAATCAACAAACACAAACTAACCCTTTTGAGAGTAACTAGTTAGAGATCAACTAGTATAGTGCCAATGGATTAATAATGCACTTTTAATGGTAACAATAATCTCACCTTATTGCTCCTGTAAATGAACTCTCAAAATAATTTCAGATGCACTTAATAATCTCTGCAACTTTTAAGAGTAATCTGTAATTTACCCTTAATGAATATTCTACAATTTTTTTCACTACAATCAATATTGTAGGATATAGTCTTCTTGCTTTCTAGATAGAAAATAGGTAGATGATAATTTTATTTCTTTCAAAAATATCCAACTCCTATTTAATGTGCAAATAATCCTTAAAATGAATTTTCCCTTTTTGCACTTGAAGACTATAATGCAATCTATCCTTCTACAACTTTTAATCTAAATATGGTGCCTTAACGAAGTTTGATAATAATCCAATTTGAGGTTTAATCAATGAACCTAATTGCACCCAAGTTGCTTACCTCTTTGATGGCTTCTGAAGTAGATGTAGATCTTGGTGTTTTTGATTCACCAAGTTGTTGCCTTGTAATGGTTGAATTCGCAGCTTCTTGTTGGCTGTCCAGAACAACTTCCTGCTTCACCAAACTATAGCCTTGAACTTTCTATCTTGAGCCTTGGATTTGGTGGCTTGATCCTTCCAGTGATCTTTGATTTTCTATTGTAGATTCAGAGAACTCCTTTCTCTGAACTGTGCCTTCTTGCTATGAGAGGTAATCTCCAAATCTCCTAGATTTGGTAGGCTTCTTCTATATGAATCTTCCTTCAAACTTCTTGTCGAATTCTGACTTCAAATAGGATCTTCTTCTTCTCAAGATTCTAAATTTCTTGAGGTCTTCACTAGATTCTTCTTCTAGGATTTGGAACTCCTTGCCAAATTCTTCTTCTCTTGGGCTTGTTGTCAGATGGCGATAATTGTCCCAAGTCCTTCACTATCAGGTGCTTTCTCCTTGGTAGTGGATTTCTCCAATGAGTTCTCCTAGGAACCTTTTTGATGATGCTTCTATGAGCTCTACAACAAGGCTCTCCAAGCCTTCTCTATCTTTTTCCTTGAGACCTCTCCAAGGTCTTCTATCTTGCAGCTTCTACGGTCTTCCAACTGAGACCTTTTCTTCAACCTTCTACTTCTGGAAGTGTTGGTGATGAGATCTTCTTCTTGGATCTCTGATTCTGCTGCTTCTAGATTTGTACAGGACTCTCCTAGTCCTTCTCTTTCTTCCAAGAATGGAAGTTCTTCAACGAGATCTTCTCTTGATCTCTTCAGCTCCTTCTTGAAGGAAATATTTAATCAGTAAAGGAGATCACCAATCTCCTATTTCTTGGACTCTTCTCTGGAGTCTTCTTCAGGAACTCCTTTCTGGAGTTTTCTTTTGAATCAGGAATTTATCTTCTGAATCAAGAAATATTCTCTGAAGTATTCTTTAGGAACTCTTCTTTGGAGTATTCTTATGAATCAGGAATTATTTTCTGAAGTATTCTTCAGGAACTCTTCTTTGGAGTATTCTTCTGAATCAAGAATTTATCTTCTGAATCAGGAATTTTTTTTGAAGTCTTCTTCAGAATTAAGGCTTCTACAACCTTCTTCTTGATCAAGGCTTCTATGGCCTTTTTTTCTTTTGCACTCTGTAGGTATTGATCTTGAATGGAGATCACCAATCTCCTATCTCCTTCTTTGACTCAACTTCTGGAGTCTCTTCTTCCTTGAGTCTGCTATAAGGCTACTGTGGCCTTTTCTTCACTTCTGCACTTTGCAGGATTGCAACTCTTGTAATGGGACCTTTCTCGAGGTCTTTGAAATCTTTAGTCTTCTTCCTTGTTGTTGCAAGTGCTGGAATGATTCTAAGAAGATATTCTTCCTAACTCTCTTGTAGGAAGCTTCCCAACCTTTTGTTGAATCTCCTTTTCCTGCAACAAGTTGTTAGAAACTGGAATTGAAGAATTTGTAATTCTGGAGATAATAATCTTCACTAGTTGATTTGTCAATCTAGTGGCTTGAATGTTGAGTCCTAGTCTTCACGAGTTTTTTTGCAACTCTATGGAAAGACTCTAGCCAAATATAATCTCAGAATTTCTGCAACTGAGATTTATTTCAGTCCTCACTTGTGACTCTCCCTATTCCTCTTGACCTACTGGACTTCTCTTGTGATGACTTTTGTAAGTGGCGGTGCACACTGGCGAATCCGGTTTACAAAAGTGCAAAGAGGAACTATGATGGATGTAGGTCCTCCTATCTTGATTTACCATGGCTCTGATACCACTGTTAGCTTTTGAGGATATATGCAGTGGAAGAGATCTAACACAGGTCCTAATAAGATGCAATAAATATGAAAGCAAGTGAGTCTGCAATATGACTAAAATATACTATAAATAGAAATGATGAAAATACAATGCAATATGGAGGAAATGGTCACTCCATTAATATGAGCTAAAGAGCTACATTGTGCTCCATACAAGAGCACTACTACTATCTACTACAATGCACTTGATAAGAACTTGATATGGACTTGATATGAACTTGATATATGATCTACCACTATGAGGCCCTTTATATAGGAAGATAGATTCCTTGGCCAACACTCTACCTAGTTGTACAAGGGGACACCTTGCACATTACAACTTGCACATTGCCACTTGTGCATTTATTACATTGCTTGAAGTAACTAGCTAACTTCCCCCTAAAGTAATCTCCTACTCTAACTATGTACCTAAGGTGGTACATTTACATGACCCAAATGATGTAATATACTCTAACTCTAACAAGTACAACAATCACGACCTAACAATTAGATTTAAGGCCATAGGTCAACATTAAGTTTTCTCAATAAAACCAAAGCATAAATGCTTAATATCCTATAGGAGATCATTAACTTAAATTTCAAAACCATCAAATACATGCATAACCCTTTCAAAAATACAACCAAATACATGTGCTATAATTTGAACAAGACCATGAAATACACATGAATTCCATTTAGAAGGTTAATGTAATCTCTTCTCTTCTTATCAAATTTTGATATGGAAGGTTAAAATAATACATTTTTTTTCAAGTACTCAAGTGCTAAGGATGGATTTCAAATGGATGTTCATATTTAAACAATCATTCTTCTCTAAAACGAATTTATTTACTTATAGTTAAGGGGTAAATCCCTACATGTAGGTATTAATTATTGAAAATAGGCTAGTGAAGCTCAAATGCAAGTTTAAAAAACACCCCTTTCATTTTCATTACCCATATTCCTTCCATCAAGAAGTCTAACAACAATATAAAAAATGAATTTAGGAGTTTATTTTCAAATGTTTCCTCCTAAAAACCAAAACATGCCAAAGTAAAATAGGGATAAGAAATGGACCATGACCTATCACAATACTATAATTCCTAAACCAAAAATAGTAAATCCCTCTTTCTATAATAGATTTCTTCTCCTCTATTGTCCCTTAAAACCTCCATGGTGTACCTCAAATTACACTCACCTAGAAACCCCAATCATCCTCCAAAATCAAAGGTAGACCTAAGAGAATGTTCTAACTAAGAGGAGTAACCAAGTAAAACTTCATTCTTGGTCACAATAGTTTGGCAAGAAATTCAATAGAGGTTATGTTTCTCCCATTCCCTTTCCTCCTTCAAAATCCTATCTCTGCATTACCAACATTTCAATGAGATAAAAGAAGGGAAACATGTCCAAAAAGGAGGTTTAAATACCATTTGATGGTGATGCCCTTACATTTTTTTTCTGCATATATTGTTTCTCATTCATTTAAGCACTCAAGGGACTTAATACCAAGAAGAAGAGATAAAATGGGGATTCCATCCTAAGGTTCCCTCACTTATAATTTGACATAAAAAATATGTTTTAAGTAGGCTTATCAAGACAATGAAAATTTCTTTCCCTAGACAAAACAAAATCTTAGAGCTGAGCTATCCCACTATTCCTTTGAAAACAAGGTACCACACCAACTTCCTTCCAAATTATATAAACTATATGATTGTAGATAAATTTAAAAATTATTACAATCATAGAAATTCAAATAAAGTCAACTATATAACTCAACAAGAATTCATGCAACTACCATACTTTTTTTTTTATTTGTAGACGAAAGAATACGTTTTGAAAGGGACCCTTAACATTTTATAGCAAGAACAAAATCAGGAGATCTCCAATAAAAGAGAGATAACCTCTAAGAGAAAGACACCCACACAGAGACGAAATGAGAACATTTGCAAACAACAAGAACTGAGAGATCATCTCTTTACAACAAAAATAATGGATCAAAGAGAAGAACACACAGAGGTAACCAAAGTGAAGGTTAGGAAGAGCACTAATCATGAATGTTAGGGGCAGGAGCATTTTTTGGGTCCTCTTGTCCATTATCATTGAGGATTTTTTTCTATTCTTCGAGAGCCTCAAACTAAAATTTATATTCATCTAGGAGAACCATAGCATATTGCATAAGATAAACACTCATCTTGGTAGCTCTAGTCAGAGCTTTCATAATGTCATTCAACTCAAAGCAGTAGCATTTTTCAGTGATGTAAGCCATACATGGTTTCTTTCAAGTGTGAAGGGATGGCTTCGAGAAACCATATTGAGGAACTCCTTTATGAGATAAGAATCACATGGAGTTGTTCTCTTTATTCATATTAAGGTTATGGAGAGGAAATTATTTGGAGATCTTAGGGTATTGCTCAATAACAATAGGGTATTTATGCTTCTTGGTCTTAGATTTGATGTGAGTGAAGTGGCATTGGGATTTAGAACTGATAGATACAATTAATCTCATGGTGTGTGTTTTATTTTCCATTTTCTAAACTATATTTTTTTGCATGTGTTGTCCTTGATGATATCCTCCCTCTCTCTCTCATGGAGGGTGACCTTCTAATCACTTGAAAACATTGAAATTTTTTAGTTACTTTATCATTTTTATTATATTCTAATATTTTAATAATTTTAATATAATATGATATATAAAAGAAATTAAATTAGTAATGCCACATCATCATACTTATATTTAATACAAATGTAAAGTAGACATAAGTTTTGGGATATGACATACATCCCCTCTAAAAAAGAGTCATTGTCCTGGTGATTATAAAATGTTATTCTACACTACAATGCCTATGTTATACAATTAACATATACACATATTGTTCATAATAATTTAAATATTCTATTTGTCATTCACATACAAAAATAAAAATATATTTGTAAATTTTAGTATCAAAGTAAAATAGCAAATACAATACTATTTATAAATGAGAAAAATATTTTTGGAATTCTTCAATAGCAAGTAAAATAACAAATAAAATAAAATATTTATAAATATATTCTATCTTCTATTGCCTTAGTGCACATAAAAGATTTTGCCCTCTCTAAGTGGGTAAGAGAGTTTTACTTCTATGTGTTGCTTGGATTATTTTTTATGAATTGGATTTAGATCTATGATAATTCTCTTAGATTTTTTGTTCTGATTATATATGATTCTTTTCTATTGAAAATACTTTGGTGAACATTATAAAAATTTTCATTTTCTTGGAGTTGTTTAATTACAAGTGATATTAAAGCGACAAATTTACATTTTGTGAATGAAAAACAATGACAATAAAACCATGAATTCTTTTAGCACGAGAACATTTTGAAAAATTTTACATCAACTAATTGGGTAATTTCTATCCTTTTTTTTCTATCATTCTTTCAATGCAAATATCATCGATAATATTATGATTTAGACATAATTATCTATAGCATACAAATCTAAAAAAGTATTAGGTATGTCAAGATCTTTGTGGGAGATCTATTTAATATTAATCATCTATAACATACAAATCTAAAAAAATATTAGGTATGTCAAGATCTTTGTGGGAGATCTATTTAATATTAATCATCTCATTGAGTTTAAAGTAAGATATATCTTTGGTAACCCTTTTTGGTAGTTTGGAGAGAACTTGTAAAATTACCATTTTCATCAATTTTGTAATGATTGATCCTTCTACTTCCAAGGTCTATGAATGGATCTATGGGGACATGGTATGGAAACATTTGGATGATGATGAGTGCATGAGCCACAAGAAGTATCATTATTAGAATGAAATAATTAACCACAATATCCTAGAGGTCATCCATAGTTTTTCCCACACTCATTTAGTCCTTGCCACCATGTTTTCTTGCTCTATCCTTCTCAAAGGATAATACTTTAATAATTGATAAGAATTTTTGTCAATGTAATAGAGCAATCATATTTAGATAGAGTGATAATATTTCATGGGATTGATGAAAAAATGAAATTAATTCAAGGGCAAGTTAGTGATATACAAACAAAGTTGAAGAAAATTGTTATATGCTCCAAGGATGTTAGAAGTCTCTTAATTTTCCTAAAATTGAACAAGCATTCAAGGAAGACTTAAAACGTGTTGATTTTAATAAGGACATAAAACACAATATCTTTACCAAGGTACATACACATTCACTATTAGGTGATCATTCACAAAGTGGAGCTAATGAATAGGATTTTACTTTTGATTTGGATACTACAACAATAGGCATGGCCTATCTCCTTAAATGAACTCAAGATTTTTCAATTTCAATGATTATTATGTTATACTTTTGTAGAGAGGACCCTAGAGGGTGGATTTCTAAAATGGAATACCTCCTACATTTACATAAAATGCCTAAGAAGAAAATTTTGTGCTCCCTAGATGCCAATTTGGTACTTGTGCTTATCAATAGCTCTCATGGAAATTGAGGAGTAGGGGATGTCCTATCACTTGGATAGAACTTAAAAATATGTTCTTAATGAAATTTTATAAGGGATTACTCCTATTATATGGCTAGGTTACTAAAAACTAAGTAGATAAGGTTAATTAATGAGTATTGTACTCAATTCATCATCCTACTCACATAGACATATAGGTTGGATCTATGGAAGTTTTAGCATTCAAATACGGGAAAAAATAATAAATCAAATGAAAATTTGGTCACACCCTCCATAATGTTGAATTTTATCCAGGGTGGGAGAAAATAATATTCGAATGTATAGTTTTCAATGAAGATGAGACTTCAATCCCTACACAAATTACTTCAACAACTATAATGCTGATTTACCATAAGGATTTTGTGTTTCAGATGCAAATATTAGCACCAAGAGGGTTAAGCATAAAGAAAATGGAAAAATCCACATGGAAGCCATGAAAATAAATTTAGAAGATGAAGAGATATTATCATTACCACACAAGAAGGATCCAATTGAAGTCGATGAATTCAATGCTTAGATCCTATAGTTCTATCGATCATTATCTATTTGGAAGTGTAAACAAATAATATTATCAAGGAACAATATTTTATTAAAAAAAATTGGTCATGATTTTGATTGAATATAACAACACTCATAATTTCATCAACCACAATATAATCAAAACCTAGGGTTGTATAACAACTCTTCTAACAAATTCAATGTTTTGATTTCTAGTGGTGGTAATGCCATATGCGTGGTCTATGTTTCTAATATCATACTAAGGATGGGTAGCTATTCTTGGAATAAAGGCCTCTATGTGCTGAATCTAGGTAATGCAAATATTATACTAAAGGATCAATTGTTGTTCCAATTGGAGGATGTTACTCTAAATCTAAAACAACTATATGTTAAATGGATGGATAATAAAATATCCATTTACTTCCATAGGTTTCAACCCCCACCATCCAATATGGTTAGTTCTAACTAGAAGGAAAATATTTTAAGGAAAGGTATCAAGGGCATATTTTCACAAATTTGTTACATAGAAGTCTAGATCACTAAGTAGATATTTATTATTCTTCTCTCTAAGATGAAGTTTATTATCAAAAAATATGATAAATTCCTCAAGGTAAAATATATTCCTCCCATGCATGCACATGATTAGGTATTCTTCGAGCAAAATTTTGAAACCTTCCTACCATCCTTAGACCAATGGGTAAAGCAAAATTGTGAATAAATGCCTAGGCACATATTTGAGATGATTTACCCATAAAAATAAACATTAGAAGGTTAAAAACATTCCCCTAATAGAGTGACAGTGCAATAGTTCTTATCATATTTTCACTAATATATCCTTATTTTGAGGCTTTATTTGTCAAAAACCCCCATCTTTGATAAATTATTTTCTAGGTTTCTCTTATGTTTCTCAAATTTTTACCTTCCTCCAATAATGAAAATCTATTCTCCATCTTCTTAAGGATACTCATTATCATGCTTAGAATCATATGAAGTAACAACAAGATTTACATTGCTCAGAATGACACTTTGAAGTTGGGGATATGATCCTTTTAAGGATCCACACCTAAAAATAGTTTTCTCTTGAGACTAAGACTAGACAAAATATTGCACCTAAATTTTATGGTCCTTAAAAGATATTTCACATGATTAGGGATGTGCTAGTCAGAGCTCTCACCTATATCTAGAATCCACCTTGATTTTCGTGTTTCTTATCTTAAGAAAGTACTTGATCAAAATATGTAGTCCTAGACAAAGCTTCCATATCTGAGCAAACAAGATCATAATAAGTTAAAGTTTGAAGTAGTGTTGTTGTATTGGATGTATAATCTATAGATGTGATAGGTGCATAAGATATTTCTTAAGTGGTAGGATATTCATACGGACATAACATAGGAACTAGTAGCCATTCTCCATAAATTTCTAAAGTTCAAAACAAGGCTAATAGAAGGGGAAGTCCATATAATGTCCCTAATATAGCCATGTTGGCTATCCTTATTTGAATTTATTGGGCCCTTTAGGTTAGGATGAGTTGATATTTCAGTATTAGGATTAGTGTTTATTACTTTGATAGACTAAAAACATAAATATATGTGTTATAGTTTGATCGTCAATTTAATAATTTATCTTCTATCACCTTGGTGAACATAAGAGAGTTCACCCTCTATAAGTTGTTAAGAGACTTTGCCCTCTCTGAGTGGCTAGGACTATTTATGATATTTGGATATGGATCTATGATAATTATACTATATTTGCTACTTTGATTATATGATTTTATTTATGTTGTGAATACTTTAGTGAGTATTGTCAAACTTAATTTCTTAAAGTTACTTTGTTATAATTTTTAAATTTAAACCATAAAAACTTAGCAATAATAGATTGTAAATCTTATGTAGTGTTATTAAAAAAGATTTGAGATTTTGTAGTATTAAATAAATATCCAATAACCTTCACATATCATGATAAAATTGATCTAAAACCCATAACTTCACTGACTAAGGGATGACTCAAAATAAAAATATTATCAACAAATTGGAGATGAGATTCAAAGAGAATGTTTGTTGCAACTTGGAAACCTTTTATTTTTTCTTTGCCTTTGATAAATCTCTCTTTAATGCCTCAACACGAATAATAATAGATAAGAAGATAGTGGGTCATCTTGGTAGAGTTGACAAGATGACTCAAAGTATTTAGCAGGGGATCTATTGATCAAAGTAGAATATTTTGGAGTGCTATAACAATATCTAACCCATTCACACCAACTTTGATTAGAATCAAATTTCTTGAGAATATCATGCAGAAAACTCTAATAAACCTGATTATATGCTTTGTTCATATCTAATTCTACAAGAATAATTGATTTTTTATGGAATGAAGAGAATGTATGGCTTAGTATATAATTTTTTAAACTTTTTAATATGGGATCGATAAGGGCCCCACCTATATTACATCATGACCACATGGTGGTATTACAACAAGCTTGGAAATTATGCATGTATCACTTGGTAAGATTTGAACCTTAGTCTCCTCCTTGAAAATTAAGGAATCTAACTAATTGAGCTAATGCCATTTTATGTATGGATTCTTGTACAAATATTATACCATCAAAAATATATTTTTTAAGAACAAAACTACCTTATTCCTATGATATAACATGATATAAAATGCTTTTCAATCTATTCTTAATAATTATTAAAATTATCTTATAAATCATATTACAAAGGCATGTTGGACAAAAATTATCAAAACTATTTGTCAAATTTATTGAGAATTGATGCAATAAAGGTGGCATTGATCTCACTTATTATAGACTTATTTTTTCTTTCCTCTTTAACTTCAACAAATCCCAAAATATTTTAAGTATAATTGTGTAAAATCCATTATGGCCAAGTCATTTATTGGGAGGGAAGAGAAAATTTCCTCTTTATAGCTCCTCCATAGAGAACTTCCTCATCAATATTTTATTTTGTTCTTGTGTGATAATTAATGGACTATTTTACAAAAAAAATCCTTAAGCCTCCTTATCTTGCCCAACTTTTGACATAATAGCTCTATAATAATTAATTGCTTCCTTTCTAATATCTTAATCTTCCCCATTTCATTAAATGAAAAGACAAATCTACTTTTTCTATAGCATGAAAATAATTTGTACTTTTATCCCCTTTCTTAAACCATAACTCATTATATTTTTAGGGCCAATACGATTTGTTTTTTCAATAAATTTTGAAAATAGAAAAGTAATTATTTTATTGCATTTAATTATTTTGGTTTATTCCATTGATTTCTACTATATTTTCTATTTTTTTTGGTATTGATAAAAAAGGGGGTTGGAGGACCCCAACCCTTTACAAAGAACTTGAGAGATGTACTTGAAAAAATAAGAGAAGATCAGACAAATGCAAGATAGCTCTATCTTAGTAAAACAAACAAACTTGGGTTAAACTTGCTTATGGAGAAGTTGAAAAAATATCCATCTCGCTATCCTCCTATTTGACAAGGCTTATGCAGTGCTCAATGCTTCACATGATTGTTAAAGAAAATGTTGATAGCAATGTAATTTAGTGTGCTCAAATCCTTCATTGCATGATCTCAAAAAGTATTCTACTTTGCTCTTCCCTCTTTATCTGCTAGCTTCATTATCAATTCTTATAATCTCTTTCAATTCCATGGGGGTGTATGACTAGACCTTGAAATTATTAGATCTAACCACCATATTCACCATTTTATTAGCAACTTTGTTTCCCTCTCTATAAATATGTTTAATTCGACTTTCTTCTAGGTTTCCCAAAATAGTCCTCATATTTGTAATTATTTGAAAAATGCTATAATTATTTAGCTCCCATTTTTGAAGGAAAATTATGATATTCCTAGAATCCCACTTGAGAACAATTATCCTAAAACCCAAATTCATTGCAATTCAGAGGCCCATAAGCATCGCCCTTGCTTTAGCTTGGTGATTTGTGGTAATTTATAGATCCTCAACATATGCAACCACTAACTGATCTCTGTTGTTCTTTATGAGCCCCCACCACTAGTATGACCCAGGTTGCCTTTCAAAGCCCCATCGAAGTTAATTTTTACCCAATATTTATGAGGATGTTCCCATCTAGTATCTAGTCTCACCTTATTGATTTTTTCCATATTTAAGATATATTTTTCTCTAGAGAGGATCATTGCAATATTTTCCTAGTAGAAAATATTTTTAATACAATCCTCCAAGAGGGCTATTCTTATCCTAGCATAAACCCCAATTATTCCTCTAGTTTTATTTTTGAGCACTCGTTTATTTCTTTCCAACCAAATCTCCCAACAATTATGTGGAATGAATTTTTACCAAAAAATATTGCTTCCTAAGTGCCATTGTTCCCAAATACTGATCAGAGAATCTAGAATCACCTAAGCAAAATTAACTTCTCTCAATAATATATTTAGGATATCTTGAAAAAAATCACAAGTTCCAAACAGGTGGTCCATGCACTCATCCTCTTTGTTACACAACAAAAAATAGTTGGAACCACAATCCCTCTTTTGAACATATTATCTTTCATGAGGATCTTATTGAGAATGTTAGCCTTAAAAAACATAGCAACCTTTGGGATGATGTTCAGCTTCCAAATTATTTTAAGCTCAGGTTTCTCTAAGGTTATTTTGCCCAAGACTCTATACCCATCCTTCACCAAGTACAGGACTTGTTGGTTTCTTTCCCAAATTATTTTATCCTTCTCTGAGCCTCTTCCTAAATAATAACTCCTTAAAAGGTTTTGTAGATCTTTACCCCTTGGCCCTTGCATATATTCCTGTAGGATTTTTCGCTCTTGAAAATCATCCACCCTATGAATGTAACCATTAATTTTCTTAACATAGGTTCTGGTTAAATGTTATTTGATATCTTTGAAATTTTTATAGTTTGTTAAAGGCTCCTATTTGAAAAAAAGGAAAAAGAGGGAAAGAAATAGGAAAATGGCCATAGCCAAAACTCACAAGGATGGGTATAGCTGCATCAATACCTATGCAGGTGGTGCACCATAAGCAAAAACACAAAACCCAAACATAACAGATCAAACAATAACGCCCTCGTTCAAGCTCTTCGAAGCGATGGGCAAAGAGAAAATTCTAGAATTAGTGGATAGGTGCATGAAATCTAGGATGTAGAATTAGAGCGCTCCTATCCTACCAGCTCTAATAGAAATAACCTCCCTAGACTCGCATTTACAAATGCATGCTCCATAGTTACTTAAGCGAATCCCACAAAATCTAGATTGTAGAATATCATGAGACACCTTAAACAACCAGACATAAGCAAGCATTCATACATTTACAAAAGAACGCTAAGGTGAAATCGAAGATCAAATAGTGCTGATGTAGTGGTGAAATCTTACATATGAATTGTAATGGCTAAAGAGCCGCCCTTAGGAATGACCATCATTCCACTATTTATAGGTATATTTACATTGATTTCAAAATTTGGATATTAATGGCAGTAGGCAGGAAGACAACTCTTGCAACTAACAAGTGCCGCACTGGTACACTATTCCTCGGGCTAGCACTGATTTTTTAGAAGGACGTGTATGCATCTAGCTCAATATGGGCCTTTGTATCTTCTAAAATTTCTATCTAGTTCATTAATTCTTAGCTACCTCGCCCTCTTTCTCAATTGGTGATCCTTTGGTTAGGTGGTGCATGACAGGCATTAGAGCACCTTGAAAGCAGTGCATCTTAAACTAGTCACTTTTATGTATGATGTTAGGTACCCGAATTGATACAGTAGTGCGTATACCTTTGGCTTTGAATTTTGGGTAATGGTAGGAGATTTGCGTGCTGGGAAGGTGCTAGTACTATCCTTCCACCCACGATAACATCAGGTAAGAGGGTAGACATTTATCCGTAGTTTCACCCAACTTGTTCTTTGCATCTCCCGCCCGACATGGATGAGAGTTTCCATCCTCCCCAAGGGTGGGATTGTACAATTTTTCCTGCCCTTGCTAGCTGCTTGAAAGGTCCACCCAAAAAGTGGGCGGAATTTTAGAAGAGTTCCGCCCAATGCCAAGGACAAATAGTTTGCCTGCTTTATCACCCTCCCTGCTTCCATCTGCCATCCACCCACTACTTTTATCTTCTCATGACTACTACTTTTGTTACTTGATTTCTTCCACCTGACCATCAATGTCCTTCAAAATTTGGTGCGCTCCTTCTGAATAAAGGGAATCACTTCTTGAAGGAAAGAGTGGGTGAAGGGTGCAAAATTTCACCCACACCCCCCTATCTACTTTACATTTTAGTCCTTGCCATAGAACTTTCCTACTATTGATAATATTTTTCCAAAAAATAGACCCATGTGGAGGATTCTAGTAAGTAAAAAAGTGGTTTCTACCCTCCAAGTATTTGTTTTGGACAATGCTTGCTCATTTCCTTGATGCTTCAATGCAAAACCTCCAACCATGTTTAGCTATAAGGGATCTATTTAGATCTCTCAACTTCCTCAATCCAAGACCCCCATTCTGTAAAGGCTAGCAATAGGTATCCTAGGCTACCATATGTATATATTTTTTGCATTCAATGCCATCCCATAAGATTTTTTTTGTAATATTTCTAAAGTCTCTTCCACTTTCCTTGATATCCTTAGGAAAGACATGAAGTAAATAGGGAGGCTTTGAAGTGTGTGTTTATAAGTTGTACTTACCTACAGAGGATAACCAATATCTCTTCTAGCCTTGAAATTTCTTATTAAATTTATCAATAATCGGATTCCAAATTTCATATTATATTTTACCTATAAACAAAGGTAAACTAATATAGGTGATAGGGAACTTTTCCTCCTTACAGCCCAACACTTTAATTATTTGAACTCTTTTACTTTCCTTCGTGTTTAAAAAGATACTCTTGCTTTTTCATTAGAATGAAGGAATTTTTTAAACTTCAAAGCTTCTTCCACTGTAGTTTCCCAAGTAAGAAAGTATCATCCATAAACTGTTAATGGGACAAAACTTCACCAATGGATGAATGTTTTAGGCCTTTGATTTTACCATCCTGTCACTTTATTTTCAAAGTTCTTCCCAGGGCATCTGTCATAATGATAAAGAGATATGGAGACAATGGATCTCCCTTCCTAATTCCTCTAGTATAAGGAAATAAACCAACTAATTTTCTATTGATAAAGATCGAAAAGCAAGGGTTAGAAATACACATACCAACCCATGCCCTCCATTTTCACTAAAACCCATTCACTTCATGATTTTATCTAAGAAATACCAAGAAACCCTATCACTGGCTTTGTTTATGTTTAGCTTAAGAAACATGCCTGACCCTTATTTGAAGAGAGTGTGTTTCATAAATGGCAATGACGCTTTCAGTAATCTGCCTACCTACTATATAACCTCCTTGATCTTCATTAATGATTGATGGGATTATTTTTTTCAATTGATTGGCCAACACTTTAGTAAATTTTTTTGTAAATTGTATTACATAAGCTAATTGGTCTAAAGTCCTACAATTTATTCGCTTCATATTTCTTGAAAATCATAGCAAGGAATGTGTTATTCTATTATTTCAACAACTTACTAGATTCCTAGGCTTCTTGGATTGTAGTGACTACATCTTCTCCAATAATATCCCAATGATGTTGAAAAAACCTGGTGGAAAACCATCTAGCCCTAGAGCCTTGGATGCTCCCATAGAGAACACAACTCTTTTAATTTCCTCCTTAGATATTACCTTGCATAGATGTTCATTCATGCTATCATTAACTCCTTTAGGAACATTGTTAATGATGCTTTTTATTTTCATGTTGTACTCTAATTTTCTTTGCTAAGAAGGTTTTGAAAGAAAGTAATGGCTAGATTTTGAATATTATTTAAATCCTCATACTTTATTCCATCTTATCCCATAAGGTAGAGGATTTTATTGCTATTATGATGTTTCATTGTTGAAACATGAAAGAATTCAGTGTTTCTATCTCCTTCCTTGATCCATAATATTCTAGATTTTTATTTCCAATGAATTTTCTCTTGGGCAATGGTATTATGATATTCTGCAAGGATTTATTTTTCTTTTAGTACCTTCTACCTCCCCTCTCTATTTTTTCCTCTATATCTTGGATATTATTTTTAAGTTGTTTTCTTAAACTGATGTTACCAAAAATCTCTTTATTCCAAATTTTGATTCAATACTTGATGTTTTTTAATTTCTAGGAAACTCTGTACATAGTCAATCCTTAAACCTCATTATGCCACCAAGTTTTTATTTTATTTGTAATATTTGGGTGCATATTCCACATGAGCTCATACCTAAAGGGTGATCCTCCCTACTTCTCCTCCTTTTCCATATCCAACAGAAGGGGATTGTGATATGATCCTATTATGGGCATACATGTAAGTCTATGAATATTGATTATACTTAGCCAACTATCATAAATAAGAACTCTATCTAGGCATATTTGGATGTGATTATCCCCTATCCTTTTGTTTATCCACGTAAACTTACCTTTACACATATCTAGGTCAATCAACTTATTATTTTGAATAAAATCATTGAAATCTTGCATACCTTGAGTAATGTTAATCCTCCCTCCACTTTTGTCCTCTATTCTTAAGACTGTATTGAAGTCACCCAATACCATCCAATGCAAATTAATGAAAAGACTCCTCTAAAAAGACAACTTATTCCATAATTGGAATCTCTCATGATCATCATTTTGAGCATAAACCCCTATCATTATCCAACAAAAGTTAGTTTTTTTGTTCTTCAATTTGATTGTACAAAATCTCTCTTCTTGATCAATTAAAGTACCTTCAAAATTCATTCTATCCCAAAAGATGCAAATACCTCCAAAAGTACCTTATGCTAGGCTTATGATCCATTCAACATTTGGCCAAACCTCTTTTTGAATAATTTCAAATTTTTTGGTATCAATTTTATAAACAATATTAGGTTTTACTTCCATGAGTATATTTCTAACAATCCTTCTTTTCCTAGGGGAATTTAGCCCCTACACATTCCAAGAAAGGATTTTCATTTTTTGGTTTTTTTTTATGGGCTTTTACCCTTAACCATCCATTCTTCATTTGGATCTAATTCTTGTCCCTTGTTCTCTGGTACTTTTTGTTCTTCTTTTTTGGGGGTCTTCCTTGCTTTCTTTTTCCATAATTGCCTATATTATTTGTATTTTTTGTATGTCTTCCAGGAGGATCATTCTCTCCCATTTTGTTACATCTTGGGGGAGATTCTTCTGCTGCTGATTGAGCTATTTTATCCAACTCTAGTATTTTGCTGAATCTTGTTTCCATACCCTCCTTAAATTACTTTGAGTTTTCTATTATACTTAGATCCTTATGTTCCTCAGATTGTTTAGTTTCATTCTGTGAATTTAAAACTTGATCTAATCCTTTTCATCCCTCTATTTCTTTGACTTTAAACCCCCAAAATCCTTCAATATAATCCTTCTCTTGTTCTAAGTCCATTTGAGTGGATGGGGTATCCTCTACCATTTTAGCATCATCTACTAATATTTCTTCTTTGACTTTCAAATTTTTATTTACATTCTCTATGCTAATTGCAATCACATTCTATTGTTATGTATTTGTATCTAGATTTATATGATTTTCAATCATATTTTTTTCTTCTTATGGTTACCTTCTTCATAATCATTTTATTTTCCCTAATTGAGACTATCCTCTTATTGATTAATGTTATTTCCAAAGCCACTCAAGTTTTAATTCTCATTATGTTCTTCATCTGCTTGTTGGTTTAGATCTTCACATTTACTTGCATACTCCATTGTCTTATTAGAATTTTTTTGTTCTTCCTTGTGTTGTATAGAACATCCATTGCTAAATTCACTTTTTGCCTCTTCATTTACCTCCTAGTGAATTTCTTGGTATTGTTCCTTTTCTTGTGCCCTTTCTTGTGGGCTAGAAGTTTCCTTTTCTATGTTTGTAATCCTCTGGTTTATTTGATTCTCCTTTTGTTGCCACTTCTTAGTAAATTTGGGTTATCTTTGTGGATGACATTTCTCCTCCACATGTCCAAACACTTTGCATTGCTTACAGTATACCAAAAACAAATTATATTCAACTTTTTGTTCCCATTCCCCAAGCATCGATTTGATACCCACTATTTTCCACTTTGTCTTGTTCTAGCTCCATGTTAACATAGACTCTTGCACATAGTATTCTTATTTTGTTGTGGGTGGGTGGATCCATGGTTATAAACTATCAAAATTGTGTTGCCAGGACCTTAATAATTTGATCATCCCAATATTCTACACATAGGTCTGAGAACCTAATCTAGATGGGAACTAAAAAAATTCTTCCTTTTGAGGATTGAAGCCCTAATGCCAATGTTTTAGGAAAATTGATCTTTTCCCAAAGAAAAATGGACCTCGTGATAAGGCTACCACCAAATCCTCCTCAATATTGAGCCAGATTAAGAAGTATCCCTTTGATAGACCAATAACATTCATTGAACCCTTTGTTTGAAGTTTAGAATGAAGCCATCTCCTAAGCACATTAAAATCTAGTCTGGGCCCTAGAAATTTACCTACCATGCTAAACTCATTATCCCTTAGTTTTTTTTTATTAGGGAGTCAAAAATACATACCTTTCCATTTTCATGAGATATCTTTATGCCAACTTCTTCTTTAATTGCTTCCTTTCTTCCTTTGAAAATCGATGCCCAAGAATCCTTTCCTAATCCTTCTTGTAGAACATTTTTTGCATCTATCATTCCCTTTTCTACACATCAACCATCATTCCTTAGATCCCTAGCTCTCCCATACAGATCCCTAAATTTACCATTTCACCCTAATGAGGGAAAGTTTTTATCATTCAGAGCATCCATCTAATCAAAACAACATTCATTTCACAAACCCTAGCAGAGCAATAAGAAAAATACACCCATCTCCTACAAATTATTGATCTTGGATCTAATTTAATTTAATTTTTAATATTGTACCAAAGATTTAATATTCCAAATCTTTATTTTACTCCTTTAGATATTTTATCTTTTAAATAAACTTGTATATATATGATCCTTCAAACATTGCTTCATATCATCATGAGGTAACCGTTTGGAAGAAATTGGGGTGTTAGAGATTTATAGAATGGAATTGAAATGGATTTAGGTGAATATTATTAATTAGTCCATATATCAAGAGAATGGGTTTATGATTTGATCTTGCTTGTAATAAAATGTTTAAAGAAATTGTACACTTTGTTTGCAACCATGTATTAGATAATATTTATTTCAATCTTTCCTCTATATGTGATTGCCCAATGCATCTATTATCCCATGTACATTTAAATATTGAAGTAATAACATCCCAAATGTAATTTAAATTGGTAAATGAAGCAAAATATTCCATTGAGTTAGACCATCCATGAGTACCACCCTTCATTTTGAAAATATAGAACTGTCTTGAAGTCCTCGTATTCCCTCCAAAAAAGAATACAAAGATCATAATTATCAATCATCATTGAATTTGATAGAGATAAACTGAGGTCCTTCTAACATATATCACAAAGAGTAATTGTAGTTTAAACATATACATTAATAACCCCCACTTTGATATTTATCTCTTATATAAAAAAGCATAGCAACACAATTAATTTTTACTTATCCATCCCATTGCAAGATCTCTTAAAGCTGCTAAAGAAAAAATACTAGACAATCCCCCATCATCTAAATATTTTTAAATGCATCCTTACATTTCTTATTACTTTTTTATTTCTTGTATTGAAATAAAATTAGGACTATCACAACTTATTCATTTTCTAATAACTCTTTTCTAGAGTTATTATTCAAACCCCTACTATTCCAAGATATCCTAACAAGCTATGTGTGAATTCTATCAAGGTCCACTCCCATTAAAATAAAAAACATTAAATTATTGTTAGGTAAAGTAAACCATATTTAGCTTGTCTTTCTATAAAATATATTCTTATTCTACCTATATATCAAAAATATTTTTTAATTTTTTTAAACTTCTATATTTATGAAATAATCTACTTGACACCATTTTCATTAAAAGATAAAATGTCACTTGGTCAGTTGATTTTGAAGATTTGAATTTGACCAACATAACAATCAACACTATGATTAATTGATTTATTTTCTACCTTGTTTTCTTCTCTATAGATGTATTGACATTTTAAAGATATTACCTCTATCATGTCTAAATTAAATTGAGCTCCCAAAGATTGGAATGAAAATTTTTATTTTTATTTAAAGATCCATAATGTTATTCAAATTATAAAATTAAAGACCGCTCATATTAAGTTGTACTCCAATTTGATTATGTACACAAGTGCTTGCTAAATGTACTTCTCTATGCTTAATAGATTGGTAAGAGGGCAATATGAAATATATCATTGTAAAGAAAATATCTTCTTGTCATACTCCAATGTCATTTAATGACCTATAAGTATGGTTTAATCAACCCACATAGATATCTAATATAAGACCATCTATGTCCTATAGTAAACCATTGGGTTCACTCTATGTCTTGTATAAGAGCAAAGAGTTGTTTATCAACTTCTATGTCAAGTATTGTAAGTTATTCCATTAAATTTCATCTATGTTGTGACCAAAAAGTTATCCCATTGTCTTCCATCTATGTCATGACCAACAAATTATCCACTAAATTCCATCTATATCATGAACAACAAGTTACTCCATTAACATCCATCTGTATCATGAATGAAAAGTTCTTTTATTAACTTCTCTATATCATGACCAATAAGTTGTCCTGTTAAGTTCCATCTATGTTATCACCAACAAGTTCATTAAATTTCATCCAAGTCAAATTCATCAAGTTCTTTTTGTTGAATCATTTCCACAATAGTATAAACCAAGAGTTAAGCTAGTTATAAATTCTATAACTAATTTACAACCAATATGATAATGTTTTACCATCTCTGCCTTACAAGGCCAATGATTTGTTCATGATTTTAATTGTAGGTCTTATGTAAAAGCAATATGAGTTAGTTTATTAAATAACATAATATTTGATCATGGAATATAATTATTCTTAATATAAAAATAAAGATATTTTAGTAACTTTAACCATGCTATCAATAGTACACATAAAAATTCACTAATGCAAGGATTCTAAAATTAGGTTTCCAATCAATACAATGTTCAAATAACGAAAAACATATATCAAGACAATTGACAGGAAAGCCAATACATCATATAATATTTGCCAAGATATATGTTCATATTAATTATCCACTAATTCATCTCTATATCAACTTAGTATATGATAATACATGCCATTTTAAATAGTTTTACTATACATCAACAAGTATTTAGTATTTTAGGCTTAGGATATGTTTCTTTTGATAGTAAAAAAATACCTTCCAACTTTTCATGGTTTACATAATAAGTTATAAAAACTTGACAATCAAAGATATTCCTCTTGCAATTGGAAATCAACTACCATGGTTCTAGTATGAGGAGGAAGGGTATAATTGGAATATTTACTTACCCATCCTAAAGCATTCCAACATAAAATACCCTATTTTAACTCCCAAAAACTTGATTTATGATCGTCCATCAAAGAGTAGATGTGTTAAACCAAAAATTTAAAGAATAGGATGTGCATGTAATTATATCTCATGCTCAAATATGTATGAAATAACAACATTTAACTTATTCATAAAAACAAACAACTAGCTTACAGTGGTCCAAATTTTTTACTTTTGAACAACTTTGGAGGGATTGGCCTAAACAAGAGGGTGTTGATCATTTAATTAGGTATTTAGTTTGGATGGGTTCTACCATTCTTCTTTGGAATATCGGGAATGAAAGGAACAACTGAATTTTTAATCTAGATAGGAAGGATATTCACTATATTTGGAAAAATACCATAGCCAACTTAGTTGAATTAGTCCATCAACTCCTTAATCACCCCCAAAACTCCCACAAAAGATGGGATCAAGTGATGCAAATATTGAAGATTAAATATTCTAAGGGCAACCAACTTAAAGGGAATGTGAGTATTTGTAAGATGGATAGGACAAAAAATTGGCAACCTCCTTCAAAGGATTTTGGAAAAGTTAATACTGATGGAGCCTCTAGAGGGAACCCTAGAAAAGCCAGTGCGAGAGGAATTGGTAGACTTTCAGATGGCTCCCTGGTTTTTACTTTTATTGAGAATTTTGGTATTCTTTCCAATAACCTTGTTGAGGGGTATGGTATCCTCATAGGTCTTCAAGAGGATACTAAGGTTGGATGGGAAAAGGTGTTAGTTGAGTTTGACTCTCAACTCATGATTAATATTTTGAAGACTCGTTCTAAGACTCATAAGGCTAATTGGAGAATAAAAAGAATTATTGAGAAGATTCAATTAATCCTGGGATTTTTGAAAGTTGATTACAATCATGTGGTCAGAGATCAAAACAAGAGTGCTGATGCTTTAGCTAATTGGGCTTTGGACAAAGGTGATCTTACTTGTTATGGCCACCCTCCTAGATGGTGGGCTTCGTAAATCAGGGAAGCTCTTCTTTCTATCATTTCTTTGGATGGCTCTAGTTTTGAAGGTACCTAGTTTCTTCTTGCTTTATTTTTGTTTCTCTTTGGTTCGCTCAGGTTATTTTAGTTCCTTAGCTCAAACTATTCTTTCTTTTATTTCCTCTGTTGATTCTTGCCTTAAAAGTCTTCTGGTCTAGAAAGGTCATTGTTATGTTCATTTTTTTTTTTAGTTTTTTAAGGTGTGTGTTCTTTTGTTTTATTTTATTTTTGTGTTCTTTGTGTTGTTTTTTGTTGTTCTTGTGTTTCTGTTTGTTTGTGTTAATTCGTGTTTTTTTTTTGGTAAGTAGTGTTTGTATTTACAGCGGGTTTTAACAAGGATCCCAAAACTTGATTACATAAGCAATGGGCCTAGGGCATCAATCCCTTGAAACTGCACACCAAAACAGAAATCTCGCCCAGTGGTAACAGTAAGCATGAAACAATCCCTCTCAGCAGGAAACAAACAAATAAGAAAGAAAGTAGTTTTGGAGATCCCGCCCAGCGGGGAGTAGCCAAAAACCACCATCGAGAAGATCCCGCACAACGAGAAGCAAAGAAAAACCGTTACAATAAAATCCCGCCTCGCGGGAAGCAGTCAAAACCACCACAAACAGTCCCACCTAGCGAGGAAGCAACGAGGAAATCCCGCCATCCGGGAAACCAGCGAAAAAGAAAGGATCCCGCCTCACGGGAAAACCGACGGATTTGGCGGATCCCGCCCTGTGGAGAAACCAGCCGCCCACTGGGAAAACATTCCGTTCAGCGAGAGCCATCCTGTAGGAAGGCGACAGCCAGCACAGAGAGGATCCAGCTCATCAGGAAGTGACCGAAGAGTTGTACCATAAGGAACCCACCCCGGGAAGACAGAAGAGGATCCCAGCAGTAGGGACCAAGAATCCCGTCCAAGCACAGAGCCCGTCGAGGATTCACAAGAAAAAGGGGGAAGCTGTCCAAACCCTAAACCGTCACCTCCACCGCACCGAGAAACGCAGGGGACCAGATCCACACGAATAACCTGCAAAAAACCCTAGGGGGAAGCCTGAGGGAAAAAGGGAAGGGATCCCCAACCAAACAGGGATCCCTAGGAAGCACCAGTCCGAAAAAACAACCAAGGAAACCCTAGCCGGTCGGGAGGGGCGCAGATAGTGGAGAAGGATCTCCCCCCAGGAGATCATCTGCAAACAACCACTCCCCGCGAGGGATGACCTGGGTTGAGCCAGGGACTGGGCAGGAACCAGGAGCCATGGGAGGGGGAGCAAGGGAGGGACAAGAGCCCTCCCCTCTCTCCTCTATTTTTCAAATTTTTAGTTTGTATGAAGTTGACTCATGTTAATTCGTGTTTTTATGTGTGAGTGTTTTCTATGTTTTTTGTTTTTGTTTATTGTCTGTTATTGGTTGTTTTTTATTTTTATTTTTATTTTACTTTTTTAAATTTTTAGGTTTTTTTTGTGTTTATTTTTCATGTTTTTTTTGGTTATGTCTTTGTAGTGTTATGTTGTTTTTGTCTTGTTTGTGTTTTTTTATGTTGTTCTTGTGTTTTTTCTATGTGGTTCGTGTTGTGTTTTTTTTTAATCTTATTGTGTGTGTGTTTGGTTGTGCTTTTCTTTTTGATACACTCAAGGAGCATGTTTTTTATTTTATTTTATTATTTTTATTGTTATTTATTTTTTAAAATGTTTTTGTGTGTTTGTTTGTTCCTTGAGTATGTCAAAGGTGGTAGGCCAGGTTCGAGTCTTGGGTGATTTTGGTGGAATGGATACCCCTGCCTCCTTGGATCTTACCCGAAAGTGGCATCTCTTCTGGGATGTTTTCCACAAATAAAAATAACATGCAACTAGATCTAGTTTTGTTGTACACCATAATAAATACATACACCATTTATTGCTATGATCTCCCTCAACATTTGCACTTACCAACATATAGTCACTATAATGAATACATTCATTTATATATGACAAATTAACATATTATTCCCACTTTAATTACACATGTCATCTACTAGATTTATCTCTAAAATTTATCACTCTTTCCATTTTTTTTGTTTATGGAAAACACTCCTTTCGATGTGCCACTTTCGGGTAAGTCCTAAGGAGGTAGGGGTGTCTATTCTACCAAAATCACCCAAGGCTCACACTTGGCCTATCCCATTTGGTGCACTCAAAGAGCATGCCTATCCAAAAGTAAATCAGCCAATAGGCTACGCATGTACCAGCCAAAAAGGTCAAAAAAAAACTAATTACTCAAGGCTCATGCAAATTATAGCAGTTAGAAGGATTTCTGCAACTTGCTTTCACCATGACTAGCGCTAGCAACACCCTCATTATATTTATTGATTAGAGAAATAATTCTATGCTTGGTGCCCTTAGGAGCATCCATGTTAGCAAATTGGTTGATCCAAGTGATCTCTTCTAGACCTCTATCCACTCCCCAATTAGCAACAACATAAACCACCTTGTTTGTAGATCTTCATACATGAAAGTTTTCTAGTCTAAATAATATCCTTCAATATCTAATTAAAGAGTGAGGAAGACCAATTTTGGTCTTTTAATTGGTTGATGATCACCTGGGAATCCATTTCAACATAAATATTCTACCAATTTTGTTTAAGGGCCCACATCAGCCCTTCAAGGAGATTCTATGCCTTAGCATGATTGTTAGTGGTATCTTCAAGGCTAAAGAAAAAATATCTTTTCATATAGCCTTGGTCATAAAAAAAATGCCACTCCCATCGGATTTACCGAGGTTCCCCTAGGATGCACCATCAAAGTTGAACTTGATAAACCCTTAATGGGGATGTTGCCAATTGATTTTAGTGATTGTTAGAGTTTTTATTTTTCTTTATTAGGCACCAAATGATTATGTCATATAAATGTTGGCTCAACCCTTGATTCTTGAAATCTCTAATATTGCTATCTATGGGTTTATCCCAATCCTCCCATTGCTTAAGCAAAATGGATTCAACCACTGCCCTCTAAACATAAAGCTAGGTTTGGAATTGAGGGATTATTTCCTCGTTGAAAATAATTTTATTTCTTCATAACCAAATCGACCAAATAATGTAAGAAGGAGTCCACTCCTAGATGGATTTAATAAGTTTAGGATAAGAGTTTTGGCTAACCCACTCAAAAATTGGATCCCTTATTATTTGAAAATTGTGGATGGACTCTCTTTAAGAGTTTACAAAGTCCCCAATAGAGGGACCGAGCAAAGGGAGAAGAGATGAAGAGAGGGTTGATGGTTTTAGTATCAGATTCACAATTAGGGTATCTGAAGAGGCCATAGTAGCCTCTCTTCATCAAATTATTACTAGTTAAAATTTTGTCTTGCACCACCATCATACAAAAATGGATATCTTGGGCCCAACACCTTTCCTCCATATTTTCTTCCATATTTGATTCCTATCCCCATTGAAGTTTTCCTCCATAAGATAATTATAAGCTTTTTTGGTAGTAAATTTCCCATATTCACTTCTACCCTAGCTTAACAAGTCTGGGCCCTTATAGTAGGAAATATTCCTACTAAATATGATTCCCAAAAGGTTTTATTTATTAGCTTCCCTAATTTGACTAGACCAGGATCGCGGTTCTTTCCAGAAATGAAGCACCACCCTACCAATCTCATGGGAAATGTAATGGTCCTAAATGTAGTCCTTGACTTGGCTCCAACCCTCCTCTTTGAATGCCCCCTTCAAACCAATTCAAGATTCATAATAGTTCCATATATCCTCCTAGAAGAGAGCATGGCTTCCATCCCTGATCTTCCAAATGGCTACAAAATGTACCCATGCACCATGGGACGTCAAGCTTGTCCAAAGAGAAGAATCTAGGGGAAAGTGTTCAAGCTTGACCAAATTCTTCCAGTCCACCTCAAGGATATATTTTTACCTGATAATATTTGCCTAAAAAAGGTTCTCTCCATTGCATAATCTCCAGAATAGTTTCCCATTAAGGGCTTTGTTGAATATTTAAAGATATTTATTACCAAACCCCCCTCTTAGATAGGTTTGCAAATATCTTTCCATGCAACAAGAGGTCATTTTATTTCTAGAAATGAACCACCCAAAAACATTCCTTTTTAAGTTTTTGATGATGTTTTAAAACCTTAGGAGGTGCTAATAAAGTAGAGAAGAAGTAGACCAAAAGAACTTGGAGAATGGACTTGAGAAGGGTTAATTTGCCAACCGAGGAAATCCATTTGAAAGTCCATCAATGAAACCTCTCTCTAAATTTAAAGATAATTTTACTCCAATCCAATCTTTTAAGATTATAATTATTCAAAGGAAATCCCAAGTACTTGAAAGGAAGAGAGAACCTCTCAAAGATGAGAAACCTAGATATATTCGTTTGGACACGAATATGAGTGTTGAAGAAAAAAACCTTTGACTTAATCATATTGATTTACCCTCCAAAGACATCCATATAATCCTCCAAATTCTCCTTAAATCTTTGTGCCTCCCTAATAGTGGGTGCTTCACCCATAAGCAAGTTGTCATCCACGAACTAGAGGTGGAAAACCTTCTACTCATCGCTGGCCACATAAATACCTTTTAAGTGACCACAAATCTTATCTTTTTGGAGCAATCTCCCTAGAAAATTTTCCAAAATAATAAAGATTTAAGGAGAAAAAGGGTCCCTTATCTCAAATTCTAGATGGAGCAAAGAACCTAGTAGGAGAAATTTTCACCAAGACTTCCACTATGACCAAGGAGATGCACACTTTCACCCACTCAATCCACTCATGACAAAAGCCAAAGCTTTCCAAGATTTTTAAAAGGAAGGTTTGATTAACTCAATCATAAGCTACTTAATAAGCATCACCATAGAACTACTATTCTTCATAGAGTGGACAATTTCATGAGTGATGAGGATGCTATCCAGTAGGGTTATGCATAAGGGGTTGGCCCCGAAATCTATTTATAAATTGAAGGCAAATTGTCTTAGAATCTCGATGAAAAATGGAGAAGTATACATGGTGAACTCCAATTATTTTTCTCCAAAAATTTTCAAACCGTGGCGACTTGCAATAATCGTTCTCCAAAATTTTTTAAACCGTGGCGATTTTTTCTGTTTTTGGGGCCATGAATATCAGTTTTGCAAAATCTAAAAAATTACGACATACTTAAAATCTTTAGGTCGATATGAAATACATTAGGCCAACATGACGACAAATGGAATGTCGATCGATTGTAGTCATGATGATCGGTTACAACTATACCGATCGACTGCAGCCATGACGATCGGTTGCGGCCATGACGATCGATTGCGACCATGACGATCGGTTGCAACCATGACGATCGATTGCGACCATGTCAATCGGTTGCAGCCATGATGATCGGTTGCAACCATATCGATCGATTGTAACCATGACGATCAGTTGCATACATGACGATGGTTGCAGCATGCCGATTGGTTGCAGCATGCCGATTGGTTACAGATATGATGATTGGTTGCAGCATGACAATTGGTTGTAGCATGATGATCAGTTGCAACCATGACGATCGATTGTAGCCATGTCGATCGGTTACAGTCATGATGATCGGTGCAACCATGATGATCGATTGTAGCCATGATGATCAGTTGTAGCCATGATGATCTATTGCAACCATGCCGATCTGTTGCAGCCATGTTGATCAGTTGTAGCCATGTCGATCGGTTACAACCATGCCTACCAGTTACAACCATGACAATCGATTGCAACCATTTCTATGTGCTACAATAGTAGATATCCCATCGGTAGCAGCGATGCTCTATACCATGTGTCATCCATCTGTTAAATTATTTCATGCAGAGGCCACATGTCATCCATCCGTTAAACGATTGCATGCAGAAAAGTCTATATAAAGGGAATTAACAGTCATTTTTTCTCTCGTTTTAATGCTTTCTTAACCCTTTTTCTCTCATTTTAACGCTTTCTTACACCTTTTCCTCTCGTTTTAACGCGATCTGAACCCTCTTCCTCCATTTTTATCTTGGTTTTTACAATTTACCTTAATTTTTAAGCAATTTTTGATCATTTTTCTCTCGTTTGAAATGTTTTCCATTGTATCTTCTTATCCATACCCGTACACCCTATGGCATCCCCTACAACCCTTGGAATGTTTAAATTTAATTATAAAAACCTGGTTTACCCCTTGATTTCAAAAATTTTATCAACACCGGGTTACGACATGTCTTGGGTCACGGACTTTGGTCTTCGGGATCTTGTTTCAATGCCCCATTTCGATATTGATGTTATGGTAGTGGAGAAGATCATTGCAGCTTATGATATGGATTCGGGTAAGGTAAATCTTGTCATCGATAACAAAAACATCGTTCTTTCTTTCTCAGCCATTGATGTCGCCAGATTGACAACATTGCCCCATGCTGGTGTTGAGCCTGTCACTTCCAAATACCAATTAACTAATGACGACAAAATCTACTTGGAGACCAACTTCAAAGTGCAGTCGAAATATTTTCAAGGTATAACTATTTTTTTATTTAATTTATTTTAAATTCTTAGCAGTGATTGAACGTACAATTACTAATTTTAGTTTTTTTGCAGTTAATTCCATCAAGTCCAGAAGGGGTTTAACCGTACCGATGATTGAAAATAAATTTCTTCGGCCATGTTGTGAATTCTTCCTTGCTAGACTTGTTCTGCAAGGAAGACTGACAAATTTTGATGTGGACCTTAGCGTATTTGGTTCGTTGTATAGGACACCAGAAATTTGACTTGTGCACCTATGTCTCAAATAGGATCAGATTGGAAATAGAGAACGTGAAAACCCATGCTTCACCCTCACCGACAATTAGCACATGTAATTATATTATTGTTTTTTTTATGAATCTTTTAATAATTTGCAGAACACTCCAGTACCAACATCTTGGCACTCAATCCTTGTCAATTTAGCAATGACAGAACAATAGGTTCAAGTAATTTTTTAATATTTAAGTAATTTTTATTTATTTTCCATTTTTTGTTTTTTTGTAATTTTGACATTTTATACCAAACACAGAAAATGACATCCTCTTCCTCTTCAAAGCGGGATGCTGCTGTCAGATGTTATAATCCAGAGGAATCAGGAGACTCCGAAACACCTTCGAAGGAAACAACACTACCTGTATGAAGAAGCACTCGTTAGGCTCCTCCTCGACAAGAGGATGATATAATAATTTTTTTCAGAAAAATATTTGGTTTCTAATAACGTTGAATCTACAATTAAAGATTTGCTACTTCCAGATATAACATAAATGAAAAATGGGAGTATCGGGCTAAGGTGTTGATAAAGGAAATTAATACCTGAGACAATAATTATGAAAAATAAGGTGCTGAGGTTTGACTCAATCGCTTTTGTGTTCAAAAATTTGTTGTTCTTTTTTTAAAAATGTAATTATATTTTCATGTTGATTAAATTTTTTTCCTTTTGCAGGTAAAGTATGAAAAGCTCAAGAAACAGGTTCAAAACCTGCAAGACTATCTCAGGATGGCAAATGAGTTCTTAAATGCTTCCATGGCAATAAAAAAAAGAGCACAGGAATCAATTCGGTAAAATAACATTTTATGAAAAACAATTATCCACAATGGATTGGATCTTGATGTTCTGCCTAAGGAGAAGGGTAAAGAAGTTCAAGGACCAACATCTGAAGATGTTGGCAAAGAAGAAAAAACCCTTATTGATGGAATGCAAAATGTTGAGATGATCCTTGTCAATTCTGAAGCAATTGATAGTACTGTTACCTAGCCCAAGAAAAGAGTTGTCGAAATGCAGGATGTGGTAATCATGGAAGTGGTGGATGTGGAAAAATGAGCTGAACAAGGGAAATATGAGGGAGGGACCATTGCTATGGAGACTGCGGAAGGGGGAAACGATTTTGAGGGGAAAAAATAAATTTTAAAAATAATTTAAGACATTTCATATGTTTTCATTGGAAAACAAGATACTTGCTTTTATTATTTTACTATTACACTATTTACATTTATAATTGTGTGTTATTTTCATCTCTTAAGTATTATGGTGTTTCAACTTTCAAATATGCTTGAGTTTACGTAGAATATATGCATAGGTATAGATTTACATGTTATTCAATGTTATTCATGTTGTGATATAAAAATGAGTTTTGTCTTGTGGATTTTTCTATGTTGTTTTTATATTTTAATATTCAAATGAGTTTGAATTTTTAGTTTATTCAAATTCATTCTTGTTGTTGTATAGAAATGTGTTTTGTCTTTTTTATTATGCTATATTGTTTCATATTGTTGCATGTGTTTAAATTTTAGTTTATTCATATTCATTCTTGTAGTATAAAAGTGAGTAATTTCATTTCTATTTTACGATATTGTTTTTATATTTCAAGTGAATATGGTCATTTGTATTATATTTGTATATATCTATGCATGGGTTTCCATGCCAATCGGTTGCAGCCATGTCGATTGACTGCAGAGATATCGATCGACTATAGACATGTCGATCGGCTGCAGACATGGCGATCGGCTGTAGACATGTACATCAACTGTAGATATGTCGATTGCCAGTAGGCATGCCGATCGGTTGTAGGTAAGATGATCGATTGTAGATATACCGATCGGTTGCAAAAATACCGATCGATTGCAGGTATAGCGTTGCATCTGTGCCACATATCAACCATATATGAAACAATTGCATTCAGAGGCCACGTGTCAACCCTCTATGAAACAATTACATGTAGAGGCCACGTGTCACCCATCCATAAGCTGATTGTATGTAGAGAATTCTATATAAAGGGATTATCAGTCATTTTTTCTTCTATTCTATCATAGTCTTAATCATTTTCTTCCATTTTTAATGCATTCTTACCCCTTTTCCTCTTGTTTTAATGCATTCTTAACCTTTTCCTCTAGATTTATCTTAGTTTTAACCTTTTACCATAAGTTTTAAGTCATTTTAACCCTTTTCATCCATTTTGAATCCTTTTCTATCTTGTGTACCATTCTTTGTGTCTTCTTATCCATACCCGTACACCCTATGGTGTTCCCTGCAACCCTTTGAAATGTTTAAAGTTAATTATGAAAACCTGGTTTGCCTCTTGATTTCAAAAATTTTATCAACATCGGGTTACGACATATCTTGGGTCATGGACTCTGGTCTTTGGGGTCTTGTTTCAATGCCCCATTTCGATATGGACGTTAAACTGGTGGAGAGGATCATTGCAACTTATGATATGGATTCGAGCAAGGTAAATCTTGTCGTCGACAACAAAAACATCATTCTTTCTTTCATAGCCGTAGATGTTTCCAGATTGACATCATTGCCCCACGTTGGTGTTGAGCCTATCACTTCCAAATACCAATTAACTAATGAAGACAAACTCTACCTGGAGACCAAATTCAATGTGCAGGTAGAATATTTTCAAGGTATAACTATTTTTTTATTTAATTGAATTTAAATTCTAGTCATTGGTGTATTACTGAATTTGTTTTTTTGCAGTTACATCCACCAAGTCTAGAAGGGGTTTGACCGTACTGACGATTGAAAATAAATTTCTTCGGACATGGTGCAAATTCTTCCTTGCTAGACTCGTTCTACAAGGAAGGCCAACAAAAATTTTGATGTGGGCCTTAGCATATTTGGTCCGTTGTTTTTCACACCAAAAATTTGACTGGTCCACCTATGTCTCACATCGGATCAGATTGGAAATAGAGAATGTGATAACCCACGCTTCACCCTCACCAACAGTTAGAATATGTAATTATATTATTGCGTTTTTTTATGAATATTTTTACAATTTGGAGAACGCTCCAGTACCAACATCATGGCACTCAATCTTGGACAATGCAGCCATGAGATAACAACAGGTTTAGGTAATTTTTTAATCAATATTTAAATATATATATTTTTCCATTATTCGTCTTTTTGTAATTTTGACATTTTATATACACATAGAAAAAGACATCATCTTTCTCTTCAAAACGAGGTGCTGCTGTCAGAAGTTATAATCAAGAGGAATAAGGAGACTCCGAAACACCTTCGAAGGAAACAACACTACCTATATGGAGAATATCAACAAGGAAACCTAGAACATCTAGTTCTCCTGATCTTTGACAACCCCCACCTGGGGCTGCATTACGTCCACTGCCAACGGGAAAAGATTATGGAGCAAGAAATTGAATTTTAAAATTTGATATTTTGAAAGACAATTTTATGACATTTCATATGTTTTCGTATGAAAACAAGATACTTGTTTTTATTATTTTATTTTTAAGAAATACACTTTTATAATTGTGTGTTATTTTCATCTTTTAAGTATTATGGTGTTTCAAATATGCTATGTTGTTTTTATATTTCAATTTTTAAATGAGTTTACGAATGATATATCTATGAATGTGTTTAAATTTGAGTTTATTTATATTCATTCTTGTTCTTAAATAGAAAAGTGTTTTTTCTTTTTTAATATGCTATATTGTTTTCATATTCAATGTTAGTTTACGATGGAGATATTTATGTAAGAGTTAAATTTCAATTTCCCTATATTATGCTATGTTGTTTTTATATTTCAATTTTGAAATGAGTTTACGAATGATATATCTATGCATGTGTTTAAATTTCAGTTTATTCATATTCATTCCCGTTGCAGTATAAAAGTGAGTATTTTCATTTCTATTAAGCTATATTGTTTTTATTTTTCAAGTGAGTTTATGAAGGATATATCTATGAATGGGTTTCAATTTTCAGTGCATTCATACTCATAGTTGTATTAAAATGAATATGGTAATTTGGATATATCTATGAATGGGTTTAAATTTTTGTTTTCCATATCTAGAGTAATATAGTACATGCTTTTTTCATCCATATGTACAGAATTTTTTAATATGCATACACGGTTTACTCAATGAAAAAGCATAAATCATAAAAAACCACTATATTTTGTCATATCATACAACTAATTATATTAATGATACATACATACATTTAAATTCAAAGAAAAAATAACTATTTTTTGTCAACATATACATTTAGTTCAATAACATAGCATCATTACGTATACATGGTTTTCAAAATTTCAACTTACTCAAAGCTATAACATACATCATAAATTTTGAAAACATAGACAATCCATAACATTAAAAAACAAACATGCATAATCATTGAAAATTGAATTATCATAAGATTTTACAACAATTCCAATACAAAAAATCTTTGATAATATGAAATATTTCAAATCCAGAAAATCACTGTTAATATAAATTTATTCAAATCACTAAAATTTTAGAAAATGATTTCAAATCCGAAAAAATCTTAGATTATATGACTTTGTCATATAATCATTGCAATTTTTACATTTTTGGAAGGTAATACAAAGCTTTATCAACTTCTCCACAAGAACTGAGAATCTATGAATTCTGCGTTTCCATAATCTCATCAACACTCCTTGCTGAATCATTTTCATCATTATCAACCATATTAGAGAGACCTCTTCTTTCGGCTAGGGACTTCCAATATGTCAACGCTCTGTCATAGGGAAAGTTACCCACCTCGTACGATGACACATACATTCTCAAATAATTTTCCAAATTTCTGTCCAACCTGTTACAAACTTTTGATTTAACAAAAGTTAATGCACTGAAAACCCTTTCGTCTTCAATAGATCCCAAAATCATAGTCTGACATAATTCATATAAAACAAAGTATTCATTTATAGTATCTTGCAAGACACTACTTCGATACAATTTTTGTCAGAAACGCGTGATTGAACCAGTCTCATGTGGATTTTGGAATTGTGCAATTTGATTATCCATTGTTATTCCAAAATTGGTTGACTGATGTCTCAAAAGATATTTGTTTAGAATACCATTGATTTCAATACCATTTATTTCCACATTTTTAGAGAAATGTTTCATAAGATTACCCATATATTTTACAAACAACTCACTTCTACTACTTTGGTCACCACAAGGATTCTAAAAATTAGGATTAACAACAACCATGGCCTCAAGTGTCTCATCTCTCTTAAAACGATCTCTTATTTCACTTGTTAATGCATTTGCAATTCTTTTCAATTTATTCTTAGTGTTATCCAAAACCTCATCGAATCCGAAATGGGTAACGAGCACTTGTTCAACATCATCTGTTAGAGTATTTAATCGCTTTTCAAAAAGATATACAGGAATCAACTTTCCATGGATAGAAATACAAATATTATCGTTGATGTTGAACTTTAAAAAGATTTTCGGTTCATTGACATTAACTAACGTATTCCAACTATCAAACTTGGGATCCTAAAAATGTTTATCAAATAAATAAATCTTGTCAATAACCATACATATTTGTTTTCTCATCCTCATGAAATTGACAATATAAATTGCTCTTTCCTGTGCAAGTTTAATCATAGTATTCATTTCTTGTAACATTGGTAGAATACCACATAATGTGAGAAGAGTTTCCAAGTCAGTCATACAAAAAAGCAAATCTTTTGCCTTGTTAACATCTCTACGATGTGCATACATAAACCCAAACAAGGATTGATATTATGAAAATACCCTTTTTGTAGGAAGAAACAATGAAATCCACCTGGTTTCCACATCTTTTAACATTTTTCTGCCTTCCGTTACACCTAGAGAAAACTGTTGAAACTTTGCAAACCTTTTTGGACTACATAAAAAATATGAGTGTATATCGTGGATGAGTTCTTCCACTCTAGCTACATTATCAAAATTGCTCATAATTTTGTATGCAAGATTCATTCGATGAGCCATGCAATGAATAAGAATCACTTATGGGGCAATGGAAGTCTGAAGCCTAACACAAAGATCATTCCTTTGTCCTTGCATTGTAGCCACACCATCAAATCTAACACAAATTAACTTTGTGGTAATTTCCTTTTCATCCATTCCGGAAATATCCTTTAAACTGGTTACAACAACATTATAAATGTTTTCCGCATTACAATTTTCAATCATATTATGTAGTGCTAGTAAATGAGGTTGTCTCAAATGATTTTTGAATGTGTAAACATGTATGCAAATCCAAGATGTGTTTTCAACAATTGTTACCTCATCAATGGAAAGTGAAATAAATTTGGCTTGTTTCACATTCTTTCTCAGGTCTTCCTTCTCAACTAGTGATAGATATTTTACCATTTCCCAACCACTTCGATCTGACCAATGTGAACTGGTAAGGTTTTGTACATTGGCTAGTTGAATTATTTTCTTAAAATCAGCAAAATCAGACATGGGTCGACCTTTTTTTAGAATACTGTATACAATAGCAAACTACAATTTATTTGAGGCTGATAAAGTATTATTAACTTTTTGAAATTGTGCCTCGATTGTTCCACCCTTCTCAATGAGAGTTTGTTTTTGTTTCATTACTTTATCATATTCAAGAGCATATCTCACATGCACACATTTTGTTGCATCCTTCCACCTATGAATTTTGTTAATTGTTCCATCACTTCGTATTTTTTTGATGTAAACTTTCCCACAATGTTTTTCTATTGTGTCTTTCTTATTTTGTAATAAATGATCCTTTCCCAGCTTCCATGTACAAATAATACATTTACACACAATTCATTTTATCATCTCGCTCAATAAAGGGGTATAATCGTGCCCATTCATTTTTAATATCCCTTCCAATAGTCCATTCGCTTATCTTTTGACATTTAAATTTTTGACTAGAAGATTCCCCAGAGGTCTGAATTTTAACTGTACTGTCATTTTCTTTTTTGGTTGATGTGTCTGAATTTAAAATCTTCTGAACTGGTTGTTAAATGTCATTATTAGGAAAATTATCATGTGGTCCCATCTCATATTCTGGAATATCTTCGATTGAACGCACATAAGGGTCGACAATGTTAACTGCATTCAATGTTTGGTGTTCTCTATCATTTTTTGTTATAAAAAAGACACTATTTTAAAGAATTAACAGAATACAGTTTTAGAAAGCATTTAAAAAGAGGTAGATAAGCGAAAAACCATTTATCTATTAATAGAGAAAGGTTTTACATTTAAGAAGAATAGAAATTGTAAAAAACTGATGGTAAAAGGTGTCCGTACTCGCAATTTGTGTAAAATCTGTAGAGATTGATGTCTCATTGCATTTTGGTGTAAAATATTTTAGAGTTATCTTTTTACAAGAAGATTGGCCTCCCTTCTTTCCATCTTCAACCTTCAAATGTTAGGAAATGTATATGAATTTGAAGGAAAATAGCAAACATCCCTCAAGACAAACATATGATCCTAACACACAACATGACAGGGAATACTTATCGACCAGAGTTGTAGATAGTGCTTCTACACTGCGTATGAAACACTCTAAGAGACAAGAAGCAGTCTCTAACAAAATAAATGCTCTTAATACACAACCAGATGATATTGATAGTTGTCTACCACTGTTGCGTATAATTCACCTACAGTGCCTATGAAACTATAGAAAAAGAGATTTGAACAAAAGAACAATGGAATAAGAATACTTTATCGATTTTTAGTCATGAATCCTCTACAACCGATACGCTTTTGCCGATAAGCACTTCCCTGCAACCGATTGGATTATACCGATCAACAGTCACTACAAGCAACAAAATTTTGACCACACGTCCCTAAAATTGATAGAGTTATACCAAAAACACTACAACCAACAACCGATAGACTAATACCGATCAACACATCTACAACCGACCTACCAAGGTCGATCAACACCTCTACAATTGATAGACAAATGTTGATCGACACCTCTACAATTGATCGACTAAAGATGATTGAGACGATTTTGTAACCGACAGACCAATGTCGAGCGACACCTCTGCAACCAATAGAAAAATGCCAATCAATAAAATCTACAACCGATCAGCTTATGTCGATAGACACGTCTCTACAATCAATCGACTTATATTGACAAACATGGCTCTACAACCGATCGACTTATGTCGACAAATACGACTCTACAACCAATTGGCTTATGCTGATAAACACAACTCTACAACCGATCAACTTATACCAACAGACATGACTCTACAATCGATCGGCTTCGATTGATAGACATGGCTCTACAACCGATCGACTTCTACCAACAGACAACTCTGTAACTGATCGACTTATGCCGTCTAACATGGCTCTACAACCGATTGACTTATATCAAAAGACATGGCTCTGTAATCAATCGACTTATACCGATAGATACGACTCTACAGTCGATCGTCTTGCGTCGATCGACACTCGTCTGCAATCGATCGATTTATTTTGATAGTCACTCCTCTGCAACCGATCGTCTTGCGTCGATCAACACTCCTCTGCAACCTTCTCAAGTTTTTTGTTGTTTTAGAGCTATTTTTGAGTTAAAGTGTTTTCGATGTATGTTTATCAGTATCGAGTATAGTATATATATGCATAGTATATGAGGCAATTTGGGCGGGAAAAATAAAATCATTTATAATTTGAAGGCGATTTGGGTAGAAAATATAAAATCATTTATAATTTAAAGGCGAATTGGGAGGGAAAATAAAAATTATATGTAATTTGAGGTCGACGAATTAAAATAAATTTAGGTTCCTGATTATCAACAGCGGGTGAATTTACCCCCAAAAAAATTTCATCCCATAAATTTTGGGTGAATGGACCCCAATGAAATTATCCAAAATTAGCCTTTTTCAAAATTTAAAAAATCCTAAATAGAGTCAATTTACGATATTTCGCGCTTGTGCATAACCCTGCTATCCAAGATTTGTCTACCATGCACAAATCCTCCCTACTCCTAAGAAATGATTGAGTCTAGAGTCTTCTTGAGTTTGTTTTTTTTGAAAAAATTGAAAAAACTTGTATTAAAACAAAGATCAGTTACATAAGGGAGAAGACCCTTCCCACCGATTACAAGGCACGAAAACACGACACAAACCACCTTTGACCGCAAAAAGTCAACAAGTCGCGAAATCGTGACAGGTCACGATATTGCGACAACAAACCATCCTTGACCGCGACGGAGCGACATGTCGTGAAATCGCGACATGTCACGATTTCGTGACAGCTAACCAACCTTGGCTGCGACAAGGCAACAAGTCACGAAATCACGACATGTCGTGATATCGCGACAACTATCCTTCCCTAGCCGCGATAAAGCAACATGTCGTGATATCACGACATGTCGCAATATCACGACAATAATCCCTCCTCGATCGCGACAGAGCAACATGTCGTGAAATTGTGACAACTTTCCTCCATTGGCCGCGACGACGCAACATGTCGTGATATTGCGACAAATTTCCTCCCAAGGCCACGACGGCGCAACATGTCACGAAATCGCGACAACTTTCCTTCGAAAATCGTGACGGCGCAACGTCTTCTTGAGTTTGTTAGACATCACTTTAGTGATAATTTTGTTAGTAATATTACACAAGGAGATGGATCTAAAGTTCTCCATACGAGTATTTTTATGGGTCTTAGGGATTAGAGTAAGGAAAGTGGAGTTTAGGGTTCTCAAAAATTGCTTAAAGTTATGAGCCTCTTCCACCACATGATGGATATAATTTTTAATGGTATCTTATTAGTGCTGGTAGAAATCAATGGGAAAGCCATCAATCCTAGAAGATTTTTCTTTCTTTAGGTTGAAAAAAACATCTTTCACCTCTACTAGACTAAAAATCTTAGTAAGACTTTCATTTTTCTCTTAAATGACCATCGAGGGAATGGCAAACAAGACTCTTTCTCTTGCTTGTACTCTTTCTATCAGTGGTTCAGTTAGAAGGCCTCTGAAATAGTTCTCTAACAAAATTTCAATCTCTTGAGATTCCTTAGTGATCTCTCCCTCAAGGTTAGTCAATCTAGAAATTTTGTTCAAATTCCTATGTTGGATAGTGGTTCGATAGAAGAAGACCAAGTTTATATCTCCTTCCTTCATCTAGTTAATTCTTGACTTTTGTTTCCAAAAACATTCTTCCTTCAACTTCAATTTATCCACTCATTTAATGAGGTCATTCTCATAGCTAAGAAGTACCTCAATAATCCCTTGGGGCTCCATATGTTGGTGAAGAGGAATGTCATCCTTGTCTAGGGGAATGGGTGAAGAAGCCACATGCTTTCAAATTCAAAGGGAGATTGTCTTGGGTAGGTTGAAATATTTAAACTTATGGAAATGGTCCAATGGTCTGAGAGAGAGCTTGATAAGATAAAAGACTCAGTGATAAAATATACCTCAAGGACACTTTCAATAATAAGGAATCTATCCAATATGTCACAAAGGCCTTCCTAGATCTTCTATTATTTTAGGTGTACTGCTCCTCTCTTGGGACCACATCAGTTAAGTTAAGGCTAGAGATAAAAGAGTCAAATTATTTTATGCTTTTGTCCAATTTCCTTACCCCCCTTCTTCTCACCGAGGTTTCGAATAGCATTGAAATCTCCTCCAATGATCTAATTATCATTTCTAAACTAGTCATGAGAAAATATAATATTATTCCAACACTCTAATTTGTGACAAGTATCAATAGGACCATAAATGTTTGTGACCCAAACCTAGAGGGGGGAAGAGACCAATCTAAATTTAATAGAAATTCACCAATTACCTGCAAAGGATTCTACCAACATACACTTTTTAGGATTCCATAGAATCTCTAAATCCCCTGCCCATCCCTTAGCTGCATTTGCCATACCTTCTGTGCCTTTCCAAATTTGATCAGTTTTATGAGCCATCTCTTCTAGTTCACCTTCGTTTCCTTAAGAATAATTATTTCAGGGCCCTCCAAGCCTATCCTTCTCTTAAGGACTCTACATTTATTAGATAGTGTAATACACGTATATTCTAGGAGAGGATCTTCATTGTGAACCACTTGTGAAGGGTTTTCCTACCAAAAAATTTGTACTCAGAGGAACCACCAGTCTAGAATCCATGAGGGTCTTCCCTATGTCTTCTAGGAGCTTTGTCAAAGATTTTCTTCCTCTCCTTAACTAAATTAATTTGTTTATCTTTATTTTGGTATATGAGATAGACTTTAGTCCCAAACATAGAGAATTAAGGGATAGGTTTCCAAAGTCTTTTGATTCCCCCTCTTCACTTCTTTAGTGTACTTCTTTTTATTTCCTTCAAGATTCAAGGTTTGCATGATGCTATAATTGAAAGGGACAATAGAAAGATCATTTACAATGGGAATTAAGGAAGGATTTAAGGTAGAGGTTACCAAATTTTTAGGAATAGATCTTTGTTGCAAGAGGGTTTAGCCAAACTTCATTTTCTAGTTAACAAGGCCCCTTCAAGGAAGGGTTTGAGGATATTTCACCCAAAATATATTCATGTTGAATAGGATCATTAACATCCATTGAAGTATCTTTGTGACTCAACCTTAGCTAGGAATTCCTCTAGATTAAATCCCTTTCCTCTAGGTTTTTAGGATCTTTCATTAACTACTGGACAATAATTTCCATCACGTTATCCCTCTTACTTCCCTCCTTGTTTATATGTTCATATTCCTCTCAAAGAATATGCATGGACTCCATCTCTGGGATTTTATCTTGAAGGACTACAAATTTATTTGGTTGTTGATTTTTTTTGTTCCCCTTTCTTATGCCACACCCATCTATCTTTTTTTTTGCTAATTTTGTAGATTGCCATACTTCCTTCTTCTCTATTGGATCCTTATTTTTCTCTATCTCCTCCACTTTTTGTTTAAGGGTAGGATAATTTAGTAGGATATGGCCATGTGCATGGAAAAATCTACATTGAAAGAACACATTCTCATAATCTAGGTCTTGGGTCCATTCATAATCCATTGCACTTAGAATACTTACCTCTAAAATAGGGTGTGAAAAGTATACATGGAGACATATCTAGGTAAAGGTAGTGACACAATCCTCTCTAGTTACTCTGTAGATTCCTACATATTCTCCAATCGTGTTTCCAATTCCTTTCAAGGTTTCCTCATTCTAAACTTCTAGAGGGAGAGCACACAACCACAACCAGACCAGGGATTTAGTTAGATTTTCTTTGTTGGGATCAAAACCAATGGTCCAGTTCCACATAAAAATACTTGCCCTTACCATGAAGTAAGGCCTCCCATATTGAATCCTCTCCTCATCCTCCAAGCAGCTAAAAGTTACAATTAAGAAGCCTTTAGGATAGAGTTTAAGATTCACATATCCTCTCAATTTTCAAACCTTTCTTATCTAGTTTTGCAGATCCTTCTCCATCGACTAGAAGCCTATAAAGTAGCAAATTAATACCTACTAAAAAATATGAAATTTCTTGTTTAGAGGATTCTGGTTTTACATTGAATCATGGTAATTCTATAGTTTTTTCTAAGCATTTATTGAGGGCTAAGGGTTGTGTGATCTCTTGTTTTTTTCCCTCTTTAAAAATATATGTCTAATATCTCTTGAAGAACTTCCACTTTCTCCTTTAGAACCTTTGTTATGTACCACATATTGAAAATAGGGAGGTGGTAGGTCCCTTGAAGAGGCTACCATCAAAAAGAGAGAAAGCTAGACACACACAAAGTAAAAAATAAAAAAGGATGATTTTGAACAATATCTTCTTTTACACCTGGAAACCCTCACACCGCAATGAAATATTTGACCCAAAGCTCACAATGAATGCAAAAAAGAAGCCTTGGAACTAGACAATCTGGACTCTCGAGCTATTTCACATTTTTTATGCACTATTTTATACTCTTCATGCATAATAAAACCCTTGTTCCTGTTCATGCACTGTTTTGCACTTTTCCACCTCGATTTGCCCTGTTTCGCATAGTTTCAACCTGAGAAAACCCTTGCTCCTAATGAACATAAGGAGACTATTTACACACTAAATCTGACATATTCTACTTTTTTCATGCATATGCATTGTTCACGCCTAAAAAATAAATCACTCTTTTTCCATTTCATACAAAGGGCATTTATAACATTCATTCTTTACTGAACTTCAAGATTGTGGTATTCACACATTTTTAATGTGAAATAATAAATCCTTTATTTTCTAAGGAAACAATTTTAACTTTACATCTAGAAATTTTAACTTTTTGTCAAGCTAGCAATAAAGCATTTAATGATCTCTTTAGTATTATAGTATCCAAGTATTACACAACAATGCAATTTCTAGCATTAAATAGAATTTAAGTATGATTTTAAACCATGCTCTTTTAATGATAATTCGTACATTTATATCCATTGCACTTCATGACCTAAATATAGTGCAACCACTTCCTGGTTTCATGTTCTCACCAAAAGAAGCCTACACAACATTCTGCTATACTATCCATACTACCATTATATTTTTCTAATGAAGAATACTCACCCAAGGCACTATACCATGCAATACATTTTTTTTTTGTATAATATAATGGCATTAGTTTCAAGAGTGTAAAATGATATATCCTTCTATTATGAGAAACAAAGTCATTTATATAAAAATAAACATACTACTATATATTTAAATTAGGAAAAATCAACATTTGATACCAAGAGATCTGTCCATAATATTTAAATGCAAAAGAATCACTTAAAGAAAATAAAGGAATGGATTCCTTTTTGTTGCACATGTCCAGAATGCTCATTCATAGAGTTAAGTGAAAGGCTCTTCTCCTAAAAGTTATGTTTCCATATCAAGTACAACTATCATGGCCTAGCAATTAGATCCAACGCCATAGGTCACCATTAAGTTTTCTCAATAAAACTAAAGCATACAGGCTTAATATCCTATAGGATATCATCAAATTAAATTTCAAAACCATCAAAGACATGCCTAGCCCTTTCAAAAATACAACCAAATACATGTGCTATAATTTGAACAAGACCATGAAATACACATGTATTCCATTTAGAAGGTTAATGTAATCTCTTCTCTTCTTATCAAATTTTGTTATGGAATCTAAGAGCATTAAAATAATGCATTTATTTTCAAGTATTTAAGTCCTAAGGATGGATTTCAAATGGGTGTTCATGTTTAAGCAATCATTCTTCTCTAAAATGAATTTCCTATATTACTTAAAGAAAAAAAGCATTCATATATAGTTAAGGGATAAATCCCTACATGTAGGTATTAATTATTAAAAATAGGCTAGTTAAGCTCAAATGCAAGTTTAAAAAACACCCCTTTCATTTTCGTTACCCATATTCCTTTCATCAAGAAGTCTAACAACAATATCAAAACTAAATTTAGGAGTATATTTTCAAATGTTCCATCCTAAAAACCAAAACATACCAAAGTAAAATAGGGATAAGAAATGGACCATGACCTATCACAATACTATAATTTCCAAATCACAAGTAGTAAATCCCTCTTTCTATAATAGATTCCTTCTTCTCTATTATCCCCTAAAAGCTCCATGGTGTACCTCAAATTATCCTCACCTAGAAACCCCAATCATCCTCAAAAATCAAAGGTAGACCTAATAAAATGTTCTAACCAAGAGTAGTTACCAAGTAAAAATTCATGCTTGGTTACAATGGTTTGGCAAGAAATTCAATAGAGGTTATGTTTCTCCCATTCACCTTTCCTCCTTCAAAACCCTATCTCTCCATTACCAACATTTCAATGAGATAAAAGAAGGGAAGTATGTCCAAAAAGGAGGTTTAAATACCATTTGATGGTGATGCCCTTAAATTTTTGGTCTACATTTACTGTTTCTTATTTATTTGAGCACTCAAGGGACTTAATACCAAGAAGAAGGGATAAAAGGAGGATTCCCTCACTTATGATTTGGCATAAAAAATATGCTTTAAGTAGGCTTATCAAGGCTATGGTAGTTTCTTTCCTTAGACCAAATGAAATCTTAGAGCTGAGCTATCCCACTATTCCTTTGAAAATAAGGTACCACACCAACTTCCTTCCAAATTATATAAACTATATAGTTATAGATAAATTTAAAATATTATACAATCATAGAAATTCAAATAAACTCGACTATATTACTCAATAAGAATTCATGCAACTACCATACACATTTTTTTGATTGGTAGAAGAAATAAGGGGTTTTGAAAGGGACCTTGAACATTTTATAACAAGAACAAAATCAAGAGATTATTTTGAAAAAATTGAGACAACCTCTAAGAGAAAGACACCCACACAGGAGAAAAATGAGAACATATCCAAACAAAAAGAACCGTGAGATCATCTCTTTACAAAAAAAATAATGCATCAAAGAGAAGAACACACAGAGGTAGCCAAAGTAGAGGTCAAGAAGAGCACTAATAAAAAATGTCAGGGACATAAGCATTTACTGGGTCCTCTTGTCCATCACCATCGAGGAGTTTTTTGTATTTTTCTAGAGCGTCGAATTAAAATTTATATTTGTCTAGGAGAACTGTAGCATGTTGCAGAAGATAAAATCTCATCTTGGAAGCTTTGGTCAGAGCTTTCATAAGGCCATTCAGTTCAAGGAGGTAGCTTTTGTTAGTGATTTCAAATCACACATGGTTTCTATTGAGTGTGAAGGGGTGGTTTGGAGAAACCATATTGAGGAACTCCTTTTTGAGATGAGGATCACATGGAGTTGTCCTATTTCTTCATCTTAAGGTGACGGGGAGGAGAGTCTTTGGAGCCTCAGGATCTTGCTCAATAACAATAGGGTATTTGTGCTTCTTGATCTTGGATTTGATGTGAGTGGAGTGGTGTTGGGATTCATGGTGTGTGTTTTGTTTTTTATTTTCTAAATTATTATTTCTTTGCATGTGTTGTCCTTGATGATATCCTCCCTATCTCTCTCATGGAGGGTGACCTTCCAATCACTTAAAATTTTTTAGTTACTTTATCATTTCTATTATATTTTATTATTTCAATAATTTTAATATAATATGACATATAAAATAAATTAAATTAGTAATGTCGCATCATCATATTTCTATTTAATGCAAATGTAAAGTAGGCATAAGTTTTGGGATATGACATACTTCCCCTCTGTCATGTTGACTATAAAATGTTATTCTATACTACAATACCTATGTTATACAATTGGGATATACACATATTGTTCATAATAAATTAAATGTTCTATTTTTTATTAACATACAAAAATAAAATATATTTGTAATTTTTTTTTTTTTAGCGAAAAAATCCTTGCGGAGCCGCCTTGGTCTAAGAGACCACGAACAGGGGGTTCTACACCGTCAAAGTCACCCGGGGGTTGCACCCAACCCTGCCCGCACCAACATTATCAATTGGATTTTGGATACCCAATTTAGCTTTTTGGTAGGGTGGATATTTGAACCTGGGACCTCCCTTGGATGAATGCACTCTCCTCTCCAACTCACCTACAACACTTGGGTATATATTTGTAATTTTTAGTATCAAAGTAAAATATCAAATAAAATACTATTATATTATGCAAAAAAATGAGAAAAATGTTATTGGAATTCTTCAAAATAATTAAAATTGCACTATCCTGTGTATAGGTCCCACAAATATTGCATTATGATATTTCTCTATTTGTCAACTATAAATTATGTATTTCTAGAATTTAGTGGATTCAACCATAACCATGCCTAGGTCCTAAATTTGTAATGAATGCCAAAAATATGTAAAGCATCATCATTATAAGATTTCAATAAGGAAACATGAAAGACATGATGGATTCAAAAAAGAGTAGGAGGTAGATCATGCTATCATGCAACTAGATTATCATCTACAATACATCAAATGACACAACATATTTGGGAGCTAGTTTAGTAGTTTTACCAAACTTTATGAAAATTTTACGAGTTTTGACTCTAATTTTTTTTTCTCCTACAATAAAATGCGTTGTTATTCTATTTTTATTAGCATATCTCTTTTGACCATTTACAATATCTTTTAGCTAATTCCTTCTTGTTCTTATCTACTCTACAATTTCCTTTAACATATCATGACCGACTCTTCTATTTTTAATTATATCCCAACTAAGAGGTGTATAGTATTTCCTACCATAATATGCTTCAAAATGTGACATACCTAAGTTGGAATGATAAGTAATCAAACTCCACTAAGATTACGTATTTTTACCATTTATACTATTATCCATGCAATACATTCTAAGTAGGTCTTCCAAAATTTAGTTTACCCTCTCTTTTAGTATGTTTGTTTTAGGATGATAAGAGGAATTAATATTCAACTTCGTTCCTAAAGTAACAATTAAATTCTACCAAAATCTAGAAGTTATTCTTGTCTCTATCTAATAAAAATATTTTTAGTACCTTATGTAACATAAAATTTTCTTGAATAAATGTTTTTTCCATAATAGGGACATCATCCTTAATATTACCAGGTGTAGAATTAGATACCTTAGTTAGCTTATCAATCACGACTAAGATAATTCCATGCTTATTTTTACACATAGGTAATTGTTAAACATAATCTATACTAACTATATACCATTTTCATTATTGTATGTAAGATGCGTATGTTGACTCTTAACTTTCTATTATTACAAAAACTTAACAATGAAGGTTGATGTATCATTTTTCAATCCAAGCCATAAGTACAAATTTTTTAGATCTACTACCATATCATATATACTAGGATATCTTGAGCATGGCATAATGTGCCTCTTATAACACTATATTTCTTAGTTTTTTGATATGTGATATGGATATGCATCCTTTATAACTTGAAAATCCATTTGATTTCATACTATAACCATCAAATCTACGATCATTTGAATTTACCTCTAAGGAATTTTTTACTTTTCTATAATATTCATCCTCACCAAATTGTCTCAAAATCTATTCCCTAAAATTTATCTTCATAGTAGTGACATCTACAATATGTATTTTATGATTGAGTGCATTAGCTACCCTACTTTATTTTTCTTTTATGTAGGTGATATCAAAGTTGTATTCATATAAAAACTCTAGCCACCTTATTTTAATAGAATTCAAGTTAGGTTATGTAAATATGCATTGTAGAATTTGATGGTTTATTTTAAGTATAAAGAATTTCTCCATTAAATAATTCCTTAAGATTTAAGAGTGCATGAATAATGCTTGCTAGTTTCAAGTCATCAGGGACATAGTTTTTCTCAAATGTATTAAGTTATAAAATTAATAGGCTATTACATGCCCATATTGCATTAACACTCTACCTAGCCCTTCTCCAGAAGCATCAATACTCAATAAAAATTCACCATTTGGATTTGGTACTTCCAAAATTGGTATTATCAAATTTTCCTTACAAAGCTTAAAATCTTGTTCACATCATCCTATCCATTCAAATATATTTTCTTTTCTTTTAAGTAAGGTGATGGGGTTTGATATTTTGGAAAATAAATCTATAAATATTCAATAATATCCTACCAATCCCATGAAACTATGTGCCTCATGCATATTTTTAGTTGCTTGTCACTATAAATTGATTTGTAGCTTTGCTAGATTCATTGTAGTCCCATTAGCATGTATTATATGCCTTAAATAATGTATATTTTTTCAAGAAGGCACATGTAGACAATTTTCCACACAGTTAATGTTCTCTCAACCTATCAATTAGTACTTTGATGTGCTCATAATGCTCACTTTTATGATGAGAATAAATCAAAATATCATCAATGAAAATAAGAATAAACTTGTCCAAATAATCCTAAAATACATTGTTCATTAGATTCCTAAACTTTTTAGGAGTATTAATGAGTCCAAAAAGTACTACAACAAAATCATAATACTCATATTTGATTTTTAAAGCTACTTTGGGAATGCCCTCTTCCTTAACTTAGAACTGGTGATAGCTAGATTTGAAGTTAAACTTAGAAAAGATGGAAGCTTCCTTCATTTGATCAAATAGATTATATATTCTAGAAAGAAGGTATGTATTATTCATTGTTTCTTTATTCAACATTATATAATCAATACACAATTATAAAGTGTTATATTTCTTCCTTACAATGATGATTGGTGCTCCCCAAGGTGGCACTCTTAGCCAGATGCATCCTTTATATAACATTTTATTTAACTATACTTTTAACTTGAATAACTTAGCTATTGTCATACAATACGAAAGTTTTGATTGGGATTTCAATATTGGAAGAATATGTATAGATAAATCAAAATTTTATTGTGGAGGAATCCCTTGTATCTCCTTAGAAAACACATATTGATACTTATTCAAGAATATTTAATCCTCAAAATATGAATTTTTTCTTTTTCTAACTTATCAATGTGTATGGCATATAAAAGACACCCATTTACTTGATATTTTTTAATTACATTGCAAAAATCCACCTTAGGCTAATGGATATTAGAATATTTTGAATGGTAACATTATAGCCAAAATCATCAAGACATTTTATTATCTTACCAAAACAATCAACGTTGCCCCTATGCTACCAAATCCAATCACTACCTATAATTATATCATAAGATCTTAAGAGTACCACATAGAGGTTTACTTCAATATTAAAGTTAGAAAATTTTAACTTAGCCATACCAAAAAATTTCTTAACCCCCCTTTCTTCCTAATTCCCATGTTAGATAGATGGAGAATTAGCCATGTAAGTAGACCTTATAATTGTTTTATTCAAAACATAAGAAGATATAAAATTTTAATTGCATCAATATCGATTAAAATTGTAACAAGATATTCCTTACAACATACATAATATCTATATATGTTCTACTTGGTGTTTTTCTACTATTATATGGATACGATAGGGTTGCTAATTGGGTTTAGGTAGTGACTTTACACTCAATCCCACACTTCCTTGAGGACACCAACTTACATAGCGATCCTCCCACATGTATAGCACTAATCATTAGGTCCATTTCTACCATTTTTCAGTCACTTCTATGTTTGATTGGTCTATTGTATTGAGAGTATTTATGGTTCTAATTACTATTTTTGAAGTTCTTACTTCTTATATTTCCTTTGTTCCCATTATAGCACTTTCCTTTCATAAATTTCTTTTTGAAGGAGGACGACATTCATTGAGGTGATTTACTTTTCTCTTTTAGTTTCTCGTAATAAGTAGAAATGGATTGCATCTTCTATTCTTGTTTATTTATAATTTTAAAAACATATTCCATAGTAAAAGGACTATGGATATCCACATCAGTTTATATATACAAGTTTAAATCCATGATAATTTTTCTTATTCTAAACTATTTTTCAACTGATGTTGAGGGACAACTTGGGAAGCTTTGTAAAATATTTTTAAATACTCCATCACTAATAGTTCTCCTTGATTCTAATTCTAAAACTCTATTGTATTTTGGTTAAAATATAACTATGATAACCACTATTGTCTAGAAAAGGTAAGAAACTATTTCCAAGTGGTACTTTCTACTTTTAGGTCTTTTTAGCCTTCAAAGTATTCCAATAGGAGGTTGCTTTTCCTATAAATTGATATGCTACCTAAGAAATTTTTATTTCTTTAACAAAATTATGAAGATCAAATTACTTGGTCATTTTTATGAACCAAGCATATGCTCTATCCCTAGTAATTTTCCCATCATATTTTGATGGAGCGATCTTTTTTTAGGTTTCAAATTGGGCCTTTTTGGACATATGATGCTTATCTTGGATTTGTTATACCTATGTAGACCCCTTTCATTTTTCTTCATCATGTTGGTCCTCCAAAGGTCTTTCATCCTTAAAATGATAACTCCTTTCTCTTTGTGATTTTCATAGATCCTTTTGTTCTAATGCAACTATTATACCCCATATTTCATTCATCATGGCTAAAAGTTGATCCATATTATTATTACTTTAGATGGAACCAATTGATGAATTTGTAGCAACCACGTACCCAATCAGGTTAATATTATATAGTTTATTAATTGTGATCTTATTAGGCCATAAAATTTAAACGTACAACCTGATACCACATATAACATCTTAATTCAATTGAGTTATTAAAATTATATTGGGATTTTTTTTTTCTTAATTAGAAATCAATAATGTATTCAAATTATAAATTTAAATCCTTATTGCTCATATTAAGCTATATTCCATTTCAATTAGGCATATAAGTGCTTACTATATGTACTTCTCTATGCCTAATATATTTGTAAAAGGGCAATATGAAATATGTCTTTGTAAAACAAAAATATCTTCTTGCCATACTCCATAAATGTCATTTAATTACTTATAACTATGGTTTGATTAATCCCATGAATATACCATGTAAGAACATCTATATCCTATAATAGACCATTGAGTTTACTCTATGTATTGCATAAGATTGGAGAGTTGTTTATCAACTTCTATCTATGTCAATACTAGTAAGTAATTGTATTATCTTAGATCTATATCATAACCAATAAGTTTTACTATTAAATTACATCTATATCATGAACAAAAAGTAATTTATTAACCTCTATATATTTCATGATAAATAAGCTACTCCATTGAATTCCATCAATATCGTGATTAACAAGTTATTTCATTAACTTTGACCATGTATATCAAGGTTATGCATAAGGGGTCAAACTCAAAATATAATTATAAAAATAAGGTGAATCAATTTTGAAATCAAGATAAATATTGACCAAATTCATGTAGGAGACATGGCAAATTACCTTTATTTTCATAAAAAATTATAAAGCAATGGTAAATTTGATAGTTTTGATGACCACCACAATAAATACAACCATTGTAATAAATATGACCGTCACAATAAATATGACTATCGTAATAATTTCTAATGTCACAAAAAAGGTTATGGCCATAACTGATTACAAATCAGGGTTTGACTGTGATCCGATTGCAAAATAGTGTTTGGATGCAGATTTGGGTCGGGTGCAAAACAGGGACCAGATTTGAGTTGGGTGCAAAATAGGGACCAAATTCAGACCAGGTGCAAAATAGGGACCAGATTTAGGTCAAGTGCAAAATAGGGACCAAATCCAGGCCAATGCAAAATAAGATCCAATCATAAACTGGTTACAAAAGAGGATATATACGTGGTCCAGTTGCAAAATAGGATCCAAATGCAAACTAGGTGCAAAATATGGTTCATATGAGAACAAGGTGCAAAAAAGGTACTAGATTCTAGCTTGGTGCAAAATAAGGTCTGATCATAAATTGGCTACAAAATAGGGTATAGTCGTGATCCTTTTGCAAATCAAGGTCCAAATGTAAATCGGGTGCAAAATAGTTTTTGTATTCAAGCCAAGTGCAAAATAGGTTATGACCATAAACTAGTTATGGAACAATATCTGATCGTGGTCTAGTTGTAAAATAAGATTTGAATGCAAACTGGGTGCAAAAAGGACCAAATTAGAACCAGGTGCAAAACAGTTTCAAGATTTGGATCAGGTGCAAAATAGGTTCCTATCGTAAACTGGTTATGAAACAGTATCTGACTGTGGTTTGATTGCAAAACAGGATCCAAATGCAAATCAGGTGTAAAACAAGTACTGAATTCAAATCAGGTGCAAAATAATTTTTGAATTTGGATCAGGTGCAAAAAATGATCCAAATTCAGATTGGGTGCAAAACTAGTTTTAAATTTGGGCCAAGTGTAAAATAATATCTAGATGCTTACCAATGCAAAATAGGGTCCATATATGCACCAATTTCACTAGGGTTTATGCTACCACGTATTGCATGATTGGTCACCTGCCTATTCTTATCAAATAACATGCTACCACATGTCCACCTGTAGTCAATTTTATCTATAAAAAGGCATCAACAGTCATTTTTTAGGTTTACTTACTTCTACACAAGATCAAAGTGAACCCTCCCTAAGTAACCATTACCCCACACCCTTCTAGAGAAAAGTTTTCCTTACTTCCACAAATTCAAGCAATGGCCACCACTTCCACCCCTATTGCAAGAATTGTATTCAAAATTATTATTTGACTCAAAATTTTAGACTTGTTAACCACCCCTGGATACAACCTTTCATGGGTCACTTATGTAGATTTACAAGGTTTTCTTTCAATGCACCATTTTAGGATAGACAAATATTTTCTCAAGAATATCATAGACGATTATGACAATGATCATGCGACCATCAATCTCACAAAATAGAATAGAAAAATCTCTTTTACCATTAAACCCGTTGATGTCCAAAGACTGACAAGTCTTCCCCACAAGGATTTTCCTCTTATCACACCAAAGTTCGTGTTGTCTATCGATAAAAAATATTACCTATAGATCAACTACAAAATCTCTTTAGAATTATTGTTAGGTATAATTCTCATCATTTGATTCTCTTAAAGTTCAAAATTTAAAATTTATAATTTGTAATCTATTTTTTTTTGTAGCTTTCACCACAAAGTCCAAAAGAGGGTTAAAAAATACCTTTGTTACAAATGTAGATATAATGACAATTATTGAGTTCTTCCACGCAAGACTGATTTTGCATTGAATACCAACAAATACTCTATTGTAGGCATTGACCTATATGGTTCACTATCTTTACCACGAGAAACTTGACTAGTGTATGCGTATTTCACATCACATAAAATCAAAGTTGTATAACATTCAAACGAATTTAGGGACCATGGTGGCCATAATTAATTATATTTTAGGACTTTATTATGAATGTTTTCATAATTTGTATAATACTGGTGTATCAACTGTAGTGCACCCAACCCTATAAAGCATTGCCATGACACCCCAAGAGGTGAAGGTAATAATTTCATCTTTCACCATCAAATAATTTTTTTATGTTTTAGCATGTTTTCATATTTTAATTTTAATTTGAATCTAAATGCAGAGTAAGGTAGCCACCACAAGGACAAAATAGGATGTTGTTGTAAGGGATCACTAAAGGAATGATAATCAGATCATTCCAAACTGCAAGGATCTCAAGTGTTAACAAAAAACCACATTCAACCAAAACAAGAATCTAAAAGCAAATTGATAGCATAAGCTTACAAATGGATATGCAAAACAATGAGCAACAATATCATATATTATAAATGAATAATTAACTTCCTATCAGTGAGTAAAATGAAGGTGCCTTGCCTATATAGGAAAATATGATCAACCATAGCAATAGGATCAAGCTAAGGACAAATATCCATCGTACAAAAGGAATAAATGATATGGTCCATAGATCTATAACCGCTATGGGGAGAAAGAATATCAAACTTCCAAATATACCTAAAATATCCACATAACTCCTAGGAATAGTCAAACCTAAAAATATCCCCATAATATCTAAGAAATAAATATGTAACATCTCATAATATCTAAATAAGATAAATGAAATATTCACACATAAGTGGGTGGAGAAAATACATGGAATAACTAAATAAAAGGAAAATAAATTACCTAGGTGAACATGAGCTAAGGTAAACAACCTACTCTAACACCCCCCTCAAGTGAAGCTAGGTACAAAAAAATAAAGTGGCATATCCACAATATGAGTCCCGATAACAAGGTCTGATTAGGTACTCATGTACAATGTGTATCCAGAAGCTCTTGAACTAGAAGGTGGAAAACCATGTGGAAAAAACCATCCAGCTAGAAAGAGAGAAGGAGAAATAGGAATGAATCCAAGGAGTGCTCCCAACACCCCCTAGGATGGCAAAATCCATGAATAAGTCCTATGAAGAAGTGGATACCTCTGCGATGAACAATGTGTCTCCCACGAGGAATAAAGTAGCCATGAAGCATTCGCCGAATGTCTTCCCACTCCAAGTGAGTGTGAGAAGATGGGAAAAAAATGTAGAATGATGATATAAAATCCTTCAAATTGATTTGAAGTGAAGAAGATGTCACCAATGAATTATGAAATGAATCTCCAAGAATGTAGAAGCCCAAACCAACACCAAAATTGGGTAGAATATAGTCCCAATCAACATCCAAAAGATCAATGTGCACAAAACCATGAGTGTGAAAAAGTGGAAGAGATGTGTGAAGAACATCCATCAAGGAAGAATCACCAATATCCTACTGCATAAGTGATGATGAGCCCATGGAAGCAGAAAGAGAAATAAGTGGAGGCTTAGAAGCCTCAAAATAATCAACATTGTCTTCAGGATCTCGAATTGAGGGTCCAACTACAGACAAAATATTTGCATCCAACTCCTATAGGAGTACATCATCCAATATGAAATAAACAAGAGAAGAAAATGGTGGACAAGGTGGCTCACTCAAAGAAGGGCACACCAAAAAAGGATCCACAAAGGAAGAAGTACATGGAGGAGATACAATGTATACATCATCATCAAATAAATGAGTGAGCTCCTCATACATGTTAAGAAAATCACATGTGTGACTCTCAATGAAGAGAGAGGCAACACCATCCAAGAAGTCATTTGTATGTAAGGATGTAACATGCCACGAAATCTCTGTTGTATATACTGCAACATCAACGTGATCATCCACATAAGACAAGTGTGGAGATTTATCTTGTAAAATATCTGAAGAAGGTACTATAGCATCAACCTCATCATCCAAAACATCATGAGATAGTGACTCCAAAAATAAATATGCAATGTCACAAATGATGTCCTCCATGCAAGCAATTGTAAGAGAAGGTGCCTTGGGTAAAAACTTTATTTTCAACATATGATAAGCAAGGTGAGGTGTGTTCTTGTGAACTCCAATAAAATTTTGAATCTCCCCACAAACTGAATAATAAAGCATGTTAGAGATCCTTAAATTTTTCATGAACCATGTTCTATACTCCTTATCCTTCACAATTGGTTTGGGTTTTGGAGTTATGAAAAAAGGATCCAAACCTTCACTTGACATAATGAAAAAAGTACCTTAAACCATGCTTAAAAAATTTCAGCATTTGCCTCTATGCTAAGTTTTAAAAAAGAAGTTTCCAAGATGTTGTCAAAAGTAGAAGAGCCCCCCCAAAATCAAATGCCATTATAATGTGAGATATCTAGTGTGATGTCAGAAGGTGGTGCAAAATACCACAAAATCACATCAATGCACAAATGAAGCTTCTGAACTTTGAAAAATCTCCAAATTAATTCCCAAAAGAATCCCCTCCTTCAAACTAAGTGTCTCAAGAAGATTGGCACAAGAGGATGCACCACAACAAAGCAAGGGAAGTAAAAGACAAAGGACTCCTCAAGCACAACAATGTGTAGGCTCCACCAATACTGAACACCAAGTAAGCTAATCACAAAGTTCCAAACTAAATGGAAAAACAACTAATGAAGGAATATAGGACTTTATAACAATAATCCATGTACCGGTTCAAGTGAAAAAACCTTTTTTCACAATGCAATATTGAGAGTGCAGTCATAAAATAATTACAAATATCTAAATACATATCCAAAAAATCTGAAATTTTGTAGACATATCAGAAAAATAATTTTACAGGCCTGGAAAAAATTTCGCTAAGCCACTCCTAATATTTATCCTAAAACGACGAGTTTACTAAAAATAGTAAAATCATTGTAATTGTCATAATACAGATCCCAATTATCTAAAATTTTATGGAAAGGTCTATAATATGATTTTATACATTCTGTAAACAAATATGTAAAAAATTAGAAGTTTTGATGAAGATATTCACAGATTACTAAAACAGTGCAGGTTTTCGTAAAATCAAAATATCTTGAAGAATACTGATCCAAATGAGCTGAAATTTTGAACACAATTCAAATGAATGCATCTACAGACCTCCAAAAAATTTTGTTGAAAAATTACATTTATATCAGGAGATAAATCCAAAATATAAAAACGGGCTGGGTTGGTGACCCTGCCAAAAAAGGAAATGCTCAAGAAGAAAAATGCTTAGGACAGATCCAAGGGAATGAGGCTATTGCAGTATGGGTAGAAGAGATTTTAGGAGGCTGGTGATGATCTGAAAATGGAAGGAGAGACACAAACTAGCCAAAAAACTCCACCAAGTACCCGATCACAAAAACTAAAGCTTCCACACCAATCTTCGAACCTACAAGAGAAACAACTGCACAACACTCACAAATGGATGACTGCAACACCTATTGCTCTGATGCCATGAAAGGAATGATAATTAGATAATTCCAAGATGAAAGGATCTCAAGTGTTAATAGAACATCACATTCAACCAAAACAAGAATCTAAAAGCAAATTGATAGCATAAGCTTACAAATGGATATGCAAAACAATGAGAAACAAAATCATATATTATAGATGAATAATGAACTTCCTCTCAATGAGTACAATGAAGATGCCTTGCTTGTATAGGCAAGGATGATCAACCATAGCGGTAGGATCAAGCTAAGGATAAATATCCACCTTACAAAAGGAATAAGTGATATGGTCCATAAATTTGTAACCTCTATGGGGAGAAAAAATATCAACTTTCCAAATATACCTAAAATATACCTATAACTCCTAAGAATAGTCAAACCTAAAAATATCCCCATAATATCTAAGAAATACATATGTAACATCTCATAATATCTAAATAATATAAATGAAGTATCCACACATAAGTGGGTGGGGAAAATACATGGAATAACTAAATAAAAGGAAAATAAATTACCTAGGTGAACATGAGCTAAGGTAAACAACCTACTCTAACAGTCACATGCTAGAGGCCACTAGTAATTCAAAAGATAGAGTTGGAAGCATCACCATTGTAAAGGCCACTAAAATGTTTGAGGTATGTTACTTCTCTTGGGACTTCTTTCCCATATTTTTCTACACAAAATGTGCAATGTGAATCTAGTGAGGCTAGCTTTAAGACACGTAAGTTTTTATTTCAAGATTTTATCTCTATGTTTGTTTAGTTACAATTATAATATTTTCTATTAAATTTGTTCATATATTTTTAAAACTAAACCCCATTCCCACATACACCAACATACAACAAATCTCATCATCGTCAGGTAAGTCAATGCATATTTATTCTAAATTAACATATATTTCTTTTTTCTATTTTATTTTATAAATCATTCTGGCTAAATCTTATTTTAATGTTTTTAGGTGCATCTCATCACCATTCTATAAGAAGCTTGCAAATGATACCGCCACCACCTCCACCACCGCCATGGCAGCCTTAGAAAATGAGAGGCGAAATGTGGGGTGGAATTGAAAAATAATTTTTTTTAATGAGATCGTGGTGGGCACCAAATTAGACTATGTCTGGCTTTCCCAATTTTTTATTTAATACAAATACAGAAGCACCAGGTATTTCAAGCACAAGATTAGATAATCCTCCACTCAATGAAGATTATCTATTGCAGGGTAACATTTCAGGTTTTAAAGCAATAGATGTGCTTAAATGTCCATAAAGAGAAGCACAACAAGCACAAGCCTTGTAGCTCAACAAACTTTAACGTCGACTACTCCGACCAATGTCCCTCATCCTCAAACTGAGAATGACAAAGTCAATTTTGATGAAAATATTTTAATGGTTGACAATTGTGAAGCAACCATCAAAGATATGGTGCTTCAAGATTTAGAAGAGATGGAGTGGGAATTTTGGGCCAAGGTCCTTATAAAGGAGCTTAATGCTTGATATAAATTTTTTCTATAAGACACAATTTTTTCTCTAGTAAAAAATAAACCAAAAAAGCTTGGTGGTCTGCTAGATCAAGCTACAACATGCTCAATGAAGTCTACTCTTTTGTATGATGATGATGTTTTGAAAATTATCTTGAATAGAATGGAGAATATTAATTTGAAGCCCAAGCATATTATAACCAATGAGGTTTTGATAAGAAAAAATTTACAGTCATTGAGGCTACAAGGGATGTAGTTGAGATGAGACTTTAACTGCAATAAATTTGAGTGTTTTGTTTTGTCATATAACTCTACTGACTTATGTTTTTTTTTTTCTTTTAGAGTCAAATTTTGATAATTAAAAAAAATTAAAAGCATGGAAATAAATATCCAAACCACAAAGAAATTTCTGATAAATGTAATAAAAATGAAGGAAACAATGCAAGCCAAAATCAAGGACAATAACCTTTTAAGAAAAAATCAAGGAAAAAAATTTGGATCCAGATATCTTGCTAAAGTAGTAGAAGGAGAAATAAATGCTTTTAACAGTGCAAGAAGATCTAGCTTAATAAGAAAGAGCATTATTGGGAAGTTTAGAGAGAGTAGAGGAAGGCCAACACTAGGTGTCGACGAAGGAGTAAAATGAAAGGAAGAGAAAACTCAAAGTGAATCTTAGGCAACAAACCACCAATCTAAAAATTAAGAAAGTATAAAATATTTAGTAGTTAACTGGATATTTTGTTGTATTGTAGTCAACAGTTTTGTACAATGTAATATATTTTCAATCAAATTAATAAAAAAACATTTACTAATTTTGTGTCTTCTATCATTCAATGGTTGTTTTCATTTATAATCTTGTGTTGCTTTTTTAATTCATGATGATTCAATTATATTAACTATTATAATCTCAAACAAAAAAAGAAATATTATTATTTGTTTAGAGTTATTCACAAAGTAGAAAGAACTCAATTGTTCCAATACATTAATATTCATACATTAAAAATACTATGATATAAAACATAAGGATTTATCAATGAAGGCAGTTAAGACACTAAGAATGCTATGATATAAAACATACAATTTTAAAAACAACAATGCGATATAAAACTAAAATCTATGAAAAAATAATTTTTCATTTTCAATATTTATCACAACCCAAAACTTTCTAACCATATTTGTAAGTTTTCTTTTTTTAGAAACTAAGTTCTATTTAACTAGAATTAAACCTCATTCTCTAATCAGTTAAATGTTTCATCAAACCTTCTAGCTAGGTTGTTTAGCTACACCACAATTTACTTTTTGTCTGACTTGAATAGAAACACGAACACCCCTATCCCCACAACTTACATAATTCCATCTATGTAAGAGTGCTAGGAGTTGATCATCTTGAGCTATCACTCCATCCTTGATGGCTAGCTCATTCCTTTCCAATCAATAAAAAAGGTGAGTGCTAGTCTCCACACCCCACATAAATTCGTCTGTGTGGATGTGCTTAGCACCTTGACTATCCTTCTCATCATTTAGATGAGCTAGTTGTCCTTGTCCATATATTTATACAAACATATCTATTACGTGTTTGGAAACACATGATGCGAATGTTCCCTGAACCACTATTAAAGTTTCCTTGTTTAGGTGCACTTATATACGCATATCCCACTTCTTGCATAGATCATTGGAATTTAAACATAAAGTGAAAGTTATCGTGAAACATCAAACCCATTAGCTAATTCAATTCCTTTTTAATTAATTATTATCAAATACTTCTAACATGCATAACAATGTTTTTCATTTGAAATAAAGTTACCAAGCAAATTAATTCATGGCTCACTTCTATAAGTACCCAAGCGGCCTAATTAAGAACCGTTCAACCAAGGCCTCCCACCCTCGAGAGTTAAAAAGTCCATTAATATGATGCTCTCTCCAAGGAACCTTTAGAGCATTACTTCGAATACGAATCTTTTGGAGTGAAATTTTCATATAAAAAAAAACCTATATTTCTTTTAAAAATAGATAATCCAAATTCTTAATAGATTATTATTTTACAACACAGTCTTGAGTTAACTATCCACTGTGAATCTTCATTAATCATCGATTATCAATGCTGGTGACTAGAAATTGATAAAAAATATAGACAAACCCTTTTACAGTTTACTCATATGAAATATAACCCAACCAACAAATATTTATATGAAACCAATTTATTTTTTGATAATATAGAGAGTTTGTTTCACAACTGATGAGATGCTCATCTGCTGGTGCAACATACATACACACTTACAATATATTCTTCTCAATTATATATGCACCTCTCTACAAGAAGTAGTCCACAACCCTACAATTTTGAATTGCACTAGTATGAAATCAGGTATAAAAGATTTGGTCATACCCAGTACTCTTGAAAACACAAACACATAATTACGATGTTTGTCATTTCTTGCTTCTTCAACCCAAGCCTACATTCATTGTCCTCTTCTTTTGAGCCTTCCTCAAAAACCATTGAGAACAATATTGCCTTTGGTTGGGGATCAAAGATGACTCCCATACTTAAATAATGCAATTCCATTTGCATTCAATGCTTTCACACAAGCAATAAATAGGCAAGTACCAGTTTCTTATACAAAATTTCCAACATTCAATAGTTTTCTAACAAAGCTTAATTCATTATCATATCAAAAGCTATCAAATTTCAATAGTACAACAAACATCCTTCTTCAAATAAGGAATTTTACTTTTGCTTGACTATCAACTATTTCAATAAGCAGCCATACATTTTTTACCATATTGAATACAAAAATAATACAAGCAAATCAATAATACAAAAGAAAGCATCCCATTTATTTTCTTGCAACAAGCCAAAAATGTAAATTATGCTTCCAAGGTAAAAACGAGAGTAACAATCAATATTCATTTCACTACTTTTTCATCTTTAATGAGTTTAAAGATCATTTTTCAAACAAAGAACATCTTGTCCTTTCTATTGAGATAATGTATATGTTTCACAACATTCAACACACATAAAACAACTCATTCTTCTTTTGTATTTATTTCCAACCAAGCATCGAGCCTGGACCAAATACCTCAATGGTTTTTTTTAAATACCAGCATTGAGCTCTTATCAGGTTCACCATTACCTACAACTCTATGGTTTTAGCTTGAACCCAGACTCTCCATACGTTCACTCATCCATACATTTTTAACACACTCATTCCTATTGTTGGGTAAGCAAAGGTAAAGCTAGAGCGGTTGCATATTTAATATTTTACACCTGACAAAAATCCATAAGATACTTTGCAAATTCCTACCATAGCTTGTTAGCTATATAACTTGAGCTAGATTCATTCATTTCAATTTTTGGGAACATATCCAATATCTACTGTAACTTAAATGACACATGAAGCAACCCTATTACTTAGTGGTTTTTTCCCTTTAATTACAAATTTATCTTTGGTTTTAGAATTGGTCTATAATTGTAGCTCAGGTCCTACAAAAGTCTTTAAAGGCAACTAGAATGGTTCCAAAGCAAAGCTTAAAGCAATAATTATCACCCAAATTACATTCTGTCCTCTAGCTACCTTATCTTGATATTACAAACTGGACGTCTCCAATAAATATGCAAAAATAATTTCAAAGTATTTATCTTCTAGGAAATAAACCAGAAGACATGATTAAATGTCATAGGATTCCAAACCCAAAGAACATCACATCTATTCAAATGTAAAGCATAATTAGTCTGTAGGTAAAAACACATCTCAGGAATGGTTTTCTTTTACTTACTACAAATGAAGTTTTTATTACCAGTATTACCAGTATATTTATTCGGTAGTGAGATTCTGTGCAACAAACCAAAAAGACTAGAAATCACTCTCCACCAAACTCTTAGATGAACTCCTCTTTCCAAACTGACTAACCCTTTCCTCCCATTCCATTTATTCCCTTAATTTTTTGAAAAAGAACCAACAAAACTACCACTAACCAATTTTTGTGGTAAGTTATCAGGCATGCATTCTCTCCCTAACAAAAAATTAGCATTCCCACTCTGGTTAAACATAAAGCAAACATCTAGTTAAAATACCATAGCTCAAAGCAATACTTAACATTACCAAATTCAAGCTATTTTTCTATTAATGAAATGAGCTTCTAAAGCAATCTATGAACAAAGCATATTCTTGTTATAGTAATGAGAAATCATTTTCATTATTTTCTCAACATGTTTTTATTTCACTTTTCTTATTATCCACTACATTAACATTGCCAAACATAACTGGATTCTTGATATGCAATTTTATTTTAGAAGAAAGACAATACAAGAAATCAAACAAACATCGCTCCTACAATATTCACTTTTTCACCCAATATAATTTCATCATAAAGAAAAAATTTCTAAACAACACACAAATGCAACTAGATCTTGATGTTTCTTTTTCTTATGCAAATTATGATATGCATCTTCATGAAAGGTATTTATCCATGTTGCCCCTCAAATATTCCGATGAATAACCCATCAAATCATTTCCCCCAAGCATCATGTTCTTGGTGGTTGATTATTTCTTCCACTTGCAAGAGACATTTTCCTACACAAATGCAAATTATTTTAGTAGCATCATATTCTTATGTGAAATATATGTCCTTCAGAAACCAAACACAAAATAATAAATCATTCCATTAAAATATATTTCATAATTTTCCACAAGATATATGTTTTGCATATCAAATTAGTAAATAGTCAAACATCACATCAGCAAAAGCAACTAGAAAAACATAAATGCATCCAAATAAAAATTCTACCAAAGGAGGATCATGACATCCTCCCCACATTAGGCTTAACACAATCCTCTATGTATCATCATAGTTTAACATAAAACAACATCTACATTGCATCCTCAAACAGGAATGGAAAATATCTCTGCATATTTGCTACTTTCTCCCAAGTACCATTTCTCTCAAATTAGCGGTCCCTCTAGACCTTGCATTGCTCCAAAGTCCATTTCCTCATCAATTTGGAATGGAACTAAAGGATTTTTACTAGATGCACCTCCATAGCCTCCATATATACCATCTGCAATTTAAAGAGATCCCACACATGATCAAGATGAGCAATGCATTTTCCTACGCAAGGATATATGAAAGATGTCGTGGATCTTTGATAAATTGGGTGGTAAGACAAGTCTGTAATCCATAGGGTTAAGTTTCCAAAGGATATACTAGATAAGATCATAGAGGTTCCACCACATTTTAAGTTTTAGATGCTATAGACATCCCTCGAGTAGACATGAGTGATCAATATATCATAGTTTTGTTGAGGTTAACCTTGTACACTGCCCATACAACTTAAAAGACACCTTCATGTGGTTCCCTCACCTTTCCTAACACTCTCCATGAGTGTAGGACAACTCAAATACAGCGTAGGGATTAACCCTATCTCAGTCAATCAAGACAAGGGATGCCAATTCCTTTACTAAGCTCCATCCTTTGAGCCAATACTTAGGCATAAGAACCTTTTAGTTTGCAAATTTCACCATGTTCAACTATGGTGCTCAATCATTCCATATTTGTAATGGTTTGATTGAGGGACTATCACTTTGTGTGACATCCCTCACTTGGACACCCGATAGTCATTTGAGGTTCCATCACCAACCCAATTTGAAAATAGGATCCAAACATTCTTCATTTTTTACCATAAAAAATATGTTCCCCTCATGTTCTCATACATCCTTGCTTCTCCAGGTTGGGTAGAGTAAGGAAATTGTGTACCTCTTGCATGATAATTCTACTAAGTCACCTAATTTAGACATACCTACCCTATCCTCGGAGCCTAAAAATCCACATTTGGTGCCAAAATCCTTATCCCTTTCAGGTTTTTTTCATCCTTGGTCCAAATTTTACTGCATCATTTATATTGAGATTGCATTCTTCTTGACTTAGTCCATTGGGTCAATGTGATCATAGTTCAAATAAGTTATAGGCCCTTTTCAATATCTTAGGCTTAAGCAGGTTTATGCTTGTTTAAATCTTAGGGTTTGTTCCTAGGACTATTTTAAGTACCTTTAATGGCTTAAAAAATCTAATACTTGGGTGCTTATGCTAACAATTTAGAGAGAGAATCCTACACTCCTCTTAGAATAGTTTTCTTATCTATTATTTCTCATTAAGCAAAGAGCACCATTTAATGCTCAAAGTACCATTAGATGTAATTATTCTTGAACATTTTCTCTCAAGGTCAAGCTTCAGATTCCTCATACCTAACTAGATTTTTTTAGAAGGTTCTCTTATTCTTTTCAACTGAGGTGTCATTTCACCAATTCTCAACCATGGATTTTGTTGAATTATGATTACCTCCAACTATACTCCCAATGATTAGTTACATCTTTCCATGCACTATCTTAAACCATTAATGGTCATCATTACTATTGCACTCCCACATGGTGCTACCCACCCTTTATTCATATTTGCAAATAATCCACACCACTAATTCAAGATATTCCCTAATGTTCACTTTATCCAACATAAGAATTTACTTTATATTATGTCATTACAAAGAATAAGTTATTTCATACATATAATCTATTTCCAAAAACTTATGTCCAGGACACCCCATAATCCCATTTCTCTCCAACATATAGTTAACATTTTTTCCATAATAAAATATAGCTTAGGTTCCTAAGAAATCACTTTGATATATGAAATTGATTCCTCCCAAGAATATTTTGTTTCCAAGATGACACATAATAATATTTTACACTATAATATCATTTTGTGTTCAATCTACTTAGCATTGAAGTAATACCTTATACAGTATACATATTTTGAAATCATCAGTGATTCGATGATAAACATAATTTTGTAAATCAACTACAATGATCTTTTCTACAATCAATTATCAAATCTATCACATTTTAACATTATACTATTCAATCACTCAGTCATCATTTAATTTGTTCTTAAATTATGCAATGATATAAACACTCTTAGAGATCAAACCTACTTCTAATGTCCCACAAGAATTTATTAATTAATAATACTAGATTGATCTAATTGAGTTATGGAAATATATTATCTTCTTCTCCAGATATAAAGCATATTTTAGTCTCATCATAGACCTAGGTGGTGTAGAGTATATGGAGTCAACAATCTCCATAGTTGGTATATATGAATATAATCTTAAATTGTGCAAATGAGTGGCCTTTTTCTTATAAATAATGGTCTTTATTCTTACCTTTGCCTCTTTTATTGAAAGGTAACTTCCTATTACACCCCACATAGTTTAAATTTCTTACCAAAGTAACTTCGTAAGGAGAAGCAAGGTAGTTATATTGTTTTGCCATTGGCTATGACCATTAACATCTTCCCAATAATGATCTTTTATCACACGTATATCACTTCAAGATCCCCTTGATAATATCAATGTTGCACTATTCTATACAATGCATCCCTCCTATATCTCCTTATATTTTAATAATATCAACGGTTATATTTACCCCGTGCAAGGATCCATCCATAATATTTTGTAATATTGAGTATTCTCTAAAAATTTTAATTCTTTTACTAGTATTGTTAACCCATCTCTATAAAAAATTAATCAAGTCTCTCTAAGCCTTTATCTAGTCCACTCCTTGGATGTTTTCAAGACATGTAGCAACGCTACATTTAAATACCAAAATGTAGAGCCATAGGATAGGGTAATTTCATTCCTAAGAGAAACACTGATCTACTGAGTAGGTTTATTTGGAACCTTACTCAACCTTCCACCCATGTGCCAATATTCCTAGCCCTTCTGGTGTATCCCCACCTAAATTAGATGAAAAAAAGCTATCAAAAACTCTACTATCCATTAAAACTTTACCTCTTTACCAAAAATATTACCTTTTAAGGACAAAGGAGCAACTTGACCTTCTAGGTTCTATCTTCCCATTGTTGCATAGATTTTGTGGATAAGTTCCTTATGTGTAGGTTCCTTATAAGTGGGTTCCTTTCCTTTTGAACTCGATCCTAATATGAGTGGATAACGATTTAAGTAATGCAGTCCTATACAATAATAACAACCATCCTTGGGGCATGGGTGTATTCTCTATTTTTATCCTCTTGCTCTCTCCACTACTCCAAGGTTTGATTATCATTGAGGGTGGAGTTGGTTATCATTGTTGTTATTTTTGTTATCACCCCTCTTAGATTTTTCTTGCTTCCCATTATACCTCCCTTTGGGCTTTGGGGAGTCTCTACTTCCTCGATTCACTAGGACCTCCAACAGTTGTCGTTGTAGCTCCATTTGTTCTTGAATCAGAGTGACCATCCTAGTGAGGTTCTCCATCATTCTGCAAGAATTTCCTGACCCTTCCTCTCAAATCTTAACCTTAACCTTAATCTGTCGGGTCTACCGAATTGGTGAGGTAGACCTTCCTCTTTTTGTTCTTGGTTCCATCATCCTAGTCACACAAAGAGAGAAAATTTTAAGTTAGGTCATAATTCCTTCCTTGAATTGTACCATATTCAACTAAATAAGTCATTAGCTTGACTAAGCAACAAAGTTGATTACCCTATCCCATGTAGGGTATAATCCTTATTAATAATTTTGTTCCTTCAAACTTTCTTCTTCACCTAGTCTATTTATGCCTAGGTTTTTCTTTTTCAATAAACAATCTATTCATGCAAATATATTCCATACGTAGGTATATATATTGTCATACATCGTCATCTAAGTTTATGCAAGGAAATGTACATCCCTACGAACTGTGCTTCGATACCAAATGTCACAACCCAAAGTTTCCTAACCATATCTTTAAGTTTTTATTTTTTTTAGAAACTAAGTTCTGTTTAACTAAAATGAAACCTCATTCTCTAATCAACTAAAAGTTTCATCAAACATTCTAGCTAGGTTGTCTAGCTACACCACTATTTACTTTTTGTATGACATGAAAAAAAATACAAACACCCCCATCCCCACAACTTACATAATTCTATCTATGTAAGAGTGCTAGGAGTTGTTCATCTTGAGATATCACTCAATCCTTGATGGCTAGCTCATTCCTTTCCAATCAGTTGAAAAGGTAAGTGCTAATCTCCACATCCCACACAAATCTATCTGTGTGGATGCACTTAGCACCTTGACTATCCTTCTCATCATTTAGATAAGCTAGTCGTCCTTATCCCCATGTATTCATACAAGCATCTCTATTGTGAGTTTGGAAACACATACGATGCTAATATTCCTTGAACCACTATTAAAGTTCCCTTATTTAGGTGCACTTATATATGTATATCCCACTTCTTGAATAGATCATTGGAAGTTAAACATAAAGTGAAAGTATCGTGAAAAATCAAACCCATTAGCTAATTCAATTCATTTTTTAATTAATTCTTATCAAATACTTCTAACACGTATAACAATGTTATTCATATGAAATAAAGTTACCAAGCAAGTTAATTCATGGTTCACTTCTATAAGTACCCAATGAACTAATTAAGAACCATTCAACCGAGGCCCCCTCCCTCAAGAATTGAAAAGTCCATTAATACGATGCTCTCTCAAAGAAACATTTAGAGCTTTACTCCAAATACGAATCTCTGAGAGTGGAATTTTCATATCAAGAAACCTATATTTATTTAAAAAAAAGATCCAAATTCTTAACTTATTATTATTTTACAACACTGTCTTGAGTTAACTATTCACTGTAGATCTTCATTAATCATCAATTATCAATGTCGATGACTAGAAACTGATTAAAAATATAGACAAACCCTTTTACAGTTCACTCATATGAAATATAACCCAACTAGCAAAACTTTATATGAAACCAATTTCTTTTTCAATTATATATGTACCTCTCTACAAGTAGTCCATAGCCCTACAATTTTGAATTGCACTAGTATACAAGCAGGTATAAAATACTTGGTCATGCTCAGTACTCTTGAAAACACAAATGCAGAATTACGATGTCCATCATTCCCTGCTCCTTCATCCCATGCCTACATTTGTCATCCTCTTCTTTTGAGCCCTCCTAAAAAACCACCAAGAATAATATTACCTTTGGTTGAGGATCAAATACGACTCCCATACTTAAATTATGCAATTCCATTTGCATTCAATGCTTTCTCACAAGCAATAGATAGGCAAGTACTAGTTTCTTATATAAAATTTCCAGCATTCAACACTTTTATAGCAAATCTTAATTCATTATCATATCAAAAGATACCAAATTTTAATAGTACAACTAACATCCTTCTTTAAATAAGAAAATTCCCTTTTGTTTGACTGTCAACTATTTCAATAAGTAGCCATAAATATTTTACCATATTTAATACAAATATAATCCAAGCAAATCAATAATACAAAAGAAAGCATCCCATTTATTTTCTTGCAACATACCAAAATGTAAATTATGCTTCCAAGGTAAACACCAAAGTAACAACCAATATTTATTTTACTACGTTTTCATATTTAATGAGTTTAAAGATAATTTTTCAAACAAAGAACATCTTGTCCTTTTTATTGAGATAATTTATATGTTTCACAACATTCAACACACGTAAAATAACTCATTCTTATTTTGTATTTATTTTCAACCAAGCATCAAGCCTGAACCAACTACCTCGATTTTTTTTTAAATACCAATGTTGAGCTCTTATCAGGTTCATCGCTACCTACAACTCTATGGTTTTAGCTTGAACCCAGACTCTCCATACATTCACTCATGCACACATTTTTGATGCACTCATTCCTATTTCTAGGTAAGCGAAGGTAAAGCGAGAGCGGTTGCATATTTAATATTTTATCCCTAACAAACATCCACAAGCTACTTTGCAAATTCCTACCAAATCTTGTTAGCTATTTAGGGTTAATTTGAGTTAGATTAATTCATTTGAATTACTGGGAATATATCCAATATCTATTGTAACTTAATTGACACACGGAGTAACCCTGTTACATAGTGGTTTATTTTCCTTTAATTACAACTTCTTCTCCGATTTTAAAATTGGTCTAGAATTGTAGCTCAGGTCCTACAAAAGTCTTTAAAGATGACTGGAATGGTTCCAAAGTAAATCTTAAAGCAATAATTATCACCCAAATTGCATTCCATCATCTAGCTACCTTGTCCCAACTCATTAGGAATTGGAGATCAATATGTGAAAATAATTTCAAAGTATTTATCTTCTAGGAAATAAGTCGTAAGACTCCATTAGACATCACAGGTTGCCAAATCCAAAGAACATCACATATATTTGAATGTAAAGCATAATCAGTCTATAGGTAACAACGCATCATAGGAAATTTTTTCTTTTACTTACTACAAATGAATTTTTTGTTACCAACAGATTTATCCGATAGTGAGATTCTGTGCAGCAAACTAGAAAGAATAGAAATCACTCTCCACAAACATCTTAGATGAACTCCTCTTTCAAAAATGACTAACCCTTTCCTCCCATTTTTTTTCTTCCCTTTAATTAAAAAAAAAAAATCGACAAAACTACCACTAACCAATTTTTTTGGCAAGTTATCGGGCATGCATTCTCTCCCTAACAAACACTTAGCATCCCCACTCTAGTTGAATCATAAAGCAAACATCTAGTTAAAACACCATAACTCAAAGCAATACTTAACATTACCAAATTCAAGTTATTTTTCTATTAATGCAATGATCTTCTAAAGTAAGCTACAAACAAATCACATTCTTGTTATAGTAACAAGAAATCCTTTTCATTATTTTTTTAACATGTTTTTATTTCACTTTCCTTATTATCCATTGCATTAAAATTGACAAACATAACTAGATTTTTCATATGTCATTTTATTTTAAAAGAAATATAATACAAGAAATCAAAAAACATTGCTCCTACAATATTCACTTTTTCACCCAATAGAATTTCATCATAAAGAACAAAATTGCTAAATAACATACAAATGCAACTAGATATTGATGTTTCTTTTTCTTATATGAAATATGATATGCATCTTCATGAAAAGTATTTATCCATGTTGCCCCTCAAATATTCCGATGAATATCCCATCACATCATTTCCCCCAGGTATCCTATTCTTGGTGGTTGATTCTTTCTTCTACCTTCAAGAGATATGTTCCTGCACAAATGTACATTTTTTTAGTAGCATCATATTCTTATGTGAAATATATGTCCTCCAGAAACCAAACACAAAATAACCAATCATTCCATCAAAATATATTTCACAATTTTTCCACAAGATATATGTTTTGCATATCAAATTAGTAAATAATCAAACATCACATCAGCAAAAACAACTAGCAAAACATGAGTCTATCCAAATAAAAAATCTACTAAGGGAGGGTCATGACATCCTCCCCTCCTTAGTATTAACATAGTCCTCTATGTATCATCATAGTTTTAACATAAAACAACATCTACATTGCATCATCAAACAAGAATGAAAAATGTTTCTACATGTTTGCTACTTTCTCCCAAGTAGCATTTTTCTCGGAATAGTAGTCCCTCTAGACCTTTCATTGCTCTAGAGTCTCTTTCCTCATTTATTTGGAATATAACTCAAGGATTTTTATTGGATGCACCTTCATAGCCTCTGGATCCACCATCTGCAATTTACAGAGATCCCACACATGATCAAGACGAGCAATAAATTTTCCTACGCAAGGATAGATGGAAGGTGTCATGGATCTTCAAAAAACTAGATGATAAGGTGAGTCTATACACCAGAGGGTTAAGTTCCCAAAGTATATACTAGATAAGATCATATAGGTTCCACCATATTTTGAGTTTTAGATGTTGTAAAAATACCTCGAGTGGATAGGAATGATCAATATCCCATAGTTTTGTTGGGGTTAACCTTGTACACTACCCATACAAATTTAAGGGTGCCTTCATGTGGTTCCCCCACCTTTCCTAACAATCTCCATGAGTGCAGGACAACTCTACCACAGTGTAGGTATTAACCTTGTCTTAGTCAATCAAGATGAGGGGCACCAATTCCTTTACTAAGCTTCATCCTTCGAGCCAGTACTTAGGCATAAGAACCTTTTAGTTTGCACATTACACCATGTTCAACTATGGTGCTCAATCATTCCATATTCATGATGGTTTTATTGAGGGGCTATCAATTTGCATGGCATCCCCCACATGGACACCCAATAGTCATTTGAGGTTCCATCACCAACCCAATTTAACAACAAGATCCAAATATTCTTTATTTTTTGACCATAAAAAATAGGTTCCCCTCACCTTTTCATACATCCTTGCTTCTCCAAGGTGGGTAGAGTAAGTAAATTATGCACCTCTTACATGAATTTTATTCCAAGTCACCTAATTCGAACATACCTACCTTGTCCTTGAAGCCTAAAAGCCATATTTGGGGCCAAAATCCTTATCCCTTTTTAGGATTTCCTTCATCCTTTGTTCAAATTTTACTGCATCGTTTATCCTAAGATTACATTCGTCTTGACTTAATCCATTGGGTCAATGTGATCATAGTTCAAATTAACTATTAGCCCTTTTCAAGATCTCAGGCTTAAGCAGGTTTATACTTGTTTAAATACTAGGATTTGTTCCTAGGACTATTTTAAGTACCTTTAATGGCTTAAAATGTCTAATACTTGGGTGCTTATCCTAACAATTTAGAGAGAGAATCCCACACTCCTCTTAAAATAGTTTCCCTATCTATTATTTCTAATTAAGAAAAGAGCACCATTTAATGCTTCAAGTACCACCAGATGTAATTATTCTTGAACATTTTCTCTCAAGGTCAAGCTTCAAATTCCTCATACCTAACTAGTTTTTTTGAGAAGGTTCTCTTCTTCTTTTTAACTGAGGTGTCATTTCACCAATCCTCACCCATGGATTTTGTTGAATTATGATTACCTCCAACTATACTCCCAATGGTTAGTTACATCTTCCCATGCACTATCTTAAACCATTAACGGTCATCATTAGTGAGCATAAATCATGTCTCAAAAAACAATCATTTCTCTTTCATAAATTATCAATCGGTAAGTCCGTAAAATTACAAGTGTCACACATAGTATATGCCTGCAGTGTTGGGGAATAAATATTTTTGTAACTTATTTAGTTTGGTGGGGGATGTTTGTGCATTTGGATTTCGACCAAACCAAATAAACTAAGTGCGAAAAATTAAATAAATAAATAACAACTAAATTAAAGTGCTGAAAATAAATGTACGGAAATAAAATGCAAGGAAATAAACACACAACTAAATTAATTAAAGCAGGAAATAAAACAAATAAATCTAAGATACAAAAAATAAATACAAAAATAAAATAGGGGAGGACTACTGCAGGGAGTGGGCCCAAGCTCCCACAGATAGTTCACTCGGCTAGCTACGTAGAACTTGCTCGAATAAGAGGAGTTGCACTCTTAATAATTTAAAAAAATAATTAAATGAAATAATCTCTGTGTAAAATTAATCATCTTTCTCCTCAGGGAAGACCTATGCATTTATACAATGCACAACCTTCCTCTGTTACAAATTTAGGCAAGCCTATTCCGGACTTGCGGTTACAATAGATATGCAATGAATATTGCAATCGTTTAATTATAACAATAATATATTAATTAAAACAACCACGTACTAATTTTACCCCTTGCAGGATAAATCAAGCGTGTTCTATTTTATCAGAACAAAATTATAATAAGGCTGGCAAAATCCATTTGCGTGGCTGCCCATATTGATCACTGGAAAAATCATTGCTCTAGTTCATCCGTGAGCGTGAGAGAATGATGCTCACATTACAAAGGTATCCAACCAATCAAATAATATAAGTATTTATTCTATTTTAATAGTGCATAAAATAAAATATCTTCCTTTTTGTTTTTATGTGCAACCTCCTCCTTAGCCTTCTGGTCAACCGGTCAATCGGTTGATAATAGGTGTCTTATTCTATTTTAATAACAATGCATAATTAAAATATTCCTCCTTTCTCTTCATGTGCAACAACCTCCGTAGCTTACTGGTCAACCTGGTCAAAGATGGCTTGGTTAGAGTAAGGCGCCTCAGTAAGGTGCCTCCCATGTATGCGAGTAAGGCACCTGCCTGAGTAAGGTACTTGCTTTAGTAAGGCGCCATAGTAAGGCACCAGAGTAAGGCACCAGAGTAAGGTGCCAGAGTAAGGTGCTTGTTGACTTGTTGAAGTAGGAGCATGCCAGGTCCAAACGAGATGTAGACTGGAAACACCATATTAGTGGCAAAACCTGCATTTATACATAGTTTCCACTAAAAACACCAGTCAAGCATAATACCGATCTTTCTATTAATTATATGCATAAGTTATATAAAAATACACTTCTAATGCTAATTAAACCAATGATGATGCCCCTTAATAATGTATATAAAATGAGCATTTCTGGTGCTCATCATCCCCCATGCCTAAATATTGTCACGTCCTCGTGACAATAGCCCCCGGAATAATAATAATTATATATATATATATATATATATATTATTGAGCACTGCTCTATTTTTTTTCTTTGAATGCGGCTATTTGTCTTTTGTTGAGCACTTTTGTTTCATTGAGCATTGTTGTGTTTTCGCCAACAGATTTTATTTTGCTCTCACTTCTTTGTTTTAGGCAACAGATTTCCATTCCGCTCCGAAATTGAACCCGAAGTGACGTGAGCAAATCATTTTCTTGGTCTGCTATCTTTTCTTTGAATTTCCATCAAATGCCATTTCGCTCCCACAACTGTGTAAGAATTTCATAGATTTCCATCCCGCTAGAGAATTACGACATAAAGGAAGTGTTGTAGGATAAAGAGAAGTGTTACGGGATAAAATATAATTTCTTCGGATTGGAACAAGTGTTCTTATTTTGTTCCTCTGTGAATCCGCTGTCGGATGAATCTGAGTGCTCATCATTCCGCTTGTAATTCAATTTTTTTTTTCTCTCTGGAGTGGAGCGGGTGTTCTTTTATTCATCCGTGAATCCACTGCCGGATTAAAACCAAGCATTCTTATCTCCGAAATACAGGCCTGAGTTAGGCAATGGGGAAAATTATCTGAACTATTGTTCTTCCCCCCATGCCTAAATATTGTCACGTCCTCGTGACAACAACCCCCTTGGAAGTTTTTTTTTTCAATTATTTTGGGGTAATAAATTTTTCATATCCAAGGCATATCACGTGCTTGAATTCTAATGGGAGATTTTGAAAAATTATGGAGGCATCTACTGGTATTAACATCAAAATGATTTTTAAAATAACTCTACACATAATTAACAAAAAATGTAGTACACACTTGGGTGAATTTTGTAGAACCTGAGGTGTATGATGTCGATTGTGCGAAATGTCTTCATGCTCCTTGTAACCATGGTGTACTAGCAAAATAATTTCTCCCTGTGATGTTGGTGCATCTAGCTAATATGTGCTACGCCCTCATGGCACCTGAACTCTTTAATTACCTCCTCTGCATAGGCCACTTCTCCCTATTTCCTTTTCTTAGCAGTGGCCTTGGCCTTCCATTCATCCCGAGGCTTTCATTTCTATTGAGGGCCCCTGGTATGTTGTGGGACATCCTTGAGTTGTGTCGTTAGCAGTGCTGGTTTTGCCTCTGTTCTACGTTGGCTTCCCATTGTGCTGGCTACACATCCTTGGTATGTTGGGCCCAACATATTTAATGAGTGTTGTAGGAATGTCATCGCTGCTTCTTGGGGAATTTTATTTATTTATTTTTTCTTTGGCTGCCTTCATCATCCACACCGCTAATCATCGATGTTCTTCCTCTGAGTGTTGTTGCTCCAGTAGTGAAACCAATAATTTAAACACATCATAATCAACCGTCAATGACCCTCAACAATCAATGAAGACATCATTTTCCTAAGCATGAAAATCTGGAAATGATGCAGTTTTAAATTTATACTACCAAATCCTTCCTACGTAGAATCAAAACGGGTAGATATAAAATTTTGTGCCCATCTGTATTGCTGATAGAGCACAGTAAGAAAACATGGCATTCTTTCTATGGTGTTCTCCTCCAGCAAATGAAGTCCAGTTATTTTGCATGAGTCATGCATTGCCTTACCTGGAAAATAGAGGAATTATTTTTATGAAAGTGAGTGTCATATCCCTGATGAAAATAGGTAGGGGAACATTGATGTACATACAACTGCACTGTATGCATTCTTTTTGTAGGTGTGGACTTTAATAAGTCCAACATCGTAGCCATTTTTTTTTTAAACTTCAGCCTGAGCCCTCTTCTACTGGTGTTCCCATACAAGATCTATTTCTAATTTGCATTTCAACTAGGAGTCTATCAACATAAGATTTTTATTTGTGGGAGATTATGGTTCACCCACATCCTCCCCCACTTAAATTGGTGATGCCCTCGTCACCAGTAATAGGTTCACCCAAATCCTCCCCCACTTAAATTGGTGACACCCTCGTCACCAATAACAGGTCCCTCTATGCAACAGGTCTGCAACCCTCTGAACATCAGGTCCCATACTGATTAAGAGGAACCCCCAATCTAGGGAGAAGAAGTTTGAGCAATGCTGGGATAAAGTGGATCTACAATTCTCTTCTCTAGGAAGAGCTGCAAATATTTTTTAGTACTCTTCTCTTTCCCAGCCATCCGATTCTTTTTTTTTAATCAATGCACCCTTGACTCTTAACATCAAGGTGTTTTTCCTTTTTTTTTCCAACAGTCAGTGCACCAAAAAATAGAACGCATGAAATCAAGGCACCCTCTTGGTGTTGAAAAGTGAGCAGTTGCTAACGCGTCTGTTGTTACAGGGTTGATCAGGCCTTCTAATTTTCCTTTTTCATACTGCATCAGCATCTGTGTCACCCAAACACAAAGGTGGGTACCTCTTCCATTTGTAGGAAATTAACACCCACGTCCATGCCCAGATGGTGACTATCTCCTCCGGATGGAAACAGTCAAGTTTCTACCTCCCTAAAAAAACATGTAGGTTCATGGATGCTGAGCCGATTTTAGGCCTTGTCTCCCAAGATGCCTATTTTTCGTACAATCAAGCCACTTCCCCTACAAAAGAAAAACTAAGAAAACTAAAATGTAGTTCAGTGCAATCTATGCCTATTAGGCCCTGGCTCTCAGGATGCCTGCAGCTTGCATGCGGGCACTTTCCCTGCAACACATGAAAGCAACAAAAGAAATTTTATGCTGAGCAGGATAGATGATGTGCGGCTTTTTTATTTTTAATTTTTTTTTTCAACAGTGATCAAGTGCCTCCATTGATGAAATTTGAGCGGCGTGTCCCTCCGCTGATTGAATAGTGCATACCTTTGCTGATGGACATTGAGTGGCACATTCTTCAAAAAGATATACCAAGGTACCTGCTTGGCACCTACTTGAGTAAGGTGCCTACTGGGTGCCTACTTTAGTAAGGGGCCTTAATCGGTAAGGCACCTTACTCGGTAAGGCGCATACCTCAGTAAGGTGCCTCCCTCCAGAGTAAGAAACCGACCACCGTTGTGCCACCAGAGTAAGGCACTGTGCCACCGCCGTGCCACCAGAGTAAGGCACTGCACCACCACCACACCACTAGAGTAAGGCACCAGAGTAAGGTGCCTGCTTGTAGATTAAGGCACTTATGAAAACTATTGGTATGACATCTCCGCACTTCATGTTGTCCTACAAAACATAAAAAAAACTAAACTAAAGGCATTAATAAAATTCTAACTAACTATTTTTTTTCATCTGTTCTGCCATGATCAGAACAGATCTTGTCTTATCATTTTTTTCATCATCTACATCAAAGAACAAAATGTCAACTGCAACCATGTGAGCTGGGGATTTTAAAATTTGATGGCCAAGCTGGAGAACTATCACCGATCCACCTTGGGAATTTTTTTTTATGTTGTGTACTGGAACGTCTTCTCCACCCGACTGTTTATGGGAAATAATTAACTCTTTGCATTGTGACAACAAATTTCTCCATGATTTCAAATCCTCACCATTTCCTTGTAGAGTTGGCGTTCTCCTTATCATAGTGAAATTTTGCCTCTTCCCTGTATTTTCTTTTCCCACATATTTTAATAGAAATAAAATGCTACCGTAACAACTGCAATAGTGGCACTATGCATTAGGGAGTGGAGGCTGCGTATAATTGAGCCAGGCACTACGCAACTTGGTGTGCAAAAATTACGTTCCATGTACCACTATGAAGGATTTATGACATCCAGCAGCTCCAAGATTTTACAATACCCAACTCCTCATTAACAACACGTATAAAAATATTTTAATCTGAATTTTGATATATCTCAAGAGTGCTAACTCTTTCGATGTATTGCAGGGATCGCCGTAATTAAAAATAGCTTTGTGCATCATTAATTTCTCACCGTGTGTTCTTGAACGCGTCATTTTTTCCATTGATTTTATACCACCCTGATACATATGCATCTGAATCAGAATGATCTCCCACTCTGAATTATTTCTTTCGCAGGTAAAATTAGAGCAACACTGCGATCCTCTATTTTATTTCCTGGAGTGAGGTAAAAACAATTTTATCCATCATCATCCGCAACATCTGTCGAGTGTTCAGGTGTGATGCTTTCATGAGACACATTGTTGAGATTTACATGCTATTTTTCTCTGGCCACTATGAGCTCCATTCATATTTTTTTATCGTGCTCAGGCACCATGTGGTCTTTGTGCAAACTTTTCACATCTTATTTCTTTCAGGCTCATCCACTATTTTTTTTTTAGCTACAGGTTGGAGATTTATCATTTACCTTCTGGACCAAAATGGTCCTTGGGAAAGAGGATACTCTCTTCCAACAGGTAGTAAAAAAAACTTCGTTTCAGCTCCGTATTTCAATTTGGAGCCTTTTCAGTAGAAGATAATATTTTTTTCATGAACGCTATGAACACCGTTCATTATGCTATTGGTTGCAATGATGAAGGTGGGGTCCCCCCATGCCTATATCTAAGCTAGTCTTCTGAAAATCTTCTTCTTATTTGTCAACTAGTCTGATATGATGTAGCATGAGAAGAGTATTTTCCTTCATGGCCTCACAACCAAACTCTTTCAACATTATGGTAAAATGTGTAGGCCGACAAATGACTATCTGCAGGCTAGCACCTTGAAGAAAATAGGGCATAGCAATCTTTTAAAAACAAGTTATTGTTTCTGATTCACCAGGTCGCCTTAAACACAAGTGAAGAGCATACTCCATAACAACATGTTCTTTTAAATTCAGCTCTGTCATTTTCTCTACATATTTAAAATAAATTGCCAATATGTTGCAAAGTGTTAAGCTTGAAAAAAAAAAATTGTTAAAACCAAGCTTTTGGAGGCTATTAGTTTTTGTATAAAAACACATCCATAAAATTTTTTAATCAGACCTGGGTTGTGCTATTTCTTTTGATTTCTTGAAACCATTTAGAACATGATGGAAATCCTTCATTTCTAGATTTTTCTAAATTTTTTTTCAACAACACATTTTATTCCTACTTCTACACTTAATTATGGTACGTCAGGTTCATTCCCACGTTTACTTGAGAAGCTAGAAAATGCAAACGGTTGCCTATGGGATTTGGCTGTGACTATTTCGACAATTATTTTGGCCTTGTGAAAAGGCCCTTGGTGGACTCACGCTTCTCAGGTAAAATATCTATAGGTAATTTTAAATGGGATTTTTATCTGACCTGTAAATCAGAACACTACAGTTTAGACACTCCTCGACAATGGCACCAAAATGGTGAGCAAAAATCATGTCTCAAAAAAAATCATTTCTCTTCCATAAATTATCAATCCGATAAGTCCATAAACTTACGAGTGTCACGCATAGTATATGCCTACAGTGTTGGGGAATGAATATTTCTATACCTTATTTAGTTTGGTGGGGGATGTTTGTGCATTTGGATTTTGACCAAACCAAATAAACTAAGTGCGAAAAATTAAATAAATAAATAACAACTAAATTAAAGTGCTAAAAATAAATGTACGGAAATAAAATGCAAGGAAATAAAACACACAACTAAATTAATTAAAGCAGGAAATAAAACAAATAAATCTAAGATACAAAAAATAAATACATAAATAAAATAGGGGAGGACTACTGCAGGGAGTGGGCCCAAGATCTCATAGATAGTCCACCCGACTAGCTACGTAGAGCTTGCTCGAATAAGAGGAGTTGCACTCTTAATAATTTAAACAAATAATGAAATAAAATAATCTCTGTGTAAAATTAATCATCTTTCTCCTCAGGGAAAACCTATGCATTTATACAATGCACAACCTTCCTTTGTTACAAATTTAGGCAAGCCTATTTCAGACTTGCAGTTACAATAGATATGAAATGAATATTACAGCCGTTTAATTATAACAATAATATATTAATTAAAATAGCCACACACTAATTTTACCCATTGCAGGATAAATTAGACGTGTTCTATTTTATCATAAAAAAATTATAATAAGGTTGGCAAAATCCATTTGCGTGGCTACCCACATTGATCGTTGGAAAAATCATTGCTCTGGTTCATCCGTGAGCGTGAGAGAATGACGCTCACGTTACAAAGGTATCCAGCCAATCAAATAATAGAAGTGTTTATTCTATTTTAATAGTGCATAAAATAAAATATCTTCCTTTTTGTTTTTACGTGCAACCTCCTCCTTAGCCTTCTGGTCAACCGATCAATCGATTGATAATAGGTGTCTTATTCTATTTTAATAATAATGCATAATTAAAATATTCCTCCTTTGTCTTCATGTGCAACAACCTCCATAGCTTACTGGTCAACCTGGTCAAAGCTGGCTTGGTCAGAGTAAGGCGCCTTAGTAAGGCACCTCCCATGTATGGGAGTAAGGTGCATGCCTCAGTAAGTCACCAGAGTAAGGCGTCTGTTGACTTATTAAAGCAGGAGGATGCTAGGTCCAAATGGGATGTAGACTGGAAACACCATATTAGTGGTAAAATTTGCATTTATACATAGTTTCCACTAAAAACACCAGTCAAGCATAATACCAATATTTCTATTAATTATATGCATAAGTTATATAAAAATACACTTCTAATGCTAATTAAACCAGTGATGATGCCCCTTAACAGTGTATATAAAATGAACATTTTTGGTGCTCATAAATCATTACTATTGCACCCCCATATGGTGCTACCCACCTTTAATTCATATTTGCAAATAATCCACACCACTAATTCAAGATATTCCCGAGTGCTCACTTTATCCAACGTAAGAATTTCCTTTATCTTATGTCATTACAAAGAATAAGTTCTTTATTTCATACATATAATCTGTTTCCAAACATTTATGTCCAGGATCTACATCCAAACCTACATCCAACATCCCATAAGAGAATTTATTAATTAATAATACCAAATTGCTCTAATTGAGTTATGGAAACATATTATCTTCTTCTCCAGTTATAAAGCATATTTCAATCTCATCACAGACGTAGGTGGCGTAGAGTATATGGAGTCAACAATATCCATAGTTGGTATGTATAAATATAATCTTAAACTATGTAAATGAGTGGCCTTTTTATTATAAAGAATAATCTTTATTCTTATCTTTGTCTCCTTTACTAAAAGGTAACTTCGTATTATGCCCCACATAGTTTAAATTCCTTACCAAAGTAACTTCTTTAGGAGAAGCAATGTAGTTCTATTGTTTTGATATTGGCTATAACCATTAGCATCTTCCCAATAATGATCTTTGATCACACGTATCTCACTTCAAGGCCCCCTTGATAATATCAATGTTGCACTATTCTATACAATGCATCCCTCCTATATCTCCTTAGCTTTTGATAATATCGACGGTTACATTTACCCCGTGCAAGAATCCTTCTCTAATATTTTGTAAGATTGGGTATTCACTAAACAATTTTTCCTTTTACTAGTATAGTTAACCCATCTATATCAAAAATTAATCAAGGCTCTCTAAGCCTTTATCTAGTCCACTCCCTAGATGTTTTCAAGGCATGTAGCAACGCTACATTAAAAGACCAACATATAGAGCCATAGGATACGGTAATTTTGTTCCTAATAGAAACACTTATCCATAAAGTAGGTTTATATGGAACCATACTCAACCTTCCACCCATGTGCTAAGATTCCTAGCCCTTTCAATGTATCCCTGCCTAAATTAGATGAAAACAAAGTTATCAACAACTCTATTGTCTATTAAAAATTTATCTCTTTACCAAAAATATTATATTTTAAGGACAAAGGAGTGGCTTGAACTTCCTGATTCTGTCTTCTCATCTCTACATAGATTTTATGGACAGTTTCCTTATGTATATATTTATTATAAATGGGTTCCTTACTTTTTGAACTCAATCCTACTCTAAGTGGAAAATGATTTACGTAATGCAGTCTTCTACAATCATAACAACTGCCCTTGGGCCTTGGGTGTGTTCTCTATTTCTGTCCTCCTACTCTCTCTACTAGTGCAGGGTTTGACTATCATAGAGGGTGGAGTTGGTTATCATTGTTATTTTTATTTTTGTTGCTGCCCCTATTAGATTTTCCGTGCTTCCCATTATACCTCCCTTCAGGCTTTGGGAGTCTCTACTTCCTCGGTTCACTAGGGCCTCTGAAAATTGTCACTGCAACTCCATTTGCTCTTGAATTAGAGTGACCATTGTAGTGAGGTTCTCCACAATTTTGCAAGAATTTTCTGACCCTTCCTCTTGGGTCTTAGCCTCAACCTTAATCTGTCTGATCTGTCTAATTGATGAGGTAGACCTCCCTCTTTTTTTCTTGGTGCCATTATCTTGGTCACAAAAAGAGAGAAAATTTTAAGTTAGGTTACAATTCCTTCCTCAAATTATACCATATTCAACTAAATAAGTCATTAGATTGACTAAGCAATAGAGTTGATTACCTTATCCTATGCAGGATATAATCCTTATTAATAATTTTTGTTCCTTTAAAATTTCTTCTTCACCTAGTCTATTTATGCCTAGGATTTTCTGTTTAGTAGATAATCTATTCATGCAAATATATTCCATACGTAGGTATGTATCTTGTCACACACCACCATATAAGTTTGCATAAGGAAATGTACATCCCTATAAACCGTGCTCTGATACCAAATGTCACAACCCAAAATTTCCTAACCATATTTGTAAGTTTTTTTTGTTAAGAAACTAAGTTTTGTTTAACTAGAATGAAACCTCATTATCTAATCAACTGAAAGTTTCATTAAACCTTCGAGCTAGGTTATCTAACTACACCACTATTTACTTTTTGTCTGACATGAACAGAAAAACAAACACCCCCATCCCATAACTTACATAATTCCATCTATGTAAGAGTGCTAGGAGTTGTTCATCTTGAGCTATCACTCAATCCTTGATGGCTGCATCATTCCTTTACAATCAGTTGAAAAGGTGAGTGCTAATCTCCACATCCCACACAAATCCATTTGTGTGGATGCACTTAACACCTCAACTATCCTTCTCATCATTTAGATGAGCTAGTCATCCTTGTCCATGTATTCATACAAGCATATTTATTGCGAGTTTGGAAACTGCGACATGTCGTGATATCGTGACACTTTTCTAACTTGCTTTCTCTCTCCTGCTTAAGTCACAAAAATGCGACATGTCACGATATCGTGACACTTTTCTAAAATGCTTTCTCTCTCCTGCTTAAGTCGTGAAAATGCGACATGTCGTGATATCATGACACTTATCCAATTTACTTTCTTTCGAACCTGTCAGCTTGGGGTTTGCAAAAAAACCTTTGAAACTGTCATGCTGTAACCTTCATCAAAATAAATTATTTGTCATCAAATCAAATTTATTCAAAAGCTTCTTGACATCAATGACAAATTATACACTTGAGCAAAGGCAATGTACCCAAAGTACCCAAAATTGCCAACACCATAGTCACTCAACCACAAAGCGGTGGTCGAGGGATGCACCACCCACTTGGTGGATGGTAGTGCCAGTTGAAGGCACTCACCTTGAGGATTGTTCCACCTATTTGACTTCGGTTGATTGTTGACCTACCATGTGGTTTACTTTGGTTGGTTGGTTGTTCATTTGATTGCATACTACCGATTGAATTGGTGGTTGTCATAATATAAAACCCTTTTTATTTAATATAAAATTAGTCATTAGTCCCACATGTACCGGGTGCGAGCATATGGGGACTTCAAATAGGAGAAGGCTTTCCTATTGAATTGGCCACCTAGTAGTGTTCGCATTAGCCGAAAGTCTAGGCACCAGTGTCTTGGCATTGACTTGACCAATGTGTTAGAATTATCCCTACGTAGATTCTCATTTCATTATTGTTAGCATATAATCATGTTGTTAGGATTATTGTTAGGCATCTTCTTGTTAGGATTGGTTAGAGATTTTTGCGCTATCCATCCTATTGTGAGATTATTGGTTAGCGGTGTTTTGGGCTTTCAAACCTATATAACTATTGTAAGCCTTGATTTCTAATTAATCAAATGAGCATTATTATCTCATTTTGGTATCAAAGATGGGTGAGTGGCAAATACTGGTTGGAGTTTGTAGCTGGGTGGATGCTGTCTACTTGGCCTTGGTGATTTGAGGTTGATTGGACCCTTTAACTAGGTCGGAATAGATGCTATTGGGTATGATCCTTGTTTGATATGTCGAGCTAGCTGATGACAAACATATCAAGGGTTGAGAACCTTGACACATCTGACCAAGGTTATTGGCATGCCACTCGGGACCCATAGACTAGATCACCCTAAGGACATGATATTTGACACAACGTGAAGACTCATGACTGGGCATAGAAAGTGGATCAAACTCAGATGCAAGGGTGGACGGCTGACACATCAGGGCATATATGGAGCTGACGATATTTTTGTGACATGTGGAGGTCAAAGGGATTGGTGGAGGATGGCTAGACTAAGGTGGATAAAAGGTCATGCAGGAGGCCTACCCGAAGGTAGTAAATTATTTATTGGAGTCTTACTCATTTCAAACACATTAAATCTCTTCAAACCCATGTATGTGGGATAAATAACTTCTTGTATTTTAAAACTCCTACTATGCAAATTGTTTTATTTCTGAAACAAATGCGATCGGGGGTCAAACGTCAATTACAAAGCTTGGTTTTGTCTTGAAGATAGCACTATTACCAGGAAACACTATGATTGGAAGAAATATCACAGAGGTGCACCAATGTTTTTTATTTGTTGGAGACCCGTATAATAGCAGCAGTTGAAGTTGCAATTGGATCAACATCACACAAGATCAATTTATCATTGCAGGACTGTGTGTAGAATCACTAGATCATTGCAGTGCATAGAATCTATGATAAGGAGTGCAGGATTGCTAGAATGTATGCATTTGACACGTGAGAAGGCCATATGTGCATAAGAAAGTATTTGGTAGACATGATTTTTGTTGATCTACGTGTTTTTGGAACAAGAAGAATCACCACCACGGATAAAATACCTCCAGTAAATCCACTAAAAGATCAAACCCGGGCTAGGAGAAGCGCAACACCGTAGAATCACCACCCAAAGTGGAGTAGCGAGGTACCGTAGGTGCACCACCCACCATCGTGAGAGAATAATAAAGGGTATCTTCCCTTTACTCCACACTGACATGGGTAGTCAGGTTAGTTTGGAGCCAATTGTGTAGGATTTTCTGCTCATAGGTCAGGGGTTCAAACTCCAGCAGCAAAAAGGTAATGTTTTGTTTTTATTTTGTAAATAAATATTAATTTTTTGTCATTTTTTTAATAATTTAATATTGTTTTGATTAAAATCATTTATTTTTTAAAATTCATGATTTTTAGTCAAAATTATTTTATTATTACTTAATTATTGATAAAAATTTAATTTTGCAAAATTAAAATTCAAGAAATCAAAGCAAAAGGGGTAATTTAAAAAAAAAAAAGTTTTCTTGAGTTAGCAATGGCTTCTACCATTAATCTTCCCATTCTCGAGTTTAATGGCCTTGATTATACGTATTGTTCTATCAAGATGAAGACCTTACTCATAGGAAAAGGGCTATGGGATATATTTGAAGAAGGCTACACCGAACCTGTTGATTGGACAACCTTGAGTGCAGCAGATAAAACTAGCAAGAAGGATACCCAAAAGAAGAATTCTTTTGCCCTCTACCATCTCTGAGCAGCTTTGGAGAAAGTCATCTTTCCTAGGATTGTGTCTTGTTCATTAGTACTAGAATCTTGGGTAGCCTTGAAAGATAGCTATCAAGGGAGCAATCAAGTGAAGCAAGTGAGGCTTCAAACCTTAAAGAGAGATTTTGAGAATCTCAAAATGCAAGATGATGAAAATGTAGGTGATTATTGTGTAAGAGTGAAAGCAATTGTTAACAAAATGCAAAACCTTGGAGAAGACATCAAAACTGAAGTAGTTGTGAAGAAAGTGTTGAGAACACTTCTTCATAAATGGAATCATATTGCAATCATTATTGAAGATTCTAAATATTTGTCTACTCTAAATTTTGATGCTCTACTTGGTTCTTTGATTTCTCATGAAGAGAGATTACAGGGTTCTACATCATTAAGATTTGGAGGTGATGAAAAAGCATTCTCATCCAAGGAAGGTGAGGCTTATGGAAGAGGACAAGGAAGAGGCCAAGGAAGAAGCCAAAGGAGAGGTAAAGGAAGAAGAAGAGGTAGATCAAGAGGTGGCAACCAAGGAAGAGGAAGAAGAGGTGAAAAATAAAAAAAAGCTTGTTACAATTGTGGTAAGCTTGGTCACTTTGCTAAATATTGTTGGTCCAAGACTTCTCAAGAAGGGAGAGGTCAATATGGAAACTATGGAGAAGAGGAAGGAGATTCTTCAAATTTGTTTCTCACATATGGAAAATAATATCAAAATATTAATGAAACTTGGATTTTGGATATTGGTTGCTCAAATCATAAGAGTGGTAAAGAGGAGCTATTTGCTACAATGTAATCCACCTACAAGTCAAAGATCAAATTGGAAGATGACAAAGCGCTACAAGTTTAAGGAATGGGAGCCATGGAGGTTACAACAAAAGAAATCACAAATAAGGTAAACAACATCTATTACACCCCCAAACTCCAACATAATTTGCTTAGTGTTGGTCAAATCATGGAAAAGAACTATAAACTTGTTTTTGAAGATGGAAAATGTGTAATTTTTGACAAAAAAAATTGTAATAGAGTTGTCACAAATGTACCTATGACAAAGAATAGGTTATTTCCTCTTAAGTTTTGGGAACAAGGAGGTGCTCAACTTGCTAGTGTGGCCATAGAAAATCCAAGTGTGCTTTGGTACTTGAGATATGGTCATCTTAACTTTGCCAGCTTGAAGCTGTTGACTTCACAAGCTATGGTGTGTGGATTACCAAAATTTGAAGAGCAAAAGGAGGTGTTTGAAGGATGTGTTTTGGGAAAGCACTCAAGAACAAAGTTTCCAAGAGGACAAGCATGGAGAGCAAGCCATCCACTATAATTTGTACATTCAGAAATTTGTAGTCCAATGCATACAAAAAGCTTGGGTAATAATTTTTACATTCAGGTTCGAGGTGTAGACCAATTGGTTCATACAAACCCCATAAATGGGGCGGAGGTCCAAGGTTCAAATCTTGGGCCTCGTTGGACTGAATGCTTGTCCCTTTCCTGGTGCTTTCAGTGGCGTAAAAGGTTTAAAATGATTGTGGCATGGTGGTTATGGGGGCGGACTGCACGAAGATTTGTGTGGCAGCTTCTGGGATGGACAACACAGAATACTGTGGCAGCCATAAAAGCTGGAAAACCTACCCAAATTCATGGTAGCTACCGATTCCACCATATAAATTTTTTTTTTCTTACTTTCTCACTTTCATTGATAATTTCTCTAGAATGTCTTGGATTTATTTTTTTAAAACTAAAGATGAATCTTTTGAATTTTTCAAGGATTTCAAAAATAATGTAGATAATCAAAGTGAGTATGTTGTAAAGAGATTAAGGATTGATATAGGAGGGGAGTTTTGTTCAAATGTATTTCTCAAATATTGTAAATATTGTGGGATCAAAATGCAATTAACTGCTACCTACATCCCACAAAAAAATGGTGTGGCTAAAAGGAAGAACCACACTATTGTAGATAGGCAAGATCAATGCTTCAAACAAATAAGATAAGTAACATGTATTGGGATGATGTTGTTAGAACAAGTGTTTACATTTTGAATAGGAGTCCTACCTCTAGTTTGTATGGGATCACTCCCTATGAGGGATGGTATGGAAAAATGCCAAATGTAAAACACTTCAAAGTTTTTTGTTGTCTTGCATATGCTCAAATTATTGATGAGACAAGAAAGAAACTTGATCCCAAAATTCAGGCATGTATTTTCATTGGATATTGTGAGTCTTCAAAGGCATATAGACTCTACAATCCAAAAACACAAAAAATTGTAATTTCTAGAGATGTGATTTTTGATGAAGGGGGAGTATGGGGTCCTAAAAAACTTTTTGTTGATGATGGATCTCAAGATACAAGCTCCTCTCAAGTGCATCCCATTAATAAAATCAACACTGGAAATCCTCCTCCAAAGAAGAGTTCTACTCCAACAAGTGCAACAAGAGCTACTCCAAGTTTTTTTTCTACACAAATATCAACAAGTTCTTCTAATGCCAATGGAAATATATTCACCATAAAGAGGTAAGAGAACACTTCAATACCATCCCTCCTACCAAATGTTGGATAAGAATTTTCAAAAAATATACACTAGAAGTCAAGCTAGTGAGATGAATGAAGTTTTGAAAAGACTTAAAAATTTGCCCATGTATGGTGATGATAACTCCCAAGATACTAAGGGAGATGTTGTAAACTATGCTTTAATGACTACTGTAGAGCTAGAGCCATCTAGTTATTAAAAAGCATGTACTCATGATGTATGGAAACAGGTTATGGAAGAGGAAATGACCTCTATAAAAAAGAATGACACTTGGGAGATAGTGGAGCTTCCTAAAGGCAATAAATGTGTTGGATGTAAATGGGTCTACAAGACCAAGTTCAATGCTAATGGGAGTATTAAAAGACACAAGGCAAGGCTAGTAGAAAAAGGGTTTACTCAAAAGTATGAGATTGACTATGAGGACACCTTTGCTCCTGTTTCTAGACAAGAGACCATCAGACTAGTCCTTTATTTGGCTGCCCACAAAGGGTGGAAAATTCAACACATGGATGTTAAGAGTGCTTTTCTCAATGGGTACTTGAATGAAGAGGTTTTTGTGCAACAACCTCAAGGATTTGAAGAACAAGGTAAGGATAACCTTATATATAAATTGAAGAAAGCATTGTATGGCCTAAAGAAAGCACCAAGAGCATGGTACTCACGCATTGATGGCTACTTTCAAAAGTATGGATTCACTAGGAGCAAAAGTGAACCTACTCTCTACTACATGAAATAAGGTAAATATATTATCATTGTGTTCTTATATATGGATGATCTAATATTCATGGGTAGTAGTGATAAAATGAATGAGGAGTTCAAACACTCCATGATGAAAGAGTTTGAAATGAGGATCTAGGTTTGATGCATTATTTCATAGGAATGGAGGTACATCAACCAGGAAATGAGATCTTCATATGTCAACATAAATATGCTCATGACATGATAAAGAAATTTTCTATGGAGCAATGCAAGTATGTTACAACTCCAATAGGTCATGGGATACAATTAAGCAAAGAAGATGGAGCACCAAAAGTTGACAAGACCACTTACAGAAGCATGGTTAGGAGTCTAATGTTCCTCACCAACACAAGGCCGGATATTCAATATGTTGTTTCTCTAGTTTCAAGGTATATGGTTGATCCATATGAACTTCATTTATAAGCAACTAAAAGAATTTTGAGATATATAAAGGGTACATTGGATTATGGGATCCATTACCACAAATGTAATGTTGTAAAATTAGTTGGCTTTAGTGATAGTGATTGGGGCAGCAATATAGATGATAGAAAATCTACTTCAGGGAATTTTTTTAGTCTTGGGTTAGGACTAATTACTTGGAGTTCTAAAAAGTAAACTATTGTACAACTATCATCTACTGAGGATGAGTACATAGAAATCACAAATGCTAGTACCCAAGCCTTATGTTTAAGAAAAGTACTAGAAGAAACATGTGAAAGACAAAATGATCCTACTATATTGTATTGTGACAATATGAGTGCCATTCAATTGGAATATAATCCTATCCACCATAGCAGGTAATATCACTTCTATAAGAAGAGTCACTTCATTCGAGACATGGTGGAAAAACAGGTGGTTGAACTTTGACATTGTAACACTTTGGACAACATAGCAGACATCTTCACCAAAGAAGTTGCTAAAGCACATTATATAAAGTTGAGAGACTATCTTGTTAGTCCTCTCAACTTTAAGGGGGAGAATGTTAGAATTACCCTTATGTAGATTCTCATTTCATTATTGTTAGCATATGATCATGTTGTTAGAATTATTGCTAGGCATATTCTTGTTAGTATTGGTTAGAGGTTTTTGTGCTATCCATACTATTGTGAGATTATTGGTTAGTGGTGTTTTGGAATTTCAAACCTGTATAACTATTGTAAGCCTTGATTTCTAATTAATCAAATGAGCATTATTATCTCATAGTGGGTTGCTTAAAATGATGGTTTGTATTCCATATATTAAGGTTGTTTGATAACTTCTTTGGAAAAACCCCCTTTAATACCTAAGCTAGGTAATTCAAAGGTTCCATTGAAGGTCAAAGTGATCATTGGAAATATATCACCAATAAAAGAGAAAAACTAAGCTAAGACTTTATTGATCATTGTATGGTTATTAAAACGAACGATAATGAGACTTATTTTGGATAAATGCTTCTCCTTATATTGTGAAGGACTAAGTAATTGAAGACCACCTTTCCTTTGTTTATATAGCCTTGACTTGGACGTTTAAAGCTATGGGATTTATATGGTAAAAATTATGAAAACTATATTGAGACAAATTTTTGAATCTTGTTGATAGGATATGAGACAAATTTGTGGTAAAATTTGTGAAAGCTATAGTGTAATCTTGTTGATAGCTTGTGAGATAAATTTTGTGGTAAAATTTGTGAAAACTATTGTGAGACAAATTGTAAAATTTGTGAAAACTATGGCATAATCTTGTTGATAGATCATAAGATAAATTTCAGGTAAAATTTGTGAAAATTATAGTGTAATATTTTTTGATAGATTACAAGACTAATTTGTGGCAAAATTTGTGAAAACTATAGTGTAATATTGTTTGATATATTATGAGACAAATTTGTGAAAACTATAGTATAATCTTGTTTGATAGATTACGAGGCAAATTTGTGGTAAAATTTGTGAAAACTATAGTGTAATCTTGTTTGATAGATTCTGAGATAAAGTTGTGTCAAAATTTGGGAGAAATATAGTGTACTATTGTTTGATAGATTATGAGATAAATTTATGGAAAGATTTATGAAAAATATAGCATAATCTTGTTTGATAGATTACGAGGTAAATTTGTGGTAAAATTTGTGAAAAATTTAGTGTAATCTTGTTTGATAGATTATGAGACAAATATATGATAAAATTTGGGAGAACTATAGTGTAATATTGTTTGATAGATTACGAGACAAATTTATGGTAAAATTTAAAATCTTGTGAGTGGATTATGATACTACTTGAGGAAAATTAGTGAAAACTATAGTAAAATATTGAAAGGATACTATAGTACAAAAATTTGGATAAATTTCTAAGATCTATAGTGAAATATTATGGAAAGATTTTGGTGCATTTTTGTGGAAACAATGAATGCTTTGCTTACAAATAAATTTTGAGAATGGAATGGTTTGATACATTTGTTTAAATGCTATTTTTGTGTGAATGAAATAGGTTTTGATTTATGAAAATATCTTCTAATCATGCATGGGAAGAATGGATAGGGAATCCATTCTTGAGGGAACTATGGGGTTCTCTCTTGAGTTGATTAGAAGTAATTATACAAATATTTGATCAAAGGAATATCTTTGTGGAAAATGATATGGAATGAAAATAGGTATGAATTTCATTCTTAGGAAACTTATGGATTTTCCTTCCTTTGGTTGATGTATGTTTAAATGCAAATTACATTATGGTGAATGTATTGTGCATGGGTGCATTCAATTGAAAAGTTGCATATAGAATGCATAATCATATACATGTAATGGTCTGTCCTAATCCCTTACTACATAATCCTAGTACTGGTGGTTCAATATGGATCAAGAGAAGACTAGACTTATTCAAACTTGATTGTTACATGTTGTACTAAGGCCTCCATGAGGAAAGGCCCCTTTTATTGTAAATATATCTCTACTTGAGAATTACTTTGTAATTGAAACAAAATGTATATATCTCTACTTGAGAATTACTTTGTAAATTGAAATAAAATGTATTGTTTCACCCCCTAAGGGGATATGTAAATTATGTAATCTTCAATTACAAGTAATATGGAAAAATATAATTAGGTTACATTTTGATTTATATTGTTAGGGTTTAAATATTTAGTTGTTACTTAAAGATGATGTAAGACAACCCTTATGAAGAGAGAAAGGAATGATTTATGAGTAAACTAGAGGGTTTCATAATAATACCTAAATATGGATCTCTAGTGTAATATTAAAAGGGAGAAATACAATATTGATAAAGTGGAAGGCTTGGATTCTATCTCCCATTGTGGAATTTAATGGTGAATTGAGTAAGGTAAGTGATAGACATTGGATGTCTATGTGGGTCTATGTGATGACCACCTTAAATACTCATTATGGTTATGGGGATAATTAAGCATTGCAAAAGATTGATATTCTACCTTAGAGGAAGAATATATGATCTATAAGGCATATACTTAATCTGGGGCCTGTTTGGACCCAAGAGGACACTAGATTAAGTTGGACTTAAGTTAGTAAGGGAAATTGGAAAACTCCCAAGCGCTATGGTCAAGAGTTTCTACATTCAAGGAATAGTAGAAACTAAGGGTGACCACATGAAGGCATCCTTATGCCTTGTAGGTATGAAGGTAAACCTGCTAGTCTTATTATAGGGGGCGGCCTCTCCCATCCATAAGATAAACACTGACCATGACAACTCTTGTGAAGTGCAGCCTTGGAATTACTTGGAAACTCATCATTAAGAGAACCACATGGATATTTTTCTTAAGTAAACCCTTGATCATAAACTTAGACTTATGCATTTTTAATAAATTCTCTCTAGGATTGGTTGGTAATTGAGAAATGTTACAGTTGGTATCATAGCGCAGTTGTAGGACTAAAGAATTCTAGGTTGTGAGACTATAACCTTCATAGATAAACTCTAAATCAATACATGCTTTGTAAGGAAAGAGTAAGTGCTTGAAGGTTACTGATGTTCAAGTATTTTCTCCCATTCTTGAACCACTGGTGAATCATATTGGAAGAGTTAAGTGAACCCTCCATAGCTTGTGGGTTTTAAGTGGTGTACCCGAGACTCTTTTGAGAACAGTACTTGGTATCTATAGCTTTAAGCTAAGTCTCTTCCTTAAGTAATGTATGATGATCAACAAGAGTTACTAGAACGAGTTATGGATTAAACCTAGGAATATCTAACTTGATACTTAGGAAATTTTTAAATGAAGACAAAATGATAAAGGAATATTTTCTTTCACTTAAATTGTTGATTCATGTTACAATACAAATTTGGCTTTTGGATAGATTTATAAATTGGATAAAATATTTAACCAGGAAGTGTGATGTCTTGGAGCATGCCCCAATAATAGAGGTAAATAGAACCTTTACCATGGTTGAAACACCAACACTCATCATTAAAATAATACCACCCAACCACTGGTGGTGGTCGACTTCTATTACATGTTGCTCACTATTTGAATGTTAGATAGTATCTCAACATAGTGCATGTGGTATTAATGGTATTAGATGATATAAAAGTGTATTATATATATATATATATATATATATATATATATATATATATATATATATATATATATATATATATATATATATATATATGATCTAAGTTAGAAACTAGAACTACAACTTGAAGAAAGTTTTTAATTTAACATCACCCTTTATATAAGGTAAAATGACCCCTAATTTGAGAAGTGGAAAGAATGCAATTTATTAGAGAGAAAGACCAGCTAGGTTAGATATTGCTAAGGATAGACCCTTATGATGAGGCCAAGAAATACCTCATTTTTGTTGCATTATTGACATATAAAACCTGCTATTTAACAATATTTAATATCATTTTGTGCCAAATATTTGATTAAAGTATATTATTTGTTGATGTTTGCATGATTGGATGTTTAGAAATACTATGCCCCTATTTTGACTATTTTTCTGCATTTTATGTCTATGTTTTTGCATGATTTTAGTGGCAAAATAGCATAGTAAAATTGATAGCAAATAAAAGTGTTGTGACTTGTGATTGGATGAAGTATTTTGAATGTTTTCCCACCCTAAAAATAAGCTGTTGAGGTGACATGGCACCAAATCAGCTACTCTATTGTGAAACAGGGCATGACAACTGCACACAACATACAAAAAGCAACCACCTATAACATTAAAGGAGGGCATGGAAGAAGTCAAAAGCAATGAGTAAAACTAGTTGGAACATGTTCAAGGAGACAAGGGAAGACCTATAATACACATGGAAGCACCCCCATATGGTCTAAGTTGATGATAACAAGATATCCCAATAATTTTACCTAATATTTTAGAGCTCTCTAAAATGAAAGGCAGAAACAATTCATTTTAACATAAAAGACATAGATTACATCCATTTCATGAGGAATGAGAGAGGATAGAATGAGGATAGGTGTAAAAACCATTTTTAACCCATTCTTGACTGATTCCCACTAGATGGAAGGTGCATGGATAATTGCTATAATAGATTCTATCCTAAAATAGACCAAGTCTACTGCAACAGAACAACAAATCATGCATGGACAACATAATATTTGATTTTGTAGTTGCAAATATGTATGTAAGAAATAATATAAATAGGCCACTTTACCATTGGTTGAGTTAGTATCAGAGTAGAAGTCAGAAAGTCAAAAAGTGAAAGTTGTAAAAATCATATTTTGTAATAGCAATTTTTAATAAAAGTGTAGTCTTATCCAAATATGTTAATTTGTGAGTGTGAGAGTGTTTAGAATTTAGAATTTTGGAGTGATTATACCTTCTTCTAGACCAGGGAGCAAGGGCCCACTCTTAGGGCTAGAGGAAGGAAGCAATTTTGTAGGTTTTTGACAATTTCTATTTTCAGCAATTTTTGTCAATTTCTTGCTTAATTCTTGTAATAGAATTGACCTCTATTTTTAGCATAATTTTTGTCATGTTTTAAGTGTGATTTGTGTGAGTTTATTTACAGCTAGCTGACCCCTATTTTGTATGCATTTATTACCTCTATTTTTTGTACTTCAAATTCAACAACTTTTTTGACAATTTTTGTGTAACAGCAATTTTTTGATAGTTTTAGCATTTTCAATTTAGCATGGTTAAATTTAGTTGGTTTCAATTTAGAATTTTCCATTCATGTCATTTCAATTAGAAAGCGTAAAATAATTCTTTCTTCAACAATTTCAATTCTGCAAATTTAGTTTAAATGTCAATTCTACAATTGTAGATTAAGTGTCAATTCTACAATTTAGAAGTAATTTCAATTTTACAAGTTAATTAGTTTCAATTCTACAAATTAGGAGTTAGTGTGACCTTGAAAAGACCAAATGAACCTCTGTTTCACTGAATAAATCTTGTGAACTAATGACTGAACTGTAACTTGCCAAAACCTTCTATCGTAGATAACCTTGGACATCGCCCTGGATTTGATAAACATTGAAAATTAAATGATGATAATAACGACACTCATCATTTTTGGTATCATTTTCAAGGGAACATAGGTGTTGTTAGGGGATAAAATATTCAAACAATTATTGATTATGCTAAGTTGTGAACTTTAGAGTAAAATCCTGAACATAACAAACTTGCATGAAACACAATTGTGAAACTAATAGTTGCAATTCAAAAAATTAGAAACACAAGCACATAATGAATGAATAGGTTAAGGGATAAAAAATGATGATTTCTTAAGACCCCTTTACCTACCACAGGTAGGTGATACTCACACCAAGGTGGTGAATTACCTACATTTGAAATTCCTAAAATTGTTAAACAAGAACCATCATCATCATCATCATCATTAGGAAGTATATCTCCTGAGAGAGAAATACGAGAGGAGCAAACTGCTAGTACCTCCTCACCCACTCCTAACATATCCTTGAATTCAAGGTAGTTTAAATGAATTTACACTAGGTGTTGGGAAGACATAATGGTAGAAATACCAGTAAACCCGGATAAGGGCAACAATATTCATAATCAAATAGATAATCCTACTCCTACTAGGACTTTCGAATATCCTATTCGATTAAATCCTACACAAAATTCTCCAATGAAAATAATTTCACCTTCAATGCTACCAACCTTTAGGGGAGTTGCATCCGAATATCCTGATCAATTCTTGTTTGAATTTAAAGTTGTGTGCCAGACATATGACTACATAAATGATAACCAAAAGCTGAAAGTTTTTCCTTCCACACTCAAAGACTCAGCTTTGTGCTGGTTTATGAGCTTAGCACCTGAATCAATCCGAACCTAGGAAGAAATGGAGGAAGTATTTTTGGATAAATACCAAGAATACTATAGGGTGAAAAATAGAAAGGATGAACTATTTAGAATCAAACAAGAAGAAGATGAAAATTTGGAGGATTACTTGGATAGGTTTGCCTTTGTACAAAAAAGATGTGGGCTTATTGAACCTAAAATGTGTAAGGCCATATTCTTAAGAGGGTTACAAGATGATTCTAGAGAAGTGTTGGATTTAATGGGCAAGGGAGATGTGAGCACCCTTGACATTGATGAAATTTTGGAACTATGTAGAAATTACTCATGCACAAGACAAAGAAGATGAAAGTGAAGTAATAATGGTAGTGATTTGAAAGAGCTTATGGAAGAATTTACCAATCTAAAAATTGACATCTTGGTACATATTAATACTACATTAGGGGAAATGAATGCCAAAACCAAATCTATAGAACCCCTAGCTATTTATTATCCAAGATGTAGAAACAAACATGCTCTTCAAGACTATCCTTTAAACAAAACCTCTATATCTACTATTTGTAGCATTTTTTCAAAAGGACATATCACTGACCAATACCATCTACTTCTAGGACTCAAAAATATTTTGGAAACACAAATAGAAGAACTCAAATTTGTTGGGCAAAGACAAGGGGGAAAATTTTCACAACATCAAAATACCCCATGTTTTCCCACAAATTGGGGATAAAATCATTGGACTATGCCATGGGGTTATTCAGAACCACCACAATAGTCTTGGAGTCAACCTCCATGGACATCTTCTCAAGATTGGTCACAATATGGGTGGACAAATCCACAATGGAGTCAATCTAATCCACCTTGGATGCAAGCCCAATCTCATGGATAGAATTGGGGATAACAATATCCATCATACCAGGGACAACAAAGATACCGAGGTCAAACACAAAATTTATTGCCTGGTCCTACTCAAAATTTTCCTCAAGGGAGACAACAAAAACAACAATAGGTAAAGCAACCACCACTTTCAACCCAACCTATGGCCAATCCTAATAATACAAGATAGGCAACCCCTATCTATGTAGCTGAATCTGATGAAAATACCATGATCAATGTAATCGATTGTAGTAACATCCAATTGCACTCAGGAAAGATACTACCTAAGCCTATTCCACCCATTATTGAAGAAATAAAAATCAATGAAGAGAAACAAGAATCCTTTAGTCCAGAACCATAGAAATCAACCTTGGATAAAGGAGAAGAAAAACAAGAAAATCTGCACACAAAAAATTTACCTTCTTTAGAGAAGATACCATATCCTGAAAGGTTTAAAAATTTTGAAAACACTTATAAATCAAACCTAGTAAAAGAACTAAAAAGGTTGACCATTTCACTTCCTTTGTTGCAAGAAATCAAGGATGTGCCTTTAATCAACAAAATTGTTTAGGACATTTGCATAAAAAAATTAGGTAGGAAAAAGAAATCCTTTCCTAAAACTGTATAGGTAAATGAAAAATTGGTTGACCTGCTTTCTAGAAAGCTTGTCCCACCAAAGTATAGTGACCCAGGAAGTCCAGTTATCATAATAACCATTGGGTCAATGTAAATTTCTAATGTTTTGGTTGATTTAGGAGTAGCCATTAACGTTATGACCAAAGACACAATGCAAAAATTATAATTAAACAATCTGAATCCTACATCTACTATTTTGGAAATGGCTGACAGATCTATTGCTAAACCAGAAGGGATCATAGAGGATATTCCTATGATAATCTCCTCATGGGAATACCCTATTGACTTTTTGGTATTGCAACCTCACAATTCTACGAATGGCTATCCAATTATCTTGGGAAGGCCTTGGCTTGCTACTGCAACCACTTTCATTGACTGTAGGTTAGGGGAGATGACTATTTCTAATGGCATTGATCTAAAAAATATTTCTTTATACCCTCCTGTGAAACCTTCAACAAAATTTTTAGGTCATTTATGGTTTCCTGATTTTGATGAGGAACACGAAGAAACCATTTCCACACTAGCTACTATAGTAGTGAAAGAACATATAGAAGAGATAGATTCACATGAGAGAGAGGCATTTGAAGATGAAACCATTTTGATAAATACAATGCAGGAATTAGGACTTGAGGATGAACCAATCACTATTCATCACTTGTTATGGAATGATGAGGGTCAAACATCTAAACAAATGGCACCCATTCCATTACAAGAAAGTCCCTTCAAATTACCACATGGGTGGCATCATCATATTTTGTCCTCCCTTCATTATCCCATATTAGATATGATTCCATCAAGAATTACAATCGATACTGAGACATGAATATTTCACTCTCTTCTACCACACCATTGCCCACTTAACTCCTTAGTAAGCACATATGAAGGAGTTAATTTTGTTCATCCAGGAACCAAACAAATTGAGGTACAACCAAGAAAATTCTTAAACATCAATAGCTGGTTGATCGATGAACAAGAAGCAAAATTGTTTGCTATTTTGAAAAGATATGTCAAAGCCTTCGCTTGGGAATACAAAGATATGATAGGAATTCATCCTAATGTATGTACCCATAGGATATATACTAAAGATGTTAAACCTATCCGACAACCACAAAGGTGATTGAATCTTGCTCTAAGAGATATTATCAAGGAAGAAATCAAAAAACTCTTAGAGGTTGGATTCATATATCCAATTTTTGATAGTCGATGGGTCTCTCCATTGGTTATTGTACCAAAGAAAAATGGGAAATTGAGAGTGTGTGTAGATTATCGAGAACTAAACAAAGTCACACATAAGGACCATTTTCCATTACCATTCATCGATCAAGTGTTAGACACACTCATAGGAAAGAAGTATTTTTGCTTTCTTGATGGTTTTAGTGGGTATAATCAGATACAGGTTGCACCCAAAGACTAGGAGAAAAACCTTTGAATTTACCTTAGAACATCTTGACAAGGTCTTAACCCATTGTGAAACTTATCATTTGTCCTTAAATCTTGACAAGTGCTTCATGATGATGGAAGAAGGAATTGTTCTTGGTCATCACATTTCTTCTGATGGGATCAAGGTTGATCCTAAGAAAGTAGAAATCATTAAGAACCTTCCTTCTCCACAAACCCAAACTGATGTCAGGAGTTTCTTAGGACACATTGGCTTTTATCAATGATTTATTCTAAATTTTAGTACAATAGCAAATCCCATGTTTGCATTGTTAACGAAGGATTCTAAATTTAATTGGACTAAAAAATGCCAAGAATATTTTGATGCTTTAAAAGAGAAACTAACCACTCCACCTGTGTTACGAGGTCCTAATTGGGAATTACCATTCCATATCCAAACTGATGCATCCAATACTACAATTGGAGCAACATTAGGGTAGATAGAAAATGGGGAGCATTATGTTATCTACTACATAAGCAAAAACCTCACTAGAGAAGAAAATAATTATACTACTACTAAAAAGGAATTTTTAGTAGTAGTATATGCCATTAATAAATTTCATCACTACATCATTGGTTATCAAGTGTTTATCCATACCGATCATTCAACTATTAAATACTTGATGAATAAACCAATGGTTAGTGCAAGAATAATTCATTGGTTGTTACTATTACAAGAGTTTGACATCACAATAGTAAACAAACTAGGAAAGGCTAATGTAGTAGCAAATTTCCTATCAAGACTAAATAACATAGGAGAAGAAGAGTTAGTTGAGGATACTTTTCTAGATGAAAAATTGTTTGCTATACTAGTACAATCACCTTGGTTTGTAGATACAACTAATTATTTGGCTACAGGAAAAATTCCTCCACATTTCACCTCAAAACAAAAGAAATAATTGGTAAGGCAAAGCTCATCCTTCAAATGGATCAAAGGTCTACTTTTCAAGTGTGGTCCTAACCATGTGTTACATAGATGCATTCAAAAATATGAAGTGTATGATATCCTCTATGCTTGTCATGATGAACCCTCAAGAGGACATTATTTAGTGAAGAGTACAATTTGAAAAATTTTGGGAACTGGTTATTATTGGCCATCCCTTCACAAAGATGTAAAATAGTACATACGATATTACGATGCATGTCAAATAATGGGAAATCCCACACACACAAATGAAATATCTTTACAACCCCAGGTGGTTTTAGAACCATTTGAGAAATCGGGGTTAGATTTTATGGGACCCATTGACCCACCATCTCAAGGAAAGGTACATATCTTGGTATGTACTGATTATGTGACTAAATGAGATGAGGTACATGCTTTTAAACATGCTCATAAAGAGAAGGTTGTTGATTTCCTTTACACCTAAATTTTTCAAATATTTGGAGCTCCACGATCTATCACCATAGATCATGGACCCCAATTTGCATCAAAAGTCATTGAAGCTTTCATTAAACTCTATGAAATCAAACATAGAAAATCATCACCTTATCATCCTCAAGCAAATGGTCAAGTTGAAGTCACCAATAGGGAATTGGAAAGAATATTAACCAAAATAGTAGCTTCACATAGGAAAAATTGGTTAAACAAATTACTAGAAGTAGTTTGGGCATACAACACAACATGGAAATCCACCATAGGTTTCACACCTTACAAATTGGTCTATGGTAAGAAACCTCTTTTTCCTATTGAATTTGAGTTACTAACACTTCACACATCTTTGGAAATTGGTATTGAATTGTCATAGGTACATATGGATAGGATTATGCAACTCAATGCATTGGATGAACTTCGATTGGAAGCATTACATCACATGGAAGTTATCCAAGAATAGTGAAATATGTGGCATGATAGTCACATTCAACAAAGAAAATTTGAGCAAGGAGATTGGGCTTTATTGTTCGATTCTCGTTATGAAGATTTTCCTAGAAAATTGTAGACTAGGTGGCTTGGACCATACCTGATCGAAGAAGTGTTTGAAAATGGAGTAGTTCATCTTTCTCCCATTGATGATTCAAGGAGAAAGTTAGTGGTAAATGGACATCACCTTTGGGTATACCATGAACCATTAACTAAGGAAGAGTTTTTGAAGCATATTGCATAGTTGGAGTTACACATGATGGGGGAGACTTCCTCTCCCATAACAGATTCAAATTGATGTGAAAAGTTTTGAAAGAAAAAAAATAAAAAAAAACAAAGAAAACAAAAAGAGGAATAATCTTGATTGTGAAATTCCTTCATGGGCACAATTTCGAGGGAGATTGTGAAATTCCTTCATGGGCACAATCAAGACAAAAAATGAAAAAGAGAGATGAAAAAGATGAAAAAATGAAAAAAATAGAATAATTCAATAGTGAAAACCTTTTCGAAGGCGCTATTGAATTAAGGCTTACATGAAAATCAGTTTTTAGCATGTTTGCCTTCTTGATACTATCCATCATTGTATAAAAATCACTCACTACACACATGTTATATTTTTATTTTTAGATAGCCTGCTAACAATCATCGAAAGCAACAATTTGTAAGATGTATGATAAATTTTTGGGATAGTAAGGTATGTGTTTCTTGCATTTAGTCATAGTTAGCATTTAACATGTAATGTATGATAATTAAGTATTTGGCATAAAATATTTAAAATTGGCAAATAAAAATGGAACACTCTATTCAAAATGTCAAGAAGCACCCTATCCTGCCCTTGGTTGTATGAAAAAATTCAGATCTAGCTATAAAAACATATAAAAATTGTAGAGCTCTGGAATGACCAAGAGCTCTGAAAATTTAAAAATACGCAGCAAAAATTTGAATTTGACCCGCATGCGTGTGCAAAATTCAAAAAAAAAATCCCACGTGATGCACCTCACATGGCTCCCATGAACTTAGGCACGAATCTCTAGATCCATGTGGCAGTCATCAAATGCGTATCCTCCAGCATATCCCAACATGCTTGTTGTACCTAGTTTTCATGACCGATTTCAGTCCCATGTGGTTGCGATACTTCGACATGCGAGATCACGCAGATCAAGGAGGTGGGTATCCATTATTTTCACAAGGTAGAGCTGAGTCAGCCAAATTGGACCATCTAGCTCAGCTAACAGTTTAAACACGTGCATGGTAATCAACAAGAATATCAGCCCACCACCCTCGATGCATGCCAAAAATAAAAATTTTAAAATCAAACCAAATCACCACGCACCATGTGTTCGGTTGATGCATGCAAATCCCAACGTGTTTTGCACCATATTCTAGAGTTGATTCCTATATGTCAAAGCCATGAACATATGAGCTCTATAACCACCAAAATTGTAGAAGCTATTGAATTGAAGCATAGGCTATAAATCTGAAAACATAGGCATTGCATTAACGATAATTAAAAAAAAAAAAACCATCAGGTAGATAGGGACACAACCCGAAAAACTAGGGAGTTGTTAAAAATTTGTAGTAGATGCAAACACAAGTGCACCAATTTTTACCAATATAGGGAAGAAAAGGAAGGCCGAACCAAATACCCTGGATGAATTTTACTAGTACCCTGAGGTGGTGCAAGTCTTTCAGCAGGCATGGCTGATGCCATTTTTGGAAAAGTTTGATGGGCATTCTAAGGGTTTAGTAGTTGAATTCACCTGCACCCTCTAGAATAATAGAGCAACCATAAATGACATGAGGATTGAGGTAACTCCTTTGATTTTAATTCAAATCATTGAATTACCTTTACAAGGAATAGTAATTACCAGAACTGCTAAGAACACACTCCCTAAAGTAGTTAAAGCATTTTCAGTAGAGGGGGATGTGCAACCTGTAATGCAAATTAACAATAATGTCTGCAAAGAAGAAAAAAATGAAGAACACAAGCTTATACTAAGAGGGGGGTGAACAATATAAGACCACTTTTTACTTTTCTTTCCCAATCAATATTATGGAATGTATAGATAGCAATATCAATAGCGATAATCAAAGCAATGCACAAATCACCACACACAATAGAGACACCAAATTTACGTGGTTCACCCAATGTGGGCTACTCCACGGAGAAAATATTTCACTAAAATTTTCTCAATCAATCTCTTGGGAATCCTTTCCCTATTACAATGTTTATGGATCTCTATCCAAAGGAGACACCAATCCCCTAATCAAGTTCATGGATCTCTATCCATAGGAGAAACCAATCTCCTAATCAAGCTCATGGATCTCTATACACATGAGACACCAATCTCCTAATCCTTCTCTAGTTGGTGATCCTCTAGAAGACCTATGCCTCCACTGCCCTTAACAAGAGGAACTCTATCTACAAAAGACACCTGTCCTCCCTGCTCTGGTTGGAGATCCTCTGTCCTCAACTCTATCACCTCCAAAGTTGGTCTATGATCTACACTAAACACAGTCCTTTGGTCTAGCACAAATCTATCCTCTGATTTATACTAAACACAGTCCTTCGGTCTAGCACAAATCTATCCTCAATTTTTGTCCTCAAGCCTTAACACAAAGCTTGACTCAATCTCAAATCAACTCTGCTAGATCTGCCCCAAACCTTAACTCAAGGTTTGAACAAATCAATCAATCAACTCTGCTCTCAAGTCTTCTCAAAGACTTACCTCAAATATGCCTTGTAAGCTTCCACAAAAGCTCACACCAATCTATCCACAAGTCCTCTCTAGAACTTGTCCAATCTACTCAATAAGTCCTCACTAGAACTTATCCAAATTTGCTCTCAATATGTATTGTAAGCTTTCACAAAAGCTTACCCAAATCTGTCCACAAGTCTTCTCAAAGACTTACCTCAAATCTGCTCAACAAGTCCACACTAGAACTTGTCCAATCTCATAGAAACATAAAGAGAATTGTTAGAGACTCAATATGCTCCACATTCATCACAATGCTCAATCAATTTCAATCACTCTCTTAGAAACATATAGAGAATTGTTAGAGACTCAATATGCTTCACATTCACCTCAATACTCAATCACTTTCTCAACTCAATTCAAAATATAGAATAATTTGTTTCATAAAACTTGAACAATCACTTCACACATTCACTTGACTAGGCTCAACCAACTCTACTCAACCAATCACTCAATGAAATGATCCTTGCTCACAAAACCTAGTCCAAGCATATGAATACTCACTCAAATATTTCCAACAATGCTTTATCAACCAATCTCACATAACAATGATACTCATGTTCTTTCCAAACCCTAGTTCAAGTTCTTCACTCAACAACTCACTTCAACAACAATGCTTATAAGACAATCTTCACATAACAATGATACTCATGTTATTTGCAAACCCTAGTTCAAGTTCTTCACTCAACTCAAACACTTCAACAACAATGCTTATAAAACAAGGTTTTATCAACAACTCTTAATTCCATAAAACCTTGAAGCATTAATTCAAAACACTCTCAACAATGCAAACCAAACAATCCTTTTCACTCCAACTTTCCATTCACAATTTTCAACAATCACTCACTAGGAAGAATATGCCCATACCTTTTGTTGGATGTAGAAGTGCCTTTTGAAAACCTGTCTTAATCACAATTTTCTTCTTTCCAATTCCAATGGTTAGACACAACAATATTACTTCAACACTTTCCAAAATATTCCTTGGACATAAAACAATCACAACTCAATTTATGCCTTATTGCTCCCTTTTAAAATAACACTCATCATACCATACATAAAGATAATTTCCTTGATACACCTTATAAACTCCAACTTAAAATAATATCCAACACCATAAAAATATCAACCAAACACCTTACAATATTTTCAAAATATTTGAGCAAACAACATTAAAAATTTAATTTTGCAAAAACCCTTATAACTCCTTTAGCAACCTTAGAACCAATTTAAATATGCAAAAATTAATTTTTAAATGCCCAAACTATATTTCCAAAATTTTTGGTGACCAATTTTCAAGCATACCTCTTTCTTCCCCAAAAGGGGATTCGACGAGATTCGATCCACCGTCTCCTCTATCCTAAGCGCCTTAGCGCTTGGGAGCCCACCGCATGGGCTACTAATGCCCACGTGAAGGAAGGTAGAGCCCCTTCCTCTTATGCCTCCACTCACTGTCTATTTCTCATGAAACTTGCACACTCTTTCCTCGCTTTGGATGCAACACAATTCGTAGGCTCACAATTCTTAAAGTTCGCAATAATAATTGAAGGCATGGTAAGTTTTGGTAGGGTGGGAGTTCCCCCCTTTTATAGACATTTTTAATTTCTCCTGACATCGGTGGCGCTTTATTCGAAATCGAATTTCAAATTTTAAATTTTGATAACCCACCTTAGGGTTATTTAACCTTAGCTTAAATTAATTTATAATTAATAATTAAATTAATTATTAACCCCCCACATTAATAATTAATTTAAATAACTTTATAAGTTAAGTAAATTAACTAATAAATTAATTTTTATTAAATTTATAATTAATTTTAAACTTCCTTTGCATAATATTATAAAAGAATATTATAATATTATTTATTTGGGCTTTTTCTTGCACTTTGGACCTCATATGACTTCCTTGAACTAGGTCTTGAAACTGAAACCGAAATGGATGTTGCCAACTAAAACTGCCACTGATTGGTGCTGAAAGTTCGACATCAATGACCACTCACTCTTGACATCAATGACAACTTATCACTCAAAATGTCCAACAATATCCCCCTTTGTCATTGATGGCAACCCAAATTATTTTTACCAAATCTTGACATTTTTCCTGTTCTGCTCCCTCTGGGAAACTGCTCCCCTGACTCAATGCTTTCTCCTTAAACCAAATCTCTCCCCCTTACTCAAATATCTCCCCCTTTGACATCAATGGCAAAGGGTCACCTTTGGGGCTTGGGGATAAGAATGAATCTCTTAGCTTAGCCCCTCCCCCACCTCCTCTTGAGGTGGTTAATTCTGGGGTGGGAGTATTTCTACTCCTAGAAAGCACTGGTCTTTACCTTTATCCTCTTTCCTTCTCATCTGATCCTTTTGATTGTTGACTGTTCCTATTCTTGTTCCTGTCCATGTCCACATTCCTGTTCCTATTTATATCCATATCCATATTCCTGTTCCTATTCTTGTTCCTGTTCATGTCCATATTCTTGTTCCTGTTCCTATTCCTGTCCATGCCCATATTCTTATTCCTGTTCCTATTCATGCTTGATTTTGGAATGTCTGCTCTACACCATTTTGTTGTATGTCCATCATTATTGCACTTATAACACTTAATGTTATTATTCCTTGGAGGTGCAAATGTCTTAGGATTTCTCCTAGTGAAGCCATATCCTTTTCTGTCATGAACCCTGCAATCCATTGCCTTGTGACCAAACTGATTACATGAGTAGCAATACCCATGGAAAAGCTGCCTATTTTTGAAATTCCCATTTTCTTGTCTTTCATGTGTCCTGCACTGTGAAGCCATGTGTCCAAACTTGTGACATGAGAAACACCTTCCATTGAAATTTCCTTGTCTTGACCTCATTGGTCTCTTAGTCTCTCTTAACCTATTCTGATTGTTGTTCCATCTGTTTCTTCTTTGTGCATTGTTCCTTTCCTTGTTGAACTTTTTGTTGTCCAACTCATCCTCAGATGTCTCACTTTATCTTATACTATCTTCTTCTAAAGTTTCTTCTTCTTCAAAACTTGAGGTTGACTCTTCTTCTTGTTTCTTTTGAGCCTGTTCAAAACCAAGACCTATTTTTTTTGTTGACCTTCTTTGTACCTTGATCATCTTATCCATAATTTTTGAGCTCTTTCCAAACTTGTGTAGCTTATCCTTGGATTTTTCTAAATCTTCCCTTAGTAGAGCTACTTCTTGTTCTAACCTTTCACATTCTAAGACCTTTGCTTCTAACTTATCCTTGAACTTCTTTGTCTTAGCCATTGACTTGTTTAGATCCTCTATAAGCTTTCTTCTCTCTTCATCACATTCTTGAAACTGAAACTCAAGTTTAGAGTTTTGCTTTCTTACCTTCTTTATTGTGTCAAGAGCATAAATAAGTTCTACCTTAAGATCAAATCCTTCTTTATCTGATTCTTCCTCTATTTGTTTGCCTTTGTCTACATCTTCATTTTCTTTTGACTTATCTTCTATAGGATCACCTTCTTCTTCTTCTAGTGCCATTAGAAGATTTTCTTCTGGTCCTTCAAGTGCATCCTCATATTCATCATCACTGAAACTATAACCATTCCTTGTACAACTATCTTCAAGATGTCCAAAGTTACCACATCTAAAACACTTGAGAATTATTGGTGACCTTTTCTTGACTTCTTCTTTTTCTTCAATCATAAATAGGACTTCATCTCTATCATTATCTGAAAAACTAGCATCACTATCACTTGAGTACTTACTTGCCTTGTCTGCATAGTAGCTCCTCTTTTGTCTTTGAAAGAACTTCTTCCCTTGTCTGCTTTGTCCATCCTTACCTTTCTTTTGGTACCTGTATTTTTCTGATTCCCTGTTCCTGTGATCCTATTTTTCTTCATCATTGTTATTTTTAGCTTCTTGAAAATCAGTTGCATAGTGACCATACTTTCCACAATTGAAACATCTAACATATTTTGCATCTTTGAATCTTCTTGAATCCTTGTTCCTTCTGCCATAATTTGCTTCTTCATCATTGGATGACTCATTGCTTGATTCTGACTTCTTACCCTTTGTCTTCTTAATTGCTTTGAAGGTTGCTTCCTTCTAGGGATTAGGTTCTTTTGTTCTTAACTCAAAAGCTGTAAGAATACCAAGCAACATATCTCTTGTCAAAGAATCACCATCCTTTGCTTCTTCTATAGCTAAAATATTTTTACTAAACCTTGTTGGAAGAGACCTTAAGATCTTATCACAAACATCCGATTCATCCACATTAAGTCCAAGTCCTTGCATAGCATTAACAACCTCATCTACCCAAAGTAGATAAGAACTAATGTCTTCCTCATTCTTCATTCTTAATTCTTCAAATTGTCCTTTGAGATTTCGTATATTTGCCTTTTTGACACTTTTATCTCCTTCATATATGCTTTGCAACTTATCCCAAATTCCTTTTGCATCTTTACAATGCATAACTTTTATTGATTCTATTCTATGCAAACCTCTCAAAAGTGCATTCATTTATTTTGAATTGTAATGTTGTAGAAGCTTACCTTCCTTATCTGTAGGTGGATCAACTGGTGGTATGTATCCATTTTCAACTGCTTCCCAAATTTCATTGCCAAGTGCCATCAGGTGAACCTTCATTCTCATACTCCAATATATGTAGTCACTTCCATCAAATATTGGTGTTGAATTATCTGAGGACACATTCTTGGAATCCATTGTGTTCTTGAAAGATTTTCCTTCAAGTTGTTAAACTCTTCCGAAGGAACCCGCTCTGATACCAATTGAAGAACACAAGCTTATACTGAGAGGGGGGTGAACAGTATAAGACCACTTTTTACTTTTCTTTCCCAATCAATATTATGCAATGTATAGATAGCAATATCAACAACAGTAATCAAAGCAATGCACAAATCACCACACACAATAGAGACACCAAATTTACGTGGTTCACCCAATGTGGGCTACTCCACGGAGAAAATATTTCACTAAAATTTTCTCAATCAATCTCTTGGGAATCCTTTCCCTATTACAATGTTTATGGATCTCTATCCAAAGGAGACACCAATCCCCTAATCAAGTTCATGGATCTCTATCCATAGGAGAACTCCTTTCTCCTAAGCTCAGATTGGTAGATCACTTCTAGAAGACACTATTAGCCCCACTACTCTAGCTAATGGATCTCTATCCACTAAGAGACACCTATGCCTCCACTACCCTTAGCTAATGGATCTCTATCCACTAAGATACCTATCCTCCTCTCTAACCTCCTAAACTCTATCACCTCCAAAGCTCTATCTCAAATCTGCACTAAACACAGTCCTTCGGTCTAGCACAAATTTATCCTCAATATCTATCCTCTGATCTGCACTAAACACAGTCCTTCGGTCTAGCACAAATCTGTCCTCAATATCTATCCTCAAGCCTTAACACAAAGCTTGACTCAATCTCAAATCAAATCTATTGGATCTACCCCAAACCTTAACTCAAGGTTTGAACAAATCAATCAATCAACTCTGCTCTCAAGTCTTCTCAAAGACTTATCTCAAATCTACCTTGTAAGCTTCCACAAAAGCTCACACCAATCTATCCACAAGTCCTCTCTAGAACTTGTCCAATCTGCTCAATAAGTCCTCACTAGAACTTATCCAAATATGCTCTCAATATGTATTGTAAGATTTCACAAAAGCTCACCCAAATTTGTCCACAAGTCTTCTCAAAGACTTGCCTCAAATATTCTCAACAAGTCCACACTAGAACTTGTCCAATCTCATAGAAACATAAAGAGAATTTTTAGAGACTCAATATGCTCCACATTCATCACAATGCTCAATCACTTTCAATCACTCTCTTAGAAACATATAGAGAATTGTTAGAGACTCAATATGCTTCACATTCACCTCAATACTCAATCACTTTCTCAACTCAATTCAGAATATAGAATAATTTGTTTCACAAAACTTGAACAATCACTTCAACACATTCACTTGACTAGGCTCAACCAACTCTACTCAACCAATCACTCAATGAAATGATCCTTGCTCACAAACCCTAGTCCAAGCATATGAATACTCACTCAAATATTTCCAACAATGCTTTATCAACCAATCTCACATAACAATGATACTCATGTTCTTTCCAAACCCTAGTTCAGTATTCACTCAAAAAAAAACTTCAAAAAAAATTCTTATAAAAAAATATTCACATAACAATGATACTCATGTTCTTTGCAAACCCTAGTTCAAGTTCTTCACTCAACTCAAACACTTCAACAACAATGCTTATAAAACAAGGTTTTATCAACAACTCTTAATTCCAGAAAACCTTGAAGCATTAATTCAAAACACTCTCAATAATGCAAACCAAACAATCCTTTTCACTCCAAATTTCCATTCACAATTTTCAACAATCACTCACTAGGAAGAATATGCCCATACCTTTTGTTGGATGTAGAAGTGCCTTTTGAAAACCTGTCTTAATCACAATTTTCTTCTTTCCAATTCCAATGGTTAGACACAACAATATTACTTCAACACTTTCCAAAAATATTCCTTGGACATAAAACAATCACAACTCAATTTATGCCTTATTGCTCCCTTTTAAAATAACACTCATCATACCATACATAAAGATAATTTCCTTGATACACCTTATAAACTCCAACTTAAAATAATATCCAACACCATAAAAATATCAACCAAACACCTTACAATCTTTTCAAAACATTTGAGCAAACAACATTAAAAATTTAATTTTGCAAAAACCCTTATAACTCCTTTAGCAACCTTAGAACCAATTTAAATATGCAAAAATTAATTTTTAAATGCCCAAACTATATTCCCAAAATTTTCGACGACCAATTTACAAGCATACCTCTTTCTTCCCCAAAAGGGGATTCGACGAGATTCGATCCGTCGTCTCCTCTATCCTAAGTGCCTTAGCGCTTGGGAGCCCACCGCGTGGGCTACTAATGCCCACGTGAAGGAAGGTATAGCCCCTTCCTCTTATGCCTCCACTCGTCGTCTATTCCTCACGAAACTTGCACACTCTTTCCTCGCTTTGGACGCAGCGCAATTCATAGGCTCACAATTCTTAAAGCTCGCAATAATAATTGAAGGCATGGTAAGTTTTGGTAGGGTGGGAGTTCCCCCTTTTATACACATTTTTAATTTCTCCTCACGTCGGTGGCACTTTATTCGAAATCAAATTTCAAATTTTAAATTTGATAACCCACCTTAGGGTTATTTAACCTTAGCTTAAATTAATTTATAATTAATAATTAATTTAAATAACTTTATAAGTTAAGTAAATTAACTAATAAATTAATTTTTAATTAATTTTAAACTTCCTTTGCATAATATTATAAAATAATATTATAATATTATTTATTTGGGATTTTTCTTGCACTTTGGACCTCATCTGACTTCCTTGAACCGGGTCTTGAAACTGAAACCAAAACGGATGTTGCCAACTAAAACTACCACTGACTGGTGCTGAAAGTTCGACATCAATGACCACTCACTCTTGACATAAATGACAACTTATCACTCAAAATTTCCAATAAAAATGAGTAGTCTTCAACCACCATTGGATCAAACTACAATCTGGGTTATTGAGTATCTAACTTGTGAAGGGCAATATGTAGCCTTATTTTACCACCATATAAAATTACTCACCCATTTGAGGTATGGCACACAATACCTTGAAATGAGGGTAAATATTCCCTTATATTTGCACCAGGAACTGCTTAACATGGCAAAATGATACCAAAGAGGCCAAGGATATCCTAGACACCATGCCCTCATAAAATTAATTTGTAGATATCATTTCAGGGGCAATGTTCAAATTTTCAATAGATTCTTTGCACCCTGGGATGAGCAGGTTCTTGTTGTAGTAGAACTAAAGCAAGAAAAAGAAGTTGCAGATGTAGCAGGGATATCTAAAGTGGATGTTTATAAAAGAGTTAATCTTAAATCTAATGAAACCCCTTCATCCCAATATGGTTCACTAGCTACTAGGACTAGGGCACAATGAAAGAGGAAATATGAAAACAACCTTGTAGAACAACCAAAAATTAAGAAAGTCACTTTTAGTGACAAGGTTACTAAAATTTCTACTCAAACAGAGGTATTTGCACAGTTAGAACCCTTAAATTTTGTAACATCTGGGTCACAGACTAAACCAACAAATTTATCATAGGAAGAGAGAACAAATTCTAATTTTTCAAACTGGTCTACAAAAGGACAAATGATAGACACAAGGTAAACTAGTGAATAAATACGTACACAACAGCTGAGAAGGTCTACAAGACTAAGACCAAAGTCTATTATAGAGGAGGTGGTTGAGGTAGAAGAAATTTGTTTTGAGATACAAACACAACCACCTTCACTCCCTCCTCTGAGGATAAGTTTAAGGAGAAAACAATAGGATATAGTTGCAGCTACTGAAACCACATCTCCAACATCATATAGGCCATAGAGAAAGAGAAGGTTAATACTAAAGGAAGATGAATATAAATATGAAGATGTGGTTGTAGAAGACACACCTAATCAGGAGTAAAAATAATTTGCAAAAGACACACCTGATCAAGGGGAGGAATCATTTGCAAAGGGTAAAGAGCTTGAAGAGCCGCATTCACCACTCTAAAGAATATGAGTCTTATGAGCTAGAAGATCCAATGAAGGCTGCCAAGGTAATCATTAAAATCTAGTAGACCTAGATTGAGAAGGGTGAAGCAACAATTAAGGAAAAGGATGAATATATTGATCAAATTTTGTAGAAAATACAGGAATTGAAATAAATACTGACACCAATAGAAGAACTGCCTATAATTCCTAATTCTAGGATGGAGATACCAAAAATTTTGCTTGAATTAGTAGAGAAGATTCCAAAAGGAGACATCCAAGAACACATCTCACAATTTTCCCATACAAGTGAGGAAGATACCCTAGAGCAATTGCCTGAATTTTTGTTCCTATCTTGAATGTTGTTCGAGCATCACAACAACATGCAAAAAAGGAGAAAACATATGAAAAGAGGGATGGGAAAGAGCTTATGGATGTCATAGAGTGCTCACATTAGAGAGAAGATACTTTAGAGATGGTCTAGTAATGAAAATTTTGATAGGATTTTTAAAAAGGAGATATTTCAACACTTTCGAATGCAACTTCAAAACATTCTATAGCAAAACAAGAACATTCTGGAGCAACCTCAAAATATCCAAAAATTGTGCCAAAATGACCAAATATAGCTCTATAACAATATAAGGAGTAAAGCACATAAAAAAGTGAAGCTCCTAAAGTTCAAGTCACCCCACTACAAGTAAGTACATCACTTCAAGCAAATACAAATAATTTTTTGGCAAGATTTATTCACAAAGTGCAAACAATAGAAATAGGAATTCAGGTCATTGTCTAAGCATAAAAATCCATCGGTAGTAGTGTGTCCACTTGATATGATCCCACTAGAAAAGAACAATGAGGATATTTCAAGGTGGATTGTAAACTACCAGACCCTTTATTTGCACCTTGCAACACTTAAACCCATGGAGGAGCGAAATAAGACACAAGCTACAAAAATTGTAAATTTGTAGGTTAAGGTGTAGAATTTATGTCAGATTGCAAAATGACTAGTACAATGCATATGGATTACCAAGTTGTACATCCTACTCCTTAGAGAATGATTTCTTAGATGGTAGGTAATGCGTATCTACTCTAGTTTAACCTATGATTTAATTATTGCTCAAGACTTTCTAGAAGCATACCTACAAAGCCTTGAGTAAAAAAAATTACCGTGTGAATTATTTTGCATGAATTTGTCATGGTAGAAGATGTAGAATTTTTGCCACAGATATATACAGGTTATGTAAAACTTCGATCCTTTGTATTTACTTTGAACAATCAATTATATTGGGATCTGGATAAGAGACATAATAAGGAGACTAAATTAGGACTTGAACTGTTGTTAAGACATATCCAGCCCAATCCCTCAATATTGATAAGCCAACATTTCAATCTAATGAATAGGCCAAACATAAAGATCACATATATTTAGAATATTTAAGATAGTTTGGTTTGATTTAATAAATTATGTAGGGATAATTTGTCAAACTCCTTGGTAACATGTAAAAGCAGGTGGGTAGAATTACCCATATCTTTGTAGAAAAGAGAGCCCATATCACCAACTAACCTGTTGTGGTCACATAGGAGGTAAAATGCAATGATGTAGATGGTTCTATCATTAAAAAATCAGTGGATAGGATTAAGTTTTAGGCCACCCACCATTATCACACTAGTTCCATTTTATTTTGACTCTGATCCTCAACCTGATCAACAATTTCAGAATTGGCTGAGAGAGTTAAAATAGAACAAAGGATACTATCTTGGAAAATATAAATTTAGGGGGAATTCGTATAAAGAGTTGGATCTAAGTGCCTTTGTAACCCAAAAAAATGCATGAGGGCATGCATCAGGTCAAGTTAGGGGGACGATGAGGCTAAGAAACACCTCATTTTTTCTACATTATTGACATACAAAACCTGATATTTAATAATATTAAAATATCATTTTGTGCCAAATAGTTGATTAAGGTATGTTATATGCTTATGCTTGCATGATTGGATGTTTAGAAATATTGTACCCCTGTTTTGACTATTTTTCTACATTTTATGTTTGTTTTTGCATGATTTTATTAGCAAAATAACATAGCAAAATTAATGGAAAATAAAAATGTTGTGACTTGTGATTGGATGAAGCATTTGAATGTTTTCCCACCTTAAAACCGAGTTGTCGAGGTGGCATGTCACAAAAATAATTACTTTGTTGTAAAATAGGGCACTAATAGACTGTACACAACATAAAAAACCAGCCACCTGTAACATTAAAGGAGGACATTGAAGCGGTCAAAAGCAGTGAGAAAAACCAATTGGAACATGTTCAAGGATATATTCCATAAAGTTTGCCTGATATTTTGGAGCTCTTCGGAATGAAAGGTAGAAACAATCCATTTTAACAAAAAAGGTATAATTTACATTCATTTCACAGGGAATGAAAGAGGATAGAGTGAAGACATGTGTAACAACCATTTATAATCTATGTTTGACTTATTTCCACCAACTAGAAGATACACATAATTATTGTCGCAGATTCTGTCCTGAAATAGACCAAGTCTACTACAACAGAATAACAAATCAAGTGTGGACAACATAACCTTTTGATTTTGTAGTTGTAAATATTGTTGTAAAAAATAGTATAAATAGGATCACTCATCATTGGTTGAGTTAGTAGTTAGAATAGAAGTTAGAAGTTAGACAGTGAAAGTTGTAACAATCACCTTTTGTAATAGCAGTTTTAATAAAAGTGTAATTTTTATCCAAACGTGTTGATTTATGAGTGTGAGAGTATTAAGAATTTAGGATTTGGTGTTATATTACCTTATTCTGGACCAAGGAGCAAGGTCCCACTCTCGAGGCTGGAGGAAGGAGCATTTTTACAGGTTTTTTGATAGTTTTCTGTTTCAACAATTTTTGTCAACTTTCTTGTTAAAATCTTGTAAAAGTAGTTTCCTTTGTTTCTAGCATGTTTCTTCTTGTGTTTTAAGTGTGATGTGTGTGATTTTTTTTGTAGCTATCTGACCCCTATTTTGTGTGTAATTATTTCCCTATTTTCTATATTTCAACTTCAGCAACATCTCTAATAGTTTTTGCAGTAGTTTTTTTGACAAATTTTTGCATTTTCAATTTAGCATGGTTGAATTAAGTTGGTTTCAAATTAGAATTTTACATTAATTTCATTTCAATTAGCAAGCGTAAAATAGTTATTTCTACAACAATTTCAATTCTACAGTTTAGTCTAATTATCAATTTTGCAATTGTAGATTAAGTGTCAATTTTACAATTTAAAATTTAGTTTCAATTCTGCAAATTAAGTTCATTTCAATTATGCAAAATAGGATTAGTGTGACCTTTGAAATACCTAAATAAACCTCTATTTCACTAAATAAATCTTGTGAACTAATGATTGAACTGTAACTTTGCAAAACCTTCTATCATAGACAACCTTGGACATTGCCCTGGATTTGATAAATATTGAAAATTAAATGATGATAATAATGACATTCATCACCTTGGGAAAGAGTTCAAAAAATTCAAACAAGGTCGAGACCCTCACTTCCATTGTACATACAATGCAGGAGGAATGTCTTTGTATAGGGAACAAATTTCCCAACAAAGTAATTTGTTGGAAGCCATTCGACCTGTCATGATCCTCCTTGGTAGACTTTTTACACAAAGAAATGATATATTATTCTATGATGTTTTAATACATAGGTTGAGCAATTGAACCAACTATGTGATGTTTAGTTGATTTGAAAATAGCATGATACTACTGACATATTGCTAATAGATACAGGATCAGGTACACTCATAGGTGGAAGAAGTAAAATCATCCACCAGAAGTGAGGGTACTTGAGGTTGGAGAAGTGATGATTAAGGCAAATTGGGGGTAACAATTGATGGATACCTTCAAATGGGCATGTATTCAATTAGGGATAATCATAAAAAACTAACCACCTTGAGCCCCAGATTGATAGCCTAGTAGTTATCATAAATTCTTGAGGCTGAGACAAGTGACTGGATTGATGGAAAAATTCCTCTTTGTTTGTTGCATATGTTAATTATCTTTTACTTCATCACTATCTGCATTTGTGGTTTGGGAAATAAAAGCATGCGTAATTTAAATTATCTTGAAACTCCTTGTGATGCTTGAATATGTTTGGTATGATGTTATGCTCAAATATATGAAAAAAAGGAATCCTTGAATGTTTTGAGAATTTATATAGCAATAGTTTATTTTAAATGATAAAGGAATTTCATTTCAAAATAAAAGTTAGTTTATTTTAAATGATAAAGGAATTTCATTTCAAAATAAAATTTAGTTTATTTTAAATGATAAAGGAATTTCATTTAAAAAATAAATAAAAGTTAGTTTAGCTTTAAATTGATAAATAAAATCTCAATTTAAAATAATACTTGTTTTATTTGATAATGACAATTGAGCCTTGTTTATGAATAAATATTTGGATTATTTTCGAGTTTCACTTATAACTATTGATTATAAATTAGTAAGAGAATCTCTTTTATAATCCATAGTTAATAAAATATTATTAATATAATAATCGAACTCCATATTGATTCAACAAAAGATATTTGCAATTTTAACATACTCCAAGTGGACATTTGAGTTGGTAGGAGGAGCGCCTGCCAATGATGGAGGGATGGGTGTCATTTATTATGGAGCTTATCCAAACAATTTAAAAATGATATCTCCATCGACCACTGTGTTATGGTAGCTAGAGAAATTATGAGGGGTGGTGGGACATATAAGACTAAGGGGAAGAGCTATACAGTTGCATGAGAGAGACGATGATGATTGGTTGAGAATAATAAAGGAGGCAAAGAATAGCAATAGAGAAGAGGAGATCTCTGGAAAGCACCAAGCTAGGACAACGCTACCCAATCCACCTCAAAGGAAGAAAATAATAAACCAGGTTTAGTTATAATCATTGTTACCTTTATATAGATCATGTTTGTTCATTTGTACATGTGATTTTTATTGGGTTATCATTGCCTGTTCGTTGGTTATAGAAAGATGAGACTCTGTCTCATTAAATTACTCCTTTGTGTTTGCTTATGTGCTTCCCCTGCAATGCTATCACCATGGCTTATTAGCTTCAGCTAACTTGGTGTGTTGTAAATTCCTTCTCTTTAGGCTATCGTTCTCATGTTGACCGTGGAGGACTCCCAAAGTAGGATGGGAGTCAAGTATGTGCAATTGTAACAAGCCACATACCATGCTAGCTTTGTTTCCTTGAAAGTTAGGTTTTTTCAAACCAAGCCGCTTGTAAGCTATGTTGCACTGCTATTTGTTAATTCATGGTTTTGTTTCCATTAGGGAGTGTTTGTAAGTATTGAGGGATACTTTCCCTCCCAACCGCCCTCTTTCTCCTCAAGACTTGTAAATCTAAGAGTTCACCATCACTCTCAAGCAAGGATGCCCACCTATTGGATGTTCGTAACTATAAGTAACCCTTCCATTATTTTGCCATAGCTTAGGCCATGAAGGCATAGTTACTTTTGACCATAGAGGTCATTCGCTTCTGTTGTGAGCTACATGGTTGAGCGCACATCGTGTTTGATGCTGAGCTTGTTAGTGTATCCCTTGGTCACTTTTGGAAATATTATTTAAGTTAAGAGTCTTCTTTAGTTTCTTAAATCTTCAAATAGATAATAAGAATAATTTAAGAAGGTTACTGAAGGAAAAAGAGTTTATTTATAAATTAAAGTAGTTGTCTTTGATTTGTTAAATAAATAAAGAATTAGTTTTTTTGTACATTAAAGGTACAGGTCTTTAATTTATGAAATGAAGGGAAAGGTTTATTTTCATATTAAAGTAGTTGACTTTGATTTGTTAAATAAATAAAGAATTAGTTTATTTTATAAATTAAGGGTATGGATCTTTAATTTATGAAATGAAGGAAAAGGTTTATTTTCAGATTAAAGTAGTTGACTTTGATTTGTTAAATAAATAAAGAATTAGTTTGTTTTGTAAATTAAGGGTATGGGTCTTTAATTTATGAAATGAAGGAAACAATTTATTTTTAGATTAAAGTAGCTGACTTTGATTTGTTAAATAAATAAAGAATTAGTTTGTTTTGTAAATTAAGGGCATGGGTCTTTAATTTATGAAATGAAGGAAAGGGTTTATTTATAGATTAAAGTGGTTGACTTTGATTTATTAAATGAATAAAGAACTAGTTGGTTTGTAAATTAAGGGTATGGGACTTTAATTTATGGAACAAGAGAAAATGGTTATTATTTATTGAGGGAACCTATAATATTTTATGATTAAAGGTATGGGACTTTAACTTGTCAAATAGGGGTTAGATGAATTAATTTGAGTGGAACTTGTGATCTAGTTACATTGTTTAAAGGCTCTCCTGGGTTGATGAGAGGGGAAATAAAATTAATAATTTTATGATATCAACTATGCAATAGATGGTTAGATGCTTGATTTAATTGTATAGTTGCAATTTAGAAAATAAATGAGTAAATGCGTTTAGAAGCATGTCTATCATGGAATCATGAGTGCCCTGATCCCCTACTATCCTCAAATGATCTATGGAAGCTAAGGTGAACCAAGGAGGCAGTTGGAATCGATGTACTACTTTGATTCTACTTATAATGATTTACTTACGTTCGAATAGAATAACCATGTCGGGAGATTTTCCCTTATGAAATTGATGTAATATATTATTATTTAAAATGTATGGAGGATTTACCATGCTTATTTATATGTAATAATTGTTCAATTATTGGAAGATGAACCTTTAAATTACTACTTGAGTTATCTATAGATGCATTTGAATCCCTTTCAATTATTGTTTATATTCTTTAAATTAATGCCTCCTTCCTTGTATCTTTGCTTGTTCTATGGAATATTTTGTTAGATTTAGTATCTTATTTATCTTTGTTTTCCTTGCTAAAAAAAACAAATTTAAGTAAAGATTTATAGGGTGAACTTAGAGGATGACCTGAGGGATTGAGACCCCCTTAGGGTGAACATGGTATATCTAAGAGATTAAGACCCCTTAGGGAGAATGATAACCAAGTTAGAAAAGACTACATCTAAGTTAAGATAGCTCATCGTGGAGACAAGATGGATAGCTTAACTTACAATGTGCATAGTATACCTACACAAAATGGCTTGTGTATGGTATGGTGATGGGTGTATACCTTCGATTGGCTGAAGGTGATAAGTTTAGCTCATCAAGAGTGATGAGAAGGATAAACTAATTTGCAGTAACACATAATACACCTACATAGATAGATTTGTGTTAGGGTATTTAGTGAGATGTAGCTCTTTAGGAAAACTTAGGGGTTTTCAAAAAAATAGTCCAATTAAGAATAGGACAAGGGTTTATGAATCCTTCTCCTTGAAAAAAAATCTTTTCTTTCTATGTGTTTTCTTGTAGTTGAATTTTGGGTCATTACAAGAGCCAAGATTCCAAAACCTGAAAGTAGAAATATTGAACCAAGAAATCCCATAGTTGAACAAACAATTGATTCTGATGAAATAGATCGCACGGTTAGGGCCCACATCGATGCAGAATTGGAAAGGGATTTGAAGCACATCCAATTTAGGAAATTTACTAGAAAATAAGGAGGAGACTCGGTTGCATCTTGGTTGAATGAATTAGATATTTATTTCTCCATGAAAAACTACTCCCCTACAACTCAAACAGTCTGGGCCATAGACCATTTAAGAGAAAAAAGGTCTAGAGTGGTGGAACACTTTCAGTAGAGATAAAAAAATTAAAATGATTCAATTTAAATGGGATGATTTTGTAAAATATTTCAAGAAAATATTCCTCACTAAACAATTTTTTGTGGAAAAATATAAGGAATTCACCATGCTCCAACAAGGAACACAATCCAAAGAAGCATATTTTAGGCAATTTGTAAGATTGCTTAAATATATTATCTCTTATGAAAATGATGATAATATGAAGGTATATAGATTCATCTTGGGAACTAAATCCCAAATAAGATCATCAATAAACATGCATAAGCCTAGTGACCTAGAAAAGGCTTATGATCTGGCATGATAGGCCGAGTCTAATCTGCATCTAAATAGGATCATCACAAATTCTTCAAATTGGTCTAGGAGGGATCACTAGTTCCAATAAAAGAGGAAGTGGGAACTTGAGCAGAACCAAAGGGGAAAAGAAAGTTCAAAGTTCATAAAAAGGAACAACAAAAACCAAGGTAATTTCAAGAAGAGATTCCAATAGAAGCACAATAACAATAACAATATTAGAAGACCTTAACCTTTGAACTAGGTAGAATAATATCCTATCAATGGGAAGGGCAAACAAGCCCAAGGAATGAAGTAGCCCTCCAATATTGGATGTTTTGAGTGTCGAGAACCACATTATGCAAGGAATTTTCCTCAACATGCAGAGTCAAGCAAGAAATCTGAAGAGATACAAGATCTCTCTCGATAATACTTATAATAATCCTATAATTCAACAGTGGTAAACTCTTCCAAACGAGATCAGATCAACATGCAATAGAACTATATGATATGGAAATTAAAATCAAGATATGAAACTATTGCCACTCAGGGTGGGCTCTTCCCCTCCTTGGAAAGCTTTGTCCTCAAAGCTAGAAATGATTGGAAAATACTTTTAGATTCCCAAGTTGCATCTTCTTTAGGTAAATCCTGCCACATGATGAGAAATTCTTGGATGTGACCAGATCTGAGTCTACGTGATATGGTTTGTAGCACTTCTTCTGGTTGTATATGGGTACGCCCTTCTTCATCCAGCACTGGTAATTCCAATTGAGAGTGTACCTTTTGGCCAATCACCTTTTTGAGATAGGAGGCATGAAATACTAGGTGTATGTGAGAGGATTGGGGTAACTCTAGTTAATATGATACCTCACCAATGCGACACACAATTTTATAAGGACCATAGAATCGTGGGGACAACTTTTGATTGGATTTGAGCTTCAATTATAGTTGTTTGTAGGGCTAAAGATGTAGGAATACCATATCACCAATATTGAATGTTCGTTCTAAATTTTGCTTGTCCTGTTGCTACTTCATATGATTATGTGCTTGGACCAAATTATCTTTCAAGATAGTGAGCATGGCTTGTCACTTCTGTAACCAATATTTAACTTGAGCCACTTTGGAAGATCCTGGTACATAATCGACAATTGTTGGTGGATTTGTTCCATATAATGCTTCAAAAGGAGACCTTTTAGTGGAAGAATGATAAGAAGTATTGTACCACCATTCTGCTAATGACAACCATTGACTCCATTGATATTGTTTATCCTAAACAAAACATCTTAGGTAGGTACACAAACATTTGTTAACTACCTTCGTTTGACCATCTGTTTGTGGATGGTATGCAAAAGAAATATTTAATTTGGTACCACTAAGTCGAAATAATTCTCTCCAAAAATTACTGGTAAATATGGGATCACGATCACTTACAATATTTTTGGGCATTCCATGTAATTTAAAAATTGAATCCATAAATACCTTGGCCACTTTGCTTGCTAAAAATGGATGTTGTAAAGCCTAAAAATGAGCATATTTGGAAATACGATCAACTGCCATGAAAATTACTATTTTTTCTTCCGAATTAGGAAGACCTTCAATAAAATCCATGGAAATATGTTCCCATTGGTGATCCGAAATAGGTAATGGTAGAAGTAATCTTGGTGATTTGACTGTTTCCCCCTTATTGCGTTGACACACTTCACATTCATCTACCCATTACTTAACCTCTGCCTTTAATCCTTTCCAACAAAAGGATTGTTTAACCTGCATGTAGGTTTTCAAAAATCTTGAATGTCCTATTGAAGGGGAAGCATGTGACTCTTCTAGAATTTGTACTTTGATTGGTGAATTATGAGGGATGTAAATACGATTCTGCTTACGTAATATTTGGCCATCATATGTGAAAAGATAGTACTTAGAGGAACCCATAGATAACTCTTGAATTATTTGAGTTGTTTCACTATTGGACAACCATTATTCTTGTAACTGAGACACCCACTGTGAACATGGCCCTGAAATGACATTAATAACTACTTCATCTTCACATTTTCTAGATAATGCATCCGTAGCCACATTTTCTTTACCTTTCTTATATTCAATCACAAAATCATATCCCAATAACTTAGTCAACCACTTGTTTTGTTCGGGATAAGAAATTTTTTTTCTAAAAAATGCTTGAGACTGCTATGATTTGTTTTAATAATAAAACGGCTCCACTGCATGTAAAATAGCCAACATTTCTTTTTCATAAGTGGATTTACCAAAAATTTTCCCTGAAAGTTGTTTACTTTCGAATGCCAAGGGATGACCCTCCTGCATTAGTACTGCACCAATACCTGTTCCTGAAGCATCACATTCAATGAGAAATGGTTATTGAGAATTTGGAGTGGTCAAAATTAGAGTTGTACACATGGCCTCCTTGAGAACCTCAAAATATTTAGTAGATACTACTGACCATTGAAAAACATCCTTCTTGGTGAGAGCCGTAAGAGGACCCATAATTTTACCATAGTCATGCAAAAATTTACGGTAATAACCTGTGAGACCCAAAAAACCACGAAGTTTTTTGATGGTTTTAGGCATGGGAAAATCTTGTATTGCATTAATCTTATTGGGATATACCTTAACAACTTCGTGAGATACTATATGACCAAGGTACTCCACTTATTTAACAACAAAGGAGCACTTAGATCTTTTGACAAACAACTTTTCTTTGCGTAGGATATGGAGAAATTTGTTCACATGTACTAAATGATCTTTCCATGATTTGCTATAGATGAGTATGTCATCAAAGAAGAATAGAAATTTTTTTTCATAGGAATGGACGAAACACTTGGTTCATGAGACTTTGGAAAGTAGAGGGTGCATTAGTGAGACCAAAATATATGACCAAAAATTCATAATGACCTTCATGAGTTTGAAAGGATGTTTTGGGAATATCCTCGTCCCTAATTTGAATTTGGTGGAACCCTGAGCGTAAGTCCAATTTGGTGAAGAATTTGGCACCATGTAGCTCATCTAGTAGATCATCAATGACAAAAATAGGAAATTTATCTTTGATTTTTATTTTATTGAGAGGACAAAAATCTGGACACATACGCCAAGAATTGTCTTTTCGACAAGCTAAGACGAAAGGTGAGGAATAAGGACCAGTACTATGACGGATGACACCTTGGTCTAATATTTCTTGGACAATCTTCTCAATTTCTATTTTTTGGGGTTGGGGATATCGATAAGGAGGACCATTGGGTGGAAGACTACCAGGTACTAGATGTATGACATGGTCATGAGATATTTTGGGGGGTAGACTTGTGGGTTTTTGAAAAACCTCCTCATAGTTAGACACAATGTTTGGAGATCTTCCTCTTTGATTTTTGGCATAACTTGTTCTAATTTTTCAATGCAATTGATTCGGGCTATGAATCCCCCACCATATTTTCTTAACAAATTTTCCATGCTATGTGAACTTACAACTTTTGATGGAGGTGTGGGTAGTCCTTGAAGAAAAATGGTTCTCCCATTGGCTTGCCATTCCACAAAGTGATGTTTGTGATTAATATCCATAGTGGTTTTTAATTATTCCATCCAAGCAACACCTAAAATAACCTCTGAATTTTCTATTTCCATAACAAAAATATGGCCTTGCCAAGTATACGTACCCATTTGTAGTGAGATGGAATATGTCTTACCGAGACATTGAGAAACTTCCCTGCTTGCCGTTTTGACTTGAAACTGATCTTGACTAGAAGAATAGACGTGTAGACCCAGTGTCCTTGCAAGTATTGCATCAATGAAGTTGTGAGTACTTTTGAAATCAATTAGTACCGTCACTCATTGCTTTCGAATGAAACCTACCACCTTGATTGTATGGTGAGAAGATAACCCCATAAGAGCATGTACTGAAATAGTCATGGTATCCTCCTCAGCGACAACTTCATCTTGTGCATTTTGGTCCTCAACTAGGAGATCCTCAGGTGCATCGTACTCATTTATTTCTTCTTTCTGGTTGGCATATTCAATTTAAAAATTTTGTCGTGGTGCACATGCTTGATATTTTTGATGTTGAGTATGACATTTGTAATAAAATATCATGACAGTTGATCATTTCTATGAAAAGAGTTATTGCAGAATGGAGGTCGACCATATGAATCACGTCGTGTGGATGATCCTATGTGCGTCGTTGTTTTTGCTAAGTCAACAATCCTTATACACTCATCCAACTTGGATGGATTTTGTATATCTACCTCAACTTTAATATGTGCTTTTAATCCATTTTGAAAATCTGCTACTACCATGTCCTGTGGTATGTCTTTAGCATAGGAAAGCATACTAGTGAATTTGGAAATATAGGTCCCTATTGATCCTGTTTGCCTTAGTGACAAAAATTGTACTGTGTATGAACCCGTGGGACCTTTGTCAAATCTGTGAAGAAAGGCTCTTTGAAAGTATCTCAATATAATGCATCTTGGGGCTCCTCACATTTATACCATGTAAACCATTGATAAGCTTCAGTGCCAAACTTGGTTGCTTTAAAAGGGACCTTTTCCTTGTCCTAAAATTTGTAAAATTCTAAGATGCCATCCATTTTTGCAATCCACCCACGTGGATCCTAGCCTTCAAAGGTAGGCATGTCAATGCATGGATGATTGACACCTGTTGGACCTCTTGGTTGGTGGAAATTAGTTCTATCTTGTTCCTCACGACTTCTCTGTCTCTGGTTGTTAGTTTGATAGGGCCTGTAAAACACTCTTTGTTGCTCTATATTTTTTTCATTACCCCTATCCTCAATATTTTGGTGACCATTGTGAGTTAGGGACTGATATTTTGACCTCTATGGTGAGTATAATCATCATTGTAGACCTCTATACTCTAGTGATTGGCACTAGAAGGATTTGGTTGGAGCGGTGTCTGAGATGCGTTGAAACTTTTAGTCATTCTCTAAAGATTTAATATCAAAGCTTTTAACAACTCATCATTGAGCACTGGATGATTTCCTTCTACTTGGGTGACATTTTCCTGTGTAGAATATAGAGAAGAATTGGATGCCATTGGGCTGACCATAGGGTGACTCGGGTTAAAAATACCAATTCTTGATGGAGAAGGAGAATTTTTTGTACCTTGGCTTCAACGAGCTCTTATTACATTGTTGTTGGGAGTTTTTGAGCTTGTTAATCATCCGTCAGATCCTTTGATCCAACTTATGCTCATGCACCTTCCAAAATATCTTGCTTAGGAGCCTTTGAGCTTCAATTTTTTGCAAAAAATTGTTAAATTGCCTAAAAAATTTGGTGTATACTCCACCTAATTGTCACTCCAACTATGATGTGAATTTGAATTGTGGCTCTCCTTGCAAATTTTGAGTTTTGACACAATTTGACACCTGACTATTACACCGCTTGACTGACTTAGGACCGAAATGGATGATCCGACACTACTTGACATGATACGTGGATCGAAATATGGTGATAGCTTAAATATGAGTGATGAGACAGTAGGTGGAACATGCAACCAAGACACGACACCCAAACTAGGAACACACTTGGATCAATGGGAGACGACACGGTGAAGACACACAACACAACAAAAGACACGAACATGGAGAGGATGCATGACACAACAAAAGACATGGACATGGAGAGGACACACGACACAACAAAAGACATGGAACATGCGAATTGATAGTGGGGATAACGACACAATAGAAGACATGGAACATGCAAACTGATAGCGGGGATAACGACATAATAGAAGAAATGAAACATGTTAATTGATAGTGGGGATAACGACACAATAGAAGAAATAGAACACTACAACTGATGACAGATGGGACAGGGATAGCTGGCGATAGAACGGACCAGGGACATCTGATGATAAGACTGGATAGCTGGGTGATAGAACGGACCAGGGACAGTGAATGACTAACTTCAACATAATGGGACAAGTATGGTTGGAAGCGACGGGACACGTACGCAAGGAGATGAGTGGGTGTGACCAAGTCACAATGGCCTTAATGCGCCTTGTGAGTTATAAACCCCCGCTTGTTTTTCTTGTAGCTCGCGTGGGATAAATATTTAAGCCCAACAAAACTTAATTTTTTTTAACTAACATTAGCAATTGAAATTAAACAAACTACCTTAGCTTTGTATCAATTATTGAATATTTTAATGAATTATGATTAGTCGGTGGTGTTTGTTCCTGTGCATGATGGATTTTGAATTGTATTTGTCTATGAGTACATCTGCACAACGAATTTTGATTTGTTTTCATCTGTGATTCAGAGGTTGCTACGTTGATGCGTCTACTTGGCCTATGACCTATACAGTAGCACATATGGTAGTGATTGATTTTTTTTGCCTCCTCTACTATTTAACTCATGAGAAGTCTGACCCAGTGTATTTCCTTCATTTGGTACTATTAATTTAACAGTCGTGAGCACCTTTGTTTCCATCTTTGTAACCCTCACAATCTGTTTGCTGGCTAGAAATGAAGATTACAGAGCAGATCATGATGGCGTAAGAATTATATCCCCTCCCCAGGCGTGAAGAATCAACCAACCTGATACCACTTGAAGAGATACAAGATCTCTCTTGATAATACTTATAATAGCCCTATAATTCAATAGTGCTAAACTCTTCCAAATGATATCAGATCAACATGCAATAGAACAATATGATATGGAAATTAAATCAAAATATGAAACTATCACCACTCAGGGTGGGCTCTTCCCCACCGTATAGGCTATACGAATATGCAGATGAAAGGATATAAAAATGAATAGATGATTTTAACTAAAATATCTAATCTAATAAATATGAAATATTCACATGGAAAACCTAGCCGACAGGCTAGGTTTGGTATGTAGCAAAATCACATGGGAAGAACCACAAGATCTATGCAGCTACAGTGAGCCAAAACCTAGAAGGGCAAGCTACACCCTTGCTCTTAAATGGTAAAATTTTTGGTAGAGATGTTAAATATTTAATAGACAGTGGAGCTACTGATAGTTTTATTTCTAGTAGATTAATCATGAATGTGCCAGAAAGATTGAGATTTTTGGCACAAGGATGAAAAGTTGAGTATGGATCAGGATAGAACTACTCCATGGATTAATGTTTCCCTACAAACCTACCCAATAGCTCTACCACTTTGTACCTATATGTAGCACCTTTGCATGCCATTGATATCATATTGGGAATGGATTGGTAAGGGTCCATAAAGCTTTGATTAATTTTCAAGATCGATGGATGGAGTTTACAAATGAAGATGAGAAAATATTGAGGTTGTATAGTGAGCAAGGATATTTTAAACCATTGTTGTTATCAGCAATGCAACTTAAGAAGACCATTAGGAAAGGAGGAATGGTCTATGTGGTCAAACTCAAAGAATTTGAGAATGACATTGAGGAAGATGTATTTAGAAAATTCCCAATTCTACAAGAATATAAGGATGTATTTACTTCAAAACTTCTTGGAATACCTCCTAAACATGAATTTGATTTCACCATTGATTTAGTACCAGGTACAAAGCCTATCCATAGAGCTCCATATAGGATGAACCCTATTGAGATGTAGGAGTTGAAGGTGCAACTCCAAGAGTTACTTGATAAAGGATTGATCAAACCAAGTGTATCTCCATGGGGTGCATCCATGCTATTTGTAAAGAAGAAATATGGTTCACTAAGGTTGTGCATAGATTACCAAATATTAAATAAAGTGACCATCAAGAATAGATATCCTTTTCCAAGGATTGAGGATCTATTTGACCAACTCAAGGAGGCCATTATATTCTCTATAATAGATTTGAAGTCAAGATATCATCAACTGAGAATCTGAGAAAAGGATACTCACAAGACTACCTTCAAAACTAGTTAGGGTCATTATAAATTTATAGTTCTACCTTTTGGGTTGACCAATACACCAATAGCCTTTATGAGTTTTATGAATAATGTGTTTAGAAGACAGCTGGATTAGTTTATTTTGGTGTTTCTAGATGATATCGTAGTTTATTCCCATAATAAGGAAGAGCATGATAAACATTTGAGGATTATGCTATAATTGCTAAGGAAGAACCAACTTTATGCTAATATATCCAAATGTGACTTCTATGTCCCTCAAGTACAATAGTTGGGACATAATATTTTAGCAGATGGGATTACAGTGGATCCTAAGAATATTGAAGCCATTTTGAATTGGTTTCCTCCTACAAATGTGACTTAAGTGAGGAGTTTCATGGGTTTATTAGGGTATTATAGGTGTTTTGTGAAATATTATTCTAAGATAGCCTACCCCATAAAAAATTTGTAAAGGAAGGGAAAATAATTCAAGTGGACTGACAAATGTGAAGCTGCCTTTGAACAACTTAAGCAAAGACTCACTTTAGCTCCTATACTAAAAATTTTGAACTCTCAAGGGAATTTTTTAGTTTGTATAGATGCCTCTTTAGAAGTATTAGGAGGAGTGTTATCCCAAGATAGTGTGGTTGTAGCATATGAGTCAAGAAAACTCAAGAAACATGAATTCAACTATGCTACACATGATCTAGAGCTAGCTACAGTTGTGCATGCTCTAAATATTTGGTGACACTACCTAGTTGGTAGACCTTTTGAACTAAGAACTGATCATCAAAGTTTGAAATACATCTTTACTCAACCTTTGCTTAATGCAAGACAAAGAAGATGGATTGAGTTCTTAGTAGAATATGAATTTGGTATTGAATATATCAAAGGTAAGGAAAATAAAATCATTGATGCACTAAGAAGAAGGAGGCATATAACTACTTTAACCCAAAGTCATATAGACCTAATGGATTAGGTCAAAATAGCACAAACTCATGATTAGTTGTGCAATGATATTGAAGGTACAATAGAGGGGGATCCTAGTAAAAACCAAGATTATAGCATCAAGGATGGACTTCTATGCTTCAAGAATCAAGTGGTTATACTCAACATCAACAATAAAAGGAGACTAATCATGTGGGAAGAACATAGATCTTCATATTTCACTCATCTTGGAGGGGCCAATATGAGGGAAAATATGAAGAAAATGTTTTACTGTTCTGGTATGAAGAAGGAAATTACTAATTTTATTGTTCAATACTTGGAATGCCAAAAAGTAAAGGCTAAGCATAGACATCCAATAGGGAAACTATATCCACATGACATACCTATGCAAAAGTGGTAAGTTATATCTATGGATTTCATAGTGGGGTTGCCTAAGACTATGTACCAGTATGATGCGATACCTGTTGTGGTCGACAGGCTGACCAAGGTGGCACACTTCATACCAGGAAGTACCAAAGATGATGCTATAGTAGTAGCCAATATATTTGCCAAAGAAATTTTTAGGTTGCATGGATTTCCTGAAGTAATAATTTCTGACAGGGATTCTAGGTTCACATCAGATTTTTGGCATGCTCCCAATCGTGCAATTGTCACAACTCTAAATATAAGTTATGCTTGTCATCTTGAGATGGATGGACATATATAAAGGGTGAAGCAAGTCTTGTAAGACATGTTATGAATGTATTGCATGGACCATAAGTTTATATGGGAAGAATATTTACATTTGGTGGAATTTACCTATAATAATGGGCATCATGCTTCCTTGAATATGACCTCTTTTGAAGCCTTGTATGGTAGGAGATGCTGAACACCATTATTATGGGATAATTCAGAGGATCGGGTTGTCATTGGACTTGACACAGTAAAATGGAGGAACAGGTTAGGGTAATTTGACAAAGGCTTAAGGAAGCCTCGTATCGTTAGAAGAGCTATGATGAATTAAAGAGGACAACTAGGGAATTATTTGTAGGGGATAGTGTTCTTGAGGGTGAAACCTATGAAAAGTGCCATCAATTCAACTAAGCTAGATCCTAGATATGTTGGACCTTTCACCATCTTGAAAAGGATTAGTCCCATTGCTTATCGAATTGACTTGCCACCCAATTTGGAAAATATCCATGACTCTTTCCATGTATCCCTACTTAAGAAATATATTGCTGATCCTAATCATGTATTGGATGTTTCCAAATTGTAGATGGCAGATACCACGATCATTGAGGTGAGACCAATCAAGATCCTAGAATTTCACTCCAAGGTGATGAGGAAGCAAAATATAAAGCAATGCAAGGTCCAGTGAGACCTATATTCATAAATAAATACCACTTGGGAGAAAGGGGAGGACATGAGAAAATATTTCCCTTATTTGTTTGAGAATAATTTGTAATATTGTTATTACTATAAGATTTTACTGATGTTTGTTTATGCATTGGTAGAGGTTTTGATGCTTTATGATGATATTTATATATTAATAGAGGTTTTGATGCTTTATGATGATATTTATGCATTGATAGATGTTTCGATGCTTTGAATTTATGATAAGATTTATGCATTGATAAATGTTTTGATGCTTTGAATTTATGATAGAATTTATGCATTGATAGTTGTTTCAATGTTTTGACTCTATCATAAGATTTATGTATTGATGGATGGTTCAATACTAATTCATGTAGTATAGATGTTTTATTCTTTTGAGAATATGGTACTATTGATATTTTGTTGCATCATAGGTCTAGGTACTCTCATGGGTGGAAGAAGTTGATCAACCACCAAGAATGGGATACTAGAAAAAGGGAAATGATGATGAAGATAGCTCATGGGTAACATGGATAATTACCCTCATATAGGTGCATTTTATGCTCAGGTTTACACCATTGGTTTGTGATGATTATTCTAGTCTCCTGAGTAGGATTATGTTGGCAAGAGCTATTAGAGATCATCCATGAAAGGATATAACAATGGTGTGGACTTGAGATTGCATTGATGCTTGTGATTGATGTTTTGAAGTATCATGTTTGATTGTTACTTTACATTGCTTTAAGAGATATATTATTGAAATATATGTTGTTCATGCTTTCTAACCTTAGAAACATAAAATACCATGTTTAAAATAAGGAGGGGAGTATGTCAGATCCACCCCTAACCAAACCCATTTTGTTTGATGAATCTAAATATAATGTTTTGTTTTGTAAAGCTTGGTGATTTATTTAATGCTTTTTATAAAAATATATTCTATGGAAATATATTTGGAAAGCAAATCACTTAAGAACTAATTAATCGTATGATTTTCCAAATAATGATAAGCTAAATTGTAGGGGAAGAAAAAAGAAAGCCATGTTCTAGAAAAGAGGAAAAATGTGACTCAAGTTCTAGAAGGAAAGAAATTTGGGCCTAAAAGGTACTAGGAGGAATTAAAAAATGAAGCCTTGGTCATTTCAGTCCTAGAATGGTAGAAAATTGTCTTGCTAAGAACTTTCCTTCTATCCTCCTTAGTAGGACTTTTCTTGAATCCTCCCTTTGGTTCACACTTAACTTGACCCATCCTTCAATCAAAAGGGCACTTTCAAGAATATATAAATACCACTATGAGAAAATAAATTGGATATACACGCAGGAGGAAAGGAAGGAGAAAAAGACATCTTGGAGGAATGAAGGAGAAATTTGGAAATCAAGAAGAAAGCTTAGGAGAGTCAATCTTGCGATAATTTAGGTTGGAGGGACATTTTTCCTTGCCTTGATCTCAATTATAGAAATTATGATTGCATTGTACGAATTATAGCATTGCTTCATATTCTAATTATATGTTCAACCTAAATTATATATGATGTCTTGCCTGTTTATCTTGTTCAAACTAAGAGTAATGTCATTGTTACTATTTTTTATGTACCTTTATTTCTATGAGGAGAGGTGTGTGTAATATAGAACTTTGTGATAGACGTATGATCTTAGTAAAATGTTGCTTGTCATAAATCAGATAGGAAATACATAATGAGTACTCTTGTAATATTTAAGATGATTTTTAATTAAGCCCTGTTATGATGAATTAACCATATCTCTACCTCTATCGCCTCATGTTATCAAATTTGTGCATTAAGGTTTCTTTGAGATATTATAGAAAGATAGATTAGTATTTCTTTGAATTTTTCAATTTGCTGACTCTTCACACTAAATAGTCTTATGCAATCAACTCTGAAGATTTTATTAATGCCTTGTTCGTCAATTTTCTCTATGCCATCAAGACTTGACTAGGTGAAATTTTTTTAATTGAATTTATTTTGGGTGATTATGGTAGGTGACAAGTGTTTTAAAATGGTTTTTAATTTATCTTGGTAAAATCCTTGCATGTCCAATGCAAATAGAATTGCATTTGGATTGCACGTAGGAGGAATATTCAAAAATAGTACACATACATTGTTCCACATGGGACATGTGACGGTCTGAATACGGTTTAAAGGGAGGAAGCCTACCATAGTCACTCGACCACCAAGTGGTGGTTGAGGGCCACACCACCCACTTGGTGGATGGTAGTTCTAGTTGGAGGCACTCACATTGAGGGTTGTTCCACCTGTTTGACTTTGGTTGATTGTTGACCCTCCATGTGGCTTACTTTGGTTGGATGGTTGTTCGTTTGATTACATACTGTTAGTTGGATTGGTGTTTGTCATAATATAAAACCCTTTTTAATTAATGTAAAATTAGTCATTAGTCCCACATTCACCGAGCAAAAGCATATGGGGACTTCAAATAGGATAAGGCTCTCATATTGAATCGACCACCTAATAGTGGTTGTATTAGACGAAAGGCTAGGCATCGGTGGCTTAGCGCTGACTTGACCAATGGGTTGCTTAAAATGATGGTTTGTATTCCATGTGTGAAGGTTGTTTGATAACTTCATTGGATAAACCCCTTTTATACCTAAGGGCAGGTAATTAAAAGGTGCCATTGGAGGTCGAAGTGATCGTTAGAAATATATCACCAATAAAATGGAAAAATTAAGCTAAGCCTTTATTGATCATTATAAGGTTATTAACTTGAATGATGATGATACTTCTTTTTGATAAACACTTCTCCTCATGTTGTGAAGGACTAAGTAATTGAAGACCATATTACCTTTGTTTATCTAGCCTTGAATTGGAGGTTTAAAGCTATGGGATTTATAAAAAAGAATATTTGGTAAAAATAATGAAAACTATAGTGAGACATTTTTTTTGAATCTTGTTGATAGGCTATAAGAGAAATTTATGGTAAAATTGGTGAAATATATAGTATAATCTTGTTGATAGCTTGTGAGACAAATTTTATGGTAGAATTTGTGAGAAATATTGTGAGACAAATTGTAAAATTTGTGAAAACTATGGCATAATCTTGTTGATAGATCATAAGACATATTTTAGGTAAAATTTGTGAAAATTATGGTGTAATCTTGTTTGATAGATTACGAGACTAATTTGTGGTAAAAATTGTGAAAACTATAGTGTAATCTTGTTTGATAGATTATGAGACAAATTTGTATCAAAATTTGGGAGAGCTATAGTGTAATCTTGTTTGATAGATTATGAGATAAATTTATGGTAAAATTTGTGAAAAACTATAGTGTAATCTTGTTTGATAGATTACGAGATAAATTTGTGGTATAATTTGTGAAAACTATAGTGTAATCTTGTTTGATAGATTATGAGATAAATTTGTGTCAAAATTTGGGAGAACTATAGTGTAATATTGTTTGATAGATTACGAGACAAATTTATGTCAAAATTTGTGAAAACTATAGTGTAATCTTGTTTGATAGATTACGAGACAAATTTGTGGTTAAATTTGTGAAAACTATAGTGTAATCTTGTTTGATAGATTATGAGATAAATTTATGCCAACATTTGGGAGAACTATAGTGTAATCTTGTTTGATAGATTACGAGGTAAATTTGTGGTAAAATTTGTGAAAACTATAGTGTAATCTTGTTTGATAGATTACGAGGTAAATTTGTGGTAAAATTTGTGAAAACTATAGTGTAATATTTTTTGATAGATTATGAGATAAATTTGTGTCAAAATTTGGGATAACTATAGTGTAACCTTGTTTGATAGATTACAAGACAAATTTGTGGTAAAATTTGTGAAAACTATAGTGTAATCTTGTTTGATAGATTACGAGACAAATTTGTAGTTAAATTTGTGAAAAATATAGTGTAATCTTGTTTGATAGATTATGAGATAAATTTATGACAACATTTGGGAGAACTATAGTGTAATCTTGTTTGATAGATTACGTGACAAATTTGTGACAATTTGAAATCTTGTGAGTGGATTATGATATTACTTGTGGCAAATTAGTGAAAACTATAGTGAAATATTGAAAGGATATTATAGTACAAATTTTTGGATAAATTTGTAAGAGCTATAGTGAAATATTATGGAAATATTTTGGTGCATTTTTGTGGAAACAATGAATGCTTTGCTTAAAAATAAATTTTGAGAATGGAATGGTTTGATCCATTTGTTTAAATGATATTTTTATGAATGAAATAGGTTTTGATTTGTGAAAATATATTCTAATCATGCATGGGAAGAATGGATAGGAAATACATTCTTGAGGGAACTATGGGGTTCTCTCTTGAATTGATTAGAAGTAATTATAATAATATTTGATCAAAGGAATATCTTTGTGGAAAATGATATGGAATGGAAATAGGTATGGATTTCATTCTTAGAAAATTTATGGGTTTTCCTTCCTTTGATTGATGGAATGCAAATTACATTATGGTGAATGTATTGTGCATGGGTGCATTCAATTGAAAAATTACATATAAAATGCATAATCATATACATGTAATGGGTTGTCCTGATCCCTTACTACCATAATCCTAGTACTGGTGGTTTGATATGGATCAATAGAAGAATATACTTATTCAAACTTGATTGTTACATGTTGTACTAAGGCCTCCATGAGGAAAGATCCCTTTTATTATAAAGATATCTCTACTTGAGAATTGCTTTGTAAATTGAAACAAAATGTATATATCTATACTTGAGATTACTTTGTAAATTGAAACAAAATATATTATTTCACTCCCTAAGGGGATATGTAAATAATGTAATATTCAATTACAAGAAATATGGAAAAATATAATTAGGTTACATTCTAATCTATATTTTTAGGGTTCAAATATTTAGTTGTTACTTAAATATGATGTAATACAACCCTTATAAAGAGAGAAAGGAATTATTTATGAGTAAACTATAGGGTTTCATAATAATACCTAAATATGGATCTCTAGTGTAATATTAAAAAGGATAAATGTAATATTGATCAAGTGGAAGGTTTGGATTCTATCTCCCATTGTGGAGGTTAATGTTGAATTTAGCAAGTAATATAAGTGATAGACATTGGATGTCTATGTAGGTCTATGTGATGACCACCTTAACTACCCACTATGGTTATGGGGATAGTTAAGCATTGTAAAATATTGATATTCTATCTTGGTGGAAGAATATCTAATCTACAAGGCATACACCTAATATTGGGCCTATTTGGACCCAAGAGGAGACTAGCTTAAGTTGGACTTAAGTTAGTAAGGGAAATTGGAAAACTCCCAAGCATTGTGGTCAAGAGTTTCTACATTCAAGGAATGGTAGAAACTAAGGGTGACCACATGAATACATCCTTATAACTTGTAGGTATGAAGGTAAACCTGCTGGTCTTATTATAGGGGGTGGCCTCTCCTATCTACAACATAGAAACTGACCACGTCAACTCTTGTGAAGTGTTGCCTTGGAATTACTTGGAAACTCATCATTAAGAGAACCATATGGAGATTGTTCTTAAGTAAACCCTTGATCACAAAATTAGCCTTATGTGTTTAAAAAAATTATCTCTAGGATTGGTTGGTAATGGAGAAATGTTACAATTTTTGATCTGGAGAAAATAATGAGGAAAAATCCTTTTGGAAGAAAATTCATGGACTAATTTGAATTTAATCCCCACTTCCACTTGACCCAATTTTGAATCTTAGAAAAACCTAGTCAATATCCATAAAACTTACATATTAATCCTTTGGTTTTAAGAACCATTATATCATGCTCAATCATCTCATCCTTGATAATTATTTTTGGCATAGAATCTGCTACCTAGATTGAGTTTGTCATAGATTCACTCTTCCTATTATTGCTAGCTAGGGCATCTATACTTCCAACTTGGCCATTCATACTTTTAATAAGAACTTTCACAAATGAATTTATTTCCATGTTACCTGGATTTTATTCAAATGAATCCTTTAAATTCTCCTAAGATCTAGAAAAAGAAGTGGTACTTGTTCATTGATCATATTTTGCTTTCTATTTTCTAGTTTCTTGATCACACATCCTCCTCACTCCTTTTTCGTGCTTGCACTCACTTTTGGTTGCACTCACTCCTGTCTCATGCTCACACTCACTTCTGGTTGTAGCTACACTCACTACTAACTCATGTTCACACTCGCTTCTAGTCGCACTCACTCTCAGCTCGTGCTCACACTCACTTCTAGATACACTCACTTTTGGCTCGTGCTTGCACTACACTCACTCATGGATCATGCTTGCACTCACTTCCAACTACTCACTCTTGGCTTGTGCCCATACTCACTTCTAGCTACACTCACTTCTAGCACATGCTTGTACTCACTTTTGGTTGTATGCACTCCTGGCTCATGCTCACACTTGCTTTTGGCTGCACTCACTCCGAAATCATGCTCGTACTTTCTTTTGGCTGCACTCACTCCTGACACATAACTTTAACATTGTTTTTAAGTGTACATGAAATACCATTATTATATGGCTTCCAAATTTATTATTTTGACCAATACAAAATCCAAGTAATTAAGGAATATAATATCAATACAATTGACATGAAATTTAATATATCATCTATCAATTGTCAAAAAATATGTTTAATTCAATTATCCATTGATTCATCTCTTAAACAACTTAATATATGATGAATGCATACCATTGTAAATAGGTTTACTATACACCAATATGTCTTTAGTATTTCAAACTCATAATATGTTTCTCTTGATAGTAAAAGAAGATCATTTTTAAAACTTTCATGGTTTACATCATAAGTTATACAAACTTGTCAACCAAGATATTCTTTTATTGTTCAAAATAAAATACTTCTATTATAAGAAGGGTGAATATCATCATAGTGTTTATCTATCCATCCCAAATTATTCCATCATGAAATAATCCATCTCCACTCTCAATGACTAGAGTTTCAACCCACTATTGATGGAGTAGCTATGTTAAACCAATACTTTAGAGAATAAATCATGCATGTAATTCTATATCATGCTCAAATATGCATGTAATATTACAACATTACACTTGTACTAACACATATGTAGATCTAGATTTTGTTGGACAATTTGAGTCAAAGTTATCATTCATGTTAAGGCATGAAGTTGTCATTGATGTCAAGGAATGAACCACCGTTGATGCCAAAAGGTCAAAAGGAGCAATGCAAAAGGTTGATAGCAAAATAGCTTCATAATATTTATTTTAATATTATGAGAAGCATAAGTCAAAGGTTTTTATTAAAACCATGGTGGGAAAAATAAAAGGTTTTATTAAAACCCTGGTTGGCAAAATAAAAGGTTTTTTATTAAAACCTAAGGAGGCTTTAATCCATAATAAAGCCAAAAGATTTAAATATTAATTTATAATATTTAAATTCTAAAGAATTTAAATAAATTATAAATTCTAAAGAATTTAAATAAATTATAAATTAAATATTTAAAATAAAAAATATAAGCACCGACCTCCAATAAGTCTATCGTCACCGACGTGCATGAAATCGAGGGCAAAGGTATTTATACCTTAGCCAAACTTTAATGTTTAGAATTTGATTTACATCCGTGATATTCAATGAAAGAGGAGCTCATACGAGCGTAACGTTGGTAAAAGAGGCATACGATCTAAGGGAAATCAAAGAAGGCAAAGCACACATTGCAATTTAAAGGGTAAAGGTGAGCGCGTGGCTCACACGACATGGAAGCCACGGCCAAGGCATTGTTGTAATGTATGGTGCAAGTTTGAATCCTGCAAATTGCAAAATGGGTAACAAGTTTTTGATTTAATTTTTATTATTGCCTATGCTAAGGTTGTTGGAGAGATAAGGGGCAAGTAAATATTTTATTTATCTAAGTGGTGAAGGATAAATAGTTGCTAGGGTAAATTGTGTTTTTATCTTAAGAAAAGTGGAAATTGATTTTTTGCATTAAAGTTATAAAGTGAGTTATTTTAATTAAATGCAATAATAATAAAGGAGTTATAAGTAGAAGTTGTGTTATATTTTTATAGGGGTTTTTATGAGATTTATGATGTTTAATATTACTGTTGAGATGGAGCAATAAGGTGTATTTGGAATTTAACTTATCTTTGTGTTTGAGGTAAATTACAAAAAGTGTTAGGGTGACAATTCTTGTCATCTAACCCTTTGTAATTGGCAAAGAAAGTGGTGATAATTGAGATAGGTTTTGAAGATAATTTCTCCATAAAAGAAAAAGGTATGGGCATATTCTTCCTTGGTTGATTTGATTGGTTGGTTTTTTGGAAAACAAATTTGGAGTGAAAAGGATTTGATTAGGTTTCCTTATTGAGTTGTTGATCCATTGTGAAGTGAATGCTATGCATATTGTTTGATAAGCATTGTTGTTGAAGTGAATGGTTGAGTGAAGAACTTGAACTAGGATTTGCAAATATCATGAGTATCATTGTTATGTGAAGATTGTTTTATAAGCATTATTGTTGAAGTGAGTAATTGAGTGAAGAAATTGAACTAGGATTTGGAAATAACTTGAGTATCATTGTTATGTGATATTGGTTGATAAGCATTGTTGTAAACATTTTGAGTGAGTGTTCATATGATTGGACTAAGGTTTGTGAGCAAGGACTATTTAAGTGATTGGTTGAGTATATTTTGTAGAGCCTAGTCAAGTGGATGTGTGAAGTGATAGTTCAAGTTCTATGAAACAAATTGTTCTTTATTCTAAATTGATTTGAGAAAGAGGTTGAGTGTTGATGAGTGTGGAACATATTGAGTCTCTAATAATTCTCTATATGTTTCTATGATAGAAGAGTGATTGAAAGTTATTGAGCATTGAGATAAGTGTGAAAAATATTGAGTCTCTAAAAATTCTCTGTATGTTTCTAAAAGAGTAATTGAAAGTGATTGAGTATTGTGATGAATGTGAAGCATATTGAGTCTCTAACAATTCTCTTTATGTTTTTATGAGATTGGACGAGTTCTAGTGTGGAATTGTTGAGAAAATTTGAGGTAAGTCTTAGAGAGGACTTGTGGATAAATTTGTGTGAGATTTAGTGGAAGCTTACAATACAAATTGAGAGCAGATTGGATAAGTTATAGTGAAGAATTATTGACTAGATTTGGACAAGTTCTAGTGAGGACTTTTTGAGCAGATTGAATAAGTTCTAGTAAGGACTTATTGAGTAGATTTGGACAAGTTCTAGTGAGGCCTTGTTGAGCAGATTGGACAAGTTCTAGAGAGGACTTATGGACAGATTAGCGTGAGATTTTATGGAAGCTTACAAGGTAGAATTGAGACAAGTACTTGAGTAGACTTATGAGCAAAGTTGATTGATTGATTTGTTCGAACCTTGGGTTAAGGTTTAGGGTAGATCTAGTAGAGTTGATTTATATTTAAGTCAAGCTTTATGTTAAGTCTTGAGGATAGAAATTGAGGATATATTTGTGCTAGACTGAAGAATTGTGTTTAGTACACAATTGAGGATAGATTTTGGTGCATATTTGAGGATAGGTTTATGCCAGACCAGAAATAGATATTGAGAAGATTTGTGCTAGACCGAAGGACTATGTTTAGTGTAAATTTGAGATAGAGATTTGAAGGTGATAGAGTATAGAGGATGAAAGTATCTAGTGGATAGAGATCCATTAGCCAGGGAAGTGAGGACAACTATCTTCAGTGGATAGAGATCCATTAGCCAGTGTAGTGGGGACAACAATTCTTCTAGAAGATCACCAATTAGAGCTAAGGAGAAAGGAGTTCTCTTATGGATAGAGATCCATGAACTTGATTAGGGGATTGGTGTCTCCTTTGGATAGAGGTCCATAAACATTGTAATAGGGAAAGGATTCCCAAGAGATTTATTGAGAAAATTTTAGTGAAATATTTTCTCTGTGGAGTAGCCCACATTGGGTGAACCACGTAAATTTGGTATCTCTATTATGTGTGTGATTTATGCATTGTTTTTATTACTTTTGTTGATATTTATATCTATACATTGTATAATATTGATTGGAAAAGAAAAGTAAAAAGTTGTCTTATACTGTTCACCTCCTCTCCCAGTATAAGCTTGTGTTATTCAATTAGTATCAGAGTAGGTTCCTTTGAAAGAGTTTAACAGCTTGAAGGAAAAGCTTTCAAAGAACACAATGGATTCAAAGAATGTGTCCTTAGATAATTTAACACCAATATTTGATGGAAGTGATTATATATATTGGAGTATGAGAATTAAGGTTCACCTAATGGCACTTGGCAATGAAATTTGGGAAGCAGTTGAAAATGGATACATACCACCAGTTGATCCACCTATAGATAAGGAAGGTAAGCTTATACAACATTACAATTCAAAAGCAATGAATGCACTTTTGAGATGTTTGTATAGAACAAAATCAATAAAAGTTATGCATTGTAAATATGCAAAAGGAATTTGGGATAAGTTGCAAAGCATATATGAATGAGATAAATGTGTCAAGAAAGCAAAGATACAAAATATCAAAGGACAATTTGAATAGTTAAGAATGAAGGAGGAGGAAAAAATTAGTATTTATCTACTTCGTGTCGATGAGGTTGTTAATGCCTTGGAAGGACTTGGATATCAAACCAAAGAATCTAATATTTGTGATAAGATATTAAGATCTCTTCCAAAGGGATTTAGTGAAAATATTTCTACTATAGAAGAATCAAAAGATGGTGATTCTTTGACAGGAGATATGCTACCTGTTATTCTTACAATATTTGAGTTGAGAACAAAAGAGGAACATAATATTTGAAAGGAAGCAACCTTAAAATAAATTAAGAAGACAAAGGGTAAGAAGCCAAAATCGAGCAATTAGTTGTTGCAGGCCAAACAAGGTTAACTTTTTCCTACTTTTGTCACATGCCCATGCATTTAATTATCAACCCAAGGAGCTTCGTAAACTTGTGAAGGGTTTGAATAAGATTGCTTACAATACCACTTGAGATTAATCCGCTAATCCTACAATTTGGGGGTGTTTTTAAAATTGTTGTCAATCATTCGTGCACTCCTCAATAATTTACGTAAGAAGAAATAATTAAATCTACGAAAATGAAACATTCACACATTCCTGAAAATGAATCTACTACAAATACCAGGAATAGTAATGAGGTAAACAATATTTCAAAAACAATAGACTAATCTAGAAAATAGAAGTAAAGTGGGGAAGAAATACTGGCTTGGAGTGGGCCCAGGATCCAGCAGCTTCCTCCCAAATTAACACGTGCTTAGAACTCTTAGAACTGTAATATATTTATCAAAGTGTTGTAATATTTATCTATCTCTTTATATCTATATGAATCTATATCAATCTATATATCTCTCAGAGCGGTCTATGCGTGTTTATATAACACACCCATAGAAATTCTGTTACAAAGAGGTTACAACAGTCGATTCATCCCAGACTAAATTAAGACAGTCTGGTGAATGCAATCGATGTCTGATTAAAACTGGAATTTGGTTCTAATGACAGCGTGTTCGCTTATTGGTTTGTGCTTCACCTGGAATTGGTAAGACATTTTCATATGTTGGTGCGATCTTTGATTTAGCTCTACATGACGTAGAGTTGGAACTGCACCAGCCACTACTGTCCACGTCATATAAATCTGGTCAATGGGTGAAGAACAGAGGTGCCTTCCTTATGAGGAATGCACATAAGTATATCAGGTTCCTTCCCTATGTGGAAGGTATCTTATTGTCGTGGCACCTTCTTGGAGGAGGAAAGCGCTTACCTTCTATTGGTGCCTTCTTGTAGGAGGAAGGCGCTTGCCTTCTAATGGCGCCTTCCTTATGGGAGGAAGGCGCTTGCCTTTTGTGAGGAAGGTGCATCTTCTAGTGGTGCCTTCCTTATGGGAGGAAGGCGCTTTGCCTGTCGCGGTGCCTTCCTTATGAGAGGAAGGCACTTTCTTTCTTTTGACACCTTCGTGGAGGAGGAAGGCACTTCTCTTTCCTTGGCGCCTTCCTGGAAGAGGAAGGTGCCTACATTCTCTTGGCACCTTCCTAGAAGAGGAAGGCACCTACTTTCTCTTGGCGCCTTCCTGGAAGAGGAAGGCGCCTATGTTCTCTACATTGACCCCCAAAGAAACAAAGTTCCAGGTCCATCAAAAGACCTCGACTGATCCAAATCTACCTAAACCAACTACAATTCCACAAAACACATTGAAAAAACACAAATTAGATAACACACATAATTTCATCAAATATATATATAATCATTTATAAAAGTACGCAATCCTTATTATATAGCCGCATAATGATCAAGAAAATGTGTAAAAAATATGAGCATTTTTGGTGCTCATCATCCCCCCATGCCTAACATATGCCATGCCCTCGTGGCATCAAAACAATAGTTATCCTGGTTGATCCTTCATCGTTGCCATTTTATTGGAGGATTCAGCCGCCCTGTGGCCCGAGTCTATCTCTTCTGCGTACTGGCATGTGAAGGTGTGGCTCACATTTTCCTACGTAGAACTGAGGGTGTGGCTATCGATTGTCCATTTCTCGTTTTGGTTGCTACTAGCGATGATCTAGCCAGTGTCGTCTCTGCTGATTGGAATGCAGCTTCGACAGCTTGTTAGAGGTTAGCATATGGATTTCTGACCGCTTCCAGAGGGATATATAAATTATCCCCCCTGGAAGGTACTACTTGGGCCTTGTATAATCTATTCACTTCAGGAGTAAGCCCTGCATTTTCCTTTGCAATGGCAGTGGCCTCTAATTGGGGGCCATATACCCACCATCATTCCAAATACATCCTCATCATGGAGAGCCATCCCCAGGATGAATCCCCTCATGCCTAACATATGCCATGCCCTCGTGGCATCAAAACTATAGGTAGCCTAGTTGATCCTTCATCGTTGCCATTTTCTTGGAGGGTTTGATCGCCCCTACGACCCGAGTCTGTCTCTTTTGCATACTGGCATGTGAAGGTGTGGCTCACATTTTCCTATGTGGAACTAAGGGTGTAGCTATCGATTGTCCCTTTCTCGTTCTGGCTGCTACTGGCAATGATCTAGCCAACGCCATCTCTACTGACTGGAATGTAGCTTCGATAGCTTGCCAGAGGTCAGCGTCTGGAGGTCTGACCACTGCCAGAGGGATATCTAAATTATCCCCCCTGGAAGGTACTACTTGGGCCTTGTATAATATGGCCTCTTCAGGAGTGAGCCATGCGTTCTCCTTTGCAATGGCAATGGCCTCTAATTGGGGGCCATATACCCCCCATCATTCCAAATACCTCCTCATCATGGAGGGTTGTCCCCAAAAATGGTGCCAAAATGTTGCGGGCGTCAACCTACTACTGACATTTAATGTTATTCTTGGCCCAATGTGTATCTTCCAGGCATGGTGATCTTGGGTGCCAGTCAACGACGATCCAGGTTTGGAGATGGAGGGTTCTCCATGGAGAAACTCCATAATAGCACCATCTTCGTCCTCTTATTTTAACTCCTCCAATTTCATCATCGGTTGGATTATGGATAGCTCCGTATTTCTATGCTCGGTGATCATGGGTTCTGCTACTAAGTTGACAGACTATGTTGGAGGTGAAATGGTCAGCCTTTTAACATTTTTCCCATCGAAGCTGGTCATAAACCCATCCCGACAGCTGATGTAAGCATCAACTATTGCCAACCATGGCCTCCCCAAGAAGAGCGGGTAACTGCCCAGCCTAGTTTTGGATTGCAAAACTAAAAATTCAATTGGGTATTCCCATGCACTGATCATTACTATCATGTATTCCAACATCCCTTTCGACGATATGGTTGATCGATCGACTAGCTACAGCACTGTCATGGTGGGTTTCAGGTTTGTGAGCTGTAGCCTCTGCATGGTCTCCTGAGGCATTACGTTGATGGCTTCTCTGAGTTTGACCAACATAATGGATAGGGAATGTCTCTCAATTTTTATAGTCAGCATCGAGCTACCTGGGTCTGCATACTTCAGGTGGCATGTTCTACCCATCATCAAATCTGCCAGTTTACCCATGATGTTGATAGTCTGGGTTGCTTTTCGTCCTGGCTTCCTCAGACACATCTCTCTGATTGCCCTGGTATATATGGGAACATCTCGAATTGCTTGAAATAATGGAATTGTCACTATGAGGTTCTTCAAGCTTGATAGGATGTCAAATTTCGACTGAGTTACTTTTCTCTATTCTTGCAGTCGACTAGGAAATGGAGCCTTCACTCTCCCAAGTGTTTCTTCCTCTTCTACCAGAGGTGTTTCTTCTACCTCTTCCTCCTCTTCTTCTAGTGGAAGTGTTCCTACTCCTAGCTGCTTACTTGACCTAAGCTAAATATTGTACATAGGATACATCTCACCCTCCACATTGTATGCTAGCTAGTTCACTCTGTTGTTTAGATTTGCCATCGATTGTGTGGGTAGCTATGCAGGTCTCACTGCTAGCAATGTCGATAAATTCTATTGGGGATGAGTAGGTGCTACGTTCTATGGAGCCTGATTCCACACAGTGTGGCTTCTCCATTGCTGCCTAGGATATGGATATGACATCCATGGCTACTGGTTCGGGAATGTTGTTGGGGGTGTGTTAGACCAGGGTGATGGCCCCCACCACCCTATGTTAGGTGGTTGAGGTGGTCCTTGGTGCATGTATGTCCCTCCCCCATATGGCAGCATTCCAGTTGGCATATTCCTTGCAGGGGGTTGTGTCCAACTCTTCCTATTGCCTATGAAATAGGCATCCATGCTTTCAGCCTCCTCCTAATTATTGGGCAATCGTGGGTACAATAAAGTTTTATGATTCAACCTGTAAACTACGCATACTCTAACTTTGTTCTCTGATAATGCATTCTTTGCATGCCTCCATCTACATTTTGGATAGAAATAAGCTAATGTTGCATCATTCTCTTGCTTATTTTTCTCTAACAGCAATGTATCCATTTGCAATGCTAGAGATGAGAGCATTTCGCTCTTTAAATCCTCCAGCATGTTACCTATTTTTGTCTTTGTGACTGAAGCTGTTGCTTTCATGGTTCTGGAGGTGGCCTTGCCTCGCCTTCTTGAGTAGTTTCAGCATAATTTCTAGATGTCTTCCATAGCATGTTGGTAGAAATCACCTTCAAAGATCATGTTAAGAGCCTCCAGTGATTCATTGGTAAGTCCTCTTAAGAAGATGCTTTTGAGGGACTTATCAGATAGTCTCGCATGAGGATATCATTGAAGATTAAGGTTGAATCTACCCCAGTACTCCTCGAGAGACTCATCTTCTTTTTGTGTCATGCTCAAGACCTCCTCCCTGGAGTCTCTTGCTCTCCCGAAATCTTGGTATTGTTCTAAAAAGAGCCTCTTCATCTGGTCCCAAGTGGCAATGTGTTTGTCTCCTAGATCGATGAACCACCATAGAGCTACATCATCTAATGTAGAAGGAAATAGTTTCAACTTCTGTGTATCATATTTGTAGTCCACGAACCTGCCTAAGACATCAAACTTAAATAAAAATAGGTCAGGGTCCTCAGTCGGGTATCCTCTAAAGGATGGAAGGTGAGCAGGGGATATGTTTTTCATTTTAGCATCTCCTACTCCTTCCTCTATCGAGAAACTAAATCCAGATGAGACCTCCTCGTTATCAACCATTTTTTCAAGAAATGTGGTTTCTAATGCAGTGCTTATGGCCTTACGGTCGTTTAAGAATTTTTGAGTCAAAGCTCTAAGGTTGTCTGGTGAGATCGTCTGATATTCTACAACCTTCCACAATAGGGATTCTTCTAAGGGAGTCCTATTAAACAAGGAATTTATGATGATTCATTCTTCCCCACATTGGTGGGATGAGGAGGCACTTTGCACAAAGTACGGTTCCTCACTCCAATAGATTGCTGGTGGGTCGGGTGAGTCTAATTCAAATTTAGAATGCTCGAATGACTCTGGTTTTGATGGATTGGTTCTTAAAAATTGATCGTTCGGTCCTCTTCTTCTCGAAGAACTCATGCAAGATCAAATGGAAGGTTTCAGGGTATTGTTAATAATCTACTTGAGACGCTTCCTCGATAACGGTGCCAAAATGTTGCAGGCCAAACAAGGTTAACTTTTCCTACTTTTGTCACATGCCCGTGCATTTAATTATCAACCCAGGGAGCTTCGTAAACTTGTGAAAGGTCTAAATAAGATTTCTTACAATACCACTTGAGATTAATCTGCTAATCCTACTATTGGGGGGTATTTTTAAAATGGTTGTCAATCATTCGTGCACTCAATAATTTACGTAAGAAGAAATAATTAAATCTATGAAAATGAAACATTCATAGATTCTTGAAAATGAATCTACTGCAAATACTAGGAATAGGAATGAGGTAAACAATATTTCAAAAGCAATAGACTAATCTAGAAAACAAAAGTAAAGTGGGGAAGAAATACTGGCTTGGAGTGGGCCCAGGCTCCAACAGCTTCCTCCCAATTGAACACATGCTTAGAACTCTTAGAACTGTAATATATTTATCAAAGTGTTGCAATATTTATCTATATCTGTATCTATATATGAATCTATATCAATCTATATATCTCTCAGAGCGGTCTATGCATGTTTATATAACACACCTGCAAAAATTCTATTACAAAGAGGTTACAATAGTTGATTCATCCCAGACTAAATTAAGACAGTCTGATGAATGCAATCAACGTCTGCTTAAAACTGGCATTTGGTTCTAATGGCGGCGTGTTTGCTGATTGGTCCGTGCTTCACCTGGCATTGGTAAGATGTTTTCATACATTGGTGCAATCTCCGATTTAGCTCTACATGACGTAGAGTTGGAACTGCACCAGCCGCTACTGTCCACGTCGTATAAATCTAGTCAATGGGCGAAGAACAGAGGTGCCTTCCTTATGAGGAAGGTGCCTAAGTATATCAGGTGCCTTCCCTATGTGGAAGGTATCTTATTTCCGTGGTGCATTCCTGGAGGAAGAAGGCGCTTACCTTCTATTGGTGCCTTCCTGTAGGAGGAAGGCACTTGCCTTCTAATGGCGCCTTCCTTATGGGAGGAAGGTGCTTGCCTTCTATGAGGAAGGTGCATCTTCTAGTGGCACCTTACTTATGGGAGGAAGGCGCTTTGCCTATCACGGTGCCTTCCTTATGAGAGGAAGGCGCTTCCTTCCTTTTGGTGCCTTCCTGGAGGAGGAAGGTGCTTCTCTTTCCTTGGCGCATTCCTGGAAGAAGAAGACACCTATGTTCTCTTGGCACCTTCCTGGAAGAGGAAGGCACCTACTTTCTCTTGGCACCTTCCTAAAAGAGGAAGGTGCATATGTTCTCTGCATTGACCCCCAAAGAAACAAAGTGCCAGGTCCATCAAAAGACCTCGACTGATCCAAATATAACTAAACCAACTGCAATTCCACAAAACACACTAAAAACACACAAATTAGATAACACGCATAATTTCATCAAATATCTATATAATCATTTATAAAAGTACACAATCCTTATTATACAATCGCATAATGATCAAGAAAATGTGTACAAAATATGAGCATTTCTAGTGCTCATCATTAGTCATCCAGTGATGAAGAAGCTAATTATAGCAGAAGGAATAAGGATTCAAGAAGATTTAAATATGTAAAATTTGCTAGATATTTTAATTGTGGAAAGTATGGTCACTATGCAACTAATTGTTGAGAAGCTAAAAATAACAATGATGAAGAAAAATAGGATTACAGGAACAAGGAATCAAAGAAATACAGGTACCAAAAGAAAGGCAAGGATGAACAAAGTAGACAAGGGAAGAAGTTCTTTCAAAGACAAAAGAGGAGCTACTATGTAGACAAGGCAAGTAAGTACTCAAGTGATAGTGATAATAGTTTTTTAGATAATGATAAAGATGAAGTCCTATTTATGATTGAAGAAAAAGAAGAAGTCAAGAAAAGGTCACCAATAATTCTCAAGTATTTTAGATGTGGTAACTTTGGACATATTGAAGATAGTTGTACAATGAAACGTTTTAGTATCAATGATGATGAAAATGAGGATGCACTTGAAATTCCAGAAGAAAATATTCTAATGGCACTAGAAGAAGAAGAAGGTGATCCTATAAAAGACAAGTCAAAAGAAAATGAAGATGTAGACAAAGGCAAAAAAATAGAGGAAGAATCAGAAAAATAAGGATTTGATCTTAAGGCAGAACTCATTTATGCTCTTGACACATTAAAGAAGGTAAGAAATCAAAACTCTAAACTTGAATTTCAGTTTCAAGAATGTGATGAAGAAATGGGAAATCTTATAGAGGATCTAAACAAGTCAATGGCTAAGACAAAGAATTTCAAGGATAAGTTAGAAGCAAAGGTCTTAGAATGTGAAAGTTTAGAACAAGAAGTATCTCTACTAAGGAAATATTTATAAAAATCCAAGGATAAGCTACACAAGTTTGGAAAGATTTCGAAGATTGTGGATAATATGATCAAGGTACAAAGAAGGTTAACAAATAAAATAGGTCTTGGTTTTGAACAAGCTCAAAAGAAAAATGAAGAAGAGTCAACCTGAAGTTCTGAAGAAGAAGAAACTTCAGAAGAAGACAATGTAAGATAAAGTGAGACTTCTTAGGATGAGTTGGAAAACAAAAATTTCAATAAGGAAAGGGACAATGCACAAAGAAGAAACAAATGGAACAACAATCGGAATAGGTTAAGAGAGACTAAGAGACCAATGAGGTCAAGACAAAAAAACTTCAATGGAAGATGTTTCTCATATCAAAGATTTGGGCACATGGCTTCACAGTGCAGGACACATGAAAGACAAGAATATGGGAATTTTAGGAACAAACAAATTTTCCATGGGTATTGCTACTCATTTAATCAGTTTGGTCACAATGCAATGAATTGCAGGTTTCATGACAGAAAAGAATAAGGCTTCACCAAGAGAAACCCCAAGACATTTGCACCTCAAAGGAATAATAACATTAAGTGTTATAAGTGCAATAATGATGGACATACAAAAAATTTTTGTAGAGCAGACATTCCAAAATCAAGCATGAACATGAAGAAGAATATGAACAGGAATATGGATAAGAACATGAACAATAACAAGAATAGGAACATGAATAGAAATATGGATATAAATAGGAACATGAATGTGGACATGGACAGGAACAGAAATAGGAACAATCAAAGAAATCAGAAGGATTAGATGAGAAGGAAATAGGACAAAGGTAAAGACCAGTGCTTTATATGAGTAGAAATATTCCCACCCTAGAATTAACCACCTTAAGAGGAGGTGGGAGAGGGGCTAAGCTAAGAGACTCATTCTTAGCCCCGAGCCCCAAAGGTGACCCTTTGCCATTGATGTCAAAGAGGGAGAGATTTGAGTAAGAGGGAGATATTTGGTTTAATAAGAGAGCATTGATACAAGGAGAGCAATGTCCCAGGGGGAGCAGAGCCAGAAAAAGGTCAAGTGTTTGGTAAAAAATAATTTGGGTTACCATCAATGACAAAGGGGGAGATTGTTGGACATTTTGAGTCAAAGTTGTCATTGATGTCAAGGCATGAAGTTGTCATTGATGTCAAGGAATGAACCACTGTTGATGCCAAAAGGTCAAAAGGAGCAATGCAAGAGGTTGATGGCAAAAGAGCTTCATAATATTTATTTAAATATAATGAGAAGCATAAGTCGAAGGTTTTTCTTAAAACCATGGTGGGCAAAATAAAAGGTTTTATTAAAACCTTGGTTGGCAAAATAAAAGGTTTTTTATTAAAACCTAAGGAGGCTTTAATCCCTAATAAAGCCAAAATATTTAGCAAAATAAAAGGTTTTTTTATAAAAACCTAAGGAGGCTTAAATCCCTAATAAAGCCAAAAGATTTAAATATTAATTTATAATATTTAAATTCTAAAGAATTTAAATAAATTTTAAATTAAATATTTAAAAGCAAAAATATAAGCGCCGACCTCCAATAAGTGTATCCCCGCCAACGTGCATGAAATGGAGGGCAAAGGTATTTATAACTTAGCCAAAATTTAATGTTTGGAATTTAATTTACATCTGCAATATTCGGCGAAAGAGGAGCTCGTGCGAAATAAAGACAAGGTGCCTTCGAATTGCAAGTGGGAGACAAGCGTCATGTTGGCAGAAGAGCCATAGGCTCTAAGGGAAATCAAATAAGGTAAATCACATTGTGCTTTAAAGGGGTAAGGTGAGTGCATGGCTCACACGACATGGAAGCTGAGGCCAAGGTGTTGTTGCAGTGTATGGTGCAAGTTCGAATCCCGCAAATTGCGGAACGGGTAACAAGTTTTTGATTTAATTTTTATTATTGCCTATGCTAAGGTTGTTGGAGAGATAAGAGGCAAGTAAATATTTTATTTACCTAAGTGGTGAAGGGTAAATAGTTGCTAGGGTAAATTGTGTTTTTATCTTAAGAAAAGTGGAAATTGATTTATTGCATTAAAGTTATAAAGTGAGTTATTTTAATTAAATGCAATAATAAGAAAGGAGTTATAAGTAGAAGTTGTGTTATATTTTTAAAGGGGATTTGATGAAATTTATGATGTTTAATATTATTTTTGAGATGGAGCAATAAGGTGTATTTGGAATTTAATTTATCTTTGTGTTTGAGGTAAATTGTGAAAAGTGTTAGGGTGATAATTCTTGTCATCTAACCCTTTGTACTTGGAAAAGAAAATGGTGATAATTGAGATAGATTTTGAAGATAATTTATCCATCAAAGAAAAAGTTATGGGCATATTCTTCCTTGTTTGAGTTGATTGGTTGGTTTTCTAGAAAACAACTTTGGAGTAAAAAGGATTTGATTAGGTTTCCTTATTGAGTTGTTGAGCCATTGTGAAGTGAATGCTATGCATGTTGTTTTATAAGAATTGTTGTTGAAGTGAATGGTTGAGTGAAGAACTTGAACTAGGGTTTGCAGAGATCATGAGTATCATTGTTATGTGAAGATTGTTTTATAAGCATTGTTGTTGAAGTGAGTAATTTAGTGAAGAACTTGAACTAGGGTTCGGAAAGAACATGAGTATCGTTGTTATGTGATATTGGTTGATAAGCATTGTTGGAAATGTTTTGAGTGAGTGTTCATATGCTTGGAATAAGGTTTGTGAGCAAGGACTATTTAATTGAAGTGATTGGTTGAGTAGATTTGGTAGAGCCTAGTCAAGTGGATGTGTGAAGTGATAGTTCAAGTTCAATGAAAAAAATTGTTCTTTATTTTGAATTGATTTGAGAAAGAGGTTGCGTGTTGATGAGTGTGAAATATATTGGGTCTCTAACAATTCTCTATATGTTTCTGTGATAGAAGAGTGATTGAAAGTGATTGAGCATTGAGATGAGTGTGAAACATATTGAGTCTCTAAAAATCCTCTGTATGTTTCTAAAAGAGTAATTGAAAGTGATTGAGCATTGTGATGAATGTGAAGCATATTGAGTCTCTAACAATTCTCTTTATGTTTCTATGAAATTGGACATGTTATAGTGTGGACTTGTTGAGCAGATTTAAGGTAAGTATTAGAGGGGACTTGTGGATAGATTTGTGTGAGCTTTTGTGGAAGCTTACAATACAGATTGAGAGAAAATTGGATAAGTTCTAGCGATGATTTATTGAGTAAAGTTGGACAAGTTCTAGTGAGGACTTGTTGAGCAGATTGGATAAGTTATAGTGAGGACTTATTGAGTAGATTTGGACAAGTTCTAATGAGGAATTGTTGAGTAGATTGGACAAGTTCTATAGAGGACTTGTGGATAGATTAGTGTGAGATTTTGTGGAAGCTTAAAAGGTAGAATTGAGACAAGTCTTTGAGTAGACTTATGAGTAGAGTTGATTGATTATTTTGTTCGAACCTTGGGTTAAGGTTTAGGGCAGATCTAGTAGAGTTGATTTATGATTAAGTCAAGCTTTGTGTTAAGGCTTGAGGACAGATTTGTGCTAGACCAAAGGACTATGTTTAGTATAGAATTGAGGACAGAGTTTGGTGTATATTTGAGAACAGGTTTGTGCCAGACCAAAGATGGAGATTGAGCAGATTTGTGCTAGACCAAAGGACTATTTTTAGTGTAAATTTGAGACAGAGCTTTAAAGGTGATAGAGTATAGAGGATGACAGTCTCCAATGGATAAATATCCATTAGAAAATGTAGTGAGGACATGTATCTTCAGTGGATAGAGATCCATTAGCCAGTGTAGTGGCAACAACAGTTCTTCTAGAAGATCACTAGTCAGAGCTAAGGAGAAATAAGTTCTCCTATGGATAGAGATCCATGAACTTGATTACGGTATTGGTATCTCCTTTGGACAGAGGTCCATAAACATTGTAATAGGGAAAGGATTCCCAAGAGATTGATTGAGAAAATTTTAATGAAATATTTTCTTCATGGAGTAGCCCACATTGGGTGAACCACTTAAAATTGGTGTCTCTATTGTGTGTGTGATTTATGCATTGATTTTATTACTGTTGTTGATATTGCTATCTATATATTTCATAATATTGATTGGGAAAGAAAAGTAAAAAGTGGTCTTATACTGTTCACCCCCCTCTCAGTATAAGCTTGTGTTCTTCGATTTATAGTACAAGGATCAATTTGTAACTAGGTAAATACATATACCATGTATTGCTCTAATATCCATTAACATTTATACATACCAACATGTAGTTACTACAATGAATACATTCATCTATGTATGTCAAATAAATATACTATAAGCAATTCAATTGCATAGATCATATACTAGACCTATCTCTAATATTTTCACTCTTGTTCCATTTCATACAGAGGGTATTCATTAAAGTTATTCTTTCATTAAAGGTATTCATCAAAGAAAACTACATTAACTTTACATCTTAAAATTTCAACTATTTGTCAAGCTAGCAATGAAGCATTCAATGTATTATAGTACCCAAATATAAGACAACAATGTAATTTCCATTGTTCAATGAAATTTAAGTATAATTTTGAACCATGTATAGTTTAGTAAAAATTCACACGTGTATACCCAATCCAATTCATGACCTCAATATAGAGTAACCACCCATTGTTGTAGGCTATAGGTAAGTAGGCTATAGCCACTCCCTAAATGCATGTTCTCAATAAATTATTCTACTCAACAAACTACCATACAATCCATGCTACTATCAGATTTTTGTATGAGGAATACTTAACCAATACATTATACCATATAATGCAACCTAGAATATAATAGAATTCCATCAATTTCAAGGTAAAAAGATGTTATATCCTTCTAAAATGGGAAAAAAAAAGTTTCTTATACATAAAATAATACTACAACATATTTAAAGTAGAAAACCAACATTTCATTATTGGAGCAATAAATTATTTGGTACATGCCAATGTACCACCTTGGGTACATGTTTATATTAGGAGTGTCTCTTAGATTAGAGTGTGAGTAAATATTTTATGTAATTTAATAATGTGCAAGAAATGAACAAGTGTCTTGTAGCTAAGATTACACGTATTATTGTTGAATCTAGGCAACAAAAATGACTTTGGAGGGTTTTTAATTCATAGTTGAGTTATGTGGTGGTGGCTCTAGAGGGTTTGAATCTAGATAACAATATATTTGGAGGGATTTTACTTCACAACTAAGTTCAACGGTAGTGGCTTTCAAGGGTTTGAAGCTAAATAGTGGTAGCTCTGGAGGGTTAAATAATAATGTTACAATAATTGTTAAAGGTGTATGGATTGGAGGTACAAGGGTTTAATGGAGGAGCGAGAGTTGACATTTGAATGGTGGTGATCAAGGTGGGAAATAGTGGGAGTGGGAGACTTTAAATCTAGTTTACATGGGTTTGTGGAAAGGTGATGGGAGCTCTCAAAATATGTGGATGTGGAAACTGGATTGGATGTAAATGTGGTAGTTTTAGGTTTTCTAGATGGTATGTCTATAGGAGACCCCAATATTGGCTTCATGGGTTCTTCAAGAAGCCATGGACTATCATGGCCTATAGTTTTCCCCTAAAAACTCAAGCCTTGGCATTTTGTATGTTCTGGTGATGTCCAACGGTGTGAGGGATACCTTGTTAAAACCTATTTGCAATATATCCCTTATGGGAAATTCCACTTGCATCTCGAGTGAACTAGTTAAGTTCACCATGGGTGATGGTGGTTGTGAGCTTGTGGGAAAGTTCCAGGGGGTGAGGCCAAACTTAGATTTAATTTGAATATGGGCTAGCAAAGTGGAAACCTATAGGCTCCATGGAAATTATAGCAGTCCCTAAAGCCTTTTTTTATATCAAATTTAACTACATGGAAGATGCAAACTATATCCTAGGGGGAGGCCCCTAGTTCTATGGTGAAAGAGGTCTATTTTTATGAAATTTGGAACCTGATTTCAATCCTCATACACAAAGGATTAAATTTTTGCCTCTATGGGTTTGTATCCCTACCCTCCCTTACTATATTTGGTATGAATATGTGTTGAGAGGTGTGGCCAAGGCTATGGGGGATCTCCTTCTTATCGATCTAGTAACTAGATCTAAATAAAGAATGGTGTATGCAAGAATGTGTTTCATGAAAAATATGAAGGTGGATCTTCCCTCTTCTATCAAGCTTATCTCATTCTTGGGTACTTGGTACCAGTCCATTATTTACAAAAATAGGTTGACCTAGTGCTCTAGCTATGGAAAATTGGATCACCAGGTGAACCAATGTCCCCTCAAGGCATAGGTAGAGAAGGAAAAAAGTCCTACAAGAATGAAATGGATCCAAAAATAGAACTCGGACCAAGTCCCCTCGAAGGATTTGGGTGGTAATTCCTCAAAGGTGGGGGAAGGAGAAGCTCAACCCAAGATGGGTGAGTTTTAGAAGTTGAAGGCTCTAGTAGAAGAGATTTTGCAACCCTCAAAATTAACCCTAGCCAATGTAGTGGTTATTGAGAAGGCATCTAAGGAGAAGAATGTAGCCTTAAAGCTTGGTGTTATTGAGGTATGTCACTAAAATAATATTTTATGAAAACATTGTTTCTAAGGCTCATATTCATAATTACTTTGATGGGATTTGTATTGGTTCTGCTCTTGAGGAGCCTATGATTTAGTTGGTGGCCCCTGAGGTAGGGTCTCCAATTAGCTCTCCAAAGATCTATTTGGAGAAAGGTTCTCTAGGTCCTAAAACATGAAGATAAAGGAAGGGAAATGCATATGTGGGTATTGAGAAGAAGTTAGAAAAACCCCCTAACAAGTTTGTGAGGAAGAGGGAAATGGATTCTGAGATCATGAATGGATCTCAAGCTCTACTCAAACTTGAAAAAGGGAAGGTTTTAGGAGTAAGATAGCTAAAGTTAGAATCTTTCTACCTGAGTAACTAGGGGATGTCTGGGGGAAATAAATATAATTCCAAATCTTGTAAATGAAGTGCTTATCTTGGAATTTTAGGGACCTGAATGGGCTTTCTAAATAATGGGTGGTCACTTCCCTACGTAAAGAAATTTTGCTTATTTTTTTTTTTGCAAGAAACCAAGTTGGATGGTTAGGATATAGAAACTGTTAGAAGAAGATTTTGCAAAGAATCCCATTTTGTTGCGAGCCCAACCAATGGTTCCTATAGGGAATTCCTTTGTCTCTAGGATGCCAAAAAGTTTGAGGGCTCTATAATTTATTCCATAGATATGATTATTAATATTCTCTTTTGCAATAGAGAAAGCAATAAAATGTATGTTATAACTAATGCTTATGCACCAAACTTTGGGCATAGTAGAAACTTGATGTGGTAAACTCTGAGTTCCATGATAAGGAATTTTTCTCAAGAATCCTGGTGCCTAGTAAGGGATTTTAATTACCCTTTATTTTTTTGTATAAAAAAGGAGGGTACTCCCTAATATCGAAAATCGTGGAAGAGTTTGTAGATTTTGTGAATGGTAATGAACTATTGGATGTTGAGTTGAAGGGTTTAAGGTATACTTGAAGCAACAGGAGAGTGGATAACAAACTCATCCAAATTAGGTTGGACATGGTTCTTGTATCCAAGGAGTGCCTTCCATTGTTTGGAAATATATCTCTTTGTTCTCTACCTATAATTGGCTCCTACCATAACCCTTTATGTTTTGAAGTGAACTAGGAAGATACTAGATTCCCTGAGCTTAAGGTAATGTGGTGCCTTCATCCTCAGTTGAGAGCTAAAGTAAACATCTGGTTTTCCACAAGGATCCAAGGCTCCAACCTTTCCAAAATTGTGATGAATCTTAGAGTTGTTAAAAACGACATCAAATGATGGAATAAAAGAGTTTTGGGAGATATTTTACAAAATAAGAAAGACCTAAAAAGTCAACTAAAAGCTATTTAATTTGAGATAGTACTTGAAAATCAATATCAAGAGATTAGATACATAGAAAAGGAGGTGCTGGTCAAATTTCATAACATTATTGCCAAGGAGGAAATTTTGTGGAAACAAAAACCTAGGGCATTTTGGCTAAAGGAGGGAGATAAAATTTTTCGAGTTTTTTAACATCACAACCTTGAAGCACATAAGTGCTAATAGGATTAGAGAAATTAAAAAATTTGATGGATCCAGTGTTACTCACACTAAGGAAATAAGAATTGAGGTTATAGATTTTTTTAAGAATCTCATCAAGGTGGAAGAGGTTTGTAATGAGGAAGCCCAAAATAAGTTGCTTGGTAGTATTCCCAATCTTGTCACAGCCAATATGAACCAATACCTTGTCTCTCCCTTCAGTGATGAGGAAGTCAAAGTTGTTATCTTTGTGATGGAAGGAATGAAGGTTTTGGGTCCTGATGGTTTCCCCTCTATTTTTAAAGAACTATCGGTATATTATGGGTAAGCCTATTATTGATGCCCTTTAGAAGGTCCAAACCACCAATCATATCCCGTTCGAAGTGAATTCTACTTTTTTAACTATGATCCCAAAAACTATTGTGCAAAGGACTTCGATGCCGTAGACCCATCAGCTTATGTAACATTGTTTATAAAATTTTGATAAAGGCCCTTGTTAATAGATTAAAACCTTTTCTTCTAGCCTTGATTGATTCATCCCAAAGTGGATTTGTGCTAGGGAGATAGATCCTAGACAATATCATAGCTATCCATGAAATCCTTCATTCAACTGATAAAAGTGGTAGAGCTGGTCTCTTTCTCAAATTAGACATGAAAAAGGCTTGTGATAGGGTTTCATGGGAGATTTTGTTAGAGGTTTTGGGAAAATTTGATTTTTTCAAAGTTGGATAAAAATTGCCCATGCTTGTATCTCTTCTACCAATTTGTTTGTCTTAGTAAACGGGTCCCCTACAGGTTATTTTTCAAGTCTAAGAGGAATTTTCCAAGGGGACCCTTGTCCCCTTACCTTTATATCTTAGTGGTGGAAGCACTGGGTAGGGCTATCAAGTTAGAACCCTTTGTGGAAGGTATAAAGCTCACTTTACTGGTGGATCTTATTTTTCATCACTAATTTATAGATAAATTTTTGCTCTCCTCCTTGCTTTAGTTTCCTAAGTAAGGGTGTTAAAAGGAATCTTGGAGGTATTTGAAATTGCAACTAGGCAAAAGATAAATTATATAAAAAGCAAAATATTCTTTTTGAATACCCCCTTAGCAAGGCAGAGGATAATTGCTCGCATATTGGGTTGTGAGTTGGATACCCTCCCATATCTTTACCTTGTAATACCTTTATTTAAATGTAGGATCCGTGATTCGCTTTGATAACCTATGGTGGAAATATTACAGAGGAAGCTCGTCAGGTGGAAATGATCCCTCCTTAGTCAAGCTAGAAATGCTACCCTAGTAAAGTCTACTCTTCAAAGCATTCCAACCTTCTTATTATCTATATTTAGAATTCCTAACAAGATTTTATCAAATATTGAACATATTCAATATTCATTTATTTGGTCCAATTCTGATGAGAAGCAAAAAATTCACTTAGTTGGTTGAGAGCAAGTTTGCAAACCTAAAAAGGATGGTGGATTAGGTCTCCATAACTATTAGTTATTGATGATAAATATTAAAGGAAATGCAACCACAAGATGTAAATTGAGAAAGCAATGATAAATGTATGATAATGGCACTATAATATGTAGGAAAATTATATGAGAGACTTCTATAATAACTTATAAATATACCATTAATGAAAGCTCACAAAATTAGTACAATGTAATATAATGGAGGACTTGAACACTCCATAAATACATGAAAGAACTACATTGTACCTACTAAAATCATTATGCAACTAGTAACTATTCTATCTTCTATCTCTCATCTTCACTCACTCACTCAAGGCATATATATAGGGAGATAAGTCCCTTGGTCTTTCATCTATCCTATGACTCATGTACACATGGAATACATGCACATTTACATCATTGTACATTCTAACACTTGTGCATTTATTATATTGCATGGAGTAAATACTCAAACCTTACTCTAAGGTAAATTTCTACTCTAGTTATGTACCAAAGGTGGTACATTAGCATGTAGCAAATAATGTAATATATATTCTAAAACCCCCTTGTATTACATTATTTTGGTATTAAATACTTTAGTCTTCAATATCTTCTTCATATTTCGAATGGTCTTTAGTTTGAATAGGTCCTTTTTCTTCTACTGCTTCAATATTTATGTTGTCATTCCTTGTCTTCTTCATTCCACTACTTTTTAGTATTTCAAAGTGTTTGGTAGGATCTTTGTCCTTGAAGTATTCTAAGTATCCTTGATGAACTAGAGATCTTATAACTTTGCTAGTTATATGTGGATAAAAATTGATCCATTTTCTTTCCTTTGATTCTTTGAATGACCTATCTCCTTGTTCTTCAAAAATTTCAAACTTGAATTTATTGTTAGTAGATGCTTTTGAAATAAGAACTTGAAAGTGAAAATCTAATATGAATATCAGTTTTTCTTAAAATATTTTATTGTACTTGTATTTATAGTAACAAAAGAAATATGAATGAGATTTTCCTCCACAGTATTTACATGGATGAAAACTCCAAGAATTTTCTTTCTCATGACCAAATTTGTTGTAATAAGTGCATTGTGAAGATATCCTAACTTCTTTGTTACTAGTCTTAGGAGAATCAAGTTCATCTATTTCCTTGATGAAATGGTCAAACCATCTATGCACAATTGAAGCTATTATTTCATAAGTTTGTAGGATATTTTTCTGATCAATATCCTTATCTATATTTTGCGTATGGTTCTTGATTTTTTCATCAATTCCTTTCCTCATATAATTGGAAGTTCTTTCTATAGAATCTAATTTTGATGAATTATTAGCTTGTGAGTTCTCAAAACTCTTTCTATGCCATATTGGTTCTTCTCTTCTACTTGTATTTTCTCTACTATCATTTCTAGAATCAAGTATTTCTCAGAACCATTTGGATTCCTTAAATTTTGTATACTTAATAAGCTTTTTCATAGTTCTTTCGAAATAATCTTTATTGGTAGAATTTTTTAAATATTTCTAAACCTTTGAGGTTGTCTACCTTATCTCTCCCTAGTTTTAAGTATAAGATCAAGTTTATAAAAAAATTTCTAATTCTTAAGTTTTGTAGAACCCCTTATATCTCCCTAGTGTTTTGAGTGTACTATAGTTTTGATAAAGTTCTTAGCTTTCTTTAGATTTCTTTTGAGTTGAATCCCTAATGTTCAACTTCTATTTTCACCTTATTTCTCCCTATTTGTGAAAGCTAGAAATAATTTTAATGCACTTTCAATTTGATATTGTCCTCTATTTTCAAGACTCTATAGTTGGATTTCTTTTATCCCTTTAAATTTGTATAAGAGATAAGTATAAAATATAAATTTCCAACTTTTAAGAAATGCTATGAAATTTTTTTTTATCCTCCAATTCTCAATGATATGTTAGCTTTTGATGAATTATCCTTGGGAGATAACAATCACAAGATGCAGAATAATATGAAATAAAGTAAATCTTCTAGATGACAGAAATATTTTGTAAATAGAAATCATATAAAATATTACAATGTAGCTATGGAGGAAATGAACACTCCATTAGTAAAGCGACTAAACTACATTGTATCCATCACCAATGTATGGTGATGTGCATAGAACTATACTATCCACTAAGCTACACTATCTGACTATGTCCCCCGACTCTATATCTATCTATCTATGAGGCCATACTTATATAATTAAAATAGAATACTTGGCCAACACTCTATCTAGATGTGCAAGGGACAACTTGCACATGTACAACTTGCACATTGACACTTGTGCATTTATTACATTGCATGAAGTAACTAGATAACTTGCATATAAATTAATCTAAGTATGTATCTTGGAAGATACATTTACATAACCCAAATGATGGAATAGACTCTATTCCTAACACCCCTGTATTACATTATTTGGCTATTGAAGACTTTAGTCTTCATTATGGATCTTCTTCATCATAATTTGCTTGATATCCGTAGTCTTCTTCCTTTGTATTATTTGTATTCAGGTTTAGTAGATAATTTATGTCTTCATATGATGCAGAGTAAGTTGGAGCTTCTTCTTTCATTGGATGATCTTTGGCATGTTCAAATTCATCTTCTATCCAACCACATTTATAGTTCTCCTTGCAAGTAACTTTATTTGATTTTTATTGTTGATGAATGAGTAGGGCATGGTGTAATTCTTCTTTCGTTCTTTCGTGCTTTCTTTTTTGGTGTACTGGTTTTTTCCCTATTGCTTCAATCTTCATGTCTTGATTTCTTTTAGTATGTATCTTCTTCCTTTTTCTTCTTCTCATCCTATGATTCTGATTTGATGCAGGTGAAATATCTACTCTATAACAAGTTAGTCTATCATCAAAAAAGTATTGTTCTTTATTACCAACTTGTTTCTTGTGTTGAGTAAGTACAAACACTATTAATGATAGATAAATCATCAGATATTCTTATGGTGAAAATATAATAAATCTTTGTGAGTTCCACCATGTTGTGAAGAGAATTTCATGAATATAGTTAATCATTGTTGTAAAACTACCTTCTTTTGCTTCCTTAAGAAATAAGGAGAATTTCACTTTGACATTAGAGGGTAGATACTCGTATCCATATAAAGTATATATTAAGTTTTGAGAGTAAAATTCTACTTCATGGAATAGTTCTTCATTATTGAAAGCTTTTCTCAAAATCTCATCCATAATATTTATTGAAATTGAAATTTGCTAGAACCTTATAGTCTATCTTATAGCTCCTTATATATGATACCTTATCTAAGTATATAAGCTTGATTTGGTAAAACATTTATAGATTCTTAGGTTTTTAGACTACCTTATGTCTCCCTAGTGATAAGAGTATGAACACCTAATTTTATGTTTTTGAGGAAATCTTATATCTTCCCAACTTGATAATCTTAGATAAATGTTATTGTTATTAAGTTTTGTAGAATTCCTTATGACTACCAAATGTTTTGAAGTATAATATAATGCTTTTTGTAAATGTATAGTTCAATTTTGGTTGATTTTGTACAAGTTTTGTAAAGATCAAAAATCAACTTCTTAACACCTTATTACTCCTAATTGAACTAAGCACTTTTCAATTTTTGAAGAGGTTTTAATGTTGGAATTATTTTGTCCATTTTTTAAGGTTTGAGACAAGTAAAAATATATCTATACAACCTTAATAGAAACCCTAATAACCTCTTTTATATCCCTTGGATTATTTCTAATTTCCAATAAAATAAATTTGATGGAGTAACCCTTGTGGCTCCCAAGTTTGGAAAATTAGAAAAAATAATAATATTTGGAAAATGTTAAATTATTTAATTCAAGTAGAATTCCTTATTTCTCCTAGGTTAAATTACAAATATTAAATCAATGAGATAAGTTACCACTTATAGATTTTTCTTTTAAAATATAAGTTTTAACCTTAGTTTATAAACCTTATAGCTCTGACTATAAAAGCAATAATAAATGGGATTAAACCTTACCTTTTTAGATGTAAAATCTCCTCACAGTTCGACACTCTTTGTTGCTGAATATAACATCAGTGTAAGTGAATCCTTTGGTGATAGAATCAGCATAGATCCCTGGAGTTGCTTGTATTTAATGCTGGTACATAGGTGCTAAAGGTTTGACCTTCACAATACATGAGACTTTAATGCTCCTTCTTCCTTCCTTACATGTTGTGCTTCTAACATCTTTGACTGTGCTTCACTCCCTCTTTGGATGTATTTGAATGTGCTTCACTCACACTTTGAACTTGGAATTTGAATGCCTTTTATGAATAATTTAATCATAGAATTTGTGACATGTGTCACATCCATTACAAGTGAGCGATCCCTTATTTTTGTAACATCCCAAGTAATTTTTTTAAATGCTCTTGAAGCAATCTAAAATATATGGGTACTCATGTGAAGCTGGTGGAGAATATGAAGTATCATCGCTTAACTGTAACTCCTGCGTGGGAGTTTCTTAAATGTTGAGATAGAAATGATGTCTATTATACCAAGTGGTATCTTTGCATGGAGTCCTTTCCTGTAATGTCTTTGAATATGGATATTATAACTCCTCAAACCCTTTCATAACCATTCTTTTTCTTTACTACATTGCTTGGGTAGCAAGCAAGCTATTCTTCTGCAAGTGGATTGACGATGCACTATGGAGCTTGGATGATGATTTGGAGCTTCCTTTGGTGGATGGTCTTCTCCAAGTTAGAGACCATGAATGTAACACCTTTGATCCTTCTCTTTTATGCCTCCAATCGTGTTGAATCCTTTGTAGATTTTTTATGTCTTTTAGAAGTATATGTGCACTCTCTTGTCTACATAAATGTAGCTCAAAGATAATATGATATGAGCTTTGATTCTATAGGTATGTATGTCCAATATGAGCCATTTGAATGGCTCCTTTTAGCTTGGAAATAAGAGTGCTAATGTCTAGCCTTCCTTGGTTGATTTACCCTGTAGTTAATGTGCCCTTTTGTGGCACTTCCAAATCTACTCTTTTGCTGTAAAAACCAGAATAGAGTAGTGCAATATAATGTATTATAATATAGTATATAAGGCTTCTTTTAATATATATTATTTTGCATTCTATTTCCAGATATGATATTTTGGTTTTGTGGTAGATTTTTCTTGCAATACAAGGGTTTTGAGGTTGTATTTTATGAGTAGACACACCTTTCCCTTTTTTCTTGGACACTTTGATAACAAATCCAAGCTTAAATAATAGTAGATAGAAGATTTTCAATTGATGTAATTTTTTGCACTTTATTGCCTTGCATCCAAACTTGTAATGCTTTGGATTTGAGACTCACAAGTCTCAATATTTGAAGCTTCTATTTTTGTTTTTGGTTAGTAAGTTCTTCTCCTAATTTTGAATAATACTAATTTTTTTTGGTGTAGACACCTAAAACGCATCATGTCGAGGCAACTACTCATATGGGACATGCTAGAAGACCATATGAAATATCTTGGATAGATTCCAAGGTGTAGTAATGGTTCTAACCACTCATTTAGGCATTTTGGCCTAATCAGTGTTGGTCGCGGCTAACACCCATGGTTAATAGAGCTGACCGCGCCTCAAATCCATGGCTAGACTTCAAAATTAGTTGGACCTCAACCGATCAAAAATTGGTTATAATGGCCAATTGGTTGAAGATCCAAACAGTTGGAGGGCAAAAAATTCTAGAAGTTTCTATCCAACTACCCCAACTATCCTTTCTTGATCTTGGCTTCTCCATGAAGCAAATACAAAGCCTTCTCAAGTGCAATAAAATCCCCCTCTAAATTGGGGATAACCCTAGACGAATCTCGAGTTGAAGCATAGCGAAGCCCTATCAAATTGCATACTCACTTGCATTCATTGAGAGGAATAATTTGGCTACCCAATTGGAGATCAAATGGCATTTGGAACGAAGAAGGCTATGGAGAGCTAGGAGAAATCAAGAAATGCAATCGAGCCCATTCCATCACCAATTTGAGCAATTCAACCACCAAATCTATCATAGGACATCATGGCAACCCTTGATCATCAATTTATCAAGGGGAATTGGAGATCTAAGATCGACATTAGAGGGAAATTTCATTCTTAGCCCAGTCACGGCTGTCATCCACGCCTAACAGTCTCAGTCGCTTTACAAACTTGCGATCAGGTTTAAATATCATTTCCCTTTGGTTTTAGCAGTATTTTATATTTTTTTTCACATTATATTAAGTGAATTTAACTTAGATTTGCTTTATTAGACACAACTGTGCGGTAGAAATAGGGATTTAAGACAAATTTCCTTTATTTCTTGTCATTTGGTAGCTAGATTAGTTGTAGCTATTTATTATGCTTTCATGCTCTAAATTTCTTAGTTAGAACATCAGATGGATTGATCTATGTTTCCTTTACATTTCTTGATGGCCAATTATCATGTTTAGTGTAGTTTACCATGCTTCTTGGACTTTCTTGATTTCAAGCTTTCATGGCATCTTTTGTATAATTTCCTCTAAAAGCCTCATTAAGAGAGGCCTCCTTTGCTTTTAATTTCTTCTTGTTGTTTCTTGAACACAGGGTCAATAGGGTCTTGTTATTCAAGGTAACAAATACCTCTAATCATGGAGAAGAAGGTCACATTTATCTTGGAGTAGTTCGTGTCAACCTAGGAAGCTTGCAGATTACACCTACCCTTGCATGGGGGTTGTTCTATTATGTAATAATTGTATCACATTGGGTATCCCTAAGAGGGATGGATTTGTAATCGCATTTCAAGGTAAAATCAATAAAAGAAGCATTTATTTATGGTTATTTGCAAATTCATTTATTATTTTATGCTTTGTGTGATGTTTCAATTATTATCAGTTTAGGTGTATGCATCCTAGATTGCTATAAAAGGAAATCGTTGTTGCCATATAATACTAACTTTTTGTGTTTTATGATGATAGGCCTTAGCCGTAGTTAAAAACCATGGTTAAAAGTTGTCACTGTGGTTGAAAACCATGGGCAACAGTTGCAGCCCTGCCTGATAGATGCAATCAACAAAAAAAAAGTAGTAGAATCAGACACCACCATCAGACTTGGATCTGAGATAGGATCATTTTTACATATTTGTATTTTTCTATATATGTTTTTATAGAAGTAGAATGCAATAGATGGATGCTAATTAGAAAATATAGCAAAAATTAGAATAAAGAATTCATAGATGCTTTTTAGTTTTCTACTAGTCATGGCTAGGAATAGCGGATCTCTGATTGCAGTTCGTCCTAGTCTCCAACAGTATAGGACATTGTATGTTTAGATTTTACATGTATGAGGCCCAATCAATGGTCATTTCCTCATAGATGGTTGCACTCTCTAGAAATCATCTAGCATAGTTGTGCATTCTCTTAAAATCAAATATTCTTTTGGAAAAACATGTAGCAAAGTCATTTGAATGTTGTTTTATGCATTTTATTTTCATGTAAAGTAAAAATAACCACACACACCATGACACATTGTAAATTATAGTGAGTTGGAAGTCACATCCAACCACTAGTAGGGTTCAAAAATGGTGGCAGTGATTTCCATCCATTGGCCCAACTCCCTTGATCCTTTGTTACTAGACCAATACCAGATCCAATATGTCATCATAGCCCATGGAAATATTGCACGTATCTCTCTTAGGAGATGTATATAGCTAAATACAGGTGAACAAGGTGAGGACTAGGAGGACATGTGCTCCGTGATCATATGTGAACTTCATTACCACACATTATAGGAGGGATTATGCGGCCTAGAGTTGATAGTCAAGTTGTCGAGCTGTGAGCATACAGGTGAAAGCCATTGAAAAATTGAGTATATCATCAACTTATTTAAAACATGATGAGAGTTACTTTCTGATACAAAAAATCTCAAAACACATCAAAACAATTTAGGGCTCACAAATAAAAAAAATTAAAAAGAGATAATCATTATTATTTACTTTGTTTGCCTTACAAATTTACATACGAGATAATATAATATCATGGTGTGAACACGAAAAGGTCGATCTGGGCATAGACCTGAGATCAAGGCTGAAGCTCCACCCAATGTACAACTCAATGCGGAAGACCCTCCACCATAGAATCCTCTCGAACGTTGTTCACCAGGTATTAAAGGGAACAATTCTACGCGTGGGGATCCTGTTGAGAATACCCCAATCAAAGGAAGTGCTAGACACTCTTCAAGTCACAAATCAAAGTATGGGGTGTCCCAGCATGAGGGTCAAAAAAATATTAGCATTTATAGTTATCACATTCTGTGTGAATCCATGGAATATACTGAAGAGTATGTCATTGAGGAATCCAGATTGGTACCCCTTCAACCTGTAGCTAAGGGAGGCTTAAGGCTCCCACCATTTGAGTATAGATGGGTCCAAGATCCACCCATTCAGGGGCAAATATATAGGTTTGCTTCTGAGCGTAGGCCCATGCAAACTCCCAATAAAAGTGAACCTTGTAGGATCACCATAGACATGTCTAAAGTGGAACCTAATGGTACATCATCTCATGAGCCATGGCATAGTGGACAGTTGGATGTTCTGGATAGAGTTTTAGGATAGATAGGTTATAAAACTAATCCTACACCTTCTCGTTTGGTGAGTGTGTGTAGCAGAAGTATGATTAGGACTATCAAGGAACCTGGAGAATGCTCCAAATGTTCTCATGATATGCATGCCCCTGCATCCCATATAGGCATATAGTATATATGACAACTGAATGCAAATATCATCTTTACAGACAAGGTCAAGAGTGTAGCAAATTAATCCATTGGGGGACACACCCACAAAGCCACTCAAATAGAGTGCACACACCAGAGGCCTCATATGGCTAATCACATAGATAGATCTCATAAACTGGTGTCAAAGCAAAGATGTTAGATCCTCTAAGACCAGTTGGAAGATGTTCGTGCAGAGTGGGAATGCCTCAAAAATAAGAACACTCATAGGAAAAGGTTCATAATACAATGCTTATACAAAAAATGCATGTGCAAGCAATGCATCCTTGATCAAAAGGAGCATGTTGAGAGGGAGGACCAATTCGCCAGTGTCAATTTACCTACCCATAATGAGTACAAGGAGCGCATTGATGGATGAGCTGCTTTGTAGCCCGATTTGTACCCTGAATATATAGACACCCATACTCGCTATACAACCCAACACAGAGATCGACGTCCTACATCCAAACATCATGGGCATGGGCAGTATGAAGAAGTGGGAGATGAATTAGATCAAGAGTATCCAAAAATCTCCCAAGTCTAAGTGGATGATGAGCCTAGTCCTTCACCTTGATCGAAGAGGAATGTGCCTCCAAAAGTGTTGCAAAGGCAATTTAGAGAAGAGTTCCTATATTTGTAGGCCTATAAGGTCTTGGCATAAAAGGTTAAAGCTATCGAAAAGCAAGGGACGGCTTACCAAAATCCTACCTTGAAGAATATTTATAATAAACCTTTATTCTTATCAGTGCATATTCTAGCTTATCCTGAGCACTTTGAGATGCCTAAGATGGAAATATTTTAAGGAGAGGGGGATGCTCAGGAGCATGTCACAATTTTTCTAGACATGTGCTTTTAGATCGAAAGCAATGATATCTTGTTCATGTGGACCTTCATTACAACCATCTCAAGCCCAGCTCGAGAGTGGTTTAATCAATTCAAGAGGTATAACATCACCAACTTTTAGCAATTGGTTGATGCATTTCTTGAATGCTTCTCCTTTGGCATCAAGAAAAAGGTGAACTTATTCAATATGGTTGCTTTATTGCAACATGATGACGAGACAATTATGAATTATAGGAAATGATGGAGAAAGATGATGGCAAAGCTACCATTCTCTATCCCTATTTTTGAATTAAATTGAATGTTTATGAAAATTTACGCTAAGCATAGTTCATTGTTGTTACAGTTGTAGCAATACCAAACATTCGAAGAGGCTTTGGTGCATGCCAAAGTGATAGAGGATATCAAGTTACAAAAAGGTAATTTGAAACTCAGAAGTAAGAAGGAATGGAACAAGAAAATCATTGAGAAACAATAGGCCAAGCTAGACCACATTAATCAGGTGGTTCTAAACCTTTAGAAAGGGGATAAGGGGTAGCAACAATGAAATTATCAAGCCCAACCTCCTCCTATGCAATATGAGTAGCGCAAAAACAACAAGAAGGGTAAGAATAATGAACTGAGCCCACCTTGCCAGTTCACACCTTTGTCGAAGTCGATGACTTTGATATTCCATCAACTGTACGAGGCCAAGGCCATACACTTATTGGAAATCAAATTATTGGATTCTAATCAGCCCAAGACAAAAGGGTATAGGGATGAGTTTTACTATATTTTCCATAGAGCAAAGGGACATGACATCTAAGTATGTTGGAGTTTCAAACATTTAGTATAGAACATGATTAAAAGAGGTGAGCTAATTATGGATAACCCACAGGCCAAAAAATCAAAATATGAGGATTTACAAAAATCCTCTGCCTAACCATGAGGTGCCAAGTAACAATGTTGGCCAGGTCAATCAAGTACGCATCGAACCATAAACTCACAGGTTTGTCAAAATGGTCAATGTCGTCACAAGACATGTGAGATATGAAAGACCAAATCAACCTCCAGCTCCTATTAGGGTCCAAGTTGCACCTCCTCCAAGGCTAGCCCAAAATGCGTTAGGTCCACCAACTAGACTGGTAGTAACAATCAGGACTACGTTAGTTCAAAATCTACATACGACTCCAGTGAAGTTGTCAATTTATGAGTTGATTCAGCAGTTGCCAAAGCATAGGGATATTCTTATGGATATTCTAAGTTCCATAGAAGTACAATCCTAGGATATTGAAGTGTTCACACACTTTATGGGATACGTGCAGCAGTGTCAAGAACTGGTCATACAATTTTATGATCATGAAGTCAAGATGGTTTCCACTGTCACAGCGAACCCATCGCTCCATATCATTGCATGTGTAAATTACATACCTTTCAAGTAGGTTTTTATTTATACAATATCATCAATCAATATAATCATGACCAAGGTACTAACGTACCTGAAGTTACCAAAGACGCATATCATACATTTTGCCTTCACATTGAGAGATTTTAATGATGCATTATGCTTAACTATAGGTACTATAGTCTTACCTATTTAGGCGGGACTAAAGACCATCTTGGTGATGTGTCATGTGATTGAAGGTGCTATGTAATACAACATACTTCTAGGATGGCCTTGGATAAGAGAAATACGTTGTGTCCCTTCCATTCTACGTCAATGTATTAAATATGTTCCTGAGGGACAGGTTCATGTGGTATCTTTAGATGAAGAACCATTCAAATACATAAATTTAGTAGATTTTTTGGAGGACTTCATGCTCCCCTAAATGCACCTGGACATATGACCAACATCGTTGATCAAGGAGCTAGGAGGTAAAATAAAAGAAGTGTGTGTCAAACCTTCAACATCTGTATCTCAATGATCAGAGCACACGATAACCGCTTCTACTAGATTGATTACAACCATAATGCGTTGGGATGATAGGAAGCTAAAAGTAAATATGGGTAAAAAAGAGATAAAACAAGCACCCAAACCAGTTGTTATCAAGGTTTCTACTCCCATGGAAGTAGAGGATGGTCATGGAGAAGTTGAAGAGGCACCTCAACCTGCTTTACTTGTATCTTCAGTAGGGTCTTCTACATCCTACGTGACCATTTATTTGGTTAATTCTAGATTAGGGAATTATATTGTGCAGAATGTAACATTTATGCCGATCATAGAGACTACACAAGATATGGACTGACCACAAGCTCATCGTCTTCTCATAAGGATGGTGGTACCACTGGGGGTACCTCCCAATCAAACCAATTTTATCTATGGAGGGTTTGATCATATTGCATCTCATGATCCCATGGAAGAGGAAAAGGATGAACTATTCACTGTGAATGTTCATTATCTCTCTAACGTAGAGTATACCTTACAATATTTTGAGTGTTACCATTGGCATGGTTACAGTCTTCAATTATTTGAATAGGGGCGTGGGAGGCCTTACGAACCACAGTATTAGTTTTTTACTGATAGATTTAGTTTAGGATATTATTCGAGGATAGGATGAGCTCCTCATGGTATCTGTAGACCGCTTGTACCTCAGTTTGGGGGGTGAATTAGACTTTAATCCTTATCACCCCAATTCCTCCTATTTTCGAAGGGATAATCGATTAGTGGATTATGTCACTATAGAACCACCTGAGATATATCACGAAGACATCTTGGTGGAGACCGGTACAAAGCACATCCCAAGAGACAACTTGGATGAACAAATCCATGGGGTAGCTGATGACACAGGACTACAAGTTCATAATGCTAGCATAGTGGCAGATTCTAATTCAAAGCATCATTCTGACGAGGACATAGCAGAGTCCATATCTGAGAGAGGGGGATCAAGTTGCATTTATGAGAATGATGATGATAGTGATTCCTCAAACAATGAGCAATCTGAGGATGCTACTAAGGTGGCTTACCTGGGTCTCCTAAATTTATGTTATTTGTTACCCTTCAAGACAGTCATTGAGGATGAGCAATCCTCCATTGATGATAGTGGGTATCAAGAATGGGATTACATGGGACCCCATCTTCCTAATCTCCCAATGCCAGTAGGTGGTGGTGAGGGTTTTCATTATGATAGTGATGATGAAGATAAAATAGAGAGAGCCTATTTGGGGCCTCCCTACTTGCATCATCGTAATACACCATACACTGCAGAGGATATGTATAGAGATATCAATATCCATCCTCGCCTCAGGAGAAGACCACTGAATACCAATGTGATTTATCATATAGTATTCCATGACCCACCGACGTACATGGAGCTCCTAGAGCCTAATGAACCTGCTTTCTATTCTGTCCATAGATCAGATCCAAAGATCCCCATACCCCTAGAACCACATCTCAAGGATGGAGGTTATATAAATATAGATTCACATTCACATGGTACTAGAGATATAATCCATTCCATAAATATGATTTCCATTTATTTGACCACTCCACTTCATAATTTAGTCGATCCCTCCAAACCATTGAATATAAATGTAGATGTTATTGATTGGGATCACACTGACTCACAACTAGAGCTTGAGAGTTCTTCCATAATGAAGAAATGTTACAACCATTTAATTTTACACTAGGCTATGCACATGATGTTTATCATGTTGAGGATGCTTCCAACATGGAACCTATAAATCCAGCAGATGACATCTACATGATCCCTACACCTCACCATCTTGAGGAGATATCCCACATGTCAGTAGAAGAAACCTTTGAAGTGGATATCAGTGATGATCCCACAAATCCTAAGAAGGTTAAGTTTATAGAGACTTTGTTTCTTTATGAGTGTGCCAACCTCATCCCTCTACTGAAAGAGAGGCTTGATCTCTTTGCTTGGACTTATAAGGACATGTCGGGTCTAGATCCAAAATTGGTTACTCATAACCTTTCACTAGATCTCTCAAAAATTCTAATCAAGTAGAAACTTAGGAATATGCATCCAATAGTAGCCTTACTGGCTAAAAATGAATTACAAAAGCTACTGGATGTAGATTTTGTCATTTCCATTGACTATCCAGAATGGGTATCAAATATGCTACCTATAGAAAAACTTGATGGAAGAATCTATATCTGTACGGATTTCAGAGACCTCAACAAGGCAACACCAAAGGATTTCTTTCCATTGCCAAACATTGATGGTCTCGTAGATGCAATTGCGGGTCATTAAATGCTCTCCCTAATGGATGAATTTTTTGGTTACAAAAAAATTCGTATTAAGCCCGAAGACCAACATAAGACCACATTCATAACACCATGGGGGACATTTTGTTATAATATTATGCAATTCAGTCTTAAGAATGTTAGTGCTACATATCAGTGGGCTATGACATACATATTCCATGAATACATGCACAAGATCTTAGAAGATTACATCGATGACTTATTGGCAAAGTCATTGTTGCATTTAACATGTAGAGGTCATGAGAAAGGTCTTCATTTTCCTAATAGAGCATAATATCAGGTTGAATCCTAAGAAGTGCGTATTTGGTGTAACTTTAGGAAAGATCTTGGGATTCATTGTTTCAAAATGTGTTAGGATTAAATAATAAAATATGAGTAATAATTAAATACAAAAACAAAACACAAACAATACAAGAGAGACAGATTTACGTGGTTCACCCAATATGGGCTACATGCACGAAGAAAATAACCAAGCCTTCATTTATTCCATCCAAAAAATCTTTACTTACACAGTCACATGCCTCACTACATATTATGTGTGTCTGAACATTCACTATTCAGTCTCTCACATACACCAAACCCTCATGTAATTGTTGCTTTGTATACCAACAACACAACAAGGGGTTTTACAACATCATGGCCAAAAAACTCGAGTTTGAATATATTAACCCAAATAAAATAATCCATGGGCTTAAATATATTAACCCAAATATAATAATCCATGGGTTCAAATGTATTAACCCAAATATAATAATACATGGGTTCAAATATATTAACCCAATTAAAATAATCCATGGGTTCAAATATATTAACCCAAATATAATAATCCATGGGTTCAAATATATTAACATGGAAAATATTCAACACATTTTCAACAATCTCCCACTTGTTGAAAATTTTCCTTAAGGTTTGAAAACTGCCATTGTCACCTATAAATTGAACATATATATGCTAACTAATCCCACTGCATGTGTAGTATCTAAACATATTATCTTCACCTGTTACCCTCAACCATATACTGACAAGGTAACAATATAGTCCAAAAAACCACTTTAAAAAACATTACAAATTACTGGAGCTAACTCTAAGAACATTACACCAAGAAACCACCAGTAGTATTCATACTAGTCTCTTTTGGGCACAACTACACCAGTTACAGTAGCTTCTTCAAGTACAAGCTACACTAGTTATAGTAGTTAATAGTTTCCCAAAAACTTGTGGTACAACCAATAAACCATCTCAAAAAAATTTAGCAATTTTTTAATAAAACCACTAGAACAAGCATTTCTAGCCTTAAACTCTAGATCTACCACTTCTGAAGTTCACTAGATCTACCATTGCTGAAGCTCACCAGCTCTACCGCTATTAGATCTCACTAGCTCCACTGCTCCCATAGCTCTCTAGATCCACCACTTCTAGAGCACACCAGATCCACCACTATCGAAGCACACCAACTCCACCACTGTTGGAGCACATTGGTTCCACCACTATCGAATAACACTAGCTCCACCATTACCAAAGCACACCATCTCCACTGATTTCGAAGCACATCGACTCCATTGCTACCAGAGCACACTAAATCCACCACTATCAGAGCACACAAGCTCCATCGCTATCGGAGCATACCAGCTCCACCACTATTGAAGCACACCGCTCCACCAATATCATAGCTCACTAGCTCCACCATTATTGGAGCTCATCGGATACATCGCTATCATAGCACATCGAATCCACCACTACTAGAGCTCACTAGCTCCACCACTATCAAAGTTCACCAACTCCACCGTTGCCATAACTGATAATTTTAGTCATTAAACTTCTCAACCCTAAAATTGCCTTCTTCTACCATTGCTCCCACTCAAACTAGGAAACCCTCATTTCAAGTAAATAAAACCCTAACCTCACTCTGATACCAGTTTTTAGGATTAAATAATAAAATACGAGCAATAATTAAATGCAAAAATAAAACACAGAAGAATAACATCTACTATAACCTTGATTTGATATAAACCTATCAAATTTTATATACCATTGCCTTGGAGCTTGCTTCAGACCATATAGGTTATTTTTCAACTTGCATACTAGTTCCTCCTTTCCTTTAACGTCATACCCTTGTGGCTGCTGCATATAAATCTCTTCCTCCAAATCCCCATGGAGAAAAGTTATTTTTACATCTAACTGTTCAAGATGTAAATCCTCTACAGCCAATAAGCTTAAAATAGTTCTAACTGAAGTCATTTTAACAATAGGAGAAAATATTTCATCATAATGAATACCTTTTTTCTGTACAAACCCCTTTACAACCAGTCTAGCCTTATACCTCTTTTTACCTCCATCTTCTTCTTTCACCCTGTAAACCCATTTATTCTACAATGCTCTTTTTCCTGTAGGCAACTGACCAGATCCAAGTCTAATTATTTATCAAGGAGTCCAAGAGGCATCAAAGTTGACCCAGTGAAGGTAAAGGTCATTTTAGAAATGCGTCCTCCCATGAATATCAAGGAACTAAGAAGCCTACATGGCAAAGTAGCATCCATAAATTGATTTATCACACAATTATCAGATAAATATCGACCCATGAATCGATTGCTACTTAAGGGGATCCCATTCAATTGGGATGAGGACTGTAAAGTGACCTTCACTAAGATTAAGCAATACCTAGCAACACCACCAGTGCTAGCTCCACCAAGATGAGATGAGATTTTTATTCTATATATATCGACAACTGAATTTGCATTAGGGACCATGTTGGCCCAAAATAATATGCAAAACAAAGAGCAAGCCATATATTACATTAGTTGAACCTTGGTGAGCTACGAGATAGGATATGCCTATGTGGAAAAGTTGTATTTAGTAGTAGTTTTCATTACAAAGAAATTGTGGCATTATATGTTAAGTCATACAACGTATGTCATATCAAAACAAAATTCTTTGTAGTATATATGATGAGCAAGATGTATCATAATACATGTACTGTAAAGTGGATCATGCTATTGATCGAATTCGATTTGGAATTAATTAGCCAAAATTCCATCAAGGGATAGGTCATAGTTGATCAACTGGCTAAGGCACCACTAGAAAATAGTAGGCCTCTCACCATTGAGATTTCTGATGATGCAATCTTCGCATTATCAGAGGCTATCAAACCTGAAGAATCGGATAACAAAGCTAATATGATCTTGTTCTTTGATGGTTCAAATTGTGAGCAAGGGGGTGGTGCAGGAATAGTGTTTTTCACACCACAAGGTGCTCCTATGCCCTTGTCATTTAAATTGGACTTTCCTTACACCAACAATAATGTTGAATATGAAGCCCTAATCTTGGGCCTCCAAACAACTATCACCATGAAGATTAAAAGGTTAAATATCTTTGGTGATTTTCTTCTCATTGTCAACCAAGTGAAGGGACTTTTTCAATGTAGGTGTCCTATCCTAAAGGCCTACAAATATCTTGTTGATACTTATCTAGGTCATTTGGAGTGGTATGACATCGAGGCAATCCCTCGTTCATCAAACAGATTTACAGACACTATGGCATCTTTGGGATCCTTAATCCCTCAGAATCTGTCTACCTAATTTTACTACCATCCATGTAAGAATGTTGTCACACTCTACCATGTAACACGAAGCTTTTGATAACAAAGAGTCAATCAACATGATTCATGTAGAACCAAACCATGAATGGTTCTACAGAGCCTTGATACTTTCTCAAGAGGGTACCCTAGGGGTCATTGATCTTGTAGGGTCCTATGAGGAATGGTACTACTATTCACCATAAGGTTGTTTTCCAGTCTGCATTTGTGAATGTTAAACCGCAAGGGGGACATGTTGTCTTTTCATTTGAGGCTAAGGTCTATCAGAATTGGATGTCACAAATATATGATTTCCTAAAACTTGGTGTGATCCCTCAAGGATTGTCACGTGCTAAAAAACATACATTTAAATAGAAAGTGAAAAAGTATGTCTTGTTAGGAGATATTTTATATCATCGAAGCTACGATGGAGTTCTCCTTCATTTTCTTGAGCCCCAAGAATCAACTTAGGCAATTTTGTAAGATCACGATGGTACGTGCGATGGCCATTTCAGCGACATGGCTATCATCAAGTGCATCCTTTGAATGGGCTATTATTGGCATACTATGGAGAAGGATTGCAATGTGTATGTCAGGAAATACATTAAATGTCAAGCATCATGCTAATCTTGCACACTTTCCATCATAGGCCTTACAACCCATTCAATAAGTTTGACCATTTACTTAGTGGGTCTTAGATCTAATCGGTAAGATCTCTCCTTCGTCATCGGGCTGGTATACGTTCATTATTATGGCTACTGAGTACTTTACTAAGTGGGTGGAGGCAATCCCATTAACAATGATAATTAGAGCACGTATTATGGAGTTCATACTCACCAATATCATAATTCATTTTGGGATACCATCCAAAATAATCTTAGATAATGGAACGTCATTCAAAAAAAAAACTATGAGGGCTTTGACATCCAAGTACAAGGTAAAACATAGTTTTACGACTCTATATTATCCATAGGCAAACAGGCAAGTTGAGGCTTCAAATAAGATAGTGGTATCCATATTGAAAAATATGGTAGAGGAGCACCACAAATATTGGCACATCTAGCTGCCCCTTGCATTATGGGCTTATAGGACTAGCATTCGGACACCCACTAGGGAAACATTGTTTTTGCTAGTATATGGCATTGAGGTCATTATACCCTTAGAGTTGGAGATTCCAATGATGTGTGTCACATTGAAAGAGTTCATAGATGATGACACTATGTGACAAGCTCACCTAGATCAATTGATGCTACTTGATGAACGTCACATGAATACCCTCGAGCATCTCCGCATTTATCAAGAGTGCTTAAAATGAGATTACAATAAAAAATTCCATCTGAGAGACTTTGAGGTTGGTGATCTTGTGCTGAAAGAGAATCAACATAACTCAAATCTACCACCAAAATTGTGAGATAAATTTGCGGCTAATTGGTTAGGTCCCTATATCATCTCTAAGAAGATTGGACCTGGGACATATCGCTTGACATCGCTTGAAGGGGTTGAAGAGCTTGAACCTCTCAACATCCTTCATCTTAAAGCGTTTTATGCCTAAAAACCATTAAAAGGCTCCAAAGGCATATGTAAGCCCTTTGGTCACCCCATAAAAGGCTCCAAAGGAATCCAAACCCTTTGGTCAAATCAAAATTTCAAAAATCCATAAAAATTAAAAAGCAATAAAAGTCTAAAAACATTGTTAAACATAAAAATTTCAAAAACATTTGCATTTTGCATTTCATTTTCCACATGTATTTTATTTAATTGCATTGCATTAGGCATTACCATATGTCACACTTGCATTAGGATAGGTTGATTTTGCAATCCTACAAATGACACCACGTTTGTATTTCAATCATGCATCTTTGCACTATTATCATAATTCATCACCCTTGTGAGTAATTGTATTTTTCAACACAACCCATCCTATTGCTATGAATAATATACTAGGGTTTTCCTATCACTCAACCATACCTAGTGGTCTTCTCAAGAGTTTGGTAGAAAATTGCTTTGCTTTTGTAGATGAGGTCTAGTTTTGATAGCCCTTAGCATATCAGAATCCTATCACTAATATCCAAACTAAACAATCCTAATTAGGACAAGGGACAGATGAACACTACGAAGTGGGACCAGGTATCTTGAGGTGAAAATTTTATCTTGCTTATCCCCTTGTATGGATGGTTTGGGAAATGATGAAAATTGGAAAAAGGACAAGTTTACCCCCTACCCGAATAAATCCCTTGATTACAAATGAAGGAGCAAAATACCAAAATAAAATCCCAAAATCAAGTCAAATCAAGATCAAATTTTACCAAAAATCAAATCAGTATCAAATCCCTTGCTCAAAAAAAAAAACAAAGAAGAAAAAAAAAGTACAAAATAAATAGTGGTTTTTATCACTATAGAGAAAATAAACAATGATTCTTATCACTTTACATGAGCAAGTATCCCGATAAATTGAAGAAAATAAGGGAGTGAACTTGAATCCTATGGAATTATCAGCACTACCGAACCTTACGCATGATGATATATCTGATACATTAGCATCTTGTTTTTGTGCAGACCAATGTTTGAATGTGGAAGAGCTAGCTTTAGGTGTCCTGTATCACCTAGTGGTCTAATCCAACTGAAATCCAAACCTAGGATCGGGTGAGCATGGGGTGATCCTCATTACAACAATGGGCTGAATGAATCCCGCCTGACAATGAGGTAAGTCTTGTGTCTCATCAAATATACTCATTTGCACACATAGGGGTAATGAATAGTTGGGTCTATCCTAGCGAAAGCCTTATATTTTAGAAGTCTAGTATGGTCATTATACAAATTTTGATTAGACAACTAGGGTGTTTGAGTCTCATGGAAAACCTCAAAAATTCCCAAAATAGCAACAACAAATTTCAATGCAATCATAAAATATCAACTTCTTTTATGAGAGTTTGTTTATTAGAAATGTTCATAATATAGGTTAGATACCGGATGGATGTCAAAAATGATATTTAAATGACCACTGACTATGTTATCCATACTCTTTTAATTTATAAAAACTTATGAACAAAAACAACACATCATTGCATCTCACATAGGAGTGTCCAATTGATTAATCCTTATAAAAAGATATAGCAATTACAGTTGATGATTGTTATACATCCTGTGGTGTCATCCATTAGATTGTTAAACTCATATTGCATTCATACATTATGTTTTAAGTAATTAAAGCATACATGTCCATTTACAAAAAATCATCATCATCAAATCACACAGTACATACATGGCATGAATCATGTCATAACATCATAAATTAAATGCATACAAGTACTATAAATTAAAACATGCATTTGACATCAAACATTGCATTCATATACATTCACCATAAGTAGTCCATATACACATGCATATCATTGCATCTAATCATATATCACATTGCTATCTAGTGCATGTCATCCACACAATCACATCATATGGCATAAAATAAAACATAACATATAAGCATTGCATCCATATGCATCTCATAAACATAAAATAATAAAAATAATAAACTACACATATAATAAGTCTCAAATGTCAGATCATATATATATATGTGTGTGTGTGTGTGTGTCCAAAATAAAAGCAGTACGTCGGCATATGTCCAAAATATCTATAGGCTACAACTGTGTAGGTCATCGATCTTACACACAAAAATGGTACAACATATGACATAAATATGTACTAAATAGGGCTTGCACCCCATCCTATGAGGCTCCACCCTTACCTCCACCCTCCCTGTGAGTCCATCGAGAGATAGCACCTAAGGTCATCTTTGACCTGTGACTCCTGTGACTAGAGTGAGCTGAAGACTGCCTTGTCTCTCGAGTGTGAGTCCTCTAAGATCCTGAAGGCATGGTCCTCTCAAGAACCTTACCCTTGAGTAGCTCAATCTCTCCCCTCAAGGTAGATATGTAGGTAGTATCTGTTGATCGATCACTGATATGCTACTGCACCAGAGCCCGCAGTCTCCTGATCTCGACCATCAGGTTTGCCACTACTAGTCCCTATACTACTAGGACTACTAGAACTACTAGAGCAGTTGGAGCCACTAGAGTACCATATGGAGATGAGGGGTCTACCCTCCCAACCTTGATTGAGTCATGCTTTGTGGTCACAACATCAAACTGATACTGTATGAGGATGTGCTACCCTGTAACCCACTAGATATTTGTATTTGTTGTGGTAATATGTGCCTGGAGAGAAGTATTCTCATTCGCATACTCGCACCACTAAGACTACCCTGCTGTAAGCTATGATCGCAAGTCACAAACCTATGCCTCCAAGGTGGCTATGGAAGTGTCTATCCCTAGGAGCTACATATGTAGTGTGCCTACCTAAGTCAAGAGGCTGGCAACCTGAGCCCTGAGCTATCCAATATCAATGTCAGGAACTGCCTCACCCTATGCTAATGCCTTGCCCTCCTCCTCAACTTAGGGGGTCTCCTTAGTAGCTACTCCCTCACCTTAACTACCCTCAGTCCTTTGATGAACTTGGCACCCATGAGGATCTACCTCGACTCCCTTTGAACCCTTAGCTACTGTGTCATCTACTATCCTACCCAAGGGGATCTCCATGCCCTACCATACCCTGGTCATCCACCAAGTGTCATAGTCAGCTGTAGTCCTTGCATCTATCATCCATGACTCCTAGAAGTTGTCCTCCTCCTTGCCCAGTGGAGTCACTCAGGGCCATGTCAGGTCCCTCTCCAAAGTGAGGCAATAGTAAATGGTGGAAATCTCTGGAATGTCCTACCTAATGCCAAATTTTCTAGTGACATGAGAAAAGTAAAATAACTCTCATAACTTGGACTTTCATTCAAGGAGCCATCTGTCTTTATATGCTCGATGTAGGTACTCACCAATCTCTGTCTATGATTGGTATTCTAGGTAGGGTTTCCACTCAATCTGGTCTGCCTACAACCATGCAAACTACTCTATGTAGTGCTTTAGATCTCCTATGCGAGACCTGCTCTAGAAGCCCTCCTGATCATGGGGCCAACACACTGCATAGCACTAACACTGATCCTTAATGACTGTGATCTCGAGTGGCAGATTAGTAGGGTGCTCGATATTAATGTGTTGCTACCCCCAGATCTAAATAAGTAAGATGCAACCAATGCCAACCTTGCTCCTCTGGGTAATTTGATACAACTCATTATAGAGATGCGCTAGTAGGACACTTCCCTAGGACAGGATCAGGGGCCACTGAGTGGTTCTTACCAGGACATCCTGCTAACTAGCCAGGAGGTTCCAAGGGAACCTAACTCTAGAAGTATTGGGGAGCATGATCTGCACAATCAAGTGCATGAAGACAGTTGCTTGCTAAGAGAAGACCTACTGGGTGTACCAATTCTCAATATGAACCCCTTTATGATCTGAGTCCAGTTGTGCCACCTCACTGCGATGATCGAAGATCTCATAAAATACTATCTTCTTCATATTTTTTGATAAATATGTGATGGCCTCACCATCCAGAGGGAGTCAAAAGATGTGGTACACATCCTCCAGTGTCATAGTCATCTCACCTATCGGCAGGTGAAAGGTATTGGTCTACGCATCCCAATGTCGGGCCAATGCAATCATGTAGGCTTGATCGGCCTAGATGGTGGGAAGGCATAAGACATAGCCGAAGCCCATGACCCTGAACCACTCCTAGTTTTTTAGGTTCAGGGCACCATGCAGGTTACGAAGGATCTCATATTCCCTCGCCCTCATAGTTAGAGTCTGGTCACAAGCAGAATAATAAGGCAAAAATAATTAAAAATCAACCAAAAAAATAAAAAAAATGACTTAAAAAATGATAAAAAAAATCACAAAAAAGTCAAAACTCAAAAACATTCAAAATATGTTTAAAAAAATCAATTAAATCAATTCAAAATTCGAAAAAAAAATCAAAAACATTGAAAATATTTAATAAACTCTCTGACTATGGCTCGGACCCACATCTGGAATCAATGGTCAAATTTATGATCGTTGGATTTTAATTCTAACTACAGCTGATAGCCGTAGCCCCCAATATAAGAATTGGGAGCCACGTCTGCCACCTGTGGGTAGGCACTATAACCTTTTTAGGGTCACAGGCCATCCCGAAAAACCCACAAAAATAGAATAATGATAATAATAATAATAAAATAGCAAAACCCTAAAAAAAAAAAAACTTTTTTTTACCCACCCCTTCTAATCTAACCTAGACTAATCCTAGCTAGGGTGTGGATTCATTACTAGATAGTTTAATTTGTTCATTTTACCCATTACTTAGTGCGGTTCAATTTTATCCGGTAAATGAAAAATGAGGGTTGTGTGTTTCTACCTTAGTAGCATCGGTGCCTCTAGGTTGGTCAGCCATCAGTACGGGTAGTTGTGCGGTCGAGTTTACGATAGCATTCCGTATCAAAAATTCGTACACACCTCTCAAAGCTCTCAGGGTTGCAAAGTGGCAGTTGGAAATAATGATATTGAAAGCGACATATTTTTCTTAAATATTTCCAATTTTACCCCTGATCGCAGCTAGCACCTACGGGCACAGAACTAGGGTTTGTCAATCGTGGGTATGAGCCGCGGTTAATAAATTTACAATTTTTAGCTGCTCTTGTCACCCACGATTAGCAACTGGACATAGTTACCCTAAAAATTTCATCATGAGGGGTCTCAAAAATTAAAATTAAAAATACCCACCTGACCAGAAGTCTCAAAAATATTAAAAATAACAAAAAAAATTAGATAAACCAAAAGCCAAATGTGCCTCGTACCTAGTTATTTACCCTATACACTTGGTGGTTACAATGACTTGCGATCCATGCAATCCGACAAGATGAGTAAATTACCATAAGGACATTTGGGGAAAATTCATCATCATTGAATTGCTATGGTTCATTTCAAACCCGAAGAAGGCCTCAAAGGCTGGATCGCTCCACGGGAACGAAGCAATCATGTCAATTCTTCTATGATATTTTTAGTAGATCATTGAACAATATGATTCAACACATACCTAATTGGAATTGTTATCATCTCAATTCCATAAGAAGGCCTTCATGGCTAGACCGCTCCATGGGATAGAGATATACAATTACTATTAATAGTTGTAATCATAGTTGATTAGGCCTAGCCAAGTATCAAATGCTAAACTTTAAATCATTCAAGGTCAATCATAGTGGTCAAGCGACTCGTCGCTTCATTTAATTGTCATTACCCTCATCGACTCATTGCTTGAGGGGGTAGTCATAATATCATAATCATAATCAAAGTCAATAGAAGATCCCTTGATCGTATATTCCTCGATCTTGTCAAAATTGTGTTCATCTTATGAATCATTGCCAATGACTATCATAAGCTTACCCTTCATTGGAGCAAAAAGCAAATATGATAGTTAAGTTAGTAGCTCTCCTCCTTTTGGATATATATGGCTCAAACTCCTATAGTAGCATTGAAGCTATCCAATATCATCGCTGCGAGCTTGCCAAAGCTTTTCAAATTTAAGCCTTCCATCTAGTTGGAAGCAATGATTCTAGGATGCGCGTCCTTTTGCAGGACCTTGGGCATCTAATATTGATCAGACTAATGATCATCATCCAACCTACGACATCATTTTAGGAGGTCTATTTTTGCTCAGCGTTGTTCAATCTCACAATGCATCTCAAAAGGGGAATCTATAGACACCTAAAATGTGTCATGTCGAGGTGACTACTCATATGGGACATGCTAGAAGACCATATGAAAGATCTTGGATAGATTCCAAGGTGTAGCAGTGGTTCTAACCACTCATTTAGGCATTTTTTCCTAATTAGTGTTGGTCGCGGTTGACACCCATGATTAATAGAGCTGACCGTGCCTCAAAGCCATGACTAGCCTTCAAAATCAGTTGGACCTCGACCAACCCAAAATTGGTTATAACGGCCAATTGGTTGAAGATCCAAGTAGTTGGAGGGCAAAAAATTCTAAAAGTTTCCATCCAACTACCCCAGTTGTCCTTTCTTGATCTTGGATTCTCCATGAAGCTAAGACAAGGCCTTCTCAAGTGCTATAAAATCCCCCTCCAAATTGGGGATAACCCTGGACGAATCTCGAGTTGAAGCACAATGAAGCCCTATTGAATTGCATACTCACTTGCATTCATTGAGAGGAATACTTTGGCTGCCCAATTGGAGATCAAATGGTATTTGGAACCAAGAAGGCTATGGAGGGCTAGGAGAAATCAAGAAATGCAATCGAGCCCATTCCATCACCAATTTGAGCAATTCAACCACCAAATCTGTCAGAGGACATCATGGCGATCCTTGATCATCAATTTATCAAGGGAAATTGGATATCTAAGACCGATATTAGAGGGCCAATTTATTTCTTAGCCCATCCATGGTTTTCAAACACGGCTAATAGTGCCAGTTGCTTTACAGACCCGCTATCAGGTTTAAATCTCATTTCCCTTTGGTTTTAGCAGTAGTTTATCTTTTTTTCACATTAGATTAGGTGCATTTAATTTAGATTTGCTTTATTAGAGATAATTGTGTGGTAGAAATAGGGATTTAAGACTAATTTCCTTTATTTCTTGTCATTTGGTAGCTATATTAGTTGTAGCTATTTCTTATGCTTTCATGCTCTCAATTGCTTAATTAGAACATCAAATGGATTGATCTATGTTTCCTTTACATTTCTTGATGGTCAATTATCATGTTTAGTATAGTTTACCATGCTTCTTGTACTTTCTTGATTTCAAGATTTCATGGCATATTTTGTATAATTTCCTCTAAAAGCCTCATTAAGAGAGGCCTCCTTTGCTTTTAATTGCTTCTTGTTGTTTCTTGAACGTAGGGTCAATAGGGTCTTGTTATTCAAGGCAAAAATACCTCTAATCATGGAGAAGAAGGTCACATTTACCTTGGAGCAGTTCATGTCAACCTAGGAAGCCTACGGATTACACCTACCCTTGCGTGGGGATTTTTCTATTATTATAATAATTGTATCACATTGGGTATCCCTAAGAGGGATGCATTTGTAATCGCATTTCAAGGGAAAATCAATAAAAGAAGCATTCTTTGTGGTTATTTGCAAATTCAGTCATTATTTTATGCTTTGTGTGATGTTTCAACTATTATCAGTTTAGGTGTATGCATCCTAGATTGCTACATTTGGATGGCTTCTTTTGGCCACTACAAGTTGCAGATTTTTGTGCTTCAATAGTGTATTTAGACATGATACAAATTAGATTTTGTGCCCTTCAAAAAATACAAAACTATTTTTTTTTTAGAGTAGTATAATAATGCAAGTCCTTTACTTTTAATGCACTAATATTACACCTTATCACTCCAATCAACTCTCATATTCATGCACTAATAATTCACTGCAACTAAACAAGAATAACCTAAAATGAATCTTTAAGAGTTATTCTGCAATTTCACTACAATAAATGTTGTAGGAATTAGTCTTATTTTTATTTTCCCAAAGTAGATGATAGGTAGTTGATAGAAGATAATCTGAAATCTAATCAACTCCTAATAAATATGCAAATAAATCCTTAAAAAAATATTTTTCCTTATGCACTTTAGAATACTGTAATCTAATTTTCTTCTTGCAACTTTAATCCAAATTCAAGTGCTCTAATAAATCTGATAAGTAATCCAATTAATGAATCTTCATACACCAAAATTTGCTTATCTTTTTATGTAGCTCTTCTTCCACTTTTTTAGAGGATGTAGATCTTGGTGTCTAAAAACACCAAGTTGCTGCTTCAAGTAGGATGTCCTGAATAACCTTCACCAAATGATGATCTCAAAATTTATTTCACAAGCCTAGGATTTGGTGGCTTGTTCTCCTCTTGTATTCTCTTCATTTTGCTATAGATTTGGAGAAGTCTATGTCTCAAAAGTGATGCCTTATTGCTGTAAGAGGTAATATTCAAATCTCCAAGATTTGCTGAGCTTCTTCTATCTTCAATTCTGCTTGTTGAATTTTGACTTCAAGCAAGATATTCTTTTGGGATTTGGTACTCCTTGCCAAATTCTCCTCTTGGGCTTGTTTTCAAATGATTAAAATTATTCCAAGTCCTTCACTATCAGGGAATTCACCTTGGTAGTGGATTTCTCCAATGAGTTCTCCAAATAACTCTCTTGATCTTCAACAAGGCTCTCCTAGCCTTTTTTGGATGCTCGATAATACATTCTTAAGGTCTTTGATGTGGCAGCTTCTGATGGTCTTCCTTGAGACCTTCTCTTCAACGTTATACTCTTAGAAGTGTTGGTGGTGAGATCTTCTCTTAGATCTTCTGATTCTACTGCTTCTAGATTCAAGTAGGACTCTCCTAGTCCTTCTTCTTCTTCTTCCAAGACTGGAAGTTCTTCAATGAGATCTTCTATTGATCTCTTCACTTTTGCTTTAGGGTTGAGTTGATTCTGAAGAATATAATCTTCATAACTTTCTTGTAGGAAGTTTCCCAACTCACTAAATATTTTATCCTTACAACAAAGATATTAGTATTGAAATATTTAGTGTGATTCTAAATCAGATATTCTTCTAGAATTCTTCAGGATCAAGGCTTCTATGACCTTTTTTAATATCAAGGCTATTATGGCCTTTTTCAGTTTTAAGGCTTTTATGGCCTTTTTAGTATCAAGGCTTCTATGGAATTTTCAGTGTTAAGGTTTCTATGGTATTTTTAGTATCAAGGCTTATATGAACTTTTTAGTTTCAAGGCTTCTATGGACTTTTTAGTATCAATACTTCTATGGCTTCTTCTTCAAAGCTTCTATGGTCTTTTATATCAAGGATCCTATGGCCTGCTCTTCAATTATGGAATTCTTCAATCCAGCAATGGAGATCTTCAGTCTCCTATCTTCACCATGATCCTTCACTAGAAGTCTTATTCCATAGTATTCTCCTCTTGTACAATGAACTAATCTCTACACTATGAGGGCACATTGACCTTCAAGCAATGAAGTTGGAGTCTCCTGGCTTTCTGCTGTAGGAGGAGTCCCAATCCTTTGAGAATTATATTTTTGTAACAAAAGAAACTTTAGACACTAGTTAGCAAATTCTAGATAACCTAGATAATATTCACTAGATTATTTGTCAATCTAGTAGATTTAATGTTGATTATTGGTCTTCATAAGTTTTCCTAGCAACTCTATGGAAAAGACTAGACAAAAATTATCTCGTTATTTTCTGAAACTGAGATTTATTTCAGTCCTAACTTTGTAACTCTCCCTAATTCTACCACCTAGATTCTTCTAAGACTTTTTGATAGTGGTTGGTCCAAAGATGCATTAGTTTGAAAAAACACTCACGCTAAATGATAATGGTGGTTTCCCTATTGACCTACAAAGACTAGATCTACCGTAGCTCTGATACCACTATTAGCCTTTGATGAATGAGCCTTGGGAGATAAAAATCACTAAATGCAAAATAATATGAAAGAAAGTAAATTTTCTAGATGACTAAAATATGTTGTAAATAGAAATCATATAAAATATTACAATGTATCTATGGAGGAAATGAACACTCCATTAATAAAGCTATTGAACTACATTGTATCCATCACCAATGGATGGTGAGGTACATAGAACTGTACTATCCACTAAGCTACACTATTTGACTATGTCCCTCGACTCTATATCTATCTATATATAAGGCCATCCTTATATAGGAAAAATAAGATACTTGGCCAACACTCTATCTAACTATGCAAGGGATAACTTGCACATGTACAACTTACACATTGACACATGCATTTATTACATTGCATGAAGTAACTAGATAACTTGCACATAAATTAATCTAAGTATGTATCTTGGAAGATACATTTACATAACCCAAATGATGGAATAGACTCTATTTCTAACATGATATAGTTTTCTAAATTTTAATTATTTAAAGCTTGATGTAGTATTCCTTATATCTCCCTAATTTAGAAATTTAGAAAATGATAATATTTGAAAAATAATAATACTTTTAATTTTTCCAAGGTAGAAAAACTTATCTCCTATTTTAATTATTTGCAAATATTTTAATATTTAATTCTCAATCTAATGCAATTTGAAATTTCTCTTAAGGATATAATCTCCTTGTTTAATTGCTTTCTAATCAACTAAGGTTGTAATTTCTCAATGCAATAATTGAATAGACTTAACCTTAGAGATAATGCTCCTTATATCTCCTTATACGTTATGGAAGGAAAATATAAACTCAATGTAAATATACCTTTATCAAAATGTGATGTGTGACGTGTTGGGTGATGTCTTCCTTGATTGCACTTTCAGGTGTATTTAGCATTCTATACAGTCTTCAATATATGATAGTGTGCATTGAATGCACTGCGTAATATGATGCTCTATATCCAATATTAGACTATCCTCTTCACCTCCTTAATACTTATTTGACTTATGGAAGCTCAATCTATGCTTTCTTCTTAGATACAAATTTTAATACCACTTTGTCTCCTCTTGGAATGAATACCACATGGCATTTAAATTTATTTTGATCATGAATTTTCTTGTAGGGTGGTGCAGGTACATTATCGTCTTTATGGAACACTAATCTATGTGGCGTAGGTGTTATCTTTCACTATGGACATTGGTAAAATGATTCTTAATTCCCTCATGCTTGTATAAGTGTTATCAAATTTGTAGCTAGTGGATGGCACATAAATTTAAATATTGTAAAATTATTAATGATGTCTTCAACCCTTGAGTTGGGTGTTACTTCAAACCTGAGCATGCCCTTCCTGTGTGTAAGTTTTATAACCTTAGACGTTATCAAGAATATGCAGGCGCTCTTCTTTCGTTGTGCTAAATGGCACAAGGTACCTTTGGTGAGGTATATGGAGACCTCTTCTTTGCATGCAATCTACCTCTTCAATGTCCTTATCACCATAATGCATTTCCTACTCTTTTACAAGTTGTTTGGATTCCTTTACAGCATGCATTATTGAATTTCAAAGTCCGGTGGATCCTCTTCCAACTAAGATGGCTCTTCCCTAATGACGATGTCTCTTCCTATGGTGTTTTAAAGCTTGCTTTAGCATGGCCATTCATCCAAGCTCTTCTTCACTTACACTTGGGTATTACTTGAAGTTATCCTCCTTTGCACCTTATTTTTACCACTTGTATTATGTTATTCCCTTGTGCTATTATTCTTGCAACTTGCACTATATGCTTTATGTTATCCTTGCAATGAGTGCTATGTTGTCTTACGTAGACTCCTTCAATGCTATAGGTTCCTTCTTTTGCATTGTTGTAGGTATTGTTTTCATGGGACGATGGAACTATATTGGGTGTCTTTAGACACCTTGAATGAACTAATATTGAGCCCTTAGATGGCTCTATCTTCTACATGTTGAAGCTTCTTTTTTAATATTTGTAATATCACCACTTCATGATTGTAATATATGCTACATTATGTCTTAAAGACACTTGAATGTTGTCTTCCTTTTATTGCTTTGTAGAAGATAAATATGTAGCTATTAAACCTTGAATTAAATCTACAATAAACTAAGATAAAATACCTTAGTTGCACCTGGGTTTTGATACTTTGATATGGTGGCTTCTTCCCTATTCCTTGGTGGTTATAATGCACCTTTGATGGTTTTTTTCACCAATATTTGTTGTTTCTTTCCTATGCTCAATAGTGTCTTTTGAAACTCCAAATTAACCTTACTTGTGCACTAATATTCCTTCCTTTAGTAAATACTTAATGCACTTTAAATAACTCTTAAGAATAACTAGTATAATGCACTATTAATTTCTTCTTATTGCTCCTTTTAATGAACTCTTAAAAGTAACTTGTATTATGCACTATAATCTATGCAAATTTCACTTAAGAGTAATGTCTTATTTGCTTCCAATAGATAATAGGATATTGATAATTTTATTTCTCTTGAAATATATCTAACTCCTATTTCTTATGTGCAGGTTAACCTTGTAAGAACTATCTTCTGCACTTCCTTGAAGACTTAAAACTTGAAACTTACTCCCTTGCAACTTTAAAATCTAATGTGGTGCTTAATGAAACTTAATAATAATATAAATGTAAGTGTTCAAATAATGAACCTTTTACACCAAATTTGCATACCTTTATGACCTTCGTAGATGATGGATTTCTAGGTGATTAGATTCACCTAAATGCTACCCTGTGTTTGATGGATTTGCAACTCTTTCTTTCTGTCCAAAATAGCTCTTTAACTCACCAATTTGTAGCTTTAAAACTCCTCTAAATTGCTACCCAAAAATATAGTTTTGTGGCTTTAACTCTCCTTCAGGATGCTTCCTCAAACTCTGAAAATTAGTTGCTATTAATTCTACCTAAATTGTTGCCCATAACTCTAAATTTTTTTATATTCTAATGCAGCTAATTTCTCCTCTGAAATGCTATCCTCGAATCTCCAAATTTGGTAGGAAACTTCCTCCAAATTGCAGCTAAAACTCTCCTAGGAACCTTCAATTTTTTCTATAAAAATTAGTAGACTCCTTTCTCCACAACTTAGCCTTCAAGCCTTCAATGGCAATCTTCAAATCTCTCAAATTTGGTGGCTTCTTCTATATCCTTTCTTCTTCAACCTCCTTATTGAATTCTGACTTTGACCTTGGCCTCTATGTAGGCCATATTCTCAAAAATATGAATGTCTTGAGGCATTTAGAAATTCTTTCTAGAGTTTGGAAAACTTCTTGCCAAACATTTCTTCTTTTGGGCTTGTTATCAGATGGCAAAAATTATCCCAAATCCTTCTTTATCAATAACTCCTCTTTGCTAGAAATCTTCTCCCTTGAGTTCTTCTTCAATGAGGCTTTCCTAGCCTTATCCTTCTTTCTCCTTCCAATCCTTCCTATATATGTCTTCTCTAGGTTTTATGAATTATGTAGTTTCTTAAGTCTTCTTAACAAGACTTTAATGAGACCTTCCTTGATCTTTGAAATCTACTACTTCTGGAATAGGACCTTTTTTTTTATGTTGGTAAAAATTTATTGAATCAATAAAACCATACAAGAAACAGAGAATCCCAAAACAATAACCCTTACAAGGGCCAGAAGAAAGAGACCCCCAAAACCACCGAGCACCCGACCAAAAGACACCCAACAAACAACAACCTCAACCAGGCATATCCACAACAAGCAAATTAGCAAGATGACGAGAACAATCCAATGGGAGCTGATCCCATTCCCTAACATTCCAGTCTTCCTAAAACTCAGAAGCCCATTTTTCCAAGCAATCAACCACACCATTCCATTCCCTAGGAATATGAACAAAGGAAATAAACTCCAGATGCCGATAAATTTGAATGATCTACCGAGCCACTAACGCCAACTACCAATGAACATTAGAAATATTATGAGTCTTCAATAAATTAATAATAATATGAGAGTCCGACTCACAGATTATCTTCCACCATCCCAGAGCATAACCTTTTTCCAAAGCAAAATGAATAGCAAGGGCCTCCATATAATTATTAGTTTGCTTCCCCTTATAACAAGAGAAAATGAAAAGAGTTGCACCACTACTATCTCTCCCAACACCACCAATACCTGCATACCCAGGATTCCCTCTAGAAGAGCCATCAATATTAATCTTAAACACCCCCGAGGTGGAGGATGCCATCTGCCATCTCTCTGCACTTTTTGATTGAGGCCTCTCCTCCCGATCGATAAAGAAGGATGAGGGCCATTCTCCACTAAACCTAGGTCCTGCATCATCAAAATCTCAGACTACTCCAAAGGAAGACTGATCTGACATTTAGAAGAAATAATTTCTTGGATCATACCAATAATCCTCTACCAAATATGATAAACAATTAACTTTCTACCTTGAAAAATTCTTCGATTTCTTTCAAGCCAAATCTGCCATATAATACATGAGGGCCCAATACTCCATGCAACTTGAAGAAAGAAAGCCTTAGCAGGAGGTCTTCCTAAACTCCTCCAGAACTCAACAAGAGAAGAGGCATGAGAACAAGACTGTTTCCACACCCTCCACCAAAGATGCCAAATTTCCCATGCAAACGAACACTGTAAGAGCAAATGCCCTAAATATTCGTCACTATTCTCACAAAGGAAACAAAATGAAGGGCCCTAAAAACCTCTCTTTTGGATATTATCCTAGGTAAGACATCTGTTCCTAGTAGCCAACCACAAATAGAAATTGCATTTGGGCCAGGAAAACTTATTCCAAACCTGTTTCCACCAAGGAACCTCCTCATCCCCAAAATGTTGCCTATCTAAAACATGGTAACCAGAAGCCACCGAGAAAACCCCTCTAGGATCCAGACCCCAAGCCAAAACATCATCATCCTATAAAGAAGAGCACTCCCTAGTAGCCAAAATATGAGCCAACTCTTCTCTATCCTAAACAGAACCACCTATCGATCAATCTCTAGGATCTTTCCACTAAACTACCTCCACCTGCCCAACTCTTTTGGCAACTTTATAATCCATCACCCTGTACCAACCAACAACCAAGAAACAATTACATAGCTCCTAAAGATGAGGAAACATAGATAAAATTGTAGGGAAACCATCCCAAGAATCATGCCAGAAAAGAGCCTTCGAGCCTTTGAGACAAATCCAGAACAATCCTTGCTTAACAAGAGTAGCCCCTTCTTAAGGGTGTTCCAGATCAAAGAGCCTTTACCAGAAAAACTGTATCTAGGTATCTCAGAGCCCTCAACCCCATTAAGATACTTAAAGGAAATAATTTTAGCCCAAGCATGGTCTTGAGAAATGCACCATCTCCAATAAAGCTTGGCCGCCAATGCCTGACCAGAAAGAGAAGTCAAACGAAGACCCAAACCACCATCCTATTTTGGTCTACAAATAGTCTCCCACTTAACTAGACTCCATTTTGAAGACTCCAAATTTCTAGCCCATAAAAATCTTCTTGACAGAGATTCAAGCTCATGAATAAAACTAGCAGGAGCGACCTGAATCATGCACCGATAAATACATGAAGCTTGAACCACCGACTTAAGAAGCAACACTCTACCAACAAAAGAAAGCCACTTAATAGTCCAATGAGAGACTTTAGCCCAAATTTATCCAAAATATTATTCCAGATACCTCGAGGCAGAGGGCCCATAGAAAGAGGAATTCCCAAATAAGTTAAAGGAAGAGCTCCAATATAAAACCGAAGAATCTAAGCAATTATAGCCTGTATAAGAGGATTAGTATTGAAAAATAATATGGAGGATTTCCCCTCATTTATATTCTACCCCAAAGCAACCAAATAAATATCCAGAGATCTTCTAAAATTAGTTGCTTCCCTAATAGAGGCAAGACCCATCAGAGCAGTATCATCCACAAATTGAAGATGAGAATACGTAGGTAAACTATTACCCCACCTCCAACCATGAATCAACCCCTGACTGACATGCGATTTGAGAAGCCTACCCAAACCCTCAACCATAATAATAAATAAATAAGGAGACAAAGGATCCCCCTGATGAAGACCTCTCGAAGCCTAAAACAAAGTAGAAGGCTCACCATTGATAAGGACAGAATAGGATGGAGACGTAATACAACTCATCACCCAACTAACCCAGTTGGAGTCGAAACCAAAAGCAAGGAGAATTTTACTTAAGAAAGACCATTTAACCCTATCATAAGCCTTAGCCATATCCAATTTTATAAACATAGCTTTTTCTTTAGAAATTCCCATAGAATGAATGGCCTCAGCAACAATAGCCACACCATCAAGGATTTGTCTACCCACCACATAACCTCCCTGTTCATCAGAAATAACCTTACTGAGCCAAGGCTTAAGTCTCTCAACAATCAACTTGGAGATAATTTTGTACACCACATTACATAGTGCAATAGGTCTGAAAAGATCCAGAGAATTGGCTCCTTCCCACTTAGGAATAAGCACCAAGAAGGTAGAATTCATAGCTCTCAACATCTATTTAGTTCTGAAAGACTCCTGCACAACAGACAAAAGATCCAGTTTGACAATCTCCCAGAATTCTTGGAAAAATTCCATAGGAAAGCCATCAGGCCCGAGGCTTTCCCTTTCCTCATCTGGAAAACAATACCCTCCAACTCTTCGATTGAAATAGGTCTCATGAGCAACTCATTCATCTCAGCAGTGACAACTGAAGGAATACAATCCAAAATACTATTTTCTTCAACAACCGCCAAGGGAGAATCCTCAAAATACAAAGAGGAAAAAACCTTACAACCTCCCTTGAAATATCCTGAGCAACAATCAACTGGACCCCAAGAGAAGAAATCACATTACCATACCTTCTAGCTTTAACCGAATTGAAAAAGAAAGCAATATTTCTATCTCCTTCCTACAACCAATCAATCTGAGCCTTCTATTTCCAATAAATTTCCTCCCTCAATTCCCACTCAGCTAACTCCTTAAGAGCATCAGATTCCTCTTTAAGAGTCCTTTATGTGAGGCCATAATCCCTAATCTATCTTGTAATAGCATCTAACTTCTCTTGAGCAGCCAACTTAGCCCCAAAAATATTACCAAAACTCTACCTATTCCACTTCTTAAGCTGATATTTCACATACTAGAGACTCTTAACAAAAGAGAACATAGCAGTTCCATGAGCAGGCCTACCATGTAACCACCAAACTCTCATTAAATCATGTAGAGAAGGCTCCCGAAGCCACATTAACTAAAATTTAAAGTAGGGTTTCCTATAAACTCCTTGGTGAATGGCATTTAGCTTTATAGGCCAATGATCAGAACCTCTCCAATCCAAAATTTTTGAGTTGATTTACCAATTATTACTGATCCAGAAAGGAGAAACTAAAAAATGATCCAATCTCTCAAAAATAGCCTCAGTACCACATCTCCTATTACTCCAAGTAAACATACCATTACCAGGTTTAATATCCACAAGGTTTAAGAAAAGGATATTATCATTAAGGGCCAAAGATGCCTATCCAAGAGAACCCACACCACCTCTTTTCTCCTCCAAACTAGTGATAGCATTAAAGTCTCCAACAACAATCCAAGGATAGTGAGGAGCCATTAACCGCACCACCCGAATATGATTCCAAAGATAAATTTTCCTAGCAAGATCAGAGGGAGCATAAACATTAGTTAATAAGACCACTTCACCAGACTCCTTACAAGAAGCAACCATAGAGAGAGAAAATTTATCAGAAACCCACCATATAGGAGAGAGCTTCTGAGGATTCCAAAAGCTAACAATACCTCCAACACTACCCTAGGCACCAATACACTGACATTGACCATGAGCCCACAATTTGGAAGCAATACTAAACAAACAATCAACTGATAATTTTGACTCCTACAGAAAAACAATATCAGGCTTATGCAACTTAATCAACTCATGAATAGCTTTTTATCGAGGGATGCTATTCAATCCCCTCACATTCCAAGATAAAACAATCATTTATGAGGGGTGGAAAAGTGAGAATCAAGGGGCCTAACCAACCCTGACTCAACCAAGGACTCCCCCTCAAGTTTAATTTTCTCCACATATTTCTTCCTACCCACCTTAGAAGACTTTTTAGGTACCCCATTTTTAAAATTCTTTTGATGCAATCCCAACATAGAACTCACCTTAGAACCTTTTCCACGATCGAAACCCACCAAATCAGCCAACAGCGGATCATCTACCACCACACCATCCTCCTGAACAACCATATTTTCCTCAGAAGGAATAGAAATCTGGTTCCCCTCAATAGTCTATGTCGCACAATTCACCAAAATTGGAACAATCGCATTACCCAGAGACTGATCAGTGTCCATCTGAGCAACAGATAGATCCCTTTGCAGATTAACCCCAACAAGCTGGTCCAAGTCATCCAAAGCATCAAATCTATTATGTAACCCATCAACTTGCCTCTCATTAAAGGATCTCTTCAAACCCCTACCTTTATTGTGGGACTTAATAGGAATGAAACCCTCCTTATCAGTCCCACTATCCTGCATTGGAGCTTTCCCCTCAACAGACCCATTATCCTGCTTAGGAGCTTTCCCTTTATCTATCCCACTATCCTGCTTAGGAGGTTGAGGCTTAGATGACAAATTCCCAGGTAATTTTGGGCATTTTCTCTGAAGGTGTCCATATGCATGACACAAACGACATCAAAATGGAAGGGTTTCATAGTCCAACTATTGAATCCAAGAAGAAGATCCAACACAAATTTCCATAGAATCTGGCAAAGGCTTATTTAAATCTATCTCAACACAAACACGGGCACAAGAAACTACCTTTTTATCCATCGTTTGTTGAGAAGGACCCACCGACTTCCCCAACAACAGTGCAATCATGTGAAGAATATCGTTCCGCCAGAACTCCAGAGGTAACCAAGGGAGCCGAACCCAAACCGACACCCGCGATGGAATTTCCTCCATAGGGTTAAAGCCCACATGCCAAGGCTTAATGAACAAGCCAACCTGGTTATAAAAATAAGGCCCTCCTTCAAAAAATTTATGTCGATCCTCCATGCAAGAGAAAACAACCATGAAAAAATTATTTGCCCCCAACATGATCTCCATATCTCCAACCGGGTTCCATACTTTTCGAGCCCAAGATTCCAACGAAATGAGAGGGACCCGAATTCCTAAAAATTTGCAAATTAAGGCATGATTAGCCAGGTATTCAACATCCTCTACAATTGAATCTGGTTGAATCACCAGGACAGGCCTATCCAGAGCCCGTTCAAGACAACCATTCACTTTTGTAGCTCTGAAAACCCCAGCCGAAACAGAGCCAACTGGGCTTGATGATTTTTCTCCAAATGCATGCCCTGAAGAAGATGGTCCGGAGCCCATGAGGGCCTCTTGGAAGGACAATATTTTCTTATCATTCAAATCCCCTACCATCGTATCTCCGTCTATCTCATTCTCTGCAATCTCCGTCTTGTATTCTCTCGTAATCTCTCTCAAGTTTCTACCTCCAACACTTATCTATATTTGGAATAGGACCTTTGCTAGTCCTTCTCTATCTTCCAAATATAGTTCTTCAATGGGACCTTATATGAGTCTCTTTAACTTCTTGAGTTATTCTCTTCTTTCTTCACTTTGAAGTCTTCAATATTAATATTTCTATGAGGATATCCTTCTTTGTTCTCCTCAATCTTCAATGGAGATCTGTCTAATCTTCTCCAAGAATATTTTATGGAGTCTCTTCTTCCTTTAATTTGAATTAAGGCTTATCTAGCCTTTTTATCTCTTCTACAATCTACAATCTATAGGTATTCAAATCTTGCAATGGGACCTTTTCTTTAAGGCCGCCTAATAATTAGTCTTAAACTTGTTGCTTTAGGTTCTAAATTAATTCCAAAGAAGATATTCTTCCTAGATCTCTTGTAGGAAGCTTCTCAACTTTCTTTGAATCTCATTTTACTACAACAAAGTGTTAGAAGTTGAAAGTGGTTAATATTTAAATATGAATCTTCACTATTTGATTTTTCAATCTAGTGGAATCAATGTTGAGTCTCAGTCTTCACAATTTTTGTTGCAACTCTGTGGAAATACTCTAGCCAAATATAATTTTCAAAAAATTTGAAAATGATATTTCCTATATCCTCTCAATATCTCCTGTGGATCTCCCTATTTCCTATCGATCTACCATGTACTTTGATACCACTATTAGTTTTTGATGATATATATTAAAGGAAATGCAACCATAAGATGAAAATGAGCAAGAAATGATAACTATATGATAATGGCACTATAATATGCAGGAAAACTATATGAAAAACTTTTGCAATAGCTTAGAAATATGCCATTAAAGAAATCTCACAAAAATAGTATAATGTAATATAATGGAGGACTTGAACACTCCATAAATACATGAAGAAACTACATTGTACATACTAAACTCACCATGCAACTAGTCACTATTCTATATTATGTCTCTCCTCTTCACTCACTCACTCAAGGCATATATATAGGGAGATAAGTCCCTTGACCTTTCATCCACCCTATGACATGTACATTTGGACTACATGCACATTTATATCATTGCACATTCTAATACTTGTGCATTTATTATATTGCATGGAGCAACTATTCAAACCTTACTCTAAGGTAAACTCCTACTCTAGTTATGTACCCAAGGTGGTACATTAGCATGTACTAAATAATGTAATATATATTCCAACGATAACATCAGACAGATGAATAAGGTTCTAGTTGCAAAACAAGGATGGAAGTTGGCAAATCAAACTAAAACTAGCTAGGTCAACATTGTGTCGAAAAAATACTTGAGACGGGAGAATTTTTTGCTTGTTGATCCTATACCAACAAATATTTTGGTTGTGTTTGCAAAATTTGAGGGTGTAGTTTCCAAAGGTTTTAGGTGGATGTTGGGTGATGGACTCAAGATTAGTTTTTGGAAAGATATTTGGTTGATAGACCAACCCCTTGTGTAAATTCCAAATCTGGCATGTTTGGATCCTAGGACCAGATTGGTATTTGGATCTAATGTGGTTGACTTTATCAAGGTGGTTACAGGGTTGAATATTTGTAAATCATTAGACCAGTTATTCTCAAAAATGCTCAATTTGAAGCTTGGATTCTAATTGTTAATAAGTTGAATTTTGAGGTCATTAAAAAAAGAAATGAAGAGGATGAGATCTTCTGGGTAGGGAAAAATAATGAATCCTTTTTAATCAAGTATACCTACAATATACTAGCTATTAGGACTCCTCTGTGGATCCCACCTTTCAAAGTATGGATTAAGGATCTAACACCAAAGGTGGATATATTTTTTTGGTTGGCAACTTAGAATAAGATTTTGACAATTAAAAATCTTTAAAAAAGAGGTTGGTCAATTTTGAATAGATGTTGCCTCTGTGGTGCTAATGAGGAACATGCAAGCCATCTATACTTTTAATGCTCATTCTCTATGAAAGTTCTTAAATTTATTTTTAATTTATTGGGTCTGAGTTAGGTGGTGCCAAGTTCACTTGTTGATGTTTGTGCTCAATGGTCATCTTATTTTTACTCTCCAAGGCTGAAATATTTTTGGAACTTCTGTTTGCTGCATCTTTTATGATGGGTGTGGAAGGAGAGGAATAGTAGAATTTTTAAAAACTTCAAAAGATATCCTACCTATGTTTGTGCTAGATCCTTGGACTCCATCCTAGATAATGTGTCCTTTATGGCTTTGGAGGAGGATAAATTTGATGAGATTAAGCTCAAAAGAATTTTTGTCTTTCAATAGAGTAATAGGGCTATTGGTCTTCTTGGTCCTAATCCTTGAGCCCTTGTGATGTGGGAATCTCCTTCTCTAGATTGGGTTAAACTAAACTTTGATAAAGGTTCAAAGGGTAATCATGGTAATGTTGGTGTTGGTGGGCTGCTTAGGGATGACAAAGGTGGGATTCTACTAGCACATGTCAAATTCTTAGATATCTATACTTGTGATATTATGGAGGCCAAACCCATTTACTAAGGTCTCATGCTTGTGGTGAAGTTGGGATACCAAAATATTTGTATTGAAGGAGACTCGCTTAATATTATAGCCTTGATAAAAGGTGATTCAATCCGTAGTTCGAACATTGAGGTTGTGATTATGGAATCTAATTGAATTATTTAGGCTAGAGATGATAGGGAGATAAAACATATCTTCAGAGAAGGAAACTACCACATAAATATTATGGTAAACTTGGGTATAAGTCTCAATGGTCTGTCTATTTGGAGAGATAATTTTCTCAAAGGTCTTCTTCAATTGGATTTAGTGATGCATGCTTCTTAATGCTCTATAAGCTTTTACTATTTATGAAGAAATGTTTTGTGCACAACTATGTGGAAGTGTTGGTTGGTTGGGGGCTCACCAGTGTTGTTCTAATTTTATTTCTTGTGTCAACTTGTAACTGGTTCACTTGGTGATGGGTGGTCAATTGTAGTCCTTTATAGTCTTTATTGTCCTTGTATTTTTGGTCTTAGGAAAATTTTTGTAGGGCTTATCCTATTGTAAAAGGCTTGGGAACCCTTTCAAAACCCCTTCTATATTTAATAAAAAAAGTGTAAGTATGATGAGTGTAGATGTGCATAAGTGTCCATTATGTAAGAATGCACATGTGTCCTTAGAGTAGGAAAGTGAAAAGTCTCAAGAAGAGTTAAGGCCAAGAGTACTCCATATTAAGAGTCACATCCCATTATATATGTTTCTATGTGTGTGTAAGACACAATGTAGAGTGAGAGTGTGTGGAAGTATGGTGTATTTGAGATCTTTATTCTATATCAAGATATTATTTTCATGAGCATTTTTTAATGGAAATTTTATGAGTTTTTGCAAAATTTATTTATGAGTTTTATATGATTATAATATTGCCATTATCTTTTATTTCATATAGCAACTTTATTTTAGATCTTGTGGTTATTTTTCTTTAAGTATTAAGCATCAAAAGTTGACAATGGTATCACAGCCACAAGGGATATTGATAGGAGATAGAGAGATTTCATTTATAGAATTTGAAAGTTGCTATTTGGCTAGAGTATTTCCACAAGGTTGCAGGAAAACTTGTGAAGACTAGGACTCAACATAAATTTCTTTCCACTAGATTGAAGAATAACTAGTGAAGTTTATTGATTTTAAAATTCTGGAGATTTGGATGTATTTGATTGCTACTATCTAATATTTGTTTGCAAAAAAATAGTTCTCAAAAGTTGAGAATATTCCTAAAATATATAGAGAATAATTTCATCTTTGATTACCCAAAATTCTATGCGCTTTTCTCATGCAAGGATTAGTTTTGCAGTTGCAGCAAACAAGTACACATTGAATATTAAGGATGTCCAAGAAAGAGGCCGCAATGAAGATTGAAGATTGAGGAAGATCCAAGAAAGAGGTCCCATAGAAGATAGAAGATTGAAGATACCCAAGAAAGAGGTTCCCATAGAATATTGAATACTACAGATTGAGAAAGAAGAGAGAAAGAGGCTAGATAAGCCCTATTTAAGATTGAGGAAAAGGAGACCCAAAAAAAGAGGTCCCCATTGCAAATTTGAGAAATAATATTGAGGAAGCCTAAGAAAAATGTCCATTAAAATTTTAAAGGAGAAACAAGAGAATAGAGAATCCCTATTAAGAAATTAAAGAAGTGGCCATTAGAGAATATTTGAAGAAATTTTGAGGAAGAAGATTGCAAGAAGAAGAGACTCTTAAAAAGAGGTAATCACATCAAAATTAGGAAAAATTTTCATTCAACAACAAGCCCAAAAGGATTTGTAAAACTGATTCAAGGAGAAGAATTTTGGCAAGAATGCAAAATTTGAGAAAGTATTTTTGAAGATTTCAAAACATTCAAATTCTTGAAGAAGAGGCTAGCAAAGAAGCCAAATTTGAAGATAGAATTCAACAGAAGCTAAGGGGGAGAAAGAAGATTCAAAGAGGCCACAAATTGATATTTTTGGAGACAACCATTAAATTTTTAAGGTTGATTTTTGAAGAAGAAGATTGCTGATTTTTTGGGCAGAATTTGAAGAGTTTTAGGAAAACAAAATAGAGGAAGAAGAATTCAGAATTTTGGAGCAGCATTTGAAGAGTTTTGGACTGTGAATCTGGGCAGCATTATAAGGAGATAAAAGAGCTGCAAATTGGAGAAGTTTTGGGCAGATTTGGAAATGATTGTGGATAGGTATTTGAAGGAATAATTGACAATAATTTAATGCAAAGAATTGAAGGATATAGAGGTATTTTTTGGACCGCAAAAAGGCAGAAATTTGAAGAAGATAGAGCTATAATTTTAGATAGCATTTGAAGTATAATTTGAGCTACAAATTTCAGAGTTTCTTGGCAGATTTTTGGAAGGATAAAGGAGAAGGTTTGAGGCAGAAAATTAAAACTAAGAAAGCAGTTTTTTGGGCAGCATTGAAAGCTATAAATTTCATAAATATTGGACAACATTTGGAGAAGGAAATTAGCTATGAATTTCAGAGTTATTGGGTAGCATGTGATAAAATTAAGAGCAGATTTTTTAACAGCATTATTGGAGGAAGAGGAAGATAGTTTTTGGCAGTATTTTGTAAAGGAGAGAAGCTGCAAATTTCTACAAGCTTCAACAGCAAGAAAGCAAGTAAGTAAGCTAGAAGGAGATTGAAAGAAGACTGCAAATTTATATGTCTAAAGTGCATTTTGTTTAAGCATCAAAAAGTTGTTTATAGTAAATTTGCAAGTGTTATATCCAAGGTTGAAAAATAGTGAAAGGAGGCATTGTATTTTTTAAGTTGAGAAGGAAGCATCTTCATCGCCATTAAACCTACATCATATTAAAGCAGGAAGATAAGTTAGAATTTGGCATAAAGAGAAGGTATAAAGAATATGTAAATAAGGGAGAATATATTGATCAAAATCAAAGAGTGAGTGTTGTTTTCCTAAGCATCAAAGAGAGCCAACATCAAGGTGATAAGTGCATAAGAAAGTGCAGTTTTTTACAAAATCCACGGAGGTCAAATAAAAACATTTTTAAGAGAAAAAATTTAAGAAGTATCATTCAAAATTTGGGTAAAAATAAAGAGTTAAAATCTACCCAAATTTATATTGAATTTGGAGTACTTCAAGCGTTAAACCGGGTAGAATTGTGGATGTCAAACCAACAACATGTTAATTCAGGTGCAAGGTGAATCATTTTTGGGTGAAGCCAAGCATTGAGAAGGTGAAGCATTAAGGAATCCAAGCATTGAGAAGGTGAAGCATTGAGGAAGCCAAACATTGAGAAGTTGAAGAGCTCAAGATACGATAAAGCAAAGCATTTTGCATGATGAAGAGTTGTTGAAAGAAATGTTACCAAGCTAAGTGAGAGGAGAAAATTTTCAAGGAGGAGGAGCACCAAATGAAGATATAACATCTTCTTGATCATACCAAGAGTTTAAGTGACACTTTTTACATCACAAGGAAAAGTGCCAACCATCATTAAGGGAATTAAAGAATTAAAGCACCTTGTGTAATGTCCAAAATCTAAAGAGAAAAAGCACCACTTGTTGAAGTGGAAGGAGAAGTACCAACCATATTTGGAGGAGTTTAAAACATGCCAAATATTCATAAATATGTGGAAGTTAAATTGCATACACTATCATCCAACATCAAGGCAACATGTGCTAGAGAGGAGATATTTTGAGGAGCAGTGCCTTTCTAGGGAAGGTCAAATATCTTTGACCAAATATTTCGCGCCTCAAGTTGGGAGGTAAAGCAAGTTATTTAAAATTTTATTATTTACCCAAGTTAGGAGTTATAAGGTTGTTATTTTCTAAGTTTGAAGGAAAATTAATCTAGTTTCTTATACGATTAATTTAATTATTGGAGAGATAAGGTATAAAAGTGAAATTTGAAACCTTAGAAACATTATTAGTTATGGAATTTTTTTGAGAATCCTTGAAATTTTTGAATCCATTTCAAGTTTTGTAATTGAATTATTAAGCATTTTAAATATTTACTAATATTTTAAATTTGAGAAACAAGGTTTCCTACATCAAATTAGGAATACAAAATTTGCAAATATCCTTTTACTAAATTTCTAAATTTAGAGTTATAAGGAATTCAACATGAACTTAGGTTTGTGAAATTTAGAAACCATATTATTGAAATTTGGGAGATAAAATGAATTCCACCTAGAGTTTTGAAGAATTGAAACCTTTGTCAAAACTATTGTTTGATGATTATCCAAACATTAGGAAATACAAGGTACTCTACAAAAAATTGAGAATTAAAAGGATTTCATCAAAGTTGATCAATATATATATATATATATATATATATATATATATTGGAGGTATAAGGCTTATAACATAGAGTTTTTTGGAAATTTAGAAATTACATTGACATTAGTCTCTCATTCAAAATTAATGAGACATAAGGAATCCAACTTAAAGTTTTTGAAAATAGACAATTTTATCAAAATTGAAATTGCATCAAAATTATCTTTAGCCTTTCACTCATAATTAGGAAGACAAAAGGAATTCAAGTCAAAGGAGAACTTAGAAAGCTAAGTATTTTATCAAAGCTATCTTACATTCAAAATCCTAGGGAGCTATAAGGAATTCTACTTCAAATGTTTAAAATATTACTTTAGAAGAACTATGGATGAAATTATCAAGAATGCATTTAACAAAAATAATGAAGAACTATTTCATGAACTGAAGTTTTATTCACAAAACTTAATAGATACTTTTGATGGATACAAATATTTTCCTACTAGTTTAAAGGAAATATTTTCTTTGTTTCTCAAGGAAGCAAAAGAAGAGAATTTTATGACATTGATTGGTTATCTTCATGAAGTACTTTTCAAGACTTGGTGGAATGCTCAAAACATAGTTATGCTTTCTTTAGAAGAATTTTTGATGATATATCTATCATTGATTACTTTTGAATTATTTAAAGGGATGAAACAAAAGAAATATAAACATACTAGAAATGAAGTAGTGAATTCTAACCAATACTATTGTGATGATATACTAACTCACTACATTGAAGATATATCACTAGTAAAGGTGCAGGAACAAAGAAGGAAAAGAAACAAGAAAATAAGTTAGATCAAGAAAGGCAAAATGAAGACTAAACCTAAAGAAGATACTTATTTGAAGAGTCCAAGAAAAAAATAAAGTTGTATTATTGTGATGATTTGCTAACACAATGCTTAGAAGGTGGATCATCAAGTATATCCCAAATGAAGATACAAAAGTGAAGAAAGAAAAAGAAGAATAGGAGTCATATCAGAAAGGTGAAACAAGAACCATATAGTGCAAGTCCAGATATTGATCTTAAAGAGATAGAACTAAAGATAGAAGATGAAAATCATATTGAAGACTAAAGTTTTCAATAACCAAATAATGTAATATAGGGGGGTGTTGGAGTATATTACATTATTTGGTACATGCCAATGTACCACCTTGGGTACATATTTTGATTAGGAGTGTTTCTTAGGTTAGAGTGTGAGTAAATATTTTATGTAATGTAATAATGTACAAGAAATGCACAAGTATCTTGTAGTTAAGAGTGCAAGTATGAGGAGTGTGGATGTGCACAAGTGTCCATTATGTAAGAGTGCACATGTGTCCTTAGAGTAGGAAAGTGAAGATTCTCAAGAAGAGTGAAGGCCAAGAGTACTCCATATGAAGAGTCACATCCCATTATATATGTATTTATGTGTGTGTGTAAAACACAATATAGAGTGAGAGTGTGTGGAAGTATGGTGTATTTGATATCTTTACTCTATATCAAGATAATTATCTTGTGAGAATTTGTTAATGGTAATTTTATGAGTTGTTACATAAGTTATTTATGAGTTTTATATGATTATAATATTTCCATTATCTTATATTTTATATAGCAAATTTATTTTAGATCTTGTGGTTATTTTGCTTTAAGTATTAAACATCAAAAGCTAACATTCATACCTATATATCTATCCATAGTATTAAAATGAAAATAAGTCACTTAAAGAAAATAAATATATAGATCCCATTCTACTACACCCATCCATAATGTTCATTTGCGGAGTTAAGTGAAATATTTTTCTCCTAAAATTTCATATCATGTATAAAAACCATATGGGATGGCACTTAGAACTAAGCGTATAAGCCAATATTAATTTTTCTCTTGATAATACCAAAGGGCACATGCTTAATATCGTATAGGAGGTCATCAAGATACATTTCAACAAGACCGTTGAATACATGCATAACCCTTTCAAATTTGAAAAATAAGAATATATACTATGATTTGAACAAGACCATGAAATACATGTGAATGTCATTCAGAAGGCCAATATGACCTCTTATCTTCCTATCAAATTTTATAAAGGAAAAAAATAATATCAAAATCATGAATTTATTTTCAAATACTCAAGCTCCAAGGATAAACTTTAGATGAATATTTATGTTTAAACAATCATTCTTATTGAAAATTGTTTTTTTTAACATTACCTAAATGAAACAACCATGCATATACAGTTAAGGTATAGAGCCCAAAATTCAAACATAAATCCTTTTGAAATATACCAATGAAGCTTAAATGTATGTTTAAAACACATATTTTTTTTACATTACCCAAGTCCCTTCTAGCAAGAAGTTACAATAATATATCAAAAATGAATTTAGGAGTTTATTTTCAAAATTTTCCTCCTAAAAACCAAAATATGCCAAAGTAAAACACAAATAATAAATGCACCATGAGTTGTCATAATATAGTAATGTGCAAACCATATATTATGGATGCCTCTTATTACAACAAGTTTCTTCTATTCCACTATGTCCTCTGAAACCTTCATGGAATACCTCAAGCAATCCTCCCCTAGAAACTCTATTCATCCTCCACAACCCAAAGTAGACCCAAGGAACATCCTATCCAAGAGTGGTTACCAAATAAAACTTCATGCATGGATGCCATGATTTGACAAGAAAGACATAGAGACAATGCCACTCCCATTGGATTATGATGCCCAAAACAAATTAATCTATTCTTTTTTTGTCATTCATTCAAGTGCTCAAGGGACTTAATACCAAGGTGAAGGGATAAAAGAGAGTCTTAATATTCTCTCATTTATACTTTGATATTAAAAATATTCTTTAAGAAGGCTTATCAAGACTATGATAATTCCTTTCCTCATACCAAAAGATATATTAGACATGACCTATCCTACTATTCCCTTGGAAAAAATGTACCTGATTAACTTCCTTTCCAAGTAAATCATCATATGTATTTATTTGTATAATTACATAATTAGAGATAAACTTCAAACACTATTTCAACGATAGACATTAAAAAAAGATAACTATTTATCACTTAGCAAGAACCCATGCAACCATTATGTAATTCATCTTGTAGTGTGTGTTTTGTTTTCCATTCTATAAATTATCGCTTTTTATACATCTACCATCCTCACCCTGATCATATCCTTCCTCACTTTGTCCAATGGAGAATAATCTTCCAATCACTTAAAAACATTCAAATTTCCTAGTTTACCATTTTTGTTAAATTTTATTATTTAAACAATTTTTAAATACTATGGTGTATATATAAAAGAAATCAAATTAGTAATACCACATCATCATTACAAATGAGACATAAGTTTTTGGATGTGACAATATTTAATAATAGTTGATGGACATAAAAATAATGTTATTTTTATTCAATACCTACATCCATTTTTTGAATTAATTATATGGGATTGCAATGGGCCCCACTAGGATTACATCATGACTATGTAGAAGTATTATAATAGCTTGGAAATTATGCATGTATTACTTGGAAAGATCCAAACTTGGATCTTCTCCTTGAAAGTCAAGAAATTTAACCAGTTGAATTAACACCTTTTGATAATACTCAAATCCATTTATTTCTAGTATAAATAATAATTTATGAATTTCCCTCATTAAAATATATTTCCATCCATTTTTAGTGGTAATTTTAACTGCTATAAGACATTCCCTAGTCTCTACATAGTTAATTGAAATTCCATATCATTATGAGTAAGTGAGGAGAATTTTTCTTTTATTATTAAAAAAAAACCTTAATATTTTTTGTATTTTCTTTATAATCAAATCAAAAATTAATTCAAGTGAACATACATGTAGATATTTTCATTTTACGATAGATTAATTATATCCTTTGTATTAACTCCATTGTCATAATAAATTTACATTGTATTCAAATTTTCTATAATCAACAGGATAAATGTTTTCACACTTAATACTTCCTATAGCATCATGCCTATAAACAATAAATAGGAGAGGCAATAATATGATTATAATCTTAAGCATAATTTTGAGATTTGATTTTCAAAATTCTATTATTACTTTCAAGCCATGAATTACAAAAATAATGGCCTAATGAATTCTCTAGAGAATGAATATTTCTTTAGCTTTGAAATAATTAATCCAACATTTCATCAAATCTTTTATATTGATGTAGATATCAAATATATTCTCACATTTTTTGAAAAATAATCCCAGGTTATAAACAAAGGGATAATGGAGAGGTAAATTTGATATTTCTAGATCATTCTTACTCATGGTACACTTAAAACATCTATGATATCTTATTTATAGACTCTCAACTATTAAAATATTGTTTTGGACTACTAACCAATAAATGTTGAGGCATTAGGAAGGGCCTCAATTGACTAAACATTCTTCTAAGGGAAATATTTGGGAATAGTAAATATTAATTGTTCTAAAAACTTATACCCTAACATATTCAACAATGAATGCAATTAGCGTAATACTCAACCAAGAAAATATATATCTTATATATGCACAATATAATATAGAAAGACTTCCTAAGACATGAGATAATATCATTAATAAAATAATAACTATTACCAACTGATAAAGAACTATTTGGACTCAAGGGTATAAATACACAAATTATAGTGCCCTTAGATCAAAGTTAAATAACCAACTTTAAGGTTGATTACTACAATATTACAATAAAACCATCTATAGAAGTTGTATAACATACTATAAAAAATATACAATTGAATATAATACTATGTTGATTGTGGCCACAAGTAAATATTAACACCATATATTTCGACATCCCACTTAAGCTAAAATGAGGGATATGAAGAGAGATCCTTATTAGTCATTTTTCCTTAAGGAATATTTTTCTACTATAAGACACTCCTACAATTGCATATATTGCACCTCATACATAACCTTTATTAAGATTTCAACTTTCTATCTCATTGAAAACACATAGACTAGATCAACAATCCCTTAAGTATAAATCCATTGAACTTAGTACATTGAAACCTCAATGTGCTTCACTAACTAATAAAAGAAATGATTGCAAATAAGCTTAATAGAACTTTGATTATCATTAGAAATATTTATTGAAAAATAATTAGGAATATCTAACTACTCTAAAATCATTAACAACCACCAACATTTTTTGGTGGCCTCATTAGCAACATAGTACTAAACTTCCATAGAAGATTGGAATATTATGGACTATCATTGACAATATCAAGCGGATAATTTAGAATTACATTGGAATAGAAATCCAATGCTCAAACACCACTGGTATAGACCTCTTGTACAATCTATGTCAATCTCATCAACACTAGAGGATCCCTAACTAAGTAATCAATTCCCATTTGATATGTATATTTGATGTACCAAAGGATCTACTTTGTGATTGACTCATAAAAGGTGCCTATATATTGTTGAAATTGTAATCTAATTCTTGTCCAAGAAATAATATTATGTGATGTCTTGGTTAGGCCTAAGGACATTTCATTGTACAATGTATTAATTATTTTCTAATATATTATTATATAATCTCTATGGGTTGTGGTTATGACTTTTTTTATTATATTGGAAAGAAGGTTTTGAAAGGGGCACCAAAACATTTTAGATAAAATGTTACTCATAAAGCTATCCCACCTAGAGATGGCCCTCAATAACCCATAACAACCTAGAACACCAAAAGAGACAATATTCAAAAAAGGACACAAATAGAGACAGAGACCTAAAACTAGTCAACTATAATTAAAAATATTCAAGCCCACAATAGAACAAGCACCATATCCCTACCACTCCACCAACTATTAACCCGAGTACTTCCCTTTAACCCACTAAAACTCTTTTAATACAACCAAAAGGGATGGATTTTGTGACAAAGAATTAAGAACTGACATCTTCTCGAGCCAATTGAATGATCTCCTAGGGAAAATTTGATCTCCAAACCATCAGCCCATTCTATTGGAAACCTAGATTTGCCAATAGGTCTACCACCTTATTCTCTTCTCTAAACATGTGTTTGATTTTCCAAGAACCTTGTTTGTTCAATTTTATGGTCATTGCTTGCACCATATTTTCAATGGCCCAATTAGGAGCCTATTTTTCTAGAAGAGCATTGACGATGTTGAGAGAGTCACCCTCAATTTTGAAATTACTACCTTTAAAATAATGGAACCACCAAGAATCCTAAAAGGCAGCTCAATATTCAACAAAGTGATTTTTTTGGTGATCCAAGTTTTTAGAAAACACAAAAAGGATCTCCCCATGAGCATTTCTAAGAACACCACCTACACCAACAGGCCTAGGGTTACCTTTAGAGGCCCCACTAAAATTAAACTTTAACCAATCCTCTTGATTTCATGGGCATGGACTAGGAGGTAAAGACCCAGAAACACCCAACAAAGAGATGAGAGAAGACTCATGAAGGGGCGAGAGGGGTGAGAGAAGAATTTTAATATTAACAATTTCAAATTTTTAATCTTAGAGATTGAATTGATATTGATGAGAGAAGTGAGAGGGGTGAGAGGCCTGAGTGGTAGGATTCGAGGTAGGGTTCGAGATCATGGGAGATTGTGGGATGATAAATTTATTTGTGATATCTCTTAGGGTGTCACCACTTTACCTCTGGGATTTTACTAAGAAAAATATGTTGAGGAGAGGATGATTGAATTGTGAGCCATAAAAAAATAGACCTCCTTCAAACCCACTAGTATTGGTACTTCCCTAATTCCTCTTCTAGTCCTATTGATGTTACTTATATATCGATGGTCCAATATTTGGCTCTTGATTCACACGTATTTTCTCTAGTGGATTTAGGTACCCTCCATCCAGTTGGTGATTTTTTTTTTTAGATACCTTCTCCATTGTCCTTGAAATATGATGTTGCCTCTCTCCTCAAAGTGGTTGGAGGTGGACCAAAGGAGGATTTATTTTGGATAGACCTTGTGTTTGAGTACAATGGGGATATCCCAGGATTGGCACTTTCTAATATGGGATATCCTTATGAGGTGAAGAAGACTCTTGTGGGGTCCTTCTTGAGGGCTGAGGTGGACCCTCTTATGGAAAAAAATACTAATATTGAGGTGGATCATGTGATTGAACCCTTTATAGTTGGTTAGGTGGACCCTATTGTAGAAAAAATTGTTGAGTATGATGTGGAACATGTGGTAGAACCTTCTATGGGTGGTCATGTGGACCCTATAGTTAAATTATTGGGTATGAGGTGGAACATAAATAAAAAAATACTATTGGTGGTCACACTTGCCTTATTGAGGAGACTCCTAAGGTGGTCAATTTCTTGGGAAGACCATCTTTGACTGCTAGGCCCTTTCCTCCAATTGAGAAGTCTAATGCTATGGTGGTTACTTATAGAACCAAGTATGGCTCTCTTTTGTACTATCTCTTTAACCTCAATCCTATTCAATCATCCATTTTAGTGCCTTCAGAGTTGATCAAGGTTGCTACGGGAAAGAGTGAGGCCTCATTTGGTTGGAAATTTCTTGGGAATGCTAGATCAAACTTGGAATCCATCAAGAGATGGGCATCATTAGTTTGGTCACCAAAAAATTGACTCAAGCCCTATATGGTGTAGATTGTCGGGGCTTCATTTTCATTTCTAGCATGAAGCAATTTTGAGGGGTTTTTTTAAAATTGATTGGTGAGTTTTTTATGTTGGATGCTCCAACTAAAGCAAGATCTTGAATGGTTTTTGCTCATATGTATGTGATTGTAGATCTAGATACTAACCTACCCAAGTATATAGAACTTTTATTAGAAGTGGGTAATAAAATTCAAGCCATCTTCTATGAGAAAAATCTTGTGGTCTGCACTCAATATAATTCTTACGATCATATCTCTAGATGATGTCCTTAGAAGCATGTAGGAGCCTGCAAAGGAGACTAAGATATTTCCATAGGAAAATATCAATATTGATCCAAGGGTAGTATCGAGAGACCAAAATCACATTAATGTTTTAGAAAGAAATAGTTGCAAGGCCTCAACCGCTCATTTGACATAGATTTTAGAGAATCTATTTGTTTGTTTTGTTGCTGAGTCAGCTCCTGAAATGACAGAAGAGCCTATGATGGATTTGTATTTGATTAAACTAAAGGACCCTATTTCACCTTCATCAAAACCAATTTTTTTGAAAAATACTAAGTCCCCAAGCCAACTTGTGGACAAATTAAAGGTAATTCCAAAAAACTCCCATTGGATGATTGCTCAACTCTGGTTTCTAAAGTGGGAGCAAGGAGATACCGAAAGTGATTTTTGGTGTCCCTTTTCAATCGGTGATTTTGGTGGAAAATTTTTATTCAAATTTAAATTTTTTGATTTGTTCCCTAGGTGGGATAGTGGCCTTTCTAACCAAGTTTTTAATGTTTTTTATGACTCTTTAACTTTTGATTGGCTAGTTTTTGGTAGTAGTCATATTGGATTTGATGTCATATTTAAAATATGAGTTAAATTTTCTTAAAACTACACTTTCTAGCACCTGTTTGGAAAGGGCAGTTGGCAGTGCCTCTTTGGAATCCATGTTAGGTCCCTAAGAAATTTCATGCCTCCTAGGATGATTGTCTTTTTTTATTAGTGTTTGTGCCACTTTTCTCGTGTTGGGTTGTCTTTTTCCTATTTTTAAGCTGCTCTTTTGTTTCCTTTTCATTGCATGAAGGGTGGATGTCTAAGTCCTAGATGTAAAATGTTTGGGGCCCTTTCAAAACCCCCTTTTACCAATAAAAAATATATTGACAATTTAAATGGAAAAATATTAGAGGTATAAATACGATAAATATGAGAGAAATTAGATTTTCTTTTGAGAACTAAATGCAACAACCTCAATGACACTTGATTGATAGATACAAATTAGTTTGTAGAATGAGAACCACTTTTTAAAATTTGAAGAGGGTACATAAATCCTTTTAACATTTCATTACATCTCAAATATGATTGATGTACCAAGGTATCGAGCCATGGTCCTTCCAAACTAGTGAAAATATCACAATCACTTGACCTACCATCATGGGACTTTTTATAAGTGAATGCTTTAAGCTATTTGACTTGGATTTGAGGTTACTTTTAATATATACATTGCATAATTGTTTATGTTATTAGGAAGATCATATTCATAGAATCTACGTGTTGGTAGAGAACATGTAAAAAGAGATTTTGAAATACTATTCATATTAATATGATATTTATTGATTAGCATTTAAATTCTTATGAAATACTTGATTTCTTCAAATACAATTTTTGACTAAATGGATACATATAAAATTAAAGTAATAGTAGTTACTATAAATGCATCTTATAATATCCAAAAAAAATTCTATATTGAAGTAAGTTTGGTGCTCATGATACTTTAAGAAAAGTTTGAAATAAATGATAAAATACATTAATGAAATAAGAACATTAAAATCTATGAAATACGTTAAATTAAACTTGAATATTGAATATATATTTTTCAAAATTTGGAAGGTGTTTAGAAATAGTTAGGTAGAGTGAGGAAAGAGGTCCATGATATTCTTGTTTGTGCTTATTATACCCACCATGATGTAGATCACCTGCATGTATGTGATTGTTGGTGATTGTATATGAACCTCAGTATATAATGAAATAGAAAGTGTCATGACCCTCCCTGGCGAACTTTGTGGCATAGGAAACAATGCATTAATTAATGATGTTTTAATACCTGGTTTTGTGCAAAGGATTAGCTATGTGATATTTAGATTATTTTAAAAATAGCATGGTACTACTAACATATTGCCAATGTGCAAAATCAGGTACACTCGTAGATGGAAGAAGTTAAATCATCCACCAAAAGTGGGGTACTTAAGATTAGGGAAGTTATGACAAGGCATATCGAGGGTAACATGGATAGATACATTCATATAGGTATGCATTATCGGTTAGGGATAGTCGTCAATAACTAGCCACCTTAAGCCTCAAGTTGTTAGCCTATTAGTTATCGTAAATTCTCGGGCTGAGATGGGTAACTAAGTTGAAAAAAAGACTCCCTCTTTTTCTGCTACATATGTTTGATTGTCTTTTACTTCATCACTCACTGCATCAATGGTCTGGAGAAAGCATGCTTAAATTGGTTGCTTTTATGAAAATCTCCTGCTTTGCTTAAACCCTTCAAAAGAATAGCATGATGTTAGTATTTGAAAAAACACTTATTCTATATATGTGTGTAGTAGGTTGATTATTTTAAAATGATAAATGAATTTCATTTATAAATAATAATTGTTTTATTTTAAAATAATAAATGAATTTCATTTGCAAATGATAATGGTTTTATTTTAAAAATGATAAATGAGTCTCATTTATAAATAATAACTATTTTATTTAATTGATAAAGGAAATATTTATCTATAAATAATACTTTAATTATTTTAAATGATAATAAGAATTTCATTTATAATTAATATTTGGATGTGTTTAAATGATAATGGAGCCTCATTTATAAATATTAATTATTTTGAATGGTAAAAGAGTCTCCTTTATAAACAATAGTTGATTTAGTTAAATAATAAAATATTATTGAGATAATCGAATTCTTTGATAAATCAACCAAGATATTTTTATTCTCATTCAAACAAAATGTAAGTTGATATTTTTGAGTTAATGGGAGGGGTTCCTACCAACGTTGAATGGAAGGGTTCCATTTATGATGAGCTTATCAAAGGATTTTAATAAGATTATCCTAGGTAGGCTACCGCATAGGGGTAGCTGGGGAAGTAATGGTGGGTGGTGTGACTCTAAGGACTTGGGGGGGGATTGTGCAGGTGAGAGAAGAAGAATACCAAGAAGCAAATGGACCATGCCATAATGAAGGGGGATGAGATAGGGAGAAGGAATGAGAAAAGAAGAAAAACAAGGAAACTTGAATGTGAGTGGGTGAACTGGAAGAAAATCTAGCAACTTGAGCACAGGCCAATAACACAAAGCATAGTCTCCCTTGTGTTGTTGGGAAGCTATAAGGTTGGTAATAGAGTTTACGCAAACTTCTATCTGATTGTTGAATGATATTTTGATTTTTTATAATCTTTTGCTTCAAGTCGGATTCGTTGTTGTCTCTATCCCTTGAGTGATTCGGGTTTTTCCTAGATTGTTGAGCCGTTGTTGTGCTCCTTCCCTATCTTGAGCAACTTAAGCTTTTTTCTATTACCGCATTCTCCATAGATACTTTGCTAGCGGGTTGAGTTGTCACGAGGCTTCGTTAGCATATTATAGCTGCAAGTTGTGGCTGATGTGTTGGGTTACTGTAAAGTAGATTTGCTAGTGTTAGTTATCCTCGACAAGTGTATTCTAGGTGTTTATGTATTTGTCACCTTGAGCTTAGCCATGCCCAACCAGTTGTTGTCAATATTTAACCTAATCTAAGTAAGTCTTAGATGAGTGTGTGTTCTAGCCTAGCTTAGATTTCGTTCTAGCAAACCCATCCTTCATAGGATCACCTAAGGGTGAAGGTTGTCGCAGTTGAGTAGCTACCGAAGAGTTTCATGAGTGTCATGACTCCAATGATGTCCTTCTAGAAATCTCTCTTCCAATCAACCCTAGTGCGAACACCTTCGTCGTCGATCCATAGGGATCACGACTATTTGCACTTTCTGTGGAGGTCAGGTTTGGACTTAGCGGATACTAGTCTTACTGGTTTGAATGGTAGGGTTCTGTCGTTGTGCCTTTAAGAGAGTATTTTAGTAGCTATTGAGAAGGGTTTAATTATTTGTTTTAAAAGCATTATTGTTGTTTAATTAGATTAAATAATAAACCTTTTATTTATGGATTAAAGTAAGGAGCTTTAATTTAATCAATAAAGAATTGGGTTTACTTTATAAATAAAAGGTTATAAAATTTTAGTTTATGAATTAAAGGTAAAATGAATAATTTTGATTTAATTAAGAAATTAGTCTTTAGTTTTATAAAATAAAGGATCTAATTATTGATTATTTATGGATTAAAGTAGAGATCTTTAGTTTAATAAATAAAGAAATGAGTTTACTTTATAAATTAAAGGTTATGGGATTTTAGTTTATGAAATGAAAAATTTTAATTACGTCCACGAGACCCAAATATGGTCTATGGGACCTCAAATATGGAAGTACAATTACTCAAATCATATCATATGATCTTTAATATCTTTGAGAAGGTTGTTCCTTCTCCTGCTAATTTGTGTTAGCAATTCCTCAACTTTTTTTATTTTACTGTCTTCAAATAAATCTGCCACAAACTCGTTTTATTACTTTTTTTATGAAGTAAAGGTAAAATGATTTATTTGATTTAATAAAGAAATTAGTCTTTAGTTTTATCAAATAAAGGATTTCATTATTTATGAATTAAAGTAGGGAGCTTTAATTTAATAAATAAATAAATGGGTTTACTTTATAAATTAAAGGTTATGGGATTATAGTTTATGAAGTAAAGGTAAAATGATTTATTTGATTTAATAAAGAAATTACTCTTTAGTTTTATCAAATAAAATATTTGATTTTTTTATGGATTAAAGTAGCAAACTTTAATTTAATAAATAAAGAAATGGTTTTACGTTATAAATTAAAGGTTATGGAATTTTAGTTTATAAAGTAAAGGTAAAATGATTTATTTGATTTAATAAAGAAATTAGTCTTTAGTTTTATCAAATAAAGGATTTGATTATTTATGGATTAAAGTAGAGAAATTTAATTTAATAAATAAAAGAAATGGGTTTATTTTATAAATTAAAGGTTATGGGATTTTAGTTTATGAAGTAAAGGTAAAATAATTTCTTTGATTTAATACAAAAATTAGTCTTTAGTTTTATCAAATAAAGGATTTCATTATTTATGGATTAAAGTAGGGAGCTTTAATTTAATAAATAAAGAAATGGGTTTACTTTATAAATTAAAGGTTATGGGATTTTAGTTTATGAAGTAAAGGTAAAATGATTTATTTGATTTAATAAAGAAATTAGTCTTTAGTTTTATCAAATAAAGGATTTGATTATTTATGGATTAAAGTAGGGAGCTTTAATTTAATAAATAAAGAAATGGGTTTACTTTATAAATTGAAGGTTATGGAACTTTAGTTTATAAAGTAAATGTAGAAGGATTGTTTTATAGATTAAAGTAATGAGACTTTGGTTTATAAAATGAAAAGAAATGATTTATTTTTAAATTGAAGTAGTGAAGCTTTAATTTAGTAAATAAATGAAAGGATTGTTTTATAGATTAAAGTAATGGGACTTTGGTTTATAAAATGAAAAGAAATTATTTATTTTTAAATTGAAGTAGTGAAGCTTTAATTTAGTAAATAAATGAAAGGATTGTTTTATAGATTAAAGGTATGGGACTTTAATTTATTGAACAAAGATAAATTTTATTAAAGTAAAAATCGTGATCTAAGATGTGCATGTTGAATGAATCTCTAAGGGTATTTGAGAGGGGAAAATAAAAGTAATGATTCTTTTGTGATATCAACTATGCATTACATGGTTAGAGACTTGATTAAATTTGTATAATTGCAATTTGATAAAGTAAATATTATATGCATTTAGAGGCATGCCTATATTGAACCATGAGTGCCTTGATCCCCTACTATCCTTAAATGATCGATGGAAAGAGGAGGACCGAAGATACGGATGGAACTAATACACCAGTTTGTTCTCTACTTACCATTTACTTATGCTCAAATAGACTAGATTTGTAGGGAGATATCCCTAATTTATCATGATGTATTACTTATTCTTTAAAAGTATGGAGGTTTTACCATACTATGATGTATGTAATAATTATGGAATGATGAGGATTATATATTTCAATTTACTATTTGAGTTATTTATATTTTGTATTATATTCTCTTTCAATTAATGTTTACCTTCTTTAAAATGTTGCTTCTTTCCTAGTATATTTGATTACTTTTTGTTAGATTTAGTATCTAGAATTGTTTTGGTTTTCCTGTTAATTAATAAAACCTAAGAAATAAGTTCTAGGGTGAACTTAGAGGGTGACCTAAGGGATTGATACCCCTTAGGATGAACATAGAAAGACCTAAGGTATTAAGACCCCTTAGGGAGAATGATAACTAGGTTTGTGTAAAGTCTAGATCTGATTTAATATAGCTTATCGTGAAGACGAGATGGATAGCTTAACTCGAAATACTTGTAGCATAACTACACAAAATGGCTTGTGTATGGTATGGTGATGTGTGTATACCTTTGATTGACTAAAGGTGATAATTTTAGCTCATCAAGAATGATGATATGGATAGACTTATTTGTAGTAACACATAATACACCTACATAGATGGACTTGTGTGAGGGTATTTCATGAGATGTAGCTTTTCAGAAAAACTTAGGGGATTTAAACAATAGGTTAATCTTAGATTGGTTAGGGGTTTATGAATCCCTCTCCTTAGTAAAAAAAATTATTTTATTTTCTATGTGTTTTCTTGTGGCTTGTTTTAGGGGTGTTTTATTTGGTATCAAAGCTCTATGTACGAGGGTATAGAGCTTCTTGTGTGTTAAATATATTTGGATGTTTCTAATGAAAGCTTGATTAAAGAATAAGCTAAAGCTAGGATGACCTAGAATGCCCTATTTGCTAGAATCTAATGGAAAATAATCCCAGGTGTGAATGAATGTTATGATACCTTAGTATAGGATTTGGTATTAATGATACATCATAACCTTGGAATACCACCCTAGTTAGATTATTGATGCTTTTAGCAAGAGAACTTTGTATTATGGCTTGAATTAGTGATATATTTTAAGGTGAAGCTATAAACTAATATTTTTCTTGGTTGTAACCAAGTTAAAAATACCACCTAAGACCAGAAAAGAGAGGCCTACACCTAGACAAGCTTGTCAAAATTATGTCAAAAAAGAGATCCGATATGAGGATCCAACAAATCCCAACAGAGAGGTAGAAGACCTCACTGTTGTAGTTATTATTATGTAGGATCAAATGAGATAAGTATTGGAAACAATTGTGAATCATAACTCGCAAGCTAGAGGCTTAGAGGTTGGTAAACTTGATGGGCTAATTATAGAGCAGTTACAAGCTAGAGCCCTTCTAGAAAAAGAAAAAAAATTGTATCTCCAAGTTTTATGGGGAAGGTGAATGGGATGCAGTTGAAGCATGGCTTAGAGAATTAGAGGTTTACTTCACAGTAAAAGGTTATTCCCTAGAAACCCAAATGATTTGGACTAAGCTCAACCTAGAAGGGGTTGCTCTAGATTGGTGGGAAACCTACTATAAGAAGACTAAGATTGAACCTATTGATATTCCATGGAAATAATTCATAGTTATATTCAAGAAAAGGTTCCTAACAGAGCATTTCTATGCGTTGAAATTTGAATAATTTTCTATCCTACAACAAGGAACCAAAACGGTGGAGATATACTATAAGAAGTTGGTACGGTTACTTAAGTATGTGCCTATATATGATGAGAAAATGAGGGTTTATAATTTTATCCATGGTTTGGAATCTAGAGTAAATCATGATATAAACATGCATGAGACTAAATCACTGCAAAAGGCGTATGACTTGGCAAGGAAAGTAAAGTTGCACTTCCAATTTAAATATGTTGCCATAATCGAGAAATATCGACAAGCACTGAGGAAGAGGAATAGTCAAGTACACTTGAAATAGGAAGAGGAAGATGATCTAAATACCAAGAACCCTTAGAATTTTTAGAAGATAAATAACAGAAAACAAGAAAAGTTCAAGAAAAACTTCCAAAAGAAAACCAACAATAATCCTAGTAACGCAAAACTTCACCCTTAGAAATCATAAAATTTAACCCCAACAAGTAAGATAGAGGAAAAAAAATACCCAAGGCATCAGGTACCCAAGGATGGGTGTTACCATTGCATCGAGCCTCATTTTACTAATTAGTGTCCACATCGACTAGGGCCTAGCACATACAATGCCAAGGGAAATAAACTTGAGCATCAGATCTAAGTTACAACCAGGAAATAAAAGCTAGAGGGGAAATCCACCCCATTACTTATGAAAGGTAATATTTTTAATAAGCAAGTATATATTTTGATAGATAGTGGGGCCATTGATAATTTTATTTCTTCTAGTCTACCAAGGACTCTATCAAAAAGGCCATGATATTTGGCCCATGGATGGAAGGTTGAGTATGGTTCTAGGTAAACCTACTCCATAAACTAGTGTTATCCAATGGCAAAAATTACTTTAGCTAGTGGAACCACAAAATATTGTTTATATGTAGCTCCACTTCATGCCTTTGATGTAATCCTAGGGATGGATTGGTTATAGGCCCATAAAGCCTTGATCAGGATTGCTTATATGCCCATAGGGCATTCTAGGATGACCTAGAATGCCCTATTTGCTAGAATCTAATGGAAAATAATCCCAGGTGTGAATGAATGTTATGATACCTTAGTATAGGATTTGGTATTAATGATACATCATAACCTTGGAATACCACCCTAGTTAGATTATTGATGCTTTTAGCAAGAGAACTTTGTATTATGGCTTGAATTAGTGATATATTTTAAGGTGAAGCTATAAACTAATATTTTTCTTGGTTGTAACCAAGTTAAAAATACCACCTAAGACCAGAAAAGAGAGGCCTACACCTAGACAATCTTGTCAAAATTATGTCAAAAAAGAGATCCGATATGAGGATCCAACAACTCCCAACAGAGAGGTAGAAGACCGCACTGTTGTGGTTATTATTATGTAGGATCAAATGAGATAAGTATTGGAAACAATTGTGAATCATAACTCACAAGCTAGAGGCTTAGAGGTTGGTAAACTTGATGGGCTAATTATAGAGCAGTTACAAGCTAGAGCCCTTCTAGAAAAAGAAAAAAAATTGTATCTCCAAGTTTTATGGGGAAGATGAATGGGATGGAGTTGAAGCATGGCTAAGAGAATTAGAGGTTTACTTCACAGTAAAAGGTTATTCCCTAGAAACCTGAACGATTTGGACTACGATCAACCTAGAAGGGGTTGCTCTAGATTGGTGGGAAACCCACTATAAGAAGACTAAGATTGAACCTATTGATATTCCATGGAAATAATTCATAGTTATATTCAAGAAAAGGTTCCTAACAGAGCATTTCTATGCGTTGAAATTTGAAGAATTTTCTATCCTACAACAAGGAACCAAAATTATGGAGATATACTATAAGAAGTTGGTACGATTACTTAAGTATGTGCTTGCATATGATGAGAAAATGAGGGTTTATAATTTTATCTATGGTTTAGAATCTAGAGTAAATCATGATATAAACATGCATGAGACTAAATCGCTGCAAAAGGCGTATGACTTGGCAAGGAAAGTGAAGTTGCACTTCCAATTTAAATATGCTGCCATAATCGAGCAATATTGACAAGCATTGAGGAAGAGGAATAGTCAAGTACACTTGAAATAGGAAGATGAAGATGATCTAAATACCAAGAACCCTTAGAATTTTTAGAAGATAAATAACAGAAAACAAGAAAAGTTCAAGAAAAACTTCCAAAAGAAAACCAACAATAATCCCAGTAATGCAAAACTTCACCCTTAGAAATCATAAAATTTAACCCCAACAAGTAAGATAGGGGAACAAAAATACCCAAGGCATCAGGTACCCAAGGATGGGTGTTACCATTGCATCGAGCCTCATCTTACTAATTAGTGTCCACACCGACTAGGGCCTAGCACATACAATGCCAAGGGAAATAAACTTGAGCATCAGATCTAAGTTACAACCAGGAAATAAAAGCTAGAGGAGAAAGCCACCCCATTACTTATGAAATGTAATATTTTTAATAAGCAAGTATATATTTTGATAGATAGTGGGGCCATTGATAATTTTATTTCTTCTAGTCTACCAAGGACTATGTCAAAAAGGCCATGATATTTGGCCCATGGATGGAAGGTTGAGTATGGTTCTAGGTAAACCTACTCCATAAACCAGTGTTATCCAATGGCAAAACTTACTTTAGCTAGTGGAACCACAAAATATTGTTTATATGTAGCTCCACTTCATGCCTTTGATGTAATCCTAGGGATGGATTGGTTATAGGCCTATAAAGCCTTGATCAATTTCCAAGATCGATGGATTGAGTATTCAGATAAAGGTGAGAAGAGACTAAAAAATCATAGTTTATAAGGGGCGTTCAAACCCTAGATTTTTTCAACTATGCAATCGAAGAAATCCCTAAAGAGGGGAGGGATAGTGTATGTTGTAAAACTTAATGAAGTAGGAGATGATCAGTAGAGAGAAGTGCTAGAAAAGCACCCAATTTTATAGGATTTTAAGGATGTATTTCCAGAGGATTTACCTAGACTCCCTCTTGTGCAAGAATTTTATTTCACAATTGATCTTATGCTAGGAGAAAAACCTATTCATAGATCTCCATATAAGATGAACCTATCGAGATGCAGGAACTAAAGGTTTGACTGCAAGAGCTATTGGAAAAGGGTCTGATAAAACCAAGTGTGTCACCGTGGGGTGCACCATTTTTATTTGTGAAAAAGAAAGATGGTTCTTTAAGATTGTGTATTGATTACAGGATGTTAAATAAGGCTATAGTCAATAACCAATATCCTTTACCTATGATTGAAGATTTATTTTATCAATTGAGAGATACCATGATGTTCACTAAGATCGATATAATATCAAGGTATCACCATTTAAGAATACATGAGGAGGAAACTCACAAAATGACATTTAAGACTACATATGGGCATTATGAGTTTATATTTCTATCCTTTGGATTGACTAATACCCCAACTACGTTCATGAATCTAATGAACAGTGTGTTCAAAATACACTTGGACCAATTTGTCCTTGTATTACTAGATGATATCTTAATATACTATTGGAACAAAGAATAGCATGATAAACATCTCAATATCATGTTAGAGTTGTTAAGAAAAAATCAACTCTATAAGAATCTAGTCAAAAGTGATTTCTATGTTTCAAAGGTACGATATCCTGGACTTATCATATCAGCAGAAGGATTTTTTGTGGATCTAAAGAAAATAGAGGCCATCTTGAATTGGCCACCCCCTACTAATGTGACTGAAGTGGAAAGCTTCATGGGGTTAACGAGCTACTATAGATGTTACATAAAGGATTACTCCAAGATTGTTGTGGCCATAACTAACCTTTAGAAAAAGGAAAAGGAATTCAAGTGGTTAGAGAAGTGTGAAGCTACTTTTGCATTGTTTAAATATAAGCTCACTACTGCACAAATATTGAATATTCCTGACCCTCCAGGAGACTTTTTAGTATGCACAGATGCATCATTGGAAGGGTTAGGAGTACTCTCTCAAGAAGATTCAGTAGTGGCATATACTTCAAGAAATCTCAAGAAGCATAAAGTTAATTATGCTACACATGATTTAGAGCTAGTTGTAGTGGTGCATGCTCTAAAGGCCTGGTGCCACTACTTGGTGGGAAGGCCATTTGAATTAAATATTGACCATCAAAGTCTAAGGTACATATTTACCCAACCTATACTCAATGTGAGATAGAGAAGATGGTTCGAGTTTCTTTTTTAATATGACTTTGAAATTGAGTATATAAAAGAGAAGGAGAATAAGGTGGTTGATGCTTTGAGTAGAAGAAAACACATAGCAACCATAACTAGAAGTCACATAGACATGATGGATCGGGTGAGATAGGAGCAATATTAGGATGAGTATTTCTACGAAATTTGAGTTAGGATGAACAAAAACCTTGAGGATAATAAGGAATTTGGAATGTTAGATGAACTTTATGCTACAAAGGTAGGATCATCGTACCAAAAATGGGTGATTTAATGAAGCTAATAATGCAAGAAGCCCATATATCACCTTATTTAGCTCACCCTAGAGGGGCTAAAATGAGGTAAACATGAAACAACATTCTTCTGGGTGGGAATGAAGAAGGATATCACCAATTTTGTTGCTTGGTGCCTCAAATATCAGAAGGTTAAGGTAGAATGCAAGCATCCTACCGGATAATTGTATCCATATTATGTGCCTACACAGAAATGGTAGATCATATCTATGGATTTCATAGTAGGTTTATCCAAAAACCCGGTATCAATATGATGCAATCCTGGTAGTAGTTGATATATTGACTAAGGTTGCACATTTCATATCTAGGAATATCAAGGACGATGCTCAGGTGGTGGCTAACATATTTTTCAAATAGGTATTCTGATTTCATGGGTTTCTTGAGGTAATCATTTTAGATAGGGACTCCAGATTCACTTTTAAATTTTGGAAAGCCCTTTATAGTGTAATTGGCATGAAACTGAATATGAGTTCGACATACCACCTGAGACATATGGTCAAATAGAATGGGTAAACCAAGTACTGAGGACATGCTTTGTATGTACTCCATGGATCACAAGTCTTGTTGGGAAGACTACCTACATCTTGTGAAGTTCACCTACAATAATGGACATCACTCCTCGTTAGGAATGGCTCCTTTCGATGCCTTATATGGGTGGAAGTATAGAATGAGGGACAACCTAGAAGATCAAGTTGTGACTGGGCCAGATATGGTCAGAGAAATGGAGGATCAGTTGAAGGTAATCAGGAAAAGACTTAAAGAGGCTACTGATAGGCAGAAAAGTTATGTTGACCTGAAGAGGACTACAAGAGAGTACTCAGTAGGAGATAAAGTTTTTTTAAGGGTTAAACCAATGAAAAGTTCTATCAAATCCATAAATTTGTATCCACGATTTTTGGGACCCTTCGAGATCACTAAAAATATCTGCCTAGTTGCATACTGACTTTCTTTACCTCCTAATTTGTCAAATATCCATGACACTTTCCACATATCCTTGTTTAGAAAATATGTTACTGACCCTGAACATGTATGGGATGTTTCTAATTTGCAAATGGTAAACCCAAAGGCTATTGAAGTGATACCGATAAATATTCTTGATTTTCGTTCTAAATCTATGCGAAATCGAACTCTTAAGCAATGTAAGGTCCAATGGGATCGATTTTATGAAAGGAATTCCACTTAGGAAAAAGTGGATGATATGCAAAAATACTTTCCTTTCTTGTTTTAAAATTTATAATGTAATATACTTTTATTTTGTGAAACTGAAAACACCCGAGATGGTGTTTAGTCCTAGGGGGTAGGATGTCATGAATTTCCCTGGTGTTCTTTATGGCATAGGAAACAATGTATTAATTAATGATGTTTTAATACTTGGTTTTGTGCAAAGGATCAACTATGCAATATTTAGATTATTTTAAAAGAGCATGGTACTACTAACATATTACCAATATGCAAGATTAGGTACACTCGTAGGTGGATAAAGTAGAATCATCTACCAAAATCGGAGGTACTTGAGCCTAGGGAAGTAATTATAAGGCATCTTGAGGATAACATGGATAAATACCTTCAAACAGGCATGCGTTATCGATTAGGGATAATCGTCAATAGCTAGCCACCTTGAGCCTCAAGTTGATAGCCTAGTAGCTATCGTAAATTCTTGGGTTGATATGGGTGACAGAGTTGACCAAAAGACTCCCTCTTTGTCTACTACATATGTTTGATTTTATTTTACTTCATTACTCGTTGCATCAACGGTTTGGAAAAAACATGCATAAATTGGTTGTTTTTATGAAAATATTATGCTTTGCTTAAACCCTTCAAAAGAATAGCATGATGTTAGTATTTGAAAGAAAAAACCCTTATTCTATATATATGTATATATAGTAAGTTGATTATTTTAAAATGATAAATGAATTTCATTTATAAATAACAATTGTTTTATTTTAAAATAATAAATGAATTTCATTTGCAAATGATAATGGTTTTATTTTAAAAATGATAAATGAGTCTCATTTATAAATAATAATTGTTTTATTTAATTGATAAAGGAAAATTTATCTATAAATAATACTTTAATTATTTTAAATGATAATAAGAACTTCATTTATAAATAATATTTGGATTGTTTAAATGATAATGGAGCCTCATTCATAAATATTAATTATTTTGAATCGTAAAAGAGTCTCCTTTATAAACAATAGTTGATTTAGTTAAATAATAAAATATTAATGTGATAATCGAATTCTTTTAAATCAACCAAGATATTTTTATTCCCATTCAAATAAATTGCTAGTTGAGATGTTTGATTTTATGGGAAGGGCACCTATGAATGTTGAATGGAAGGGTTCCATTTATGACGAGCTTATCAAAGGATTTCAATAAGATTATCGTAGGTCGGTTTTCGCATAGGAGTAGCTAGGGAAGTAATGGTGGGTGGTGTGACTCTGAGGGCTTGGGGGGATTGCACAGGTGAGAGAAGAAGAATGCCAAAATGAAAAAGGACCATGTAGTACAGAAGGGGGAGGAAATAGGGATAAGGGACAAAAAAAGAAGAAAAATGAGGAAACTTGAACGCAAGTGAGCAAACTAGAAGAAAAGCTAACTTAAGCACAGGTCGATAACATAGAAGCAAACTCTTCCTTGCATTTTTGGAAAGCTAAAATTTTGGTAACAGAGTTTACACAAACCTCTATTTGATTGCTAAATGATATTTTGATTTTTTGTCATCTTTTGCTTTGAGTCGAATTCATTGTTGTCTCTATCCCTTGAGTGAGTTGAGCGTTGTCTGGTTTGTTGATTCGTTGTTGTGCTCCTTTCCTATCTTGAGCAACTTAAGCTTTGACTTGTTATCGCATTCTCCATAGATACTTTGCTAGTGGGTTGAGTTTCCATAGGGCTTCGTTAGCATGCTGTAGTTGTGAGTTGTGGTTGATGTGTTGGGTTACCGTAAGGCAAATTTGCTAGTGTTAGTTGCCCTCGACAACCATGTTCTAGGTTTTTATGTGTCTGCCACCTTGAGCTTAGCCATGCCCAACCAGTTGTCATTATTTAGCCTAATATGAGCAAGTATTGGACGAGCATTTGTTCTAGCCTAGCTTATATTTCATTCTAGCCAATCCATCCTTCATAGGATCGCCTAAGGATGAAGGTTGTCACAGCTGAGTAGCTACTCGGGAGTTCTACGAGTGCCACAACACTTATGACATACTCCTAGGACTCTCCCTTCTGGTCAACCCTAGCATGACCACCTCCATCATTGATCCATAGGGATCGTGACTGTTCACGCTTTTTATGGAGGCGAGGTTTGGACTTAACGAACACCAATCTCACTGGTTTGAACAACGGGGTTCTATCACTGTACCTTTAAGAAAGCATTTCAGCAGCTATTGAGAAGGGTTTAATTATTTGTTTTAAAAGTGTTATAGTTGTTTAATTAACTTAAATAATAAACCTTTTATTTATGGATTAAAGTAGGGAGCTTTAATTTAATAAATAAATAAATGAGTTTACTTTATAAATTAAAGGTTATGGGATTTTAGTTTATGAAGTAAAGGTAATATGATTTATTTGATTTAATAAAGAAATTAGTCTTTAGTTTTATCAAATAAAGGATTTGATTATTTATGGATTAAATTAGGGAGCTTTAATTTAATAAATAAATAAATGAGTTTACTTTTTAAATTAAAGGTTATGGGATTTTAGTTTATAAATTAAAGGTAAAATGATTTATTTGACTTAATAAATTAATTAGTATTTAGTTTTATCAAATAAAGGATTTGATTATTTATGGATTAAAGTAGGGAGCTTTAATTCAATAAATAAAGAAATGGGTTTACTTTATAAATTGAAGGTTATAGGACTTTAGTATATAAAGTAAAGGTAGAAGGATTGTTATATAGATTAAAGTAATGGGACTTTGGTTTATAAAATGAAAAGAAATGATTTATTTTTAAGTTGAAGTAGTGAAGATTTAATTTAGTAAATAAATGAAAGGATTGTTTTATAGATTAGAGGTATGGCACTTTAATATATTAAACAAATAAAATTTTGATTAAAGTAAAACCGTGATCTAAGATATGCATGTTGAATGAATCTCTAAGGGTATCTAAGAGGGAAAAATAAAAACAATGATTATTTTTTATATGAACTATGCATTAGATGGTTAGAGACTTTATTAAATTTGTATAGTTGCAATTTGACAAAGTAAATGTTAGATGCATTTAGAGGCATGCCTATCTTGAACCATGAGTGCCCTGATCCCCTACTATCCTCAAATGATCGATGGAAAGAGGAGGACCGAAGAGGCAGATGGGACTAATGCACCAGTTTGTTCTCTACTTACCATTTACTTACTTATGCTCAAATAGACTAGATTTGTAGGGAGATATCCCTAATTTATCATGATGTATTACTTATTATTTAAAAGTATGGAGGTTTTACCATACTATGATGTATGTAATAATTATGGAATGATGAGGATTATATCTTTTAATTTACTGTTTGAGTTATTTATATTTTGTATTATATTCTCTTTCAATTAATGTTTACCTTCTTTAAAATGTTGCTTCTTTCCTAGTATCTTTGATTGTTATTTTTGTTAGATTTAGTATATAGAATTGTTTTGGTTTTTCTATTAATTAATGAAACCTAAGAAATAATTTTTAGGGTGAACTTAGAGGGTGATCTAAGGGATTGAAACCCCTTAGAGTGAACATAGGAATACCTAAGGGAGTAAGAACCCTTAGGGATAATGGTAACTAGGTTTGTGTAAAGTCTACATATGATTTAAGATAGCTCATCGTGAAGACGATATGGATAGCTTAACTCATAATACTCGTAGCTTACCTACATAGACTGGCTTGTGTATGGTATGGTGATGTGTGTATACCTTCGATTGATATAAGGTGATAAGTTTAGCTCATCAAGAATGGTGAGATGGATAGACTTATTTGTAGTAACATATAATACGCCTACACAGATGGACTTGTGTGAGGGTATTTCGCGAGATGTAGATTTTTAGGAAAACTTATGGGATTTAAACAATAGGTTAATCCTAGATTGGTTAGGGGTTTATGAATCCATCTCCTTAGTAAATTTTTTTTTTTTTTCTTTTCTATGTTTTCTTGTGGCTTGTTTTAGGGGTGTTACAGAGAGATACTAAACCCATATATCTATATCTATCTATCTATATATATACACACATAGAGAGAGAGAGAGAGAATTAATGGATTTTATAGCTTTTGTTTATAATAACTGGTAACAAAATAGATTACTTATAATTACATTATAGGATTTAATAAATATTTGACCATTTGAATTACTCTTGGTATTAGATATATTTTTATTATATGATAATGGCATTTGATTTATAAATAGAATGATTGGTGGTTAATTTTGGTTTTAAATAATGTTTTAAAAATGTATTACTTTGTCTATATTAGAAAAAAAATTAGAATGTATGATATCATGATTATTTTGAACAAAGAGGATATGATGATGACTTAGCGAATAAAATAAATTTGTTAATGCTCTTCAGATTGAATCCTTTCTGGATAATCTCAAAACAATATAAAAGTACCTATAATGTTTGCAAACTTGAAGAAACAAAGAGTTAAACATACATTAATGCCACCAAATATAGATCCCATGAATAAATGAAACCAAATAGAATAAAAAACCAACTTATTTTAAGCAGAATTACGATTTTTAGTCACTACAAATGACCAAGTTACATTAGATGGGAATACCATTCATTCCTAATTAGTTTGAATACATGCACCCTCTTTACATATTATTTGGTATTCCAAACAATTAACGAAACTTTTATAGTCATTATCTATATTATTTTCAAATAACTATTATGTATCTAATAAGAATAAAGAAAGTATGTTCATAGATCCAAATGGTTATTTCACATCATCATGTGGCTTCCATGTGCACATTTTTTATTTAAAACATTATTTAAAAATTAATAATTTAAGATCATCTAGAGTGTCCATATTAATAGATCTATCTAACCACAAAATGCATGTTTATGCATCAAGCCTTTAAATTGCCATTGGAATTAATACAAAACTTCCCTTTTCTTATGGAACTATTTGATATTTTTATCATAAAATATAATGTGTTTAAAATACATACAATTAGTTTTTTTATTAGTTGAAGAAGGGGTTTTGAAAGGATCCCCAAACCTTTTACAATTTTACAAAGGGAAAACTACTACAGCCAAAAGAGATAGAAAAAATACAATAGGTCGCTACCCCAACATAGGGCCCTACCATTAACTGAAACTAAACCAAACAACCACAAGAGAAGAGGACATGAAAGAGACCCAAAAAACAACCGCCCAACCAGGAGACACCAACTACAGCCCATGGCTACAGAAGAACAAGGAGGAACCAATCAGGGAGGGGGCAGAATAGATTCTCACCCCCTTAGACAACTTACGTAGATCAGACATTATGACCTCTCATTGGTCCCAGTCTAAGACAACCTTCAGCTCCTCAATCTCCCAAAGTATCTAAAAGCATATTAGTGCCAACCAACCTATGACACAAACCTACCAAAAATCCTAGTTTGAGAACCACTTGGAACACCACCACTTTTGTCCAAGAAGAGAGACCATCCAACTCATTATCTGGGTGGCAAAAGGATGCCACATTGGACCCGCTCAACCAATTAACAGAGGGACAAACAACAGCTTGTAGAATGGCTTCCATGGAAAACCAAAGAGAAAAATATTCCTCCTACAACTCTCACAACCAATCAAAAAGCAGAACCCAGGAGAGTAAGGAAACAATTGGCCATCCAACATGAAGGCAAGCAACCTATGCAAAGCCATCAAGGACACCGATAGGTCAGCCATCATTCATCGATCTAGATTAGGCCCTATGGGAGATTATCCCTCCAAATGGATAGCCTAGATTGGAGCAACCCTAGGTTGGCGAGGAAGTCAACCGCCTTGTTACCTTCCCTATACGTATGTCTCACCTGAATACTTTCCATGCCACGGAGAATCCAATTAGCTTCCTCGACCATATTAGCAATATTCTAGCTAGGGACTTGCAATCCAGAGATCATATTGACAATGTTTAATGAGTCACCTTCGATAATAATTTTCTTGCAACCAATCGAAGGGAGAAGCACCATCCCTTGGAAGAATGCTTTGGCTTTCACAAAGTGGTAGGTCTAGGACCCAAGATTTTTAGCAAAGGCCAAAATGATATCTCCACTATGATTTCGAAACACACCTCCTACACCAACTTTCCTAGGGTTTCCTTTAGAGGCACCATTGAAGTTAAATTTGATCCATTCAGGGGGTGGGATTCACTTGGTTAAAGCTCTAGTATTCCCTAGGTTCTGAACAGTTCCTCTTCTAGCTTGCTGGAAACCAAGATTGGCTTCAATGAGGGCTTCAGCCTCTAGGCCACTAGAATCATCCAGAGATAGGACAAACACATTCTCAACAATTGTTGGCAAGACTTTAGCCCAGATGAAAGCAACATCTCTAAAAACTCCCCTAAACACCCTATTGTTTCTCTCCTTCTAGATACCCCAGACCAGGTGAGGGAGACTAAACGACCAAAAGGCATGCAACCTCGAGCTAGCAAAGGGGGGAGACCATTGATCAAAGGCATCAAAAAACTGGTTTGAGACAACCCAATAGACCCCTAAGGTATTCAGAAGGAGATAGAGGACCTCAAGCGAAAAGGGACAAAGGAAGAAAAGGTGGTTAGTAGATTCAACATCACATCTGCAAAGGTGGCACCTATTAGGGATGGTCATACCTCTTTTTTGGAGGTTTTTCATAGTGAGAATCTTGTTTTGGATAGCAAGCCATAGAAAAAAGTTGACTTTAGGAGTAAGAAATTTATACCAGATCTTTTTGAAAGGAGGTGGGTCCACAGGATCAACTTCAGAGAGGAAATAAGCAGACTTCACCAAAAAGGAGTCATCCTTCTCCCCCTTCCATAGAATAGAATCTTCAACATCAGAAGATCTAATGACCTGTAAGCTTAGAATGTGATTGAGATAGTCCATAGCCTTTCTTTCCTCCTAGTTCAAGTTTGGGAAATTGAGATTCCACCAAGATTTCACCCCATTACTTACCTGAATGAAGTCTGCAACTTTAGCTCCAAAGTGGGCCCGAGTTATGGGTTTCACAATTGTTACCTCAAGAATGTGAGCTAGAGGAGCATCACCCACCCAAGTGTCTTCCCAAAAATCAATATTTCTGCCATTTCCTAGCTTCCATCTATGGCCCTTTGAAATGACATGATGAATCTTAGTGATACCAAGCCAAAAAGTTGATCCTGGAGAGGGGGAAGATCAACCAAAAAGTCTCTATTTTGAGAAAGATATTTGGCTGACAGAATGTGGACCCAATCAACATTCTCATTCTTGAATAACTTCCACCCTTGCTTGGCCAGTAAGGTGATGTTCATGCTCTTAACTCTTCTGAGGCCAAGGCCACCAAATTCTTTTCTAGTGCATACATATTCCTAGGAAACCAGGTGAAACTTTTTCTTCTCCTCATTTCTAGACCAAAGAAAGGACTTTTGGATGAGTTCAATTCTTTGAATAACTTTAGTTGGGGCTTTGAAAAGTGAGAGAAAGAATAAAGGAATGCTTTGAAGGGTGGATTTAACTAGTTGGGCTTTGCTAGCCTAGCTGAGAAGAGCCCCCTTCCAACCAGCCAATTTCCTTTGCATCCTTTCAATGATCGGGTCCCAAAATTTCTCTTTCAATCTCCCCTTAAATAAGGGCATCCCAAGGTAGGTAGAGGGAAATTCAGCCACCCCACAACCCAAAATCTGGGAGATCACTCTTTGTCTTCTTGGGGGTTGTTAAGGAAGAAGATTAAACTTTTTAAAAAGTTGATCTTCTAGCCCGTAACCCTTTCAAAGGATGTCAGAATCTCCTTAATCTTCATTGCTTGTAGAATAGAAGTCGAGGTGGCTATAAGAGTGTCATCAACAAATTGTTGGTGGGATAATGGATCCATTGAAAGAGTTAGTTTTATACCTACTATGGTTGGTTCTACTTTTATAGATCTACCCAATGCTTCAACCATAATGATAAAGAGGAAGGGCGAAAGGGGGTCACCCTAGCGTAGGCCCCTACAACTTTTAAAGTATCCCATAGTCGAACCATTGATGATAACTGAGAAGAAGGCTGACGAGATACAAGCATTGATCAGGCTTATCCATATTTGATGAAACCCAAATTTGTTCAACACTTTTAGGAGGAAACTCCATGAAACCCTATCATATGCTTTGTTCATATCGAGCTTGAGAAAAAGCCCAACTCTCCCACTCTTGTCCACAGAATGAATGAGTTCATGAACTAAAATAATTCCATCTAGAATCTGCCTTCCTACCACAAACCCACTCTGAGCTAGGTCAATAATTTTGGGGAGAAATAGCTTGATCCTGTTAGCCAAATTTTTTATCAAAAACTTGTAGATGGTATTACAAAGGCTAATAGGTCTAAAGTCGCTAAAGACCTTAGCTCTTTGGGATTTTGGAACAAGGACCAGGAAGGTGGATTTTACGTCCCTAGGAATGGTACCAGACCTCTGAATCTCTTTCAGGGCATCTCCTATATCTTTCCCCACAATGTGCCAAATTTTTGGAAGAAGATTGGGGGAAATTCATCTAGATTGGGGGCTTTCAAACTGCCCATTTCAAAAATTGCTTTTTTTATTTCCTCATCCTTAAAGGGGCTCAACAAGAATGAGTTCATGTCTTCAAAAATTAGGTTTGGGATATTTTGCAATAAGTGATCCTCAGCCTAGGAGTCGTTGTCCTCCATGTTGCAAAGCAAGGATTCAAAAAAACTAACAACCTCTAGCCTGATTTCCTGAATATCATCTATTTTAGATCCATCAGCCTTCAAAATTTCTCTAATTCTATTGGAGGCTCTATGCCTCAGAGTAGATGCATGGAAATATTTTGTATTTTGGTCTCCCACTTTGAGCCATAGTTCCCTCGACTTCTATTTCCAAAGAATCTCCTCCTCAACCAGAGTATTGTGGAGCTCAACAAGCACCCCTTTCTCTCTATCTCTAATCTCCCTAGACTGGTCCCCAACACTGATTGCTCTCTCAATTTCCATCAGCTGAGATCATAGATAATCCTTTCTTTGGGAGATCTGACCAAAGATGACCTTGTTCCAGATTTTAATGTTTGACTTAACCCACCTAAGCTTAGAAGCTATTTGGGAAATTAAGGGGCCAGAGAAGTCCCAAGACCACCAGTCCTTAATATTTTCTTCTAGATTAGGGTGTTGGCACCACATCACCTCAAATATGAAGGGCCTTGGAAACCTCTTGGAAGGTTGATCCAAACACATCAACAGAGGGTTATGGTCTGATCCCACTTTAGGGAGAGAGCACAGAGAAGCATCTCCAAAAATGGGTAAGGCTTCCTTAGAAATCAGGATTCTATCTAACCTAATCTGAATGAGTTGGTCCCCAATTCTCTTGTTACTCCACGTATATTTACTACCTTTAAGCTCAAGATCCATTAATTCATTTTGATTCACAAACAAAGCAAAATCTTCCATACCTCTCAAAATGCCTATAGTTCCCCCTTTCTTGTCAGATTGGAAGAGCGGAGAGTTGAAATCTCCAACCAAAATCTAGCTTTCCCCTTTGAAGGCTTCTCTCATAGCGCTCAACGAGTCCCAAAGCAGGCTCCTATTAGTATATGAGTTTGGAGCATAGATATTAGAAAGGACCCACCAACGATTGGAATCCTTGCAACAAAAAAGGATGTTAATAACTCTGTCTAAGGATGATAACACTGAGCCCACTAGTTTCTCCCCATCCCAGAGACATAGAAGCCCCCTCAAAGCCCCTTGACTCAGGCTAGCCATAAAATGTGCACTCCTCCAAATAGTTCTTTTGATCGAATTGATCCTCCCCTCCTCCAACTTCATTTCTTGAAGTAAAAAAATATCAGCAAAAAATATTTCCTCAATGATGCCACCACTCGCTGCTTTGTAAGGCCATTCAGACCCCTTATATTCTAGGACAAGAGTTTCATTTATGATATTTGGTGGAGGTTCGGCGATCCAAAGGAGGTGATCTTCAATTGCTTTTCACCAACCCCTTTTCCTTCTTTCGAGCCCAGTAGGAGCTGAGTTCCATCTACTATTTTTGACTCTATCTCCTTCCTAAGGTCCCTATTAAACAGTTTCCTAGGATTTCGCTCCACCCCCACATCAACCATATTTTTCTTATGGCTACAATTTTTTGGGCCTGGGGAACCCTTCTCCAACCTCAGAACACCTTTTCTCGCCACCACTAGCTCTACAAGAGGAATCTCCAGATTGGAAGTTACTACCATTCCCGAATCAATTTGGAAATCAACTTCTAAGCCCAAGAAATCAAAAGGGTTATGCACCTTCAACAAGGGCAATGAAGGGGGAGAACTAACTAGGGGATAAGACAAGCCCCCACCTTCCCTCAAAAGGTATTCTGAAACTAGGTTCATAGGAGCCAAAATAGATTCCTCCTGCTCCAAAGCAACTAAGTCACCAAAAGGAGGAGTCGAGACCAAAGATCCAACAACCTCCTCTCCTTGAGCCGAGGGTCTAGCCCCCTTCTCCAAAAGGGGCTTCTTGCCTTTGGGGATAATCTTAGTCCAAGATTTTTTTTGACTTCTTTGTAGGGCAATTCTCAAGGATATGCCCTAATTTTTTATAGTTGTTACAAAAACTGATCGATTTTCATAGATGATGGGTTGAGTCCAAGAGCCCAAACTCGAGATAAGCTCGATGGATGATGGTAAATCCGCTTCCAAGTCCGCATTAATGCACATACACAAAAATCATTCTGGACTTAGATCTCATAGTTGGGTCAATCGAGACTAGGTCCCCCACTACTTTTGCTATCCCCTATAGAACATCATCGTGCCAATATTGGATTGACAAACCTGGGAGCCTAACCCAGAGGGGAGCAAAGTTAATATTCTAGAGATCTAGGTTGAAATCTAGATTCCATCGACGAAGGAAGAGACCTCTCTTCCCAAAAAACCAAGGGCCACTACCTAGAATACGCCTCGAGTCTTCCTCATAGTTCAGCTTGAATAGGAAGAAGGCCTTCGAAAGGGCCACGACCTCTAGCTAACCCAGGGGCCTCCATTTAGCAATAGCCCACCTTCTCACTACATCCAGCTCTGGCCTCACCCCTAAAAACTTACCCACCATATTTGAAGCTCCCTTGTCCATAGTAAGTTTCACTAGACCTTCGAGGATGAGAAGCTTATTATGCTCTAGAGATAAGTCAAATAAAACTTTAGACTCCTAAGACCCCAAACCACTTGATACAACCATCATGTAAGATGACCCACCTAGAGCAAAAGGTTTGGACCCTAGAGGTGGGTCCCTAGAGCTCGTGATTCCAAGTGATAACTCATGGTCCCCCATAGTGGTAGGAGAACCAATGATGCCCTCAGAAGGCAAACCCTAACCTCGAGCACCAATGAACACCAACTCCAAACCAAGCATGCCAGAAGAAGCCAACTTATCAACCTGACTAACTTTTGGACCACCACCCGAATCCCCAACCTGACCACCCCCTTCATCCTGCTCGCCCTTATCGCCTTTATTGTGGTTGAAAACCTACTCATCCTTCCCACCTTGACTGCCAACTTGCTCATCCATCCTCAGAAGCCAAATCCTAATCTTGGGGTAGCCATGAGAAGCCAAAACTTGGAGTCAGTCTCCTCTTCATGATTACCCAAAAATTCTTGCTCAACATGTGCACCTTGAATTCATGATTGTCCTCGTTGAATCAACATTCTGAGGTTGAATGGAGAAACAATGGAGGAATTTCCACTCCAAATTTCATTGACCAAAAAATAATGAACCCTCTTAGTGGGATATTTGCACATAAACACTTTGTATTTGTCATTGTAACCCTTCCCCAACCCACAACTGCATTAAAATACCTGCTCCATAGCAAGTAGATGATGTCTCGTGAAACCCTAATCAACAATAACCAGATGTGTCTCTTCCAAATGTGTCTCATGAAACCCTAGTTTGGGGTAGTTGTGAGAAGTGTTTTCACTATTTTGACCTATCGTTTCACTCACTGACCACCATAAAATTATTGATCTTAATGGCCATTCCATCTAAATCTAGAAAAACATCATCAATGCTGGAAATACTAAACTTTGCACATAAATGCTCTATATTTGCCATTGTAACCCTTCCTCCAACCCACAACTGCATTAAAATACCTGCTCCATAGCAAATGCATATGATTATTTAGTCATTATGTGTAGGTAATTTATCATATTTGTGTCCTTTAAACTTTAAAAGAATCTATAGGGAGATTTACAAGCATTAACTTATGCAAATATAGAGTAGTGAACAATAACTTTACTTGACATAAAGAATATGCAACACTTATCTATTTGATGTATTAAGTCAAAGAAAATTGAGACATACTCCTAAATGTGTATCCATTTATGTATATCCAAAACTCGTCAATAAAAACACTAAGATGGGAATCAAGTACGCTATATAGCTACTCTTTTAACCAACCAATAGTAAGTAGTAAATCTTCCATATTTTTCTTAATAAAATAATTAAAAATGATAATACTCACATACAAGCATATTATAACTGAAGCAACTACATCAATAATGTTATGGAAAAGATTGATATGCATGATATGTCATTAGGAATTTTTCATATATAGATAGGTGAACTCATTTCTATCATGGATTAACTAACTCACATCACCTTTTGGAAATGATATGAAAAATCCATTGCAATCTACTGTAATATATTAATTTACTTGATATAAAATATTACTTGAAAAATTAATAACATTGATTCATTTTGCATTGGGATTATTTATCTACTCTCAAATAAGGTTAAATTATTTTGAAGCATTTAAATATCTCGATCAAAAAGGAAATTGTGTGGTTTATAAAATTTTCATAATTTAGTTATGATACACATCTTATTAATACAATATCATCATCTTTTTTTAGTAGTGTATACACAAGTTAGAAACCATATGAATATTGTAGCTATTTTAAGATGGACATGAACAAGTGCATTAGTATTGATATTAACATCATGGTAGATATCATTTTCAATTTTATATTTCAATCTTTAACATTCTATCTCTATTCAATGTAAAATATACTTTGTCCCCATTTGATTTTTAGTGATGAAATAATCTTGAAATGTATTTTATGTCATGAAAGTTTGTTAGATGTCATCCATATTTGTATTATCCCTATTTATAAAGTACTTTTTATTATTATGTATAAGAAGGGGTTTTGAAAGGGTCCTTGAACCTTTTACAAAAGGGGTTTTGAAAGGGTCCTTGAACCTAAGATCTAGCAATAAAAACATCCAAAGAGAAACCAAGGTAAAACACAAGGTATGGACCACCCAAGGGAAAAAGAAATCAATCTTCAGATAAATTAAACCAAGCTTAGGTGGCTTCTACCTAACCTGAACTGAAAGAAACCAAATTTTAAGAGTTGGATCTTGTATTCAACATAAATTGATCTTACATTCGAGAACCCAAAAACCAAGTTGATTCGGATCCTACGGATCCAAAATAAATAACATTTCTACCTTAACTTGGAGGATTTAAAAACAAAATCAAAATGAAGCTTCCTTCCCAAGCCAAATAACTAACTACCACGAGAATTAGGGAAATTTATTGATGAATCCAACATTACAACTAAAAATGTTATCAAATGTCAATTTCAATTTAAAAAATAAAAAGAGCACTCAATTTTGAATTTTTTTGCTCAAACACCAACACTTGAATTTGAATCATAGATAAAAATTAGGCCTTTTCATCCATAATAGGAATCTTGATTATGGCAACTCTGGCCTCCACCAACAGGTACCCAAAAACCAATAGCAAGAACTCCCGCAACCACCACACAGGAAAATCTATTCAAATAAGCGAATCTTACCCAAAGATAGGCTCCTACTTTTTCACTGATTCAAAATTCAAAAATCCTGCCCAACCTAGAAACCCTATTTTTGAAACCAAGCTTAACTCTACCTTCCAACAAGCATGCAAATTCAAACCCCAAATCAATAAAAACCTTCTAGAAAGTCCCACTACGCAGCCTTTTACCCAATGTTGCAGAGAAGTCACAACCATACCCCCCAACTTCTCGAGGATGAATCCCCAATAGGTAGGAACAAACCAAAGCACTATCAAGTTCCCACCTAAATTTGGATCAAATTCAAATTTAACATTTATGAAGTAATTTGTTGACTAAGGATTCCATAATATATCAAGATTTAGACTTCCACTTGTAAAAATTGTAGATACTCACAATTATTGAATTATAAATAATTGATCAATTCTTATATTAAAAATTAAATAAAAAATGAAAGCTTCAACTCTTGTTTTCTCTTTATTTTGTAGATATATTTACACCGATGAAGTCATATTTTAATTTTTATAATCATTTTATTTTTAAATTAATTATTTTTCTCTTCCTTTTTTTTTTTTTTAAATGTATTTAAACTTGATGAAGCAATATTTTAAATTTCATAATCATTTTAGATTTTTAATTTATTTTTACATTAATTATCTTTCTCTTTCCTTTTATTGACATGATGTATAATATTGTTGTTATAGTATTTTTTCTTTTTTTTTATATGTATACATTAATTATTGCTATTTTTTTATTGATGTCCTATCATGGTACTAGCCTTTTGGTTTTTTTTTATTTGATCTAGTTTTCCTTTTGTATGCTCTTGTAAAGTCATTAGTTTTCTTTCTCTTCTCTTCCATTTATGCTAGTTTTATCTCAGCTTTCACAAGATCATTCTTACCTTTTCTTGCTCTAAATTTGTAATCATTTTTTTCTTTTCTTTTTGGTCTTGACATGCTCTCAAAAGATCGTTTTATATTTTTTCTTTTTAATTTGTGCTTTAGTTATGCATATTCTCTTTTTCTCAATGTCCTTTTTCAAATTCACTCTTAGTAAAGCTTCTTTGACCTCTATTTCTTTGAACGTGTTTTCTTTAATTCGTGTTTTTAATAAAAGATAAACATTTGTCTAATCTTAATGTATATAATATGATTCTATAAGCAAATATTTTTTAATAACTTAAATGTTGAATAAATAGACTATTATATGATACTAGAGTATATCTCATCATAATTAAAACAAATAAAAATTTAACATTTTGAAAATTTACTACAAAAATTTGTATTTTTTTTTTGTATTGATAAAAATGGGGCTGAAGGGCCCTGACCCTTTACAAAGAGCTCGAAATATGTACAAGAAAAAAATAAGAGAAGATCATACAAATGCAAGATAGTCATATCTTAGTAAAACAAAACAAACCTGGGCTAAACCTGTTGATGGAGAAGCTAAAATAATATTCTTCCCGCTATCCTTCTATTTAACATGGTTGATGCAGTGCTCAATGCTTTAATGATAAAGAAAATGCTAACAATAATGTAATTTAGTATTCTCAAATCCTTCATCGCATGATCCCAATAAGTATTCTGCTTTGCTCTTCTCTATTTATTTGCTAGCTTCATTATCAATTCTTATAATATCTTCCAACTCCATGGGGCCATATGACCAGACCTTGAAATTCTCAGATTTAACTGCCATATTTGCCATTTTATCGGTAGCATTGTTTCTCTCTATATAAATATGTTTAACTTGACTTTTTTCTAGGTTTCCCAAGATAGTCATCACATCTGTAATTATTTGCAAAATGCTAGAATTATTTAACTCTCCTTTTTGAAGGGAAGTTATAATATTCTTGGAATCCCCCTCAAAAACAATTCTCCTAAAATCCAAATTCACTACAATTCGAAGGTCTGTAAGCATTGCCCTTACTTCAGCTTGGTTATTTGTGGTAATTCCTAGATCCTCAGCATATGTAGCCACTACCTGACCTCTGTCATTCCTAATGAGACCCCCACCGCCAGCATGACCCGGGTTACCTTTTGCAGCTCCATTGAAGTTAATTTTTACCCAGTATTTATGGGGACGTTCCCATCTAGTATCTAGTCTGACCTTATTGAATTTTTCCTATTTAAGATATCTTTTTCTCTAGAGAGGATCATTGCAATATTTTACTGGCCAAAAATATTTTTAATACAATCCTTCAATAAGGTTGTTTTTATCCTGGCATAAACCCCAATTATTCCTCTGGTTTTATTTTTGAACACTCGTATGTTTATTTCCAGCCAAATCCCCTAGCAAATATGTGGAATGCATTTTTGTCAAAAAATATTACTTCCTAAGTGCCACTATTTCCAAATCCTGATTAGAGAATCTAGAATGACCCAAGCAACATTAACTTCTCTCAATAACATATTTAGGATATCATGAAAAAAATCACAAGTTCCAAATAGGTGGTCCACACACTCATCCTCTTTGTTACATAAGACACAAACAGTTGGAACCACAATCCCTCTTTTGAACATATTATCTTTTGTAAGGATCTTATTGAGAATGATAGTTCAAAAACATAGCAACCTTAGGGATGATGTTTAGCTTCCAAATTATTTTAAGCTCGGATTTCTCTGAGGTTACTTTGCCCAAGACTCTATATCCATCCTTCACCAAGTACTGGCCTTGTTGGTTTCTTCCCAAAATTATCTGATCCTCCTCTAAACCTATACCTAAATAATTCCTTAGGAGGTTTTGCAGATCTTTACCCCCTAAGCCTTGCATATATTCTTGCACGATTTTCCACTCCTGAAAATCACCCACCCTATGAATGTAACCATTAATTTTCTTACCATAGGTTCTAGTTAAATGTTCTTTAATATTTTTGAACTTTATGTAGTTTGCTAAAGGCTCTTATTGAATCCAAGGTTCTTTTCAAAATTCAATTTTGTCTCCCCTACCTACTCTCCTTTTTAGACCTTGCCATAGAACTTTCCTATTATTGTTTATATTTTTGCCAAAAAATAGACCCACGTGGAGGATTAGAACAACTGATAAAGTGGTTTCTGCCCTCCAAGTACTTGTTTTGGATAATGCTAGCCCATTTTGCTAATGCTCTAGTAAAAAGCCTTCAACCATGTTTAACTAGATCTCTCAACTTCCTCAAACCAAGACCCCCATTCTGTAAAGGTTGGCAACAGGTATCCCAAGCTACCAGATGTATACGTTTTTTACATTTAGTGCCATCCCATAAGAAGTTTTTTTTTTGTCTTTCTAAAGTCTCTTCCACTTTCCTTGACATCCTTAGGAAAGACATGAAATAAATAGGGTGTCTTTGAAGCATGTGTTTTATGAGTTGTACTTTCCCTGTAGAGGATAACAAAGATCCCTTCCAACCTTGAAGTTTCCTATTAAAATTTATCAATAATTGGATTCCAAAGTTCATATTTCATCTTACCTATAAAAAAATGTAAACCAAGATAGGTGATAGGGAACTTCTTATCCTTATAGCCCAACACTTTAGCTATTATATCTCTTATACTTTCCTCCATGTTTAAAAACATAATCCTGTTTTTTCATAATGTATTTTTTAGACTGTATATTTTTCATAAGAATCAAGGACTTTTTTAAACTCCAAAGCTTCTTCCTCTATAGGTTCCCCAAGCAAGAAAGTATCATCCACAAACTATTTATGAGATAAAGCTTCACCAATGGATGAATGTTTTAGACCTTTGATATTACCATCCTTTCTCTTTCTCTCCAAATTTCTTCCAAGGGCATCTGCCATAATGATAAAGATATATGGAGACAACGGATCTCCTTGCCTGATTCCTTTGGTAGAATTAAAGAACCGAGTAGATTTTCCAATGATCAATATTGAAAAGTGGGGGTTAGAAATACACATACCAACCCATGCCCTCCATTTTTCACTGAAACCAATTTGCTCCATTATTTTATCTAAGAAATACCATGAAACCCGGTCATAGGCTTTGTTCATGTCCAGTTTAAGGAACATGCCTGACCCTTTCCTCATTTGAAGAGAGTGTGTTGTTTCATAAATGACAATGATGCTTTCAGTAATCTGCTTACCTACCTCATAACCTCCTTGATCTTCATTAATGATTGAGGGGATGATGTTTTTCAACCGATTGGCCAAAAATTTAGTAAAATTTTTGTAAATTGTATTACATAGGCTAATTGGTCTAAATTACTGCAATTTATTTGCCCCATATTTCTTGGGAATTAGAGAAATGAATGTATTATTCCATTCTTTCAGCAAATTACCATAATCTTGGGCTTCTTGGATTGCATTAACTACATCTTCTCCAACAATATCCCAATGATGTTGAAAAAATCTGGTGGGAAACCATCTAGCCCTAAAGCCTTGGATGCTCCCATAGAGAACATAACTCTTTTAATTTCCTCCTTAGAGATTATATTGCATAGATATTCATTGATGCTATCATTAAATCTTTTGGAAACATTGTTAATGATGCTTTCTATTTCCATGTTGCACTCTATTTTTTCTTTGCTAAGAAGGTTTTGAAAGAAAGTAATGACCATATTTTTAATATTATTTAAATCCTCAAACTTTCTTCCATATTCCCCCATAAGGTAGAGTATTTTACTGTTGTTCCTATGTCTCATAGTCGAAATATGAAAGAATTTAGTATTTCTATCACCTTCCTTGAGCCACAAAACTTTGGATTTTTGTTTCCAATGAATTTCCTCTTGGGCAATGGTATTATGATACTCCGTGAGGAGTTGCTTTTCCTTTTCATGCCACTTTGGTTTTCTCCCTTTCCTCTCCATTGTTTTCTCTATATCTTGGATATCCTTTTTAAGCTATTGTTTTCTTAAATTGATGTTACCAAAAACCTCTTTATTCTATATTTTGATTTGATACTTGATGTTCTTTAATTTTTGGGTAACTCTGTACATTGCTGATCCTTGAACCTCTTCCTACCACAATGATTGAGTTTTATTTGTAATATATGGATGCATATTCCACATGAGCTCATACCTAAAGGGTGCTCTCTTCCCCTTCTTTTCCATATCCAGCATAGAGAGTGCTCTCTTCCCCTTCTACTAATATTTATTCTTCAACTTCCAAATTACTGCATGCATTCTCTGTGCTGATCGCAATCACATTTTGTTGTGTCTTGGTATCTAGATTTATATGATTTTCAATCATATTTATTTTCATCTTATGGTTACCATCTTCATAATTATTTTCTTTTTCTTTATTGAGACTATTCTCTTGTTGATAGTGTTATTTCCAAAACCACTCAAGTTTTGTTTCTCATTATGTTAGTCATCTGCTTATTGGTTTAGCTCTGTGCATTTACTTGCATATTCCATTGTCTTATTAGGATTCTGTTGTTCTTCCTTGTACTGTATAGAACATCCATTACTAATTTCACTTTCTACCTCTTTATTTACCTCCTGGTAAATTTCTTGATATTGTTCATTTTATTGTGCCCTTTCTTGTGGGCTAAAAGTTTTCTTTTCAATGTTTGTAGTCCTCTGGTTTATTTGATTCTCCTTTTGTTGCCAATTTTTAGTAAATTTGGTTTATCTTTGTGGATGACATTTCCCCTCCACATGTCCAAACACTTACATTGCTTACAGTTTACCAAAAAAAATTCTAATTCAACTTTTTATTCCCATTCCCCAAGCATCGATTTGATACTCACTTTTTCCACTTTATCTTGTTCTAGCTTCAGGTTAACATATACTCTTGCACACAACATTCTTGTTTTGTTCCGGGTGGTTGGATCCATGGTTATAAACTATCCAATTTGTGTTGCCAAACCCTTAATAAATTGATCATTCCAATATTCTATAGGCATATCTAATAACCTAATCCAGATGGGAAAAAAATAAATATTCCTTTTGAGGTTTGAAGCCCTATACCAACATTTTAGGAAAATTGATCTTTTCCCAAAGAAAAACGCACCTCGTGATAAAGCTATCACCAGATCCTCAATATTAAACCAGATTAAGAAGTATCCCTTTGATAGACCAATAACATTCATTGAACCCTTTGTTTGAATTTTGAAATGAAGCCATCTTCTAAGCACATCTAAATCTGGTCTGGGCCCTAGAAATTTTCCTACCATGCTAAATTCACGATCCCTCAATATTTTTTTGATTAGGGAGTCATCAATACATACCTTTCCATTTTCATGCGATATCTTTGTACCAACTTCTCCTTTAATCGTTTTCTTTCTACCTTTGATAATCGATGCCGAAGAATCCTTTCCTGATCCATCTTGTAGAACATTTTTTGCATCCGTCATTCCCTTTTCTACACATCGATCATCATTCCTTAGATCCCTAGCTCTCCCATATAGATCCTTAAGTTCATCATTTTGCCCTAACGGAGGAAGTTTTATCATTCAAGAAATTCATCCAAAACTCTCGATGTTCAGAGCTCGATGTTCACAGCTTGGAAACCATCCAAAAACCTTGACGTTCACAGCTTAACCTCCATACAAAAATTTGTATTACTATACATAAAATATTAAATTTTATTTTAGTTTTTTATTTTATTTTATTTTTTAAATTTACATGGTGGAATCGGTAGCCGCCACGAATCTGAGCAGGCTATCCAATTTTTATGGCCGCTACAATATTTTGCACTATCCACCCCAAAATCCACCGCACAGATCTTCGTGCAATCCGTTCGTATAACCACCATGTCACAATCATTTTAAACCTTTTATACCGCTGAAAGCACCAGGAATGGGACAAGCATTCAGTTTGACGAGGTCCGAGATTTGAACCTTGAACCTCCACCCCCTTACAGGGTTTGGTCGAACCTTGGACCTTAGACCATATTTTAATAAAAATATTATATGAATAATTATATAAGTATATTATGTGTAGTTCATATACTCTTTGTTAGTTGTGAATGTATTGTAGATCTTAAATAATATAAAACTCTATATATATATATATATATATATATATATATAGAGAGAGAGAGAGAGAGAGAGAGAGAGAGAGAAAAGAGAGAGAGAGGAGCAAAACACACTAGAATATCATTTTAGATATGCAATCAATTATGATTTATTTGAGGTCTAGAAAATATTAATATTGCAATAGAAAATATAGTTTAATTTTTTAAAAGAATAATAATTAATTATAAATATCAATTAACTTATAACATTTTATTTTTTCACATTTACTAACATAATATGTTCTCTTGTTGCCTCTTTAAATATGATTCAAGATTATATAAAAATATACCACAAAAATTAGTAAGTATAATTTTTTTAATCTTATGTCTGCTTCTAAAAAGTAAGTAATTAGTTGAAATAGAATCATAATGATGTTCAATTTGGCTATCTTGCAAAATAATTTATAATTTATAATTTATATGTAGATGAGGTGACAACATAATTTATTTAAGTATTTCTTTTGTAATTTGATAAAATAGAAAAATGAATTATAGTTTAAAAAAACTTTTGTGGTTTGTGTTGTTACTTTATATAACAATGGCCAAATCCATTTAAAAAATTAGCTTGCTTTGATTGTTGTCGTCGTTTTTATTATTATTATACTGAAGGAATCACTAACTTGTTATAATTTTATGCGCTTCTACTATAACCTCCAGTTGCGTCAGGTAAACTTTTTAATGTAGTCGACAGTGCTGGGATGACATGTCCTTCGGTACTACAAGGTTTGAGGGATTGAAATCGTGGTCTTCACGCTCCCACAAAAACATTTTGACTATTGGACCCTCCAGTAGAGGCTTAAGGGATCGAAACTGTGGTCTCCACGCTCCCACGAAAGCATTTTGACGACTAGATCCTCCAATACTATGAGGCCTAAAGGACCACTAGACCCTCCAGTACTACGAGGCTTGAGGGATTGGTACTATGAGGCTTGAGGGATTGAAACTATGGTCTTCACGCTTCCTCGGAAGCATTTTGACCACTAGATCCTTTGGTACTACGAGGCCTAAGGGATTGGAACCATAGTCTCCACGCTCTAGGAGCATTTTGACCACGATACTAGGCCCTCTAACGTGATCATTGCTTTTATTGGTATAATCTTTTTATTTTGTTTTGTTATGTTCATCTTCTCATGCATAAAAATAATGGTTGCACCGTATTTACTCAAAAAAAAAAAATAATAATGGTTGCATCTTTTGAGCTTCCTCTTTTTCTAAGCTTCTCAACCAATCTTATGAATACATGATAACTTAAAAAATTCACAACAAAATCATTTGTAAAGAAAACAATCTGGTTTACTAACAAGTTGTAGGAATTTTTTTTTTTTAATTTTAAGGGGGTGAATCCTTTAAATTGATCATGAATAAAGCTTTCTCTAAACTTTGTTAAATTTATTTTCCTTGTCATTTTTATATTGATAATTAAATTTTTATTTTCTTCTTCAAAATTGTTTATATTATTATAAGCATAGCTACTGAGTCAAATAAACTTATAGTCCATCTTTAAACTATTTTGAATGTATAACACAAATAAATAACTTCTAAATGCACAAAATAAATCACATATCCATTAGGTATATGTATTCATGACATTTCAAGCTATAAATACCTTAGGAAAAAGGACACAATGTGCTACGAAGCTTTTATTGCTAAACAAATAAAAATTATTAAAAATAATAAATTTTAAAATAATCTTAAGTTAATTGTGTGCAATAAACACCTTATTAAAAAAATCCAGACTACTTAAATTAAGAAGAGAAAGTGAGGACTAAATAAGTCCAAATGAGTCAAACATAATTATTGTTATAGAAACACTCAAATAATAAACCTCCTTCTTAGAATCATTTTTTAATTTTTAATTTTTAATTTTTAATTTTATTTATTTATTTTTATTTATGGGGATTGAACTGGGCGATCCTTTCAGTAGATCACACTATACACATCCACCATAGGAATTGAGGATTGAACTGGGACGTCCTTTCAGGTAGACCACACTATACACATCCACTATAGGAATTGAATCACGGTCACATCACCCCATAATGCAAGTGGCTTTGTTATCGATGGACCACACCATACACATCCACCATTGGCGCGCGAGAAAACAAAACGAAATTGATGGACATTTAATGACAAGTTTGAAAAATAGGGCAACCTGCATAGTCTATGGCGATCACTTGTCTACTACGCCCTTTTTCGTAATTACTGACCAAGCCCTGGCCGTATCGGATGCTCCCCCACTCTACTTTTGGGGAGTTGAAGATTCTCGACACGCCTGCAGGCTGGCGCTATCTCAACGCCTGGAACAGAAATATTCCCTACCTGACTTTTCAAAAACGCGGTTGCCTTTAAAGGTATGTACTTTCTAAGGGGGCGCTATAGAGTAGGAATTATTAAATATGTCTTTAGTGGTGATTAATAGTTTTTGTGTTACAAGGAATAGTTTTTGTGTTAAAGGAATTTGGCGGCAGATGCAGAGGTCGTTGCTCGCCAGAGCCGCTCGGTGTAGGGCGGTACAGATACGCGTTCGTAGAGCGTACTTCGTATTTGTATAGATAGAGTACATACGAATGTAACGCTGCCAATCCTTATCAGCGGGCATGCAAGACTCTTGAACCTTCCTTGGTTTTATAGGGCTTATCTATTGCGCAGGTTTTTAGGTAGGTTCTCATTTCAACAAGGATTTTAGCATTAAATCTCTTTTGAACATCCAATTGCATAAAATATTCGGAAACTTGAATTATTATAATGTTGATCCGGAAACTTAGCCTGTAAATGACGTGGGCTCCGTGTTTTTAGCTAATTGTGACGCAAGGGGGAGAGCGACAGAAAGGGAGAGGAAACGGCTATGGAGTATATGTGAGTGCATCCACCGGTAATTATTTGTGTAAGTATATACACGTTTTTGAAGTTTGTTTAAATATGATACTAAATGTGTGGTTAAATTTTAAAAAAACTTTATAAAGTTAATAATATTATTTTATTTGAAGGTTTTGAAAGGATTTTCTTTTTTATATTTATTTAGTTACATTTAATTATTTGGTGAGATTTAAACTTTGTTGTGGGTTGCATAACTATATAATCAATAAAAAAAATTATATATAAAAAATAATTAAAGGTTATAATAAAGGATAAATTAATGAAATGATATAAATTAGTAATTAATATAGTGAAGGAGTGGTGAAGAAAAAGTAAGGAAAATAAATCAAACATGAAAACAAATTATATCAGCTTTAAGTTTTGATGTTAAACATTTTATAAGCTCATAAATAATTACAAAACCAATGTTGAAATATAAATCCTATATATATATATATATATATATATATATATATATATAACCTAAATAAAATAATTTAATTTTTAGAGTTTTGAAGTAAGGAAGGAAAAAAGAAAGTGTGTATTGAGACGAAGGAAAAGAGGTCATGTGAAGTTGAAGCTATAAATCGAAGGTTTCAATAAGTTTTCAAATCTTCGGGTATGGCAATAAAAGTAACAGATTCATCCAAAGTGCATAAATGCTTTAAACCCTTACCACGAATACAAGGAATATTGTTTTTGGAAAATCACTAAAGCAAAGGAACGTTAAGAGAAATAAGAGATAGAAGCAAGTGCAAGTTGAGAGTGAGTGTGAAGAGCGAGTATGAGTTGGGAGGGAGTACAAACTAGGAGGGAGTGTGAGCCAGGAGGTACCTACTGACTAGTATGGAAGGAATGTCATATTTGAATTCCTTAATGAGAAGTCAGGATGCCCTAGCTAGAAATTGGGATGCTCTAGTTGGAAGTATGAATGCCCAAGTTGGAGATAAGTGGAACAACAAATATATGAGTTTTTAGATCTTCAATCATGGTAGAAGAGTAGGAGGTTCATCTAGAGTGCATCAATGCTTCAAACCCTTACAATGAATATTGTTTCTAGAAAATTGCCAATGTGAAGAAATATTGGGAGAAAGAAGAGACAAGAGCAAGTATAAGTTGGGAGTGAATGTGAGTTGGGAGGGAGTACAAGCCAAGAGCAAGATGTGAGTCGAGAGGAAGTACAAGCCAGGAGGGAGTGCAAACCAAGAGCAAGCTAAGAGGGAGTGCAAACCAAGAGCAAGCTAAGAGGGAGTGCAAACCAAGAGCAAGCCCCACTAGCTAGTATGGAAGGAAAATCATATTTAAAATCCCTAATGGGAGGTCAAGATGCCCTAGCTAGAAGAATGGATGCCCAAGTTAGAGATAATAAGAACAACAAATATATGGTAGGTTCAATCCATGTAGCAGATATTACACTAGAAGTGACTATCAAGGATGAGATGGTTGAGCATAATATAATGGTTCTTAAACATAAAGTGTTAATATGTATGTTCCATAGATCTTAGCCAAGGTTTTTGGAGATATAAAATTTGATCAAGTGGAAGTGGGGATTGAATTCAAATTACTTTATGAATTTTCTTCTTAAAGGTTTTCCTCCTCATATTTTCTAGTTTAGAAATCAAGGGTAAAATAATGGATGCTAAACCATGGTTTAGGGGGAGATATGTCCTTTATTTAAGACCATTGAATGAATAATTATCTATTGAGACAAAAACTACTAAGAAGATTTCAGTGTTAGTTAGGGTATTTGGACTTCCATATCAGCTTATCAATAAGGATGTTTTAAAGAATATTGAAAATACCTTAGTGGAATTCATCAAGGAAGGACTAACTATTAAGGAGCAAAAGCATGCTATATATACCCAAATATATTTTGTTATGGATATTTCAAAACCTTTACCACAATATATTAAGATTAAATCTAAATCAAGAGAATGAGATCAACAAGTGGATTACCAAAATATCACATTTTGATGTCATAAATGTTATGAAACTAGACACATGGAAAGAGTTTATAAAGTGAAAACTATGAAAAAAGAGACAAAAAAATGTCATGAGATAAACTTCAAGATAAAGTAAGGAAATAGTACAAGAATAGAATCTAGATCTAATTAAGGATATTCCACTTCGAAAAAAGAGCCAAAGAAATCCTATGTACAACTTCATATGGCAAAGACCACCATAGCTCACTTGGATCAACCATTAGGAGAAACAAAGATGAATATAAAGGATGAGAAAATATAATGTGTAAGTTCAAGTTCAAAAGTAATTAAATGTGCAAAGGAAGACATGGAGGAAAATCCTAAAATAATGACGATAATAGAGGTCAAGTTTATTATAGGTAAATCATCTTCATTTTCCTCAAGTAGTATAGAATCCTCTCTTGGTAATAAAAGTGAAAGTGTAGAGGTTTTTATTACACTTTAGGGTTTCAAGAGCAGCATAATAAGGAAATGAAGATGGAAAAAATCCATAACAACTCAAGGTTTTTAGGGCATAATAAAAAGGTAATTGCTATGGAAGAACATCCTTGCACTTTAGGGTTTTAAGATCAACATAAAGAATAATGTGCTTTTGAGGTTATTCCTTGCACTTTAGATCCTTCAAAGTAAAACAAACCTATAGATGATAAATCTTACTATGAGTATTGTGAGAAGATTGAAGAGATTGACAAAGATGATAGTGGTGGGAATGAAAAAAGAGCAGAAGACCCAAGAAGAAAAACAAAGAGAAAAAGAAACTTAGAGCATTATGGGATAACAAAAGCAAATATTGATGTTTATAAGAAGTATTATTAAAAAAAACAAGAAGTGGGGCTAAACCCACAAATACAAACAAAAAATAACAATGAAAATAATATCTTAGAATATTAGGGGCATGAATAAAAACCTTTCAGAAAGGTATTAAGAAATTGCCAGGTTGTTATAGATAATATATTTATAGATATGAAACTGGGCAACAACTATTTTAGCCATTTGTGGTGTTGAATTTCATCTTGACAAAATTTATGTCTTGGAAGGCATTGTATAAGTGAGATTTTATCTCCTACTAAAAATGATATAGAGGAGCTTACTATGAAAATTAATAGTTTGAAAAATATGGCAAACATTTTTGATAGAAAGGCAAATGAAGAATATCTTTGATAGAAAAACAAATGAAGAATATCTTTGATAGAAAGACAAGTTGGATATGGTTTAATTAACTTGATAGAAATGTAATGATAACAATATAATATTTTATTTTTTAATGAAAATGGCCCCCAGTAGAAGCCACACATAACATATTAAAACAAAAACAAAAAAATAAAAATAAATTAAGAGAAAAATAAATTAAACAAGAAGTTGGATCAATTTTTTGATTTGATCTTAAAAATATTAAGAATTGAAATTAATAACATACAATACAAAAAGCAATAAAATATTCATCAATTAAAATACATATTATTATTCAAATAAATGAGAAATTAATATAGGGAATCTAAAGGAAATCACCTTAATAAATTAGTCTAGACAAATTAAAAATATTAAGAGTTCAAATTAATTAAATATAATCAAAATAATAATAAAATGTTCAATAGTTGAAATGCTTAATATTATTAAGCAAATAAATGAAAAAATAATATGGAAAAGATAAAAGAAATTATGCATTCAAATAAGAATACATAAACATGTTTTTTATCGAGAGGAGATCTAGGTTCCAATCCCACGGGCTTGCCCATGCACAGACAGTAGCCCAGATCCGATTCCTCTGAGTGGTGCTCCATCTTGATGACGACGGTGCAACCCCTGTGCGTTTGGCGGTCCCCATCTCACGGCGGGTTACCATGTACCGAGACAGTGGAAGTCCTCCGATAGTTTGAACCCTACCAGCTGTGTTGGTAGTTACTAAAAATCGTGATTGTAACCATTGCTTCTATATATCAAAAAAAAAAAAAAAAAAACATGTTTTTAAGTTGATTAATATTTTTCTTGAAACACGTTGCACCTTCATGATCCAAAAATAGTGGATGACTTTTAAAGCTTGAAAATTGAGATAGATGGTGCATCATTTAATCTAAGATTTTTGGGATGCAATCTTAATAATCCTTAAAAGAAAAAATATGTTTGGCTAAATGAAATATCCAATAGAAGAGTAATAATAAAAGATGAAAGCAACAAGGGAAGTTGGGCATATTGTATTCTTTAATATCAAAGATTATTATGATAATGGATTAATAAAGTAATAATTCAAACCAAGAAATACAAGAGAAAACATAGAAAATGAAGACCTTAATAATCTATGCATCAAATATTAATAATTTATCTTCAAATATGGATAAATGCTTTACATATATTTTTAATTGTTTTCTTCCTAGCAATAAATATTTGTAAATGTAGGGACAAAGAGAAACCTAATATGCTTGGTTTTTATAAGCAATCAATTTAAAACTAAAAGAATAATGTTAAAGGTAGGGCTTTGGGAGTGTGGTTTGTTATATTTATAATTGATATAAAACAGTTATATATAATCAAAAAAATAATGTCAACTAAAAACATTTTAGTTTTGAAGTGAATAAATGACACCAAGATCTATATTTATTAGCTTGCTACTTTATATTTTTTAATATTTAATTTATAAAACGATTAATTTATTTATTAAAAATACATTTAATTATTAATTAAAATACATTTCAAATATTTTTTTAGTTAGGAGAAGTCATTTTGTTTGAATACTCTAATGGTAAGATACTTATCATGAAATGGTGGAGACTTGTTACGGATAAAGGAATTTGATCCAGAGAATTTTTCTAGTAAACATGATCAATTTTTCATATATTATAGGGTACATCATAATAATGAAAAACATTTATTACCATTATGCACATGCTTTAATCTTTCAATTTATAAAGACACGTCTCATTTCATATATAGTAAAGTCAAAGCATGGAAGGATCTAGTATACATTTAATAACACATTATAAAATATCATTCAAATGAAATTTTTTGGAATTAGAATTAATTTCTAAAAACTCCTCATTTATCTATTTTCTTTTCAATTAATGAGGTTCTCAACATAAGATTAACAATATTAATTCAATTTCAAACGTGGAGACACTAAAGAATGGCTTCCTTGAGTAATAGTTAGAAAATGAAATTAAAGTATAATCTATGATATACAAATCTACAAGAAAAAATATAAATCCTTACTATAACTTCTAACTAAAGAATGAAGGAAAAAACCACTAAATTACTATCAAGCTTAGATAACCATTTGGCTTGAGAAGCCATAGATGGAGGTTCAATATATACCTTCTAAGTCATAGAGATTTTCCACTCGAGTCCAACCATTTATTACGACGATTAATGTGGGGCTACATGATTATGAGAGGATTGGATTGAGATGTAGTGTTGGAGAAGGCTTCCCCTTTAAATATGGTTATACTAATGAATTGTAATTAGACTATAATTATTTATTAACTTACATTTTTTATCAAGACTTCAAAAGAAAAAAAATACTATGACAATTGTTTTAAAGATTCAACTAAGTCAAATTAGTATGAAGCACCTAAGGGTCTAAGAGGAAGGTATAAAGTTTTAACATTTGGGCAATAGAGATATGAAGTCTTGAAGCATAGGTTAGGTTTTCTACCATTTTAAGTTTAATATGTAAGGGCATAAAGATATAGTAAATCCAAGTATAAAATTACATAGGGAATATAATTTAAAAAGTAGAGGTTATATGTATATTGGAACATATGGAACTAATATAGTATATTTAGGAATAGTTATTATACAATAAATTTTTGAATAGAGTTTTATTAATGTAATTTTAACCTTTTAGGGAGGAATATAAGGATAATTCTAAGCTATTGTAAGGAAAACTAAATTTTGTCATTCATTATAAGGGTCAAGGTTATAAGTAAAATTAGAGATTCATATATAATTTCTAGCTTATTAGGGTTTATAATTTAGTAGTGGTTATGCATTATAATTATTAGTACATAAAATTAATTAGGAATTATAAGGAAATAATGGTCCGAAGAATATGTTATAAGATGCTAAAGCTATGATGGTTAATATTCATACATTACAAAAAGAAAATTATGTTTATTTATAATAAGCATTCAAAATATTAGTTAAACTTTTGTATATTAATACTAAATAATTCTAATTTGGATTGATAAATGACTCTACAAGGTAACTTTCCTATTAGATACAATTAGGCATAAGTGTCTTAAATATGACAATCTAGTTACATAAGAACAATAATTACAATTTTAAGATTTGAATTAAGATAATTATAATGATAATAAAAAGCTACGATGGATTACCCACGTGTAGGTGAGTTGTAGAGGGTAGGGTAATCCTCCTAAGGAGGTCCCTGGTTCAAATATCCACCCTACCAAACGCACATCGGGTACCCAAAATCCAATTGATAATGTTGGTGCGGTCAGGGTCGGGTGTGACTCCCGGGTGATTTTGACGGTGTAGAACCCCTTGGTCGTGGTTTCTCAGACCAAGGCGGCCCCACAAGGGGTTTTTTGCTAAATTAAAAAAAGTTATGATGGATTAAAATTTTAAAATATAAGACTATGTATTACATAGAATTTCTATTATCATACAAGAATGTGCTTTAATTCATCCAATACCAAATGCTTTAAAACTTATTTTTAGGATCGTTTTCATGAATAGATCCATGTCCAACTTACTTTTATGCTTATCTTCAAAATCCATGCTCATGCTTATTTCTATATTAATGCTTATGCTTGTTTGATGAGTCAGGTCTATCAAGGGAGATTCAAATCCATTTCTATGTTTATTTTTATTCATAATATTATTTTCAACCTAGATCCAAAACTACTCCCATGCTTATTTTCAATACTCAACCTAATGCCAATTCTTAGACTCATCTTGTGCCTAATTTATAGAATTTTTGTTCCCAAATTGAATCTAAAATTGCTCATATATTTATATCTTAAACTCAAGTTCATATCAATTCTTAGACATCTTTTATCTATTTCTAGAATTCACACTTGTGTCTATACCAAAACTATATAATTTTAATACATAAAGTTCTTGTTTCCAAATCTATACGTATGTTTATTCTAGTCATTGTACCTAGACCTATGCCTATGTTTTTCAATATTTCTCATTTGTAAACTTCATGCTCATATACCCTTTTCCATTGTCATTTCTAGAATCATATTCATGTCCATTTATATTCATAGGTTCCTTCTCAACTTATTCTAACACATGAATCTATTTCATGATATAATATCATTAGTAAAATCATGCTTATTTGTCCTATGAATACAAAATCAAGCAACACCAAGTATAAACTATGAAATGAAAATGTAACCAAAAGAACTAAACACAAACAAAGATACAATATAGAAAAGAGAGATTGCCACAAATGAATCTTTATATTGATATTTGATACAATTTTACAAAGATTTTGAATTACCCCAAATGTGTTGGGGGCAATGTAACAATGCTTTATCTGCCTCTCTTCTGAAATACAATGATTTTGATAGGAAAGGGGTCTTCCAAATATTTAATGAGCTTGTGTGTTCTCCATTCCTCAGCTACAACTTCAAGGGGTGAGTGGGCTTTGGTATCCAATGTAGGGACCACTCCTAGCTTCAATAGCTCTTCAAATACCTATCTCCTGCACACATGGAAATCAAACAAGGGTTAATAGCACCTGTATAAATGATTGCAAAACAATGCAAATGAAAACCCTTGAAAGGAATGCTTGCAGAAAACATAGAAATACTAATTAAAAATGCCTTGCTAACAAATGAATAACTTACTAATATCTGCTACTCCAAATGTCCTAAAAATTTGTGGAGATGTTCTTGAGGATGTTAGGAACCTACCCTCAAAATTTCAGCTCAATCCGAGTCCGGACGAGCGAGATATGGCCAAAACAAGTTTGGTAGTTTTTGTAGAACCGCGGGTCCATGGTTGTGACTGTGTAACCGTGGGTGTGCGGTTTAGGAACCACGGGATTGCGGTTGTGACTATGTAACCGTAGATGTGTGGTTTAGAAACCATGGGACTACGGTTGGGACTGCGTAACCGCGGATGCACGGTTGTGTAGAGATGGAAGAAAACCTTGAAAACTCGGATCCGGGACCTCGATGGCTCGAACTCCGCGATCGTTGATGATTCCCTGCAGTGATTTCGATAGCGTAACGACGTATTTTCTAGCCCCCCTTGATTGATGGAATGGTGTTGCTTTTATAGACAATTTTTGGTTTTGGAGGGAAATGAGAGGTGGCAAGCCAGGGCTGCCAAGTGGCAATCCTGGGCTGCCAAATGGAGGGGACGAGTTAGAGTGAGTCACCCAGGGTGTCTCACTTAACTGGGGTGATGTGGGTGCAAGTGGAGTGAGGTGTAAGGGTTGTCCCATGTGAAGGGACAAAGGGGACAAGGGTGTATGAGATGTGGCAAGGTGGGGTAGTGAGGTGGCTAGGACACATGTCTAGTGGGTAGGTAGGGTATCCTAGGGGGATTTTCCAGATTTATTAAAATCTGGAAAATAGGATAATGTGCAAGATTTTTATGCCTAAGTTTAGACTTAGGCATATATTATTATGCAGAATTGTGGTGTGCAATGTGGGTGAAGTGTACATGAATTAATATACCTAAGTTTAGACCTAGGCATATATTTTATCATGCAAAATTATGTGGTGAATTGTAAATGCCTAGATTTTGGTGTCTATAGATGCCCCTTTTTGTACCGTATTGTGTGAAACACAATGCGGTGCAAAAACAAATGACACTTGTCTTTATTGGATGAATGGACTCAAATCTTCTCGACGCACAAGAATGAATGACTTTTGAAAATTTTGATTTGTTTGCTTACCCCCTCAATTGGTGAATGGGTAAAGGATGAAACCCATGAGCCAATTGACCAAATGTGGATGAAGAAGGTGGTGGATGATTGCATGAGGTGAATTGTGTATGCAAATGTATGACATTTTGATCAATTTGATGCTCCAAGTTTGGTATTATTTGTGTTCTTACAAATTTGCCTTTGGTTTCATTGATGTGCAAAATATGTGGTAAAATATTTGACCACATTTAGAGTTCTTGTTCCACTGTGACTTTAGCAATTCCTTCCAAATGATGGGTTCAAGGAACCAGTCGTTCAAGAATTTGATACTCAAGTGATTTTTGATTATTACCAAATTGTGTTTGGTTGTTTTCCACTTTTGACCCAACGGAAGGGGTTGAAGGATAACCTTGTGCAAATATGTTTTGGACACATCTAAGCTCCAATATTTAGGGACCTAACTGATTTAATGCCATAGTGATTTGATGTTGAATGTTTGAATGAGTTTCCTTATGGTGAACTACCCATCCGACCGGATTGCATGGATTGCTAGTCGCTGCAACCGCCAGGTTTATAGGGTAATCCACTAATACAAGGTTCACTATATGATGTGATGATGATGATGATGATGAAGATTTTTGTGGAAATGCATGATGTGATTGATATAAATATTGGAAATCAATATCAAGTTGGATGCCCCAAGTTTGAGGTGGACTTATGTTGTCGTAAATTTACCTTTTGGTTTGATTGACATGCAAGATGATGAAGTAAAGGAACCAATCACCCTAGGAGCTCATTGTCCTAGTGACTGTTAGCAATTCCTTAATGCAAAATGATGAAGTATAAGTTTTCCATGTTTTGTAACCCCACGGAGTAGGCGTCAATGACAACCTTGGACAAATCTGCTTGAATGCAAGTCACTCAAAAATTGAAGGACCAACTTGATTTGATTTCAAACGTGATGATATGAAATGATTTTGAATAAGTGTCCTTATGGTAATTTATTCATCCTACCAGATTGCATGGACAACCAATCATTGCAACCGCCGAGTGTCTAGAGTAAATCACTAGGTAGAAGGTTCACTTGAGATGATGATGATGTGAGATGATTATTTGGAGGGTTTTACAATGTTTTTGTAGCCATTTGCATTTGAAGAGGAGTTGTGTAAGATGGTCACAAATAAAAGTCAATTTGTGTTGCCCCAATCATGGAAAATATGCTCATTTTAATGAGCGTAATTTGCATGATTGAGTGTTTTGAGTGTTGACTTTGATTATGAAACTGAATTTGTTGATTTTGTCTTTCCCTTCAAGCGATGATTCGATGGAGAAGATATGAAATGATGAAAGCAATGAAACAAATGATAATGGTTGGAATGAAATAAATGTTTTTGTTTTTGTTTCAATTGTGATTTTGACCTTTGTTGATAATTGTGCACTTCTATCCCTTGGAGCAGTCCAGTCGTATGGCTTTCTTAGGGAATTGAGATGATAACAATTCAGTTTTTGCATGAGGTGAATCACTTTTCAAGGGCCTTATGGTAATTTATCCATCCTACCGGATTGCATGGATTGCTAGTCGCTGCAACTGCTAAGTATATAGGATAAGTTACTGTATACGAGGATCACTTGAGGCTAAGTGGAAGAAGGAAATGTACACCTCTATCCCTTGGAGCAGTCCAGCCTCATGGCTTTCTTAGGGAGTTGAGATGAGAAAACTTCTATTCTTTCAAGAGCTTGTTGAATTTGTTTTTGACCAAAGGAATTGAGATATCTTTGGAGTTTTTCTTTTTTTTGTTTGTTTTTTTTTTTAGAATGCATGATTGTTTTGTGTGTGTGTGTGTTTTTTTTTGTAAGACAAAAGATGTATGGAAATGTTTTTGATGTTTTATGTTTTATATGACAAAATATTCATGGCAATTTTTTTTTTGTTTTATGCTTTTGTAAGACAAAATATGTATAGAAATAGATGTTTTTTTTTTTATGTTTTGATGATTGATTTTTTTTTTGACCAAAGGAATTTGAGTACCTTTGGAGCATTTTGGATTGATTTGACCAAAGGGATTTATGCCTTTGGGACTTTTTGAATTGTGTTAATGATAATTGTCCTTATGGTAATCTACTCCTCCTACCGGATTGTATGGATAGCCAATCGCTACAACCGCTAGGGTGCTAGAGTAAATCACTAGATACAAGGATCACTTAAGGCTGAGTGAAAGAAGGAAATGCACATCTCTATCCCATGGAGCAATCCAACCACATGGCTTTCTTAGGGAGTTGAAATTATAGCATTTCAATTTTTGAAAGCCTTGTTGAGATTGAATTTGACCAAAGAAATTGTGTTACCTTTGGAGCTTTTTTTTTGAGTTGAATGTGACCAAAGGGTTTGATTCCTTTGGAGCTTTTTGAATTTGATTATTTGAAATGTTAATGTTTAATGTGATTGTTGGGGTAGGTGTGAGACCTTGAATCCTCCCAAGTTGTTTGATTGATTGTTTTATGTGATTGATGGGGAAGGTGTGAGACCTTGAACTCCCCCAAGTTGCTTTGTGATTGTTTATGTGTATGTGTAATGATTGATTGTTCAAACTATTTTTTTTTGTATACGTTATGAAATGAATATGTTATGAATGAATGCAAATGAATGAAGGGTGTTGCTTTATTAATCATTGTTCAAAGAGATTTTGAACCATTTGAATGAATGGTGTTGCTTTATTGATCATTGTTCAAAGAGATTTTGAACCATTTTAATGAATGATGTTGCTTTATTGATCGTTGTTCAAAGAGATTTTGAACTATTTGAATGAATGATGTTTCTTTATTGATCGTTGTTCATTTTTTATTTGCTTTGTTTTTTTTTGTATTGTTTTTGTAAATGGAAATTTGAGACCATTATTGCGATTTTGTAAAATGGATTAAATGAAATGAGATGTGCAACGAATATAGGTGAGGTTTTTATGAGACTCAAACATTCTAGCTATTTTGATCAATGTTTGTATACTGAATTTTCAAGACTTTTTGACAAGGTATGAATCTTGCTATGACGACCAAGGTACATCATATCCCTGTGTGTGCAAGTGAGTTCATTCCTGTGAGATGCATAAGGATACCACCAGTGCCAAGCAGGCTCTCAACCAAACCTGTACTAAGGATCACCAAATGAATGCCACCATCCTAGGTTTTGTACTAAGTATGACTAGACCACTAGGCAATCTAGGTTACCAAAGCTAGCTCGTCCACATGCAAACATTGGTCTGCACACACGCCGAAGCTAATGTGACAGACATATCATCATGCGTAAGGATACCGCCAGTGCCAAGTAGGCTATCAACCAAACCTGTACTGAGGATCACCTTATGGTTTTCCAAATGTTGAGAGTTCCAGGGATTCAAGTTCGACTCCCTTATTTTCTTCAATTTTATTGGGATACTTGCTCTCATATATAGTGATAAAAATCATTGTTTATTTTTCTCTTTTTTTTAGTGACAATAATCACTGTTTATTTTGAGTTTTTTTTTTTCTTGAGCAAGGGATTTGAATTTTGAGTGATGGGGATCACTATTTCTTGTGCTTTTTTATGTGTGCACTTTGAGGGTTTTGATGTCGAACTTTGGAGTTTGTACTTTGAATTTTGCAATTTTTTGATGTTTGCAACTTTTTGAGAATTTGGGATTTCTGATAGTGGTGAAAACCACTATTTATTTTGGGGAATTGGGTAGGGAAGATGCTTGTCCTTTTGCCAACTCTCAACATTCTTGAACCATTCGCACAAGGGGATGAGCAGGATGACATTTTCGCATAAGGTAACCTAGACCACTTCACGGATTTCATCTGTCTTTGTGCAAAACTTGGATTGTTAATGTTAAAATGTGTTTGGGATATGATGTACACAAGGCATAATCTAAGCAAGACTCTACCTCCTAAAAATCAAGATAGTTTTCTACGAAACCTGAAGAGAAGCTAGAAATGGTTGAGTGACCAAAACCCCTAATGACATTCTACAACAAATGATTAGGTGAAGCGGTGGACACAAATATGGAATGTAAAAAAATGTGGGTGGAAATGATAAGTATAACATTGAACTATGATTACTTTCACTACATTGATTTTGAATGGTAAGTGGTGTATCATCATGGTGCTAGACACGTATGAGCAACTCTAAAAATGTAAAGTGCTAATGATGAGTATGTCTAAATGCAAGCGATGATAGAATGCAATGGGATGCAATGTGATGAGATGCGATTTTTTTGGATTTTTGATATTTTGATAATGTTTTTGAATTTTTGATTGATTTATATGTATGAAAAATGCAATGTGATGCAATGTTTTTGTATTTTGATGTTTTGATGATTTTTGAAATGCAATGTGATGCAATGTTTTTGTATTTTTATATATGTATGTACATGTGACCAATGGGCTTATTTGGGGCCATTGGGGAATTTTGGGGGGACCAAAGGGCTTATGGATGCCTTTGGGGCTTTTTGGTTGACCTAGACAATTTTTGACCACCTAGGAGCATTTTAGGTTGACCAAGGGGGATGTAGGCACCCTTGGAGCATTTTGAAATGAAATTTGACCAAAGGGGTTAGGTTCCTTTGGGGCCTTTTTGAATTGACCAAAGGGGTGTTTCCCTTGGAGCATTTTGATATGAAATTTGACCAAAAGGGTTTTGGTTCCTTTGGAGCCTTTTGATTTGATTTGACCAAAGGGATTTGGTTCCTTTGGAGCCTTTTGATTTAATTTGACCAAAGGGATTTGGTTCCTTTGGAGCATTTTGATTTGATTTGACCAAAGGGATTTGGTTCCTTTGGAGCTTTTTTATTTTATTTGACCAAAGGGGTTTTGTTCCTTTGGAGCCTTTTGATTTGATTTGACCAAAGGGATTTGGTTCCTTTGGAGCGTTTTGATTTGATTTTTTTTGTATTTTGAATTTTGAGCAAATCGGTTCAATATTTGTTGTAAAATGAGCATAGTACATTGGTGAAATGGTGGTTGTTGATGAGGAGATGGTGGAATGATGGTATTTTGTGTTGATGGAGTACCATACATATGATTGAGTGGATGTGTGGGTATGGTTATGGTTGGGGGACGCAACACCCAAGATGGATATTGGGTGAAGAAGGTGGGGGATTGATGGGATGTTGATGGCGGGTAAGTGGCAAATTGAATTGTTCCTGAAGGATGTGAGTTATGGACCATGGTGCTTATGGGTGCTATGGATGGAATCGACACAGGGATTTGTGAAGCAACACTAATGAATGCTTCGTAAAGTGGGTTGGTGCAAAAGAATTGTTGATTTCGTATGATGATGGGAGGTTTATTAGATGATGATGGATGAGTATGGGCTATGGTGGTAGCAGTGTGCTCAAAAAGTGGATTCCCAAAGGCTTGGCTAGACTGTTGTGGGTGTGGGAAGGTGACTTCCTGATGAAATGATGGGATGGTATGGGGTGGAATGGTAAGTGGTGGTAGCAATGGAAAAACCATTCTAGCTACACTCAAGTACATCCTAACTGCATATACATCTACAAGTGTGACACGATCATCAGTTATGGTAGGTGGTTCACTCCTAGGAGTATCAAGAATAGCGATGTGAGTAGCCCTATGCATAATATCTATATTTGAAATGGGGGCACCACTAGAGGGTCCTACATTTAGGCTTTGGTACATAGTAGAGGGCATGTTGACTTGCCCTAGCACCAAAGTGTTAGGGGCCTCACTAGACTGGGTTGCCATGGGGGAGGACCACTAACTCTAGATCAATGCTAATTTTCTTGCTTGACTACGAGTTACTACCATACACTAATATGCAATATATGTGAATGAAAATAAAGTACAATGCAATACAACACACCAAGCAAATAAACATACAAAATGTTTGACCCTAGTTTGCACTAAGTTTTTTTAATTTTTTTTTTGAGTTTCAATGTGTTTTTGTGTGTGTGTGTGTTTTTTTTGAAGTTTTTGAAGATATTTTGTTCTTTTTTGAATAGAATAATAAAATCAATGAATATGGTGATTAATAACACTAGCACCAAGCATGATTTATCAAAATAGGCTAGGGTACACCGCTTAAATCCCAATGGGGGGTTCGTCTAGCTCTTCCACTCTGATTCAACAATCGTTCCAATAGTGGGAGACAACTTGAACACCAATGACTTATACCAACTTAAAGAGTGATTTTATCCTGTCTAAGGATGATATAGGGGGAAATTCGGTGGAAGGAGGTGAATTCCAACGTCACCGGTCTGAATTGGGGGTTGGTGATGAAATCCAACCTGACCAATGTTTTGATGATACGTGTGTGTGTGGAGGTTTTGTTTTTTTATTGTGCGATGCAAATCTAACATGCAATTTTGTTTTTCTATCTAATGCAAAAAATGAGGAATACAAAGAATAGTAGATAAATTCAGATCAGGGACAAAAATTGCAACTTTAGGTAAGATTCAACCAAATTATGTTTAACAAGGCTAACCGCGGGTGGGCAGTTAGTTTTGGTAAACGACGAGTGTGCGGTTTGCCAACCACACATGCACGTTTGAGGGAAATCCCAACCGCGGGTGTGCGGGTCCTACTTGTCAACAAAATAAAGCCAAATATAGGGCCAAAAATCGAAAAGGAAATACCTGGGTTATTTCTAACCTGGTATGTGCAGGATGATTATTCCCTACTATGTATATGCAGATCCTAGTTTATTTTATTTTGTTATTGCAAGTATGAAGGTGAAATTTAAGTAAATTTTTCTATCCTAAGACCTAAATGCAAGCATTGGCATACAGGACTGAAACCCTTAATCTACTTAAATGTAGCCTAAAACCAGAACTAAAGGAAAAATTAAAAATATGGCACAAGGTACAGACCTGTGTTCCTTTCGCTGCTCCTTCCAACTTTAAACCATAGATCCGTGGTGCTCCAAACTTCCAAAACCTGTACAAGAAGAAAACATAGATCAGTAACTAGATAAAATAAAGGCAAAGCAAAATGGAACCCTTAGGGGGTCCCTCCCACCATGATCGTCATTTTGTAACAAAAAGAACTAAACACAAACAAAGATACAATATAGAAAAGAGAGATTGCTATAAATGAATATTTATATTGATATTTGATATAATTTTATAAAGATTTTGAATTTCCCCAAATGTGTTTGGGGTAATGTTACAATTCTTTATCTGCCTCTCTTCTAAAATACAATGATTTTTATAGGAAAGGGCTCTTTCAAATATTTAATGAGCTTGTGTGTTCTCCATTCCTCAACTACAACTTCAAGGGGTGAGTGGGCTTTGGTATCCAATGTAGGGACCACTCCAACTTCAATAGCTCTTCAAATACCTATCTCCTACACACATGGAAATAAAACAAGGGTTAATAGCACCTATATAAATTATTGCAAAATAATGCAAATGAAAACCCTTGAAAGGAATGCTTGCAGGAAACATAGAAATACTAATTAAAAATTCCTTTCTAAAAAATTAATAACTTACTAATCTTTGCTACTCCAAATATCCTAAAAATTTGTGGAGTTGTTCTTGAGGATGTTAGGAACCTACCCTCAAAATTTCAAATCAATCTGAGTCTGTACGAGCGAGATATGGCCAAAACAAGTTTGGTAGTTTTTGTAGAATCGTGGGTCCGCGGTTATGACTGTGTAACCACGGGTGTGCGGTTTAGGAATCGCGGGAATGAGGTTCTGACTGTGTAACCGTAGATGTGCGGTTTAGAAACCATGGGTTGGGACTACGTAATCATGGATACGCGGTTGTGTAGAGATGGTAGAAAACCTTGAAAGTCAGATCCAGGACCTCGATGGCTCGAACTCCACGATTGTTGACGATTCCCTGCAGTGATTTTGATAGCGTAACAACGTATTTTCCAGCGCCCCTTGCTTGATGGAATGGTGTTGATTTTATAGACAATTTTAGGTTTTGGAGGGAAATGAGAGGTGGCAAGTCAGGGCTGCCAAGTGGCAATCCTGGGCTTCCAAATGGAGGGGGGCAGTTAGAGTGAGTCACCCAGGGTGTCTCACTTAACTGGGGTGATGTGGGTGCAAGTGGAGTGAGGTGTAAGGGTTGTCCCATGTGAAGGAACAAAATGGACAAGGGTGTATGAGATGTGGTAATATGGGGTAGTGAGGTGGCTAAGACACATGTCTAGTGGGTAGGTAAGGTATCCTAGGGGGATTTTCCAGATTTATTAAAATCTAGAAAATAGGATAATGTGCAGGATTTTTATGCCTAAATTTAGACTTAAGCATATATTATTATGTGGAATTGTGGTGTGCAATGTGGGTAAAGTGTACATGAATTAATATACCTAAGTTTAGACCTAGGCATATATTTTATTATGCAGAATCATGTGGTGCATTATAGATGCCTAGATTTTGGTGTCTACAGAAAATAAACACCATAACACATAGAGATTGCACAATACAAATGAACTCTTTTATTATAATGGGAAGATCTCAAGTGTTACAATCAATATACCCCAAATGTGGGGTTTTACAATGCTTATTATTTTGATACAATTGTTACATGTACTAGGGTTCTCCAAAACCCTAGTTAAAAATAATGGTGGTGTCTTCGCGCTTGATTTGATCCCAACAGATTGTGGATGGGCTTGTGTATCCTATGTAGGGCCACCCAAGCTTCAACAACCTTCAATAAATGTTGTTCTTACACCTACACACAACAAAAAATAACAAGGATCAGTAATATCTGTGAGGGCTCCACTGCATGAGACCCTCAAAAGAAATAAAATCACTAAACCCTAATATTGCAATGAAAGTTGTAAACAAAGCATAAAAACATAAAAATAAGTGCAATGAAATCTTACCTTGTTAACGAACTGCTGTCTCTATTTTTTGCTTACATAAATACTACTAGTGAGGGTTGCGAAGATGCCCTAATGGCACTCGAGGGACATAGGGCTGCAGATCTAGGATGGGAAATACCCATGGGTGCTTGGTGATGACTAAAAATACCTAGAGGTACTCGACAAGCTCTGGTGGGAATTCTACAAACTTTGGTGGGCGCTCTGCAGACTCTGATGGGCACTCAAGAAGCTCGGGAGGGCGTTCGGTGGTTGAGGGAAAGGTTGCAGAACCAGATCTAGTTCGCATGAGGGGGGGCAACGACAGATGCAGAAGATGTGAATGACGATGATGGGGCATGGGGATGGAAATGGTAGGGCTAGGGTTTAAGCACTCAAATAAATTAGGGATTCTAGGGGATCTTTAAAGTGTTAAGGGTACCTAGGTAGAATACTTAGGAGTTGAGTCATCAAAATGACTCCTCTTTATAATCTTCCCTTAGACATGTTAGGGTTTCAACGACACAATTTGAGCGATCGAGATTAAAACATGAGGAAGGGTGGAGATTAAATCTGGGTAAGTGGCATGGATTAAGGTGGATGGATGGCTAAGATTAAAACATGATGGATGGCTGGGATTAATTCATACAACACACACACACATATATATATATATTAAATATATATAAATATAATATATAAAATATTAATATTTAAATATATATTAACAAATATATATATATATATATATATATAATGGACGATGGGGATTGGGAAACATGGATGGATGACAAGTGGCTAGATTTTGGTGTCTACAGATGCCCCTTTTTGTACCATGTTGCGTGAAACACAATGTGGTGCAAAAATACGAGACACCTAGTTTGGCCTTATGTAAAAGCAACTTTCTTTCATTGGGATGTGAAGATGAACTTGAAGATAAGAATTTTGATTGTGTAGCTTACCCCCTCAATTGGTGAATGAGTGAAGAATGAATCTCATGAGCCAATTGAAATATTGGTGCAAATGAATGTGCAAATTGTGGATGTATGATGTAAATGTAGATGATATGAATGATGTAAAATGATTATGTTTTTGCCCCAACGGAGAAAGGGGATTGTTGATAAATGCAAGTGAATGATTCTGTTTTTGCCCCAACAGAGAAAGGGTTTTTGCCAAGTGTAAATGTCATGATCATGTAATATGTATCCCATTGTGGGAAAATCAAAATCAAATGTGGTTGCCCCAAGTTGGGGGTGATTCCATGTTGTTGAAGAAATTGCCTTTCGACATCATTGAAATGCAAAATGATGAAAATGCAAAATATCAGGAACCAATCACCCTAAGATCGGATGATTGCTAGGAGGCCACTCCTAGTTGACTCTGCACAATTCCTTATTGTTGAGGAGAATGATGTAATGTGATTTATCCATGTTTCAAGCCTATGGACAAGGCCATCAATGATAGTTGTTGAGAAAATTGGTCTTGACATAGTCTCACTCATAAAATGAGGGACCAAAAATGATTTTGTTGTTGAACAATGAGATATATGATTATGAATATGACCAAGTGTCCTTATGGTGATTTATTCATCTTACCAAATTGCATGGATGCAAATCGCTGCAATCACCAAGGAGATAGAATAGACCACTAGATACGAGGTTCACTTGAATTTGTATGTGAACTTGGAAAATGTGCAAATGTAATGAATGAAAATAATGTGGAAATGAAGATGTGATGATGATAAATGCATTGATGATTGAATTGAATGATTTTGTGAAATTTTGCCTTGATTTGGGGTATTTTGAAGCAATTTTGGATAATTTTATACCTTTTGGGCGCAAATAAAAGTTAGCCATCCAAATCAATTCATATTATCACAAAATTGAATGCAATGATGGAATGGATGATGAGAATGATGAAAATGGTCGTTTTGTGAAAATTTGGACCATTTTGAAGCATTTTGTAACTTGTAATGTGATTTTGCGCCTTTTGGTCGCAAGCAAAAATTATGTGTCCAAATCAATTTTGGTTTTCACAAAACATGATATGGTGATGAAAGTGATGTATGGATGCAATTTGGAAATATTTTGTGGAGGTAAGCTACCTTTTTGGATTATTTTTGGTCTTTTGTCAATTTTGATGCCAAACGTTGGTGGGCGCCTATCGCATGTGTAAACGCCCACTAGAGTTTATTGTTCTCCAAATGTAGGGATGCATTTCAATGCACCTGGAAGCGCCCATGGGCATTTCAATGCACCTAAAACAACTATAAATAGCCTGTAGAAGGAAAATCAGGTTCATTCTTACATTTGCAAATTTTTGAAGTTGTGTCTGAGGGAGTGGAGTGGAGTGGAGTGAGTGGGTGAAGTGAAGGGAAGTGTTGTGGAAGCTATGGTGATGGAGGGTGTGGATGTGGTAGTGGGAGCAGATGTGCATTTTGCTAAGGTAAATGCCTTTGAAGCTCTTTGTTTTGTGAAAAAAAAATTGCTTTTTTTTTTGAAATTATGCAATGCATGTGACATTAATGTGTTGCAGTTGAAGATTTTGGAGCCTCGACATCGGTTCTCACCTCTCATCCCTGGGGTGAGGAAGGCATTGCGGGAGGACCAGTAGGAGTGGCTTGAGGATGTTGGGCTAGTTGGGGTAGCGAAGATAGATGTGGTGAGGGTGGATGAGGGGTATCTCTCTGCCTTGGCAGAGAGATGGGATCCATATAGGGGGACCTTTTAGCTCCCTACTGGAGAGATTACAATGACACTTGAGGATGTATACCACATCCTCAAGTTACCAATGGAGGGCTTACATGTCGAGGTTGGACACGATAAGGGACATGAGATGAGTCATATATTTGGAGATGGGTGGTGAGATGTGGATGTGATGGGTCTACCTTGTGCTGAGGCATGGAGGGTTACCTACGAGGATGACAAGAAGATGGATCTCCCTGGTGTGGATGATGCAGGGACTACTACAGAGTACGATGTATGGTTTGCTGCACACCCACCATGGGTATCAATTCCAATAGTGGATGGGGATGAGGTAGAGCTCGAGGAGACCGATGAGGCTCCTAAGTATCGGAGTCACCTTCAATATAGTAGTCAAAGGAGGTGTTCTAGGGGTACAACAAAGAAGACACCTAGGATTGGAGGGGATGGAGATGGTGGAGATGGTATGAAGGAGGTTCCATAAGGATCTTTTGGGTGGAGTGAGGAGGATTGGGTGAGGTTAGAGTAGCTGGTGGTAGAGTGAGATGCAATGGTAGCAGTTTGGGATGTGATGGTACTATATTATTCTCAGGATGTAGAGATAGCTCAACTATGAGTAGAGTTGGAGGTACGACCAACTATAGGTGGAGGCGATGATAGGATTATGAGGCTCCAGGAAGAGCTACTAGAGAAGAGTCATCGATAGAGACATGATGTAGCATACCTTCAAGCTCGGGATGGATATATCCGATTATTGGAGGATCGATTGATGGAGCACGATATTGGGCTTCTAGATCCACCCTCCTCATCCATATCTCGAGTATGTTAGGCATAGTGAGTCTAGGCATAGCTCTAGGTCTAGGGCTCCTTCAAGGTCACAGGGGTCCTCTTATAGGCGTTAGCTAGTGCTTAGATGCACTTTTTGTATATGAGCCTTGGTGCTCCATTGTATATAGCCTTTGGGTATTCATTGTACATGTGATATATATATATATATATATATATATATATATATATACATATATTTTACTTTTGTGTTATGCTTTTATGTTAATTATTTTGTATGATTTTGTGTGGATGCATGTGTATATGGATGATTAATGCAAATGATAATGTGTATGAATGCAAATTTTCTAATGATCATTCATAGTTTAGATTTTTCTTGGCCATGTTTAGCATTGTTGTTTAATCAGGGGCACCAAAATGGTGGCATGTGAAATGGAATGACTCATGCAATGATATGGATGTTGACATGGAAGAAGATATGGATGTTGATATGGAAGAAGATATGGATGTTGATATGGAAAATTGATTATTTTGCAGAGACTCAGACATACTAGTGGCATCAAACAAACTCACTAAATACTACCTAATTTCTCTAAGACCAAATGTGTGTGCAATGAATTCATTTACCGAATCATGAGCATGGTAATGACTCGAGGTAATCAAGAACCAATGTGTGTGCAAGTGAGTTCATTAACCCATCTTGAGTAAATTGAGATGAAACCTGTTATGGATGAGACCAAGAAGCTAGCTTGTCCTTATGTGCGGTCAGAGGTCTCTTTAAAAGAGATGTGTCACCATGCATGAGTGTACTCCACTGCCAATCAAGCATCTATAGCCCCGATGGAGATTAGCTCCATAGTCCAAGAATTTGATCTCTAAGTTTTGGGGATGACTACCTAACCATCTGATTGGAAATGTAGTACTATCCTTACAACTTGAGGATCTATGGTGTGTGATGTGTAAAATATTTAGAGTTTTTTAGGGTTTTACCCTACTCTTTATTTTATTTTGAAATTGTGATAGTGGTGAAAACCACTATTTTTGTGGACTATGTTGCATGATGGGACAAGCAAGGAATACCCTTTTCACTTTGAGGTTCAACCCAAGTATGGTGTTATCCCTCTTTGACACAAGATGTTTTTAAGATGTGTAATTGTGTTTGGTTCAAGAATGTTTTAGAGTCAATTCCTAAAACTCAAGATTTTCTTAGTGAAAATGTGTCTTGGTCCTAAAGAAAACTCGACATGTATTTGGAGGTTGCTTAAAACACTAGGAGTGGCTGAGTGACCGAAAACACCTAGGGATTATGGACATGTGGTTTTGCAAATGACAATTTGACTTTATGGAATGGTGCAATGAAATGGATGATGATTTTGAGGTGCCCCTGATTAAGGCAACATGACTTTATTGGACCAATTATTATCTAAACTGAATAAATGATCCCTAATATGAAATGTGAAATGTGGTTGTGAATGCAATGTATGAAATGTGAGTTGTGAAATGAAATGTGTGAAATGCAAGGTGTAAAATGCAATTTGTGAAATGAAATGTGTGAAATGCAATGTTGTTTTTTGTGTAATAGCCATGTATATATACATATATATAAATCATATTATGCATAGAATGCTCTCAAGTGTATAACATTAAGTGGTTTGGGCTCTTCAACTCCCTCTAGACTGGCAAGCCTATAAGTTCCTTTACCCACTTTTTGAGTAACAATGTATGGACCTAACCAATTAGCCATGAATTTATCATGAAGATGTGGTAATGCATTGGTATTTTGTTGATTCTCTTTAAGAACAAGATCTCCTACTTGGAATTCATGTAGATGAACTTTGGCATTGTAAGCATGCTTTAGGTGGTCTTGATAAACTCGTAAATGCTCTAAAGCATTGACTCACCTTTCATCAAGAAGTGTGAGTTGGTCAAGATGTGCTTGTCTAGAAGTATCATCATCTATGAATTCTTACAATGAAATTTGCAAGGAGGGGATCTCAAGCTCAAGAGGCATGATTGCTTCGGCTCCATAGACCAATGAAAATGGTGTTGCCCTAGTAGGCGTGCGGATGCTTGTTCGATAAGCCCATAATGCCAAGGGAATTTGTGTATGCCAATCTCTATGATTTTCATTTAGTTTCTTGAGAATAGCAATTAAGGTCTTGTTGGTAGCCTCAGCTTATCCATTTGCTTGTGGGTAATAAGGAGTCGAGAAACTATGTTGGATATTATATTTCTCGCAAAGTGCTCAAACATCCTTGTTCTTGAAAGACTTACCATTGTCAGAGATGATTTTTGAGGGAATACCAAAATGACAAATGATATGATGAAGTATAAACTCCATAATTCTTGGTCCTATCGTACTGGTTAGAGGAATTACCTCAACCCACTTTGTGAAGTATTCAATGGTTGTGATGATGAATGTATGTTATCCTGAGGAAGGAGGTGAGATTTTTCCAATTAAATCAAGACCCCATTGTGAAAAGGGCCAAAGGCTTTGAATAGGCTGTAATGCTTGTGATGGCACATGAGTTAAATTAGCATGCTCTTGACATTGCTTACAATGTTTGACATATGTGCAACAGTCATGTTCCATGGTGGGCCAATAGTAACCCATGCATAAAATACGCTTTGCAATGGCCATTCCACTAAAATGACCACCACAAGTACCATCATGAGCTTCAACTATGGCTCTTTGTGCCTCTATAGGCTCGAGACAATGAAGGAGGATTCCATCATAACCATGTCTATACAACACATCCCCCAAGAGAGTAAAATGAGTTACCTTTTGCTTGAAAGTGCATTTAGCAGTCCATGACATATCATATGGGAGTGTTCCAAACTTGAGAAAGGCTATTATTTGGTTTGACCAAGGCTCATATGGCTCCGAATGGATAAAGCAAACATCCTTTTCATCCTTAGATTCAACATGAACAATTGTAAATTTAGAGATCGTTGTGACAATGAGTGGTTGTACCTCTCCTTAAGGAGTCCTTTGGAATCAATGATCCTAGAGAGGCCATCACATCTACAAATCTATTAGTCGAACATGGTAAACTATCGATTTCATACCAATCAAACTTAGAGAGCAATTTCATTGCTACTTCATGATAAAGTTTTATGGTAGGTTCTTTGCATTGGTATTCTCCATTGATTTGTCTAACAACAAGTTGAGAATCACCAAATATCTTGATATGCTTTATGCCCATAGCTATAGTTGCTTGAAGACCTAAGATTAAGGCTTCATACTCTGCATTGTTGTTTGTGCATTGGAAGTCTAGTTTGAATGATAAGGGGATAGGCACCCCTTAGGGTGTATGAAACATGACTCCAGAACCTTGACCTTTTTTGCACTTAGAACCATCAAATAATAGTGTGATATCAACATCTTCCTCTAGAATGACATCTTCTTCTTGTTCAGTGATAGTGAATACCAAATCATCTAGGAGCTCAATAATCAAGGGTTGATCACTAGGAAGTGGAGCTTCCACAAGTTGATCGACTATGACCTGACATTTAATGGATTTTTGACTAATGAACTCAAGATCAAATTTAGTGAGAAGCATTATCCATTTAGTGGTGTGGGTGTTATTGTAAGTGTGAGACATCATATAACACAGAGGATTTTCTCTAGCTATGACATATGTGGTGTGACTAAGCATGTAATATCTGAGTTTCTTAGTGGTAAAAACCACTACTAAGCATAATTTTTCCATATAAGCGTATCTGGTTTCATAGCTTACCAATGTTCGACTAATGTAATAGATAACTTGCTCTTGATTGTTTTCATTCTTTTGTGCAAGCATTATCCCTAATGCAAAGTCCATTGTTAAAACATAAATATGGAAGGGGACCCCTAACGAGGAGGAGTTAAGACTGGTGGAGAAGCCAAGTATTGCTTGATGTCATCAAAGGCTTTTTGACATTCATCTATCCATGAAAATGTCACCCCCTTTTGTAGTAGGTGATTGAATGGCCTGCATTTGTCAGAAAGTTGTGCAATGAAATGATGGATTGATTGAATCTTTCCTTGTAAACTATGCAATTCCTTTAAGTTTTTTGGGGAGGCATCTCCATGATGGCCTTGACTTTGTTTGGGTCCACCTCAATGCCTCTTTTGGAGACAATGAACCCTAGTAGTTTTCTAGAGGTAACACCAAAGACACATTTCTTGGGGTTCAACCTTACATTATGCTCTAGAAGTCGATCAAAGACTTTTTCCAATACACCAATGTGCTCTTGTCGAGTTTTAGATTTTTCCAAGAGATCATCCACATAATATTTGATGATATTATGCATGTAATCATGGAAGATGTATGTCATGGCACGTTGATAAGTGGCACCTACATTTTTGAGGCCAAAGGGCATCACCTTGTAACAAAAAATCCCCCAAGGTGTAGTGAATGTTGTTTTGTGTTGGTCATCAGGATTGATTCGAATTTGGTTGTATCCTAAAAAACCATCCATGAGAGAAAGCATTTCATGGCCAGCGCAAGTGTCGACAAGAGTATCAATGTTTGGAAGAGGAAAATCATCCTTAGGACACGCTTTGTTAAGGTCTCAAAAATCAGTGCAAATGTGTATCACCTCGTTAGGCTTGCGAACGGGTACCATGTTTGAAAGCCACTCAAGATAGTCAATGGGGACAATGAAACCCACATCTAAAAGCTTTTGAAGCTCTTCTTTGACTATGAGGGCCACGGTAGGATGCATCCTTCTAAGTTTTTGTTTGATTGGCTTAGCATCAGAATGTAAGGTGAGATTATGGACAACCAAGTTAGGGTCAAGGCCAGGCATGTCTTTGTAGGACCATGCAAAAATATCCTTCTTCTTCTTGAGGAGAGCAATTAATTGCTCTTGTTCATCTATGGATAAACTTTTACCAAGTTTGACAATTTGGGGATTGTCTGCATCTGAACTAAGGTTCACATCGATAGTATCTTCAATAGACATGTGAGAACCTTCCTCAAGTTGATGGGGTGTTGGGATCAGATGAATGTCATCTATGATGTCATCAAACTCTTTTGACTCAACCTCATCTATGTCTGCCTGGAAAACCTCAAGATCTGAAGGTGAAGGTGAAGGCGAAGGTGGAGGTGATGGAGGAATGTAGTTGGCTGAAGCCCTTAACAATTCCTTGAATAGGACAAAATTGGAAAAGGATGGTGGCGAGGAAATCTGATCCATATCAATAAGGCTCATGTCAATTGGAATTGGCTTTGCCAAATCGTATGGATTACAGAGTGGGGTGAATAAGTCAACAGGATTCATGTTGACTTAAAGGGAAAATGGATGGTTGGCAAAGGTGAATGGATGGGTGGATCCTATTTTCTAGAACCGATGCTAGAACTCTGGGAACTTGAATCAACAACAAGCAACACAAATAAATGCAATTGGCAAAAAGCCATGTACATGCAATGCAAATGATTTTGATTTTTTTTTTAATTTGAATTATGTACATTTTAATTTTGTTTTTGATTTTTTTGAATTTTGAATTATGTACATATATTACAAGAAAAATGGTCGGTGATGTGGATCAATGGAGTGGAGGTGGTGGTTCACCAGTTGGTTTAGCTCACTCTTGTGGAAGAAGTAAGTGAATGATGGGCTGATGGATGGGGAACATTCTAAGGTAAAACTCATCATGTTCAATGTGTGGAATGATGGGTTCTGATTCCTCTTTAGATTCATCAGAAGCTATTGATATAAGATCAAATTCTTCATAGATTTCATCTTCAGAGTCATCAATGTGATGGATATCTTCTCTTGAATTCAAATGTAAACTTTGGAAAGCTTGTTCAAGAGAAGAAGTGGATGAAAGTGGATGATAACCTAAACCTGAATGGTCATGCACTTCTCGATATGAAACATCGATAATCTCATGCATTCCCTATTCATGCCATCCTAGGCCATGTCCTTGCCAATTAACTATGTGAAAATATCGAGATGGAAAACCCGACATATGTTGTATATTGGTAGGTGTTGGTTGCTTGGGTTCATCTAGGGTAACTAGATTGGATGATGAATCAAGTCCCCCATACACAAAATTAATGCTATTAGGTATTGAACCCATGTTATATACCACTCCTATAGATAAGGGTGGGTCACATGGGTGACCGTAATCCTTAGCAGTTTGAATGTTGAGCGGTGTGACTATGATGTCTTGGACCACATATTCACCAATACCAGGATTAGTGAGGTGGACCTCGACTTGGGATGATGTGGATGGATTGGATGTGGATGTGGGAAGCTCATGGTTGGCTGATGGCTCAAGAAATGGGAGAGGTGTGGACTGGGATGGTATCTCACAATCCATCAATTTGACTTGTGAGACATTGGCTGATGGGGATGGAGATGGATTTGGTTGTGGTGATTGTTGAATGGGTGATGATGATGTGGAAGGAAGAATTATGGAAGATGATGATGTTGATGATGTGGCTGATGTGGATTGAGTTTGACCACATGTACATGTAGTCAATGGTGATGAAGATGGAGGTATGGAAGTGGAGGCTTGATGTGAAGTGGTGATGGGGAGCTCCTCAGGAATAGGAGCTTTTGATGAAGATGTGGATGGTGTGGTTGATGAAGTGGTTGATGATGTGAGAAAAATATGAGTGGAAGGCAACATGGATTCATAGGGGTTTGAAATAAAATTGCAATACTTGAATGGTTCAACATCCATCGGTATGCAATGTACTTGTCCCTCATGTACATATTTCAAGCATTGATGGAGTATAGAAGGGACACATCTCATTTCCCTCATCCAAGGTCATCCAAGGAGTACATTATACGCCATGGACCCTTCCAAGATGTGAAACATGGTATGCAACGTTTTGACCCCCACTTCAATGGGTAAAACGACAGTGCCAACTATAGAGCAGAGAGCATCATTAAATGCTTTCAAGGTGAAAGTGGATTTGGTGATATGATCTGGTGGAAGCTTAAGATGTTGAAGGGCTGATGTGGTGATGATATTGATGGAGGAGTCAGTATCAATTAAAACTCATTTAAATGGCTTCCTATCAATTTGAGCCATAATATGCAATGGAGGATCCACCGATTTTGATGATATTGGTTTGATCTCAAAATCATAGAATGTGATAGAAGGCTCCATACATGTTTGGATGCTCCCCACAAAATTTCTAAAGGTATTAGGATCTTGGGATTGAAGTTCAATGGACTTTAAAATATCCATTAATGCCTCACGATGTGGAGGAGATTGTTGAATGAGCTCATATATAGACAATTTTGTTGAAGCTATTTTTAGGCTAGTAGTTAACCGACTACTCAAGGAGATGATTGGCCTTGGGGGTGATTGATGGGATGAATTGGTTGAGATGGATGACTTGGAATATGAATGGGTTGGGATGGATTGGTGGAAATTTGTATGGGTGGTGATGATGTGGCAGGTTGAGGAGACACACTTGCCTGTGGTGCTATGGGTGGTTGAATAGGTTGTTGTTGTGCATTTTGTTGGTTAGTGCATTGTTGACCTCAAGTAACTACATGTATAGCACCCACAAAACCTTGATATTGTTGCACATGATTGAATTGATTTGGAGGAGTCTTGGTGTTAGTCCCTCCCATTGTTGGTTGCACCTCCTCATGATGAGGAAGTGGTGTTTGATAAATACCAAGGTTTTGATTCTATTGGGGCAAGGGACTATCAAGCTTGATGGCCCCTAAATCAATGAGATCTTGCACTATGTCTTTAAAATTGAAGCAACCATTTATGTCATGCCCATTTTGCCTATGATAAGGGCAAAAAAAATGTTCCCTATAGTGTTTGCTACGCTTGGTAGGGTCATCTGGTTTAACCTCAGGCAAGGCAAGTTGGTTGGTGTCATACAACTGATGAAATATGGAAGCATATGATTCAGCTAATGGGGTGTACTCGATGGTTTTGTCAAACAGATTATCGATGTGGGTGATTTTCTACAGTTGGCATTATGTTTTGACTTGATTGAGATGTTGAAGGAACCACATGATATTCAATTTGTCACGGTTGTTGTTGAGCCATTACCGAATGGCTCATAACCACTTGATTAACTTGATTAATTGGTTAGCCTGGTTTGGTTTAGATTGGCCAAAATAATTACTTTTATATTGGCCCTTACTTTGCCATTCTTTCTTTTTAGGCTTAAGTACACCTTCTTGGATTTTTATTTCCTCAATGATGCTAGCTTGGGCAAGAGCTTCCTCAAATGATCGGTATTGTTGTAATTGTAACAACCAAGAGATGGGTTTTAAGCAACTCTTAGTAAATAGTCTAGTAAGCTCTTCCATTGGTAGGGTGAATGGCAGTTTGGTAATAATAGCCCTCCAATGGTTGCCAAAGTCGTATATAGACTCATCATCATATTGTTTTAGACCATATATATCAGATAATGAGACCTTATTTCTAACATTAAGGGAAAATATTTCAATAAATTGATCAACCAATTGCTCAAAAGTATAAATACTATGGTGAGGCAAATGGTTGTACCATTCTACAACATCTCCCCCAATATCTGAGGAAAATTTTGAAGCATTAGAGCATCATTACTTTGGATTCTGAAACATGAATGGATAAATGTGCTCACATGTTCTCTAGGGTCCTCAATCCCTTTAAATTTGTCAAATTTTGGTACTATGAAGTCTGCTAGATATGGTGATGATGGTACCAAAAAATGGATTGGTTGATTGATCAACTGCCTGAGCGTTGGTTTCTGGTTCATCATACCAGGAGTGTGTTGTATCAGGTTGTCAATCTATTGTTGCATAGCTTGGATTCTAGGGTCTTCCCCAGGTATGTGGAAGCCCTAAATTACTTGATGATTCTGTGAAGGTGGAGTATGAAGGTGTTGGGGTGTGATGAGATGATGATGGTTTGGTGGAGTGGATTGAAATTGATGATGTGGAGGTTGGTGAAGAAATTATGGTGAATGTTGAAATGGAGATGATGTGTGGGGGCTATGAATATGATGATTTATGGGAATGGCATGGGTATGGGTTGATGGTGGTGTGGGGATGGAAACCATAGAATATTGTGGTACCCATGATGGACTTTGGGTGACAAAGGTGGGTTGAGTGGAAATAGGTTGAGGCTTAGGATTGACCACCTAAATTTGCTGTTGAGCGTTCTATCACTTTTTAAGCAATTTGTTAAGGTGTTCCCATGCTTCATGTATTTCCATATCTGAGGTAGATGGCATGGATGTGGATGGAACTGATGAAGTAGGTGGGGGATAAGTTACAACATGAATTACAACTGGTTGGGTGACATTGGATGAGGTGGATGTTGGCATCTATGAAGCAACATTGACATGTGCTTCATACAAAGGATTGCCATAGGTAGTGGTGTATGAAGGTGGAATGGAGGTACTTGGAGCACCTGACTATTGAGGGATGGATGAATGATGGGAAGGTGTAGCTGATGCCTCAAAAAGAGGGTTGTTATACACTTGGGTAAGGCTGGAAGGTGTTGGTCCGGCTTTCATGCACACCCCGGGAAAGGATGAGGCAAGGAAGCTCCGGAGACACCCACGGGACGGATCCCACTCATCTTTAGGATCTAGCTGGTTATCCAAGGTGCGAGTTACAGAGTTGGGTCGAATGGCAATTCACTCTTTTCCACTTCTGGAATAGATTTCAATATGGACTGCTCTGTTACCTTACAGGGGGTTCTTGAACTTGTTCAGTAGTTGCAAAAGTTGTTGACAATCAGATTTAACTTGAATTCTTGATCTAGCTCTCATGGGTCAGTAGATTTAAATAAAAGACAAACAAAGAAAATAAAAATGGATCATTCACCGAAAACAAAGAGAGGGTAGGGTAAGGCAGAAAGAGAAGTTTATCAAACATCAACTGTAAAACCCTAAACTATCAATTTTATCTATGCTACTAGCTTCACAACAGAACAAATCAAAGAAGAAAGTGTCCAGTCAGGTCTAAGATCACTTTCAACTAAGAGCACAAGGCGAGTGAAACAGATCTAGCAAAAAATTATAAATCCAAGGGCAGACTGGTTAAAGCTGGTATCTTTCACCGACTGACCCTAGCTCACACGGTGAAGACAGAGCAATTAGAACAAACTTACACCTCAAATCTGTAATTTCCCCTAGCGAGACAAGAGAACAAGCTGAAGCCTAACGACATATTTAAACTTGATAACTCGGATTTACGACATATATCTAACAAACTTTAAATGGAACGGATAACAAAAGAAGATACACTTATCACACTCTGCAAAAGATTAGGCTCCTGGCCATGCTATCACAGAAAAGCTAAAGCACATCAACTCCAAGTCCAGAAACAAAGGATTTCACAAAATTTGCAAGAAATTGCTTATAAGCCTTTTATTTCTAAGTCTCCGCCTCCCGCGATTACATTTAGAATATGTATTTATAGACTCAGGACAGACCCTGATCTTTTCAAAATATCTTCTTCAAACCCTAAATCTTATCGCACTTAAACCCTAGGACCCGGGTTTTACAATAAAAATCCATTTAAAATCAAAGTCCAGATAGAACTTAACCCTTCGGCAAATCGGTGCAGTCAATTGCCATAAATGGAGAAGATAAAATCTAATGCCACTTGCATTCATCCGCATCTGCAAATAAATGCCTCCATTAATTCTGCTGGTGAGCCGGATGAGTCACCACTTCTCCATCGAATTTGATCTCCGTAAAGCCATCCCTGAGTTGAAATTGTCTTCATGCTATCAAGTCTGCAATAAATTTGTCATTGAATGCTCTCACCGGTAGCTTCTCTTCTAGCATGGCGGTCCTTGACTAAATCTGCACTTTAACTTTGCCTTTATGGTCTTTCCCGGTTGTCCCGTAAGTGCCAGGTGGAATCCTGCATGAAAGACAAAAGATTATATTAGCACTTTAATAAACATTAAATCCAAGCTTAAAACATTAAAAACAGATTAAAAACCGCAAAATAAGCTTGCATGTCGGCCTCTGCATGTCTGCCTCACGCTTTGACACGTGTCGCTACCCCAGGATGCCTTCTGTTTCCCGTTGGAATGCACTTTCAGGTCAACTTATGACTTTCTCTCTCCTATCGCGATTCTGCGACATGTCACGATTTCGTGACATGTCGCGAAATCGTGACGTGCCAGCGCATCGGCAACTTCTTCCCTCGTCGGCCGCGAAAATGTGACATGTCGCGATTTCGCGACATGTCACGAAATCGCGACCCTCCTCCTCCGCACTTCTTGATTTTCAACCGCAATTCTAGAACACGTCGCGATATCGCGACAGTTCCCTTACCTGCATGCGTTGACCGCGTTGACGATTTTGGAACATGTTTGCGACTTAGCCGATTTTTCATTCTGCAGCCCACTTTCTCTCTCCTACGCAAAATGCGACATGTCGCAAAATCGCGCCCTTCGTACATTGCTTCTCTCTCAAAAACATCGCGATTTCGCGACATGTCGGAAATCGCGACCTTTCTGGCACTTAGCGATTTTCATGCATTTTCTCTCTCCTGCGAAAATGCGACATGTCGCGATTTCGCGACATGTCCAAAATCGCCCTCCGTACGCTTTCTTTCTCTCTCCTCCGGCAGCAGCGATTTTGCGACAATTTCCAAAAATGGAAACGTCGCGATATCGTGACACTTCCAAAAATGGAAAGTGTCGCGATTTCGCTACACTTTTCCGACTTAGCTGCATTTTGATTTACCTGTCGCGATATCGCGACATTTTCGAAAATGGAAGTGTCGCGATATCGCGACACTACCAAAAATGGAAAGTTTGATTTTTCATGAATTTATGCAACTATTTTCTGGATTTTCTCGGTACCGGTGCAAGATTTTGCTTGTGCATGAATGATTCTAGCATGTAAAAAGTGAATTCTTGGATAACACAGCTGGAATGCAAGAAAAAGCACAACTTTAAAAAGGAGGCAAGCAAATTTGGATTTAAAACCTGAAAAACATCTAGAGGGTCCCTACTGCAAAAATGGAAGTTCAAAGTTTTCAAGAGGATGGAATCTCATTTTTCAGTGGGGGTGTGTTGCTTCTCAACAAATGGCGATATCTGCGGGTAAAATAGTAGCACTATTTTAGAACCCAAGACTATGGTTTCAAAACAAAAAGACCATGCATCATGCCTTGCCACAGACATTCTTCACAATAAATTGACTACTAACTATAAGCTGTTAAAATTTCCCAAGGACATACTAGGCTGGATTACTTCAAGGAAGATTTCTGATGTGCAATTTCAAAGGGTATAAAACTTTCTTCAAGGATGAGTGAATTGAATGATAAACTTGGATTAATCAACTTTTCTAGATTGTAAAAGGGGAAACCGAGTAGAGCTCTGTTTACTAGTTTAGCCTTTTACAGCCTAGACAGAGTTACCCTTTAGATTTACACGACCCAAATTTACAACTGTAGGGCAGAATCTAATATTGGCTGCCTCTTTTAATTGTTCAACTCTTTTTTTCTTTTTCTCTTTTCTCTTTTTTTTTTATATCTCTCCCTCTGAAATATATCACTATCTGGAAGACCTTAGAGAAATTACAATTTTCTTTTATCATTTGATCAATCTGGAATTGTTTCAGTCTAGGCATTGATAGCCTCTGTGGATACCCAAATAATTGCATGAACCATAGTCCCCTCTCATAACCTGACTTTTCTTGGATTCCCGGGAGTTCCTCCAACTAAACGACATAGCGAGTTTTCTATCATTAAAACAAGCTGTGGCAAGTAAGACACAAGATCCAATCATCTCTCTACCTTTGTCCTGAATAACAAAATAGTTCTACGGGTTCGATGCAAGCAGACTATCTCTGTTAGAATGGTGAACAGCATGGGGCACTGGATTGAGGCTGGATTGATCAGCTTAGAATAAACAATTTTTAGCAGGCTGACTTTTCATTGATTGCTCGAGCAAAGGTTAAAGGACAGATTTCAGAAGCCAAAGGACTTTATACAGGCTTCCAAGGACAGGCACAGGCTTTAAAGCAAAACAGAATAAAAAACTGCACAGACTAAAGCACTGAACTGTACAGGCAAAGGGAATAAAATAAACTGAACAGACAGCAAAAAAAAGAAAATGCAAGGAAGAAAATAAAAACTGAACAGGGAAAAAAAAGAAATAAACTAAAAGAACTGAAGCAAACAATAAAACTATGAACTAAGCAAAGCTAAACTGCAACAGCACTGAAATAAACTAAAGCAACGAAATAAATTAAACTCATAATCAACAGACAACAAAGAAAAAGAAGCGCAATAAAGAATAAAGCAAATAAAGCTGAAACAAAAACATACAGACTTAAACAACAAGCTGACATAAAAAGACAAAGAAAGGAAATAAAAAGCACTGACAAAAGAAATAAACTGCACAAGCTAAAACTAAAAAACTAAAGATTAAAAATTAAGATGAAGCAACTAAAAGAACTATAGAGCATTAAAATTAAAGAAGCAGTTAAAACGTACGAGACATTAAAAAAATAAAACTGCACTGACAAAGAAATAAACGAAAAACTAAAAAAAAAAAGAAAAAAAGCAAAGCTATTTACAATATGTACACATATTACAACTTCCCTTCATACTCAGAAAATGCAGCAGTTGGGAAAGCAGAGAAATGGTGCCTTAAAAAATTTTTGACCATGTGCAAGTAATTTAGAAAAATTACCTTTCAAGTCCTGTTGACGAAATGCACTCCAGATTGTGCTTCAAAAATTTGCTATCTGGGAAAGACTTGGGTTTACTGTCTTCCCTGTCCCATTTGAAAAACAAATCTGCAACTCCTTCAAATTAAACAAATCATATAATAACAAATCATATGATAACATGTTTATGCTTCTAATTGAAGGGTTTGCAGAGTTCTTTCAAAAGGACTGAATGTAAAAAACCCCCAGGATCAAATACCTTAAAATCTTGACAGACCCAGACCACCACATCTTCAAAATTATGTGACAACTGAAAGAAATCATGTTTTATCTGTATGCCCTGGTTCTTAACAACTTGAACATTTTGTGGTTGCTGCACTGCTTCAATATCCAGGACTTCAATTTTTATCCCTCTAGAAGAATGCTTACAATTTTCCTTTTCACCTGAGCCTTGCTTAGATTTAACCTCATCAATGTGCAATATCCAACTGTCATTGTTGTGATGGTTTAGAGCTGTAACTGTTCTCACCTTCTCAGTTGCCAAATTATAAACTCCAATATCTGCATCAACACAGTTTATAGCCTTTTCTTTGACATTATGTTCAGAAGTTGCAGGCTTATGTTGAGACAGTTCATCAATTCCAAGTTGGCTGACCACATTCATATTTACTATCTTTTCCTCCTTTTCTTGAAATCCAACAGGTGGTCCAGAGTAAGCCTCAATCAAGTTAACCTTTTGTTCAACAATGCGAGGCGAGTTCATAGAGGGTGATGTCGGCTTTAAGTTCCCTCATATCCTCAATGATGTTATCCTCCTCGATTACTTACGCATAGTGATATTGAATCTCACTTTCATCATCCTCTGATGAGGAAGGATCATTATTAAGTTATGGACTCTCACATCTCAAGTCATAACTGTCTCTTTTGAACTGTTGAAAATCTTGCATTTCATCCATAGGAGTCTGTACAAGACTTTTTGTCTCTTCGGGAAAAGTGAAAGAATCTGAAACCCTGGTTGTACTATTTTTGGGTGAACTAGAAATATCAATATTTCTTTGATCTCTAGGAAAATTTAACTCACCAGGAAAAAACTTCGATTTGGGTGGTGCCGAGATCACAAGCTGTTCAGTTCAAGCACTTGCACTTTGAACTTGTCAGAACTTTTCTCTGTATTTTGCACATGCTGAGTGGATGTCACGGTTAACGGAGTCTCCTTGGGTAGAGCATGACATGTTGGCACTAACTCATGATGTGGAATGGGGTCTGGAATAGGCATGTTCTATGTAACATAGGATATCAAAGGACTGCTCAGAATTTGAGGCCCTAAGCTGTCTTTCAAGAATTAAGGCTTCTTTATAAGCCCCTGCCAGGGTTGTGATATTGATGTCTCTCTTGAGGAAAATAGAGGTCACTGAATCCAATGCATTCTTGTAGATTTCTAAGGCCAGATTTGCATTTGGGATGTAATGGCCAATCATTCTACCGTAAGCTCTTTGGAACCTCATATTGAAAGACCCGACAGTTTCTCCCGACTCTCTCTTGATCTTTGGAAAATTGTTGGTATAACACACTGGGGTCTATCACTTCCCCAAATTGTGATATAAAAGCTTTCTCTAGATCATCCCAACTAGTAATGGAATTACTGGTGAGGTTTAAAAACCAGTCATAAGTTCCCTCCTGGAGAGTGAACGGGAACAATCTGCAGGCAACATCTTCATGCTGTATATTCAACAATTTTAAAGCATTTTTAAAAGCTAGCAGATGTTCTTCTGCAGTTCTTGTCCCATCATGTTTATACCTAGGGAGGTATCTTTCTGGATTTATGGGCAAGTCATGGGCTATACCCGGAATGTTCAAAGCTAGTGGGGCCCAACCAATTTGCCATTATTACTTGGTGACGAGTGATATTACGAGTTGTAATTGGATAGCGCAAGTGGAGATAAAGCTGTTCTTAAACGAACTTAAGGCCTTCTCTGGCAATTTCAAAAACTGTATTGACAACTTTCAAAAACTGCACGGAGTTCACTGTGGGTCCTTACAAATGTTGTTGTTATGCCCTTACAATACTTGAATCGAGTTCAATAGCCCTCCTTCTAGCGCCAATTAGGTTGTTGGAGGAAAAAAATTAGTGTTGGTGAGGAGGAGGGAAAATTAACTACAGACTTTGGATAAAATACAGTTTACGAGTTCCACATACAGTCGATTTCTCAACTCAAGTGCACTAAGAACAGATGTTCTGGCCCTCCTTCTAGCGCCAATTAGGTTGTTGGTCCGGCTTTCATGCACACCCCAGGAAAGGATGAGGCAAGGAAGCTCCGGAGACACCCACGGGACGGATCCCACTCATCTTTAGGATCTAGCTGGTTATCCAAGGTGCGAGTTCCAGAGTTGGGTCGAATGGCAATTCACTCTTTTCCACTTCGGAATAGATTTCAATATGGGCTGCTCTGTTACCTTACGGGGGGTTCTTGAACTTGTTCGGTAGTTGCAAAAGTTGTTGACAATCGGATTTAACTTGAATTCTTGATCTAGCTCTCATGGGTCAGTGATTTAAATAAAATACAAACAAAGAAAATAAAAATGGATCATTCATCGAAAGCAAAGAGAGGGTAGGGTAGGGCGAGAAGAGAAGTTCATCAGACATCAAGCTGTAAAACCCTAAACTATCAATTTTATCTATGCTACTAGCTTCACAACAGAACAAATCAAAGAAGAAAGTGTCCGGTCGGTCTAAGATCACTTTCAACTAAGAGCACAAGGCGAAGTGAAACAGATCTAGCAGAAAATTATAAATCCAAGGGCAGCTGGTTAAAACTGGTATCTTTCACCGGCAGCCTAGCTCGCACGATGAAGACAGAGCAATTAGAACAAACTTAACCTCAAATCTGTAATTTCCCCTAGCGAGACAAGAGAACAAGCTGAAGCCTAACGACATATTTAAACTTGATAATCGGATTTACGGCATATATCTAACAAACTTTAAATGGAACGGATAACAAAAGAAGATACACTTATCACACTCTGCAAAAGATTAGGCTCCTGGCCATGCTATCACAGAAAAGCTAAAGCACATCAACTCCAAGTCCAGAAACAAAGGATTTCACAAAATTTGCAAGAAATTGCTTATAAGCCTTTTATTTCTAAGTCTCCGCCTCCCGCGATTACATTTAGAATCTGTATTTATAGACTCAGGACAGACCCTGATCTTTTCAAAATATCTTCTTCAAACCCTAAATCTTATCGCACTTAAACCCTAGGACCCGGGTTTTACAATAAAAATCCATTTAAAATCAAAGTCCGGATAGAACTTAACCCTTCGGCAAATCTGTGCAGTCAGCTGCCATAAATGGAGAAGATAAAATCTAATGCCACTTGCATTCATCCGTAGCTGCAAATAAATGCCTCCATTAATTCTGCTGGTGAGCCGGATGAGTCACCACTTCTCTCAGATCTGATCTCCGTAAAGCCATCCCTGAGTTGAAATTGTCTTCATGCTATCAAGTCTGCAATAAATTTGTCATTGAATGCTCTCACCGATAGCTTCTCTTCTAGCATGGCGGTCCTTGACTAAATCCGCACTTTAACTTTGCCTTTATGGTCTTTCCCGGTTGTCCCGCAAGTGCCAGGTGGAATCCTGCATGAAAGACAAAAGATTATATTAGCACTTTAATAAACATTAAATCCAAGCTTAAAACATTAAAACAGATTAAAAACCGCAAAATAAGCTTGCATGTCGGCCTCTGCATGTCTGCCTCACGCTTTGACACGTGTCGCTACCCCAGGATGCCTTCTGTTTCCCGTCGGAATGCACTTTCAGGTCAACTTATGACTTTCTCTCTCCTACCGCGATTCTGCGACATGTCGCGATTTCGCGACATGTCGCGAAATCGCGACCCTGCCAGCGCATCGGCAACTTCTTCCCTCGTCGGCCGCGAAAACGCGACATGTCGCGATTTCGCGACATGTCGCGAAATCGCGACCCTCCAGCCGCCGTACAACTTCTTGATTTTCAGCCGCGATTCTAGAACACGTCGCGATATCGCGACAGTTCCGTACCTGCATGCGTTGACCGCGTTGACCGCGATTTTGCGACACATTTGCGACTTAGCCGATTTTTCATTCTGCAGCCCACTTTCTCTCTCCTACCGTGAAAATGCGACATGTCACGATTTCGCGACATGTCGCAAAATCGCGCCCTTCTATCGACTTGCTTCTCTCTCCAAAAAACTATCGCGATTTCGCGACATGTCGCGAAATCGCGACCTTTCTGGCACTTAGCCGATTTTCATGCATTTTCTCTCTCTTGCCGCGAAAATGCGACATGTCGCGATTTCGCGACATGTCACAAAATCGCGCCCTCCGTACGCTTTCTTTCTCTCTCCTCCGATCGGCAGCGATTTTGCGACGGTTTCCAAAAATGGAAACGTCGCGATTCACTTCCAAAAATGGAAAGTGTCGCGATTTCGCTACACTTTTCCGACTTAGCTGCATTTTGATTTACTCGTCGCGATATCGCGACATTTTCGAAAATGGAAGTGTCGCGATATCGCGACACTACCAAAAATGGAAAGTTTGATTTTTCATGAATTTATGCAACTGTTTTCTGGATTTTCTCGGTACCGGTGCAAGATTTTGCTTGTGCATGAATGATTCTAGCATGTAAAAAGTGAATTCTTGGATAACACAGCTGGAATGCAAGAAAAAGCACAACTTTAAAAAGGAGGCAAGCAAATTTGGATTTAAAACCTGAAAAGATCAAGAGGGTCCCTGCTGCAAAATGGAATTTCAAAGTTTTCAAGAGGATGGAATCTCATTTTTCAGTGGGGGTGTGTTGCTTCTCAATAGAAGGTTAGGAAGAGGTAAGTTCCTGCTAAAAATAAGGATCATGCTTGGGTGAACTATGTATTGGTTCTAAGACATAGTTAGTGGATCTATAAAAAGCTTCTACCTTGGCCATGTCTATATGGGTTATGTGATGGTCAATGGTAGGTAAAGATGATTCTATTTGTGGAATGGTTGTGTGGATGACACAATGTGTGAGGGACCCACAAAAAAATTTGAACTTTTCTATATCACACTAGTGGGGTTGACCATAGAAGTGGTGGGGAAGGACGATGAAAAATCCATGGATGAAGTATTTTTGTGGATGAAATTTTGATTCAATACTTTTTTTTTATTTCTAGTTAACACCATAAGCTACTAAACCAAATATGTGCAATGTGCAATAAAGTAATGCAAATGAAACTTCACAAAATCAAGTATATAAACTCAATCCTATGTTTTTGTAACAGATGTGTCTTACCTCTTTTTTTATCTCAATTTTAATGATTTTTGTTTTTGTTTTTATGTTTTGTCTATTTTGGATGTGCTAATCTGAATTATGAAGGGTGAAATCTATGACTTGGCTGGGTAATGAGATTCTTTCTGGTGATGAAGTCCAAAAATTTTGCTCATGGGTATCCTATGGTGGCTAAGTGCAGTTATTGGTGGATGGAGATGAAACCCACCATAACCAAATCTCAAGCAATGGTTGGTGATGAAATCCAGCTCATTACTATTTAATGTGAAACGTGTTATGTGATTAAATTTAAAATTTCCTATTTTCTATTGTGTACATACAATGTCAAAAATAACCAATTTTATAGGCCTAAATCAGAAGCCAAAAATAGAAATACCAATTTACTCAAAAGATGTAGGGTACACCGCTTAAGACCCACTCTAAACAATGGAGGGTTCGCTTAATATTTCACTCTGAAACAACAATAAATTCCAATAGAGGAAGTATACTTTAATATCCTTATTTCATTCCTACTTATACAAGTAAAAGAGGAATTCTTAACCCTATCATGTAAACTATTTTATACAGTTATCACTTCATATGAAAACAATATGCAAAATTTTTATACAACATACCAGAAAGCAATGAAAATGAAAATTTAAAATTTAAATGTGTATATGAATGTGTGCAAAACTATGCTAAATGTCTAAAATACAAATGTAATATAATTATTTTTAACAAAAATTGATTGATGTTCTTTTTATCACTTTATCTATAAAAATGTAAAAAAAATGAAGCAGAGGGGTTAGGGTTTTGAGGTAGACTTACAAAAAAGCCTACGTATCCCTTTACAACTTTGTGAAATGCATCCCAAAGCTTCTGGAACTTAGTAGGGCATTCACTAAGTGCTTTAGGATGCTCCTCAAGTGCTGCAGGGCATCTACGCAACTTTTGGTCAACTTCTGCAACTTTCCAGAAACTCTAGTTCTGTGAAAATCATGCGAACAAACTTCTAAAAACCTGCAAAATAGAAAATAGAAATAGCAAATCAATAACAAATGAAGTTAGCATAGATAACCCATTGTAGGTCCCATCGTGATTGCCATTTGTGAATACAAAATCAAGCAACACCAAGTATAAACTATGAAATTAAAATAAACACCATAACACATAGAGATTGCACAATATAAATTTTATTATTATGGATGGATCTCAACTGTTACAATCAATATACCCCAAATGTGGGGTTTACAATGTTTATTTTTGATACAATATTTACAGTACTAGGGTTCTCCAAAACCCTAGTGAAAATGATTGGTGGTGTCTTCATGCTTGATTCAATCCCAACAAATTTGTGGGTGGGCTTGTGTATCCTATGTAGGGCCACTTGAGCTTCAAAAATTCCCAAAGAATGTAGTTCTTACACCTGCACATAGAAAAAAATAAAGGGTTAGTAATATCTATGAGAGCTCCACTGCATGAGACCCTCAAAAGTGATAAAATCACTAAACCCTAATATTGCAATAAAAAGCAATAAATAAAGCATAAAAACATGAAAGAAATGCAATGACCTCTTACCTTGTTAACCAACTACTGTCTCTATTTTTTTCTTACGTATGTACTGTTAGTGAGTATTGCAAAGATGCCCTAACGACACCTGAGGGCCTTAGGGCTGCAGATCTAGGAAGGAAAATGCCCAAAGGCGCTTGACAAGCTCTGGCGGCCGCTCTACAGGCTTTGGTGGGTAATCCATAGACTTTGATGGATACTCGAGAAGCTCCAGAGGGAATTCAGTTGCTGAGGTAAAGGTTGCAGAACTAGTTCTAGTTCACGTAAAGGTGGCAGTGACGAATGTAGAAGATGTGAATGCCAATGATGAGGCATGAGGATGGAAAAAGTAGGGCTAGGATTTAAGCACTCAAAGAGCATAATGATTCCAGGGATTCTCCAAAGTGTTAAAGGTACCTAAGTAGAATACTTGGGGGTTGAGTCGTCAAAATGACTCCTCTTTATAATCTTCCCATAGACATGTTAGGGTTTCGACGACACAATTTGAGCAGTCAAGATTAAAACATGAGGAAGGGTGGAGATTAAATATGGACAAGTGGCATGGATTAAGGCAGAAGGATGGCTAAGATTAAAACATGATGGATGGATGTGACTAATTCATATATATATATATTTATTTAATATATAAATATAATATTTAAATATATATTAACATATATATATAATGGGCGATGGGGATTGGGAAACATGGATGGATGACAAGTGGTTAGATTTTGGTGTCTACATGTCCATTATAGATTTTTAGTCCCTTTTACATTTATAACCCCATACCTAATCTACATCCATTTTAGTTTTCATTTCTAAAAATAATTTTTATCCCCATTCCTAGTCTTATACCCATGCCCATTTTCGATCTATTCGTATGTCTAGACCAATGTCTATGCTCATTAATATGTCCATTTTTACACTTGTATTCATGTTCATCATTATAGTAATTCTCATATATTCTTATTCAAAATATTTAATTTTATGTTCATTTCCATTCATAGGTTGTATTTCCAACATATATATATTTTAAATACACGCATGTTCCTATATCTCTTTCATGGCCCAAATTGCTCAAGGACATATGGTTATCTTTTAATAACTTAAACTCATGTTTAGTCCTATCTTTATTTATTGAACTATTCATATTTCAACCTCAAACACATTTGGATGTTCAATTTTAGCAGTTGCATGCTTATTCCTAATCTAATACTCATGCCCATATTTAGAACTTATATTTTTATACTTATTCTTTATCTTATTTCTCTACTTACTCCTAAAACTATTTCCATGTCTATTTGTAAATCTATTCTTGATATAAAGCCTCATGCTTATGCAAACACATATCCATATCTCTTACGAAACCCATGTTCATGCTTATGTCTATTCTAATGTCCAAAACTCATTATCATATTCATGCACACTTCTAATTTAATTTAAAAATTTTAGAAGGGATTGAAATATGTGCCACCCTTATTACATCATGACCATTCTATCAAGACATTTAAACAAACCACATAGTGGTCTTACAACATTCTATACATATATCACTTGGTAAATAATAAACCCTAGTGCTTGCCTTGAAACTTGATGTACTTAACCTACTCCAATCATGCCATTTGATTTTCAACTTGGGTGTCCTCAGTTGAAATTTGATATTTTAACCATTTAATTTAATATAATTCATTAAAATTTTAAGATTTACCCAAGATATTGGAACCTTGGGTTATGATATGAAACTTTTTACTCTGACCACTTGCTCTATACCCTATAGGAATCTTGTCTTATGATATAAAAATTTTCACTCCTAACCACTTGCTTGATATCCTTTAGACAATCTAATTTCTCATTATTATTTAATAATATATTTTAAATAAACATATAAAATGGGATTCCAAATAAAATAATATGCCATAGTGAATGACACCCTTTTTATCTAACCATTAGGAGGTGATTTCTTATAAAGCTAATATAGGCATGTATAATCAATTTCCAAGTTAGCTAGTGTATATTTCATGTCATAAACCCTTTGAGTAACATATTTTTGTTTTTACAACCTTGTGTAGTTTTCTAGTACTTTTATATTTTCCTTATAAAAAATATACTTATAAAATATTTCAAGAAAATGAATATCATTGATGAACAATTTTATGTATTTTTTAATCAAACTAGTATTTATATTAATCCACCATTACTTTCTAGGTATATAAATGAATATGAGTTGATATTGTAGTTTACTATACATTTAAGTTAGTGATAAAGAATGCAAATATTGACATCTTAAACCTACCTTGCAAAATAAATTGTGATAATATTGCCTTTCTTATTGCATATTTTTATTATATTTTTTACCTTACAATTAAAAACATGTTGCCTTTAGTTTTTATAACAATTGAGAAGATGGGTTGGAAGCTGCTATAAGACTGCAAGGTACTCTATTCTAATCCATAATAAACTCACAGGTTTTTTAGTAGTAGCAAAGGTCTTAGACAAGGTGACCCCCTCTCTCATCTTTTCATTATTATGGTTGAAATGCTAGAAAGATACCTCAATGCTACCAAGGCTTTTGGCCAGATAGGGAGCCTTAAACCAGCTCATAATATTGAGGGTATTACTCATATACATTTTTTGGATGATACCCTTTTCCTTGGTAATACTACTATGGCAGAGACAATTGAATTTAAAAGAATCTTAAACCTCTATGAGCATGCCTCTCATCAAAATATCATTTTGGACAAGAGCGAGATCTTCTTCATTAACACTAAAGTTGCACTCTAGATAAGGGTGGATAGAGTGATAGGGTATCATGTTTCAAACCTACCTTCTTCTTACCTTGAAACACCTTTATTTGTGGGATCTTGCAAGGCACCTCTTTGGAATGGTTTGGTTGAAATGTTTCAATCCAAACTTATAGGATGGAAAGGTAATCTCTTGTATCAAGTAGGTAAATTGTCGTTGGTTAAAAGTGTTATGTAGGCTATCCCCATTTATATTATATCCCTTTTTAAGATCCTTGCTAAAGTTTCCAAAATCATAGAAGGAATTCAAAAATAGTTCTTATGATCAGGATCTGAAGAGAGGAGGATTCCTCTTGTAGCTTGGGAAAAAAAATTCAAAAGAATTATGGTGGTATTGGTTTGAGGAGACTCAACCTACTTAATAGTGTTATGGCAACCAAGGTGGGATGGAGAGTTCTACGGGATGGTCAGACTCTTTGGGAAAGTTTTATTAAAGAAAAATATCTTGACAACCAGGAGGATAACATATTTCTCATAATTTAGGACCCCTATCATGGCTCTTCTTTATGGAACCACTTGGTGGAGGCTAGGGAGGCCTTGTGGAAGGGTGTGAAATGGCATGTTGGATATGGGGCCTCTATAAGTTTCTAGGAATATGCCTGGTTAGATGACAACCCTTTAGCCAACAATGATATTTTCTCTAATCTAAAAGAGAATCTAGAAGATAGATATGGTAAAAAGATTTGTGACTACATGACTTTCTTGGATAATTAGATGATTTAGAAAGATTTAGAGGTAGGCCCTAAGAATTTGGAGGCTTTAAACCTCCTTAAAGCTAAACTAAAGGCTTATTACTTAGGTATTATCAGGTAAATAGACTTTGTGGTTTGGAGTAGAATGGAGAATGGTGAATTCAAAGTGAAGATACCCTATGATATTTTGGATCCTACTATAGATAATGGTTTCCCTTAGAATATAATTTGGGGTAAGAGAGCTATTCCTAAACTGGAGATTTTTATTTGGGAAGCAGTCTAGAATAAGATCCTAATGGTGGATAATATTAAGAAAAGAGGTTTTCAATTACCTAATAGATGCAATTTATGTGAAAATATAGAAGAATAAGTGGAACACATTTTCTTGGAATACCCCTATGCTCTAAATATTTTTCAGCTCCTCACCAATAGGATGAGCATCTCTTAGGTGATGCCTTCTAATATGATTTTGTGGTTACAATAGTGTGAGAACCCCTTTTTCAGTCCTCATCTCAATGTAATTTGAAACCTGATTTTATTTCATTTTGTGTGGGAAGTATGGTTAGAGAGAAATAAGAGAAGTTTTAGAGGGGAAAAAAGGTCAGCAATCAGCAATGAGAATTTTTTGAAGTATCACCCATTTTTAGAGGAGAATGTTAAATCTATCAAGTACCCTATCAAGACAGAGAATACTAAAGAGACTATGATAGCTAAGGTATGGAATTTGGAACCCATTAGTGGTGGAGAGGCAAATGCTCAAGTTAGAACTGATGTAAAATGGAAACCACCCTAAGATGAATGGTTGAAGTTAAATTTTTATGGGGCATCAAAAGGTAACCCAGGTAAGGCCGGATCAGGAGCAATTTTGAGGGACAATTAGGGCAGATTGGTGGGGGTAACCTGTAAGTTTTTAGGAATTACTACTAGTCATAAAGATGAGTTAATGCTTTACATTTGGGTGTAGAGCTAGCTAAGGATTTAGGTGCTAAAAAAGTTATCTTTGAAGAAGACTCCTTGAATATTATCAATATTTTGAAAAAGGAGGGAGAAGCTAATTGGCAACTTGATTACATTATGCAAGACATTAGAGAGACTATAAAGCATTTTGAAGAAGTTGAATTTTTCATGTCTTTAGAGAAGGTAACAAACCAGTAGACTAGCTGGCGAACTTTGTTGCCATTGAAGAAGAAGATAGGAAATGGATCCCCCCAAGGGTGGTCCATGCAAACTTAGAAAAGTTCATGAGGAAGGTAAAATGCTCAAAAAATAGTGCACAATAACTTGAAAATGTATGATTGCAATAAATGAACACAAGAAGCATGCAATGTAACACACTAAGATAAAACAAGGAAATGATAAATCGGGTCCTTTATATTAATAATAACTTATTTTGATCAAAATGAGTTACAAATACATCCCCTTTAGGGAGTTCAATAATGTGATACAATAGATACACAATCCGAGGGTTTGACCCTCTCTAAAATAGTTTGGTGCACTATGCGGCCTTCTCGCATCCACAAACCATCCTGCAAAGGGTTTCTTCATGACCTCGACAAGGGGTGATGATGTTAAACTCTCCCATTCCTCCTTGCACAAAAAATTGTAATCTGCACACAAGGAACACAAAAGCATTAATAGCATGTGCGGATAAAAATATAAGCAAAAGCGATAAATGACTGAAACATGATGAGTAAATCCATAAAACAAAATGCAACTATGCTAAAATTATGAAGAATACAAACAACTCGAGGGTCCGTGGTTCAATTTCAATAGCACTTCATCGCTTGAAAACTCTAAAACTTGGGATCTTTTCAAATGAGGGTGAATGCCAATTTATATATCCCTCGAAAGGAACCTATTATTGGCAAAGAATATTTGCATGGGAGAGGTGGCCTACATGCTCTTCTCAAAAATCCCATGCAATACCACTTGGCTCTTCTGACCTACACAACACTATTCTAGGCTCAAGCATGTGTGCTAAATCAGGCTCAAGCATGCACGAAATTATTGATGCAAGCCCACGCTTGGATTCACTTGTTTTGTTCCACTTTTGGTGTGACCATCTTGGGGTAATATGACCTTAATTTGGGGTCACTCCAGGATAGACCTTGACTTGGGGTTACTCCGGGGTAAGACAACCTTGACTGGGGGCCACTCTAGGGTAGGACGACCTTGACTAGGGGCCACTCTAGGTAGGATAGCCTCAGTTGGGGATCGTCCCTTTGTGGGACGATCTTTGGAGGCCATCCCTAGGAGGGAAAACCAAGGTTGCAAAGGGAAATTTCCCTTGTTTGAGTGGTGAAAACCACTATTTAAGCCCTAGGGCCATCCAAGGTGGGTCATTTGGTCTTTAGGGAGTCCAAATAGGTAGTCTCCTCAACATGACATGTTTTAGGTGTCTATAGATACCCCTTTTTGGGATGCATTGTGTGAAAACATAATGTAGAGCAAAAATAGATGACCCATAGTCAAATTGAGGGTTGATGATGTTCATTAATCTAATCAATGTTGGATGCCCCAATCATGGAAAGAACATGCATTTTTGAACCATTGCTTTTGACAAGTTGAGGAACTTGATTTTAGTAAACCTTTTAGCTAGGATTACGACTTTGAGGTATACTTGACCTTGGTAGACTTTTTAGTCATGGGGAGACACTATGGGTCTATGAGCCTCCATGCTGCATGAATGCCAAGAATTTGTTTAATTGAAATTTTTGCTTTTGCCCCAGAAAATAGGGAAGTGTATGATAGTCTCTGGAAATTATTCTTAAATGAATGCAACTTGCATGATTGAGTGTTTGATTATTGATTTTATTATGAATTTTGTGATGTATGACTACCCCCTCAAGCGACGAGTCGATGAGGAAATGATAAAATGATGAAAGCGACGAGTCGCTTGACCAAGATGATTTGATTTGGGTTTTCTAGGACCGTTACAAAATTTTAGAGGGCGCATGCCCCATTACAACCTTGATTTTGACCCATTTATTACTTCTTTTTGGTGAGTGATCTTATGGTAATTTACTCATCCTACCGAATTGCATGGACAACCAATCGCTGCAATCACCAGGTTTATGTGACCAAAGGGGTTAGGTACCTTTGGAGCCTTTTTATTGTGACCAAAGGAATGTGAGTACCTTTGGAGCTTTTTGATGTTGACCAAAGGGCTTAAGTGCCTTTGGGGATTTTTGGATGAATTTTGACCAAAGGAATGTGGGTACCTTTGGAGCCTTTTGATTGTGACCAAAGGAATCTTGGTTTCTTTGGAGCCTTTTTATTGTGACCAAAGAAATTTGGATACTTATGGAGCCTTTTGTGATGACTTGATGACTTAAGTGCCTTTGGGGATTTTTGTGATGATGATTTTATTTTTTATTTTTAAACATAATGAATCTAAGATGCAAAACAACCTAAATGTAAGCACCACATATGTACAAAAGTCATCAATCAAAATGTTAACCTTTTCACCAAAGTCATACATTTGAAAGCCAACCATATGTAAGATGATGAAAATGTAGATGATGGATGGATGACTAGCAAGATGCTATAAGGGAACAACATGGTTTTCATGAGACTCAAACACCCTAGTTAACCAGTCAAAAGATGCATACTAACTATACAAGACTTTGAAAGATAAAATTCTGCTAGGAAGACCAAGATATTCAATATCCCTATGTGTGCATGTGATGTTCATTAAGATGACACATAAGACTACCCCATTGCCAGGTGGGTTTCATTCAACCCATTGTTGTAATGAGGATCACCCTATGGTCATTATTATCCTAATTTTGGATGTAGTTGGACTTGACTACTAGGCAATACAAGCCACCAAAAGCTAGCTCATCCACAAGCTGACATTGGTTTGTACAAAAGAAGGTCGCTAATGTGATAGACATATCACCATGCATAAGACTACCCCATTTCCAGGTGGGTTTCATTCAACCCATTGCTGTAATGGAGATCATCCCATAGTTTTTGAATAACTAAGGATTCCAGGGATTCAAGCTCATTACCCTATTCTTTTATTTTGATTTCTTTGGGAGATATGCTCATTTTTTTTGAGAAGCAAGGGGATTTATTTGTATAGTGGTGAAAACCATTGTTTGCTTCTTCTTATTTGTTTATTTTTTTTGGGATACTTGCTTGTTTTTGTGGAGCAAGGGATTTTATTGCTTTGGGTAGGGGGAGCTTGTCCTTTTTTCAATTCTTAGCATCCTAGACCATGCACATAATAGGATGAACAAGGGAAACCTTTTTCTCAAGGTGGCAAGGACTACATTGTAGCTTCATCCTTCCTTGTTCAAAATTAGATTTTAATGTGTGATTTTGTGTTTGGGATTTTGAGATATGCAAGGTATGAACAAAGCAAGACCCTACCTTCAAAAATCAAGACAACTTTCTACACAATCTGAAAGGAAAACTAGGAATGGCTGAATGACCAAAAACCCTAGTGAACACCCCATAACAACTTATTGGTTGTGTTGAAAAACACAATTACTCACAAAGGGGAATGTGGATGATATGATGTTTGTGATGTGGGGGTTTTCCTTATAATATATTGCAAACTAAAAGGTGTTCATAAAATAGTCAGTGGTCATCTAAACATCATTGCTGATGTTCATCTTGGTATCTACCCTATCTTACGAAGACCCCTTAATAAGCAAGAGCTCATAAGAAAAACTACAAATGATGATGGATAAGATTGATTAAGACTTATGACAATCATACAAGCGTGGTGCTTATTTGTGGAAATGCAAGAACGACATATCCTAATGGAAAAGTAATGAATATGCCTAATGCAACTAGTAGATCAATGTAATGATGAGAAATGCATGATGAAATGCAATGTGATTGATGATGCAATGTTTTTTGTTGGTTTTGATTGGTTTTTTATTTTATTTTTGGTTTGAAGTTATCCTTTAGAATTTTTGTAGTTACCAAAGCTTAATGTCTTTAGAGCTTTTTGTGAGTTGACCAAAGGGCTTAAGTACCTTTGGAGCATTTTGTGAGTTGACCAAAGGGCTTAAGTGCCTTTGGAGCTTTTTGTGAGTTGACCAAAGGGCTTAAGTGCCTTTGGAGCTTTTTGTGAATTGACCAAAGGGCTTAAGTGCCTTTGGAGCTTTTTGTGAGTTGACCAAAGGGCTTAAGTGCCTTTGGAGATTTTTATGAATTGACCAAAGGGATTAAGTGCCTTTGGAGATTTTTGTGAATTGACCAAAGGGCTTAAGTGCCTTTGGAGCTTTTTATGAATTGACCAAAGGGCTTAAGTGCCTTTGGAGATTTTTGTTTGTGCATTTTTTTTTAGGGGGAAGGTGTGATACCTTAAGCACCCCCAATGTGCATTTTATTTGATGCAATGTGATTGGCTTGGCTAGGAGGAGTGAAAGAAACTAACCCCCCTATTGTGGCATGAAATTTTATGCAATGCTAATGTCCTGATGGGGTAAAATGAGCGAACCATCTATGCGGAGCTCATTTCGTTCTATCATCTCTTCGACCAAATTCTTGAATGAGTAGCAATTGTGGATGTCATACCCATTCATATGATGATAGGTACAATAGAAGCTTTCATTATTTGACCCAGGTTTGGGTTTTCTCGATTTTATTTTTGGTAATGTGATTGCATGTGCCTCGTATAATTTTTGAAATAAGGTTGTAGTAGTCATCAAAAATCTGACATACCGACGAGGTAGCTTGTCAAATTTATGAGGCTACGATTGATCCTAGGGTTGCATACGGGATGATGTGGCCTAAACTGTGGCTTGTAAAGGTAAGTTAAGCAAGCCATCTATGGGAAAAGCCTCCCCATCGATAAGATCTTGGATCATATTTTTGAATGCAAAGCAATCATTAATGTCATGACCTTCTATCCGATGATAGAGGTAAAAGTGACCCTCCCTATGATTCCTAGGTTTAGGCCTATTCAAGTCTAGGGGGTGTATGTCAGGTAAAACAATTGCTTTTACCTCCTACAACTTGTGGAAGATTGTCAGCATGGGCTCAGATAGAGGAGTCCAAGTACGGGATCGACATCTTGAATGAGGTAGACAAGGTGGAACACTTTGATGAGGGGGTAGGGTTGTGTGTATCTCATTCACCTACCTGGGTTGTTCTACCTGACCCCCATGCATAGGTAACAGATCCTTGAATATTCCCATTTGTTGATTGTTGGTCATAAGAGGATTGTTGATTTGAAGATCATTCTTGTCAAGCATATCTTGTACCTTGTTCTTAAATTTGATACATGATTGGATGTCATGACCATTTACTTGATGGTAGGAGCAATACAAGTCCTCTCAATACCACTTAGGTTTTGACCTCTTAGGATCCAAAGGGTGAATATCTGGTAGATTGATAGCCTTGGCCTCACATAATCGATTAAAGAGTGACATCAAAGATTCAAGCAATGGCATATAAGTGTGAGGTGGGTGGTGTTGTTGCTTTTGCCCCTGATTCTATTGAGACTTAACATTGGACCGCACAAGAGGGGGTTGGTCCTGACAATCAGGAGGTTGAGGTTTTTGATGACTCAACCGTAACTCAATGCTTGTGAGTCAATTCAAGATCTATTGTAAATCATTGTGTTGGTGACTCACTTGTAACTCAATTTTGGCTAGCTGATCCAAGATGTGTTGTGAAACTAGTGGAGGCAATGATTGGATGGTTATTGATGAAGTTGGATGGCAACTGATAGGTGGTGGAGGTGGATTGGGTGTGGGAGCTAGGAGACAATTAAGTGGATGTGGATCAAAAGTCCTCAACATCTAAGCAGATGTGGATGGTTCATGGTGATCTTGTCTAGTGAGTATATCCACATGCTCTTGTTCTTGATTTAGCTCATGCTCTTGTTCCAACTCAGAGTGTTCAACTATGGTAGCTGGATTATCCCCATTTTGGTGTAGTGGGTATACTTGTTCTTGATTTTGTGGAGATGTTGAGTGATATGGAGTAGGTGTGACTAAATCCAGTGATGGTAGCACTTGTGGTATGGAGGGAATGTTGGATGGAGCCGCAAGTTGCATAGATTGATTCAAAGGACTCTGGTTCCCTATCATCACATTGATCATTCCCACAAACTCATGAGAAGATGCATTTGCATTTGGACAAGTCATGGATACCTCATCAACTTGTCCAAGGTGATCTGCTTGTCCCCCATGTTTGGGTGGTGAATCAAAAATGGTATCAATGGGTAGCGACTTGGTAGGAGGACAACCTAGATCCTTGATCGACTCGATGATAGGCATGAATGTAACGTTGGGTGCTATGTACTTGTTGAGTTTAGGGCTAGTCAAGTGAACTATGTCCTCAAGTGTGGTGGATGAAGATGGTATGATATGATCTGATTCATCCATAACAACTATGGGTTCCTCATTGTTGGTAGGAGTGGGAAGGTCTTCTATGGATGTATTGAAGATGGTTATGGGAGCCTCCATGGTTGGACTTTTTGACTCTTCCTCACTCGAAGAAACCAAGGATGAAGGAGGAGTGGTAGTAGAAACCGATGGTACCAGCGGTGGTGAAGATAACTTCATGACTAACCGTGGGGTTGAATCTGGACTCTAGATAAGATCATTGGGTTTAGTGTCCAGGTGTGTGGATGGTAGGGTAGACTCCTATGGATGATCATCCTTATTGTAATACTTGAAGGGGTCTGGATCGGCATGAACCACATGGACCTGACCTTCATGAATGTATTTGATGTATTGATGCACGATGGAGGGGATGCACTCCATGTCTCTCATCCAAGGCCTTCCCAGTAGTATGTTGTATTGTCTTGCACCTTCCAATATGTGGCACAATGTAGGCATAGTATTTTGTCCAACTTGAATAGGTAGGACTATCGTGCCCATAGTGGAGGATAAAGCATCGTTAAATGCTTGCAAGGTGAATGTGGATGTTACAATGTGCGAAGATGGAAGGTTGAGATGTTTCAGTGTAGTTGTGGTAATAATATTTATTGTGGAACCCATGTCAACCAATACTCACTTATAGGGGATCTTGTTGATGCATGTGATGATGTGCAAAGGAGGGTCTAGTAAATTGGTAGACACGGGTTTGATCTCATGATTTTGAAAGGTTATAACAGGATCCTTGTACGTTTGTATGTATCCCATAAATTTGGTGAAAGCATCAAAATCTTGGGGTTGTAACTCGATTGAATTTAAAATCTCCATGAGAGTTTCCTGATGCTTGGGAGATTGTTGTATTAACTCACCCATGGTCATGTTGGTTGATGGCATACATGAACTTCGCATAGGCCTACTCTGGATTGTTACCACTCATTGGATGGGATTTTTGGGTGGTAAAGGCCATGACGTAGAGGGAGTGTGGACTTCCCTACTAGGCCCCTCGGTAGACCGGTTATGTCTGGTTGTGACCTAGAATCAGTGTTGGCTAACCGAATAATCCACTTGATCATGTGGATAACCCATTGGTGTTCTCCTAGTAGAGGTACCTTGGTGGTTGGATCCTCTAGGTGAGGGGTTGACCTCATGATGACTTTTTGGGTGTTGCACATGAATGAGGAGATCCTTAGGGCTGTATCAAAGGCATTCAGGGCCTCCTTGTAAATTTTTTGCTTCACCAACTCGTGGTTGAGCCAAGCTACGCATAGTTATCATGTTGTCTTGATTACCCAAAACAAATAATAAATAAACACACAATCAAACAATGTGATTATCTTGTTTAAGTTTTAGATGTGAGTCCCTAAACTGTTTGGTGTATTTTGATGTGTTGCTATTATTTCTTTCTTGTTCATGTTTTGCTTTTGTTGATGATATCTCTTAGTTTAATGGTTTTCACCTGGATGCTCTCACACACTAACTTGGTGATGAAGTCCAAGTTGTGAAACCCACCAAGGCTTGGTGATGAAATCCAAACCCGATGAGGGAGCCCAGGTCCTACCAGTCCTCACCCAGTTCACCATGGTCAATGATACACCCTTTGAAGAGGAATACGTGCTATTTTCCATGGCTACGATGGTTCTTGGATCAGCCTTGGCCAAAAATAGGGTATAAAGTAACAATATGCAAGCCAACAAGGTGGAGATGAAACCCACCTTCATTGGTCTTGATCGACGGTTGGTGGTGAAATCCAACTCATCGATGTTTAAAATAGGACATGGTGTGTGGGGTTCATTTTATTTTGCAAAAAAAAATAAAACATAGAGCATACGATGATGTTTTTCTAATGCATATAAAATGACATTTCAAATTCAGATTCCTAGAAAAATGTATGTTTTAATTTCAAAAATCTAAAAATGTAGAACCCTAAATGAGTAGCCTATAAATAGGCAGCAACAAGCAAGCCAAAGAAACAACAAACAAAGATTGTAATCTTTTCTATAATGGAATTTTTTCTTTACTTTTCTTTATGAGAATATGAAAAGAAGGATAGATGCACTTACTTTGATAGCCTACGTTTGATGAAGATCCCATTTGTTGCTATTTTTTACCTTTTGATTTGAGGTGGGTGGTCACGCACTATTCGTAACGGTGAGCATCCGGAAGAGGGGTCACAAGGGGGCATCCCATTTTCACCATTCATACGACTATTTTGGATCAAAACAACTTCAAAAATGGGTCAAACAATCACAGAAAAAGATCATCTCAAGATTAGATGATCATAAAAAAAGGTTTTCTTAGGGTTAGATGTTCATAGAAAAAGGTCATCTCAAGGTCAGACGATCGTAGAATAGGGCCACCTCAAGGTCATACGATCATAGAACATGATCATATCAAGGTGAGACGGTCATGTCTACTGACCATATCTGCAAGGTATGACGGTACCTGCAACTCAAAAACACCAAAAATAATAGCAATTAGTAATGTTTATGAAAAATAGGGACTAGGTCCCACCGTGATCACCACTGAAATGCTCAAAAACCAGTGCACAATAACTTGAAAATGTATGATTGCAATAAATGAACACAAGAAGCATGCAATGTAACACACTAAGATAAAACAAGGAAATGATAAATCGGGTCCATTTTATATTAATAATAACTTATTTTGATCAAAATGGGTTACAAATACATCCCCTTTAGGGAGTTCAATAATGCGATACAATAGATACACAATCCGAGGGTTTGACCCTCTCTAAAATAGTTCGATGCACTATGCGGTCTTCTCACATCCACAAACCATCCTGAAAACTTTGTGACCTTGAAAAGTGATGATGTTAAAATTCTCATGTTCCTCCTTCCTTGCATAAAAACATGTAATCTACACACAAGGAACACAAAAGCGTTAATAGCATGTGTAGATAAAAATATAAGCAAAAGCGATAAATGACTAAAACATGATGAGTAAATATGTAAAACAAAATGCAACTATGCTAAAATGATGAATAATGCAAACAACTCGAGGGTCCATGGTTCAATTCCAATAGCACTTCATCACTTGAAAACTCTAAAACTTGGGATCTTTTCAAATGAGGGTGAATGCCAATTTATAGATCCCTCAAAAGGAACCTATTATTGGCAAATAATCTTTGCATGGGAGAGGTGGCCTACATGCTCTTCTCCAAAATCCCATGCAATACCACTTGGCTCTTATGACCTACATAATGCTATTATGGGCTCAAGCATGCGTGAAATCGGTGGTGCAAGCCCACGCATGGATTCTCTTTTTTGTTCCACTTTTGGCACGATCATCTCGGGGTAAGACGACCTTGATTGGGGGTCGCTTCGAGATAGGACGACCTTGATTGGGATCACTCTAGGGTAGGAAAACCTTGACTGGGGGCTATCCTAGGGTAGGACGACCTTGACTAGGGGCCACTCTAGGTAGGACAACCTCGATTGGGGGTTGTCCCTTGGTGGGATTGCCTTTGGAGGTCATTCCTAGGAGGGACAACCAGGGTTGCAACGGGAAATTTCCCTTGTTTAAGTGGTGAAAACCACTATTTAAGCCCTAGGGATGCACAAGGTGGATCATTTGGTCTTAAGGGAGGCCATATTGATAGTCTCCTCAACATGACATGTTTTAGGTGTCTACAGGTTGACTGCAACTAATTGGGATCTAGGATGGATATTGTTTGTCTTGCATCCAGGGGATTTTTGGCTACTTGCCTTTGGCAACTATGCAGTTGATGGGCTGAATTTGTGTTGTAAAAGGGTTCATGCCCTTTCAAAGTCCTATTTTTACATTAATATAAAAAATATTTAAAAAATTCAATATTTATTATAGTTATTTAATTATAGTTCAAGTTTCTTATATTTTATAGTTTTAATCATAAATTAAACCTTTGGAAAAAATATTAATAATATAAAATTTAATCAAACAAATTCAAAAATTAACTTAAATAGTGAAATAAACAATGTTATATAGAAAAGAATTATTAATATAAATTTAAAAGAATTATATATCAATTTATTACTAATATCAATTTATTAATAAAAAAAGATAATGATTAGTCAAAGTTTTAATTGTATTTTTATTGATTATTACATGATGGTTACATTATCATGAAATTTTAACAAATTAGCTATTTGAGTTCATGTTATTTTAATAAAATATTAACATTCATCCATGAGATTGGAATATTAATTTATGATGTATATATATTGCCTACCAAGATTTTAACTTTGATATCCATTTAAAAATTACTTAAACTCATGCCATTTGATTAAATATTAAGGTTTACTCATGATATTGGAACCTTGGTTTTAGACTTGAAGTTTCTTACTCCCTACCAATTGTAACAGACCCAATGGACGAATGTTAAGGTTATCTATGGAATATAAATTTTGGTTTATAAAAAAATTCTTTGCTCTCAACCACCTATCCTAATACCATAATTTAAACAATTAAGTTAAAATTTAAATATACAATTTATTAATAATTTTATAATATTTATATGAAGGTGACAAAATTTTAAAATATATTTTTTATATTAAATTAATATATTGTTTTTTATTAGTTGAAGAGAGAGTTCTAAAAGGATCCCCAAACCTTTTACAATTTTATAAGGGGAAAACTGCTACAGCCAAAAGAGATAGAGAACTACAATAGGTCACTACCCCAACACAAGACCCTACCATTAACTAAAACTAAACCAAACAACCACAAGAGAAGAGGACATGAAAGAGATCCAAAAATAACTACCCAACTAGAAGACACCAACTACATACCACGACTACAAAAGGATGAGGAACCAATCAGGGAGGGGGGAAGAACAAATTCTTACCCCCCTCAGGCAACTTACATAGATCATACATTATGACCTCCCATTGGTACTAATCTAAGACAAAATTTAGCTCGTCAATCTCCCAAAGTATCTAAAAGAAAATTAGTGCCAACTAGCTTGCGACACAAACCTACCAAAAATCCTAGTTTGATAACCACTTGGAATGTCACCACTTTAGTCCAAGAAAAGAGACCATCCAACTCATTATCTAGGTGAGAAAAGGATGACACATTGAACCTACTCAACCAAGTAATATAGGAATAAACAACTTGTATAATGGTTTCCACAAAAAACCAAAGAGAAAAAGTATTCCTCTTACAACTCTCACAACTAATCAAAAAGTAGAACCCAAGAGAGTAAGGAAATAACTAGTCATCCAACATGGAGGTAAGTAACCTATGCAAAGCCATCATAGACACCGATAGGTTAGCCATCATTCATAAATATGGATTAGGCCCTATGGGATATTATCCCTCCAAATGGATAGTCCAGATTAGAGCACCACTAGGTTTGCGAGGAAATAAACCACCTTGTTACCTTTCCTATATGTATGTCTCACCTGAATACTTTCAATACCACAAAGAATCCAATTAGATTCCTCAACCATATTAGCAATATTCTAGCTAGGGATTTGCAATCTAGAGATCATATTAACAAGTTACAATGTTAAATGAGTTACCTTCAATAATTATTTTTTTGCAACCAATCGAAGGAAGAAGCACCACCCCTTAGAAGAATGCTCTGGCTTTCGCAAAGTGGTAGGTCTAGGACCCAATATTTTTAGCAAACGCAAAAATGATATCTCCACTATGATTTCAAAACACACCTCCTGCACCAAATTTTCTAAGGTTTCCTTTAGAGACACTCTTAAAGTTAAATTTGATCCATTTAGGGGGGTAGGATCCACTTGGTTAAAGCTATGGTATTATCTAGGTTCTAAATAATTCCTCGTTTAGCTTATTGGAAACCAAGATTAGCTTCAATGAGGGATTCATCCTCTAAACCACTGGAATCATCCAAATATAGGACAAACACATTCTCAACAATTGTTGGTAAGACTTTAGCCCAGATGGAAGAAACATATCTAAAAACTCCCCTAAACACCCTATTGATTCTTTCCTTCTAGATACCCTAGACCACATGAGGAAGACTAAATTACCAAAAGGTATGCAACCTCATGATAGCAAAGGGGGGAGACCATTGATCAAATGCATCATAAAACTAGTTTTGGACAACCCAACATACCCCTAGGGTATTCATAAGGAGATAGAGGACCTCAAGCAAAAAGGGACAAAGAAATAAAATATGGTTAGTAGATTTAACATCACATCTGCAAAGGTGGCACCTATTAGGGATGGTCATACCTCTTTTTTAGAGGTTTTCCATAGTGATAATCTTATTTTGGATAGGAATACATATAAAAAGTTGAATTTAGGAGTAAGAAATTTATACCAAATATTTTTGAAAGGAGGTAGGTCCATAAGATCAACTTTAGAGAGGATATAAGTAGACTTCACTAAAAATGAGCCATCCTCTTCTCCCTTCCATAGAAAAATATCTTCAACATTAGAATATCATATGATCTATAAGATTAGAATATGATTAATATCATCCATAGCCTTTCTTTCCTCCTGGTTCAAGTTTGAGAAATTGAGATTTTACTAGGATTTCACCTAATTACTTACTTGAATGAAGTCTGCAACTTTAGCTCCAAAGTGGGACTGAGTTATGGGTTTCACAATTATTGCCTTAGTAATGTGATATAAAGGAGCATATCCCACCTAAGTGTCTTCCCAAAATTAGTATTTCTCTTAAATTCCAACTTCCATCTATGGCCCTTTGAAATGACATGATGAATCTTAGTGATACCAAGCCAAAAAGTTGATCTTGGAGAGGGGGCAGATTAACCAGAAAGTCTATTTTGAGAAATATATTTGGTTGATAAAATGTGAACCCAATCAACATTCTCATTCTTGAATAACTTCTATTCTTGTTTGGCTAGTAAGGTGATGTCCATGCTCTTAACTCTTTTGATACCAAGGACACCAAATTATTTTCTAGTGCATACCTATTCCAAAGAAACCATGTACAAATTTTTATTCTCCTCAATTCTAGAACAAAGAAAGGACTTCCGGATGAGTTCAATTCTTTGAATAACTTTATCCGAGGCTTTGAAAAGTGAAAGAAAGAATAAATAAATACTCTAAAGGCTATATTTAACCAGTTGGTCTTTGCCAACATGGCTAAGAAGAGTCCCCAAGAAACCAATTTCCTTTTCATCCTTTCAATTATTGGGTCCTAGATTTTCTCTTTCAATATCCCCTTAATTAAGGGTATTCAAGGTAGGTAGAGGGAAATTCATCCATCCCACAATCATAAATCTAGATCAATCTTTATATTTTGGGGGATGGTGTTAAGGAAGAAGATCAAACTTTTTTAAAATTTGATCTTCTAGCCCACAACCCTTTCAAAGGATATCAAAATCTCCTTAATATTCATTATTTTTTGAATAGAAGTTGAGGTGGCTAGAAGAGTGTCATAAAAAAACTACTAATGGGATAACAGATGCACTGAAAGAGTTGGTTTTATACCTAGTATGGTCAGTTCCACTTTTATAGATATTCCAAGTGCTTCAACCATAATGATAGAAGAAGGGCAAAATGGGGTCACCCTGGTGCAAGCCCGTACAACTTTTAAAGTATCCCACAAATGAACTATTGATGATAAATAAGAAGAATATTTATGAGATACAAGCATTGATTAGTCTTATCCATATTTGATGAAACCCAAAAATTTTCAACTCTTTTAAGAGAAATTTCCACAAAACCTTGGCATACACTTTATTCATGTTGAGCTTGAGAAAAAGCCCAAATATCCTACTCTTATCCATTGAATGAATTAGTTTATGGACTAAAATAATTCAATATAGAATCTACCTTCCTGCAACAAACCTACTCTAAGTTGGGTCAATAATTCTAGAGAGAAATAGCTTGATCTTGTTAGCCAATTTTTTTTTAAAAGCTTGTAGATGGTATTACAAAGGCTAATAGGTCTAAAGTCACTAAAGACCTTAGCTCTTTGGTATTTTGTAACAAGGACCAGGAAGGTGTATTTTACATCCCTAATAATGGTACTAGACCTCTAAATATATTTCAAGACATCTCCTATGTATATTTCCACAATGTACCAAAAAAATTGGAAGAAGATTGGGGGTAATCCATCTGGACTGGGGGATTTCAAACTACCCATTTCAAAAATTATTTTTTTGATTTCCTTGTCCTTAAAGGGGTTCAACAAGAATGAGTTCATGTCTTCAAAAATTAATTTTAGGATATTTTTTAGTAAACGATCCTCTGCTTGGGAATTGTTGTCCTCCATGTCGTAAAGTAAGAATTCAAAAAACCTAACAACCTCTAGCCTAATTTTTTAAATATCAAGTATTTTAGATCCATAAGCCTTCAATATTTCTATAATTCTATTGGAGGCTCTATGCTTAAGAGTAGACACATGAAACTAATTTATATTTCAGTCTCTTGCTTTGAGCCATAGTTCCCTCAATTTCTATTTCCAAAGAATATCCTCCTCTACAAGAGTATTGTGAAGCTTAGCAAGCACCCCTTTCTCTTTATCTCTAATATCCTGAGACTAGACCCTAACACATAGTACTCTCTCAATTTCCATTAGTTGAGATTACAAATAAGCATTTATTTAGGAGATCTAACCAAATATGACCTTGTTACAAATTTTAATGTTTGACTTAACCCACCTAAGCTTAGAAGCTATTTAGAAAATTAAGGGGCCAAAGAAATTCCAAGACCACTAGCCTTAATATTTTCTTCCAAATTAGGGTTCTAGAACCACATCACCTTGAGTTTGAAGGGCCTTGGAAACCTCTTGGAAGGTTGATCCAAACACATCAACAAAGGGTTATGGTTTGATCCCACTTTTGGCAAAGAACATAAAGAAGCATCCCCAAAAAAGGGTAAGGCTTCATTAGAAATTAGGATTCTAACTAACCTAATCTGAATGATTTTATCCCTAGTTCTCTTGTTACTCCACGCATATTTATTTATTTTTGGTCATTTAAATTTATGTGGGTTTTTATCAAGGGACCCAAAACCTAATTACAAAAAGTCACAAGACTTTAAGCAAGGCCACAGGAAAGGCCACAGGAATGCCCAAGGATGGACCTAAGGACAGGCTTAAGGAAAGCCTTCAGGACAGGCTTAAGGATAGCCTTCAGGATAGGCTTAAGGACATCCTTCAGGAAGGATGCAAAAATTCATGCTCAAAGCAAGAAAAAAGAAAGTCCCGCACAACCACAAACTTGAAAACCCTACCTAGTAGGAAAAGGAAAAAGCAAGAAAAATAAACATTGGAACAATCTTTCCTAGTAACAAATTTGAATAGCCCATTAGGCGAGAAAACAAGAAACCCTCCAAAAATTTAAATGTATAATCCCACGTAGGGGAAAAACCATATTCTGGACAAAGAACATTTGAAGACCAGAAATACAAAATCAAACCCCCCCTTAACAGTAGGAAGGGACCTGGAAACCACCAAAAAAATGTAGGGATATGAAGAACAACATCCCGCACAAGCTTGGAAAGAGGTACAACAAACAGGGGAACTCTTCAGGCTACGAAGTCCCTTTGCAGCAAGGAGAGCTACTCAAAAACCAAAAGAAGTAGAGGAAACATTGGCATAGAATCACAAGCCACGAGAAAGAGGCGAGGAGGTCCTAGGAAACCCTAAAATAAGGAGCCACGGAGCATGAGCTACAAACGATAAGAATAGATCCCCACCAAGACCAAAAAAATGCAGCAATAATCCCAAGATAAACTCCAAAACCATCGATGGGTAGCTTCAGGGATCCATAAGAGGATGACCAACAGGATCTTAGTAGCATTCAAAACAAAGGCCCATCCCCAAGCCACAAAAAAGTTGAGAGCCCACCATGAAGCCCACATCTAGAAACCCAAAGAGCAGCACCATAGGAATAAACACGAGGTCCTCCAATAAGCCAAAAGATACTATGAAGAGCTGCTCATGAAGCCAAAATACCAAGCCACAATGCACTACACCAAAAGAACCTTTGAACCTTAGCTCCAAATAGAACCTTGCAAAAAATTGAAACAGAGTTGAAAGCTCTAAGGAAAAGGATCCTTGATATAGAATAGAAATCCCAAGGAAGGTCCCAAGGAAAAATCCAGGGATGTCCCAGATCACAGGCACCATAAAGAACCCACCAAAAGTATGAAAAGAGGCAGATAAATGGATCAGTGATCTCCCACCCAAAGGAGATCATCTGCAACACCAACCAACCAAGAAGAAAGAGAAAAGGAAGTGCCAAGGAACTGGGACAGGGCCAAGGTCCTAGGACAGGACCAAGGATGGGCTACAAGGAAGTGGAACAGGACTTCCTAGGGAAGTCCCCTACAAACCTCTTCCCCCCTTACTCCACATATATTTATTGCCTTTAAGCTCAAGATACATTAATTAATTTTTATTCACAAATAAAGCAAAAGCTTCCATACCTCTTGAAATACCCATAGTTCCACCTTTCTTGTCAAATTGGAAGAGCAAGGAGTTGATATCTCTAGCCAAAATCTAGATTTCCCCTTTGAAGGCTTCTCTCATAGCACCTAATGAGTTCCAAAGTAGGCTTCTATTAGTATATGAGTTTGGAGCATAGATATTAGAAAGGACCCACCGACAATTGGAATCCTTGCAGTAAAAAGGATGTTAATAACTCTACCTAAGGATGATAACACTGAGCCCACTAGTTTCTCCCCATCCCAGAGTCATAGAAGCCCCCTAAATCCCCTTGACTTGGGCTAGCAACAAAAATGCATTCCTCCAAATAGTTCTTTTGATCGAATTGATCCTCCCCTCCAACTTTATTTCTTGAAGTAAATAAGTATCAGGAAAAAAATTGTTTCTCCATGATACCACCACTCACCCTTTCTGAGCTCGTCAGCATTGGCACAGTGCATAGCCTATTCACGTAATCTTGTAGGCTATGGGAGCAGTTTAAGGATCTTGGAAGTCAGTTGGAGCAGTTTCCTATTTTTTAGGGCCGTGCTTTTTTCTGCAGCAGTTTCTATATTTGGACAAGTTTGACCAAAAGGGTATCCAAAAATGCTATCGGATGTTGGCTTGGGTCTTTTGGTGCAATTATTTTAATACTCGTAATTATTTAATTATAAAGTCGTATTTAATTAAATAGACTTTATATTATGTGTGCACATAAGTCACTTAAGTGAATTATTAATTATTTGATAAAGTGACTTAGGGAGACATAAGGATTTATTAAAAAGGGGGTTTTTTTATCCCACATTGGTTATGTTATGATACAGCCAGGCCGAGTCAATAATAAATAAAGTGGTCGGGCTCTCATTCCAGCATCCTTGAACATTGAATATATTGCTTGATGCATTTTGGAGAATTTGCTTGCATATTCGAGCTTGTTGAGAACGAAAACTCTCGGCAAGGACATCCACTATGGCTATGAAAGATCAGCTCTATTGGATTTTGGTTGTCTTAATTCAGAGGGCAAATTGGAGATCAAAGAGAATTTCTGGTTCGTCATTGATATCTTGTGTGTTGGGATATAGCAACGATTTATACCTGTAGACGGTACTTATTTGGAGGCTGTAGCAGTTTACTATTCACGTGGTACTGTAGCAGTTTACTATTCAAGCGACATTGTAGCAATTACTATTCATACGGTACTGTAGCAGTTTACTATTCACGCGGTACTGTAGCAGTTTACTATTCAAGCGACACTATAGTAGTTACTATTCATGCGGCACTGTAGCAAATTACTATTCACGTGATGTTGTAGCAAATTACTATTCATGGCACTATTCACAAACTATTTCTAGAACGTGGATTGCTACGATTTGTTTTCAGACTTGAGGAAAATCAGGTATTTTCAGTGTTGTTCATCATTGTAATTTCCCTTGCAATTAAGTTGTTCCAGTTTGTGAAGCTTTCTTTCAGCAGTTTACTGTATGTTTAAATCCCATAAAAATACCAAAAAAAAGAGCATATATTTGAATTAAAAGAGCAAGAAATTTGTGTTTTTTTTTACTAGTCAAAATAGATAGGAAACAATCCAGAATAGGGTGGGTTGTTACAGTGGTATCAGAGCGAGTCATATCTGCCGACTTGTGGGTTTAATTAATGAGTGAACCAGTTGGTAAAGGGAAAGAGAAATATTTTCATCTTCAGTACGAGCGACATAAGAGATCTACTGAATTACTAGACAATATGGGTGATGATCAGCATCGGGAGAACCCTAGTATATTTGGGGCTCTTAATGCTTTGTCAAAGGCATAGATGGATATGCATGATCAGATGATACAGGGACAAGAAGCATTAGCAAATGCTATTATGGCTATGACTAATACTTTGCAGGGGCTACAGACAGGGACTAATCAGGATGGTGGGCCTAGCTCATCAAACAGGCGTATTTCGAGCAAGGGCAGCCAGGGCATGACTGATCAGAGGCAACATACAGTTGTTACTTCTCGATCGAATCAGCCTACGTTCTTATCTAGAGCTGAATTTCCAGCACCTGAGATGCACACAACTCAAGGGCCTATAGAGGATCAGTTTGAGGAGTGGTATCAGCGGTATAGTGCTCTTCCGAAAGGCCTTAGGGCCCATTGGTCATTTGACCAATACGTCACTCAAAAGTAGAGGAGTATGGGACAGGGAGGTGGTCACCGTACTGATCAGGCTAGACCAGCACATAAAGAATTCAACCAAGCACTGAACAAGGTTTCTTTACCTCAGTTTGATGGTAGTGGCAAATGTACAGCCAGGACATGGGTGGATAAACTTGATAATTTCCTCTCACTTCGACCTATGCTGGAAGAAGAAGCTATAAAATTTGCCACATTACATCTTGAAGGAGTTGCACACAATTGGTGGTTTCATGGGTTGATCACTTTGGGTCATAATTTGATTACATCCTATGAGGAGTTCACACGGCTACTTATCGATCGATTCGATAAGAAGGATCCTGAGTTATATTTTCGAGATCTGGCATAGTTGAGGCAGAACAGTTCAGTAGAGGCCTACATCACAGAATTCTAGTCCATTTTTGTCAAAGTGGATGATATCTCAGAGAGGCGTCTAATCATACTCTTCTATGAGGGATTGTCTGAGCCGCTACGTGGTTGGGTAAAGGCATTTGATCCAGTCACTTTATAGGATGCCATCAAAAAGGCAAGAAGCATGGATTTTGTTGTTCTGAAACAAAAACCAGCCTTCAAACCTTTTCAGAATAACAAAGATAAGAAGGGGTTTGTCCAAAATGCACCTAAAACTAAAACTAAGAAACTGTCAGATAATGAGCTCAATGAATTAAGAAAAAGGAAATTATGCTTCAGATGTAGAGAACCATGGGAGTTGGGCCACAAGTGTTTAGTTAAGGTGAAGCAACTAGAGGCTAGATAATATTTTGAAGTTGATGAATCTGGTTCAGAGCATTCAGATCAATAGGAGGATGAGGAGAATTGTGGAGCAGGGGAGACAGAAGAAGAGACTGAGGTACAGATTGCACAATTGTATAGTTTTAAAAAGGGATCTTCTTTCAAGGTCCGAGGAGTCCTTCAGGGGCAGCGGGTGGTGACACTGATTGATACAGGGGCAACTCATAACTTTATTGACACTGGGTTGGTTGATAAGAGAGGGTTACAGATAGAATAATTTCCAAGATTCAGAGTAATGGTAGCAGATGGGACAACCATACAGTGTAACCGCAGGATCCCTAAACTACAGATGAAGTTAGGAGGCTATGATCTTACTGATGATTTTTATGTGGTTTATTGGGGATACTCATATGATTCTAGGAATGCAATGGTTAGAATCCTTGGGCAAATTCACTATGAACCTGAGGGCTATGGAGATGAGTTTCATGACAGGTGGCAAGAAGGTGACGCTGAGAGGCATGTCAGACGACGGACCCCGAGTTGTCTCCATTAAGCGAATGGAGAGGCTTTTCAGACATGATGAGGTTGAGTGGGCAGCAGAGTGTCTCATTACTTCAGCAGGGGATGTACAGTTTAAGTCCACTTACCAGCCAGAGATTCAGGACATCTTGACTAAACACTCCAAGGTGTTTAGTAATATTCCTCCAGGGAGACCTCCGGAGAGAGGAATGGAGCACATTATTGAGTTGGAGGAGAGTGCTAATACAGATATCACTACACCCTATAGGCACCCTAGGCGACATAAGGATGAGATTGAAAAAACAATTCAAGAATTGCTTGACATGGGACATATCCGACCAAGCAAGAGTCCTTTTGCTTCGACTGTGGTTTTGGTAAAGAAAAAATATGGGACTTGGCGTATGTGTGTTGACTATAGGGAGCTAAATAAGAAAACAATTAAGAACAGGTACCCTATTCCACGCATTGATGAATTGATTGATGAGCTACATGGAGCTCAACTCTTCTCAAAAATAGACCTGTGTCGTGGTTACCATCAGATCAGAATGAGAGAGCAGGATATAGAGAAAACAGCTTTTCGCTGTCATTGTGGGAAAATGAGTTTCTGGTTATGCCTTTTGGGTTGACCAATTCCCCAGTGACTTTCCAGTCTTGTATGAACAAGATTTTTAGCAGGCAGTTGAGGAGGTATGTTTTGATATTCTTTGATGATATTCTAGTTTACAGTCGATCATGGGAGGAGCACCTACAGCATCTTGAGGAGGTCCTCCGTATCCTCGAACAGGAATCCTTTTATGCTAAGGAAACAAAATGTGATTTTGGGTTGACAGAGCTCTTGTATCTTGGGCACATTATCAGTGCGGATGGAGTACGTATGGACCCGGATAAAATCAAAGCTATCCAGGATTGGCCAGCTCCAATAAATCTATCTCAGCTTAAGGGATTCTTTGGACTTTGTGGTTTTTACAGACGGTTTGTGAAGGGATTTTCATAGTTGGCAGCCCCACTCATAAATTTGACCAAGAAGGGTGCCTTCAAATGGTCTGATGAAGCTCAGAAGTATTTCGAACACTTCAAACAGGTTATGTGTTCTTTCCCGGTGCTTGCTATGCTAGATTTTTCACAGCCTTTTGTTTTACAGTGTGATGCTTCCGGTGAAGGGATTGGTGCAGTTCTGATGCAGAATAGACACCCAGTGGCTTATGAGAGTCGAAAGCTCTAGGGGGCAAAAAGGAGTTATTCTATTTATGATAAGGAGATGTTGGCGATAATGCATGCTCTCACCAAATTTTGGCAGTATCTGGTTGGAGGTAGATTCACTGTCAGCACGGATCATAACAGTCTTAGATACTTATTGGCTCAGAAGGATCTAAATGAGAGGCAGCATAAGTGGGTCAGAAAGCTACAAGCTTATGATTTTGACATAGTTTATGTTAAGGGAAAGTCGAATGTGGTTGTCGATGCTTTATCTCGAAGGCCTCACATTTGTTCGATGGCTGGTATTTCAGCAGAATGGCGAGATGTTATTATTGCAGAATATGCCGAGGATGAGTGGGCATCCAGTTTGCTAGAGGGCAAAGTGCAGGATGACCGTTATATGATTTCACAGGGTTTGATCCTTTATAAGGGTCGTGTTTTTCTTCTATCTGGGTCACAGTTTAGGAAGAGAGTTATCTAGTATTTTCATGATGATCCGACTGCAGGTCATTCAGGTTTCTTTAAGACTTACAGGAGCATTTGGGAGAGATTTTCTTGGAAAGGGCTTAAGAATGAGGTTCTTCAGTATGTTCGTGAGTGTTCTATCTGTCAGCAAAATAAGGATGAACATACACACCTAGCAGGTTTATTGCAACCCCTTCCAATATCGAACCAGAAATTGGAAGGTATATCTATGGATTTCATTACTGGGTTACCCACAGTGCAGGGCAAGGATTGCATTTATGTTGTGGTGGATAGACTCACTAAGTTTGCACATTTCTTTGCTATTTCAGCTACTTTTACGGCTGCTCAGGTGGCTGATTTATTTTTCAGAGAGGTGTTCCGTTTGCATGGAATACCCAAGACTATTGTGAGCGACAGGGATACACGGTTCATGAGCATTTTTTGGCAGGAGTTATTCAGGTTAGGAGGAACCGAGCTCACTCCCAGCACTAGCTACCACCCTCATACCGATGGGCAGACAGAGATAGTTGATGAGTGGATAGAGGGTTACCTGAGGAATTATGTTTTAGGGCAGCAGAAAGCTTGGGTGAAGTGGCTTCATCTTGGTGAATTCTACTACAACACAACTCACCACATGACTATTGGTATGACACCTTTCATGGCTTTGTATGGTTATGAGGCTCCAAGCTTCATTGATCTTCTATTGGGTGACAATCGAGCGACGGGAGCTAAGGATTATTTGCAGGACAGCCAGGACTTGTTGAGGTCCCTCAAGGATAATATCCTTCAGGCTCAGAATCGGCAGAAGCTTTATGCCGATCAGCATAGAGTTGAGCGCAGTTTTGAGGTGGATGATCTGGTCTATCTTAGGTTGCAGCCTTATAGACAATCTACTCTCAAGAAGAGTGGGAAGGAGAAGTTGAAGCCCAGATTTTATGGACCCTTTCGGGTAATCAGGCGGATTGGTGAGGTAGCTTATGAGTTGGAGCTACCTGGTGACAGCAAAATACATAATGTCTTCCATGTTTCACGCCTCAAAAAGGCGATTGGTGCACGTATTGTTCCTTCTACTGAGTTGCCTCCATGGGATGAGGAGGGTAAAATCATTTTGGTTCTTGAAGCTATTATTGATTACAGGGAGAAGGTGTTGAGGTGGAAGGTAATTAAGGAATATTTGATTAAATGGAAGAACTTACCTGTTGATGATGCTACCTGGGAACATGAAGACATTCTACAGCATCCGGCACTAAGATTGCTTGGGGACAAGCAATTTTTGGGAGGGAGGACTATCATGTCCCCTTTTTGAGCTCGTCAGCATTGGCACAATGCATAGCCTATTCACGCGATCCTGTAGGCTATGGGAGCAGTTTAAGGATCTTGGAAGTCAGTTGGAGCAATTTCCTATTTTTTAGGGCCGTGCTTTTTTCAGAAAAGTTTCTATATTTGGATAGTTTGACCAAAAGGGTATCCAAAAATGCTATCAGATGTTGGCTTGGGTCTTCTGGTGCAATTATTTTAATACTCGTAATTATTTAATTATAAAGTCGTATTTAATTAAATAGACTTTATATTATGTGTGCACATAAGTCACTTAAGTGAATTATTAATTATTTGATAAAGTGACTTAGGGAGACATTAGGATTTATTAAAAAGGGGGTTTTTTTATCCCACATTGGTTATGTTATGATACAGCCAGGCCGAGTCAATAATAAATAAAGTGGTCGGGCTCTCATTCCAACATCCTTGAACATTGAATATATTGCTTGATGCATTTTGGAGAATTTGCTTGCAGATTCGAGCTTGTTGAGAACGAAAACTCTCAGCAAGGACATCCACTACGACTGTGAAAGATCAGCTCTATTAGATTTTGGTTGTCTTCATTCAGAAGGCAAATTGGAGATCAAAGAGAATTTTTGGTTCGTCATTGATATCTTGTGTGTTGGGAGATAGCAGCGATTTATACCTGTAGACGGTACTTATTTGGAGGTTGTAGCAGTTTACTATTCACGCGGTACTAGAGTAGTTTACTATTCAAGTGGCACTGTAGCAGTTACTATTCATGCGGTACTGTAGTAGTTTACTATTCACGTGGTACTGTAGCAGTTTACTATTCAAGCGGCACTGTAGCAGTTACTATTCATGCAGCACTGTAGCAAATTACTATTCACGTGGCGCTGTAGCAAATTACTATTCATGACACTATTCACAAACTATTTCCAGAACGTGGATTGCTACGATTTGTTTTCAGACTTGAGGAAAATCGGGTATTTTCAGTGCTGTTCATCATTGTAATTTCCCTTGCAATTAAGTTGTTCCAGTTTGTGAAGCTTTCTTTCAGCAGTTTACTGTATGTTTAAATCCCATAAAAATACCAAAAAAAAGAGCATATATTTGAATTAAAAGAGCAAAAAATTTGTGTTTTTTTTTACTAGTCAAAATAGATAGGAAACAATCCAGAATAGGGTGGGTTGTTACATGATCCTCCCCTCCAACTTTATTTCTTGAAGTAAATAAGTATCAGGAAAAAAATTGTTTCTCCATGATACCACCACTCACTACTTTGTATGGCCATTTAGACACCTTATATTCCATGATAGGAGTTTCATTTATGAGATTTGGTGTAGGGTTTTCTTCCTCTCCCATTTTTATGGGGGAAAACAATCCAAAGGAGGTGATATTCAATTGCTTTTCACCAACCACTAGCTTGATAAGAGGAATCTATGAACTCAAAGTTTTTACCATTCCTAAATCAATCTATAAATTGACTTCTAAGACCAAGCAATCAAAAGGGTTCTACACCTTCAACAAGGGCAATGAAAGGGGACAACTAACCAAGGGATGAAACAAGCCCTCACATTCGCTCAAAAGGTATTCCAAAACCAAGTTCATAGGAGCCTTAGTAGATTCCTTCCACTCCAAAGCAACTAAGTCACCAAAAGGAGGATCCGAGACCAAAGATCTAAAACCTCCTCTTCTTGAGCCAAGGGTCTATCCCCCTTCTCCAAAAGGATTTTCTTGCCTTTGGGGATAATATTAGTCCAAGATTTTTTTTGACTTCTTTTTAGGGTAATTCTTAAGGATATGCCCTGAGTTTTTACAATTGTCGCAAAAAATCAATCAATTTTCATAGACAATGGGTTAGTCCAAGAGCCCAAGCTTGAGATAATATTAATGTATAATGGTAAATTTGCTTCCAATTTTGTATTAATGCACATATTTTAGACTTAGATCTCATAGTTGGGTCAATCGAGACTAGGTCCCCCACTACTTTTGCTATCCCCTATAGAACATCATTGTGCCAGTATTGGACCGACAAACCTGGTAGTCTAACCTAGATGGCAGAAGAGTTAATCTTCTAAATATCTGGGTTGAAATATAGATTCCATCAATGAAGGAAGAGACCTCTCTTCCCAAAAAACCAAGGCCTACTACCCAAAATATGCCTTGAGTCTTTCTCATAGTTTAGATTTAATAAGAAAGCCTTCATAAGGGCCACAACCTCTAGCGAACCTATGGACATCCATTTAGCAATAACCCACTTCTACAAATTCTATTAGGCAAGAAATTACAAATAATTTATGTGCATGAGAGCCTATTTGAGATTCATAATGTGAGGAAACTTAGTGAGGATGAGACCACAAAGAGAATAAATTCAGAAGACACATTGGATGACAAGGTGAAAGCTTTAAAGGAAATACCTTCCCCTTTTTTTGCTTTTGTAGAGAAATTTTGGAGTAGGTTGGTAGATAAATCCTTCTCAAGTTTGACTTATATGTGTATGTTAACCACTAAATTATTAAAATACTATTTAGATCCAAGTATAATTGGAGCTTGGAGAAGGCGATAGTGTATGCTTGAATGAGGTATGAGATAGAGGACCCCAAACTAAAGAATAAATAAAAATCAATGAAGGGGATTTTTTGAAAATATATTTTCTAGTATCTGGGATGAGTAGAACCCCTAATAGGTGGAGACTTATAAGAAATAGGAATAGATTAGAGTCTAAGTATCTTCTCTACAATTGTCTACAAGCCTAGATACATTGACAAATATTAGTAGAGATGCATAGATTATAATAGAAGAAGCCTAATCCAAAGGAAAATAAATAAAATAAGAACCTCATGCACTGCCATGAAGAGAAAGAGACAAGAAACTAAGGAAGAAAGCACCAAGGCCCTACTGATCTCAAGTGTAGTTTTCCTAGTTGGAACTAAAGTTAGCTCAAAGGAAATAAAGGTAGGAGAGGTATCTATCAAAGAAGGTGCCTTATAAATCATCATCAGTGAAGAAGGGGCACACTCAAAAGTTGCCATTTCCAAGACTTATAAAGCTACCACAACCATCTTCTTCTCTTCCATATTACTCAATCTCTAAACTCTCTCTCAATATCTCTTCTCAAGTTCCCCTTTCTTCTAATTCCCCTTTTTCTAGTGTATCTTCACCTCCATTTGATACAAGTGCAACTCCTTATCTAAATATGACTCCCATATTACCATTTACTAGTCTAATTCCACTATTAGCATCTAAATATTTATTTCATCCATTTCTACTCCATTTGTTCTCACTTCACCCATCACCATCTAGACCACATCTATCAAGGATTCCTACACATGGTATACCCATACATATCCATCATCACCATATCATATGTTTCCATATTTAGGAAAGATAATAGTTTCATAATTCTTAACTCCTCTTCCTAGGGTAATCAACCTATCATTAGACCATCCATGAATGCTTTTAAAGAATAAGATCTAGCATAAGAGACCCCTAAGACAACACAAACACCTAAGGGTTCAAAGCAAACAAAAACTCAAGTGAAGATCCAACTCTAGATAGTATCCAACCCTATGCAGTTGGGGTTTGGAGGAGTAGGGTGATTCAATGCAAGCCATGAGCCACTTTCCATTATAAATAGTCATTAAAACTATATAAACAAACATGGACACTATGGAAAAATACTTACTAAAGGCTCAATGAGCTATTGCCCAAATATTAGTAGGTGACTTTGACACAATGGAATGGATACCTACCCTCAAGATATAGGTTGTAAAAAATATTATTCATAGAAGAGCACCCCACTAACATCTACCCCACAACTACATCCTCAACTCATAGTCCAGGTTGTGAATCCTCAACCTACAAAGGGTAAACCATATTGACCTCACCAATTTTTGTAATAGACAAACCTAGCCATGTCATAAAACTATCTAATATTGGTTGGAATGTTGGAATATGTGGTGATGAAGCTTCTCTTAAGGCATGACCAAATTTTGTATTATATTGTACATAATCCCTTTAGGCCTTTGCAAATATTAGAAAACATACTTTGTTAATATTTTATTATTGTATTCCTTAAGTATGGTCACTTAACATTGATATAAAGGTCACTTCTATTTGGCTACAAATACCCCATCATGCCATCCATTTTGTCATTGGTTGAAGTGTAATTATATTCTTTGATGGTAAGATAATTTAGTATCCATAGATACCCCCCATATTGTGTGCATTGCTTTATGCATATTTTTATTTCAAGAAATACTCGATAATGTGTTGATTCCATTCAATTTGGAAACTATTTTGAAATATAATATCATATAAGAGTGGGTGTGAATATTTATTACTTGATTGCTTTCTATCAATAATTTATATTTTATGACTTATCTCAAGGGCAACTAATTTTGGAACAGCTAAGAAGATATTTTTTGTAAAGTTGGTGAAAGAAATAGTTGTGTAAGGTAAACCATAGGAGTTACAAATGAATTGTCAATATTTATTCATTTGTTACAATTTTAGATGGGATCTCAATTTAGCACTTTTCAATTTACCTCTAGGTACTATTTTTATGCTTTAAAAATTTGGTTAATTTTCCTGTAAAAGCAAAAAAAAAAATGAAATTTAGGAATATTCTAAGAAATATTCTATATAGGAGGGGCATAAAAAAGTGTGTAAATGTGTGCTAGCATCACGTGCATAATAGTAAAACACACAATTTGAAAAAAGGGATGCTTTAAATAGGGTGAATTCCATTTTAATTCATGAATGCATCTTTGCCTTATTGGTTAGTAAAGGCCTTGCAAAGGTGCTTAACCTTAGCAAAGGTCACAAGTTCAAACCTCCCCACTACCAAACATTTTGATAAACAATGATGTCAAAAACCTTGAAGATGGTATGGCAAAGATTGTTAACATGTCATTGTGCGATGACATGGCATCTGATAACATCACCCTTTTCAAATCAAAATTACTAACATGGCATTTGGTGATATGGTAGTTTCTACAATTGAAATGATGTATAATGTGGCATAATATGTGGCGAGTGGCATGGTAGTCTATATAGTTAACATGGTATTTTACACAATTGATATGGTTGATGATGTGGTATGACATGTGGTAGGTGATATGGAATTTTGTACAACTAATAGGTAATTTATGTGAATGATGATAATGGTAGATCATATGGTAGTTTTTATATCTAACATGGTAGCTAATATGGATGATGATAATGGCAACTCATATGGCAGTTTGTATAGCTAACATGGTAGCTGATGTGGATGATGACAGGGCAGACCATACAACTCACATAATAGTTTATACAACTAACATGGTGGATAATGTGTATGATGACATGGTAGGCCATATAGTAGGTGATATGGTAGGCCATATGCCACTTGGTGTATATAAATACTAGATTGACCAATTAGATATACCATATCATTAAACTTGACTATACATTCATACATTTAGTAGGAGACTTGGAAACCCATAAAATTTTAAATGAATTAGAATGTGACAAGTGATAAAGCATAGTATTTGATTGTAAATCCAATTAAAATGTGACAAGTGGTACAACCTAGTTTATTAGTACCTTGCCCAGTGGTCTACATAGTCAACACATAGGTGGTAGTCCCTTAATAATGACAAGTGGATTCATGCAATTAAATGGTATGCTATACAATTAGCACATAGTTGACATCCCCATTAGCCACTCACATAGTGATACATGGATATTAAATAAATATTCCAAATTTTTTAGAGGTATTTTGTGTGATTTTTATGCCAAGGTTCTTGGGGCTATAACTTTTGCATACAAAAGCTTTTTGGTCTTTTTAAAATAAAATTACATAGTTTTTTGAGATATCTATATTGGTGGTGTTATTTTTTATCATAATTTTATGTATGATTTCTTTTTTGGTATGATAATTAAGGATCATCATGTGCCCTTTTTTAATGGTCCAAACTATGGTACCTAGAAAAATAATATTGAAGCTTTGCTTTAGATTAAGGGGTTATTCAAATATATTAATGAAAATCGTCATGCTACTAATTCTAAAAAAAGAAGTAGGTCTATAGGGATACGAAGGATGAGTATTTTAGTGTTATATATCTTCATGTTGATAAGATCTATGACACCCATGTTAGCAGCACCATGGACTGCAAGGACTTGCTTAATAAATTTTAGGGATTGTGTGATCGTATTGATTCTATATAAATTAGTAGGTTGGAGTATAAGTTTGTTATTTTGACTATGGACTCTTTTGATGTTGTTAATAAGTACATTAGTCATTTCAAGAAATTACAAGAAGACATCCAAACTGCAAGAGGATTAGCTAAGGTGATAGGAGAAGGATAAAAAGCTATGGAGAAGGAGAATATTAAACTACTCAATATTATCTTCAACAATATTTTTAAAGACATATGAGATAGTTGATATTGTGTTTGATATACTTTGAGTGTACTTTCCTAATTTTCCTACACTAAATTTGATAAGGTATTCAAGTACTTTCTACATCACCAAGTTAGAATACAAATATAAGAATAGTTCTATCATAAATCAAGCTCATCCAAAGGAAGTTATCACCAAAGCTCAAAGTGTTATCCATCCAAATTCAAAACCTCGTATCTTTGAGGGTCATAAAGGATATATACCTTTGAGGTATTTGAATACCCCACAAATATGAATTTATGACTCTTCGATGCCTTCTTATTCTAAATATATCTGGGTATGTGATCTTATGTTGAAGACTCAAATATATAGAATTAAGACGCATTAGACTTATATCTTATCAACCTCTCAAGAGGTGTAATACATTGAATAGGCTTGGTGGGAATCTTGTTGATGATGTATTCTACATAACTGATGACCTCACTCTAAAATTTGTGATTCATCTCTTTGGCATGAATTATACATCATGTTATATTTATAATTACCTTATTATTCCTTTTAGCCACACCATTATTCTTATGAATATAATGAACAATCCTTTGATATAATATCCCATGAAAAACCAAAAAGTATGAAAGGTGTTATATATTCACCTCCCCCATTTTTCTTGAGATATTTGATTTTTCTATCCAATTGATTTTCTACAATAGTCTTGAAGGTATTGAATATATCAAAGGCCTCATCCTTAGTGTGAATAGTATACAACCCCACATATCTAGTAAAACTATAAATATAAGGAATAATTATCTATTTCTAGAAATAAATGGTCTATCCATGGGTCCATAAATATCACTATGTATAATATCCAAGGGATGAGTAGCCTATCTTGTAGTTCCTTTTAGAATATCATCCCTATGATGCTTCCCAAAAATATATCCCTCGTATGCACCACTTGAAGGAAATATGTTTGGAAGTTCAATGGCCATCTAATGAGGACTCATGTATCTTAAGGATCTATAGTTAATATACCTAATCCTATGGTACCATCTTTGAATCTCATGATCTTCATGTACAACCATAGCAATAAAATATTTCTTCTTAGGAGAAGAAATAAAATAAGTGGGTCTTTCTACCAACTTATATATTTGTTTTAACTCAACACAATAGCTAGAAACACTAGTTTTAAATCCATTGTTTTAAAACTTAATTACCTAGGTATTAGTCTTGAGTTCTACTATTATATTTATATGATTAATGCGATAAATAGACAAGATATCAAGGCCAACATTAGGAACATGAATTACCTATTCAAAATAATATCTAATTTTGATCTATCCACATCCTATATCCTATAAAGAAGAGTCATCTTCAATAACAATACACTCTCATTTATGCAATTTCTTGTACCTTTGTAAGAGATGTTTGTGCTTTATCATGTGCCTAGATGCCCCTAAATCTATCATTCACTTGTCAGAAGAAGTGAATATCCAATACGTTGAATGCAAATCTATATGTTTTTGTGATGTCTCTACATCAAAGCTATTGCCACTCTATGCAAATAAGATAGTAGGATTAGCACCTCTTTTTTTCTACTTCCTCAAGATTTTTATATGAAAATAGAAAAATTGTGCTTTGTCCTTCCTTCTTACAATACTTACTTGTTGGCTTTTTTAAGGGCTTATACTTCTTTTCATTTTGTGTTTTAGAAATATTTTCTATTGTATGGGATTCACTAATGATATCCTTACGCATCTATCTTCTATCTTTGTGATATAGAAAGTACTTGAATACCTCATTAGATATTAGGATGGAGAGAATTTGGTCATTGTTCTTTATATTTATGATCTTCTCATTATTGGTAACTCTCTTATCTTGAGTTATGATATGAATTCACAACTTTATTCCTATTTTGATTTGATATATTTGGGGTTCTTGTAGTAATTAATAGGGGTTTAGATTGGTCAAACATATTCTGGCATCACCCTTTCATAGCCCACGTGTGCATTATATCTTCTTTAGAATTTCAAGATGGAGGATTGCAAGTTTAGTCAAACTCATTTCACCTCAAATCTAAATATTAAAGTTGATTATAATTCTCCTTTTTTGGATTCTAATTTGTATCAATATATTATGGTTGGACTTCTCAATCTCACTCACACAAGATATAATATAGTTTTTTTTGTCAACTATTATCCCGAATACATGCAAACACCTTGAGAGAGTCATTATATTGTGGCCAAGAGTATTCTTAGGTGCATTTGAGCGACTCATAATGTGGGTATTAACTGTGTAGTTGGATCTTATTATGTTCTATAGAATTTTTACATGTTGACTAGGCTGGTGATTTGAATGAGTGATAGTCCATCATAAGGTTTATTTTCTACTTGGGATCTTGGCCTTATTCCTTGGTGTTATAAATGCCAATTCACCATGTTTCAATATTCTAAAGAAGTTGAATATCTCAACCTTATAATGAGAAAGCTAAGCATATTGGGTGGATACTCATGATTTTTGAAGAGATTGGTATTCCTCAAAGTTTTCCAATCACTCTTTGATGTGATAATTACAATACCATTTAGTTTGTCTATAATCTAGTGTTTCATTAATGGACCAAGCACATAAATATTTAGATGTATTTTATGATATGGATTCATGCACATGGGATACTTGATCCAATTTTTGTATCTTTAATAGAGTAGGTAATGGATATCATGACCATCATCATGTTTGAGATCCCTTTTATGCACATGCACGAGGTACTTGATGCAGGAGAGTGTCCCTTAAAGCGGATGACAAATCAGGGTATTTTTCTATATTTCTTGTTAAACTTAAGGAGGGATGTTGGAATATGTGGTTGTCGAGCTTCTCTTGAGGAAATTATTGAATTTTGTATTATTTTATAGATATAAACCCTTTGGGCCTTTGTTAAACTTGAAAATTATTTTTGTTATAACATTTTAGTATTTAAATCCTTAAGGTTAGTCACTCAACCTTGACATAAAGGTAACTTGTTTTTAGGTATAAACACCCCATAATACCAACCATATTTTCATATTTTGGAGTGCAATTCTATTTTTTGATAGTAATATTATTTGATATCCATGGATACCTCCATTTATATGTGTTTTTTTCAAGCAATACTGGGTATTAAGTTGATTTCGTTTGTTTTTGAAAAGTATAATGAAGTCTTACACATTGATAACTAGACATACATAAAGTAGAAAAAATATCTCACCATGGTAGTAAAGTGATCCAAGATCAAGACACATTAGAGCAAGGAAGATAACAAGAATTGAAATAATTAGAGGCTCTAAAAAATAAAAAGGATGACTGGAAGTAGTAAGAAAAACAACTTAAATAAGAATAGCTAAAGTGATAAGTAGAGAAGTACATGATGATATATTCCAACTAAATTATATTTAGAAGAACCTAAAAGTGGATATTGATTCTGTTAGAGCTAAGGTCTTGGTGATAAACATTACCAATGACATTTGGGATAAGATCCTAGATGAAGTTAAGCACACAAAAATTTATCTCAAACACATCCAAATATGTGTTACTTTATTATTGAAGTCCCAATTTTCCATCAATTATGTGGATTATAAAGTTACCTCAAATACCAACCATGTGCAAATATTGAGGTGGACTTACAAAGCCACTAGTCACTAGCTCCAATTATTAGGATTTCTAGCTAAGAAGCTTATTTAGGTGGAACTGATGAACATGTGATTGAAGCAACAAATATTGACCACCTGCAAAGCTTCCTATGATACTTAAAGAGAGCTACAAATAATATTAAGGACTACATTATCTAGCTAGTCCAAAAAATAAAATTTTGACTCTCTCTCTCTGATTAAGGTACTATTATATCTAAAGAGGAATATGCCAAAATGATTAAATAAAAGAATAAATGGATAAAGCTTCTAAGTCTTGGATTATCTCTAAGTCTAAGGAGAATTAATCTCAAGAAGAGTTTGATGATCTAACAACAACAATGGCCCAACTAGAGAGCATTAATATTTTGGTTGATGCAAAATAGACCACACTTTAAAATTTGCTAGCAAAGAAAATGCCTATCAAAAATTTTGAATTTTTGACGACTCCATAATCCAATGGATAAGGTAGTTTGGGGTTCTTTTCCAACTAGGATTGGTGTCCTTGCAAGTTGATAGAAATATAGTAGGATGTACTACCTTTGTCCAATAATGAATGGATTGGTAGAAGAAGTTAGCACATGTAATGAGAATATTCCAATGAAACAAGGAGTCAACAATATTGATCACTACTAATTTTATAATATACAAGTGGTCTATAAAAAGGATTCAAAAGAATAAAAAAAGGTTGATCAAAAATCCATGAAAACTATGACCCATCAAATTGGAAATTTAATGAAATTTGGTTAATCATTGATATTATAACCGGTGAGAAGGATGAATGACTTCAAAGAAACATATTTATCATTTTGCTATAAAAAGTGATTGTGGAAAATTGTTACTTAGGCTTAAAAGGGTAAATACATTTCTATAAGTAGGAGCTTTGGAATTATTGTAAACATATTTTGATAATTTTGATATAGGCTATAGCTATACTCTCTAATTGCAATATTTGATTTTAATTACTAAAAAGTTGTGCTTGGGCATATTATAAGATTGTGTCCCAATTGGATGGACATCTCTCTCTATATGAATTTATTTGTGGTGATGCCCTTATCCTTTCCTATTAGTCCTATATTTTACTAAATATATGCATGAAATGAACTTGGATTATTATTATTTGATCTTATCTAAATGACATAATTTATCATACGCTCACCTCCCTATAGTGTTTGGTCTTTTTTTTTCTAACGTTTATTTTAATCACTAGCATTTTTTTTTTGCTATGTTCTTATTTTTATATTAGATCAGTTATATTAGCATAGGCTAGTGAGGTGTAATCCTAAATTCATATATTAAGGGGATTGTAACCTCTCTTTTATAAGGCTTTGGACACATGGTCATGCTCATGATCTTCAATCAATTAGCCTCATGGTTAAACACTTTTAAATGTCATAGCTATTTTATATAAAAGAAAAATTCATCTTTAGTTTATATCCTACAATTTATTTTTAACTTTGCACATTGGTGATAATATTTTTGTCTTATTTTATTGTATGTAATATGTAATTATATAGTAACATAATGGCACTTAAAATATTCTTTGTAGGTATTATTGTATTAAATATTATGGCTAGAGTGCTTGACTAATTTACCAATTGAATCTAAGCACTACATGATAGAGTTTAATCCATCTTATCTTGCACTTACTAAAGCCATAAAATGGTTTGCAATGAGGCTTATTCCATGGGATGCATTTTTGGTTTCAAGAGTCATCTCAAATATGCATGTCATCATCCTCATAAAAAATTCTACCATCCCAAGGTCATCTTAAAAATATATCTTGTCATCCCCAAAATGCATCCCAATGTCTTATGGAATTCTCATTCTATAAACTTTATGGAACACAACACAATATTGATACATTTAATTTGATGGTTAATGAAAAAAGCATCAACAACAATATTTGAGAAGATATTCAAAAGAGAGAATAACAACAAATATTTTGTTATGTTCAACAAGTATAATCACTATTGGATTTTCTTTAAAACCTACAAGATGAATTTCATAGATTTTATATATTACCACATGGTATATTGGATAAACTATTATACCAAACAATATGGAACCAAAGTAAAATCAACTCCACATTCATACAATCAATAGTATGGAGGAAATAAAAATAATTTTTTAATAAATTCTTGAACATCTCAATTTGGAAACATAGAGAAAACTCTAGCAAAAATCCTTATTCATTCTTTTTTTCTTCTAATGCAATTACATGAAATTATATCTAAAATATTGCTACTTATATATTTTCTTTTTTAATGCCCACTAAATTGTTTTTATATAATTCCCAACATTAATTAGAAAATAATTTTCTTAATGCCTACAAAAATTATCTTTTAAATTTCCAATATGCATTTAAAAACATACTTCTTAATGCCAAAGAAGATTTTTTTAATACATGCATCTTTCCTTACACCTCCTAAATCTTATCCATTAGATAAATATTTATAAAAAGATCTACATGCATGACTCTAGCTAATTTTAAAATAATTATTTTTGGTGATGTGTATTGCATCATCCCTAGGGTGCTCTTGCATAAAACATCCTAGGTGAAAAATGTCATCGTCTCCAACTCATTTATAATATGTAAGCATATCCAACGACCAACCATTATGAATAATATTGTATGGACACATCCATGTAGCCTCTTTTGTAGATTTGTTCTTACGTTTGACCAAATATTTCTTGTATCTATATTATGTTTTTTATCACTTGAGATTTGATGATTGATTTAATCTTCTCCCTCTTCTTTTATGGTAATTGTTGTCTTCAATTAAAACTTCTAAATAGACAATGTTTTCACTTGGCTATCCTTTATGGTAAGGATACAAGTCAACCACATTGAATATAGATAAGACATCATTGTCATTTAATAATTCTATTTGTTTAACATTGGATGAAAATCATTTTAGACCTATATTTTTCCACTTGAAATTATTATAAATTCCCTTTAAAATTTATTCCTTCCTCAAATGACCAAGGATTAAACTCCTAACCTAAAAATTCACTTCTATGCACGTCACACCAACATGTTGCATGTACTTGGTGATTTTTTCCTAATTATTCACACATTTAATCATATATTTGTTCCATAAAAGCAATAGACTCTTCTACTTCAACACTTCTCATACCAATATCATCAAAATATCTCAACATTATAACCCCATTTAGGGTATATCTATACCCAATATAAAATGGTTTTCTATCTATACTTTTATTGATCGAATTGTGTAGGTAAATTTTGCTTGTGCTAAGACTAGATCCCAACATCCTAGTTTCCAAGGATTCTATTCACAATTTTCATTTGGTCATATGTTTGTAGATGATAGGCTAAGTTTAGACTACAATTTGAAGTTGAGTTTATTCCATAAATTCTCCCAAAGATATATAATAAATTATGTCTTTATTAGATACTATGCTCCTTGATAACCCATGCTATTGGACCACTTCCTTAAAGAATAAATTTTTCATACTTGCGATATTATTATCTTTTTTACAAACCATCAAATGAGTCATTTTTGAAATCCTATCAACTATCACAAAAATAGATCATTTTCCTTTTTTTTTAATCAACACTAAGACAAATTCCATATTGATATACTCCGAATGACTCTTTGGAATGGGGCAATGGTTTATACAAATGACTATTTTGACTCCTCCCTTTTATAAGTTGGTATATTCTACAACACTGTGAATTTCTTTATATTCATTGGAATCTTGTGCTAATAATATGTCTCATTAAACTATGTAAGAGTATTATTAATGGAAAAACATCATTCCAATGCACTACTATGCATCTCCTTGATAAGCTCTCCCTCATGAACCCTTGGGGAACACATAATTATCATCATTTAAACAATAAACCATATTATAAAATGTAGTCCATACATAGAGTTTTATCCAATCCAATGGGATTTTTAATGCCATCTATGTTTTTTGAAATATACATCTTGATGCAACTCTTTCAAATTCTTCTACTTACATCTCATTCAATGTAAGAACTTTTCTACTTAACGCATCAACTACCTTGTTATACTTTTCACTCCTATTCTAAAGTACAAATAAAAAACTTTGCAAAAATTCTATCCACTTTATATGATATTAATTTATCTTACCTTTATTATTGAAAAATAACATGGCTTTATGATTAGTATACAAGATAAAATCCTTGATTAGCAAATAGTATCTTCACTTTTGTGGGCTTGTACTATGGTACAAAAATATTGGCCTTAAATTGTTTTTTTTTGCTAGCATCATTGATATTCTTAGTGAAATAAGTGGCATGTTTATCCTCTTAAATTAGAACAACATTTGTGTTCCCATCACCATCACAATTAACTTAGAACATTGTTGAAATCTAGAAATATTAATACTAGTTGCTTTATAACCTTCTTTTTGTAGTAGCCCAAAGCTTCTTTCTATGATTAATACACATATTCCAATTTAATTTTGAATAAAATTTGTATAGAATCTCACCACACATGGAAAATTCTCACACTAAAAGTGCATTTTCGAGTAGGCCACTCTCATGGCTTTTACTTTTTTTGGATCCATCTTCAATTCATTATGAGATATTGTAAAACCCAAAAAAGCTATCTTTATTTCATAATGACACTTTTTTAAAACAATTATTTTTTGTTATCATAATGATTTAAAAAGGAGGAATCATATTGGTTTCAAAAGTATAGGGATAAAGGGCTCAAGGAAGGAGATAAAATAACCATTTTCATGTTACAGTAAAATTATATTTTTCATTTGATCTCATCAAATATATTTTAACTTTATATGGAAGAAATATTGAGGAAAAAGAAGATATTAAGAAGGAAGCAATTACTTAATTTAAAAATATTTGATTTAAGTGAGTGTAAGCACGAGCCAAGAGTGAGTGCAGCCTAAAGTGAGTGTAATTGAAAGCAAGTGCGAGCATGAACCAGGAGTGAGTGTAGTTGGAAGTGAGTGTATCTAAAAGTGAGTGTGAGAATAAACCAGTAGTGAGTGTAGCAAAGAGCAAGTGCAAGCATGATCTGGGAGTGAATGCAGCTGAAAGCAAATGTGAGTATCAGTTGGTAGTGAGTGAAACCAAAAGTGAGTGTGAGCACGAGTCAAGAGTGAGGAGGAAGTGTAAGTAGGGAATAAATAAGTAGAAATAAAAGTGTGTTAAAGGAACAAGTGCTACTTCTTGTTCCAGATCTTGAGAGAATTTAAAAGATTCATTTTAAGAAAAACCACGTAACATGGATAGAAAGTCATTTGTGAAAGTCCTTACTAAAAGTATGGATGACCAAGTTGGAAGTATGGATGCCCTAGCTAACAATAAGAGGAAGAGTGAATCTATGACAAACCTAGTCCAAGTAGTAGATTCTACACCAGAAGTGATTATCAAGGATGAGATGATTGAACATGATATAATGGTTCTATAAACCAAAGTGTTAATATGTAAGTTTCATGGATACTAGCCAGGTTTTCTTGAGATTCAAAATTGGATCAAGTGGAAGTGGGGATTGAATTTAAATTACTCCATGAATTTTCTTCCAAAAGTATTTTTTATTTATTTTCTCCAGTTCAAAAATAAGAGATAAAATAATGGATGAATGCCCATGGTTTAGGGGAAAATATGCATTATATTTAAGAACTTGAGTTAGAATTTTTTTGTGGATACAAAAATTATTAAAAGACTTCTTGTATGGATTAGACATTTTGGACTTCCTTATCAACTCATCAATAAGGAGGTTTTGAATAATATTGGTAATATTCTAGGTGAATTCATCTAGGAGGGACAAACTACTAAGGAGAGAAGGCATGTTGTATACACTCAAATATGTGTTGCCATGGATATTTCTAAACCTTTATTGTAGTCAATTATAATTAAATATGAATCAATAGAATGTGATCAATAAGTGGATTATGAAAACATTGCATTTTGATGTCACAAATGTCATTAGACCAAACATATGGTAAGAGACTACAAAGTGAAAATAATAGATGAAGAGATAGAAATTTTTGGGGATGATGGTAGCGTTAATTTGAAACAAGGAGAAGCTAGGTCAAATCAAGGATTTTCGTCTCCTAATAAAGTGGTTAAAAAAATCCCTCTACATAATAAGATGAAAAAGGCCATTATATTTCACTCGAATTCACCATTAGAAGAAAAAATGATATAGGGAATAAGGAAGTGCAATGTGCAAGTTCAAATATAAGAGCAAAAGGTGTGAAGGAAGAGGGGGAGGAAAATTTTAAAGTAAAGGAATATGGGGAGGTGAATTTTAAAGAAAATGAGGTGAAGAAGGTCAATATTATTCTAGGTAAATCACCCTTATTATCTTCAAGTAGCATAAAATATTTTCCTTACAATAAAAATGAAAGTAGTACAAACTGTATTCCCTACACTTTAGAATTTCAAGAGTAGTATAGTAAAAAAAATATTATGGAGGATATCCAAGGAAATTTGGTGTTTCCAAGTCAACATAAGAATGTGATTATGGAGGATCATAAATGCAATTTAGATTTTTTAGGGCAACATAAATAAGAAAATGATAATGAGGCTATTCCTTGGAATTTCAACTCTTTAGGGCAACATAAATCTTTAGAAGATAAGTCTCATAATGAACTATATTAAAAAATAGAAAACATAGAAGAGATTTATAAAGATGAGAGTGTTGGAAGGAATGGAAGGAGAGGAAGACCATAAAAGTAAGAACAAAGAGAAAAAGAAACTCAAAAGGATATTGATCTGGAAAGCCAAATAAAAATATTACAGGTGTTTACAAGAAGTGGGACTAAGCCCACTTATAAAATATAAAGTTTTGATGATGAAAATGATATCATGGAATATTAGGGGTATGAAGAAAACCCATAAAAAATAGTTATTAAGAAATTAATGGGTTGTTATAGTCTCAATTTTATTTCAATACAAGAAACAAGATTAAGCAGTGGGAAATGTAGGGATGCTTTTAAGAATATTTGGAAGACGGGTGATTCTTTAACAATTTCTTCTACAAGAGCTTCAGATGATATTGCAATAATATGGGATAAATGCAAATGGGATAGACAAATATTAGAAGCAAAAATAAATTGGGTTGTAATATTATTTTGCAAGAAAGAGGAAAACATCAAAGTTGGGGTTATAAACGTATATGCTCCAACTATAGTTACTCCTCATGAAAGATGTTGGAAGGACCTTAGAATATTTCTATCAAATACAATGATGATTCATTATGATCTTTTGATTATTGGGGGTGATTTTAATATTATTCTATCTCCTTTGGGAAAGAATGGTGGCATTCTAGGATGGTCAAATCAATACAATATTTTGCTTCATTTTTCAATTTAAATGAACTTTGGGATGTTAGTTCCTCAAGATTTCAATAAACATGGGATAATAGATGCATTGGGAAAATCATATAGCATAAATACTAAATAGATTATTGTAATCCAATAAATGGTTGCAAACAAAGTATACAATCTCTTCACATATTTTATTGCGAGTAATATCAGATCACAAACCCATTCTTTTGACTTGTGAATTACCTAATAATGGTCATCCAAATCCATTTTGATTCCAGTCTATGTGGCTCAAAGACCCTGATTTTTTTCTAGAGGGTTATGTTATGGTGGGATGAATCAAAATTTGAAGGATCATGTATGTACAAGTTTATTCAGAAGTTGAAATATTTAAAAAGGAGAAAATGAATATATGGAATGCCAAATATTTTTATAACCTTTTTAAAGAAAATAAAAAGAAATTGAATCCAAGCTCATTACAAGAGATAGTAGAAATTATTGGAGTGGATCAAGATTCTTATGTGAAAGAAAAAAACTACTTTCTAATTATCAAAATGCATTGAAAAAATGAGTCATATTGGTTTCAAAAATCTAGATAGAAATGGCTCAAGGAAGAAGATAGAAATACATAAAATATTCATTCTATAGCAAAAATAAATTTTTATGTTCATCATATCAAAAGTATTATAAATCCAGATAGAAGGAATATTGAGAAAAAAAAATATAAGGAAGGAAGAAATTATTTATTTCAAAAACATTTTGTCACATTCTATGCAAGATAAAGAGGTATAAGAAAAACTCTTGCAAAAAATATTCCATCAATTATCACTCAAGGAAAAAATGGAAGCTTGATGAAAAATATATCTATGGAGGAGCTCCATGAAGTAGTTTTCTCTTTCCATCCTAACAAGGCACCTGGCCCTAATGGATTTCCTGCAATTTTCTTTCATAAATTTTAAGATTTATTGAAGATTGATATATTAGTTGTGGTTAAAGAGGTCCAAAAAATAAGGCTATAATAAGTGATATCAATGCTACTTTTATTACCTTGGTTCCCAAGAAAGGTGACACAAAATATTTTAATAATTTTCATCCAATAAACCTTTGTAATATGATTTATAAGATCATTTCACAAATTATGGCAAATATGGAAATTTTTTTAGCTTTTTTTCGAACTGGTTTTTGAGCTCTGGCGATTTGGCGGGAAACTTTCTGAACTGTCGTCGGTCGAGGCTCTAGGGTTTCTGGTGGGAAGATTCTACCAGGGACTCAGGTGGTTTGTTGTTGTTTTTCGCTGACGGCTCTTTCGTTGCCCCGGGAGGGCCCAATGGGGTCTCCTCCAGGATTTCTCGATGGGAAGAAGACCTCTTATGCCGAGATATTAAGAGAAAACCCTGCGTCTTCCTCCGATGAAGCTTAGCGGAGTGCTTACCATTCGCTATCCAGGAATGCGGGCAAGGGTTCTCCTGTGCACAGAGTCAATGGATGTCTCCCGCAATCCGCTTCCAGACCGAAGATTGTCATAGAACCAAAGCTGGTCGAGGACACGATCAACTACCGTGCTACTCATGACCTGATTTGCAAATTCATGGGTATCCGACCCACCCTGCACTTTCTGCACACCTGGGTGAGACAAAACTGGGAGCCTATCGGTGAGTACTCCTTATGGCCCATAAGCAATGGGTATTTTATTATTAGTTTTTCCTCCTTAGCGGATAGAAATAGAGCATTTGAATCAGAAAAGAGGAGCCATGGCCCGGTAGGGTTATTTGTCCAACCGTGGAGAGCGGGCTTCGACCCTCACATTGAGCCCACGGCTGTCCCGGTTTGGATCCGACTGTATGCTCTCCCGATGGAGTTTTGGGGTGAGCAGATTCTTGAATTGATAGGTAACTCTCTAGGTAGATATTTGGGAGTTTCCAAAGATACCATAGAAGGAAACACTGTTGTTTATGCTAGAATTTGTGTAGAACTGGATATTAGCCAGCCGCTACCAGCTGAGATGGAACTGGAGTTAGCAGGACAATCCTGGATACAACAGTTAGACTATGAAGCCCTACCTTTCCGATGTAGAGTTTGCCATAAGCATGGCCATTTGGCTAGGTTCTGCCCAAATATATTGAGCACCAAAGTAGATGTTCCACAGGGAATGCCAAATCGCCCTCGAGAGGGTAAGCCCACTTTGGTCAAGGAACCACCCATCATTCCCCTTGGTTCTGATGCCCAGAAAGATGGCTTTGAACAGCAGAAGAGAAGAAGAAACAAAAAGAGAAATGGCAAGGAGCAAGGTCAACCCAAGCCAACCAACCGGTATGAAATCTTCAAATCTCTTGTGGATCAAGAAGACCAAATTATGGAAGGAGCAGATGGGAACCTTGAGGATAACATCATCCATTCTCATGCTCCTCCCTCACCAACCCCTGTCCTAGAATAGGTGATTGACTCCTCTGAGATTTTGCAGCTAGAAAACCTAGGGGCATTGGTAATCCACTCCCCAGCACAGCCAGTTATTAAGGATGTCACCATGGGAAATGCAGAAAAGATCAGAGAAAGACCAGCTCTAGGGATTACCCAGGTGGAGAAGAGGTCGAAAAACAGTAATTCCCAAGGGGCGGGCAGGAAATCCAATAAGGATCTAATTGCAGTGCAAGGAGATAAGCTAATCAATGGAGGATTGGCAAGAACAATTGATTCTTATTGCTCCCAAGGTTTCCAATGATTATTCAATCTTGGAATGTGAGGGGTTTAAACAGTAGAACCCATCAATCTGCTGTTCAAAGACTTTTAGAGAGAAGTAAAACAGACTAATGGAAGGACCCTTAAATTGACTATGCCTAGCATGTAAAGGTCCAAATATCAAAGACTATATTATTATGAGCAAGAACTCTAGATCATGGAATTATTTTAGTAACCTAATGGAAGGAGAGAAACTCAAACAAATTGTAGATGAACTTCAAAAGATGCTTCAAGATATTTATTTGTTGATTTTTATATGAAATGATGAGTTGGTTTGAAATTTATCAAAGGATAGAGGATACTCAATCAAGTTGGTATATGAGGATTTAGAAAAATCTAAATTTTCTTCTCCCAAATATTTTCCTTGGAAGAACATATGGTCATTAGAGGCTCTCCCTAAGGCCTCAACATTTCTTTGGTTAATATTTCAACGTAAGATTCTTATTTTCATGACCCTCCCTTGGCAGACTTTCTTATGGATGGACCCTTAAATTGACTATGCTACTTTGTGTATGGAATGACTAACCATTTCATGACTTGTTTTTGCAGGATATATAGTTTTATAAAATATGTGTATAAGTATCTTGTCATTTAAATGATTGGCACTTTCATATTTAGTTTCTATAAATATATGTGTGTGTGTGTGTGTGTGTGTGTGTGTGTATGTATGTATATGCTGAAGGGAATAATATGATGTTTTGTATCATTGAAAGGACTAATGACTTCCTATTTGATCCTTGTAAGAGCACATAACTTGTGAAAGAATGAAAAGTCACTAATGTGTTTACATGCTTACAGGAATAAGTCTTCTTTGTGTGTTCATGCATCATGGATGAATATTTTGTTCATATAGTTGTATGCCATGCTTGGCATGAGAAAAATATGATAAATATTGGCTAATATATATTGTCGCTTGACAAGTTTTTAAAATAGAGGTGGTTTTATTTTAAAAATATATATGTTGACCTGAGGAAAATAAAGTTAAATATTTAACTTCAATACCCTTTTCTTGTTCTTAAGACAAGTGGATCTATCCTTGGTTGACATTGTTGCTTCGACTAATTAGGAAGATATCAAGTATGTTATTTTTATTGCAAAACAATAAAAGATTCGGGATCTTCTTTTGTAATAATATTAATGGGTAACGTTTTTATGTCAACCATGAAAGAGAAATTATTTAAAGCTGATGAGGATTGTTGGGTGGAATATTTTGCAATGTTAAGCTTTGAGAAACTATGATATCACCTCTAGTTTATGGGAAGTTGCTGCCAGAATTATTAAAGGAGAGTAGAGTGAGGTGTTAATAGGAGTGATGATGCTGAAAAGATATCATTGAGTTAACTGGGAGATTTGTCATTGTACTAAAAAAAATAAAATTGAGTGGATGCATTATGGAGAAAGTGCTTAATCCCAGCGAACGCTCGACAATATGGGGGAGAAATAGCTTCTCAAAAATGAGAGAAGAAAATAAAATAAAGGCGAGCAAGGAAACAAACATGGAAGGAAAAAACAAAGGATTAATATGGTGCTACTGGTTAATTGACAAGCTTGATTGCATCTTTTTCCAGGTAACAATTGTGCAAACTCTTATGATTTCAATAAAAATATTGGAAATGTTTTTAAATATCCTATTCTAAATATTATTTAGGATCTGGTAGTCTTTCGACCATTCTTTTTAAATATCCCTCTCCAAAAAAGAGAATTAAAAAAAAATATTATCTTTACAAGTGTGTGCATGTTCTAAATTTCCACATATAAGGTTGTTGAAAGGTTTATCTAGAGAAGAAATTATTTTATGACGAGTATTGCCTATGGGCTACATCCTAGAGATGATAAACCCAAGAAGTAACATAGAAGTTGTGCATAAAAGTGTTGGGAAAAACTTAGTAAGGAGATTGTCTGGCACAAATTTTGAGTAACTTTAGGACCCAAACTTTATATTACTCAAGTATTATGGAAATGAGCTCAAACACTCATAATGAATCTATGATTTATTTGTGACTTCGCTAGTGATGTTTTCTGGATAGTTTTGGAGATCGAAGAGCTTTCTCTAGAATCTTATGTCCATTTGTTCTAAGATAAGATTTTACCTTAACAACCTTTTGTGGAATTCTAGGCATCGCAAAGACTTGGAGAAGTTATTTAAGGGATGGTGAATAAAGTTTTTGATGTAATGGTGTTTACCATATTATAGAATTGAGTTATTAGGAGGAACTTTTAGTATTATTTTCCAAAGGGTTAGATGTGGAAAGAAAACCAGCAAACTAGTTTTGAGTTTGATATATTAAAGCTTTTCATGTGTTGTTTCAGTATAACGTGAGCTCTTACACAAAGAATTAACAAGTTTCTATCTATAGTCTACAAAGTCACAAGACACTTATACTTATTTTGAAAGAATTAAAAGGTGATTATGTGTGAGGTGGTTGCACAGACTTATGGTAGTAAAATTATGACTGAGTAATGAGTGTGGAATAGAATAAATTTGTGTAAGGTATTTTCTTACCTTATGTTATCTTCTACTAGATATATTATGAAAATTATGTTAGAAAAAGAGTAGAATAAACCATGAGAAGTGCCATTTTGGACTAGGAAATGAAAGATAGTCCCACTCAAATATGATAAATAGAGTGATTTATCAAATGTTTAAAATTGCAAAGATGTTTGAGCCACTTATTATGAACGAAACAATGAAAGAGTTCCCCGTGTTAAAAATATATATTTTAAATAAAGAACAACCATTTCTCTATAGATAGGATGTTAGGGGAAAATGAAATTAATGATGTTAGTTTATGTTGGAATAAAGTGGATTGGGTTTTGAGTTAAATATAGACTATGCTGTGAATGTAAAAGAAAAAGGGAAAAAAGGAATGTATTTATTATATTATAGAAAATAGGGATCTTCTACAAATGGATAAAAGACTATGGGAATCCTTACTCCATAATGTGAACTCAAATTGCCTTTATGAGTAAAATAAATGTATTCATAATACGTTGTAATTGAGTTAGATTAATGGAACTCTCTCTCATGATGTTGAGAAAGGTTAATTATGTTTCTTACGTATCAATGGAAGGGACCTAAATAAATTAGAGGATATTATTTCTATAAATCTAGGAAGTTGTGAAACTCCAAAGACGAGAGCAAAGGCATAGTTGAATGCTTGACTCATTGTAAAACAAAAACAGATTTTATTTAATAAAAGAAAGATGACTTTTCAAGGTTGGGTTTCCCCCATAGGGGTTTCTCCCAAGGTAGAAGAGTTGTTGCAGTATTTATTGTGAAGCTTATTATGAATGGTTATTTGTTTAAAATGTTATGCTACTATGGTTAATTGATCATTTTAATGTGGAGTTATTATTTATTTATTTATGCATTTGACTTAGAAATGATGCCTATGGAATAATAATTGACATGCATGGCCTCTTATATATATATATATATATATATATATTTTGAAATGCAAAAGCACTAATGTACTATTAAATAAATCATAAAAGACCTTGGTATAGATTAATGAAAAGAGAAATAACTTTATTGTACTACTAGGTAAACTTGTGATGCAATAGAATTTCCATTGGACAGTAAAGAATAAGATGGATTCTTACATTGTTATTTCCAAAAAAATGGGGCTAGAAATGGATTGATCAGCTCATAAAAATGCTGAGAGAGATGGTCGAATCAAATATACCCAAACCCCTACTTAGATGGCATTAAGTAGAGTGTGGGTATTGGCATACTCTTTTCGACATATTGAGAAGAGGCAATGAGCATCAAAGAAAGATGATAAGCAAAAAAAAAATTACTCATAAGCTAGAGATTAGATTGTAAAAAAATTGGGTTGTGATATTTGGTATCAGAGCTCTAGGTTGTGATGGGCTAGATGCTTCCATGAAGAAGTTATAGGTTGTAAAGGAACTAGAAGTTTTGATGGATAATTTGAGGATGAATTAGGACTAAAACTTTGGAAAGGTGGATTTTTTGGTACATGGCACTTGTGCAGATAATTTTTACCATTGTTGCTATCAGGAGATTGATAATGTATAAGCTAACCTAGAAAGAGCATCCTACGTAGATCAAGAATCACCACATCTATTATCAAACAAAAGAAGATGAAATAAGCTAGTCCGAAGGAGTAAGGAACTAACTATAAGAAACTAGACTTTACTCCTTGATAGACAAGGAGAGTGACACCTTGTGATAAGACAAACATGACCCATACCATAACTAGGAGGTAATTATGGTCATAACCAAGATGACATATTATGGAGATACAAGGTAAGAATGACTAGCAATGATTTAAGTTAGCTCTTAGGAAGATATAGCTAACCTTTGAAATCACAAGGAATATGAGACTGATGGCTTGAGTTAGCTCATTGTGGAGATGAGATAGATATTTTAAGCTAACTCATCATTGGAATGGGATAGATTAATTTATTTAGCTCATCCTAGAAAAGAGAGGCTCTTACACCTACGTCTTAGCTCAAAGGACTGAGCTTAGTAAAGGAATTGGCATCCCTTTTCTTGATTGACAAAGATAGGGTTAGTATCCTATTGTTTTGATTGATAGAGACAGGGTTAATTACAGCAAAATCTATGGGAGATTGATGACTCATGTCCACTCAAGGGATGTCTGCAGCATCTAAAAATCAAAATGTGGTGGAACCTCTATAATCCTATCTGATATATCTTTATGAACCTTAACTATGCAAAAGAAAGTAGTTTTACCCCTATATTGAGATGGTTAGATTTGTGATGTTGTATTTTCATTCAAACTTCTTTGTGGGGTAGAAAGAATCGACACCTAAGATAAGAAATATAAGAAGATGATATTTTCAAAATCTAGGGCTAGCTAGGTATGATGAAATTAAAACTAGACCCCAAAAAGGGAAATTTTGGAAAACAAAATCTGAAACCAGTGCTGACCAAGTATGGAGACAAGGTCTATGTTTGAAATTCAAAGAATTCGATATGGATCATATACTTTGGGTAACCATTTTTGAAGCGGATTCTCTAGAAAATGAGGGTAGTTATCTTCCAGATGATAGATGGATATCAAGCTAGATCCTAAGGACTACAAGAGGTAGAGAACCTCATGATTGTAGTATAGTTACTACAAGAACAAATAAAATGATAAAGGGAACAGATGAACCAAAATGAGAAACAGTTAGAAATGATAATTGATCAAGTTCCCTAGAATGAAGTTTCTAAATATAAACATGAGTATCCTGTTGTAGAAGATCAAGAAGGCAAGGCTCGAATATTGGTAGAGCTAGTTTTAAAATATATATATATATATATATATATATATATATATATATATATATATATATATATATATATATATATATATATATATATATATATATATATATATAATATTTTGGTTGCCAAGAAAATACTTGAATTACTAAGTTTTGGATTCTTTGGCTGGTTTGCTTTAATGAAAAAAAAAACTACATACAAATGGTATTGCCTTGCATAAATAGAGGTTGTGTGTATTTAATTTGATTGCCAAGAAAGAAATTGATTGACTAAGTTTTATTTTAGAATTTATGGTTGGTTATTTGCAATAAGAATGTATGACATGCATTTAGAATTGCACTATCATTTCTAGGGGAGTTGTCTTGATCCCTATTAACATCTACTTCTCAATGGGTGCGATAAGACACTAAGATTCGAAGAAGTTAGGAAATATTAGCCAAGATAGTATAGAATGAAATGATTGTACTAGTGTAATTGATATGGAGCCATAGATGTGGTAGGATGCTACAAATATTGCATATGAAATCATCCACATGTTTATCCTAGAGTGGTGAATGTGGATGAACTCAAAAGAGAAAGAAACTTTTGTAAATTTTATAATTTTATATGCATGGTGGATATAGAAACCTTGCTTCTTCATTATGTCATATGGTGATTTGACAAGTAAAGAATAGACAAAGAAATAAGATTGTTAAGCTCAAATATCTTAAAGTTTTACTTTAGGAAAGATCCAATATCTTGGTTGTCAATATGTTATTGTTGGACATTTTGAGTCCCTAAGTCAAAGTTGTCATTGATGTCACCATTGATGCAACACCATATGGAGTCATCATTAATACCAAGATTTCAGCAAAAAATAAAGGCAACAAATATGGTCATTTGATATTTAGCAAGAAGGCAGAAGTTCAAGTGAAACAGTGCAAAAGATAGAAGTTAGAAAGGAGTGGTAATATTTATTTTATAAATTATTTAAATTCAAGATGAATTTAAATTTTATAAATAAATATTATAATGGTTAGAAGTGCCATAGTGAAAACCCAAATAAAATAATTGTAATTTTTATTACAATATTTTATATTGCCAAAGTGGGTTTATAAAGTTTGAAAATATCTAAACCCAAAGGTTGGGTTTAAAGGTTTAAGACCAAAGATTATTTTAATAAATCCAAAGGTTGGATTTAGAGTTTTAAACAAGGCAAAGTTTATTTCCAAAGGGAAGCGCCGACGTCATAAAATCCAAAGGGAAGCGCCGATGTCATAAGCCAAAGGGAAGCGCCGACATCGTTTGATTTAATTGAAATGCATATTAATACCTTGCCAAAGTTGTTTATGAAATTATCCTTGCTCGATTTGATAAATGTTGATATACGAATTAATGCAGAGCTCATGAGATAAAGTTACGGAAATCGTGTTTGATTTGACGACGAAAGGGAAACAAACAAAAGGTATTAAAGTGATTAGTTGGAAGCCACCAAGGTGCTTTGGCCTAGTGGCAAGAGGGCTTACATTTTTGGTGTGCATGGTGGTTGGTGTTCAAACTTCGGCGAAAGCGTTTCGTGGACGTGTTGAAGGCACCAAAACTTTAGGCGCATCTATTTTGCAAGGCAAGAAAGGACAAGGGTGTTGAAGCACGTGGTGCTTCTTCATTTCCAATGAGCGTGTAGCTCGTGTGGTGGTTTGTGCCATGGGCAAAGACATTTGTGTGGGTTGCATTGAGAGTTCAAAACTCTCCAAAGGCAAAGGTACATTTTGTGTTTTATTTTATTAAAGCCTAAGTTGGAGGTATAAGGTATTTGGTGATTAAAGTCTTTGCATTGTGATAAAGGTTGGTAGTTGAGAAATATTGTTAGGAGGTATAAGGAGAATTCTATTTTTATTTTCAAGTCTTAAATTGTGCTATTGTGGAATATTGGAAGGTTAAGACTTTGTGGGTGTATTTGAATAAAGGGTTTTTTATTATTGTGAGGATATTGCTTATTGTTTAAGTTGGAGTGATAAGGTGTAATTGTGATATTATTTTTGTGATATAAAAATTATCCTCTAACCCTTATTGAGTTTGTCAAAGAAGTAATTGTGAGTGTGGCAGATTTGTAAGGACAACTACTCTTCAAGAAAAGGTATGGGTAAAATTCTTCTTTGTTGAGTTAGATGGTTGGCTTGATTGAAAATTAAGTTTGGAGTGAAAAGGATTTGATTAGGGTTTCCTTTTCGAAAGTGGTTGAGTTAATGCTTCAAGGTTTTCTGGATTGTGAGTTGTGATTAAACCTTGTTTGATAAGCATTGTTGTTTATACCATTGGTTGAGTGAAGTACTTTGAGTTTATGCTTCAAGGTTTTCTGAATTGAGAGTTGTGATTAAAACCTTGTCTTATTAGCATTGTTGTTGAAGCCAATGGGTGATGCAAAGAACTTGAACTTGAGTTAGAAAATAACATGAGTATCATTGTTATGTGAGATTTGTTGTTGAGCATTGTTGGAAACATTTTGAGTTGGTTGATACATGCTTGGACTAGGGTTTGTGAGAAAGGGTTGTTCCTTGAGGTGATTGGTTGAGTAGAGTTGATTAATCCTAGTCAAGTGGATGCATGAAGTGGTTGTTCAAGTTCCATGAAATAAACTATTCTATATTCTGATTTGAGTTGAGATTGAGCTTTGAGAATAGAACATATTGAGTCTCTAACAATTCTTTTTATGCTTCTATGAGATTGATTTGAGTTGAGATTGAGATTTGAGAATAGAACATATTGAGTCTCTAACAATTCTCTTTATGCTTCTATGATATTGGTTTGAGTTGAGATTGAGATTTGAGAATAGAACATAATTGAGTATCTAACAATTCTCTTTATGATTCTATGAGATTGGGCAAGTTCTATGTGGACTTGTTAAGCTGATTTGAGACAAGTATTTGAGAAGGCTTGTGGACTGATTTTGTGTGAGCTTTTGTGGAAGCTTGCAATGCAGATTTTAGCAAGTCCTAGAGAGGACTTATTGAGCATATTTGGACAAGTTTTGAGTGAGCTTGTTGAGAATATTTGGACAAGTTCTGAGTGAGCTTGTTGAGCAGATTTGGACAAGTTCTGAGTGAGCTTGTTGAGCAGATTTGGACAAGTTCTGAGTGAGCTTGTTGAGAAAATTTGAGTAAGTTTTGAGTGGACCTATTGAGTATATTTGAGCAGGTTCTGAGTGGACCTGTTGAGTATATTTGAGCAGGTTCTAAGTGGACCTATTGAGCATATTTGAGAAGGTTTGAGTGAACCTATTGAGCAGAGCTTTGGAGGTGACAGAGCAGAGAGGAGAGTCTCCAGTGGATAGAGATCCATCAGCCAAGACATTGAGGATAGGTCTTCTGAGTGAGGACAAGAGTCTTCAAGTGGAGAGAGATCCATAGTCAATGTAGTGGAGGTAGTCTTCTAGAGGATCACCAACTAGAGCATAGGAGAAGGAGTTCTCCCATGGATAGAGATCCACAAACCAAATTTAGGGGATCAACATCTCCTTTGGACAGAGGTCCATAAACATTATAATTGGGAAGGATTCCCAAAATATTATTTGAGAAATATTTAGAAGAAATATTTCTCTATGGAGGTAGCCCACATTGGGTGAACCACATTAAATTTGTGTCTCTATTGTGTATGGTGTTTTGTGCATTTCTTTGATTAATGCTATTGATACTGCTATCTATACACTGCATAATATTGAATTGAAAAGAAAAGTAAAAAGTGGTCTTATACTGTTCATCCCCCCTCTTAGTATAAGCTTGTGTTCTTCAATTGGTATCAGAGCGGGTTCCTTCAGAAGAGTTTGACAGCTTAAATGAAAAGTGGTCTAAGAACATAAAGGATCAAAAGGATGGGTCCTTCAATAATGCAGTACCAGTTTTTGATTTGACTTCTTGTAGTGGCGTGTTTTGATGAGATTTCACCTGATGGTACTTGGAAATGAAGTTTGGGATGTAGTGGAATTTGGATATGATTCAAAAGCCAATCCTCCTACAGATAAAGAAGGTAAGCTTCTAATGCATGCAAATTCAAGAGCTATGAATGTGATTATAAAAGGATTGCGTAGATCAGAATCTATGAAGGTTATGGATTGTAAAATAGCAAAAGATATGTGGGAACTATTGCATACCATATATGAAGGAGATAAAGGTGTCAAAAAATCTAAAATCAGAAATCTCAAAGGAGAGTTTGAAAATTTAAGAATGAGGGATGATGAAAATATTCATGACTATCTCAGTAAGATTGATGAACTTGTACATGATATGAGAGGTCTTGGAATGAAGGTTGATGAGTCTGATGCTTGTGATAAGATCTTGAGAACTCTTCCAAAAAGGTATAGTGAAAAGGTTTCTACTATAGAAACATCAATTGATAGTGATTCTTTGACAAGGAATTCTTTGCTTGGCATGCTTACTACTTTTGAGATAAGAACAAAATATCCTATTCCTCCGAAAGAAGTTGCATTCAAAGTGGACAAAAAGAAAAAGGGTAAGAAGACAGAATCAAGCAATGAGTCTTCCAATGATGAAGAAGCAAATTATGGTAGAAGAGATAAAGGTTCCAAAAGACCCATAGATCTAAGATCTATTAAGTGTTTTAACTATGGAAAGTATGGACATTATGCAACATAATGCAAAGAGCCAAAGAGCAACAATGATGAATAAAAATAGGATCACAGGTACAGGGAATCAAAAAAACATAGGTACCAAAAGAAAAGCAAGGATGGACAAAATAGACAAGGGAAGAAGTTATTCCAAAGGCAAAAGAGAAGCTACTATGCGAATAATGCAAGTAAGTACTCAAATGATAGTGATGCTAGTTTTTCAGACAATGATAGAGATGAAGTCCTATTTATGGTTGAAGAGAAAGAACCAGTTAAGAGAAAGACTCCAATTATTCTCAAGTGTTTTAGATGTGGTATATTTGGACATCTTGAAGATGATTGCACAAGGGATGGTTATAGTTTCAGTGATGATGATTTTGGAGATGCACTTGATAGACCAGATGAAAATCTTCTAATGGCATTAGAAGATGAAGTGAGTGATCCTATAGAAGACAAGCCAAAAGAAAGAAATGATATGGACAAAGGCAAAAAAATAGAGGATTATTCAATAGAGAATGGCTATGATCTCAAGGGAGAACTTATCTATGCCCTTGACATAGTAAAGAAAGTAAGAAAGCAACACTCTAAGCTTGAAAGTCAGTTTCAAGAATGTGATGAAGAAATATTATTGCTCATAGAGGATTTAGAAAAGTCAAAGGCTAAGGCAAGCAAGTTCAAAGATAAGTTAGAAGCAAAGATCTTGGAATGTGATAAGTTAACACAAGAAGTGGCCCTACTAAAGGAATATTTAGAGGATTCCAAGAATAAGTTATACAAGTATGTAAACAGTGCAAAGAGTGTGGATAAAAGAGTCAAGATACAAAGAAGAGCAACAAACAAGATAGGTCTTGGTTCTAAGTAGGTTCAAAATAAAAGGGAAGAAGAGTCTACTTCAAGTCTTGAAGAAGAAGAAATATGAGAAGAAGATAGTGTAAGTGGGAGTGAGACATCATAGGATGATTTGGACAACAAAGAGTTCAAAAAATATAGGAATAATGCACAAAGAAGATACATATGGAACAACAATCAGAACAGGAGACCAATGAGGTCGAGATAAGGAAGCTTCAATGGAAGATGTTTTTCATGTCACGGGTTTGGGCACATGGCTTCACAGTGCAGGACACATGAAAGACAGGAATATGGAAAAGGACAACTTTTCCAAGGGTATTTCTACTCATGTAATGAGTTTGGTCACAAGGCAATGAATTGCAAAATTCATGATATAAGAGGATATGGCTTCACTAGGAGAAGTCCTAAGACAGTTGCACTTCCAAGGAATAATAACATTAAGTGTTATAAGTGCAATAATGATGGTCACACAACAAGATTGAATAATGTAGCTATTAAGTGTTATGAGTAAGGTTGTTTAAAGAAATAATGTAGCTATTAGATTGAATGCTTAATTAAACTTGTTATTTCAAAGGTTATGGGAAATTAAATCACTTTTAGAGTAAGCATTAACCTCTTTATCCAAACCATGGAAGATGAGACCGCTTGAGGTGTTTACAAAGGAATAACTTTTGGGTATGTGTGTTGAGCTCTTCGATAGAAGAATTTTGAAGGGAGTTTTGGTATATGTAACTCACTATACTCATGGAAATTATGCTATGAGTACTATTGTAGAAAAGAATCACAATAGAATTTGGTTTTTAGTAATCCTAGGTCTCAAAGTACTGAGATAGGGATGCATTGTTACTAGGTTTAAGTGATTCTATATCAAAGTGGGTTAGAGAAAAATAATATTAGTACTTCCTATTGAACATAGTGCTAGTATAAGTTCTCACCATGTCATAATCGAATCATGACGAATTTATGTAATGAGTGCATTGGAGATATTTTAGTTGAAGGATGTTTGCATATCGACAAGGAATGTTTTAGATGAAGGGAAATTATTAGACCCTTGAATTACCCTAGTAAGAGGAGGGCAAATGTTTATTTAATAAGACCCCTTTTGAAGGATTAAAAGGGAGGGTTTATTTGTCTAGATGAAAGGATTTTCCTTATTAAATAGCAAACCTTGAATGATGAATATAAATTGGGCTACAATATTTTAAAATATTAATTGTATGCTTTTAAATGAAAAGGGAGAAATAAAAGACCCTTTTATATTGTTTTTATGGATGTAAAGAGTTATGAAAGAACCCTTCTAAATCGTAGAAGATTATTTATATAATGAAGAGACTCATTTTATTTGAATTTAGATGACCTTTAAACTGGTGGAAAGATTGAATGTTTTGATGGACCAAATTCAGGAAAATTGGGTATTTAAATGGATCAATCTCATGGAGGGATTGAGTGTTTGTTTGAAACTTAACTAGAGTTGTGGTTTCTAGTTTTGGTTTTGATGAATTGAAAAAAATTGTTAGTAGAAAATATGCTTTATGAGTTAGAGATATACGTTAGTGGATAATGTGTATCATTGATGTGGATCTTCTTCTGTCTTGCAGGGTACTGTAATTTTGTTGTGCATGTTCCTTGTGGGGTGAGGCATTCGCCGTTGGTGTTGAGCTATGGCTGGAGGCTCGGGTGAGAAGCAGGGTTTGACTTTTCAAGAGGCCCTAATGGGTTCAGGACCGTCTGACTCTGGATATATATTTGGAGATAACTCATCATTCCCTTCTGGTTTGGGGGTTGGTCCTTCTAAAGCTGGAGTTTTTAGAGCTTCAAAGGTGAATGGATGTCTTGAGCGTGCGGTTGAGAGGCCTATTTTGGTAATTCAACCTGAATCAATTGTAGAAGATGTTCAATATTTGGAGAAACATGCTTTGATTTGCAAATTTTTGGGTATTAGGGTTCCTCTTATTGCATTTGAAGCTTGGGCTCGCACAGTCTGGAACCCGATTGGTGATATGGAGATCATGCAGGGAGCAAATAATTATTTTATGGTTGTTTTTTCATGCATGGAGGATCGGATTAAGGTCTTTGAGGGTGGACCCTATTTTTACAATCAGGTTGGCTTATTCATTAAGCCTTGGCATATGGGTTTTAATCCTGCAGAGGAGATTCCATCAAGGGTTCCAGTTTGGGTTCGTTTTCCTTGGTTACCTTTAGAGTACTGGCGGACTGATATTCTTCACTCGATTGCGTTATTGTTGGGGAAACCAGTTGGACCTTCTCAACATACTACGGAGAAAAAGGTAGTTTCTTGTGCCCGTGTCTGTGTTGAGATAGATTTAAATAAACCTTTGCCAGATTCTCTTGAAATTTGTGTTGGATCCTCATCTTGGATTCAACAGTTGGATTATGAGACTCTTCCTTTTAGATGTCGGATATGTCATGCCTACGGACATCTCCAAAGAAAATGTCCCAAAATCTCTGGGAATTCCTCTTCTAAGCCACAGTCTCCTCCTACTTTGTCCTCTAAGGGGAAGACTCCTATGCAGGATATTGGTTCTGGTAAAGGGAAAGCTTCAATGTCGGATAGCGGGTCAGTTAAGGGGAATGCTCATATGCCAGTTCATGGATCAGACAAGGAGGGTTTCATTCCTGTTAAGGCCCACAATAAAGGAAGGGGTTTGAAGAGACCCTTTAATGAAAGGCAATATGATGGCTTGTATAATAGGTTTGATACTTTGGATGATTTGGAGCAGCATGATGGAGTTTTTGTAGATCCTCTTGATAATGGTCAACAACTACCAGTTAATGGAGAAACACTTTCTACTGGTAATTTGCAAAAGAATTCATCTGATGCTCATATGGATAATGAGCAGTCAATGAGTAAAGTGATTGTTCCAGTAAGCTATGTGGCCCAACTTGCTGAGGGGGATCTGATTTCCGCTCCTTCTGAGGAAAATATGGATATTCAGGAGGAGGGTAAAGTGGTGGATGACCCGCTTTTGGTTGATTTTATGGATACTGGTCATGGTAAAGGTTCTAAAGCAGGTCCTATGTTGGGTTTGCATCAAATAACTCTTAAAAAAGGGGCCCTTGGAAAATCTTCTAAGGTGGGAAGGAAAAAATATGGAGAGAAAATTAAGAAAATAGGAGAGGATCTAGTTGAGTCTGGTTTAGTGCGGCCTCTTGACTCTCATTTCTCTAAATGATTGTGCTTTCATGGAATGTAAGGGGTTTGAATAGCACCCCTCGTCAAAAGGCTATTCGTGATATGATTAAGGTTCATATGCCTGATGTTGTTTTCCTACAGGAATCTAAGTTGTCTGTGGATAGTTTATTTACTGTTACCTCTAAATTATGGGCTCATGGACAGTGTCAAGGAATTGGGGCTCAGGGTAGTTCTGGTGGTATTGTTTGCTTATGGAATCCGTTGAAGGTTCTTCCAATTTGGTGGGTCTCTATTAGATCTTCTCTTTCTTTGGTTGCTCTTTGTCAGGAGTCAGGGGAAGTGGTTCTTTTAACTACTGTTTATGCCCCCTCTGATCTTGCTGGAAAGATTAATCTCTGGAACCATGTGCGAGAGGTTCGTGCTCTAGCTCCTTATTATCCTTGGATTGTTGCAGGAGATTTTAATGTTGTTTCTTGTTTGGAGGAAAAGCGGGGTGGAGTAAGTTTTCTTGGTCAGGCTTCTTTACTTCTTAATGATAATATTCAGTTTCTAAATCTTGTTGATATTAAGTCGGGTAATGGTATGTTCACCTGGTCTAATCGGAGATGTGGAATTGAATCTATTTCTGAGAGATTGGATAGATTTCTTGTTTCTCCTTATTGGGTTGGTAATAATTGGCTCACCACCTCTAAAATTCTTGATTGGAGAGGTTCTGACCACTGGCCAATCAAACTTGTTGCTATCAAACAGGGTATCATCCGTCATCCAAGTTTTAAATTTCAGTTAATGTGGCTTCGGGAACCTTCTTTGTATGACTTGGTAAAATGCTGGTGGATTCAAGGGAAACCGTTATATGGGACTGCTATGTACTCTTTTGCTAAGAGGCTTCAATTTGTGAAATATTGTCTTAAAAAGTGGAACAGGCAATTTTTTGGTAATATTTTTCATGCTAAAGCTATGGCTCAAGACCGGCTTGATTCTATTACTAGACAAATCAGGGATCAGGGACTTTCTGAACAGACTCTTCAAGAGGAATCAGAGGCTTTGAAGGACTTGGCAGAATGGGAACTTCATGAGGAAATTTATTGGAAGCAAAAAGCTCGTTTGGATTGGTTGCAGGAAGGAGATAGGAATACTGCTTTTTTCTTTAACTCGGTTAAAGCTAGAAGGCATGTTAATGTTATTTCTTCCATTGTCTCTTCTCGAGGAGTTCATTTGAAAACTACCCATGATATTTTACAGGAGGCAGTTACCTTCTTTTCCTCACTTTATACTGAGGATTCTTCTAGGGTGGATGTTGAGGAGAATGTTATTTTGGGATGTATACCTTCAGTTATTTCTGCTGAGATAAATGTTGATATTTTAAGGCCTATTTCTCTTGCAGAGCTAGAAGGTATTGTTTTTCATATGAAAAAAGGGAAAGCTCCGGGGCCAGATGGTTTTCCAGTTGAATTCTTTCAGGAGTTTTGGGAAATCATCAAATTTGATTTGTTAAGGGTTTTGCAGGAGTCCTTGAACAATAAATAGATGTTGAAGGCTTTGAATTCTACCTTCCTAGCTCTTATTCCTAAATGGGAGGGAGCAAATTCTTTTGATATGTTTCGACCTATAGCTCTATGTAATGTTGTTTATAAAATCATTACTAAGTTGATTGTTGAGAGGCTAAAACCTTGGTTGGGAATGGTTATTTCTGATGAGCAAGGAGGCTTTGTGGCAGGCCGTCAGATTCTTGATGGTGTTGTTATAGCTGTTGAGACCATTCATTCAATGGGTATGTCTAAGGAAAAAGCTATGTTTATGAAACTTGACATGGCTAAGGCTTATGACAGGGTTCGATGGTCATTTCTTCAAAAAATTCTTACAACCTTTGGGTTTGATCCTATGTGGATTAATTGGGTTATGAGTTGTATTACAACTCCATATTTTTCTGTTCTTATTAATGGAGATCATTCTTCTTTGTTTAATGCTTCACGAGGTTTGCATCAAGGTGATCCCTTGTCTCCATACTTGTTCATCATTATGGCTGAGGGTTTGGGTAGGTTGTTAAAATCTCACGTGAATCAGGGTCTGCTTCATGGTTGGAGGTGGGGTAGTAATTTGCCTGCGTATTCTCATTTGCAGTTTGTTGATGATACTGCTCTGATGGGTGTTGCTTCTATTAGGGAGGCAACTAATTTTAGAAGAATTCTAGATATTTACTTGGCTGCTTCTGGGCAGAATATTAATGAGGCTAAATCTTCCATTTTTTTCTTTAATACTAATCCCCGTATTCAGGCCAGAATTGTTCAGATTCTCAGATTTCAGGTTGGAGTTCTTCCTTTTAAGTACTTGGGTATTCCTATCTCTATTGGTCCTCTGCCTAGGAGTGTTTGGTCCAACATTTTGGAGAAATTTCATACTCAGGTTAGTCATTGGACTTACAGATGGTTGTCTTTTGTTGGTCGGGTTTTGCTCCTCAAATATGTGGTTCAAGCATTACCTGTGTACAAGTGTTTAATTCAGGTTGCTCCGACAAGTTTTCTTCATGATCTTGATTCTCTTTCATGAAGATTTTTGTGGGCTGGTAATTTGGAATCCTCTAAATGGAGTTTGGTGAAATGGGAGTCTCTTTGTAGACCTAAACAAGAGGGCGGTTTGGGTCTTCGCCTGAGTTCTCTTTCTGGGCAAGCTCTGGCTGCCAAACTTTATTGGCGTTGGTGTACTAATCATGACCAAACTTGGGCTAAAATTCTTTCTTATAAATATCTCTGTGGGGTGGAAGGTGATGAGCTTCCTCGTTATAGCTTGATTGGGAAAGGTTCTTTTGTTTGGAACACTCTGAAGAAGGGAGCTTCTCTTATCAAACAGGGGTTGTTTTGGATTTGTCATAAAGGCTCTAAGGTTCTTTTTTGGCATGATTCTTGGGATGGTTTTCCTGCTCTTTTATCTGAGTATCCTCATCTTCTTGGTCTTGCTCAACATTTTTTGGTTGTTGGTTGGTCTAGAGTGATGGATTTTAAAGTTGTTAAGAGAATTGGTCAGATGGAAATGTTCCAATGGAGGGATCCCAGTGAATGGCCTGTTGGAGGCTCTATGGAGGATAGAGAGGAGTTGTCACGCATTCTGGCTTCTAGAGAATGCTCTTCTTCGCAAGATGATGATGTGTTGGCTTGGGGTCAGGACAATAGAGGGATTTTCTCAGTTGCCTCCGGATATCATGAATTGGATCGCCAGTGTTATGGTACTGAGGAAGTTCCTTGGTGGAAGCAAGTGTGGAATAAATTTGCGTGGCCTAAGTGCAATTTTTACTTGTGGGTTGCCACTCGTAATCGATGTCTCACTTGGGATAACCTTCAGAAGAGAGGTTTTCATGGCCCTTCCTTTTGTTTCCTATGTGAGAATAGTGAGGAATCTGTTGGTCATGTGCTTCTTCAATGTGGTTTTGCGCGTCAGCTTTGGCATTTGTGGTGGGGTGTGTGGAAACAGTCTTGTGTTCATTCTTCTTCTCTTTTGGATTTCTGGAGGAGTTTGGGAAGGCCTCCGGCTAAGGTCTTATTTTTACAAGTTGCTTGGCATATTGGTCCCTCCTGCATCTTCTGGAAAATCTGGCTTGAAAGGAATCGAAGAATTTTTCAAGGGAGAAAGCTCTCTATTTTTCAAGTCTGGCAAAGAATTTTGAGAATGATCCAGGAAACTGTGTCTACTAAATGTCAGATTAATATTCCTGTGGACATAGTGGAGGTCCAGATTATGCATGGTTTGGGTTTGACAGTGTCTGGTCCATGTGCTACTATTTCTTTTAGCATGAGGGGATTCAATAACAGAGTGCAGAGAGATGGCAGATGGCAGCCCCCTCCTAGGGGGGTTCTTAAGATTAATATTGATGGGTCTTCAAGAGGTAATCCTAGAAATGTTGGTATTGGTGGAGTGGGACGTGATTGCAGTGGTGTGGTATGTTTCTTTTTCTCATGTTTTAAAGGAAGGCATACCAATAATTATATGGAAGCCCTTGTTGTTCTTTATGCATTGGAGCAAGGATATGCTTTGGGTTGGTGCAGGATAATTTGTGAATCAGATTCTCAAATTATCATTAATTTGTTGAATACTTGTAATCTTACCAATGTTAATTGGAGGTTGGCAGGGGTGGTTAGGCAGATTCTTCATTTTCGTTGTCATATGGAGTTCATCACTTTTACTCATATTCCAAGGGAGTGGAATGGTGTTGTTGACTATTTGGCTAAATGGGCCTCTGAATTTCAAGAAGGTTGGAGTGTTAGGGAGTGGCATCAACTTCCTTCAACGTGCTCTCAAACTCTTACTAGTTTATTGAAAGTTGATATGCCTAGATGAGGCAGTTTTGTTGTAATCTGATTCTTGACTCTTGTATGTTTTTTTGATTTCAATAAAAATTTTACCCCTTTTTATAAAAAAAAATATGTATCATTGATGTAATGATTTGATTTATGTTAGAGGATAACATGTTTCATCGAGGAAACCTACAATTATATATAATGCATATCACTAGTATTAGATGTGGTAGAAATGTATTAGGGAGTAATATATTTCATTGTGGTTAATCATTGTTTGATAGCATGAACCATGTTAACATGTGATAGTGACTAAGTGGTACTTTGAGTAAGTAAGAGAAGGTTTTCCTCCTTCATGATATGTTGCATATAAACTCATTGGGGAGGATTATGAGGCCTTCTCTAATGAGTTGACCTGTGCAATGATACATAGAAATACATCAAGTAAAAATCCTTGAGTTCCATTCCAAATCGATGAGGAAAGGGAATTTGGAGCAATGCAAGGTCTAGTGGGACCACTACTCCAAGATAAATACTACTTGGGAGAAAGTGGTAGATATGCAGAGACACTTTCCATTTTGGTTTGAGAACAATGTGCAATTGTCATTTTTTTTTGAACTATTTGTCACACAGAGGACTATGTTAAGCCTAAGGGGAGTAGGATGTCATGATCCTCCATTGGTAGATTTTCCTATGGATGGACTCTTGAATTGACTATGCTAATTTGTGTATGGAATGTCTGACCATTTCATGACTTGTTTATGCAGGACATATAGTTTTATGAAATATGTGTATAAGCATCTTGTCATTAGAATGATTGGCAATTTCATGTTTAGTTTTTGTAAATATATATATATATATATATATATATATATATATATATATATATATATATATATATATATATATATATATATATATATGTTGAAGGGAAGAATATGATGTTTTATCATTGGAAGGACTAATGACTTCCTATTTGATCCTTGCAGGAGCACACAATTTGTGAAAGAATAAAATGTCACTAATGGGTTTACATGCTTACAAGAACAAGCCTCCTTTGTGTGTTTGTGCATCATGGATGCATATTTTGTTCATATAGTTGCATGTCATGGTTGGCATGAGAAAAATATGATAAATATTGGCTAAAGTATATTATCGCTTGACAAGAGTTTAAAATAGAGGTGGTTTTATTTTGAAAATTATGTTGACCTGAGGAAAAGAAAGTTAAATATTTAACTTAAATACCCCTTTCTTGTTCAAAAGATAAGTGAATCTATCCTTGGTTGACATTGTTGCTTCGACTAAGTAGGAAGATATCAAGTATGTTATTGTCATTGCAAAATAATAAAAGATTCAAGATCTTTTGTAATAATATTAATGAGTAATGTTTTTATGTCAACCATGAAAGGGAAATTATTTAAAGCTGATGAAGATTGTTGGGTAGATTTTTTACAATGTTAAGCTTTGAGAAACTAGGATATCACCTTTATTCTATGGGAAGTTGTCACCAAAATTCATAAAGGAGAGTAGAGCAATGTGTTAACATGAGTGATGATGCTAAAAATAAATCATTGAGTTAACTAGGATATTTGTCATTGTACTCGAAAAAAAGAAATAAAATGGAATTGAGTGGATGCATGATGGAGAGAGTGCTTAATCCCAACGAACTTCCAGTAATGTGGGGGGGAAGTAGCTTCTAGGAAAGGAGGGCAACAAAAAAAAAGGGCGAGCAAGAAAACGAACACTGAAGGAAAAACTAGAGGATGAATATGATGCTACTAGTTAATTGACAAGCTTGATTGCATCTTTGTCCAGGTAAAAATCAATGTGAACTCTTACTTGTGATTTCAACAAAAATATTGGAAATATTTTTGAATAGATTTTTCTAATTATTGTTTAAGATCTGGTAATATTTCGATCGTTCTTTTTAAATATCCCTCTTTAAAAAAGAGAAGCGAAAAACTTTATTATCTTTAGAAGTGTGTGCATGTTCTAAGTTTCCACACCTAAGGCTGTTGAAAGGTTTATCTAGAGATGATATTATTTTATGATGGGTATTGCCTATTGTCTACGTCCTAGAGAGATGATAAACCTAGGAATTAACATAGAAGTTGTGCATAAAAGTGTTGCTAGGAAAAACTTATTAAGGAGATTTTCTTACGTTGTTTTGAGTAAATTTAGGACCCGAACTTTAAATTACTTAGGTATTATGGAAATGAGCTCAAAAACTCATAATGAGTATGTAATTTATTTGTGAATTCGCTAGTGACATTCAATGGATGGTTTTGAATATCAAAGTGCTTTCTCCAGAATCTTATGTATGTTTGTTCTGAGATAAGTTTTTACCTTAACAACCTTTTATGGGATTCTAAGTACCGAAAAAACCTGGAGAATTTAAGGGACGGTGAATTAAGTGGTTGAGGTAATGGTGTTTACCATATTAAATAATTGAGTTATTAGGAGGACATTTTAGTATTGTTTTCCAAAGGGTTAGATGTGGAAAGAAAACCAACAAACCAATTTTGAGTTTGATATATTGAAGATTTTCCTGTGTTGTTTAAGTATAGCAATTCAAGATTAATACTTAAAGTGTTATGGAGTGATTGTGAGATCTTACACAGATAATTAACGAGTTTCTATCTACAGTCCAGATAGTCACAAGAAAATTATACTTATTTTGAAAGAATGAAAAGGTAACTGTGTGTGAGGAGGTTGCATAGACTTATGGTAGCAAAATTATGATCAAGCAATGAGTGTGGAATAGAAGAAATATGTGTAAGATATTTGCTTACCTTATGTTATCTTCTACTATATATATATTATGAAAATTTTGTTAGGAAAATAGTAGAATAAACCGATGAGGACGAGGAGTCCCATGTTGGAGTAGGAAATGGAAGACAATCCCACTCAAATATAATAAATAGAGTGATTTGTCAAATTTTTAAAATTGTGAAGATTTTGAGCCATTGTTTATGAACGAAACAATGAAAGAGTTCCATGTGTTGAAAAATATCTTTTAAATAAAGAAAATCCATTTACTTGCAATTAGGATGTTGGGGAAAAATAAAATTATTGATGTTAGTTTATGTCGAAATAAAGTGGGTTGGGTTCCGAGTTAGATATAGACTATGCTATGAATGTAAAAGATAAAAAGGAAAAAATGAATTTATTTATTATATTATAGAAAATAGTGATCTTTTATAAAATGGATAAAGGGCTATGGGGATTCTTACTCCATAATGTGAACTCAAATTGCCTTTATGAGTAAATGAAATGTAATCATAATGCATTGTAATTGAGTTAGAGTAATGGAAATTTCTCTCTCTCTCTCGTAATACTGAGAAATATTAATTGTGTTGATTATGTATCAATGCAAGGGACCTAAATGAATTAGAGGACAAATTCGTTTTGTAAATATAGGAAGTTGTGAAACTACCAAGACTAGAGCAAAGGAATAATTAAATGTTTGACTCATCGTAAAACAAAAACATAATTTTTCTAATAAAATAAAGATGACTTTTCAAGGCTAGGTTTTCCCCATAGGGGTTTCTCCCAAGGTAAAAGAGTCGTTGTGGTATTTATTGTGAAGCTTCTTATGAATGGTTATTTTTTTTAAATGTTATGCTACTATGGTTAGTTGATCATTTTAATATGGAGTTATTATTTATTTATTTATGCATTTAACTTAGAAATTATGTCTATGCAATAATAATCGACATACATGGCCTCTTAGAGATAGCTTTTGAAATTCAAAATCATTAATATACTATTAAATAAATCATAAAGGACCTTTGGTATAGATTAATGAAAAGAGAAACAATTTTTTTTGTACTACTACGTAAACGTGTGATGAAATAGACTTTCCATTGGACAATAAAGAATAAGATAGATTTTTACATTGTTATTTCCAAAAAAATGGCTAGAAATGGATTGACCAGCTCATCGAAAGGATGATACAGATGGTCAAATCAAATATACCCAAACCCCTAATTATATGGACTTAAGTAGAGCGTGGGTAATGGCATGCTCTTTTCAATGGATTGAGAAGAGGCAATGAGCCACGAAGAAATATGATAAGTAAAAAAAAAACTTACTCATAAGCTAGAGATCGAATTGTAGAAGAATTGGGTTGTGATATTTATATGAGATTTTAAAAATAAGAGGATATTATGGATCCTTCAAATGTGCCTTGTGTGAGAAGTATTTAGAAACATTAGACTATTCACTTCTTCATTTTCTGTTTGGTCACACCATTTGGGGTTAGTATTTAAAAAATATGAAATCATATTGAGTAGCTCCATCAACATTGAAAGAGTTGATAAAATGTTGGATTAAATATTTAAAAGCTAAAGCATTATGTATTCTTTGGAGGATTAATCCTATCATTATTTGTTGTAACTTGTGGCTTAAAAGGAATAACAATTTTTTTTAAAATAAATCTCAAAATGATGGGGACCGAAAAATCACACCTTCAAAAATTTCATGCTTTTCATTAAAATCTTCTAAAAATTATACACACATCAAAATAAAACAGCCCGTAGGCTTTACAATGACCAAGCTCGGCTTCGGTCTCACTAACTGTGCTACTTCTCCCCGTTCTCCAGTCCACCACCGCCAACTGTTACCAAAATTCGAGTTTTTATCGAGGTCTCGGTCCTCTAGGCAATTAATGCCCCCGCCTAACAAAATTTCAAATTTGATTTTCCCCCGCGGCCGAGTTTTCAAATTTGTCTGCCATAAATGGGCAACTGCCCGATCCGCCATGAAGCTTGCATTCATGGCCTCCCTTGACCTGCAACCATTTTTTTGGTCAGACTGTTCTTCTGCACCGCTGTCCCATCCTTAATGTCCGTCGCCTGTAACTGTTGTTTGCCAAAAATTTAAAAATGTGCGTGGCCGACATCTCTATTTTGAATTTACGTGGCCCTCATATTTGTTTCAATACACGTAGTTGTCCGCGTGTTTAATTCGTCTATGTCTTCTTCTTGTCGCAATATCTTTCATACACGTGCCCTTCACAACTGTCTTGATACACGTGGCTATCCACGTGTCAAATTCGGCCTTGCCTGGCCGTCCGCTTATAAACTTTGCCCTGTCTTCTTATTGGTCACGATATCGCGATAGGTCACGAAATCACGACATGTCACGATATCACGACCAAAAGCGCCTTCCCCTGCCGAAGCCCCTTTGGGGTCACGATTTCGCGACCCCCCTTGCCTTTGCCTTGCTGAAGCTCCTTAGGGTCACGATTTTGCGACATGTCACAATTTCGTGACCCCCCCCTCTGCCTTCTCTTTGTCGAACCTTGCCTTGCTTTGTTTTAGCTTTGGAAGCTGTTTCGAGTCCATGCCATGTGGCAGCTTTTCACTGGTCGCGATATCGCGACAGGACTCCCCCCTACGCCTTGTTCTGAAATATTGTCGCGATATCGCGACGTCGCGATATCGCGACGAAACTTGCCCTTACCTTTTTTGTAGCTTTTGAGGTCACGATTTCGTGACCCCCTTCCCCCTTGCTTTACAAAAACTTCCCCCTTGGGAAAAACTGAAGAAAAGTACTTAGAAAAAAAATTTGTAACAAAAAGTTTTGGAAGATGCAAGATTGCTCTACTGTCGTCGGATGCTCCTGCATCAGACACCCGGGGTAAAAAGGAGAAGTGACCTTCACTTCTATGTTGTTCTGTCCGCGTCTTCTGTAACACCTCCAAACAGTCATCTGCCTTTGCAACCTGCTCAAATTTCGTCTCCTGGCAAAAAAAAATGTTGCCCTCTACCAGACAAATCCTGGCATTGCTGCACACCTTCTCATCCACTGTCTGTAATGGCTTCAACTTGTGCCGCACTCCATCTTTCATCAAGGAGTACGTATTTGCACGACCATCATGCACTGCACTCCGATCAAACTGCCATGGCCTTCCCAATAGCAAATGGCAAGCATCCATGGGGAAAACATCACACAGGACTTCATCCTGGTATCTCCCAATCTGGAACGTGACTAAACACTGTTCACGGACCCATGCTCTGTGGTCCTTTCGCAACCACGCAATCCGGTATGGATGTGGGTGTCTCCTTCTCTCCAGTTGTAACTTAGCAACCATCTCCTCGGAGACTAAGTTATCTGTACTCCCATTGTCTATAATAACATTACAGACTTTGCCTGCACTTTTGCATCGTGTGCGAAACAGGCTCCTCCTCTATTTTGGTTTGTCTTCATCAATCAACATGGTTCTCCTCACGATCATTGCTTCTCCTTTCTCAGCTTCTTCAAAATGTTCTGAGTCAGCATCTTCCGCTGCCACAACAGCTCTGGCAGGACCCACTTGTTTCTTGTTCACTCTCTCGGGGTGCTGGGGACACTCATATGCCCGATGTCCCTCTTCTCCACAGTGGAAACATGTTCCCCGAAACACTCCTCTTCCATACCCACGTCCAGATCTACCTCTTCCTCTTGGGTAGCCATTGTTCTGAACTTGCGGTTTGGGTTCTTCATCTTCTTTCTGATTTCGGCTGTTGCTAACCTCTTCTTTCTTCTCCTCTTTTCCTTCCTCTTTTCTTCCACCAGTCTTTCCTCCGTGCCCTCTTCCTCTTTGCTTGCTCTCAAACTTCCTGTTCAGTTTTTCTTCAACTTTCAGAGAAAACTGGTAAGCATCTTCAATGGTGCTCACCCGAACTAAGCTCATCTCTTCCTGAATACTGGGTCTCAACCCATTAATATAACGGGCCACCTTTTCTTTACTTGCTTCTAAATGGCCGGTTCTGATGGAGATTTTATAAAACTCCTCCGTATATTCTTGAATAGTTTTATTCATCTGTCTTAAACCCTACATTTTTCTTAGCAGATCCAACTCATAATCTATCGAAATAAACTGTCTCTTTAATTTTTCTACCATCCGTTCCCATCTTGTTATCTGTTCTTTTCCTCTTCTGTTCCGTTCCAGCTGTACCCCCTTCCACCATATGCTGGCATGACCTTTTAATTTGGTTTTGGCAAATCTGACCCGCTCGGGATCTTCAACTTCTTCATACTCGAAGTATTCTTCCAGGTCATTTATCCAATCAATCAATTCCTCCGGATTCAAGTTCCCAAAATACGTGGAAACTTCTATCTTCGGCCTCTTCCCGATCTGGGATATGGCTTTGTACAGTCTAGCTTGTGTCGGATCTACAACTTCTTCTTCTTCTTCAAACTGGTTTTCTTCTTCATCTACTTCATCTTCACTGTCTGCATCTCTTCTTGGTTCGTATCCTCTGCGTAGTTCTTCTTGCAGGGCCTGAACTTGCCACTGCAAAGCTTGGAAATCTGCTGCTGCCATGCCTCTCCCACCAATGGGGTTTCTTCTCGGAGGCATCTTCTCACTTTCTCATGAGCCTTCCCACAGATCCTGGTGCGACTGCCTCACATCCGACGATCTGTCACACACTCAGGAACTTTCGGCTCTGATACCACTGATGGGGACCGAAAAATCACACCTTCAAAAATTTCATGCTTTTCATTAAAATCTTCTAAAAATTATACACACATCAAAATAAAACAGCCCGCAGGCTTTACAATGACCAAGCTCGGCTTCGGTCTCACTAACTGTGCTACTTCTCCCCGTTCTCCAGTCCACCACCGCCAACTGTTACCAAAATTCGAGTTTTTATCGAGGTCTTGGTCCTCTAGGCAATTAATGCCCCCGCCTAACAAAATTTCAAATTTGATTTTCCCCCGCGACCGAGTTTTCAAATTTGTCTGCCATAAATGGGCAACTGCCCGATCCGCCATGAAGCTTGCATTCATGGCCTCCCTTGACCTGCAACCACCGTTTTGGTCAGACTGTTCTTCTGCACCGCTGTCCCATCCTTAATGTCCGTCGCCTGTAACTGTTGTTTGCCAGAAATTTAAAAATGTGCATGGTCGACATCTCTATTTTGAATTTACGTGGCCCTCATCTTTGTTTCAATACACGTAGTTGTTCGCGTGTTTAATTCGTCTATGTCTTCTTCTTGTCGTAATATCTTTCATACACGTGCCCTTCACAACTGTCTTGATACACGTGGCTGTCCACGTGTCAAATTCAACCTTGCCTGGCCGTCCGCTTATAAACTTTGCCCTGTATTCTTATTGGCCATGATATTGCGACATGTCGCGATATCGCGACCAAAAGCGCCTTCCCCTACCGAAGCCCCTTTGGGGTCGCAAAATCGTGACATATCATGATTTCGTGACCCCCCTTGCCTTTGCCTTGCTGAAGCTCCTTGGGGTCACGATTTCGTGACCCCCCCCTCTGCCTTCTCTTTGCCGAACCTTGCCTTGCTTTGTTTTAGCTTTGGAAGCTGTTTCGAGTCCATGCCACGTGGCAGCTTTTCACTGGTCGTGATATCGCGACAGGACTCCCCCCTACGCCTTGTTCTGAAATATTGTCGCGATATCACGACGAAACTTGCCCTTACCTTTTTTGCAGCTTTTGAGGTCGCGATTTCGCGACCCCCTTCCCCCTTGCTTTACAGAAACTTCCCCCTTGGGAAAAACTGAAGAAAAGTACTTAGAAAAAAAAATTGTAACAAAAATTTTTGGAAGATGCAAGATTGCTCTACTGTCGCCGGATGCTCCTGCATCACAAAATCATGTCCAAATTTGGAACTGTATTATTGCATCTCTTGACAAATGTCTACAAATATGGTGCTCATCATGGGAAGTCTCAACTATAGAAAAAGAGGTGCTAATAACTTGGCTATATAATTTTAACATACATAGAAGAGTCATCTACGATAACATAATTAAAACAAAGGATCTACTTTGATCTATGGTAAAATTAATTTTGATGGTGCTTCTAAAAGAAATCTAGGAAAAGTTGGTGAAGGTGGTGTTTTTAGAAATAGTGAAGGAAAAATTCTCCTCACTTATTTATAATTAAATGGAACTTCAACTAACAACTATGCACAGGCTAGGGCACTTCTTACAAGGATTAAAATTATAGTAGAAAAAGGACGGAAATATATTTCAATTGAGGGGGACTCACAAATTATCATCAATGCTATTAACAAAAATAGATGTAGAGATTGGATTAAAAAAATATTATTATTGATATCCATAATCTATTACTAGAGGTAATCTCTTGGAAGTGTGAGCATATTTATACAGAAGGAAATCTAGTAGCAAATAAATTAGAAAATTGTGGTGTTGATGAAGAACACAAGCTTATACTGAGAGGGGGGGTGAACAGTATAAGACCACTTTTTACTTTTCTTTCCCAAACAATATTATCCAATATAATCAATGGCAATATCAACAATAGTAATCAAAGCAATGCACAAATCATCACACACAATAGAGACACCAATTTAACGTGGTTCACCCAATGTGGGCTACTCCATGGAGAAAATATTTCACTAAAATTTTCTCAACAAATCTCTTGGGAATCCTTCCCTATTACAATGTTTATGGACCTCTGTCCAAAGGAGACACCAATCCCCTAATCAAGTTCATGGATCTCTATCCATAGGAGAACTCCTTCCCCTTTGTTGGTTCATGGATCTCTATCCATAGGAGAACTCCTTCTCCTTTGCTCTGGTTGGTGATCCTCTAGAAGACTACTACCTCCACTGCACTGGCTTGTGGATCTCTCTCCACAGAAGACCTCTATCCTCACTCAGAAGACCTATGTCCTCACTACCCTGGCTAATGGATCTCTATCCACTAGAGACTACTGTCCTCTACTCTATCACCTCCAAAGCTTGCTCTCAGCTCTGCTCAATCTCTGTCTCAAATCTGCACTAAACACTATCCTTTCGGTCTAGCACAAATATGCTCACAAGTCTATCTCTGGTCTGGCACAAATCTACCCTCAAATATGCACCAAAATCTATCCTCAAATCTATCCTCAAGCCTTAACACAAAGCTTGATCCAATCACAAATCAACTTTGCTAGATCTGCCCCAAGCCTTAACTCAAAGCTTGAACAAATCAATCAATCAAATCTACTCTCAAGTCTTCTCAAATACTTACCTCAAATATATCCACAAGTCCTCTCAAGAACTTGCTCAATCTGCTCAACAAGTCTTCACCAAGACTTACCTCAAATATACTTGTAAGCTTCCACAAAATCTCACACAAATTTATCCTTAAGTCCCCTCTAGGACTTACTCAAATATTCTCACTAGCTTTCACAAAATCTTATTCAAATCAATTGCAAAACTTGCATACAAAACTCAACTTAATCCTTTTAGAAAACCTCTTCAATCACACAAACAAGTTTCACTCAAAATCTTGTTTAACCATAGAAACATATAGAGAATGGTAAGAGACTCAATATGTTTCACACTCACAAATCACTCTATCACTTTCAAACTCTCTTTCAAATCAATTTAGAATAAAGAATAATTTGTTTCACAAATCTTGAACTATCACTCCAATACTTTCAATCAATAATGCTCAATCAACTTCACTCAACCATTCACTCAATGAAACACAACTTGCTTACAAACCCTAACCAAGTGTTTCACTATACTTCCAACAACTCACACTATAAACCTTGACTCAAGATAATTCCAATTTCACATAACAATGATACTCATGTTCTTTCACAAACCCTAGCTCAAGATAGTTCTCAATTTCACATAACAATGATACTCATGATATTTCACAAACCCTAGTTCAAGATAGTTCTCAATTTCACATAACAATGATACTCATGATCTTTCAACATCCATAAATCATGCACATGAAAACTCACTCAAATATTTCCAACAATGCTTATCAAACAATCCTTTTCACTCCAACTTTGCATTTCACAACATTCAATCAAACAATATTTCACTCACAAGGAAGATGTACCCATACCTTTTTTTTGATGGAGATATATCTTCAAAACCTATCTTAATCACAATCAAATTCTCTTTGCCAATTTCAAGGTTAGAAAGCAACAACCTATCTCAAAATCTCCACAAAATTATTCTCTCCAATAATTAATTCACCATACAAAAATATTAGCTCTCAAGTACACCTTATAATCTCCAAACTTCACAAAAATAATATTCAATTCATAAACAATCAAAACTCCTTTGATAACACTTTAAACTCCAATATTCACACAATAATATTCAACACAATTAATTTCCTTTCAAACACCTTATATCTCCAATCTTTATTTTTAATGCTAATTAAAAAATTAAAATATTAAACACCCTTATGACTCCCTATCTTTCACCTTAGCAAAAATTAATCAAAGCACCTTCACAACTATCACGTGGCCCCCTAGCACTATTCACACCTTAGCAAAAATAAATCAAGTGCTTACCTTATACGATGGCCCACGTTAAAATTAGTGCCCTCAAAGACTACGCTCAACTCGAACCCACGACCAACCATCACCTACGCCTAAGCCCTAAGGCTTGGCTACCATTGGGCCACATACCCAAGACAAAACCAAAGGTGCATGATGCACCTTTTACTCCTTGCTCTTGATGCCTAAATTAAAAAAAAACTTTGCCATGCTCAAAATGAAGGGGATGCAAATCGAACCCCTGACCTGCCTTGCACAAATGCCTTAACCAGTCGTCGATCATCGCTTGCGCTACCAAGCGCTTGGTGAGTTATTTGATGCTCCACTTGGTCTTATCACAAGGTCTGCCCTTTTAATCTTAACACATGCAAATCCTCTTTCTTCTCTTAATGCACGCACAAATTTCTTTTTCTCTCTTGGGCATTCAAATTGCATGGATAATTTGAAATAAAAATATTCCCCCTTTTATACCTTTTGCTATGCACTCCAACATGTCGATTCCAATTTTAATTCAAATTTTAAACTTAGACTTATGGCACCTTTAATATTTATTTAAATTAAAATTTTAACCTATGGTTAAAATATTTTAATTTAAATAAATTAAATAATAACCTTTACAATCTGCCAAATGGGTCTTTTGAGGATTTATATTTTAATGACTCCTTGGACCTCATTTTTCTTCACCTCAACCTTTAGCCCAAAATATTATAATATTATTATTTCCTTTTAAACCTGCTTCTCCTTCCTTATTCTTTTCAAACCTTCTTCTTCTTCCTTGGGTCTTTAATATTTTAGGCCACTTTAGGCATATAATATTAAAATAAATATTATATCCTATTTCTTTTAACCTCTTCCTTGCCTTTTGGAAAAACCACCTGATGACATTAATGATGACGAAACTTGGACATCAATCTCTTGACATCAATGACAACAAAACTTGCTCATATTTCCAACAATCTCCCCCTTTGTCATTGATGGCAACCCTTTTTCCTTTTACCATTTCTTTTTCCTTTTTCAGTTCTGCTCCCCTTGAGAAACTGCTCCCCTGACTGAATGCTCTCCCCCTAACTCAAATCTCTCCCCCTTTGACATCAATGGCAAAGGGTCACCTTTGGGGCTTGGGGCTAAAGATAAGACTCTTAGCTTAGCCCCTCCCCCACCTCCTCTCTTTGAGGTGGTTAATTTTGGGGTGGGAGTATCTCTACTCCCAACATACACTGCTCTTTACCTTTGTCCACCTTCTTTCTCAACTGATCCTTCTGATTTTTCTGAATGTTCCTATTCCTGCTTGTCTCTGGAAATTCTGCTCTACACCACTTAGCCATATGCCCAACATTATTGCACTTATAACACTTAATGTTGTGATTCCTTGAAGGTGCAAATATCTTGTAGTTCCTCCTGGTGAAGCCATATCCTTTCCTATCATGAACCCTACAATTTACTGCCTTATGACCAAACTGATTACAAGAGTAGCAATACCCTTGAAAGAGATACCCATTTCTAAAATTTCTATTGGTGAAACCATATCCCTATCTTTCATGTGTCCTACACTGTGTAGCCTTGTGACCAAACCTGTGACATGAGAAGCAACATCCATTGAAGAAACCTTGCCTTGACCCCATTGGTCTCTTAGTCTCTTCTTCCCTGTGATGTTTCCTGTTCCATCTGTTCCTTATTTGTGCATTGTTCCTTTCCTTGTTGAACTTTCTATTTTCCAACTTATCCTCAGAAGTCTCACTTTCTCTTTCACTCTCTTCTTCTGAAGCTTCTTCTTCTTTGGAGCTTGAGATTGACTCCTCTCCTTGTCCTCTATATTCTTCTTCAAAACCAAGTCCTGTCTTGTTTGATGAAGATCTTTGTACCTTGATAATCTTATCCAAGTTCTTTGAGCTTCTCCCAAACCTGTGTAGCTTGTCTTTAGACTCTTTTACTTCCTTCCTTAGTGAAGCTACTTCATGCTCTAATATTTCACATTCTAAAACCTTTGCCTCTAACTTCTCTTTAAATCTCCTTGTCTTAGCTATTGAGTTGGTTAGATCTTCTATAAGCTTTCCTTTCTCTTCATCACATTCTTGAAATTGAAGCTTGAGTTTTGAGTTCTGCTTTCTTACCTTCCTTAATTCCTTAAGAGCAGAAATAAGCTCACCCTCAAGATCAACTTCTCCTTCCTCTGATTTTGATTCTTTGTCTTTTAGATCATCTTCATTCCTTTCTGATTCATCTTCAATAGGAGCACTTCCTTCTTCTTCTATTGCCATAAGAAGACTTTCTTCTTCTGGTCCTTCAAGAGCATCTTCATATTCATCTTCACTGAAACTGAACCCATTCCTTGTACAACTATCTTCAAGATGACCAAAGTTACCACACCTAAAACACTTGAGAATTATTGGTGCCCTTTTTCTAACATCTTCTTTTTCTACTATCAGAAATAGAATTTCTTCTTCTTCATTATCTGAGGACCTTTCATCACTATCACTTGAACTCTTGCCTGCCTTATCTGCATAAAAACTCTTCTTATGCCTTTGGAAAAACTTCTTTCCTTGCTTGCCTTGTCCATCCCTACTTTTCTTTTGATACCTGTATTTTCCTGCTTCCCTGTTCTTATGATCCTGTTTCTCATCACCACTACTATTTCTAGCTTCTGGACAATCAGATGCATAGTGACCATATTTACCACATTTGAAACACTTAACTGATTTTGTACCTTTATAATTTCTTGTGTCCTTGTTCCTTCTACCATAGTTTGCTTCTTCATCACTGGATAACTCATTACTTGAATCTGACTTCTTACCCTTTGTCTTCTTTGTAACTTTGAAGGTTGCTTCTTTCTGGGGGATAGTCTCCTCTTTTATTCTCATCTCAAAAGTTGTGAGAGTTCCATGTAACTCATCCCTTGTCAAAGTTTCAATATCTTTTGATTCTTCTATGGCTGAAACCTTTTCACTATACCTCTTAGGGAGTGACCTTAAAACCTTTTGACAAACATCTATTTCTTCAACTTTAAACCCAAGTCCTTGCATGGAGTTAACAACCTCATCCACATGAAGTAAGTATGTAGAAATGTCTTCCTCATCCTTCATCTTTAGGTCTTCAAATGTTTTCTTGTGATTTTACAATTTTTCCATCTTGACCTTTTTGTCTCCCTCATATATATTTTTTAGTTTATCCCAAATCTCTTTTGTTGATGTGCAATGCATAACTTTTACAAACTTTATTTCATGTAAACCATTTAAGATTCCATTCATTGCCTTTGAATTATTCAGTTGTAGGAGCTTACCATATTTATCTGTAGGTGGAGTAGTTGGTGGTATGTACCCATCCTCAATTGCTTGCCATATATCATTTCCTAGTGCCATTAGGTAAATCTTCATTCTCACACTCCAAAATGCATAATTATTCCCATCAAACAATGGTGCCTTATTTCCTGAAGATCCACTCTGAGAATCCATATGTGTTCCTGTAAGCTTTTCCTTCAAGTTGTTAAACTCTTTCGAAGGAACCCGCTCTGATACCAATTGAAGAACACAAGCTTATACTGAGAGGGGGTGAACAGTATAAGACCACTTTTTACTTTTCTTTCCCAAACAATATTATCCAATATAATCAATGGCAATATCAATAATAGTAATCAAAGCAATGCACAAATCATCACACACAATAGAGACACCAATTTAACGTGGTTCACCCAATGTGGGCTACTCCATGGAGAAAATATTTCACTAAAATTTTCTCAACAAATCTCTTGGGAATCCTTCCCTATTACAATGTTTATGGACCTCTATCCAAAGGAGACACCAATCCCCTAATCAAGTTCATGGATCTCTATCCATAGGAGAACTCTTTCCCCTTTGTTAGTTCATGGATCTCTATCCATAGGAGAACTCCTTCTCCTCTGCTCTAGTTGGTGATCCTCTAGAAGACTACTGCCTCCACTACACTAGCTTGTGGATCTCTCTCCATAGAAGACCTCTATGTCCTCACTCAAAAGACCTTTATCCTCACTACCCTAGCTAATGGATCTCTATCCACTAGAGACTATTATCCTCTACTCTATCACCTCCAAAGCTTACTCTCAGCTCTACTCAATCTCTATCTCAAATCTACACTAAACATTATCCTTCGATCTAGCACAAATATGCTCACAAGTCTATCTCTAGTCTAGCACAAATCTACCCTCAAATATATACCAAACTCTATCCTCAAGCCTTAACACAAAGCTTGATCCAATCACAAATCAACTCTGCTAGATCTACTCCAAGCCTTAACTCAAAGCTTGAACAAATCAATCAATCAAATCTGCTCTCAAGTCTTCTCAAATACTTACCTCAAATATATCCACAAGTCCTCTCAAGAACTTTTTCAATATGCTCAACAAGTCTTCACCAAGACTTACCTCAAATCTGCTCTGTAAGCTTCCACAAAATCTCACACAAATTTCTTCCTTAAGTCCCCTCTAGGACTTACTCAAATCTCTCACAAGCTTTCACAAAAGCTTGCTTAACTCTGTCCTTAAGTCCCCTCTAGGACTTACTCAAATATTCCACTAGCTTTCACAAAAGCTTATTCAAATCAATTGCAAAACTTGCATACAAAACTCAACTTAATCCTTTCAGAAAACCTCTTCAATCACACAAACAAGTTTCACTCAGAATCTTGTTTAACCATAGAAACATATAGATAATGGTAAGAGACTCAATATGTTTCACACTCACAAATCACTCTATCACTTTCAAACTCTCTTTCAAATCAATTTAGAATAAAGAATAATTTGTTTCACAAATCTTGAACTATCACTCCAATACTTTCAATCAATAATGCTCATTCAACTTCACTCAACCATTCACTCAATGAAACACAACTTGCTTACAAACCCTAACCAAGTGTTTCACTATACTTCCAACAACTCACACTATGGAACTCAAACCTTGACTCAAGATAATTCCAATTTCACATAACAATGATACTCATGTTCTTTCACAAACCCTAGCTCAAGATAGTTCTCAATTTCACATAACAATGATACTCATGATCTTTCACAAACCCTAGCTCAAGATAGTTCTCAATTTCACATAACAATGATACTCATGATCTTTCAACATCCATAAATCATGCACATGAAAACCTACTCAAACATTTGATGGCGGACAAGAGATTACACCTTCTCAAATTCGACTTTTCATTAAAATCTTCTAAAATAAATACATCCAGCAAAATAAAACAGCCCGCAGGCTTTACAACGACCAAGCTCGGCTTGATCTTCTCCCCTGCACTCTGTCTCCTCCTTCTCTAATCCGCCACCCCCAACTATTACAAAATCCCGAGTTTTTATCGAGGTCTCGGCCCTCTATGCAATTAATGCCCACCAGCGTGAATTCATGAAATTAAAAATCAAAGTTCGCTTCCTCTACTAAGTTTTCAAATTTCCTTCCATCAATGGGCAACCACCCCCGATCCGCCATGAAAGCATGCATTAACCTTGACCTGCAACCGCCGTTTGCCAGACTGTCCCTCGGGAACTGTTGCCTTGTCAGAACATTTAACCGTGCCCGCTATCTCTTTTCCCGCACGCGGGACCATCCACGTGTCAAATTTTAATTTTGCCTTTGAGCCCCTTGTCTCAGTTTGCATTGCGAAATCATGATGAAAACTCCCCCCCCGTGCCTTTGATTCCAAAAACGTCGCGACGTTGCGATATCGCGACGAAATCTCCCTCTGTGCCTTCGCTTCCAAAGACGTCGCGATATCGCGACGAAACTGCCCCCGAGCCTTAGTTCCCAAATAACGTCGTGATATCGCGATGTCGCGGACGTCGCGATATCGCGACGAAACTGCTCCCATGCCTTTGTTCTCAAATGACGTCGTGATATCATGACGTCGTGAAATCGTGCCAAAACTTCCCTCTTGCCTTGTTGCAGCCTTTGGGGTCACGATTTCGTGACCCCCCCAACTTTTGCCTTGGAAAACAAAAGAAACAGAACAAGTTACTTAGAAAATTCGGTTGATGCCAGATTGTCCTGCTGTCATCGGATGCTCCTGCATCAGACACCCGGGGTAAAAAGGAGAAGTGACCTTCACTTCTGTGTTGTTCGGTCCGCGTCTTTTGAAACATCTCCAAACGGGCACCTGTTCCTCCAACCTGCTTCAACCCCGTCTCCTGGCAAAAACTTTTTCTACCTTCTACCAGACAAATTTTGGCACTGTTGCACACCTTCTCGTCCACTGCCTGTAATGGCTTTAATTTGTGGCGCACTCCATCTTTCATCAAGGAGTATGTATTTGCACGACCATCATGCACTGCACTCCGATCAAACTGCCATGGCCTTCCTAACAGCAAATGGCAAGCATCCATGGGGAAAACATCACACAGGACCTCATCCTGGTATTTTCCAATATTGAACGTGACTAAGCACTGTTCACGGACCCATGCTCTGTGGTCCTTCCGCAACCACGCAATCCGGTATGGATGCGGGTGCTTCCTCCTCTCCAGCTGTAACTTAGCAACCATCTCCTCGGAGACTAAGTTATCTGTACTCCCATTGTCTATAATAACATTACAGACTTTGCCTAAAATTTTGCATCGTGTGCGAAACAGGCTTCTCCTCTGCTCTGGTTTGTCTTCATCAATCAACATGGTCCTCCTCACGATCATTGCTTCTCCTTTCTCAGCTTCTTCAGAATGTTCTGATTCAGCATCTTCCTCTGCCACAACAGCTCTGGCAGGACCCACTTGTTTCTTGTTCACCCTCTCGGGGTGCTGGGGACACTCATATGCCCGATGCCCCTCTTCTCCATAGTGGAAACATGTTCCCCGAAACACTCCTCTTCCATACCCACGTCCAGATCTACCTCTTCCCCTTGGGTAGCCATTGTTCTGAACTTGGGGTTTGGGTTCCCCATCTTCCTTCTGATCCCGACTGCTGCTAACCTCTTCTTTCTTCTCCTCCTTTCCTTCCTCTTTTCTTCCACCAGTCTTTCCTCCATGCCCTCTTCCTTTTTGCTTGCTCTCAAACCTTCTGTTCAATTTTTCTTCAACCTTTAGAGCAAACTGGTAAGCATCTTCAATGGTGCTCACCCGAACTAAGCTCAACTCTTCCTGAATACTGGGTCTCAACCCATTAATATAACGGGCCACCTTCTCCTTGCTTGCTTCTAAATGGCCAGTTCTGATGGAGATTTTATAAAACTCCTCCGTATATTCTTGGACAGTTTTATTCATCTGTCTCAAACCCTGCATTTTTCTCAGCAGATCCAACTCGTAATCTGTCGAAATAAACTATCTTTTTAATTTTTCTACCATCCGTTCCCATCTTGTTATCCATTCTTTTCCTCTTCTGTTCCGTTCTAGCTGTACTCCCTTCCACCATATGCTGGCATGACCTTTTAATTTGGTTTTAGCGAATCTGACCCTCTCGGGATCTTCAACTTCTTCATACTCGAAGTATTCTTCCAGATCATTGATCCAGTCGATCAATTCCTCCGGATCCAAGTTCTCGAAATACGTGGAAACTTCCATCTTCGGCCTCTTCCCAATCTGGGATATGGCTTTGTACAGTCTGGCTTGTGCCGGATCTACAGCCTCCTCTTCTTCTTCAGACTGATTTTCTTCTTCATCTACTTCGTCTTCACTGTCTGCATCTCTTCTTGGTTCGTGTCCTCTACGCAGTTCTTCTTGCAGGGCCTGAACTTGCCGCTGCAAAGCTCGAAAATCTTTTGCTGTCGTCATGCCTCTCCCACCAACCGGGTTTCTTCTCGGAGGCATTTTACTCACTTTCTCACGAGCCGTTCCATAGATCCTGGTGTAACTGCCTCATGTCCGGCGATCTGTTACACACTCAGGAACTTTCGGCTCTGATACCACTGATGGCGGACAAGAGATCTACACCTTCTCAAATTCGACTTTTCATTAAAATCTTTTCTAAAATAAATACATCCGACAAAATAAAATAGCCCGCAGGCTTTACAAGGACCAAGCTCGGCTTGGTCTTCTCCCCTGCACTCTGTCTCCTCCTTCTCTAATCCGCCACCCCCAACTATTACAAAATCCCAAGTTTTTATCGAGGTCTCGGCCCTCTATGCAATTAATGCCCACCAGCGCGAATTCATGAAATTAAAAATCAAAGTTCGCTTCCTCTGCTAAGTTTTCAAATTTCCTTCATCAATGGGCAACCACCCCCGATCCGCCATGAAAGCACGCATTAACCTTGACCTGCAACCGCCGTTTGCCAGACTGTCCCTCGGGAACTGTTGCCTTGTCAGAACATTTAACCGTGCCCGCTATCTCTTTTCCCGCGCGCGGGACCATCCACGTGTCAAATTTTGATTTGCCTTCAACCGGTCGTGATATCGTGACATGTCGCGATATCGCGACCATTTCCGCCTTCGAGCCCCTTGTCTCAGTTTGCATCGCGAAATCGCGACGAAAACTCCCCCCGCGCCTTTGCTTCCAAAAACGTCGCGATGTCGCGACGTCGCGATATCACGATGAAATCTCCCTTCGTGCCTTCGCTTCCAAAGACGTCGCGATATCGCGACAAAAACCCCGCCTTGCCTTAAGTTCTTTCTGCCTTCGACTTTTGGTCCAACTTTCGCCTTCGCCTTTGCCTTTGCCTTCTGGTCGTTGCAACATCGTGACGTCACGACATCGCGATATCGCAACGAAACTGCCCCCGAGCCTTAGTTCCCAAATAACGTCGCGATATCGCGACATCGCGGACGTCGCGATATCGCGACGAAACTGCTCCCATGCCTTTGTTCTCAAATGACGTCGCGATATCGCGACGTCGCGAAATCGCGCCGAAACTTCCCTCTTGCCTTGCTGCAGCCTTTGGGGTCGCGATTTCCCCCCCCCCCAACTTTTGCCTTGGAAAACAAAAGAAACAGAACAAGTTACTTAGAAAATTCGGTTGATGCCAGATTGTCCTGCTGTCGCCGGATGCTCCTGCATCAACATTTCCAACAATGCTTATCAAACAATCCTTTTCACTCCAACTTCGCATTTCACAACATTCAATACAACAATATTTCACTCACAAGAAAGATGTGCCTATACCTTTTGTTTTTATGGAGATATGTCTTCAAAACCTGTCTTAATTACAATCAAATTCTCTTTACCAAATTCGATATTAGAAAGCAACAACCTATCTCAAAATATCCACAAAATTATTCTCCCCAATAATTAATTCACCATACAAAATATTATCTTTGAAGTACACCTTATAATCTCCAAACTTCACAAAAAATAATATTCAATTCATAAACAATAAAAACTCCTTTGATAACACTTTAAACTCCAATCTTCACACAATAATATTCAACACAATTAATTTCTTTTCAAACACCTTATATCTCCTATCTTTATTTTTAATGCTAATTAAAAATTAAAATATTAAACACCCTTATGACTCCCTATCTTTCACCTTAACAAAAATTAATTAAAGCACCTTTCACAACTATCACGTGGTCCCCTAGCACTATTTACACCTTGGAAAAAAAATCAAGCACTAACCTTATACAATGGCCCACGTTAAAAATAGCACCCTCACGACTATGCTCGACTCAAACCCGTGACCAACCGTCGTCGCGGTGCCTAAGCTGTAAGGCTTGGCTGTCGTTGGGCCACACATCCAAGACAAAACCAAATGTGCATGATGCACCTTTTAATCCTTTCTCTCAATGCCTAAATGAAATTAAATAAAACCTTGTTGCGCTCAAATTGAAGGGGACGTGAATCGAACCCCTGACCTTGCCCTACACAAAAGCCTTAACCAGTCGTCGATCGCCACTTGCACTACCAAGCGCTTGGTGAATTATTTTATGCTCCACTTGGTCTTATCACAAGGTCTACCCTTTTAATATTAACACATGCAAATCCTCTTTCTTCTCTTAATGCAGCGCACAAATTTCTTTTTCTCTCTTGGGCATTCGAATTGCATGGATAATTTGAAATAAAAATGTTACCCCCTTTTTATACCTTTTGCAATGGACTCTATCACGTCGGTGCTTCCAATTCGAATTTTAATTCAAATTTCAAACTTAGACTTATGGCGCCTTTAATATTTATTTAAATTAAAATTTTAACCTATGGTTAAAATATTTTAATTTAAATAAATTAAATAATAATATTTACAATCTGCCAAATGGGTCTTTTGAGGATTTATATTTTAAAGACTCCTTGGACCTTGTTTTTCTTCACTTCAACCTTTAGCCCGGAATATTAAATATTATAATATTATTATTTCCTTTTAAACCTGCCTCTCCTTCTTTGAGATTTCTTTTTAAACCTTCTTCTTCTTCCTTGGGTTTTTTAATCTTTTAGGCCGCTTTAGGCATATAATATTAAAATAAATATTATATCCTATTTCTTTTAACCTCTTCCTTGCCTTTTAGAAAAACTACCTGATGACATTAATGACGACAAAACTTGAACATCAATCTCTTGACATCAATGACAACAAAGCTAGCTCAAATTTCCAACAGTTGATCTTCATCCCGATGAAATTCAAATTTTAGAAGGCAAATAGCCAAGTGAGATTTTATCTCTTAATCAAAATGATGTCAAGAAGCTAATTGTGGAAACATAACACTTCGAGATAGTTGAAGAATTTATTTAAGAGAAAATATAAATGAAAAAAACTATGATAAAACAGTATGTTGCAACAAATGTAATATTTTGGTATTTTGATGGGAGTGGCCCCGAATAGAAGCCACATATAACTTATTAATATATATATTAAAAATATTTTTATAGATGTTGGGCAAGTTAAGGAGGCACAAGGTAAACTTTTACAAAATATTCCATCAATTATTATACAAGGACAAAAATGAAAGCTTGGTGAAGAAGATATCTATGGAGGAGCTATATGAAATGGTTTTTTCTCTCCATCCTAAGAAGCACCTAGCCCTGATGGATTTCTTACAATTTTCTTTCAAATATTTTGGGATTTATTGAAGAATGATATTTTGACTATGGATGAAGAGGCTAAAAAATGAATAATGAGTGAGTTTAAAGCCACCTATATTACATAAGTTCCCAAGAAATATGAAACAAAATATTTTTATAATTTATGTCTAATAATCCTATTTAAAATATCTTTTAAAAAATTATGCCAAACAGGTTGAAAATCATTCTAGACTATGTTATCTCAAAGGAAAAAGGTGGTTTTCTTCATGGAAAATAGATTCTTGATGTTTTGATCATTATGTAGGAAGCCATACATTTTCTTCATTCCATGAAAATTGGGTATGCTTATGAAAGTAGATATAAACCAAGTATATGATAATGTTTGCTAGAGTTTTTTACATCGTATTCTCAAAAGGTTTGATTTTGATCAAGGCTAGTGTAAATGGATTAGATGTTTTTTATAGTATTCTAAAGTTTTATATTTTGATCAATGGTTACCCTATTGGATTCTTTAATTCATTATTTTGACTTCATCAAGGTGATCCACTATCTCCTTATATATATTTATTATTCTTGTAGAGGTACTAGGGAGAGTTTTCTCAAAGGAAAAAATGGAAGGAAAAATCAAAGGTATTCAAGTTGCAACAAATGTCCCACTGAATCTCATTTTCAAATTGTTGGTGATACTTTTATTTTAGGTCACACCTCAGTCAATGAGTCCATGGAATATAAATCAATATCATCATGCTATGAGAAGGCTACTGGATGGTTTATTTATACTACAAAGTCTAGAATTTTTTTATTAATATTGCCCTACATATACAATGGATAATTATGGATATCTTAGAGTTTAAAATTGAAAATATTTCATCAACCTATTGGAGTATTCTTTTGTCTCATAAAGGTAAAAAAAGAGCTTTGGGACTTATGTTTGGATAGAATAAAATATTTTTTGGTAGGTTAGAAATGGAAGTTCTTAACCATGGTAAGAAAGCTACAACTTGTAAAGACTACATTGCAATCCATCCCTATTTATATGATGTCATTTTAAAGATTGCCAATAGGTTTAGAATTATAAATTAATAAAACTCAAGGATAATTTAGGTTTTCTATTTGTAAGTGGGATAGGGTTTGCAAAGCAAAGAATATTGGAGGGGCAAGCTTGTTGAATTGTAAACTTATGAGCTTGGCCTTAACGAAAAAACTTGGTTGGATATTATTCAAAGATCAAAAAAGTGTTGGGTGAAAATGTTACTTCAAACATATATATTTTCTCTTGATGTGATGCAATTATTAAGGAAATAAAACCTAACCAAAGGATCACCAACATGAAACTTCATATCAAATTATTTATAATTGATCAAGAAACATATTAGATGGTTAGTTGAAGAGGATTATGCATATTTTTATTTTAATATTAGTTGGTCTTACCCTCCTATCTCTAATTCAAAATGACAACCATTGGCCTGGGCATTTCTAGCTTCTAAATGTCCATAATCAAATATTATATTAGTGTGAGCAACAAATCTAGATCATGGCTTTCTATTAGAAACCTAGTTGAAGGATAAGAACTAAAATAAATAGTAAATATGCTTCAAAAGATGTGTCAAGAGTTTTATTCACCTATGTTTATACAAATGTGGAGTTGGTTTAGAATCTATCAAAATATGTTGGATCTCGATCAAGTTGGGATATGAGAATTTAGAGCAATCAAAATTTCCTACTCCCAAAGATTTTGCTTGAAAGAATGTTTGGTCACTACAGTATCTCCCTTAGGCCTCAACATTCCTTTGGCTAGTTGTGAAAAGTAAGATTCTTATAGAAGAGTGTCTACAAATAAGAGGATATCTTAGACCTATCAATTTTTTATTGTGTAAGAAGGGTTTATAAACATCAAATAATTTACTTCTTTTTTATCCCTTTATTCACACCATTTAGGGCTACTTTTTCAAGAGCATAAGAATATATTTCATAGGTTCATTAATATTGAAAGAATTGATGAAATTAAGTTGTAAGCTTACTGCAATGGTAAGGGCTTTGGCCTCTCTTTGAGAGGTCTAAGGTTCAAACCCCACTCAATATGAGGGGATTGAGATCCCTCATAAAAACATGTGTAAACTCATTGAAAAAATAATTGATGAAAGTTTGGCTTAATTATTTCAAAGCTAAATCATTATATATTTAGTGGAGGATTGGTCCTTTATCATTTATTGGAACTTATATCTTTAAAGGAATAATAGAATTTTTAAAAATAAATCTCAAAATCATGTCCAAGTTTGGTTAGAGAGCCCAAGATTTAAACCCCACTTAATAAAAACCTATGTAAAGTCATTGAAAAAAAGAATTGATGAAATTTTGGCATAATTATTTCAAAGCTAAATTATTATGTATTTAGTGGAGGATTGATCCTTTTTTTATTTATTGAAATTAATAGCTTGAAAGGAATAATAAAATTTTTAAAAATAAATATCAAAATCATGTCCAAATTTGGTTAGAGAGTCCAAGATTCAACCCCCACTTAGTATGAAGGGATCGAGATCCCTCATAAAAACTTGTGTAAACTCGTTGAAAAAATAACTGATGAAATTTTGGCTTAATTATTTCAAAGTTGAATAATTATATATTTAGTGGAGGATTGGTTGTATTATTTATTGGAATTTATAGCTTGAAAGGAACAATAGAATTTTTAAAAATAAAATCATGTCCAAGTTTGGTTCAATATTATTGCCTCTTGTGTAAAATGCTTACAAATATAGTGCTCATTATGAGAAGTCTCAAGTGCAAAAAAAAGAGGTGCTAGCCACATTGTTATAGTATTTGAATATACATGGAAGGGTCATCTATGAAAATGGTATTAAAAAAAGGATTTGCTTTGATCTATGGTAAAATAAAATTACACAATGATCATATATAGCTTATAACCAATGGTATTAAAACAACGGTCATATATAGATTATTAAAATTTACATTTTTTAAAATCCACCAATAACTTTTATTTTTCTCTTTAGTACATGTCTCAAATACAATGTATGTTCCTCCTTTGTTTTAGTGAATAAAATAATATCATTCAAAGTACAAAATAAAAAGCTTACCTAAGAATGGTTTCAATACCATGTTCATGTTGCATGGAGGCACTTGGTGCATTTGTATTACCCAAAAGGATATACTAACTATTCATATTGTTCTTCCTTTATCTTGAAGATAGTCTTCTATTTATCACTTTTGCAAATTCTAATTTAATGATATCCATTTTCAAACCTATGTTGGAAAATTAATTGGTTCCACTTAGTTAATCCTTGATATCATCCATTCAAGGTAGTGGAAAATCAATACTTGACAATAATCTTGTTGATGGAACAAAAATCAATATACATCCTGTACTCAGTGCCTTTCTTCAATGTTAATATTGTTGATACAATACAAGGACTTAAGCTCTCTCTAATTAATATTTATTCTAACAATTATTTAACTTGTTGATTAACCTCCTCTTTCTCCATAGGAATCAACCTACACACTACTTTACTTAAAATACACAATCCTAGTATCAAATGTGATTCTTGTAAGAAATGCCCTACCCTCTACATACTTGTTAGTTTAAGTTCCATATGATTCTTAGTAAGTGATGATAATTTTACCTTCATTATTGAAAAAATACCACCTCAAGTAACTTTTCCTAGATTTCCTTTGGAAGCATCATTGAAATTATTTTTGATAAACCCAAACTTCTAGATATTTTTATTTTACCATAAATTGAAGCATATATTTTATGTTAACTCCATTGTTATAGGTGAACCTTCCATGCATATTTAAATCTTATAACCAAGAGGCTAGAATCTCTTTTGCTACATTTAAGACTTTCCTTGATGAGCATCATATCTATAAATATTCTACAACAAAGACAATAATAAGGTTCCAAAGTTGACCATAATTTTGAGGTTTATTTTTTTAAAACATATTATTCCTTTCAAGGCATACATTTTAACAAATAATTGTAGGACCAATGCTACAAAAAATATATAATGCTTTAGCTTTGGAGCAACTAATCCAATATTTCATCAACTCTTTCAATGTTGACAAAGCTACCCAATTTATTCTCATATTTTTTAAAAGTGCTCCCAATGGTGTAAGCAATGGGATAATGAAGCGTAAATTATTGGATGTTTTTAAATCCTCTTCACACAAGGCATACATGAAAGGTCCATGATATCTTCTTCTTTATAGACTCTCTCCTATATAATCTTATTTTTTTACTATTAACCAAAGGAATATTGAGACCTCATGGGAAGGCTTCTAGTTACCAAATATTCTTCCAAGTGGAATTATTGGAATTAGGACATTCTAGGTGCTCTAGATCCTTGTATTTCAACTTCATTGTGTATCCACCATCTTTTGATAGATTTCAAACCAACTCATCATTTTGCATAAAAATATAAAAATAGAACTCTTAAAGTATCTTTTAAAGCTTATTCACTATTTATTTGAGTTCCTCTCCTTCAATGAAATTATCAATAGAAATTCATGATTTGATTATATTGCTCACATTAATATGATATTTAAATTTAGACCTTTATAAGCTAGCAATTCTTGAGCCAACAAAGGAAACAGATTCACCCAAGCACCGGATCAAAAATGTATAGAATATCCCTTATTGCCTAACCATTTAAAATGATTCTTGATCAATTGCAACTAAGATAAAGTTATATGTTGGTGATCCTCTAGATAGGATTCATTTCTTGAATAATTTCACTGCATTAAGAAAACCTATATAATTTGAAGTAGTATTTTTGACCAAATATTTCCATGAACTTTGAATAATCTCTATCCAAGTTTTCCCCTCATGGCACACTTATAAGTCTACAATTCAATAAGCATACTCCTCCCACATTCTTTCCTTTGCAAAATCTCTCCAACTTGTTAAAAAATATAATATTTTCATCACACCCTTTCCAAAGAAAATCTCTTTGAATTTACCAAATTCAGATGCTATAGTACCAATATTGAAAGTGACATTTTTATATATATATATATATATATATATATATATATATATATAATTGTAATGTAGTCTTTATGTGTATTAGAATATTTATGGAAACCCCATTGCCTCATTGAATGAGGGATGACCTAAAGGAAAAGTATCATCAATTAATTAGAGATGAGATATGGAGGGACCATTTAGTTTAACCTGAATGCCTTTGATTTTTCTTTTATTTTTTGCCTCTGAGAAGTCTCTTCCTAGTGCATCTACAAGAATAATAAATAGATAGATAGTGAATCAAAAACTCCACAAAATGATTTAAAGTATCATAATAAAGTATTTGGGAGTTTAAAAGTAATATCTAATCCATTCACATCAACCTTATCAAAACCAACATTTATAAGAATATCATATAAAAAAATTTACCAAACCCTAAAATGATTTTTTTCATGTTGCTTTGAAATTCCTAAATATTACCTTGGAAACTCTAAAGTGCAAGGATGATCCTCCACAATAATTACTTTCTTATACTACCCTAGAAACCCTAAATTTCCATGGATATCCTTCATACTCATTTCTTTACTATGTTACTCTTGAACCCTAAATTGAATGGGATACACTCTACACTGATTTTATTTTTATTGCAAGAAGAGGTTTTTATACTAATTGAGAAAATGAAGATTATTTACATGGATTAATCTTAATCTATGTTTGCTTTATTTAATTTAAAATTTACCTTCCTATCTTCCTTTGCACCTTTAATTCCTTTTGAATTTGAACTTACACATTGTACTTCCTCATCCCTTGTATTTTTCTTTGTTTCTTCTAATGGTTATCCCAAGTAAACTTTAATGGCCTTTGTAATATTATAATGTAGCGGGGTTTTATTTACCACTTTCTTAGGGAATAGAAAATCATTGATCTAATTTATCCTCTACTATATTATGATCTCCATGCTTCATATTGAATTTTGTCTCATCTCCATTTTACTCTTTCTCCATCATTTTCACTTTGCAAAATGTTACCTTGCATCCATCCAATAAAATTTATCACGTTAAATAAAATGTTTTTATACTACACTTGTTGATCATATTCTCTTGATTTAGATTTAATCCTAATGAAATGTAGCAAAGGTTTTGAAATATCCATGGCAACACATATCCAAGTATATACAACATGTCTTGACTCCTTAATAGTTGATCCCTCTTGAATGAAATCCCCTAGATTATTTATATTTTTCTTCAAAACTTTCTTATTCATAAATTGCTATGGATATCCAGAAATTCTAACCCAAATTGAAAGCCTTTAAATAGTTTTTATCTTCATAGTAAAATTCTCACTCCATGGCCTTAAGTATAATGTATCTCTTCCTCTAAATCATATGTCACCACCATCCTTGATTTTTGAACTAGAGAAGATGACAAGGAAAATTTTCTTATGAAGGAAACTCATGGAGAATTTTTAAATCCAATCATCACTCTCACTTTATCCAATTTTAAATCTTCGAAAAACCTAGATAACATCCATAGAACTTACTTATTAAACCTCTACTTTTAAAAACCATTGTCATGCTCAATCATCTCATCCTTAATAATCATTTCTAGTTTAACATTTACTACCTAGATAGGGTTTATCATAGACTCAAAATTCCTGTTGTCCCCCACCAAGGAATCAATACTTTGAGTTAAGATATCCTTACTTCAAATTAGGACTTTAAAAAATAACTCTTTTTCTATGTTATCAAGATTTTCCTAATAACAATACTTTCTTTTTTAATTTACCTAAATATTTGAAATAAGAAAATGTGACACTCGCTCCTTGCTCGCACTTGCTTCCTGCTTACTCATTTTTTCAATGAGTTTACATAGGTTTTTATGAGGATATTTGGTTCCCTCATACTGAATGGTGTTTGAACCTTGCACCTCTCAAAGAGAGGCCAAAGCCCTTACCATTGCAATAAGCTTGTAGCTTATGCTTCCTGATGACACTTACATCTACTTTCTAAAATAATAAAATATGAGGTTTTCCCTTGACCCACATATAGTTCCAATTTATGATATCTATCCATATATATTTTCTATCACTTTTTTTTTTGTTTTTTGTATTAGTATTAATCCCTCATACTTGAGTAAAATACATTGAGGGAAGAAAGTAGATATGGGAGGGCTCTAGTCCCTCCCCTGCTCCCCCTCCCATGGCTCCTGGTTCCTGCCCAGTCCCTGGCTCAACCCAGGTCATCTCTCCCGGGGAGTGGTTGTTTGCAGATGATCTCCTGAGGGGAGATCCTTCTCCACTATCTGCGCCCCTCTCGGTCGGCTAGGGTTTCCTTGGTTTTTTTTTGGACTGGTGCTTCCCAAGGATCCCTGTTTGGTTGGGGATCCCTTCCATTTTTCCCTCAGGCTTCCCCTTGGGGTTTTTTGCAGGTTATTCGCGTGGATCTGGTCCCTTGCGTTTCTCGGTGCGATGGAGGTGATGGTTTAGGGTTTGGACAGCTTTCTGGGGTCTCCCTTGAGGTCCTCACAACTTTGGGGGTGGTCTGGGGGGCCTCTTTCCCCCTTTTGCTTGTGAATCCTCGGCGGGATCCTGGCTGCTGTTATTCCCATGTGGAGGCTTCTTCGTGCTGGCTCTGCTCCTTGGTGGACATCCTGGGCATCTGGTTTGGCCTTGGGGGGCTTTTCCCTGTCTGGGTTGTTCCCATTCCCAGTCCCAGTTCCCTGAAGCTGCCTCTGTGCTTGGACGGGATTCTTGGTCCCTGCTACTGGGACGGGATCCTCTTCTGTTTTCCCAGGGCGGGTTCCTCGTGGTGCAGCTCTCTGGTTGCTTCCTGATGGGCTGGATCCTCTTTGTGCTGGCTGTCGGCTTCCTGCAGGATGGCTCTCACTGAACGGAATGTTTTCTCGGTGGGCGGGATGGTTTCTCCATAGGGCGGGATCCGCCAAATTTTTCCCGTGAGGCGAGATCCTTTCTTTTCTGCTGGTTTCTCGGATGGTGGGATTTCCCTGTTGCTTCCCGCTAGGCGGGACTGTTTGTGATGGTTTTGACTGCTTCCCGCGAGGCGGGATTTTATTGTAACGGTTTTTCTTTGCTTCCTGCTGGGTGGGATATTCTCGATGGTGGTTTTTGGCTACTCCCAGCTGGGCGGGATCTCCAAAACTACTTTCTTTCTTATTTTTTTGTTTCCCGTTGAGAGGGATTGTTTCATGCTTACTTGTTACCGCTGGGCGGGATTTCTGTTTTGGTGTTCAGTTTCAAGGGATTGATGCCCTAGGCCCATTGCTTATGTAATCAGGTTCTGGGATCCTTATTAAAACCCACTGTAAATACAGACACTACTTACCAAAAAAAAAAAAAAATCCCTCATACTTGTTATGAATTAGTTTGAGTTGACCTTTTTAATGTTGCTTTGAAATAATTAATATAACATTTCATGAATTTTATCAATGTTGATGGAGCTTCCTAATATATTCTCATATTTTTTAAAGTTACCCTAAATGGTGTAAGTAAAGGGACAGTAGAAAGTATATAACCTGATGTTTCTAGATCACTGTCAAAGGTAAACCTAAAAGGTCCATGATGTCATCTTCTTTATACACTCTCTCTTGTAAAAATATTACTTTAGACTATTATCCAAAGCAATGTTAAGGCCTTATGAAGGGCCTCCAGTGACAAAACAATCTTCTAATGGAAATCAGTAGGAGTATAAAATTGTAATTTCTCTAAATTCTCATATCTCAACTTGATTGAGTATCCATAATCTATAAATATATTCTAAACCAACTCATCCTTCTATGCAAAAATAAGCAAATAGAACACTCGAGACATCTTTTGAATCTCATCCACTATTTTTTTAAGTTCCTCTCCTTCAATCATGTTACTAATAGAAATACATGATCTAAGGTTGTTGCTCACATTAATATAATATTTGACCTTTGAAAATTCACAAGCTAGACACTCCTAAGCCTACAATTTATATTTTGGACAAGAAATAAGATGATGCAGTTTCAGTCAAGTATCATACTAAAAATGTGTAGAAATCCCCTAATTGAATGACCATCTAATATAAATTTCCACATTGAAAATCCCTTAGGTTGGATTCATTTCTTGAATAATTTTACCACATCAATAGAACCTAATCATATTTAAGTAATATTTTTTCCAAATCATTCCTTGATCTTTGAATAACCTTCATACAGGTTTTCTTTCTAAAGTTAAACTTATAAGCTTGCAATTCCATAAGCCTAACCCTTCAATATTTTTTCCTTTGAAAACCCTATCCCATTTACAAAGAGAAAACCTAGATTTTTGTCACATCCTTTCTAGAGAAAATATCTATGAATTTTATGATATTTGGATGCTATACTTGTTGGAAATCTTAAAATTGACATCATATATATAGGGATGGATTGCAATGTATTCTTTATGAGTTATAGTCATTTGGCCATGGTTAACACTTACCTTTCTAACTTGCCAAATAAGATTTCATTCTATTTAAAATTAATTCCCAAAGATCCTTTGCTTTATTACACAAAGAATACTCAAATACATTGATATTTTTTTTCTAACTTTAAACCCTAAAACATCCAAAATAATCAGTTGTAAATCTAGAACAATTTTAATAAAAAAGACCATGAACTTCATAGTATCAACTAACTATACAACCTTATCATAGAATGACAATATTAATTTAAACTCCATGACCTTAGTGATTAAGGGATGACCCAAAAGAAAAATATTATCAACAAATTGAAGATGAGATTTAAAGGAAAAATATTAAAACACTATTTATAATGAGAAAACAAAAATAATATTATAACTTCATAATTTAATAACATAGGACTTTAGATGTGGATGACCAAATGGTACTTATCTCATAAGAGTTATTTTTTTACCATGTATGATCTTAAAAATAAAAGGAAAAAAATATCTTTGTTTTTTTGGTATATAGAAGCAATGGTTACAATCACGATTTTTAGTAACTACCAGCACAGGTGGTAGGGTTCAAACTATCTACGAAGGCTCCTAGGACTTCCACCGTCTCGGTACATGGTAACCCGACGTGAGATGGGGACCGTCGGACGCACAGGGGTTGCACCGTCGTCATCAATCTGGCGCACCACTCAAAGGAATCGGATCTGGGCTACTGTCTGTGCATGGGCAAGCCCGTGGGATTGGAACCTAGGTCTCCTCTCGGTAAGCGCCCCAACTTACCAGTCCACCTAGACCCACGGACAAAAGGAAAAAAATATCATTAAAAGGTTAAAAACATGGCAAATAAGGAAAATATTAAAAGGTTAAAAACATGGCAAATAAGGAAAATGTTATAATTTAGATGATAAAAGAAAAGAATAGAAATGTATGATGAAGTTGGATGCTTTATGAGCATTAGAAGATACAAACTTATGATACATATTTAGAAATCCAAGGACAATGAAGAGCTTATAAGCCCAATGTTTAGAAAATATAAATTGCTTTTTCAAGATTGAAGGAATATTTGTATAAATAGTACATAAATTGTGCAAATTTCCATAGTTATGTAAAGATCAAGGTGGCTCAATACATTCTTGAAATTATTTATAATGAAAGAAATTACTTGAGATTTCAAAGATGTCTCCTTAAAAAAAAGATTGGATGAAAAACTTTACTCATCATCACGAGATTAATTCATGAAATATGTTGACGGTATATTTAGTGATGATCCTAAATCTTAAAGGTTGAAAAGATCATGATGCCTGCTCATTACATTCTCCGACAATCTGTTAAGTCGCCTATTACCGAAGAGAAGCAAAAGTGCATTCTGGCCATCGTTATTCTGGCAATCTCACGGTGATTGTCTTCCTTATACGCATCCTCCACAGCAGCCCCCGAGTGACGGCCGAAGACGGAGCTCCCGATGACTGAACACTCCTCCCGAGCTTGCAATCCTTCACGTGGTGCCGCTTACAGAGCTTGTGGGTGCTGAATCTGAGTACAAATGGCTTGTGTGGTGTTGTTCCGGCCAGTGTTGGAAACCTCTTGAAATTGCAATCGTTAGATTTGGGCCAACAGGAGGACCGTAAGTTGTTCTCCGAAGCGAAACACAGAGCTCTCGAAGGCTGATCTGCGCCACAGGATTGGTGCTAATCCAGATCTTGCTGACATCCAAGGGAATAACCCTAAATTGCATCCAATGGCCATGTGGAATGCTCTAAGTAGGATATGATCATGAAAACTCTACCTTCTAGCTAAGACCATGCTAGCAAACATGATACACAAAGAGCATTAAAAGGATTGTCAAATGATTGTAATTTTTTATTGCATTTGGAAATTTTTGATGAATGGTAATTGATGGTGCATCTCAAGCCAGACATGAAAACAAATTTTTGGCAGTTACAACAAATTGTAATTATATTCAATACACTTATGTACCATGATAATAATAAAAATAAATAAAAATTCTTAAAAGTACAGCTAATTACACACTATGTAATGAGACCAAAGAAATGGATAACTTTATGTGGAGGATTAGAGTCAAGTTTAAGAATAAGCTTGTTTTACTACACACTATGGAGCAAGATGAAACTAAAACTTCAGAGCTTAATGCAATCTAAGATTCATGGTATGAGATAACAATTAACAAATTATTGCATATATATGTTAGGATATGGATTTGGAGATATAAAAAATTCAAACTTCATTAGTAGGATCTTGTCGAGCTAGGGAATTGCCCTAACTTTTAATTAATATTTGTATCCCAATTCTAGTTTCAATAAAGTTGAAAGCGATTGTCAATGGCTTCTTCCAACCTCTGAATTTATTATGACTCTTTGTTATTCCTCGTGGAATACTCTTATGCTAACCTATACTAACTTGCATTGAAAGTAAAGTGTGAAAAATTAAATCAAGAAAATAAAAATGCATGAATGTTTAAAGGTACGAGTGATCCAAACCAACTACAAGTTTAAACCATAGCAAAGAAAGTGTGTGATCAATCAACACATGACAAGTTAAATAACATTAATGTCTACCCATTCATTAGATTATGAAATTGATAAGTGAATGACAAGATGGACTAAAAGAGCTATGCCACAATTGTTGCACACTTGGCACACAAGAGGGTGGTGCCACTGATGGAATATCTGACTTGGCAATTTCTTATAATCTCACAAGGTTAAAGCATAATATTGGTTTTATAGAGTGTGGCTTTAAATTCTTGTGGCTAAAATATATCTAAAATGGAGCTCTACGATCCTATTTATAGTTGGAGTTTATCCTTGAGTTACCTATGGTGAGAACTAATTATGGGTATCTTTAGCAAAACAATGCACCTCCAAATGTTTTCCAACAGGATTAGAAGGCTTCCAAAATGAGTTAGTATGATGTTAAAAGATAAAAAGATCGCTTTCCAAATATTCTCCTTGTCTGTGACTTTACTTTTACTCCTTCATATCTTGTTGAGTGATTTGGTCCAGTTAGCAAGCGAATCACTCTATTTTACTAGCAAATTGCTAGCATTTGTAAGTGAATCGCTCCTATAAGCCAATCGATCCATTTTTAAAGTGAATTTCTAGAGTTTACAAGTGAATTAGCACTTGAATGAATCAACCCTTAAGAAAATCGACACTTAAGCAAATCAGCCCACCTTGGAGACTTAGCCAAATTTTTTTAATTTTGCAAAGGTTATTTTGCAATGTTGTCCCTAGAATTGCAAAATCCAATTTTCTATGGTATTCTTAGAATTAGAAGGTAGTAGTTGAGTTACTACATTTATGGCGACTTCTTAGGGCATCAAGCTTGATTGGTGAGAGATCCAAGATCCTTTCTTTATCCTTGGGCATGGAGTTTTCAAAATTGGAATCCCTTTTACAAAATTATAAAATTGTAGGTCATCTTTCTTTAGATCTAGGGTAACAAGTTCAAAATTGTCTATCAATTAGCACATGAGGGTACATATTTATCATCCATATTTTGGCATTTGATAGCAACTCCTTATATTGATCCCATAAAAGGATGATTCCTTGATCCTCTTCAATTTCTTTACTTTCCCAATTGGCTTTTTGGTTCAATGATCTCCTTTGAAGTGTTAGGCAACATTATCTATGAACACCCCCATTTTGGCCTTTTTAATTAATCATATTGATAGTATTTTTAGATTTATATTTGACATGATATACCCCATACAATCCTTTACTTAATAGTTCATGCATCTCCTTTCTTAACTCTTTAAATGTCATTCCAAGAGCATCATAGGCAGCTTGCATTGTTGGGATCTAGATATGTCCTTCATTTGTATGATTACCATTTTATTTGACATACCCATTTATTTTATCTATTCATTGTATGGGGAGTTCTTTAGTGTACTTTTCCTAGGATGTTAGCTTCTCTTTTACCTACTTGATTGATTTTGAAGAGCAAGATCTTGCACTTTTTGAAATATATGGGGTGCATCTTAGCACAAAGATACTTGACTTGAAAGGTATAAGGGTAGAGTAGTTTTTAATATCCATGAGACCACATGCCATATGATATGATCCTCATAGAGGATGTTGTCTACCCAATATTTGGTTATCCAACCATACTCTGGTTATTGAAGTATGGTGTACAACCTTATCCCTCGTAAGATTTGAACCTTGGATCTCTATTTAGAGTTCTAAAATCTCCATCATTACGCTACTTAGGTTGTATATTTGGGTGTACCTTCGCACACTTCATCCCAAATAGACTTGTCTTGTCCCACCACTAAGATCTTGACTTTTATATTTTGTATTGAAAGTGACTTAATGACTAATAACTCCCCTCTTCCTTTCCTCATCCAAAGTTGGTGGATCACAGATGTAACAGATGCTAAATATTTTTTCATTAGTGTTATCTTGCTAAATCCTATTTTCTTGTTGCTTGCATGATGCTTGATATTTACTCTTTATCTTTCATCTCAATGGATCATTTTTCACCAATTAAGGGAATTATTGAGGGATATCAATATCGAGATGCTCCTTCATAGTGTGAATTGTCTTGAATAGCTTTGATGTTATCAAGGAAGAGTATCATTGTACCTATGGATACTAGTGGATCAATGAAGATAAGGATATCAATTTAATGCGATGATATATATGGTGATGAATAATAAGAGGGATCAAAATGATGACATATAGGGTGACACAATAACACTTGCAATATAAGGGACCAAAGGATGGATGCAGGGGGATGAAATAGTTGACGGCATCATGAATGATAATAGGATAAACTAAAGTAGATATGATGTATGAAACAACCTTACATTTTGAATAGGTAAACCTATTGGTGACCCTAAGATAGGGTTTTGCTTACTTAAGGCAATGTGGGCACAACAAAAGAAGTTAAAGGGAGTAGAGAAGTGAGTGTAAGAAACAAGGAGAGAGAGAAGAGAGAAAGAGGCAGAAGAAATGGGGATTAAAGTGAAGTAAAGATAAGTGTGGGAAATATGGTGGAAGAAATTTATGTTCCTATATTAGTACCTTCCTTCTTGCTAATATTCCTTATTTGTAAACCTTCTTTTCAGATCCCTTCTCTTTAAGGGTATCTATCATTTTCTTTATCATTTTATCCTTCATTTTCATGGGTCATCAAATATCCATGGATTGAGTTACTTTTACCAACCTCTATTTCAACATTCATTATGTGACTACATCATTTGCAAGGCCTATCTCAAACTCTACCTTGTTTATCGGCTCTAGAGTTGAGAAGGAATAAAAACTTTTAAACACTGCCTTGCTATCACCGTATTCTTGGGATGGTATTATTAGCTTTAGAAAATAAATTGTTGATGTTGAAGAGATATCTTCAATCAATATTAAAAAAAAGCATGTAAATAAATGGAAACTCGAGTGTCTCTTTTGATAATTTTGCGTAGGTGAGAAGGGGATTCTTCTTTCTTTCTCTCTCTCTTTAATAAAAATCAAAGGAAGGGGAAATGAGAAGAGGGTGTTTATAGAAACAACTCTCTCTGAGTGAAAGATAGTTTCATTCGTAGGCTTAGGGAAATAACTACCCACTCTTCTGATGCCAATGTTCTAGCTCAAGATTTTTCAACACCTATGTAGATATATTAAGTCAAATAACATTAATGGTGTATATGGAGGGCCTTTTCCAAGGGGTTTTCTCCAATTCAGAGCCTCATGGGAACATTATGGGAGATAGTATATTTTTTACCAAAGTAATTGAAACCTTGAGTGGATGTTGTGATATGGGAAGTTAGAATAATATTTTCTCTTATCATTCCCTTTTGGCATTCCTTTTTATGCCAACTATCTTAGAACTTATACCAACCTTTAATCCTAAAGTGGTAGGAGGTACGAGTGGGCATTGGCATTTATACAACTATGATATCTTCTTCATATTTTACCTCATTCCATGATAGAATTTGATGGCAATTATCGGCTTGGACAATTGATTTTATGCAACAAGGCAACACAACATCACTCAATAGTATTATTTTCTTTTGTTATTGTCCCCTAACTAGGTCAATGCAATCCTTGAAAGCATCAAACTATTGGAGTACAAATTTTATCCTAGTTGTACTTCCCAAAATTATAGGAAAATATCCTATTTTTAGTATCATAGATTTTGTGTTACTCAATATAGTCTATTTATCTAGAACCACTTGACCAATATCAAGAATCACATGTGAATCCTTCTCCATTTATTGCATTGGATCTATTTCTAGCATTTCATCCTTAACCTCCAATATCAATGCTTGCTCTAAAAAAAGTGCCTAATATTCTAGTTGAGCTAATATTTCACCTCCTTTTGATGATTTATAAGGACCACACATGAGAACATCTTGGAAAGTAATATGATATTTGGTAATATCAAATGCTTTAGGTGTCTTAGTGATTTGAATCTCACATGGAATCTCAAAAATTTGATATTTTTCTTCTAAAATTTCCTCTTCAAAGATTTGGACCACTATCTTTATGTAACTAGGCAACATAGCATCATATAGAAACAATGAATCCTTTTACTATATTTCCTCAAACATCACATATCATCCTTCAAATCATTATATTTTTGGGATACATACCTTACCTTTGTTGTACTCTCCAATGTTCTAATAAAATACTCCATTTCTAGGATCATAGATTCTCTATCACTCAATGTAGCCCAATTATCTTGAATTTACTTGAATAATATCAAGAGTCGTGGTTGAATCCGTCTCCATTGTTGAATAGAGTCTATTTCCATGCTTTCATCCCCAAAGAGGGATACTTCTTCACAAAAAGGGAACCATAAGGTTTCTCTAAATCCTACAAGATTAGATTTCTATAAAACAAAATTGTATGTTTCATATTCTAGCTTAGTTTCTTCTTTTTCATCCTTGTTCTCTAGTATCAATTTTTGCTCCAATAAAGACATCTCATATTTTGGTTTTAGGATCTCCTCCACTTCTACTACAAGATTCTCTTCCCCTAAAGTGAAATCAAAAGTCTCATATTATAGAAGAGAAAATATTTTACCACCCTTTGATGATTTATGAGTATCACATATGACAACATCTTGGATAGGAAAATGACTTTCAACAACCTCAAGTGTCATAGCAAATTGAATTTTACATGGAATCTGAAGAACTTGATTAAGGAAGTAAAATTCATTTATGAAATTAAATTAGCGTCTCCTTCTTCATATCATGGTCTAGTTCATCTTTTTATTGCTCTTATATGCTCCAATTCATCATTTGAGGGAGTTGCCATTGCTTGATCTAATTATATATTTATTTTTGTTACCCCCACGAGTAGGACATCCTAAAATGGGAACTCAAATCCCTCATATTTTCACTTGATTTCTATCCTATTATAGAATCTTATCCTTCCAAGGACACTTCACATTCTTCTACAAACTTTGAATATGTATATGGGGAAGGATCAATTGATTAATGATCTTCATCCTTCTTTTCCTTCAAAATATTCATTTTCAATCTCAATAATTTCATCAAATCATAGGTGAGATGTTCCTTAGTGGAAGTGTTGGGGTTTCACCATACAAATTAATGCCCTATTTTTACTAGAAGCTTCTCTTATCATGCTAGGTTTCTCTTTTATTTGAAGGGGGTATGCTTCCTAGAGAGTAGGCTAAGGATACTTTGGATAATTGTTCACCATTATGCTTAGAGTGGGGAGGAATAACCACTCATTTTAGAGGAATCTATGCATTTTATAGTCTTATGTTGCCTTGACTTGGGGTGGAATTACCTAAATTACAATTGATTGGTTTATCATGGATTGACTAGTCATTATAAAATTTGTGATAATATGTTGGTCCTCTATTGTGGGTTAGATTAGCACTTATTGATTCATTTCCTGAGTATCATGGATTGTCATGGCATGACTTGCCACAATATGTTGCATTTCATAGTTAGGGCACTAGAAATTATCATTTATATTACTTGTGCCATTATGCACCTAATTAGTCACCAATGTGTTTCCCTGGTAGAGTGATCTAACTTGAAGGGACTTGTTATAGGCCAGAACTTCCTCATGAGTAGGAGTAGGTATGTCTCATTGTTGAGTCAAAAACCATTGAGGCTCTTGCATGTTTTCTTATTGCATTCTCCAATTATCCTCTTCAATCTCATATTTTGATTCCTTTATCCATTGAAGTGCCATACACATATCCTTGATCTAGTAGAAGTTCTTTAGAAATTCCTAATTATTCTAATGTTATTATGAAACATATTTATACTATGGGGTCACCTATAGTTGATGGGTTTGGTCTAGATAAGGAGGATTTTGTTGCATGGATATCATTGGATTTTGTTGTTGAATCAACTGATGTTGTTGGGGAATTTGTTAATACTGCATTTGGCCCCACATCATTTGGCATATGGGTTGGTCTATTAGAGCATATGTTGGTTACCACTAAGGATATTGGATCTATTGTTAGTTTTTCATATCTTGGTAACTTGGTGCAACCACCCATTTTTATATGAATTGTTGCATTGGTTGATCAGGATACATATTTGGTTGCAAGCTCTATAGAAACTGTTGTTGGCCTTGGGAAATTTACAGGTATTGAGGTATTTTAGGACTTTTATCCCATGACATCTTTTTCCATTTGAGGTTTATCCCATGATTAAGCCACCATAACATTTCTCAAAGCCTAAATATAACAAAGGTAGAAGCAAAGATCGTATGATTCCCCCTATTCAAGGGCCAAGATTTAGGAAAACATACCAAATATATAATTTTTTTTTTTTTTTTTGGGGGGGGGGGGGTGTTTGGAAGAGGAACTAAAGGGTAACACTTAAAAATTTCTAGTCCAAAATGACATTATTCTTTATTCAAAGAAGGAAGCAAGAGATAATCTCTAATGTGAAGAGTTTGGAGTGAAAATTTGTCGCTGATAATGCTAAGATGAGATGTAATGAAATGTAACGTAATGAGATTCACATCGATGATGAACAAATCAAATATTGATAGTATCATTGAGTTGACTTAAGAAGTGCAATGTATTATAGTAGTTTTTAAAATATGTTGTGGTCTTGATTTTTTTGAAACTAGCAACAATTACCATCTTGCAAAGCATCATCCTAGACCTCTCTAGCACATGTACCTACATATATAGAGTTTCAAGGTCAAATTTTGAAAAACTTCAAAAATTTGCTTGTGGAGTAATTCACTTGTAAATTAGAGTGATTTGCTTACAAAAGTAATTGAATTGCTAGTAATTTGGAGCTATTTGCTAACAAAAAATGAATTGGAAGAATTTTGTTTTTGAAGTACTTTGCTCATAAAATGGAGTTATTTTCTTGCAATTTCGAGTGATTCGCTCGCTAATTGATAAATTAGAAAATTTTCAGCAAGGGATCCAAGCAAATCACTTAGAGTGAATCACCTCAAAGTTAAAGCAAATAGCCTTCTCGTGAGGGAGGGAGGAATAATTTTGCCTTTCCTAGTGAATCACTTCTCAAATTTGTAGCAAAATGTTTGTTGGATCTGACTTGGATATATTTTATTATTTTGGAGCAAATCACTCATCGAGTTGAGAGAATCACTCGGTAATCTTTTTTTGGTAAAATGATTCAAAACCTGCCTTAAGTGTTTTTTGTCTATGATATATGCACATACAAGGTCCAATTCAAGTTTTGATGATGCTTAGATGCTATTGGAGTTGTTTTCTTTGTAAGGAGTTTGTGTTGGAGTCACCATTCACAAAGTATGTGCAAAAATTGAGATAAATAACGGGTGTTGGTCTAACGAGGCATGCCAAAAACTATGTTGAGCTAGAGAATTGTCCTAATTTCTAATTAAGATTTGTGCCCCAATTCTAGTTTCAACAAAGTTGGGAGGTATTGCTAATGGTTATTTGTGATCCAATTCTAGTTTCAACAAAGTTGGAAGGCATTGCTAATGGTTTTTCCCAACTTTCAAATTTAGGCCAACTCCCCATTGTTCCTCGCATAATACTCCTATGTTGACCTACACTAACTTGCATTGAAAGTAAAATGCATAAAATAAAGTGCCAAAAAGAAAAATATAAAAACAAAATACATGAAAGTTTAGGGGTGGGAAAGTGCATGATCCATCAACGCATGAGAAGTTGAATAACATCAATGTCCATCTATTCATTAGATTACGAAATTGATAAGAAAATACACTTACCATACCAAGGCAATGCCACCGGTGGAATGCCTAAGAACTTGTCAATTTCTTACAATCTCACGAGGTCAAAGCACAGTGTCAATTTCATAGAGGCTCTAAATTCTTATGGTCAAAATATGTTTACAATGGAGCCCTACACACCTATTTATAGTTGGAGTTTTCCCTTGAGTTATAGGGGTGAGAATTTATTTCTCCTATTACAAGTACATATATAGGGCCATCTTTAGCGAAATGATGCACCTCCAAATGTTACATGCTTCTAACAAGCTTAGAAGCCTTACAAAATAAGTCAATGTGTTGCTAAAAGAGAAAAATTGCTTTCCAAAGATTCTCCTTGAGATCTGCACCTTTGCTTTTACTCCTCCATAACTTGTCAAGCAATTTGCTCCACTTAGTGAGCAAATCACTTCACTTTCCTAGTGAATCAAACATTTGTGAGCTAATCGTTCTTGCAAGCCAATTGATCCATTTTGCAAGCAAATTTCTAGCATTTGCAAGTGAATCAACACTTAAGCAAATCAACCCTTGAGCAAATTGGCCAACCTTGGAGATAGCCAAATTTTGTCAATATTTTTTTGTTTTTGCAAAATCCAAAATTTTTATGGCTAATTCCTTGGAATTAGAAGGAAGTGGTTGAGCTATTATAGATCCTTGGAAAGCAATGATACACAAGGTATAAATAGCCAAAAGGAAGCTTTGGAAATCATGCTTCTTATAACCCTTCAAAGACTCAAAGCCCTACACTTGTGAGTATCAAGGAGTGCAAGAGAAAAGTAATACAATTGGATAGTGTTCCAATAATGGTAGTAATGGCAGCTAAAGAAAGTCAATAGGTTCACTTCACAAAAAGTGACTTTGTAAAGGCCTTCTTAACACCTTAATGCCTCTTGTGAATAACCATGAGTGTTAGGTCCGAGGTGTAGACCAATTGGTTCATCCAAACCCCATAAGGGGGCGGAGGTCCAAGGTTCAAATCTCGGGCCTCGTCGGACTGAACGCTTGTCCCTTTCCTGGTGCTTTCAGCGACGTAAAAGGTTTAAAATGATTGTGGCATGGTGGTTATAAGGGCGGACTGCACGAAGATTTGTGTGGTGGCTTCTAGGGCGGACAACGCAGAATACTATGGCGGCCATAAAAGCTGGACAGCCTGCCCGGATTCGTGGCGACTACCAATTCCACCATGTAAATTCAAAAAAAAAAAAAAATAACCATGAGTGTTGATCAATTGAATATACAAGTTTTCTGAGGTTGGCAACAAGCATGGAGCAATAACCTATCTTTAGTATTCTTTATATAATCTCTAAAGGACATGATTATCCCTTAGAACTACATCACAAGATGTTACAGAGGAGAATACTATGATCAAAAAAATTAAGGAGATAGGATGAGAGGCATAGGGGAAAACGTCAATGAATAACACATAAGTTAGAGAGACAACCTTTTAGCAAAGGGAGGTGTTCTTGGATAAGCACAACATGAGTGGCCTAGTTGAAAGTGGTGACAAAATGGTTTCTTTGAGGTTCATAGGCCAAGCATCAAATGTTATGACATTGAGAGGTCTGACTTACAATGAAGGATATGTAGAAGACATGGCATAAATTGAATTGGTTGATAATTATGTTGGTAGGGTAGCTAATAATTAAAATATTCAAGATATTTGATGCAACCTATAACATATAAGCTTGCAAGTTACAATTTTGTCAATAATGACACAAGTTCTACACATGGAAAAAGGCATCATCGATTGCATTCATGAGATTCTTGGAGATGCCTCTATAATATATAACTATTGTGCTTGAAATTAGGTTTAAGGTTAGATTTGTAGTATTGTTGACGATGCTTGCATGATTTCTTTAACGGTCATGACCCAAGCTTTAGAGGTAAAGAGATTGAAAGGTCTATGACCGCTTGGAAAGGAGGCCATGTGCAAGACTTATGACATGAATTGGGTTGACTAGATGCTACGACGATGGCTAATAATCAAGAGATTCAAGATCTCTTATGCAACCTCTAAAGTGCAATCATGCAAATTGTTGCCAATGCAACTCCTAGAATAATGACACAAGTTCTACACATGGAAAAGCGACATCCCCCATTTCATTCATGAGATGCTATGAGGTGTTTATATGGGGTGTGACTATTGTACCTAAAATTAAGGCTAAGTTTCAGTTTATGGTAATATTACAAGTTCAATTCGTTTTGATTTTGTGGTAAGTAAGAAAGATGAACTCCCAAATTGGTGGAAATATCAAATCTAATGCTAGATGTGATTATATAGAGAATCAAGAAATATGCAACCATTTCAAATTTATAAGTTTTCTACATGTGAGAAGAAACTTTAACTAAAAGGTTGATCAACTTGCCAATAAAGGAGTTCAAATGGAGCATGGAAAGACCAAAATAAGATATTTTGACATTGCTAAAAAATGAATTATTGATAAAGGAGTAGCATGATTCACATGAGCTACAAAATAGTATAAGAGTGATGAAAAAAAATGTGACAAATATTGGTGCTACATGTGATTGGAGGTTTTTTGTTGGTATTGCATGTCAGAGGTGGTACACATCAATGGTGCTACACATCACTGGTGTTACAATTTTTTATGTAATTAGTGGTGTGTTATGTGTAGATCAAAAGATTTAGTTTTCTAGTAGTAATGCATATTAGATATGTTATTTATTTCACCGAGCATAGGATTATCCATATCAAGAGAGTGGCTTAGATAAATAGTGGCTAGATAATATCTTTCGATTTTACTCATGGGAATTAGATAAGAATTTTGTATCATAAACTTCTCTTTATATATTTTTATAAGAAAAAGACATATAAGGAGCATAAAATTTAATATGCATGTAAAATATCATATTTGTATCAATTTAATAACAATAGCTTTTTTACCTATTAAAAAATAAAAATACCTTTGTTTTTGTTTTTATTTTTTATTTATGACTTACATATACAATGATATATTCATGCCATATTAGAATTTTATAATAAAATGTATTCTATTGAGTAAACTTAGTTACATCTAGATGGACTAAAGATTTTCTTTAAAAAAATGTCCAAACAAGTTAGATGCCTGGTTGCTTTTGATAAAATCTATTACTTTTTCATTGATGACTAAAAAAAACAATCTAAATATTTATTTATTTAACAATTGTATTAACTGCTCTGCTACGGTTTGATGAGAAAAAACTGCTTTGCTAGGGTTTGGGTCTGTCGTCATTCGTAAATGGCTAGCTCAGTTGCTACTGAACCGGCTGGAGAGAGCAACGGTGCCAGGGAAGCACCCGAGAAATTTTATCTTGGCTGTTTCCATTCCCTTGCATGAGTTTCATAATGCTTGTCATTGGTTTGAGTCACATACCCTTGTCGGGTATTTCCTGGGTAGAATTCCCAATGATACCCTCATTAGGTCCTAGGTGCAACAAGTTTGGGGTCCGCATGGTGTGATAGTTGAGAATGTTCAGAATCTCACCAAGGGTTATTTTCTTTTTCGCTTCCCTGATCTTGCTCAAGCTCAAAAAGTGTTAGCCAAAGGTCCCTGGACGGTGAGAAATTCCCTGTTAATTTTGCAATCTTACACTCGTGACTTCACAGCCAGTGACCAAGCTGAGCTGGAAGTTCCTATGTGGATTGAGTTCCCGGGTTTACCTGTCCCCTTTTGGGGTTTTTTGCAAATGCTCGCCTCTTCCCTCGGCAAGTTTGTATGTCTTGAGCCTGAATTATTTTTCTTGGCTCACCCTACCAAGTGGGCTTGTGTCAAAGTCAACCTCACCAAAGACCTGTCGGATTTCATAGATATCCAGATTGGTGATACCTCCATTAGGCAACCTGTCGCCTATATCAATTTACCGAATACTTGTTATCGTTGCCAGTCTGCTGCTCACAAGATTCGAGATTGCCCACTGATGGAGTGGAAGTTCAAACAGACCCAACCCCCTTCGATTGCCTCGGTAGCTCAGTCTAACGGGGCTCGAGAATGCCAAGGCGACTGGCAAACGATTACTAACCGAAATGTTTCTAAGCACTCTAAGCAAGCCAATCCCTTTGTGCAGCCTACTCAAACCAAGCCCATTGATACCCAGGTTATGCAAGCCCCCACTAACTCTATGCAGTCTTCTGAAGCCATCACGTTGATTGTCGTTAACATGCAGCCCACCATGCAAGCTGTAGGGGTCCCAAATGCTACTCCGACCGCCCCTATAGTTACTCAACCACCACCTTTTTCAACTTCTCTTTGGGCCTCGATTGTTGTGGAGGCTCGTCCCACTACCATGCCAACTTTTTCATCGACGACACCCACATACTCCACGGCTGCGGAGGAACAAGCTTTTAAAGTTCGTCGTTCTCGAAGCCCCTCAAGGGACAACTTGGGCCTGAGTTTGGGCCTGAGTTTTGACAAGCGTCGCCAAATGTCCTTGGGTGAGGGTAATTTCAGTGGAGGCACTAATTCCTTCAGTTTGCTTCGGGGTCTAGGTGATTCCAAGGATGTCATGGATATTATGAATCCTGACAAGTCCTCATGCGAATTGTGCTGATGAAAAACTGACCAAAACCCAATGCTTGAAGCATAGAGTTTGTTCAGGTCTGACTATCAGAGGCAGCAGAGGCCGCAACTCATGCACATGTATTCCACCAAGCATTTGCCTGGAAAAGGAGTTGTCCTAAAGGCAAAACAGGTTGCAACTTACAAGCAACATGTACTTACCAAGCAATGCAAGATGAGTAAGCCAGGATCCTCCTCAACGAACTCTGGTTGACGATAATGCAAATGAAGGATGGACTGCCCCATTCTCTTCGGATGGCGGCTGGCACTGTGTCAGTAAGAAAGATAACTTTTGTCCCACTCCTTGATCTTTGTTTACTGATTATGTCTTCAGATGTCTATGTAATGATTGCTCGCGACAACGTGTAGTAATGTTTTTTGGACTTTGTTTTTATTGGGGAGGTGTGATTTCCTCCACTTAGTTGCTTTTATGGTTTGTGGGATGTGCTAATTCCACCCGTCCTTTTTTGTATAATTAATCTTAATTAATATAAGGTTTTTTCATAAAAAAAAACAAAACAAAAAGATTAATAATAGCAAACACAATATAACTAGCTTAGATATATAAAATATATATATCTATAAATGTCAAGAGTTATCAATCTCGAGGCGCCTATAAATAGTTTAAATATTTTTTAAATATTTTAAATCCACCGTAACCCTTAATGTCGGCGGATAATTTTCTTAATGTCGATTTTTTTAATAAAATATTAATATTGTTTACGGCGTGGCTGACCTTCCTGGCTGCCATTATAGGACGCCTATTGGCGTAAAAATATATATCATTAAGCTCTTCTAACACAATAACATAATAAAGATACCTTTACAAGTCATTTAATAAGTAAATACTTTCATGGTAATATTTAAAGTCATTAATCCTAGTTTGAAAACTTCTTAGGAAGATATGTTCATCTAAATATTCAACTTCAATAATTATTTTTTTTTTGGTAAGTTAAGTTTATATACAAACTGAGTTTTTTAAGAGGATCCCAAAACCTTATAACAAAAAGGACCGTAGCACCGAGTTCTTAGGCATTGCCTTAGTACATGGAAATAAACATAAACAGAAAGGGAAAAAACCAGAAAAAACCCTTGATCCAGCAGAGAGACCAGATTCTAGTACCAACTAGTGAGACCCACATCGCCAAAGAACACCATCCTCCCGTTGTTGTCCGTCTGGGATCCACCCGAGGGTGGATACATTAGACCTTAGATCTTCAAAAAAACTCTCCATCAGACCATAGCTACACGTGAGCAAGCCTTATGGAAGGTTGAGTCCCACTCAACCCGCAACGGGAAAAGTCAAAAAAGCATTCCCACCCAGACCCGAGTAGGGAGAGCGGGAAGACCAAGAATAGCCTGAAACCATATATCCTGCCCGGAAACCAGAAGCAAGAAATTTGAGTTTAGAAATTTGGAGAGGATCCCCATCCAAGGACGGACCAGGATGCAACCCAGGGTGTAGCAGAGCAGCAAGCAGTCGCACAAGCAAAACAGCAAGCAACAATGAGATACAGTCCAAGGCGTAGCAACAGGACAGCCTGGGAAATGGCATCAAGATCCTTAGAGAAACAACAACGGGAAGCCTCCGCTTGAGCCTGTGAAATGGAACAACACTACTAGGGATATCTACAGGCCAAGATATCCCCATGCAAACCAAGTTGAACTACGAGGAAGCCGGAAGGAGCTAGGGACAACAACAACAAGTGCAAAGAAAGGATCTCCGAAAGCCAAAACTGAAAGAGGTAGAAGAGACCACAACTGCAAGCGCACCGATCTCCACCCCAAGACCAAATAATGCAAAAGAAAACCCCAAGCACTCCAACATAAAGGACCAGGAACCCACCATCCTTGCTCACGAACAGTTCCAAAGAACTGGAACTGAGACTGGGAACAACTTAGGAACAAGATGAAGCCCACCCCTAAGGCCAAGAACATGCTCAGAGCGGGAAGACCAAGAATAGCCTGAAACCATATATCCTGCTCGAAAACCAAAAGCAAGAAATTTGGAGAGGATCCCCATCCAAGGACGGACCAGGATGCAACCCAGGGTGTAGCAGAGCAGCAACTAGTCGCACGAGCAAAGCAGCAAGCAACAATGAGATACAGTCCAAGGCGCAGCAACGAGACAGCCTGGGAAATGGCATCAGGATCCTCAGAGAAACAACGGGAAGCCTCCGCTTGAGCCTGTGAAATGGAACAACACTACTAGGGATATCTACAGGCCAAGATATCCCCATGCAAACCAAGTTGAACTACGAGGAATCCGGAAGGAGCCAGGGACAACAACAACAAGTGCAAAGAAAGGATCCCCGAAAGCCAAAACTGAAGGAGGTAGGAGAGACCACAACTGCAAGCGCACCGGTCTCCACCCCAAGACCAAATAATGCAAAAGAAAACCCCAAGCACTCCAACAGAAAGGACCAGGAACCCACCATCCTTGCTCACGAACAGTTCCTGGGAATTGGAACTGAGACTGGGAACAACTTAGGAACAGGATGAGGCCCACCCCCAAGGCCAAGAACATGCTCTGAGAGTCCACCGAGAAGCAGGACCAAAAAGCAAAAGCCCCCGAATAGGAAACCGAAACGAAAAACCTACGGAGCCCAGGTGGAAAGCGTCAGCAGGCACAAATATGGGATCCTTGGAAGCCTAAATTGAGGGAGCCAGGGGTCTGCATGCATTGATCACAGGTCCCCTCCCCAAGATCGAGACATGCAACAGATAACCCTAAGCACCCCAGTAGAAAGGACCAGGAACCCCCCATCCTTGCACACGAACAACTTCAAGGAACTGGGACTGGGACTGGGAACAACTCAAGCACAAGAAGAGGCCCACCCCCAAGGCCATGCAAATGCTTTGAGCGTCCACCAAACAACAGATCCAACAAGAAGAAGCCTCCAAACAGGAAACCGAAAAGGGCCCCACCCAAAGGAACGGGACCGCCAACAACCAAAAGCATCCCAGAGAAGAGTCGCTGGCAACGAGGAAACTGGGCCCCCTAGACCAACCCCGAATAAGTGAGAACCTCACAAGACACCGCAGGAAACAGTCGAAAACCCAACCTGCAACCACCACAGACCGAGAAAGCCCTGGGAACCGGCTCCAAGTAAAAAAAAACCTGCGAACAAACCCCAAGGGAAAGCCTGAGGGAGATCGGGGAAAGGATCCCAAAAACATGCAAGAAACCCTAGAAGAACCCTGGGATGCACCAAACCAAGGACTCAAGTAGGGAAACCCCAAAACTACTGGAAAAAGAGCAAAAAGTGGGCAAGGATCTCCTCTTAAGAAGATCATCTACTACAAAAGCATTCCCAGAGTGGGATGACCCGAGATGAGTCAAGAAATGGACAAGAACCAGGGTAGGGGGAGCGGGGAGAGGGAGCAGGACCCTCCCCTCTCCGCTCTCCAAAATTTTCAACTTCAATAATTATAACTAAAAAGTTATTTCACATTTATTTGTATATCTATAAACTTTTGTTTCTAATGATATCTAAATAAATTAAAATAAATATCTATTCAATAATATCAAAATAAATTAAAATAAATATCTATTCAATAAAAATGCAAATGTTGACTCATTCTATGTAAACTTATTGATAAAATACAAGTGCTAAATCTCTAACATCAATTTCAATAATCCAAAGACAAAAATATCCAATGAATAATAACTAATAAATTGAAAAAAAAAAATGTACTCTATCAAATCAAAATATTACATATAATATCAAATATTTCATAATTATTAGTAAATTTACATACAATATCAAACATGTCATAATTACAGTAAATCTATATTACATTTGTATATGCCAAAAAAAAAGTTGATACTCGTATTTGTAATGCACTGCAAAGTTTCAAAAAATTAATAGTTAAAACTAAGATACGAAAATATTAGACAACTCACAATTCAGTCAATTTACAAAAAAAATACTTTCAAAAATCAATTCAAATAAAAAGATATCTCACCAACTAATTATACTAGTTGAAGAATTATATTTATAAGAATATAATACTGATTTTGCATGATAACATGGTCCATAGTCCAATTTGATAGCATGATATAATCCTACTTTCACACAATTATACCAATGAAACATAATAGTATATTTATAAAACTTTTATTTAAAAATTTTAACTCTATGTTTTGATAAGTTGTATAAGTCTAAATACCTAAGATAAACAACCTAATAACTCAAAATTCCACATCAAAGAAGTCGCTATGAAACTTAAAAAAGGAATTTATGTAAGATATTTATTGCTTACATCAGTCTTAAACATCAATATGCTTAGAAATATAACTCTATGCTTGATTAGTTGTATAAGTCTAAATACGTAAGATAAACAACCTAATAACTCAAAATTCCACATCAAATGAAACTAAAAGAAGCAATTTACATAAGTTATTTATTGCTTACATCAGTCTTAAACAACAATATGCCATGCAACTAGCAAATACTCTCTTCGTTAAAAAAAACAGAATCAAAACCATTTGCGTGCCTTATAATTTGACATTATTGCAAGTTTTCTATTGCATAGTATTAAATTATTTTAAAGGTTTCTTTTTGCATCACTATTTGGTTAAGAGTCAAGTAGATAATATAATTGTACATAAACAAAGATTATTGAAACAATCATTATGTTGAAAGGGTTTTCCTTCAATATTTTCTCTTTGTGCGGTCAATTTCAGCTACTTAGGTTTTTCTTATAAGGGTGCCAACTGCTTAGATTTTGAAAGAGTTTTCCTTTAATGTTTTCTCTTTGTGCCCTTGATTTCAGCTATTTATGTTTTCCCTTGTAAGGGTGCCAACTGCCTCCTATTTCTTATAAGGGTGCCAACAATTATTAAGTTGAAAGAGTTTTCCTTCAATGTTTTCTCTTTGTGCCCTTGATTTCAGCTACTTATGTTTTCCCTTATAAGGGTGCCAACTGCCTCCTATTTCTTATAAGGGTGCCAACAACTATTAAGTTGAAAGAGTTTTCCTTCAATGTTTTCTCTTTGTACCCTTGATTTCAGCTACTTACGTTTTCCCTTATGTTTTCCCTTATAAGGGTTCCAACTGCTTCCTATTTCTTATAAGGGTGCCAACAATTATTAAGTTGAAAGAGTTTTCCTTCAATGTTTTCTCTTTGTGCCCTGTGCCCTTGATTTCAGCTACTTATGTTTCCCTTACAAGGATGCCAACTGCCTCTTCCTGATAGGTTTTATTTTGGACTGCATGTATGCAGTTTTTTTTTTAATTTGGCCAGTAAGTTCTGTTGTTTCATTGACTTCTAGAGAAATTTTTGCACGTTGATCTGTCATAAGTTATCTGACCACAATATGCAAAGCAGAACACCCTTTTTATGGGGAAAACTTCTCAAGGTGTTAAATGCTAGAACAGCTACTTAGAGGCAAGCTAACAATATGATCTTCACTAAAATTAAACTAACATGTGATTTCAAAGTAGAATCATCCCATATGATGCTTAAAGCTCATACGAGTTTGTAAAGAATGTCAATCTAATAACAGCTCCAAATTGAGCTGTAACCTAAAGAGTGGGGTTTGGAGGTTATTCCATTTAATCATTTCGAATAACTCAAATCATCCCATTTGACGCTTAAATCCCATACAAACTTTTAAGGAATGTCAACCTAACTATAGCTGCAAAGTGACCTATAACCTAGAAAGTGGGACCTTTGAGATTTTATCATTTCAAACAAAGATTTACATAGAAAAGCACAACATTGCATGTCATTTTTTAATTTATTTTGGCTGATCAGGATACTATGCCTGAAATTAAAATCCTACAAGAAACCTCCCACCACACTTCAGAAATATACCGTGTTTACAAAAACAACAGAAACCCTAAAATTTTAATCCATTGATTATCCCTCATCTCTTAAAAATGTTGCCCGTTTAGCTAAGCTCATTTTTCAAATCTATAACTCTCAACATACTTTAAAATGGAAAGTTTAGGTATCTGTAAAAATTACATTACAAACAGTTATACTATATTTTAATATAATTTTAAAAATATTCAAGTGAGCTGCCTGAAAGTAGCATTTAAAATTTTAGAACAAAAGTGCACTCCACAAAAACAGAAGAGAAGCTTATGCTATGTTTGAAGCTTCCAAAAAATTTAGGCCTAATTTTGTTAGGAATTATAAGCCCAGAATTAACTGCTGCCTCTGAACTGAATTTGCATTCTACTGACCATCTAGCGGTAAAAAAGCAAATATAAATTTGAAAAATGAAATGCAACCTTGCAAGGTAAGCTGTATGCACTTTCAACTCATAATGGCAGAATGAGTGCAAAGACTGTCACTGGGGTTTAGGGGAAGTAAGCTCAGCAGATACTTTTGTCAGTGTGTGTCAAGTGGAATTGGTATGTACGTGGAAAGAAGAGGAAATGAAAAGGATTAGAGGTTTTGTACATTTTAGACAAGAAAATGTAAACACAAGACAAGGAAGACAATTTCATGTTTGGAACAAGAAACCCATTTTTAGTGAAGATCAATATCAACACGCTCTGGATTTTCCCTTTTAGTTTGATCATCTGCGAGCTCTATTCCGAGCTGCCCTTTATCACCCACTCCAAATGCATAGAGATTTCCGGATCTTGTTAGTGCAAAGGTGTGAGAATTCCAATAGGCTGAATTTGTTGGACTGATATGCACAACCTGTTCCTGTCTCTGTTTCAATGACAACACTAACTGTGGAAGAAGGATTTCATGCTCATCAACCTGAAGAATAAACCAAAAAAAGAAAAAAGATAGATGAATTAGTCATTAGTTGGAAGAAGTGATTTAATTGACACAAGAATAAGATGCATGTTGTATGATCTTGCGATGCTGCTACAAACAATATATGCAAACATAATGATGAAAATATAAAATGGCGAGCCAAATGAACATAACCACAATAGTATATATTCAGAAATTAGCATGGCAGAAATTTTCAACCATATTAGCCTCCACATATCACACTGACCTCGTCCTCAACGGCTGAAATCACATGCCCAAGGCTTGATGACTCATCGCAACCAAAAGAATAAACATCTCCATTGTCAGCCACCACAAACGTTGTATACCTTCCTGCTGCAACATGAACAGCCTTGATTCCCTGCAACGATTCAATTACCTTGGGTACCGTCTGACACTCTTCATTACCATGGCCCAAACAACCATCTCTACCCCATCCCCATGTGCAGACACGTCCATCTTTACCCACAACAGCAGCATGCCATGCACCTGCCGATATAACAATAGGTTGCAAGTTCAGGGTTTGAAACTGCTCAATTAATCGAGGATTTGCTTCATCAGTCTTTGAGCCATGCCCAAGCTTTCCTCCCAGTCCACAACCAACTGAGTAGACAGACCTGCATTCACAAGAGATTGTTTTCATATTTATTAGGAAAGTTAAAATCTAATTTTCATTAGTTGTTAGAAAATAGTAAACTGAATCGTTCACATGTACACTATGCATGTCTAGCCTTGATGATGATTTAACCATGCGGGAGATCATTTGAATCTCAATACAAGGGTTCTCAAATACGTTTGAGATAGATAAACCAAAAATACAAATAACATATTACAATATTATCAACAAATGAATTGGAGGAAAAAAAAGGGCACAAAGATTGGGCATTACATTCCAGTTGGTTGATATGCAAGAGCTAACAAATAACAATTGCCTCCTGCAATTTGCACGACAGGAATATCTTCTAGAGCACCCGTCAACAAATGTGGTTGCCGATCATTTGGGTCAGTTTTATGGCCAAGTTTTGCATCTACACCCCAAGAAAATGTATACACCCTGCCCTCTCTAGAGAGAACAGCAGTAAAGAAGTAACCAATTACTACTTGTACTACAAAAATACCCTCTAATGATTCCACCAGCTGCGGAGTGGTGACACGGTTAAGGGCTTGGACACCAGATTCAGTCTCCCCAAAGGAGTCTTTACCAAATGCATAGACTTGACCCATATCACTAACAAGAATCGTGCGATCTCCCCCTGCAGCAGCATGGATTATTCTAACACCTTGGATTGATCTGCAGGAAAATGAGAATCGGATGGTTACACCATGATAATTTGGAAATGTTTCATGCTATTAAACTATAGACAAACCAAATACAAGACTTAAAACACAGTGTTCTGTTGAAATATTAAAATAAAAACATCCAGGGTTCATGTAACTGAAATTGTAGGGCTGATGAAGCAATATAAACCCCAAGTTTACTATTTTGAGGCACATCAATGATCAATATTTGTCATTAAGGCTATCATGCTTGATAAATGAAATTGTCGCAAGGAAGAACAAGTTAGCAATTCATTGTGCTAATCAAAGCCAGGGCACAACCCACTTCATCAAGCCTGGAGTATATACCTGATTAACCTTGGTCTCCATTCATCTTGTGTCGTCCCCTGACCTAACTGCCCAAAATTGTTGTGACCAAAAGAATAAACTGCCCCTGATTTTGTTACTACAATACTATGACCAGGTCCAGCTATGGCCTGGCACCTCTCACGCCTGTAGCATTCTTCACCAGTCTTCAAAAACTGCAATACCAACTTCCAGGAACCTCCACATCTTTGTTTCAAGTTGTCTCTTTCCTCTTGTGACATAGGTTTAAATATAGCTCTTTTTTCGCACATGTCAAGTGCTGCAAGTTCAGAGATAGATAGACTGAAATCCGGGAAGTACTTGGCAGGTTGTCTGAAGAAAGAACATGTGGCCTGCAAATAGAAAGCAAATTGAAACCAGAAAAATAGCAGCATCCCAGAATAAATGCCAATAAAAATACCATGTAATGAAAGCTTGCCTCAAGACTTGCGAGATCTCGTGGATCCACATCGCAGTAAGTAAGCAAACTTAAAATGATTGCTGGATAAGCAACTAAAGGAGACTCCCCAGGAGTTGAATTTCCATGGCAGCGGCGTTGGTGACAGTCAAAACGTTGTAACTTTATTTCGGAAGAAAGTGACTCATCTTTAATCTCATGGTATTGTACAGATGAAGCCTGTTTAAGGGCTCCATCCATTGTCGTGTCCATGGGCACTACAAGAAGCAGTGCCCTTATTCTTCAGAAGGTTGATGACTAGAAACTGCAATTCAAAACAAATTAACAAATATAGATGTTCAACAGTACCCTATGATCCAAATAGGCAACACTTAAGTGCAGAGAATTATATAGAAACATTAGCAGTAAATGAAATTTTAAATATCCACATTACAGTTTTCAAATTAAAAACATTAAAGTAGAGAATTATATAGAAATGCTAGAAACATTAGCACACTCTTCCCTTAGGACTATAATAAGTTAATAATATATACTTATAAAGCTTATATTAACATTTTCTAATATAAAATTATTAAAAACAAAAAAGGTGCATAAAATAATATAGAAACTGACCATCAATTGCATATCTCAAAAGTGAAAATTAACGAATGGATGAGAGAACATGAATCCAAGAGATCATTAGTATTTCTTCCATTTAGCACTCTATGCCTGCCTTTTGACAAAACCTTAGGTTTGTTGGTCAAACACTGCTGCATTCATTGCTTGATCTGATGCATGGAGTCCAATGAAGAATCTAAATCATCTGCCCTGAAATCATGAGTTTTATTCCACCAGTGGAAAATGTAATAGATAACAAATTGAGCTTACAATCCCTACTTTGGAGCTCACATAACAGTTTCCCTTTGGGCAAGTAAATTTTATGTTAAGCTCACTCTTTAACACCTGTTGAGCATAATAATCACCTATTAGGTGATCTTATCTGCGAATGTTCCAATATGAATATTGTAGTCACAGAGTTGTAAGATAATTGACATCAATGCAAATTTTATATATGGTCTCTGGACGTACAATATTCAGATGATTCCAATGATGGTTATGAGAACTATATTGATCAGTCAGTCATTAATGTCAACACAGGCTTGGCAAAGAGAGACCATTGCAGTTTAGCTATGAGAACTATATTGATCAGTCAGTCATTAATGTCAACATAGGCTTGGCAAAGAGAGACCATTGCAGTTTAGCTATGAGAACTATATTGATCAGTCACTCATTATTGTCAACATAGACTTGGCAAAGAGAGACCATTGTTGTTTAGCTATGTAAGTTTCCAGGAAGGGGACAACAAGGGACAGGGGGATGCATTTAATGGATGTCAGCATGCATTTCCAAGACCACCCCTAGAGCCTGAGATGCATCCCTATGGAATCTGATGCATTTGCTGTTTAGCATGGTAAAATGGAATCTAATGCAATAAAAATCCTCGTTCTTGTGATATGAAGGGCAGTCTAAGCTGGATAATGACAAAAGACAAAGTTGGTAGCAGAGATGTGGAAGTTTGTCTCCATAGAACCATATTATGATAAAATTGCTAAAGCAGATGGAAAAGGGAATGGAGGAATTGATGATTTAAAGTTTATAGATAGATCCAAAAGGACGTGTGAACTTGAGAGACAACAAAAGCAATAGCAGTCATGTATTTGAAAACTTCCAATCAGCGTTTGAGTCTTGTTCATATAACAAAGAGGATATCCAAGATAACCTGAAAACTATTGGTAAAATGATCAACAATAAAGAATGGAGTTGGTTACAATGGCAGTCATGTATTTGAAAACTTCTAATCAGCGTTTTAGTCTTATTCATATAACAAAGAGGATATCCAAGATAACCTGAAAACTATTGGTAAAATGATCAACGATAAAGAATGGAGTTGGTTACATTAAACATTTTTCCAAAATTTTCAAGGCATACAGTATGACAATGAATATAACACAAGATCAAAGCATGAGGAACAAATAAGCATACAAGAGTATGAATGTAAAGCTATGGCATATGCAAGCCAAGAAAGGAGAAAGAAAGAAGGATATGTTTGGAAGAGAAACAACAAAAAGGATACCAATGTGTTTAGGTTGAGCATCTCGAAAAAGCATTGCAACAAAATGAACAGATTTGTATTAATATGATTCAGAACAAAGTGTTGTTCATCAGAACCAGGATGATTCAAGTAAAGGAAAATTTATATCTGTATTCTGATTAGATGTGCAGCGCAATCAAGCATTGTTGACAGCGTTCTACAAACTGTTAAAGATGTGATAGAGTTTTACATCACCAAGCATGGACTTGGATCAAAGATAAATCTATTGAGGGAATCCAAAATAATTTACCCTAAGAAAGGGCATCTACTGATGGTGAGATGTAAATATGAACATATACAATCATAATTACTTGAAAGGTGAAAGGTCATAAGATAATTGAGACGTCATTGAGATAAAAAATTATTACAAGGAAGCCAACCAATTCGTCAGATATATTTGTCTTAATAGAATTACATTTCATACATTTAACATAAATAGAGCAATATCCATGTGTAACTTATGTTGAATCTGGAAACTAATAAAAGCGCCCTGTACTATAACAACCAAAGTAATATTCTACTTTCACTTAAGCTCTAATACCCATGTTTGTAACATATTAACACAAATCTCTTGAAGAACTATATCTGATCATCAAGAATTAGGAAAGACACATGGATATTGCTCTGTTTATGCTAAATCAACTCAAAAACATTTTGGAAATTTCATTGCCAGACAAAACAAAATTGCCATCCATATAATAAGCTTTTAATATAATTAAGACAGCAAAGCCCAATGTAAAAATAAAAAGCAGGTTTTTCCTTTGTTTCCCAATAGAATCATTCATTGAAGTAGTTATTTACGTCTCCTATTCGAAGTTCCATGGTCCTAGTCTTAACTTATAACAAAAACCAATGTAACTTATAACGAAAACCAATGTAAATAGGGATCTGATGGGGCTCTAGAAGTAAGAGCCAAAGCATTTCATTTTTTTCAAAATTCTTTTCTCTGCAAATATGTCCAGTGAAAGTCTAAGATCAGTTTTAAAAGTTTTTAAAACATAAGGTGGATAATTAGATCCCAGCTTAGCCAAAACAACTTGCCACCTTATCTTTATATATATATATATATATATATATATATATATATATATAGATCACTTAAAGCACCATATATAAATAAGGCTAATTCAACTTAACAGATTGACAAATCAGAGTAAAAACCTTGCACCAAAGGCAGCTTGACAAAACCACGGTCTAGTGGCAGAGCAAATGCCAAAATAATGATCAGGGTTCATGCCCATCTAGACATACTCCCAATGCTCGTTAAAAAGGCCTTGTCAATGGAGGTTAAATCCAACGAAATTGGGTGTATGTCCTCCACAAATTGGGCAAGAACAGAAGTGAACCTACAATGGCCTCTAAATCTAAAGGCCTCATAAACTTGATGGTGCATTCTAAATTCTCATTATACAAAACGCAAATCACCAACTTGTCAACTAGGACTAGCTCAAACCTCACCTATTCTATCCTAGACTAACACAAGTGCCCTAAAAATGGCAGAATCAATGGACAAGCACCTCAACTAAACTCCAATGTATATACCCACGTACACAGCTATATATACACCTAACCAACTCTTGGGTCTTGTCTACAAAAGTTCTCCTAGCTTAAAATTTAATACCCAGTCAAAGAAAACCCAGAAAAAAGTCCTTTCCTCCATTCAAAACTCCAAAAACTGGCATTCAAAATACAAATGTGATGCAAAACATGTATCACAACCAAACTCCAGCGGAAAACCAAACCTGAGCTGAATTCCCCAATACCAAAATCATAAAACAGAAAAAAGAACCAAAATTTTCATTTTAAAAAGAAAAAGAAAAATCCAATCACACCAACTCATATTGAACATCAAAAAGAACCAATATCTAGGCACAGCTAACCAAACAAACACAATTTCAGATTCTTCCCCACATAAAGAACCGATTTTACAAATCCAAAACAAAACCATCGGAATCCAAACAGAATTGCGAAACCCCAACGGAGAACTTCATCGAATCCTACCGCTGAAGAGGTCGCGCGTCGGAGTCCGAGTCCCGGGCAGCTCAATCGATCGCACAAGGCGGTGGGGAATTGGGCAAAGAATTGGGTCGTTGAGTCGTTATGCGATCGAATTTAGCGCAAAATTGGACAAGAATTTAAAGCTCCATGGCAACGATTCATCGATCATCATTGCATGGCTTGCAACACATAATCATTTTGCTTTAAATATAAAATTTTATATTATTAATAAAGTTAAAATCCATCCACTTGCTCGTCGCATTGCTTGCTTGCAAGCACTTCCTCTCGTACTCCTCCCCCTTATGCTCTCAGCCTACCGACGTGGCGCCAGCCCTTTCCTTCAGCCACGTGGACTCATGCGATGTCGGAGAAGCCATCAATAGCGCCACGCCAGCACCGTGTGGGTAATATTATTATTATTTTATTTTATTTTACCGTGTGTGGAGTTAATAAGGTTATTTATTCATAATAATTTTAGTTTTTATTTTCACATGAACCACTATAAACCCACCCTAAGTTTGAATAAATTTAAAGTTAATAAAATCGAGCATTTATAAATGTAATAAAACCTCGATCATTTGAAATAATTTACATATAAGTACACCCAAGCTATGTGAATGAAAAAGTTTAGAACTAGAATGCGGAAAAATGCAAGCAGGCAAAGATAATATTATATTACAAAGTTTAACCTAACATATGATCACAAAAACATATATAGGTGCTGAAATCAAGTGGAAGGAAAAAATCTTCATTGCTCATAACTAGTTCTCATTGCTCATATAAGGAATAGTTCTCATAGGCTTAGATGTGAAACAAGGACTAGCTCTCATAGGCTTAGATGTGAAACAGGGAGATGGACAACACCCAAAGAATAATGGGAAGAAAGGATATGTACTTTATGCATCACAGGGGCAGTAGAACACTTCATCTATAAGTGCCCGAGTTTTTTAGACATCAGTGGCAAATACAAAGAAACACTTGGAAACGGGTCTCTGAGAGAGTTATTTGAAGACAGTAAAATAAAAAAAAGTTGGGGAATTGCTAACCCAAATCAGGAGGAGAAGGAACATTAAAGATCGTGATTTGAACAGTTGTACTTCTATATTTGAGGTCCCATAAACCATATTTGGGTCTAGCAGACTTAATTAAAATCTTTCATTTCACTATCAACTGAATTTATCTTTTTCAAATATAATAATTTACCACATGCTTTATTAATTTACTTTCCTTAGAGGGAAGAATTATTAGGATGTGAAAGGCCACGTGCATCCTGGGTGGCCCACACGGGTGTAGAATTTGTATAAAATATTCTAATCGTGTGGAAACGGGTGAAGAGCTGCTGGACCGTTTTATATATTATATATTTTTGGTTTAACCATGAGTCGATTTATTCCAATGCATGACTATTGGGACCCACCATGACATAGGCATGTGGGACCACCATCGCCCTACCCTTGGTTACCGTTGTTTTTTTCAATGGTCATTAGGTTAAATGGATTTAAACATTTAATCAGATAAATTAATTTATTTTTTTAAATAAGTTTATAGATGTTTTATAAAGGGTTATGGTCCTTTCATATTAAGCAGGGTTTGAACTTTGAATTTAAAAAAAAAAAAAAAATTAAAACCCTTATCACTACAATAAACTTACAACTAATAAATTAACTTACTTAACTACTTTGTAATTTTTTATTTTTTATAAAAAATGGTTTTTATTTAACTACACTTCAATTATCTAAACAGATTATCAAATATGATGTATTATCTTACCTTTTTGAATTTGAAGTTCTACAATATTTACTATTACCTTTTCAATATTTTTTATAGGTTAAAAAAATTAAAAAAACAAAAAGTAATTTTTATTCAACTATACTTCATTATATCTATTGATAGATATTCTTAATAATTTTTATTCAACTTTGCTTCATTATAGGATATTCTTTTTTAATTCAAATCTCAAAATTTCAAACAACTTATTATTAAATTGAAATAATTTTTTATATTAAATTTCAATAAAAAGAAGTTCCAAAAAGATAGGATATAGGCATTTAGTAGGTATAGAACACAACATGAATAATTCCTTTATAGTGAATTTAAATATATAATATTTACTAATATAAAATTTATTTTATTTAATTTTTTTTTTTTAATATATAGATTGGGTATGTGGAGGATATTGGTCTTTTTGTTTTTAGCTCGTTAATGTAATAATGCAAGTCTAATAGCATATTTCATGATTAAAATTTCGTTACACTTTAATATTGGTTGTTTGTTTATCTTATTTTATTTTATTTTTATAATATAAAATTAAATGCATTAAAATGCAATAAATATTTACATATATAATAGTTAATATAAAATTTTAAATAAATTTTATTATTTTAAATCTCACAACAAATGTGGTTTTTGTCAAACTAACTACTATGTAGTCATGAAGGCGGGATTAATTTCAATCTTATATAATCAATTAAAAAAATAAATGTGATCTAATGATTTGGGAGTCATGGTTTGATATTCAAAGACAATATGTATAAGATATAGTGAAATGTTGGAAAGAATTTTAAAACGTGGCTTTAAAAAATAAATAGAATATATACATCTTTTAAATAACAAAATACAAATATTTATTTTAACAAATAATAGTAATCCAATATATATTGAATGTTATAAACTTTAAAATTTATTTTATGTAAAAATATTATAAAAAACTATTTTAAAAATATAAAATCGAAAAATAATTTAAATAATTATTAGACAAATTTAAAAATTATTATAAAGACTTTTTTTAACAAGGATTTTAAATATCAAATAAAATTAGTTCAACCCCTTAGATTCATTAATTATCGTGAAGGACATTAAGAATAAAATCTTGCCATGCATAATTGTCAAGTTTGTTGTAATACCACCAAGTAGTCATGATAATAAAATCAAATTTATTCCTTTCTTTGTTTTTTTAGGTGGTGATGGTGATGGTGATGTAGCCTTCAAAGATATCAAGCGAGGAGGTCAAGAATATAAGTGGTGATGGTGATGGTGTAACCTTTAAGGATATTAAGCGAAAAGGTCAAGAAGTCAAGCATATAAGGGTATAAGTTGTTTTGGATATTGTTTTTAAATAAATTGATTATATGGGATTGAAAGGGCCCCACCCGTATTACATTATCACTAAAGAGTAGTATTACAACAAATTTTGGATATTATCGTTGTATCATTGAGTAAGATTTGAACCTTAATTGTGAAGAAACTTAAGTTCTCGATATAAAATCTAGTACAAATGTTTCTATTTTAACGCTAAATTAAAATAATTTTAAATTTTCATTAAAAAAAAAAACTCAATTCAAATTAAAATAGATATATATAACCTTGTTATATTTCTTATAATATCAAGTTAATGATAGAGTGCCAATGGGTGGGAATGATGATATTCCTAGCCCCCCAACTCATACATTAACTTATGCCGTTAGGAGAGTAAGAAAATGTAGCTTGCCATGGGAGAGTGACCACTTTACCTTTTCAGTCGGTGCACCTTATGTTAAGGTGGTTTCCATCCTATGTCATCAAGGTATATGTATATAACTTGGATGTAAGGGTATCATCCACTAAGATTAAAGGTTGTTCATCATGCGGGTGACACTTGATAGTAAGTTTGTATTATTCGTCTGCTTATCACTTCTTTTGTATCCATTGGAACATATCGTCATTGCAAACGTACAAAACTAAGTTATTATTATATTTAAATTAAATATCAGCCAGGTCGTTCGTGGGTCTAGGTGGATTGGTAGTTACTAAAAATCGTGATTGTAACCATTGCTTCTATATAAAAAATAAAAATAAATAAATAAAAAATAAATAAATAAATAATCAGCCAGGTCACAAATAAATTACAACCGGTCATAGTTGTATGGCTTCAAAGAAAGTGAATGGTAAAGAGGGCTAATAATGTGAATAACGTATGATCATGATCATCTTTTAAAGTACACATCATGTTAACGATGGTATAAGTTTCCTTCAACAAATAAAACTTGTTGAAGCAAAGGAACACCAAGAAAAAGAAGAGGCATGGGCTTTTGCAAGCCAAGATGGAGTGCAAGGTAGGGGAGAGTGCAATCTAGGAGTGAGTGTAAGCCAAGAGGGAGTGCGAGCCAAGAGGGAGTGCAAGCCAAGAGCGAGCCCTATTAACTAGTATGGAAGGAAAATCATATTTGAAAGCCTTAATGGGAAGTCAAGATGCCCTAGTTGGAAGTATGAAGGCCCAAGTTGGAGATAAGCGGAAGAGCAAATATATGGCAAGTTCAATCCAAGTAACAAATGTTACACCAAAAGTAAGTATCAAGGATGAGATGATTGAGCATGATATAATGGTTCTTAAAAGTATAGGGTTAATATGTAAGTTCCATAGATCATGGTCGAGGTTTTTGGAGATTCAAAAATGGATCAAGTGAAAGTGGGGATTAAATTCAAATTACTCTGTGATTTTTCTTCCTAAAGGTTTTTTCCTCGTCATCTTTTCTAGTTCAAAAATTAGGGATAAAATAATGGTTGGTGGTTCATGGTTAGGGGAAGAGACGCACTTTATTGATACCATGGAATTAAATTTTTTCTATTAATACAGAAACTATTAAGAAGTTTCTAATATGGGTTAGGCTTTTTGGACTTCCATATCAACTTATAAACTAGAATGTTTTGAAGAATGTTGGAAATACCTTAGGATAATTCATCAAGGAAGGACTAACTACTAAGGAGCAAAAGCATGCTATATATATTCAAATGTGTTGCTAGGGATATTTCAAAACCTTTACCACCATCCATTAAGATTAAATCTAAATCAAGAGAATGGGATCATCAAGTAGACTATGAAAATATCGCATTTTGTTGCCACAATTGTTATGAGATTGGACACATGGCAAGAGTTTGCAAAGTGAAAACTATAAAGAAGGAGAACAAATTCAAGCGATGAGATAAACTTCAAGACAAAGTAAGAAAATCATACAATAATAGAAGCTAGATCAGATCAAGGATATCCCACTCCAAAAGAAGAGGCAAAGAAAGCCTATCTACAATATCATTTAGCAAGTTTAGAAGGAATTAAAGGTACAAAAGAAGATGTGGAGAGAAATCCTAAAACAAAGATGACAAAAGAGATCAAGTTTATTCTAGGTAAATCATCTTTATTTTCCTCAAGTAGTATAAAATCCTCTCCAGGTAATAAAAGTGAAAGGGGTGAAGATGTTATCCCTTGCACTTTAAGGTTTCAAGAGCAATGTAATAAAGAAATGAGGATGGAGGAAACTCATAACAATTTAGATTTTTTAGGGAAAAATAAGAAGATAATTGCTATAGAAGAGCACCTTTGCACTTTAGGGTTTCTAAGACAACATAAAGAATATTGTGCTTTTGAGGTTATTCCTTGCACTTTAGATCCTTCAGAACAAGGTAAACCTAGAGATGATAAGTCTTACTATGAGTAGTGTGAGAAGATTGAAGAGATTGGTGAATATGAAAGTATTGTTAGGAATGAAAAAAAAAAGAGAAAGACCCAAGAAGAAAAAACAAAGAGAAAAAGAAACCTAGAAGGATATTGATATGGGAAAACAAAAGCAAATATCACAAATGCTAACAAGAAGTGGGGCTAAACCTACAAATAAAAATAAAAAATAACAATGAAAATAATATTTTGGAATATTAGGGGAATGAATAAGAACCCTAAAAAAAAATATTAAAAAATTGTGAGGTTGTTATAGACAATATATTTATAAATATAAAAGTTGGGAAGCAAATATTTTAACCATTCGTTGTGTTGAATTTCATCTTGACATGGTCTAAATATCAAAAGGCATTTGATATAAAAGGAGTTGATTATGGAAACTTAGAAGTTTGAGGAAGATGGAGAATATCATTGATAGAAAGGCAAATGAAGAATATCTTTGATAGAAAGGTAAAGTTAGATATGTTTTAATTAACTTGTTAGAAATGTAATGAGAGCAATGTAATGATTTGTTTTTGTAATGGGAGTGGCCTCCAATAGAAGCCACCCATAGCTTATTTTTATATATATATATATATATATATATATATATATATATATATATATATATATATATATATATATATATATATATATATATAGTTTCTTTCTCTATTAAATATATTCTTTATCTTCCTCAAATTATTTTTTTTGTTACATAGGAGAGTTGGTAACAACCACTATTTTTAGTAACTGGCCAACGCAGGGTTCAAACCATAGGGACTGCACCCAACAAACTTGTCTTCCTAAAATTGTTATGTTTCCACAAACAACTCTTTGACATAATTTTCATTAAGAAATAAAATCTCATGTGATTGTTTCGGAGGGATACCATAGTGGTAAGTTCTTGGGTTTTCATCTAGGAGATTCAAGTTCAAACCTGGTACGAGGGCATTGGAACCCCTTATAAAAACTTGTGCTTTACCGTAATATTTTTTTCCCAAAAAGGGATATATTGGTTGGTAGCAACCAAGTGCTTGCTAGTGGGTTGCCTTGGTTCAATTCCCTAGAGGGTTAGGGTCCCATTGACTTTATATTTACCCAACGAGCTAGGGATTATAGAGGTTGGGTCCCATTGAATTCATATTTACCCAACGGGCTAGGGATTATAAAGGTTCTCTATGCAACAAAAAGAAAAAAAAACATATGTGACCAATTGTCTTCTAAAATTTTTATTTTTCCAAGAAAATAACAAGATTGTTTAGATTATTTTCTACTTGGTTTATTTCTATATGGATATGTTCACATGACCAATAGGTTACCTCTAGCAATAGTTGATGAACATCAACAATAATCTCATTTTTTATCCAATCTTCATATCCATTTTGTTGATATGATTAATGATAAATTTGTGAATCCCTCTTAAGTGAATTATATTTCCATATTTTTTCAATTGAGATTTTGATCCCTATAAGAAGTGCTCTAGCCTCTACATAGTTGTTATCTAAAGTTCTATATAAGTCTAAGAGGTGAGAATTTTTCCTTCATTATTTCAAAAAATATTACCTCCATTAGATTTGCTTTGATTTTCTTTGAAAGCACCATCAAAATTAATTTTGATAAACCTAGTTTATCAATGTTTCTATTTATCATGGATCAAAGCAGATCCTTTATGTTAAATTCATTGTAAAAATGATGTTTTATTGTATATTCAAATCCTTTCATATAGAAATAGATAAATTGAACTCTTGAAGCTTCAAATGATGCTTCAAAAGTTCTATTTACCTATTTTAAATGAAAGGATGAATTGGTTTGGAATCTATCAAAAGATGGTGGATACTTGGTCAAATTGGGAGATGAGGGTTTAAAGTAGTTTGAATTCCCTACTCTTATTAATTTTCCTTGTAAGAATGTTTAGGCACTAGAGGCCCTTCCTAAGGCCTCAACATTTCTTTGGTTAATAGTCCAAAGCAAGATTCTTATAGGAGAGACCCTAAAAGGAAGAGGATATAATGGAGCGTTCATGTGTGTTTTGTATGGGAAAAATACAGATATGTCATATAATTTACTTTTTGATTATCCCTTTGCTTATACCATTTTAGGTTGTCTTTTTTTAAATATGAGAGTATATTAGGTAGCTCCATTAACATTGAATGAGTTGATGAAACTTAAATTTTAGAAGATAATTGGTTGAGTGAGATTTTATCTCTTATTTGCTTGCAAAAACATAGGAGTTTAAGGAAGATGAAGAATATATTTGATATAAAGGAAAACGAAGAATATATTTGATAGAAAGGAAAACGAAGAATAGATTTGATAAAATGACAAGTTGGATATGGTTTAATTAATGTCACAACAAATGTAATATTTTGTTATTTTTATAGGAATGGCCTCCAACAAAATCCACACATAGCTAGTTAAAAAAATAATAAGTTGGTGTAATCGATCATAAACATGTTTCTTATTTATTCCGTCATGGGATTATAACGATGAGCTATAAGAACACTAGTAAGGCAATGAAAGCCCTCAACAAGTAGTTTATGATTATTTTTTAGTTTAAAGTCAAATTCCAAAGGTTATTAAATACTTACTTTTGAGATTGAAATCTATAATAAATATATATTTTATTTAATCCCTCATGGGATTATAATGATGAGCTAGAAGAACACTAATAAGGTAGTGAAACCCCTCAAAAATTTATTTATGATTATTTTTTAGTTTAAAGTTAAGTTTCAAAGGTTTTTAAATACTTACTTTTGAGATATGCAACTCATGAGGTAAACTAATAGGGAGATAATTGCTAGCTTTTGATAATGTATGCCAAGGGAGAATGCAATCATAGGATGCAAAATATGCAAAAATGTAAGATGCTGAAATATGCTATTAATGGAAAGTGATGAAAATGATACAATGTAGTATGGAGGAAATGAACACTCTAGAACTGATGCTAAAGAACTACATTGTACTCCATCACCAATATATATGGTGATCTACCTAGTATACCTACTACTACCTACAACGATATATAATCACTCACTATGAGGCCCTTTATATAGAAATATGGATAGCTTGGCCAACACTCTACCTAGTTGTACAAGGGGACACCTTGCACATTTACAACTTGCACATAGACACTTGTGCATTTATTATATTACTTGAAGTAACTAGCTAACTACCCCCTAAAGTAATCTACTACTCTAGTTATGTACCAAGGGTGGTACATTTACATGACCCAAATGATGTAATATACTCTAACACCCCCTTGTATTACATTATTTGGGTATTGAAGACTTTAGTCTTCAATATGGATCTTCTTCTCTTTTTTTATATCTTGTTCAAGTGAGTAGTTAGTGTCTTCATACCATGTTACCCTTGCTATAAGAGCTTTGACTTCTTGATCATCTATTGTATCTTCCAGTTCTTCAATTTCTTCAATCTTTTGAGCTAGATGTCCTTTTTTATTCCCTTTTCGATATTCCAATTGTGGATAATAGTTTTGATGTTGAGATTGTTGTTGTTGGGGATTATTTTGATATTGCCTTGGTTGGAATGCCCTATTTGGTTGGCTTCCATAGTTCATCTGATTTCCTTGATTCTGATTTCTTGGATTGAATCTGTAATAACTAGTGTTATGCCCTTTTCTCCTGCATATCTGACAATATCTGTTATTCCATGGTCTTCGACCTTTTGATGATGAAGCAATATTTCCTTATGGATTATATTTTGAAACCAATGCATTGTTAGTCATTTCATCTTTCATTGTATTTTCTATCTCATATTCTTGAAGAATGTTGATTAGTTCATCAAACTCTGTATCTTTGCTTAGAACCTGTAAGGATGTAACTAGATGCTTGTAGCTATCTGGAAGTGCTCTCAAGGTTACTTGAACAAGGAATTTATCTTCAACCTTTTCTCCTAGGGTTAGTAATTTTCCTTTGATATCTGCTATCTTCCTTAAGAATAGTTCTATGCTTTCACCACTGTTCATTTTCAGGGAATGTAATTGAGTTTGAAGATTTAATATAGTGGCTTTATTTTTCCCTTCAAATATTTTCTCTAATATTTTCCAAGCATCTATAGATGTCCCTTTTGAGCTAATGTAAGCTTGTATTTCATCTATGATGGCAAAGGTTATTATCATTAATGCCTTAGCATCACTTTCTTCAAACTTCTGAATCTCTATTTCTCCCTGAGTTGGTTTAGTTTTTGCTCCTTTGACAATATCCCAAAGTTTTTCAAATATCAGAATAGCTCTCACTTTGTTTTTCCATGAGAAGTAATTTGGGCCCTTAAGTAGTTGAGATTCTGTAAGAATGAATTTGTTTGTGGTCATGATGACTCTCTAGGTATAAAACCTTTCTTGGCTTTAGGTTTTGTAGAATTCCTTATATCTCCCTAGTTAAGAGATGTGAACTAATTTGATAAAACCTCTCTTAGATTTAGGTTTTTTAGGCTTCCTTATATCTCCCTAATAATTAGAATATGCTTAGTTCACCTTCTAAGTTGATTTTGTAATATTTTGAGAATAATCAACCTTTTAATTTTACCTTATCTTTCCTAATGAAGTATGCTTTAATGGTTGGATTTCTTTTTGTCTCCTTTGAATGAGTATGAGATAATTTTTACCAATTAATTCCAACTCTATATGTAGGCAATTTATTTGCTTCTATTTCCAATAGATTAATTTTCTAAATTCCAATTATATGTATATAGTTTGAAGTAGTATGCCTTATATCTCCCTACTTTTTGGAATATTAGAAAATAATGATATTTGCAATTTAATAATGATTTAATCAAGGTTGACAACCTTATATCTCCTACTTGATTATTGCAAATATTATATTATGTGTATGCACCTCAATAATTATTCTTCTAAAATATAAACTTGCTTTATTATCTACTAATGCTTGGTTGATTTGTATTATCCAATGCAATAGTAAACCTTATAAAAATCACCTTATAGCTCCTTTTAGAATTTAATAAAAGCAAGTAAATAACCTTAGTAATATTGGTGCACGATATACCTTAGTATAAGCTTCCTCCAATGTATTTTTGCAGTGTTGTATTCGTTGTCCAATGCTCCTTGAATGGATGTTGTTATTGCTTGATGATGTTGAGCATTTAATGCTCCTTCATTAATGGATGCCTTGTCTGAATCTTCCACCTCCTTGTGTGGACTTTTGACCTTGTTGGGCGTCTAATTCTAGCATTGAATCTTCGTGTCTTGAATGCACTCTTACAATGCTTTCTATGAATGCGCTTCCACACCTTACCAGCTTGATTGCGTGCCTTGAAATTTGTTGTCTTTCTCTAAGAATAGGTGCTTTAAATAGCGAAGATGCCTTCCTCCTTATGACAAGTGGTGCTTGGGAGTTACACCAAAGGTGAGCATTGATATATGAGTTCTTCTAATGCTCATTCTCATGTGCAATGATGGTTGGGCGTTCGTAACCTCCCAATGATGGCTAATCTGAAGATGCCTTTCTTAAATGTTCTTCTTTGAACATACGTTGAGCAATATGAGGGTGCCAAGAAGGGATGTGCCAAGTGGCGCTTAGGGTTTTTGCATGTAAACCTTCTCCAATGTATTATTTCTTACCTCTTCTTTTTCTAGCCAATGCTTTCGATATCTTGTCTTCAACGCCTTCTTCTAAGCCAACGTATTTCCTGTATAGGTGGCTCCAGCTAAGATGATGAGCAATGCTTTGGTGGAGGTTCTATTGCACTCCAATGGTGGCTTTGGCTAGAATAATAAGCAAAAATTTGGTGGAGCTTTTGTGACACTCCAATGGTGGCTTTGAGTGCTCCTTTTGAGTAGACATCTTCTCCAATACAACTTTTGGGTATTGCTTTCTTTGTTTATGCTTTAATATTCACCTACTTTCAAGTTGTTGTTCTTCTTCCTTTGTAGATGATGGCTTCTTTCTTTGTGTTGTGCTACGTATGCTTGTAGGTTGCTTGTTGTCCAACCCCATGGGTGATGTGAGCTTCTTGAGGGCTCTTTTGACCTTGCTTGGATAGTGCTCCTCTACAACCGCTTATGAGATGATCCTTGCTTGTGAAGGATGTGTCTTTATGATACTTAGACTTTATCCTTTTTGCTACGTAGGATAGGATATTATGGTGCAAAATAATGTAAATATGCTTATAATAGAATACCTTGCTTTTGCACCTTCTTTTGCAAGCTTCTCCTGCTGGTTTTGATGGTGGATTTTCTATACTAATTCTTGTAGGCGAGGGTTGATGGATGTTGTCTTCTTTGCTAGACAACTCTCTCCTTTGCTTGGTTAATCTGGTAATGAATCCAAGCTAATAATCACATAGATAGTAAGCTTTTGAAGAAGTAATTTCTGCACTAATATTTTCTTAGTGCACCTCGAATCTGAGACTCACCAAGTCTCGATTTGTAGCTTCTATCACTGATTTAATGGTTGCCTTCTTCTTCTCCACTCCTTGGAGGAATTTTGATCTGCTTGGTGGCTTCTATAGGCCATAATACCTTGCAGGTATTGAGTTCTAAATAGTGTCTTTAGACACTTTGATTATTTGCAGATTTTTGTGCCCTTGATCTTAACAATCAATACACAAAATAACCCTTTGAGAGTAACTAGTTTAATGAACAACTAGTATAGTGCAATGAACCAATAATATTTCCAAATTAATGCACTTTAATAATCTCACCTTATTGCTCCTATTAATAAGCTCTCAAAGTAGTTTCAAATGCACTAATGATCACTACAAATTTCTTAATGTAGTCCTCTTCTCAATAATTAGATAATAGGAAGAATGTATCTAACTCCTATTAATGTGTAGGTAATGAACCTTAACAAAAACTATCTTCTGCACTTTCTTTGAGGACTTAAAATGCAACCTTCTATTTTACAACTTTTGAATTCTAATAAGGTGCTTAATGAAGTTAAGTAGTAATCCGAATTAAGTGTTCAAGTAATGAACCTTTTGCACCTAAGTTGCTTACCTTTGATGATGAATATCTTGATGAGTTGATTCACCAAATTTCTTGTCTAGAATGGTGGTTGCTCATAGTTGTGAATGCTTCTAATCTTGTTCCTCTGATTTCAACTTCTCCTTCAAGATCTAGCCTGGAACTCCAAAGTTTTATAGCTAGTAATGCTATCTTGATTGTTGTCCTTTAGCAGTCAATCTATTCATTGAAATATGCCTTCTTAGCTATGAAGGACAATCTCCAAATCTTCTTGGATTTGGTAGGTTTCTTCTATCTGAGTTCTGACTTCAAACAGGGCTTTCTTCTCAAGAATCTGAAGGTCTTGAGGTCTTCAATAATATTCTTCGAGATTTGACAAACTCTTTGCCAAATATTTCTCCTTTTGGGATTGTTGTTGGATGGCGATAATTGTCCCAATTATTTCACTATATTTTGTAGTGAATTTCTCCAATGAGTTCTCCTAGGAACTTCTTTGATGGCTTCTCCAATTTCTACAATGAGGCTCTCCAAGCCTTTTTTTTTCTCCTTGAGACCTCTCCAAGGTCTTTAGTCTTGCAACTTCTCTGGTCTTCTTGATGAGACCTTTCCTTCAACCTTCAACTATGGAAGTGTTGGCAATGAGATATTCTTCATGGATCTCTAGAACAAGACTTTTGATAGTCCTTCTCTATCTCTTCCAAGGATGGAAGTTCTTCAATGAGACCTTTGATGGGTCTTCTTTAGCTTATTCTAGAGGAACTCTTCAATCTACTATTTTCAATGGGATATTTTTATAGACCTCTTCAATTTTTTATTCTCTGCAACTTCACTAGTTATTAGTGGTATGAATTCTATGCTGAAACATGGTCTTCAAAATCTTGTGGAAAGACTCTAGCTAATATATAATTTGTAGTCTTCAACAGATATCACTAATATCCTATCTTCTATTTCTCATGGACTCTTCTCTTGAGTCTTCTTCTAGTTCAAGAACTCTTCTCTGGAGTCTTCTTTAGGTTCAAGGCTTCTATGGCCTTTTCTTCTGGATCAAGGATTTTATGGCCTTTTCTTCTGCAACAAGGCTTCTATGGCCTTTTCTTCTGCAATAAGGCTTCTATGGCCTTTTCTTCTGCAATAAGTCTTTTGTGGCATTTTCTTCTACAATAAGGCTTCTATGGTATTTTCTTCTACAATAAGGCTTATGTGGCCTTTCCTTTTGCAATAATGCTTCTATGGCCTTTTCTTCTGCAATGTGCGGGTCTACAATAGGGCTTCCTTCAATTTCCTTTTTCTGCAACAAGATATTAGTAATATGATTCTAAATCTTGTCAATGATGAATATTCACTAGTTGATTTGTCAATCTAGTGGAATGAATGTTGAGTCCTAGTCTTCACGAGTTTTCTATAACTTTGTGGAAAGACTCTAGCCAAATGCAATCTCAAAAATTCTAGAACTGAGATTTTCTTTTCCTCTCTATCTCTCTTGTGGCTCTCCCTAATCCTATTGATCTACCATGGCTACGATACCATTGTTAGCTTTTTATAATGTATGCCAAGGGAGAATGCAATCATAGGATGCATAATATGCAAAAATGTAAGATGCTAAAATATGCTATTAATGGAAAGTGATAAAAATGATACAATGCAGTATGGAGGAAATGAACACTCCATAACTGATGCTAAAGGCTAAAGAACTACATTGTACTCCATCACCAATCTATATGGTGATCTACACAATATACCTACTACTACCTACAACAATATATAATCACTCACTATGAGACCCTTTATATAGAAATATGGATTGCTTGACCAACACTCTACCTAGTTGTACAAGGGGACACCTTGCACATTTACAACTTGCACATAGACACTTGTGCATTTATTATATTACTTGAAGTAACTAGCTAACTACCCCCTAAAGTAATCTACTACTCTAGTTATGTACCAAGGGTGGTACATTTACATGACCTAAATGATGTAATATACTCTAACAATAATTGTATTTTAAAACCACATCCATCAATGGTTGGTGGCATAGCTAGTGGTATCTTCTGAAACCACATAGGTATTTTCTAAAACCACATTCAATGACAAAAGCTTATAAATGCTTTATTCCTCCTCCATGGATATCATCATGCCAAAGGTGTATAGGAATGTGGTGGCTACCATGTTGGATGTGATTAGGTTGATGGTTTTTGGCTCCTTTTTTGTTGGCACAACTATATTAGTTAGCGGTGCATCTATAGGTGGAGGCTTGATAGGAAAAGCAAACTCTGCTAGCCTCTAGCGTTGTTTCCATTACTACTTTTGTTGGTAGGGATTTTTTTGTTGGATCCTAGGCAAGGGGCATCATCTCCACTAGGGCTAGAGCTGCACCCACTTATAGGCACTAGAAAAAGTTTAAATTCTGATAGAGGGGTATATTATCTTTGTCTCCTCATTCTTATGGAACCTATATTTGCACCTTAATCATCACTTGGATGAACACAAGTTCAAATTTACAACCTTCATAGTTATTTAAATATTATTTTGCTTGCTAACTACCTTGCTGATGGGAATCTCTAATTCTACTAGGAATGTAGTCATGGACCTACTTGCCCACTATAATATTTTTCTATTGTGTTATTTCAAGATGGATCAATTTAATAATGGTGTACCATGAATATTAGAGGAGGCATCATTCAAACCAAAATCTCAAGAATAAAGTAGATTTGGAATTACATTGGGAAGGATCCAATAGAAGTTAAATATTACTAGAAACCAATTTCAAGTTGTTTGTGTAAAGTTGCAAGATAAGAATAGGTGAACATTAGATATGTCTTCCTTAAAGTATATTTTATATTTAGATGGGCCCTCATAGCCATTTGATTAAGATGATATTGTGTTAGAGTCTTGTTATTTGTTAACAAATATAAGAAAGGAATCTTGTTGCTTTAGGCAATATATAAGGTTTCTAAATAAAGTTGGGAAAAAATAGGGTTACTTTTATAAAAAAAACATATACTTATAATGCACCTTTGTTGAATAAACACCTTTAGATGCTCTTATCCAAAAGAGGAATTCAATACCAAGGAGGATAAAATAATAGATCTTGCACAATTCTACCTTCATTACTTCTGTAATCATAGGAGATTGGAATATATTGTAAGCATACTACTAGTATAGTTTTATTAGTATGCAATGTCCATAAACATATAGATATAAGGTTCTAACCTATAACTTGTTTTATTTGATAGTGATGCACTTAAACATTAAATCTCTCTACTTGGTTTTGTTAGTGTATTCTAACAATCATTTTTTCAGTTTCAAAGGTTATATTAAATTCTTTATAAATATCCAACTAGCAATGGTTATCTCGGAACTCAGTTTAATATTTGAATTTTATCAATTAATATGATTTTAAATAAATATTTCATATTAAAAATTTATACATATAAAGTCAAATCTATCCACTTTTCTTGTCCTCCTCCCCTTGATATGGAACCATGTTGGTAGGTAGTGTTTAAATCCGTTCTCAAGTACCATGGGGATGAACTACTGATATTAGAGAAGTCTCAAAAGGAATGTCAATACTAGGGTTTGGAAATTTTTTGTTGCATATAAAGGAAAGAGAGAATTTTATTATTATTATTTTTAATGACAATGGTGATTTATTAATATTTTTTGGTTAATAGTAAATTTTTAATTAATTATATGGGATTGAAATGGACCTCTCCCATATTACATCACTATCCTATGGTGCTATTATAACAAATTTAAAAAAAAAATTCCAGAGGCATAACTAGAAACTACCTTTAATCAATTCTTTACAATCCAACAAAATGTGTGAAGGATTAGGGTTTGTTTTTTTTTTTAAACATCTCATATTTGAGGGCCATATCTTCACGAAGAGTTATTTGATTTAGCTAATTCTTGTACCAACTTGTGCAACATTTGAATAGCTTTAAAATGAGTGGTAATATGAAATAATCCGAGCAATATTGAGGGAGATACGATCCTATGAAGTCAACCATTCGGAACAAGGGTAGTGATGATTTTTTGAATCCTGAAAAACAAAATTGCAAATATTTGTTAGCTAGGGTTCGAACAATGGGAAGAGCAATGAGGGGCTAGGACTTTAGTGAGGCAACACATTCTACCTGGACAAAGATTTTTTTAGCTAAGTTTTTTCCCTTTCTTTATCTTAGAAAATTCTGCATGAAAATTTTATAAAGTTTTTATCAAATATTATATTTGCTATAGGACATTCAGATAAGTTTTAATAGTTTTTGAGTTTTAGTTTCCTTTCCATGGATCGATTTAGAGTTAAATCCTTATAATCATATTTAATGGTAGAGGTTAGTGAGAACACCTCAAAGAGATCCTTATTGCTCTAAGATAGGGTAGTTTTTGGTAAATTTTATTGGTGTTGTCCAAGGGCTTCAGCATTGAGAAAATAGATTGATAAGAGTTGAAAGTCTCCAAGAGTGATTCTATTATTTCTTCTTAGCCATTTTTTGTTCTAGGGAAGATATATAAAAAATCCTAAAAGAGGGTCCTTGGTTTATGGGAAGAGCACGACTCTTCCTTACTCATTGGTATGAAGGCTTTTCACTTGAAAATGTTAGTCTACCCCTAGTACCAGTCTGGATTAGGATGTTTGGGTTACCCATTGAATTTTGGGAAATAGATACCTTCAAGGCAATAGGCAACACTCTAGGAGAATTCCTTGAGATTTTAGATACAATGAAATATGGATTCTTGGCTATTTATGCTTTAATATTGGTCATGATTGATATACGAAAAGCTTTACCAAAATCAATCATTCTTAAGTATGGGCATAATATGTGGACCATGTTGGTCATGAATCAGCCTAGTTACAAAATATACGTTTTGTGCACCCTAGACCCAGCCAACATTGAAAAGTCGAAGGAGAGAAATGTCCTTCAGGCCAATATCCAAAGAGGGTTGGCTTCCTTACTAATCTAATCTGGTTTAAAGCTTTGGGTAATAGGAAAGAAATAGGAAATGACAGAAAGAGATGGAAAATATGGCTATAATCTAGAAAAGTGTAGTGGGGATAAACTAACAACAAGAAAATACATTAAGTGCTAATTAGCATGAAACGAAAAGATAAGCACAAGAACCACTCACAATTTGCAGAGACAACATCCAAAATATATTTCAGTATTCATTCCCTTACCAACAATAATTAAATTCATATGCAAAATTCAAAAGAAGCTAATAATGGACATAAACGTAAGTAGAAATGACAAGCAGAAAGTGATCAACCACAAGACTACTCAAGAAACCAGAAGTTGAATATATTTCTATTGATGCATAAAACTTAAAGTATTTTTCTACAGAATGTCTATCCTCCTTGTTACATAAAAATATCTAGTATTTATAGAGGAATCTGCCTCTTTCATTTAATATATATGAGGAAAAAATATCTATAGATCAGGAACCAAGAAGAGGAATTTCCTCCTAGAAAATCTTCATTTGGGAACAGTGATCCAACTTTAGAGGAAAAATTCTTGGGAATTCAGCAAGCTTGGACGTCAATGCATTAAAAATTGCAAATATGGTCATTGAATTGGTATCTCCATTGTGTCTTCGAAATTCACCCTTGTCAAGAAAGTCCAACAGACCTGAGCATCATTTTGAAAAGAAGTGAAGTAGGTGGATGACGTCTTGGAAATCATGAAATTCACCCTACGGTATTTAATCCTACACACTTTCCAACATGAAATCAGCAAAAATAATCTTATTCACTTTCATCATTAAATTTTCATCATTTTTTGGGTCTAGGCACCTTTGAAAAGTCTTCTTCGATGCTTGAAATCAGTTTCACCCAAAAATGTGGCAACAATTCTTCTTGGAGCAAGTCTGGGTGAAAATGCCCTATGCACATTTTTATTTTATCATATATCTCATGCTAAAAAATGCTTCTTTACTTCGCTAGCCAAGACATTTCCTTTTATGCTCTTTTTTGGAATTTTGGAGCGCGCACTTAGGAATAGTCGAAAACGAATTTCACCCAATATGAGAATAAACTCACTTTCATCTCTATGCCACTCATAATTCCTTGCTTTCCTTTGTTTGGCTTTGAAAATCACCCATCATCTGCCTTTGCGTTCGCCTTTAGCGCATCAAACTAACTTTACATCGTTTCACCCCAAGAAGAGATGAATGGGAGCTTCACCCCTATCTTGGGGTGAAAATGCATTAACCATTATTGCCTTTAACGGCCACAGGGTGTATTTCATTCGAAATAACATCCACCCCGAATAGAGGTGCATGAAGCTTTCACCCCACCTTTGGGGTGAAACCCCTTTTAAAAACTCTCTTAATTTGTTCACACGTGGGACCCACAAATTGCTTTTGTACATCCTTGCAATGTGTTGTCACACAAAAGAGGGGCGAATGGTGCGTTCACCCATTTCTTGGGCCGAAATCCATTTTGACTTTTCAAACTAGGCTTGACGAATTCTCTTTATTTGCCTTTTTTTTTAATTGCATTCGCCTCCAAATGAAGGCAAATGGGGCTATCGCCTCCAACAAGGAACAAAATTATTTCTTTTTACTTCTTGCCGCAACACTCAAAATTTGACCTTGCACATGCACTTTTCAAGGTGATCTATCATATTTATGATTGTTTCAACATTTGTGCCTTGGCACATTAAAACGATTTCATGTCATTTTACCCCAATCATCATGGACAACACTTTAAGTTTCTTTGGGTTGTATTGTTGCCCCAAAGGAAAGGTGAATGGGGGTTTCGCACCTCACTCAGGGTAAAATCCTTGTTGACTTTTCCACTATATCCTTTTAAATGATATTCGCCCCTAGGTGGGGCGAATGGTGTTTTTGCCCCACCTTTGGGGTGAACGTACTTCACACTTATGCTTTTGAACATTGACACCAGGCCCACCACGAACATGCTTTTGAATATGTGATTTCACCTCAAGGAGGGGTGAAAGGGATTGTTTTTCCATAATGGCTTAGATATATTTTCAAAGAAATGTGTTTGCCTTTGTCATGTTTTTGCCTTGGACCTCCACATTGCCCATCCTTAACTTGTTTTTACTTTTGCTGCATGAAATAAAGGCGTTTCACCCCTAGGGAGGGCAATGAAGGTTTTTGCCCCTCCATGTGAGGGAAAACACTTTTATTTTTTTCTCCATGTCGCCTTTATTGAACATATTTTAATTTTAATATTGCATGTTTGTCTTTCAACCCTTTTTCAGATGATTTTTTAATTTTTAATTCCCAACATGATGTTCACAAAAAGAAAAAAAAAAGCATAATTAACACAATGTATTGTGATGACAAAAATTTTCTGAATATCCATCATCCATCATATCTTGCCAATATTTACAATAAAAATTGTAAATAAACTCCCAAAAAATTACAATGTGTCAAGATGCCAAAACTACCAACAGACCCAAACTATAGATTATAAAAATATATCTTTTATATGTAGAAGATGTCATGATGTGGAGTATATTGAGAGATAATTCCCTAAGAAGAGCCCAACATAATCATATGTATAAAACCGTAAGCGAAACTTACAAATGGTTATGGATGAAGATGGTTTTCAATGTCCAAAAATAGAGCTAGAAAAATAAAAGAAAATAAACAGTGGAGAGCAATAATGAAGGATATTGGAAGAAATACCAACTCTTTTGAGGCTTTAGCCTATGAAGAAAAAGTAGATCAAAACTTAGAGGACACAGTACAACAATTTCAACATATTAATAAGGAACCGTTTATTCAATATGATCCTAATTTAAGGAAGAAAATTCTCGATGAACCTAAGGAATGTGTCTCATAAAATTTTGAAGACTCTCTTAAAGTACCATGCACCATTCAAGAGAAAAAAATGGTAAATAAAATGCAGTTTTAGAAGTTAATACCTTTGCCATTAATAAGGAAATACCAAAAAATGAGCAGGACAAGTCAAAAGCTTTTGTAATAGAGCCAGGAGAGGATAAATATGATGAAAACAAAATTGTGAAAGAATATTGAGGAATATAATAATAATATCTACTCCTGATATAGGTAAGGCAAAAATAGGAAAACCCTCCAATTATCAAGCAAGATCTAGGGAAGCAAGAACAAACATAGAGAAAGGAACGCAAACTAAGTTGGTTGAACTTCTCTTTACCAAACAACAAATTAATACGTAGACGGGGCCAAAAGCCCCTAATGAGACATGATTATCATCTCATGGAATATAAGGGGTGCAAATGCCCCCTCAAATTAGAGGTGTATGAGGGACCTATGTTTAAGTAATAAGCTTGATATTGTTTGTATCCAGGAAACTAAAATGACAAAAGAAAAAGTTTCAAAGACTATGAATGGGATGCTATGGATTTTGAAGGAGCGATAGGAGGAATTCTAACTTGTTGGAATTCTTCTAGAAGCTCTTGTGTAACCATTCTTAAAAATAGGTATTAAATAGCCTCTTTAATCACTTTCTACTTTACAAATATTTGTTTCATCCTTATCAATGTTTATGGATCTATAACTCAATCAGGTAGATTAGAAGTTTGGAGTGGGATTTAAGCCTTTATGAGAAGTAAAGACCAAGAAACCCAATTTTGGATCATTGGAGATTTTAATTCCATAACCAAGTTGGATGAAAAATTTAGGGGAGTTAGGAAATTGACCCAAAGTATGAAATATTTCTCAGCTTTTATTCAAAACAATAATCTATGAGAGGTTGATTTTGAAGAAGACAACTATACTTGGACCAAAAACAGGAGAGGCTAGAACCTTATAGCAAAAAAATTAGACAAATGCATTCTCTTAGATCATTGGTTAGATGAAGGAACTTGTGCTAAAATTAATACCTTAACAAGGATTGGTTCAGATCACTAGCCAATAAGAGTTAAAATAGTGGTAAGTGAATTAAAAAAATATCATATTTTAAATATGAGTAGATGTGGGAAGACCATCCTCAATTTGTTGATATGATAGCTTAAACATGGAATTATTTAGGTAATGGTGGGTTGTATGCTCTTCCAAATCAAATTAAATCTATGACATCTAGATTAAAAGAATGGAACAAGAACACTTTTGGAAAAAAAATTGAGAAGAAAGAAGAACTAAAAGATAAAATTTCAAAATTCTAAAAAGGTGATCTTAATAACCCAAGATCAAAGGAAAGGGAGTTGCTTAGTGAATATCATAATATTTTGAGTAAGGAAGATAAATTATGAAGATTAAAATCAAGACAGACTTGGTTAAAAGAAGGAGATAAAAATACAAATTTTTTTCATAGGATGGCTATAGTACAGAGATAAAATTCCAGAATTAGTAGAATTAATTCAATAGAAGGGGTTTGGATTGAAGATCAGAGTGAAATTAAAAAAGAGGTAAATTATTTTTATCAAAATATTATAGGTTTAGAGAAGATCTAAGTTTTTAATGATAAACTTCTTCAAGATGTTCCTTCAGTTATAATGAATGAAGACAATAAGAAACTGATGGAACCTATTACTCTAGAATAAGTTCATTTAGCTCTTTTATCTTTTAATAAGGATAAATCCCTAGGTCCATATGGGCTCTCTACAACTTTTTACCAACATAATTGGGAAATAGTTAAGGATTCTTTATTGGTGGTAGTGGAACAATCTAGGGTAAAATAATACATACCTTATAAAATAAATGCAATATATCTTACCCTAATTCCAAAAAAGAAGGATGTTGAGTTGTTTGATTATTTTAGACCCATAAGCCTATGTAATGTCTTATAATATTATCTCCAAAGTGATGGTGAATAGATTAATGCCATTGTTAGACAATTATTTCAGAAGAGCAAGGAGAATTTGTGAAAGGGAGGCAAATTCTAGATGGGATCATAGTAGCTCATGAAGTTATACATTCGATAAATTCAAGAAAGGAGAAAGCAATGATATTAAAACTTGATATGAGTAAAGCCTATGATAGGGTTAAATGGGATTTTCTTTTTGCAGTTTTAGAAAAAGTTTAAGTTCGAGAAGAAATAGGTTAGATGGATTAAATCTTGTGTCTCTACAATTTCTTATTTAGTGTTGGTCAATGGTTTAGTTACAAAATATTTTAAATCCAAGAGAGGACTTAGACAAGGAGATCCTCTATCTCCTTATTTTTTCATTATTATGGTAGAGGTTTTGAGTAGGAACTTAAAGAATGCTTACAAACATGGGCTTATAAGTGGACTTAAGGTTAGTAATAACATCGATAACATCACCCATCAATGATTTGTTGATGATACAATCCTTTTTGGAAGGGCACGGATAAATGAGGCCAAAGCTTTGAATAAATTTTAAAAGAGTGTGAAAGAGCTTCAAGGCAAAAAATTAATAAGACTAAATTCAAAATTTACTTTCTTAACACTCCTGCTAATATCAAAGCAAGAATTTATAGATTGCTCCAAATGGAAAAGGTAAATTTACCAACAACTTATCTAGGGATACCTTTATTTGAGAGGAGAATGAGGATAGATTTATGGAATCTAGTTATTAGTAAAGTTTAAAATAAAATTCCAGCTTGGAAAGGTAGATGGTTATCATTTGCAGGAAGAGTGCAGTTAATTAAGTCAGTATTATAAGCCATTCCAACATATTATGTCATTGTATTCTATGCCAAAATATATTTTACGGTCATTTTTATGGTCAGGTTTACATGATAAAAATAAAATTCCTTTAGTGAAATGGAGCAAGTTGTGTGATGATAAAACTAGGGGAGATCTTGGTTTAAGAGTTCTTACAAATGCAAAATTAGCTCTTAGGGGAAAAATAATCTGCAGATTTTACAAAGATATTCAAACACAATGGGTAAGAATTCTTCTAAGTATGTTGATCCTAATGACCCAAGTTTAATATTTACTGTATTTTTTCTACCAAATGGTTCTGCTCTTTGGAATGGTTTAAAAAAACTATTGATCTTATGATTAAAGGTTTAACATGGGTGGTGGGAATTAGAGAAAAAAAATCTATTTGGATGGATAATTGGTGTGATAAAAAAACCACTCAATTTAGATCTAATTTTGAAACCTTGGATGGGATTGAAAGACAAATATGGTGATAGGGTTTAGAACATTTGGTACAAGGATCGAGAAGGAAGATACAAATGGAAAGCATAATTTTTTACAAGTATACAAGACATTGATGCTAGGAGGCGATTGAGTAGAAATATAACATCTGTGATTATTTCGAGGGGAGCCAAGGATAACAACAAGAAGTGGATATAATGTACAACGCCGACAAAATAATAATGACACTAGAATATGGAGAGATATTTGGGATAGCCCAAGCATTCTTAAAGTCAAAATATTTGTTTGGCTAGTAGGTTATAGAAGAATTTTATCCTGGGATAACCTTATGAAAAGGGTTTTTATGGCCCCTCTCAATGTGTTTTTTATAAAAAGGATGAGGAAAGTATAGACCATCTCTTGGGGCATTGCTCAATAGTCTGGAATCTATGGCAATGGATTCTTAATATGTTTGGTAAATGCATGGTGATGAATAGCAGAATTGAATATTTTTTTTGTTAATTATTATAGTAGATTAAAAAAGGGTTTTTATAGAGGATCCCAAAACCTTATGTACAAAATCAGCCTTGCATCATGCCTCATGGCTTAATGAATAAGCCTATTACAGAAATCGTAACCCCTAAAAAAACCCGATTACATAAGCAATGGGCCTAGGGCATCAATCCCTTGAAACTGAACACCAAAATAGAAATCCCGCCCACTGTAACAAAGAAGCATGAAACAATCCCTCTCAGCGGGAAACAAACAAATAATAAAGAAAGTAGTTTTGGAGATCCCACCCAGCGGGGAGTAGCCAAAAACCACCATCAAGAAGATCCCGCCCAACAGGAAGCAAAGAAAAACCGTTACAATAAAATCCCGCCTCGCGGGAAGCAGTCAAAACCACCACAAACAGTCCCACCTAATGGGAAGCAACAGGGAAATCCCGCCATCCGGGAAACCAGCATAAAAGAAAGAATCCCGCCTCATGGGAAAATTGGTGAATTTGGCGGATCCCGCCCTGTGGAGAAACCATCCCGCCCACCGGGAAAACATTTCGTTCAGCGAGAGCCAACCTGCAGGAAGTCGACAGCCAGCACAGAGAGGATCCAGCCCATCATGAAGTGACCAGAGAGTTGCACCACAAGGAACCCGCCCCGAGAAAATAGAAGAGGATCCTAGTAGCAGGGACCAAGAATCCCGTCCAAGCACAGAGCCCGTCGAGGATTCACAAGAAAAAGGGGGAAGCTGTCCAAACCCTAAACCGTCACCTCCACCGCACCGAGAAATGCAGGGGACCAAATCCACGCGAATAACCTGCAAAAAAACCCCGGGGGGAAGCCTGAGAGAAAAAGGGAAGGGATCCCCAACCAAACAGGGATCCCTGGGAAGCACCAGTCCGAAAAAACAACCAAGGAAACCCTAGCCGACCGAGAGGGGCACAGATAGTGGAGAAGGATCTCCCCCCAGGAGATCATCTGCAAACAACCACTCCTCGGGAGGGATGACCTGGGTTGAGCCAGGGACTGGGCAGGAACCAAGAGCCATGGGAGGGGGAGCAGGGGAGGGACCAGAGCCCTCCCCTCTCTACTTTCTTCCCTCACCATCTCATCCAAGAATCGAGTAGAATTGAATATTGGTTAAAGCAATGGTAGAGAACTTATAAAAGTGAGGCTTTATAGACAATATGGGATATATCAAAATATATAATACTTTAGACTATATGGCTAGAAAGGAATAGAACAATATTTAAAGGAAAGGAAAGCAATTTATAGGTAATGAAAAGAAGATATGTTTAGCCATAAAGGAGTCTAAACCAACCCTATCAACTCACCCAAATCCCTAATGTAGAAGCAGAGAACCTTGATAGATGGAGTCAAGTCATTAAATGGAATTATGATGTTAGCTATAAGAGAAGCAAAAACAAGGTAAAGAATATAAAGTAGAAACCACCAAATGTGGAGTGGGTTAAGGTGAATTTTTATGGAGTATTTAAAGGAAATCCAAGAACAGTAGGAGGAGGAGGAATAATTAGAATTAATAGAGGATAGATTTTGTCTCATTATGCTTTCAATAGTGTATTTAAGACAAATAATGAAGTTGAAGCGTAGAAAACTTTAGAAGGGTTAAAAATATGTAAACAAATGAAGTGGAATAGATTATGCATGGAAGGTAATTCTCTCATAGTAATATAGTCACCAAATCCTAGCCACTTGTCATCTACGCATCCTCAAATCACAACCATTCATTATTTATTTATATATATGTATATTTATTTATATTTATATATAAATATAAATATTTTATATATTTATATTTATATATTTCTATTATATATATGGATAAATCTCAGCCACCCATCACATCTTAATATTGACCATTCATTTAACATGATCCATATTATGTGTCAAATCTCAATATCAACCCTTCATCATGTTTTAATCTTGGCTTCCTATTGGTGTCGTCGAAACCCTAACATGATCAAGGACAAATTATAAAATATGATTCATTTTTGTGAATCAAGGTTGGAACATTCTTGAGAGGTCAAGATCTAGAAGCATTCATCATCCATCATTTCATAAACCCTAGCACTCTGCTATTGCATTTCTTCTTCATCGTCACCACATCTACCATATCCACCAGCGAAACCTTTGTGAACCATACCTGGATTCCATAGAGTGTTCCCCATCATCCACAAATTCTCTAGGGCATTCCATGAACGCTACAGAGCATTTAAAAATCTTTGTAGGGCATCCACAACCATCCCTAGATGTTGTAGGGTGTTTATCGTTCATCAGTTTGTAGTTGTCAAACCCTCGACCGCTCACGGACATTTGTGCATCACCAGATCAAGGAAGCAGAAACACAGATTCAGTAACTCAAACATATTTTGACAAGGTATCGGTTTTTATTGTTTTACTTACATTTTATTTATTTTTTCACTTCATTTGACTAGTATCTCAGCTAGGGTTAGCATTTTTGCACTTTCATATTTTAGTGGATAGATCCCTGTAGGGTTTACTTACATAGGGGTAGATCTGCACCTACATAGTGGATATTTCTTTGTATTTTGTGTTTCAAAAAAACACCATAGGTAATAAAAAATTAAAAGGAATCACACACATTACATGTTTCACTCTCAACACCAGTGAGTTGGATTTCATCACCAACCTCTGATCGAGACCAGTGATGGTGGGCTTCATCTCCATCTGTTGGCTCATCCCATAGATACCAGTAGTAGCCCATGAGTGGTTTTTTGGACTTCATCACCAGAAAACTCCCCAATCTTGAGAAACCCACATTATAAAGCCATTTCAACCATTCAAATTTTATTTCTTATCAAAGAGGTGAGTGTGAACACACCTATTCACCCTAAGTTATCTTAGGCTTAGAGAGTGTTCACATCAAATACACAAAAATAATTATTGTAAAAACATAGGACACATCCATTTATTTGATCTGTGTGTTTTTCATTGCCATCTCACCTTCCACACACATCTCACACATTTGCTACCCTTGCCTGCTTATAGCTTATGGTATTGACCAAAAATCAAGCCAAAGCCATGAGTCAGGTACCTACCTCATCCATGAAGTGCTCCACTCCTTTTCCAACCACTTTTATGGCTAACTTGGCTAGCATGACATGGACAAGTTAGTTTGTGTTATCTATTGAACCTTATCACATAGTATTCACTTTGAATGTAAAAGTGATACAAACAACCATCCATATTACCATTCCAAAAATTGAGCCATCCACACCCATTGACCATTGCATCACTTACATAGATTCTGACAAAATCAGGATCTATTTAAGACCCACCAATCTGGTTCTAGAACCAATTAATAGTCCATCCAAACATGTTTCTTCTTCTCAGTCAAAACTTGCTCACTCACATCCCAACAACTTTAACCAAGTCTACACCAACCCTTTTTGAGGTAACATCTACACCCTCACACCAAATTCCTCCACAACAATGTAGCCAAAGAACCTCCATTCCACCTGCCCATAGTACTACCTATTCCAACCTACTCTACGAAGCACAAGTTAATGTTGCTTCACATATTCCATCCACCATTCCATATACCACCCCTCATTCAGTTGCAATTCCTTTTGCAACTTACCCTCCATTAACCTCTATCAATATTGCCAACACTCACACCATACCTACATATGTTTCCACCACAACCACACAATTTGCATATGAAATTACCATACAAAAAGCATGAGAACATCTTAATAAACTACTCATGGGACACCAAGATACACAACAATAATCACATGTGATAGATTTCAAACCCTGTTCCATTCCCAACCAACACACCTTCTTTACACTAGATCTATCTTGGGTATCACCATATTCTAAGGTTACCATACCCACACCTCCATTCACCCACATCAATTCTACTTCCATAAACCAACACATTCAAATCCCCCAAACTTCATCCCTATTGCAAGTGTGAAGAGGGTTATTGTCTAAGTGGCTCAGAAATATCCTGATTTCTGGCCACAATGTGAACATGTGTCCAAAATTATCGGCAACATGTCGGCAAGATTTTTTTAAATATTTTCTAACCCCTTCCTATATTCTCTCTCTCTCTCTCTCGCCTCCTTTCCTCCCTATTCTTCTGCCACCATTTCCTCCTTATTCCTCCACCTCCTCCCTCATCCCTTATCTTCCACGTACCCTCCCTACCTACCTTATATAAGGCACGCTTTGTGCTATGTTTGTAGTGTGGTGGTGCTATTCGATTTAATAAAGAAGGTGTTTATTTTTAATTTTGTTTTTGTGCATTTTAAGTCAACCTTAATCGCCATCTATCACTGGTATCAGAGTCGAGGCCAGGGGCACAAAAATTGAGGCAAATGCGGCCAAGAGTTTGGCCCATTTTTTTGAGGTCCATGCACAGTTTTCAAGGTGCATCAAGAGGTGGACAAGAGGTCCACGCAGAGATAGACTGAGCATGCGAACTGAGGTGCATGTGGAGAGGCAAAAAATTTAAGGCAACATGTGGCGGTGATTGGGCACAGGGCACGTGACGCTGAATGGGTACGCAGACCAAGGAAAGCTGATGTAGGGCTGAGGTGGCAGCCATCAGGAGCTGGGCATGCAGTTCAAGGTGATGCCAGGTGGTAGGTGTATATTGGACCCATAGCTCGAGGAGATGAGTTGGCAAGTTGAGGTGGCAAGGAATTGACATGTGGCACATTGATGTGGTAGCTGAGCAGCTGATGATGTAGCATGGTGAGGTGGCATGGATGCCACGTGGCAAGTTACGATTGGACTCCTCATTGGCAAAAGGTTGGTTGGCCGATTGCCCGAAGGTAATAAGTTGTAAAGGTGCGCCTTCACGTTATTAAACTCTCCCTCACCCATCTCACAGTACATGTGGGATAAAGGAGGTATTATTTTTTTTAAAAAACCTTTTCGTCCCGCACTTTAAATTTTCATTGTTTGCCCTTGATTTCCATTCGAAGCGCATAGCATAGTTGGCAAAGTTGTTTGTTTGCATTGGCGGAGGTTCTGGGTTCGAGTCACGCCGAGGTTGAAAAGTTGAAAGTTTTTTTTTGTTATTGCATGCGTCGAGGAAAACAAAATATAAGGCACGACGTGCCTTGGGATTTCAAACACGTCGTGTGGTGTAGTGGCTAAACTCCTCTCTTGCAAAGCTGGCGGTCGTGGGATCGATCCACTTTAAACAAGGTTTTTTTTTATTAAAAGGTTTTTTAATTTTTTTAATTTTATTAAAGTTTTTTTTAATTAATTTAATAATTTTTAAATTTATATTTTTTAATTATTTTTTTAAATATAATTTTATTTAAAAAAATAATTAAAGATATAAAAAAATTATTAATTTTTTTATAAAGACTTTATAAAAAAAATTATTGAAAACCTTTTAACTTTGTGGAAAAGGAAATTTGTTTTTCTTGGAGATCAAAATTTCTTGAGCATTTGAAATATTGATATATGCAACTCAACTAATTTTTGCCATGATGAGTAGATGATCCGGTCAACCGGATGTTACCACGCCCTATGCTCTCTACTGAGGAGAGAATCAACTGAGTCTTTTGATGAGAGGGTCCGACGAGACGGAATACATACTGTATTCAGTCAATTGTAGAATTCAGTGATAGCTCACCAGAGGAAGCCCGATTCAGGATACGAGGCTGACTCAGAGGACAATATTTTTGGACAATGAGTGGAGGAGTCCGATTCAGTTGCATTTGAGCCTGAGGAACAATCCAGTGAGAGCTATACCCCACGCTCTCCAGAGCCTGAGCCTGAGCCAGCAGAGCCTAAGCCAGTAGAGGTCGAGCCAGTAGCAGTTCTTGAAATCATCATCATCGATGACGATGAGGATTCCATTGCAGATAATTTTGGGCCTCCAGTACTGGGCAATCCACAACAAGAAGAACAAGAAATTGGTGAGAGAATTAAGAAATCTAGATTTGATTTGAATCTGTAATTGCTTTGTACTTCCTATTTTTAGTCAAATCAAAGTTTGCTTTCAAGTAGTAGAAATGGCCTCAAATTCAAATCTCCCAATTCCTGAATTTAATGGTAGTGATTATGAATACTGGTCAATAAAGATGAAAACTATGTTGATTGGTAAAGGTTTATGGGAAATAGTTGAAGAGGGTTACACAGAACCCTCTGCTACTGACTGGTCTGCTTTAAGTGCTGCCGATAGAAAAGCCAAGAAAGAAGCCCAAAAAAATAATTCCTTTGCCCTGTACCATTTACAAGAAGCCCTAGATAAAAGTATATTTCCTAGAATAGCATCCTGTGTAATAGCTCAAGATGCTTGGAAGGCTTTAAAGGAAAGTTTTCAAGGTAGTGATCAAGTAAAGCAGGTCAGACTTCAAACATTGAAGAGAGATTTTGAAAATCTCAGAATGCAGGAGAATGAGAAAGTAGGAGACTATTGCGTGTGAGTCAAAGCCGTAGTAGATAAAATGGTCACTCTAGGTGAAGAGGTTAAACCTGAGGTTGTGGTGAAGAAAGTGTTGCGAACACTTCTTCCTAAGTGGAATCATGTAGCAATCATTATTGAAGAGTCAAAATATTTGACTACACTTTCCTTTGATGCACTAATTGGTTCTCTCCTTTCACATGAAGAGAGATTGCAGGAATCTCCTTCCACTAGCCACGGAGGTGATGACAAAGCCTTCACTTCACAAGAAGGAAAAGGCCAAGGTAGAGGTCGTGGTAGAGGTCAACAAAGAGGAAGAGGCAGGAATAGTCCACGAGGTGGAACTCCAAGCAGAGGAGGATCTTCAAACAGAGGTGGAGGTCAAAATAGAGGTGGCCAACAAAATAAAGGAAAGCATCCAGGCAGAGGAAAAGGAAGTGACAAGTCAAAGCAAGTTTGCTACAATTGTGGCAAACCTGGCCACTTCGCTCGTGACTGCTGGTCAAAACCCTCACAAGGGAGCAGCAATAGCTAGAGCAGTCAGTATGGCAATTTTGGAGAAGAGGAAGGGACCTCAAATATCTTTCTCTCATATGGCCAATCAGATCAGAACCTGAATGACACCTGGATCTTGGACACTGGGTGTTCAAATCATATGAGTGGCAAAGAAGAACTCTTTGCTACCCTGGATTCTTCCTACAAATCTAGCATCAAGTTAGGGGATGACAAGTCATTGGCGGTTGAAGGCATTGGAGCCTTGGAGGTTCCAACAAAAGAGGGCGTCAAACAGGTGAATGACATCTATTACACTCCTCATCTCCAACACAATCTTCTTAGTGTTGGTCAAATGATGGAGAAAAACTATAAGTTGCTATTTGATGAGGGTAAATGTATCATTTTTGATAAAAATGATAGTAATAGAGTCATTACACAGGTTCCAATGACTAAGAACAGGTTATTCCCTTTGAAGTTTGGCCAGCCAGGAGGAGATCAATTGGCAAATGTTGCTATTTCAAATCCAAGTGTGTTGTGGCACTTGAGATACGATCATCTGAATTCAGCCAGTTTGAAGATGTTAACTTCTCAAGCGATGGTGACCGGACTTCCTAAAGTTTAGGACAATAAGGAAGTCTATGAAGGTTGTGCCTTGGGCAAGCACGCTAGAACCAAATTCCCTCAAGGGCAAGCATGGCGGGCCAGTTATCCACTCCAGCTAGTGCATTCGGACATCTGTGGTCCAATGCAGACCAAGAGCATTGGTAACAACTCTTACTTTCTTCTTTTCATTGATGATTTTTCAAGAATGTGCTGGATATATTTTTTGAAGCATAAAGATGAAGCATTTGACTCCTTCATAGATTTTAAAGCAAGAGTTGAAAATGAAAGTGGATATTCTGTTAAGTGTCTCGGATCAGATAAAGGAGGAGAATACTCCTCTAATGAATTTTTGAATTTTTGTAAAGAACATGGAATAAAGAGGCAGTTCACTACTGCCTATACTCCACAATAGAATGGTGTGGCTGAGAGAAAGAACCGCACCATTGTAGAGATGGCAAGATCTATGCTTCAAACGAAGCATTTGAGCAATATGTATTGGGCAGATGCAACCAGGACCAGTGTGTATATTTTGAATAGGAGTCCTACTTCAAGTTTGAAAGGGAAAACTCCTTACCAAGCATGGTATGGTAAGAAACCAAATGTCAAGCATTTCAGAGTGTTTGGTTCACTGGCTTACTCACACATTCCTGATGAGCAGAGGAAGAAGCTCGATCCTAAGAGTCAAGCATGCATTTTTGTAGGGTACTGTGAGACCACAAAAGCTTACAGACTCTACAATCCTAGGACTCGAAAGATAATACTTTCCAGGGATGTGATTTTTGATGAAGGGGGAGAATGGGGACATCCCCAAATTTATAGTGATGTTGAATCTCATGATGCAGGTTCTTCACAAATTCAATAGGCACCACAAAAAGGCAAGAAGTCTCCTCCTCCAAGCCCAAGCAGACATTCTACATCCAGTTCATCATCTTCTTCACCAAGTCCTTCTCCACAAAGGTCAGTCAGTTCCTCACCAATGGATATTGATTCTCCATCCAGAGGTAAGAGAACTCTCCAACATCATCCATCTTATCAGATGTTGGATAAATTTTTTTCAAGAAGATATACTAGAAGTCAAGCTAGTGAAATGAGTTTTGTTTTGCAAAGACTTGAAAATATGCATTTGTATGGTGATGATGACTCCCAAGAACCTCGGGGAGATGTAGTTAACTATGCTTTGTTAACTAGTGCACAACTTGAACCTTCTAGTTATGAGAAGGCATGTACTCAAAAAATTTGGCAAGATGCCATGAAAGAGGAGATAACCTCTATAAAAAACAATGACACTTGGGAGCTGGTAAAGCTTCCTAAAGGAAAGAAGTGTGTTGGATGCAAATGGGTCTTCAAGACCAAATTCAATGCTGATGGAAGCATTGAAAGACACAAAGCAAGATTGGTAGCAAAAGGATTTACACAAAAGTATGGTATTGATTATGAAGAGACATTTGCTCCTGTAGCCCGACAAGAGACCATCAGAATAGTTCTTGCTTTAGCTGCTCACAAGGGTTGGAAAATCCAACACATGGATGTGAAGAGTGCCTTTCTCAATGGGTACTTGATAGAGGAAGTGTATGTTGAGCAACCTCAAGGATTTCAAGAGCAAGGTAAGGAGCACCTTGTTTATAGACTGAAAAAGGCACTCTATGGCCTCAAGCAGGCATCACGAGCTTGGTACTCATGCATTGATGGGTACTTTAAAGATTTTGGGTTCACCAAAAGCAGAAATGAACCCACCCTTTACTACCTGAAGCAAGGTAACGACATCCTCATAGTTTTCTTGTATGTGGATGATCTCATATTCATGGGTAGTAATGAAAAAGTGAATATGGAGTTCAAGCGCTCCATGATGAAGCAGTTTGAGATGAAGGATCTCGGCTTAATGCACTACTTCCTTGGATTGGAAGTTCATCAGTCAGATACAGGGATCTTCATCTATCAACATAAGTATGCTCGGGACATGATCAAGAAGTTTGCTATGGAGCATTGCAAACCAGTTGCAACTCCAGTTGGACATGGGATCCAATTAAGCAAAGATGATGGAGCACCAAAAGTTGACGTGACCACTTTCAGGAGCATGGTTGGGAGTTTGATGTTTCTCGCCAACACCAGACCTGATATTCAGTATGTTGTTTCTCTTGTCTCTCGATTTATGGCTAGCCCATACGAGCTGCATTTGCAAGCAACTAAGAGAATTCTCAGATATGTGAAGGGTACATTGGATTTTGGAATCCAATACCATAAATGTAACACTATCAAGCTTGTAGGCTTCAGTGATAGTGATTGGGGCAGCAATATTGATGACAAAAAATCAACTTTAGGGAACTGTTTTAGTCTGGGATCAGGACTAATAACATGGAGTTCCAAAAAGCAAACTGTGGTAGCTTTATCTTCTATAGAAGCTGAGTATATAGTAGTCACCTATGCTAGTACTCAAGCCTTATGGCTAAGAAAAGTGTTGGAAGAGATTGGAGAGCAACAAAGTGGTCCAACCAGAATCTACTATGACAACATCAGTGCCATTCAGTTGGCATACAATCCGATCCACCATAGTAGAATGAAACATTTTGATATGAAGTACCACTTCATCCGAGACATGGTGGAGCATGAAATTGTTGAGCTTAAATTTTGTCGCACTTTGGAGAACGTTGTAGATATCTTCACCAAAGCGATGGCTAAAGCTCAATTTATAAAGTTGAGAGACTGTGTAGTCAGTCCTCTCAACTTTAAGGGGGAGAATGTTGCAAGTGTGAAGAGGGTTATTGTCTAAGTGGCTCAGAAATATCCTTATTTTTGGCCACAATGTGAACATGTTTCCAAAATTATTGGCAACATGTCGGCAAGATTTTTTTAAAACCCCTTCCTATATTCTCTCTCTCTCTCTCGCCTCCTTTCCTCCCTATTCTTCCGCCACCATTTCCTCCTTATTCCTCCACCTCCTCCCTCATCCCTTATCTTCCACGTACCCTCCCTACCTACCTTATATAAGGCACGCTTTGTGCTATGTTTGTAGTGTGGTGGTGCTATTCGATTTAATAAAGAAGGTGTTTATTTTTAATTTTATTTTTGTGCATTTTTAAGTCAACCTTAATCACCATAAAAAAATCCCCACTTCATCAACATGAGTCACTCCACAACCAAGCCCAAAAACACATCCAAAATCACTAGATACCCATCAATCCATCAAGTAATCAATACCACATTTCATCCCAATAGTTCATCACCCAACACACCCCACCTTCATACACTCATAAAATAAACCAATACTTCCACACACACATGGAATACCCTAAGATCCAAGCTATGCAACAACAGTTTGACAACTTAATCATGCATACTCCTGGTATGATGTACCAAAAATCTACATTGAGATAGCTAATAAATCAACCCATTCATTCTTCGGTACCTTCACCACCTTATCCAACAGACTTTACACTATCGAAGGGATTGAGGATCCTAGGGAGCATCTTAGCACATTCATTCATTCATGTTTTCAAATTCAAACGAACAATGCTTTGATGCTTCAATTTTTTCCTCAAACATTGGGGGAGATGCCTTAGATTGGTACAATCATCTACCAAATCATAGTGTTTACACATTTGAACAATTGGTGGATAAATTTTTGGAAAGGTTCTCCCTCGACGTTCATAAGAAACTACCTTGAACAACTTGTACAACCTTAGACAATTTGAATAAGAGTCGATCTATGATTTTAAAAATCATTGGAGGGCAGTCATAAACAAATTGCCATTCTCCCTTCCAATGGAATAATTAACTTGAATGTTCATAAGGAGCTACCTAAAACCCATCTCCTTGTTATTGCAATTACAGCAATATAGAACATTCAATGAAGCTCTCGCCCAGGCCTGTGTCATCAATAAAATAAATATCCAAGAGGGTGAGATCAAACCCAAAAAGAAAGAATGGCAAAACAAGGGCCAATCTAAAGGAAACTATTCTGGCCAATCAAAACTTGGATAAGTCAATCAAGTGGTTTTGAGTCAATCCCAAATGACTCAACAACCCCATGGTCAACACCAACCACAACCATCATCACAACAATCGCAACAAGTGTCTTATCAAGCGGTTTTCCTACCACAACAATTCCATAACACAGTTCCAACTATGGAAAATCATCAATATCAACAATATGTTTGACAAAATCATACCTAAACACCCTTATCCAAACCATACACCTTCGTTTTTCATAGTTTGTATGACACCAATGCTATTTTATTTCTCGAATTTAAACCATATTATTCAACCAAACATGGCAAGGGCTATAAGGAGCATTTATTTTGTCCTTTCCATCGATAAAAAGGGTATGATATTAATAATTGCTTTACATTCAAATACATGGTGCAATACTTGATAGACCTAGGGGTTGTTAAGTTGGATAACCCCCTTAGCCCAACAAAATCAAAATCTTGATATCTACCAAACACCACTTCCTCATCATGAGGAAGCACAACAAATGACAGGGAGATCAAATACCATGACTCCCCCTAACCAAGTCAATCATGTGAAATAATACCAAGGTTTTGTGGGGGTTATCCATGTAGTCACCCGAGGTCAACAAAGCACCAATCACCAAAATGAACAATCTCAAGCAGTTCAACCTCCCATAGCATCTCAAGAAAATGTGTCTCCACAACCTGCTAATTCATCTCCATCCATTCATTTTTCTATTAATCCATCTCAACCAATTCACCTTCCAAGTCATCCATACCAACCTATTCATATCCCAAATCATCCACAAATACCTATCATCTCTTTGAGCAACCAACTAACAACTAGCCTCAAAATGACTTTAGGAAAACTATCCATCTACGAGCTTATACAAAAATATCCCTCATACCATGAGGCATTAATGGAAATATTAAAATCCATTGAACTTCAATCTCAAGATACTAATACCTTTAATAATTTTTTGGGGAGTATTCAAACATGTATGGAGCCCTCTATCACATTTTATGATTTTAAGATCAAATCAATATCATTAGAATCACTAGATCCTCCATTACATATCATGGATCAAGTTGATAGGAAGCCCTTAAAATGAGTACTAATTGACACCAAGTCATCTATTAACATCATCACCACCTCAACCCTTCAACATCACAGTATTCCACCTTCACACATCACCAAATCCACTTTCACCTTGCAAGCATTCAATGATGCTCTATCTTCTACACTTGGCACTGTGGTCTTACCCATAGAATTGGGGGTTAAGATGTTTCATACTATATTCCATATCCTAGAAGGGTCCATGGCTTACAATGTACTTGTTGGATACCCCTAGATAAGGGAGATGAAATGTGTCCCTTCAATACTACATCAATGTTTAAAATATGTACATGAGGGACAAATTCATTGCATACCTACAAATATCAAACCATTTAAGTATTGGAACTTCATATTCAATCCATACAAGTCCACACTTCTATCCACCCACCTATTCTTAACTCCATCAACCACACCATCCACCTCACCTTATAATTATTCCTCATCCAAAGCTCCTATTCTTGAGGATCTTCCCATCACTAACCCACATAAAGCTTCCACTTCCACCCCCTAACCGACCACTTGTACATGTGGTCAAACCCAATCCAATCGACCACGTGTATAGGAATTGATTCAAGTGGTTAAGAATCCAAATTCCCAAAGCTCAAACTCTTTTATACATCACACACTATAGATCCTTAAGTAGTAAGGATAGAACTACATTTCCATCCAAATGGTTAGGTAGTTTGAATCTCCAAAGCTTAGAGATCCGATCATTGGACTATGGAATTAATCTCCACCGAGGCTATCAATGCTTGATTGACAATGGAGTACGCTCATGCATGGTGACACATCTCTCTTAAAGAGACATTTGATCACACATAAGGATAATCTAGATTCTTGGTATTCTCCGTGACAAGTTTCATATTAATTTCCTCAATATCGGTAAATGAATTCACTTGCACACACATTAGTTCTTGATTGACTGGAGTCACTACCATGCTCATGATTGGTAAATGTACATTCATTGCACACACATTTAGTCTTGGAGAATTTGAACAATATGTGAGTTTGTTAAACATCACTAGGATGTTTAAGTCTCTATAAAACAACTCTAGAACAGTCATCCATAAGTCAACACAACATCCATATCATTATCATACCATTACATGAGTCTTCCACTTCACATACCACCATTCTGTTGTCCTTGATTAAGCAACAATCATAAATATGGTCAAGCAAAATATAAACTACAAATGATCATTAAAGCATCATTTCACTTGTATTTTTATCATCGCAATTCATAAAACATACACATTACATTAATACATTTACACATGCATTCACACAAAAGTCATAACATAAAACAAAGCCATGTATATACATACAGAAAATTTCATGTACAATGAACACTTGAAGGCTATATACAATAGAGCACTAAGGCTCATATACAAAAAGTACATCAAGGCACTAGCTAGCACCTATAGGCAGACCCCTAAGATCCTGATGGAGCCCTAGACCGATAGTCACAACACCTAAAGTCACTATGCCTAATATAACCTGCTAGGGAGGAGGAAGGTCACGTTGGCAACCCAATGTGGTGCTATATAAGTAGATCATCCAAATATTGGATGTACCTCTCCTAGGATCGTAGGCATAGAACATCTTACCTTTTATGAGCATCCCTCTATGCCAACTCTATTTGGAGCCTCACTATCGCATTTGAGCCTCCACCTACCACCATCCACACCTCCAACTCTACCCATAGTCGAGCATTCTTAAAATCCCAATCTACTAGCACTGCATCTCGCTTCACCACCATATACTGGAGCTGGTCTTACTCAACCATGAGCTCAGTCCACTCCTCCTCACTCTGACTAGGAGGTCTCTCTAGAACCTCCTCCATACCACCCCCACCATCAACCCCAATATCTAGAGGCTACTCTGTTGCAACCATTGCATGCCTCCCTCAACTATTGGAACAACAACATATTTGACATTGAGGAGTCTCCTCGACCTACCTTGTTGTCTCCCCATCATATCCACTACCCTCATCAACCACCTGACTTGGTACCCATGGTGGTTGTGAAGTGAACCATGCATCATAGTCACCCATGGTCCCAACATCATCCACATTGGGGAGATCTATCTCCTCATCATCCTTATAATCCACCTACCATTCCTCCATACAAGGTAGGCTCGACTCATCATCTCAACGCCTATACAACATTGAAGCATAAGGTAATCCCTATCGCATCCCAAACTATCGTAGTACCCATGAGAACTAGATCATATCCACCTCACTCCCATGCTACCCAACCACTCAGCCCCATATATGAAGTAGCATATTGTAGCCCAACCCCTTTTGCTTCTGCCTCCTCACCTCATAGAACTCCATATATGTTTGAGCTAGTAGAGTAGGTGCCCAAGCATACACCTGAGGCTCATCAATCATATCAAACACCAACCATGATATGGATATTAATAGGCATAGGATATTTAGGATTATTATTGTTTGACAACTTAAAATGTCGATAATTATTTGTTAGTTTGTTAGGATTGTTACAATTTTGTATTTGGCATCTCGTATGCCTATTTAATATTGTACATTTTATAAAATACCATTCAAAATTTTTGGTTCCTGATCATTGGTATCATAGTAGGTAGAACCTACCTACGAGGGGGTATTGAAATTCCCCTTCCCCTTTCTTTTCGTAAATTTCATTCCATTTTGCAAATTCATAATTTTTTGTAGGATGTTTCATCAAGTTCATTGGGTCCAAATTGCATTTGTTTTTGTGTGGTATGGATAAACCCTTATGTATTTTTCAATGGTGATGGGAAGTCTTCCTTGTGTTTAGATTGCTCCTATGAAGAAGAGGGATCATAGACCTACTCAAAGCAAACAATATTTTTCTTTATTTTTATTGGAGTGGTCATCACTTCCAACAACTCTGGTTAACTCCCTCCTCAAAGATTCATTTTGGACTCCCTCCTCACACTATGCAACATTTTGCATAATTGTGCTCATCACCGTAGTATTCCCAGGCCTCTTTTGGTTGTCACATTACCTGAGGATTATGTCAACCAAAATTGTAAATGCTAGTGCAAGAGAAGTCTGCGTCTTATCGACGTAGAAGGTAATCCATATTTTTCATGGATAAGTCTGATCTGCTCGATGACATTCATTCTATGGTTGATCCATTTGGTGAGCATTAATAGATCATATTTATGGCCTACCACATCGTTGGTCAATGTGTTTGTGATTATTTCTATGTTTTATTTATGGTAGATGTTTGATGCGATCTCCATATCTGTAGCCCATGGCAACATGTTAGTAAATTTTTGCACCCTACTTCGATGTGGGTAAGAAGTTTCCACTAGACCACATGTTTGATCTACCAGCCCAGACTACCACGTGCAATGGATGATCAGGAAGCTTGTGGCGATTAGATCACTATCTAGCCTCATGCGGTTGGTTTTGGTGCTAATTTTTTGTGCTAACTTTTATTGGGATATGGTTCATGGATTCGATAATAGGGACATCATTGTTTTTGGTGTCCATGTGACACTAAGCACTCATTCCTACCTGTGATAAAACACCTACATAAAGGTACAAACTACAATATAACAATGAATGCTATCAAAATTTAAGCTTACATTAATATTTTATCCTCACCAGAATTATCTATCTATATATACTTTTTGAACAAGACTTAAAGTTCCAAGTGGTCTAAAGGTTTTGCCCAAGGTGAAGGAATTGTTCAGGATGTATTAGGCCATGAAGTTTCTAGCACACAAGATTTTGAGAAATGCTTTTGGCGTTAGATGATCTTAGATTTATATTTGGTAAAAGATCAAGTCTTGTACTGTTCTCGGTGTCTTGGTGCTAAAAACCATAGAGTTTTTCGATGTCATTGAGGCATAAACAGATAGTTGTGGGATTCGATGATAACACGGGCCATGTGGGGGAATAAGGAAGCACAAGTAGTTTTCAAATCATGCATAAGAATTGGTTAGTGAATGTGAGCATATACAATGGAATTTGGACTTGCACACATGCTTTGACCATGCCGAGTATTAAGTGTGCTCACTAAAGGTTTAAATTTAAATTTATTTTATTTAGAGAATTCATTTGAAAAGGGATATAGTTTTTCCCTTTTATTTTGTTGCAAAGAGCTCACTGTTTTTCACAATTTTAGTGGCTTAATATTTTTGCAAGTATAGGCTTGCATATAGTCATTGGAAAGCTCTTTCGATCTGGTTCCAATAGGACTATAATTTTTATGTTTTGTAAAGGTCTTCTTGATATTATGGTGCTCCAAAGTTTGGGATGACAAAATCTTCTTTCATACCCAAAATTATTGTAATATGGAGTGCATTCTTGGTTGAAACCGACACTCCTTAAATCCACCATCATATTTTGAGACTTTTTGGAGTACATTCTCCTTCAAAAATAAATTACCCTTGTTATGTGATCATGGAAATCACATGGGTACTCCATACATTGGAGTAGTCTTTGCCCTTAGTGGCTTGTCTCTTAGTGGATTTTTTAGTAGCACCACATCAACATCACTTCCACAGTGCCAAAGACTATAGAGATTTCGACACTTTGGAGGCTTCTTTTCTCAATATTATGCTTTTGTAATAAGGAGTATAGTTCGATGGTACCCGAAACTCCATTCTATGCTTATTTTAAATCCCCGTGATTTGTACCTTTTTCCTCTGCTCTTCCTCCACCTACTATAGTTACAAGATACTTGCTTGGCAGGATCATTTGTACTAAGTTTTGGGTTTATGCTTATGGTTCAACATGATTGGTGTGAAGATTTGCGATATTAGAAGATTGAAAGATATGTTTACAAGACCCTTTTATGTATAGTAGTGACTTCTACATGCGAGAGGCTGATCCAAGAGGTAACAAACCTCAATATACCATAGGGGATTCCTAAATGGATCCTTTTTGAGCATGTGATTTGCTCATTGTAGCTCCCTTTGATGGACTAGTAGTGATCTTTTTTTGGGCTCTTGAACATCATCTATCTCTCTTCTTTTCTAAACCACTTTGGAGGAATTCATTCTTTTGGGGCACTTCTCCACTTGTAAAAGCATTGGAGTCCAATGCTTATATGGTTGGGAGGGATGATATGGATATTAATAGGCATAGGATATTTATGATTATTATTGTTTGACAACTTAGAATATCGATAATTGTTTGTTAGGATTGTTACAATTATATATTTGGCATCTTGTATGCCTATTTAAGATTGTAAATTTAATAAAATACCATTCATGATTTTTGGTTTCTAATCAAACCAAATCATGTTCCATGGGAATCGACATCTGGTGCTATTAGGCACAAACACATTGGCCGGTAGGAACATGACTAAGGTTGGCAGTGCCTCCAACTACCTTGCCACATACATATCCAAGTATCTTATCCCATCACCCCTGATGTTCACCCCCTCCATCCATCACCAAAAATCTACCTCATATCATACTCCTTGTTGTGTCTAACTTGGACATGTAACCCCTCCACTGGTACTAAGAAGATGTGGTACACATCCTCCAGTGTCACTATCATCTCCCATGTTGGGAGATGGAAGTTCCCCCTATTTGGATCCCATATCTCTACCAAGGCAAAGAGGTACCCCTCATCGACCCTCACCACCTCAATATGAGCACACCCGACCAATCCCAGTGGTCCTTCTGTAGTGCCTTTCTCACCCCTGGTATGATGGGAAATAATCAATTTTGAGCCTCCAAGATCCTCAAATACAACACAACACAATAACAAATGCACATTACCATCATATTCATTGCATAAAAAAAATATCACATTGCAAAATCTAAACAAGAGAGCCAAAGGCACTTACCTCTACCACTTGCACCTTAATTCTTGATGTCGCATCCACTCCCTCCATTGCCATCACCTCACTTGCTCAATCTTCCTCAGATGCTGCTTCTCAAACTCTCAAATGGAAGAATGAATCAAATTTCACTCGGGTAGCCCTCCTATAGCTGATTTTGGTATGCTCAAATGCCCTAGTGCATCTGCCTGGTGCACTCAAATGCCTTCTTGCATCTGCCAAGTGGTAAATGCTCTCTTGCATATGTGCATGATGTGGACATAGGCTAATGTTTGGATCTAGAATATTGCAAAAGGACTCAAAAGACCTTAAAACATAGTAGAATCCCACAAAATCACCTCAAACTTCATTCATTCATGCATTACATAATTCCATTATGTTTTGTGATAACATGGATTAATTTGGGTGCTTAATTTCTATTGTGATCAAAAGTCGTGAAAATGCCTAAATTGCATCAAAATGCTCCAAAATTTCACAAAACTATCATATTCACTATTTTGATCATTCATCACACCATTTCATCACATTATGTGATAACATAGATTGATTTGAGTATTTATTTTTTTATTGCGACCAAAAGTCATGAAAATAGCCCAAATAGCTTCAAAATATCCCAAATCAAATTCTAAATTTCACAAAATAATTAAATTTACCCATCAATGCACAAAATCACAACACAAAATCACCCCATGCTTGGGGCATCCAAATTTGATTTTGATTTCCCACATCAAGATACATCATTCACATTCATTTACATCATTCAATCAAAACCCCCTTTTTCTATTGGGGCAAAAGCAAAAATCAATTATTGCACTACTCAAAATCAATACACCATTGGTATGCATGGCATTATTCACATTCCTTTACATAATTTATATCATCCAATCAAAACTCCCTTTTTTCTATTGGGACAAAAGTAGAAATCAATCATTGCACTACTCACAATTAGTACACCATTCACATGCATTGCATCATTCATATTCCTTTACATCATTCATATCATCCAAGTGAACCTCATATCTAGTGGTTTACTCTATTCCCCCTGGCAGTTGTAGTTATTTATTAATCATGCAATTCGGTAGGATGGGTATATTACTATAAGGTTGCTTGCTCACATCATCATCCCATGTCATATTCAACATCAAATCAATATGATCAATCCATTTGTGACTTCAAACATATTCGCAACAATTCACTTGAAGCTATCATTAGCTCCTTCTACAAGCAGAATGCAAAATTCTATTATAATTTCCAGTTTGATTTTACAGTTTTACCTAGAATCAAGTCAATAGTTAGGTTAAAAAAGTGTGGTTGCATGAAGAGATGTGGTCTTCTTGCCTCCACATGTTCACAAATGTTGGCTATTTGTTTTTTTTCACTTTCAACAACACTACACATTGTGCTAAGAGCAAATTTTCAAAAACATGGAACCACCCCCAAACTTGGGGTAACCAACCTTGACTTTGATTTCAACATTGGCATATCCATTTACATCATCTATTGCACTATCTAAATCAAAATTCCCTTCACTGTTAGGGCAAAATCAGAATCAATCATCACACTATTCACATTCATTTACATCAATCATATCATCCACAAATGTAAAAACATTTTTTGTTGGGGCAAAAGAAAAATAAATCATTGCACCATTCAAAATAATTACATCATTCACATTCCTTTACATCATTTATATCTTCCACAATTCTATCAATTGACTTATGAGATTCATTCTTCACTCATTCACCAATTGAGGGGGTAAGCTACAACAACATTTTTTGTCTTCAGAATCTTCTTGTGCACCAAGGAAAGAAGTCACTTCACCAAACCAGGTGTCTCTTATTTTTGCACCGCATTGTGTTTCACACAACACAATATAAAAAGAGGTATCTATAGACACCAAATCCTCGCCACTTGTCACCTACGCATTCTCAAATCAAATCCATTCATTATTTATTTATATATATGGATAAATCTCAGCCACCTATCACGTCTTAATCTCGACCATTCATTTAACATGATCCATATCACATGTCAAATATCAATCTCAACCCTTCATCATTATTTTTAATCTTGGATACCTATTGGTGTCATCAAAACCCTAATATGACCAAGGGTAAATTATAAAAGATGATTCATTTTTGTGAATCAAGATTAGAACATTGTTGAGAGGCCAAGATATGAAAGCATTCATAATCCATTATTTTGTAAACCCTAGCACTCTACTATCACATTCCTTCCTCCATAGATTCTCCAAGGCATTCCCTAATTGCTACAGAGCATTTTTGAAATGCTACAGGGCATCCACAACCATCCCTAGACACTACAGGATATTCGTTGTTCACCAGTTTACAATCACCAAACCCTTGAATACTCATGGGTATTCACTCATCACCAGATCAAGGAAGCAAAAGCACAGATCCAATAACTCAGATATAGTTCAACAAGATATCAATTTTTATTGTTTTACTTATGTTTTTTGTATTTATACACTTCATTTGGCCAGTATTTCAGCTAGGATAAGTAGTTTTCATATTTGAGTGGGCCACAAACTACGAAGGCCCTATAGGTGTTACTAACTTTATTTTGATATGTGTGGAGGTTACATGAAATATTATCTATTGGTATCTTTTTCAGCATTGAGTGGCCCCACAAGGATACACAAGCCCACTCACACTTGTTTAGAGTAAAGATGATCCAGAAACACCAACATTCATTTGAATAATGGTTTTAAACCTTCTGATTGTATTAACTATATCAAAGTGAGCGTTGTATTGTAACACATAATTTGGGGTATAATATTTGTATAAAGTGGAGATCTAGGCTCCCTGAGTTTTTAATAAATAAGATATTTTATTTTATGTGTACATTGTTATCTGCTTTGATTTACTACTTTTATTGGTGTTGCTCAATTTCACTTTACAAGTAATAAATACAATTTTGAGGAAAGCAAAGGCTCCATGGAACATACAAGAGATAATTATGGAAATTCAAGATCTTGTTAAAGAGTTTGAAGAAATCAATTTTACAAATATATTAATGGAAGGAAACAAATGTGTAGATAAGCTAGACAATAAAGGGGTTTTGATTGAGGATCGTGAAGTTAAATTCTCCTTTCCATGGTTAGAGGAAGTAGTAAGTTTAGTTGAAGCTGATAAGAAAATTTTGATTGCCTAATTCAATTAATTATTAATATTTACTTTATGTTTTCCATTGGTAATATATGCTTTCTTTTGTAACAATAATGTGTTTTCATTTAGATTATTTATTATAATTTTTGTGGTTGCACTTGTGTTTTAGGAAGGAAACTAGCAATCCAGATTTGGTAAAGCGGACTATGATAGTGCAATATTTTAGAAATATTACTCTACTAAGATGCAAGGTATAGATAGTAGAGGTAAATTTTTGGTATTGTGAAGGTTGCTATAGAAAATTGCCAAGAAAGATGTTAAATTCTGGAATAATTGTATTCATAGAGAAAATTGAAAATATCCATAAAATGAAAATCAAGAATTTAGATATTTTATGTAAAATGATGTAGGTTTCTAACTATAGCATCTCAATTGAGATGATAAGTGTATTTATTTATAAACTCTCAAGCTCTAAAGAAGAGAGTTGTAATTTATCAAGGGTGGGGGACCCGAGTACAACCCTTATTATCCAACCAAAAAAACTTATAACAACTTCAAATTATGATGTATCACTTGGAAAGATTTAAACTTAGATTTTCTTCTTAAAATATTGAGACATTTAACCTAGTGAGTTAATTCCATTAACAACATATTTATGTTCATTATTATTGGCATTTAATTTAGGTATGGTTATTATTTTTTGTTTGTAAGGTTTTGTTGGATGGGAGAATTATTAGGATATAAATGGCCATGTGTACTATTCAAGGGTGGCCACACATACACCTTGATTGAATTGATGTGGAATTTGTATTAGATGTTCTAATCATGTGGAAAATGGAAATAACTATTAGTCCATAGTTACCTTAATAGGGGATTTTCAATAGTGTTTATATTTTTAGTCTAAGTTTTTATTTAATGGATATGTGCCACCTACTATGATATCATTAGAAAAATCATAATTTTAGATTTTGTAAACAATGCCATAATTATTGATTCACCAATATTATATTTATGCATGCCATTGGTTGCATTGGAATCAACATAATTAGAGGTCAATATATTGTTGATGTTATTCTATTTAATTTTATAAGTGTACTTATAATATAAGTGTTATGCTAGTTGGATGGGGCATTGATACAAGTAGTAACCAATATAGCCATCATGAGAGTCATGCAAGAGTAACTTGAGTCAATACCAAAATCAAAGACTAGGATGCCAAAGCAATGGTGAGAGCCTAGACCAAATTGAAGGTAAGTTGATTGTTTATGAGTCAACACCAAAATCAAAGATTAGGGTGGCAAAGCAATGGTGAGATCTTAGACCAAATTAAATGTAAGTTTGATTGTTTATCTAATAATTGAATCAATTTACTAGAGAAATAATTCGTTAAAGGTTTGGTTTGGTTTGGTTTAAAGTCACATTTTTAATATAGGCATTTGTTTCTTTCTCTAGATCATACCTGAAATTTGGCTCCTTACATATTTGATTGCACCTGCATATCCCTATGCCATTGTAGATACTTATGTTACCAATTCTAGATTCATCTCATCTCCATAGTTTTATAAGTATTTTGAATACTCAACAATGTTATAACTTTGAGGGCTTACTCCAAATTTCATTACATATTAATAACACATTACTAGGTCTGATGTCATAGGCTTACACTTCACTTGAATTTCCTTGGCTTCATGCTTAATATGATGAATTCATACCATAAAATTAATTTTAGTTTTCTTTTTTCTTTTTAGGTATGATGCCATAGGCTTACATTTCACTTGTATTTCCATCGCTCCATGTTTTTTGTGCAAGATTCATCCATTTAGACTAATTTTAATTTCTTTTCTTTTAAGTACCATGTCCAAGCTTACACTGCACTTGAATTTCTTGAGCTTCATATTTGTTATGTTAGGTTCATCCATTCTAATTAAATTTAGAATTTTTCTCTTAATATTTGCTTTTGTCAATGTTGAATATTCAACATGAAATCTAAATTACACCACTTGAATTTTTGTGGCTCCATATTGTTGTACTTTATCACATTATTTGTTGTCAAGTAATTATTACATTTTTGTAGATGTTAATTATTTCATCCCAAATGTGGGTGAATAGAAACCTATTGAAAGAATGAGAAGATGAAAAATTATTATAAAGGTAAAACACCATAAAACACAAAGGGTCTCTTGAAATTAAGAGACACCATAATGTATAAGTATAGTGGTTGCATATGCATTTGTGTTGGAAAAATATATGCAATATTGTGTTTGAGTATTGCATCTCCCCCATTTTCAACATCTAGTATCAAAGTCTATTTTTCACATGGAGAGTTTGTGTGAGTAGGGACAATCATCATCATTTGACGACATACCATGTGTGTTTCCTTAAATTTACTTTGTGCAGGTCTCAATTGAATAGAAGGCTTAGCTTGAAAATACAGTTTGGCATGAGATATCCATAGATGATCCTATTGAAGTTATTTTTAAGTAGTGTAACATCTAGATATTATGAGTTTTATGGGATAAACAATATTGCATGTTTCAACTATTTTTAATTTAAAAAAGGAAACATTAATCAATGGAACTCATTTTTTTGTCAAGAGCCTTAAAGGTAATGAATCAAGAAAATTAAAATGTCTTGTAGAAGTTTGAACCACCAGTGGATAATCATATGGGATTATTTGGAAGTGGTAAATTTCATTGTAGAAGATGAGACTCTACTAAAATAAATCTCAGGTGAAGATAATCGAATGCCCAGTTTGTTGAAGATAACTCAACTTGGTGAATACTTGTGTGAAATTGAGACAAGATAGTGTGTGAAATACCTATACAAAATTAGGATGAAATTGCATGTGAAATTAGCAATTTTAATACCCTAAAAATTTTCATCAGGAACTCTCATACCCAAAGCAGAATTATTTATTTTTTTGTTTGAAAGCCTCAAAAGAAATATTATTTTTAAAACTACCAAACATTTGCATTGTCTAAATAAGAAAGGAGAGGCTATTTCAATGACTCATGACATGGTGAGCATGGAGAAATATGGATCAATAAGTGGTGCTGAGTTGACATATGGTAGCTATGTTGAAGACAATTAAGGATGTACAATTGACATTTTTCCTCATGCACAAAAGAGAGGACAACCTCCTCCCATGTCACCTGTATGTAGCAAGGTATTTCTTCTAAATCTTAATTTTTTGAATTGCAAAGCATATAGTGGGAAAGTTGGTCTTCATGAGAAAGATTAAAATTTTGAAATAAGTGGTTGGGGGTTCAATTCTCATGGTAGATTATTTTTTTAAGAAAGAAAGTTATTTTTTAAACTCCTCCAGTTCTTAAAAAATAAAAAAATTTTAGACTATAGTGAAAGTTTTTATAAATGAAAAAAAGGGGAGAGTATTTAGGGAGTTAAAAGGTGTATAGGTGCATCTTATTTTATTAAGTGATAAATTTCAATTTTAAAAGTCATATAGAATGGAAAGTTGACATAAGTAGTTGGAATAATGAATATTTTCACAAGGAGAATAATATATTTTTATGTAAAAGGTGCATTTTTGGCAGAGATTGACACCTTATTTTTTCAAACAAATTTTGTATCAAAAAATAATTTTGTATACAAAAATTAAAATATGTGCTTTGTAAAATCATAGTGTTCAGTATAAGCAATGTCTTTGACTTACATTTATAAATAATGATGTCACATTAAGATGTTGTGTCTAAATCCTAATATAGTTTCCATATTGACATCTGGGCATCGACCCTATAAATTGTCAGGGAGGAGTAGACATAATTTTTGTGATAATTTGTTTTCACTCCATTTGTACCCATTCATTGCTATCGTTAGACATAAATACTAAAGTTAAATAATCCAAGTATATAGGGAAGTTACATCCACATATGAAGATTTCTCTTTAAGCAGGTTTCATTGATAGGACAAATCATTTTTAGCACTACCTAATACCACCTATCAATATATTTCACATACCTTAAGGTATCTCTCATGTACAATCATGCATATAAATAGGACTAGCTTATTCTATATACTGATGGGTACATAGGAAGGATGGGTATATCAAAATATTGGTATATAGGATTTATGGTATATAAAAAAGGACCATTTGAGAAGATATAAGGAACCTTAACCATGGCTACATAAAAAAAATCTCATTGAATATCAGTTGCTAAAGGGTCCAATTTTTGCACCATGGAAAACAAAAATGAGAACAATACTAGTGGTCAAAAAAATCTGGCATATAGTTATTGGTGATGGAACCCATCATGAGGAGATTGTAACTAGGAAAAAGTATGATGAAGCAGATGAAAGGCCACTTATGCTCATCACATTTGGAGTGATTAATTAAATACAATTACATATAAGTAAAGGAGAAACATCAAAATATGTATGGGATAAACTTTGCACTATATTTGAAGGAAGGAATGAAGTCGTAATCCTTCATCTGCAATCACAACTTCATATATTAAGGGTCCAAGATGGTGAGAGTATTGAACAATTTCTTTGAATAATTATAGACTTGAATTCAAGGTTGAACACCATGGAAGAAAATGTGGAAGATAATCTCTTAGTCTTAGTTGTACTTAGAGCTCTCCTTGAATCATTCAAAACATTGGTGATATCTCTCCAAGTATCAAACATAAGTGTATCATTTGAAGAATTGGTAAACATCCTTCAACAATATGAAGTTGAAAATCAGTTGAGAGAAGATTTGTCCAATAATGCTCTTATCTCCACAAAGAATTCACAAAAATATTCAAAGGGTCCCTCTACTTCATCTTCATCACGAAAACAACCTCAATGGAGAAGGAGATATTGTCATATTTGTGAAAAATGACATAATACAAAGTTTTGTAGATACAATACTTTGAATCATGGGAATCAATTTTAAAGTCCTCCTCAAGGGAAGTCTCAACATGACCAAGAACAAGAGCAATCTCAAAAAAGGTCACAATAACAAGGGTATATTACTCAAGATGAATTAGAACTAGATTGTGAAGAAGAGTGTGAAACAACACATAAGGTCCTAATGGAAAAGGAAGTGTCAAAACCAAAAAATAAAAGAGATTATAAATAAGCCAAGAAACAAGGAGAAAATAGAAGACACATGTTATAAAAACCCAATGAAGCTAGAGAATTTTCAAAACTTAGGTCTTGTGTACAGTTAATACTTAGAAAAGTTGGTAAAGGATACTTTAAAAATGGTGTGACAATCTCTATTAGTGTAGTGAGAATAATTTTCATGACACTTTTCATTCTTGACATCCTTGAGATCCAATATAGAAAGCAAATAGAAATAATTAAAATTTTGAAGGATAAGCCCATGATGAAATATGTTTGTTGTGACACAAGTGATATTCTTCAAGGGATAAATTTTAGTTGTGATAAAAGTGATTTGAGGTCCATAATGACATATGGTTGTTGTGATACATATGGTCTTGTCCAAATGGAAGATATAGCTTGTGATACAAGTAATTTGAAGATTGTTTATGAGAATAGAATTTGTGTAGAGCATGGTTGTATTGGCCATGAAGAAATTCATATTGTCATAGTTGAAAGTAATAGTGTCTATTCAGATTATGTTGAAGTTCATTGTGATGATGATGCATGGTATTTGAATGTGGATAGAAATCAAAGTGGTGATGAAGAAATTGGATGTTCTAAAAATCATACCAAAGGACTTGGTTAAAAAATAATGAAAAAAATAGGATATAGTGATATATATTTGGAAATATATGGGCAAGGTATGAAAATTACCATAATACCAAACATAAGTCCAAAGAATTAAGGCCTTGGATATATTGGACAAGCAAAAAAAAATGACACAAAATTTGTGAAGAAAGAATCATATGTAGATAATGAAGCTTCTATGATAAGTTGTTGCATTCATTATGGAATATTTGGACATGTGATAGCTAGGTGTTGGAACCTGCATCTTTGTGAGATGTATGGAGGTAATAATCACTCCTAAAAAAAGTGTTGGTACAAAAACAAAGTGACCAACAAAATACATATTAATTATGGATGGATGAGTGTGTCAAAATATGATAAGACAAAAGAAATGTTGAATGGGTTATATAGAACAAGACCAAGTTTAGTGGTTGATAAATATCATAATATAATTTACCCATGAAGCATTATAATCTTGGGAAACTTGAGATGCATCTTTTTATCATCATAATATGACCCAAGCTATTCTTGGAAAGCCTATAGTTATAGGGCCTATAGAAGAATATGATGCAAGCTATGCTTGGAATATCTAAAGTGATAAAACTTGTAATGAAACATTATGTGGAAAAATATAAATATGTGGAAGATTCCAAAGATATAATTTAGTGGTAATTTTTTAGAGATGACATAAAAGTAGCTTCAAAGGCTAACCCATAGGTGTTTATGACCCATAGGCATCCTGGAGACAGTGATGACCTAGAGGTGACCCAAAGGTAATGATGAACTTGAGGCAAAGACCCAAAGGTAATGACCTAGAGGTAGACCTAGACACTTATCCAAAAAGGCACACCTATTGGAGAGCTATCAAAGCTAGAGCCAAAGCCAAAGTATAATTTTAGTGTATCACCCCTGGAATCATGGGGTGTAATGATATTTATAACAATCCTAACCCATACTGAAGGTATACATTTCCTAAAATTAAATGGGTAACCTAAAAATCCTAACCCATACTAATACTAGGGATAGGTTTACATTTTCAGGTGAAAATCCTTCATACCAGCGAGTAAGGAAGAGTCCTACTCTTCCCATAAACCAAGGACCCCCTTTTAGAAAATTTTACCATGAAGCATTATAATCTTGCGAAACTTGAGATGCATATTTTTATATTTAGAATATGGCCCAAGCTATGCTTGGAAAGCCTATAGTTATAGGGCCTATAGAATAATATGATGCAAGCTATGCTTGGAAGACATGAAGTGATAAAACTTGTAATGAAACATTATGTGAAAAATTCTAAAGATGTGGAAGATTCCAAATATATAATTTAGTGGTAACTTTTTAGATATGATAACCTAAAAGTAGTTTCAAAGGCTAACCCATAGGTGACCCAAATATGATCATGACCTAAAGGCATCCTAGAGGCAATGATGACCTAGAGGTGACCCAAAGGTAATGATGACCTTGAGGCAAAGACCCAAAGGTAATTACTAGAGGTAGACCTATTAGAGAGCTAGGAAATCCAGAGCCAAAGCCAAAGTATAATTTTAGTGTATCACCCTGGGAATCATGGGGTGTAATGATCTTTATAACAAATAATGTAATAAGGGAGGTGATAGACTTCATTATATGATTTTTTTTATGGATAATAAGGGGTTGTACTTGGGTCCCCCACCCTTGAAAAATTACAACTCTCTTCTTTAGAGCTTGAGAGTTTAAAAATAGATACACTTCTCATCTCAATTGAGATGCTATAGCTAGAAATCTACATCATTTTACATAAAACGTCTAAATTCTTGTTTTTTATTTTCTAGATATTTTCAATTTTTTGTATGAATATTCTAAAATTCAACATCCTTCATGATATTTTTCTATAACAACCTTCACAATACCAAAACTTCACCTCTACTATCTATGCATTGCATATTAGTAGAGTAATATTTCTAAAACATCGCACTATCATAGTCTGCTTTACAAAATTTGGATTGCTAGTTTCCTTCTTGAAACACAAGTGCAACCACAAAAATTATATTAAATACTTTATATGAAAACATATTATTGTTATAAAATAAAGCAAATATTAACAATGGAAAAAATTAAAGTAAATCGTAATTGTTATTTGATTTATGTAGTTAACATTTTACTGTTAGATTTAGTTAGAATTACTACTTCATATAACCATGGAAAGGAGAATTTAACTTCATGATCCTCAATCAGAACCCCTCTACTGGTTAGCTTATCTGCACATATGTTTACTTCCCTTAATAAATGTGTAAACCTAATTTCTTCAAACTCTTTAGCAAGATCTTGAATTTCCACAATTATCTCTTGTATGTTCCATGGAGTCTTTGCTTTCCTTAAAATCATATTTATTACTATGAGAAAATAAAATTCCATCCATACTCTATTCCATTTCATTTGTTTCATATTTTTAACCCTTCTAAAGTCGCCCAAGCTTCAACTTCATTATTTATCTTAAATCCACAATTGGAAGTGTAATGACACAAAATCTCTCTATTATTTCTAATTATTCCTCCTCCTTCTGTTGGTCCTAGATTTCCATTAGATTCTCCATCAAAATTCAATGTAACCCACTCCACATCTGGTGGTTTCTATTTTATTTTATTTGCCTTCTTTTTTCTTCTCTTGTACCCAACATCATAATTCCATTTAATGATTTGACTCCATCTATCAAGGCTCTCTACTTCCAGATTAGGGATTGGGTGAGATTATAGGGTTGGTTTAGACTCCTCAATGGCTAAACATATTTTCCTTTTCATTATCTCTAAACTGCTTTACTTTCCTTTAAATATTCTTTTGTTCCTTTCTAGCCATACAGTCCAAATTATTGTATCTTTTGATATATCCCAAATTGTCTATAAAACCTCACTTTTAAAAGTGCTCTACCATTGCTTTAACCATTCTTCATTTTTTCTATTCATCACCATGCATTTACCAAAATATTAATAATCCATTGCTATAGTTTCCATATTATACTCTCCTCCTCATTTTTACAAAGAACACATTGAGAGGGGGCATGAAAGCCCCTTTTCATAAGGTTATCCTAGGTTAAAATAATTCTATAACCTATTATACAAACAAACATTTTAACTTTAGGAATGCATGGGCTATCCCAAATATCTCTCCATATTCTAGTGATATTACTATTTTATTGGTGCTTTACATTAAATCCACTTCTTCTTGTATAATATCCTGAGCTATTCAAAATCCTAAATCAATTTATCCTTGGCTCCACTTGATATAATCACAATTTTTATCTTTCTATTCAATTGCCTCCTAGCATCAATGTCTTGTATACTTGTAAAAAATCTTATTTATCTTCCTTCTTGATCCTTGTACAAAATGTTTGAAACCTTATCACCATATTTATCTTGAAGCAATCTCATCCAAGGTTTCAAAATTGAATCTAAATTGAGTGGTTTTTTATCACACAAAGTATCCATCCAAATAGAAATTTTTTCTCCAGTTCCCACCACCCATATTAGATTTTCAATCATTAGATCAATAGATTTTTTTAAAACAATCCAAATAGTAGAACCATTTGGTAGAGAGAATGCAGTAAATATTAAGCTTGGATCAGTGGGCTCAACATACTTAGAAGAATTCTTGTCCATTTTATTTGACTCTCTTTGTACAGTATCAAGATTATTTTCTCCCTAGGAGCTAATTTTGCATCTATAAGAACTCTTAAAAAAATACCTCCCCTAGTTTTATCATCACACACCTTGATCCATTTCACCAAAGGAAATTTCCTTTTATCATGTAAATCTAACCATAAAAATGATCACATAATATAGATTAAGCTTTTTTCAACTGATTTTGGCATAGTATACAATGACATATAATATGTTGGAATGGCATGTAAGACTAAATTAACTACACTCTTCATGCTAATGATAACCATATACCTTTCCAATATGGAAGTTTGTTATGAACTTTACTAATAATTGGATTTCATAATTCTATCCTCATTCACCCCTCAAATAAAGGCATCCCTAGATAATTTTTTGGTAAATTTACCTCCTTCATTTGAAGTAACCTGTAAATTCTTGATTTGGTATTAGTTGTACTGTTAAAAAAGTAAAATTTGGATTTTATTCTATTAACCTTTTGCCTTGATGCTCTTTAGTATTCCTTTAAAAATTTATTCAAATATTTTGCCTCATTCATCCTTGCCCTTCCAAAAATAGTTGTATCATATACAAACTATTGATAGGTGATGTTGTTGATGTTATTACTAACCTTAAGTCCACTTATAAGCCCATATTTGCAATCCTTTTTATTTTTCCTACTCAAAACCTCTACCATAATAATGAATAAATAAGGAGATAGAGGATATCCTTGTCTAAGGCCTCTCTTGGCTTTAAAATATTTTGTTACTAACCCATTGAATAAGATTGAATAAGAAACTATAGAAACACAAGATTTAATCCATCTAACCCCTTCTTCCTGAATCCAAACTTTTCTAAAACTAAAAAAAGAAAATCCCATTTAACTCTATCATAGGATTGACTCATATCAAGTTTTAAGATCATTGCTTTCTCTTTTCTTGAAGTTGTTGAATGTACAACTTCATAAGCTACTATGATCCTATCCATAATTTGTCTCCCTTTCACAAATCCTCCTTGGTCTTTTGAAATAATTTTTTCTAACAATGGCCTTAATTGATTCACCATAACTTTGGAGATAATCTTATATGACATATTACATAGGCTTATGGGTCTAAAAGAATCAAACAATTCAACAACCTTCTTTTTTGGAATTAGAGTAAGATATGTTGCATTTATTTTTTAAGGTATGTATTGTTTTACACTAGACTATTCCACTACCATCAATAAATAATCCTTCAATATATCCCAATTATGTTGGTAAAAATTTGTAGAGAGCCCATCTAGACCTGGGGATTTATCCTTATTAAAAGAGAAAAGAGCTAAATGAACTTCTAGAGTAATAGGCTCCATCAGTTTCCTATTGTCTTCCTTCGTTATAACTAAAGCTACATCTTGAAGAAGTTCATCATTAAGAAATTTAGTCTCTTTGATCCTAGAATATAATGATGAAAAGACTTTACCTATTTTCTAATTTCACTCCAATATTCAATCCAAACCCTTTCTACTAATTTAATTCTACTAATTCTAGATGTTGATCTCTATACTATAGTCATCCTATGAAAAAAAATTATATTTTTATCTCCTTATTTTAACCAAGTTTGTCTTGATTTTAATCTCCAAAAATTGTCTTCCTTACTCAAAATATTATTTTTTGATAAGTTAAATTAAATTAAAAATGGGTTTTTATCAAGGATCCCAAAACCTGATTACAACAAGTCATAAGACTAAAAAAATTCCAAAGGAAGGCCAAAGGAAAGGACACCAAAATCCAGAGGAAATACATAAGGAAAGCCTTTCAGGATAGGCTTAAGGACATCCTTTCAGGAAAGGCTAAAGGATAGCCTTAAAGGACAAAATTTAATTTAATTTTTTTTTTAAATTGAAGTCAGGGATAGCACCACCCTGCCTAGAACAATCAAAAAAAACGTGCATAAAGGCCACCCAAGCAACACGTCCAAGGAAGAAATAAAAAAGGGAAAACCCACCCAAAAAAAATTGAAACAAGGCAATCCCGCCCATTACAAAATATTATGATATTCACTAAGCAACTCCCTTTACTTTGAGCTTGGATTATTATGGAATTTTAAAATTTTATCATTTAGTTATTCTTTCTTCTCACAAATGTTTCCAAAAGTGTTTTTGTTCCATTCTTTTAATCTAGATGTCATAGATTTAATTTATTTTGGAAGAGCATACAACCCACCATTTCCTAAAGAATTCCACATTTGTGCTATCATATCAACAAATTGAGGATGGTATTCCCACATATGTTGATATTTAAAATATAATATTTTTTAATTCAATTACCACCATTTTAACTCTTATTGGCGAGTGATCTGAAACAATCCTTGTTAAGGTATTAATTTTAGCACAAGTTCCTTCATCTATCCAATGATATGATATTATGCATATATCTATTTTTTTTGCTATTAGGTTTTGGCCTCTCCTGTTGTTGTCCATGTATAATTGACTTCTTCAAACTCAACCTCCCAAAGATTATTGTTTTGAATAAAAGATAAGAAATATCTCATACTTTGGGTTAATTTCCCAATTCCCCCAACTTTTTCATCCAACTTGGTTATGGCATTAAAATATCCTATGATCATGAATCAGGTTTCTTGGTCTTTACTTCTCATAAAGGCTTCAATCCCACTCTAAAATTATAATCTACCTGACTGAGTTGTAGGTCCATAGATATTGATAAGGATGAAATGAATATCTGCAAAGTTACAAGTGACTAAAGAGTTTATCCAATGCCTAGTTTTATAATGGTTACACGTGAGATTATATAAGGATTATAACAATTTAGAATCCCCCTACCTCTCCTTCATAATTCATAGCATCTCATTCACATATTGCCCATACACCTCCACCTTGAGGGGGCATTAGCACCCCTTATATTCCATGAGATGATAATCATGTCTCATTAGGGGCTATTGGACCTGCATGAGTATTACAAATATCATTTTGTTGTTTGATAAAGAGAAGTTCAACCAACTCAATTTGTGTTCCTTTCTCTATGTTTGCTCTTACTTACCTAGATCTTGCTTGATAATTTGAGGGTTTTTCCATTTTTACCTTACATATATCAAGATTAGGTCTTATTTTTCTATTCATCAATATTCTTTCACAATTTTGTTTTTCATCATATTTATCCTCTCTTGGCTCTACTATAGAAGCTTTTGACTTGTTTGCTCATTTTTTGGTATTTCCTTATTAATGGAAGAGGTGTTAACTTCTAAAATTGTATTTTATTTACCTATTTTTTTCTCCTGAATGGTGCATAGTACTTCAATAAAGTCTTCAAAATATGATGAGACACATTCCTTAGGTTCATCAATAATATTCTTCCTTAAATTAGGATCATATTTAATAGGCGGTTCCTTGTTAAAATGTTGAACCTATTGTACTATATCCTCTAATTTTTTATCCACTTCTTCTTCGTAGGCTAAAGCCTCAAAAGAGTTGGTATTTATTTCAATATCCTTCCTTAATGGTCTCCACTATGCATTTTATTTCATTTTTCTAGATCTATTTTTGGAAGTTTAAAATCATCTTCATCCATAACCATTTGTAAGTTTCTCTTGTGTTTTTCTACATATGATTTTCTTGGACTCTTCTTAGGGCATGATCTCTCAATATGCACCACATCATGACATCTTCTACATATAAAAGATATGTTTTCATAATATATGGTTTGGGTCCACATCTTATCCCCATACTTAAAAATATTTGATTCTAGTAAAGCTTTACTTATATCTACCATGACCAATATCTGAGCATAAATAGCCAAGAATCCATATTTTGTAGTATCTGAAATATCAAGGAATTTTTCTAGAGTGTTTCCTATTGCCTTTAGGGTATCTATTTCCTAAATTTAATGGATAAACCAAACATCCTAACCCATATTGATACTAGGGATAGGCTTACATTTTCAGGTGAAAAGTCTTCATACCAGTGGGTAAGGAAGATTCATACTCTTCCCACAAACCAAGGACCCCCTTTTAGAAATTTTTCCCATGAACCATTATAATCTTGGTAAACTTGATATGCATATTTTTAGAATCATAATATGACCCAATCTATGCTTGGAAAGCCTATAGTTATAGGGCCTATAGAAGAATATGATGCAAGCTATGCTTGGAAGACCTGAAGTGACAAAAATTGTAATGAAACATTATGTGGAAAATTATAAAGATGTCGAAGATTCCAAAGATATAATTTAGTGGTAAATTTTTAGAGATGATGACCTAAAAGTAGTTTCAAATGCTAACCCATAGGTTTTTATGACCTAAAGATGATCATGACCTAAAGGTATGTCAAAGGCAATGATGACCTAGAGGTGACCCAAAGGCAATGATGACCTTGAGGCAAAGACCCAAAGGTAATGACCTAGATATATACCTAGAGACTTATCCAAAAATACACACCTATTGGAGAGCTAGCAAAGCCAAATCCAAAGCCAAAGTATAATTTTAGTGTATCACCCCTAGAATCATGGGGTGTAATGATCTTTATAACAAATAATGTAATAAGGGGAGTGATAGACTTTATTATATGATTTTTTTATGGATAATAAGGGGATGTACTTGGGTCACCCACCCTTGAAAAATTACAACTCTCTTCTTTAGTGCTTGAGAGTTTACAAATATATACACTTCTCATATCAATTGAGATGCTATAGCTAGACATATACATCATTTTAGATAAAATATCTAAATTCTTGATTTTTATTTTCTAGATCTTTTCAATTTTTTGTATGAATACAAATATTCTAAAATTCAACATCCTTCTTGACATTTTTCTATAATAACCTTCACAATACCAAAAATTCACCTCTACTATTTATGCATTGCATCTTAGTAGAGTAATATTTCCAAAACATCGCACTATCATAGTCCGCTTTACCAAATATGAATTGCTAGTTTCCTTATTGAAACACAAGTGCAACCACAAAATTATAATAAATAGTTTATAAGAAAACATATTATTGTATAAAATAAAGCAAATATTACCAATGCAAAACATTAAAGTAAAATCTCAATCATTATTTGATTTATGCAGTTAAGATTTTATTGTCAGCTTTAGTTAAAATTACTACTTCCTCTAACCATGGAAAGGAGAATTTAACTTCATGACCCTCAATAAGAACCCCTCTATTGGTTAGCTTATATGCACATTTTTTTCCTTCCCTTAATGTATGTGTAAACCTAATTTATTCAAACTCTTTAGAAAGATCTTAAATTTCCACAATTATCTATTGTAAGTTCCATGGAGTCTTTGCTTTCCTTAAAATTACATTTATTACTATGAGAGAATCACATTCCATCCATACTCTATTCCATTTCATTTGTTTTCATATTTTTAACCCTTCTAAAGCCGCCCAAGCTTCAACTTCATTATTTGTCTTAAATCTACTATTGAAAGTGTAATGAGATAAATTATATCTATTATTTCTAATTATTCCTTCTCTTGTTGTTGGTCCTAGATTTCTTTTAGATGCTCCATAAAAATTCAATTTAACCCACTCCACATCTGGTGGTTTCCACTTTATATTCATTGCATTATTTTTGCTTCTCTTTTACCCAACATCATAATTGCATTTAATGACTTGAATCCATCTATCAAGGCTCTCTACTTCCAAATTAGAGATTGGGTGAGTTGATAGGGTTGGTTTAGACTCCTCAATGGCTAAACATATATTCATTTTTATTACATCTATTCTACTTTCCTTTCCTTTAAATATTCTTTTGTTCCTTTCTAGCCATACTGTCCAAAGTTTTGTATCTTTTGATATATCCCAAATTGTTTGTAAAGCCTTTCTTTTAAAAGTGCTCTACCATTGCTTTAACCAATATTCAATTTTTCTATTCATCACCATGCATTTACCAAAATAAAAATATTCCATTGCTATAGTTTCCATATTATACTCTCATCATTTTTACAAAGAACACATTGAGAGGGGCCATGAAAACCCCTTTTTATAAGGTTATCCTAGGATAAAATACTTCTATGACCTATTACCCAAACAAACATTTTAACTTTAGGAATGCATGGGATATCCTAAATATCTCTCCATATTCTAGTGATATTACTATTTTATTGGTGCTTTATATTAAATCCACTTCTTCTTGTATAATCTCATGAGCTATTCAAATCCTAAATCAATTTATCCTTGGCTACCCTTGAAATAATCACAATTGTTATTTTTCTACTCAATTGCCTCCTAGCATCAATGTCTTGTATACTTGTAAAAAAAATTCTTTCCATTTGTATCTTCCTTCTTGATCCTTTTACAAAATGTTTGAAACCCTATCACCATATTTATCTTGAAGCAATATCATCCAAGGTTTCAAAATTGGATCTAAATTGAGTGGTTTTTTATCACACCAAGTATCCATCCAAATAGAAAATTTTCTCCAGTTCCCACCACCTATATTAAATATTTAATCATTATATCAATAGATTTTTTTAAACCAATCCAAAGAGTAGAATCATTTGGTAGAGAGAATGCAGTAAATATTAAACTTGGGTAATTGCGATCAACATACCTAGAAGAAATCTTGTCCATTTTCTTTGACTCTCTTTGTACAATCTCAAGATTATTTTTCCCCTAGGAGCTAAGTTTGCATCTATAAGAACTCTTAACTAAGACCTTCCCTAGTTTTATAATCACACACCTTGATCCATTTTACCAAAGGAAATTTCCTTTTATCATGTAAAATTAACCATAAAAAGGATCACATAATATAAATTAAAAAAAATTCAACTGATTTTGGCACAGTATACAATGACATATAATATGTTGGAATGGCCTGTAAGACTAAATTAACTACACTCTTCCTACTAATGATAACCATCTAGACTTCCAAGCTAGAATTTTATTATGAACTTTACCAATAACTGGATTCCATAATTCTATCCTCATTCACCCCTCAAATAAAGGCATCCCTAGAGAAGTTGTTGGCAAATTTTCCTCCTCCATTTGAAGTAACCTACAAATTCTTGCTTTGGTATTAGGTGGAATGTTAAGGAAGTAAATTTTGGATTTTATCCTATTAAATTTTTGCCCTGATGCTCTTTAGTATTCATTTAAAATCCTATTCAAAGCTTTGGCCTCATTTATCCTTGCCCTTTCCAAAAAGGGTTGTATCATATACAAACTATTAATAGGTGATGTTGTTGATGTTATTACTAACCTTAAGTCCACTTATAAGCCCATATTTGTAAGACTTATTTAAGTTCCTACTCAAAAACTCTACCATAATAATAAATAAATGAAGAACACAAGATTATACTAAGAGGGAGGGTGAACGGTATAAGAGCACTTTTTACTTTTATTTCCAAATAAATATTATGCAGTGTATAGATAGCAATATCAATATAAGTAATCAAAGCAATGCACAAAAACCATACATAATAGAGACACAAATTTAATGTGGTTCACCCAAAGATGGCTACCTCCACGGAGAAAATATTTCACTAAAATTTTCTCAATCAATCTCTTGGGAATCCTTCCCAATTACAATGTTTATGGACCTTTGTCCAAAGGAGATGTTGATCCCCTAAATTTGGTTTGTGGATATCTATCCACAGGATAACTCCTTCTCCTCTACTTTGGCTGGTGATCCTCTAGAATACTACTGCCTCCACTGCACTGGCTTGTGGATCTCTCTCCACTGAAGACTCTTGTCCCCACTCAAAATACCTATCCCTACTACCCTGGCTGATGGATATCTATCCACTGGAGACTCTGTCCTCTCTGCTCTGTCACCTCCAAATCTCTATCTCAATTCTATACTAAACATAGTCTAGTTAGTCTAGCATAGCTCTACTCAATATCTTGCACTAAAAATAGTCCAGTCGGTCTAGCACAAGTCTGCTCAATAAACTCACTTAAATCTACACTAAACACAGTCCAGACGATCTGGCACAAATTTTCTCAACTCTTGCACTAAACACAGTCTAGTCGGTCTAGCACAAATCTGCTCAATAGGTCCACTCAGAACCTACTCAAATCTGGTCAACAAGTCCACTCAAAACTTGATCAAATATGCTAAACAGGTCCACTCAAAACCTGCTCAAATCTGATCAATAGGTCCACTCAGAACCTGCTCAAATATGCTCAAAAGGTCCACACAGAACCTGCTCAAATCTTCTCAACAAGCTCACACAGAACTTTTCTAAATCTACTCAACAGGTCCACACAGAACCTGTCCAAATCTACTCAATAGGTCCACATAGAACCTATCCAAATCTACTCAACAAGCTCACACAGAACTTGTCCAAAATTGCTCAACAAGCTCACATAGAACTTGTTCAAATTTGCTTAACAAGCTCACACAGAACTTGTCCAATCTCATAGAAAAATAAAGATAATTGTTAGAGACTCAATATGTTCTTTACTCAATGCTCAATCACTTTCTCAACTCAAATCAATCTCATAGAAACATAAAGATAATTTTTAGAGACTCAATATGTTCTATACTCACAACTCAATCACTTTCTCAACTCAATCTCATAGAAGCATAAAAAGAACTGTTAGAGACTCAATATGTTCTATTCTCAAAATTCAATCACTTGCTCAACTCAATATCATAGAAGCATAAAGAGAATTGTTAGAGACTCAATATGTTCTATTCTCAAAATTTAATCTCAACTCAAATCAGAATATATAATAGTTTGTTTTATGGAACTTGATCAATCACTTCATACATCCACTTGACTAGGCCCAATCAACTCTACTCAACCAATCACTCTAAGAAACAACTCTTGCTCACAAACCCTAGTCCAAACATGTATCATCCAACTCAAAATGTTTCCAATAATTCTCAACAACAAATCTCACATAACAATGATACTAATGATCTTTTCAAAACCTAGTTCAAGTTCTTTGTATAACAACTCATTTCAACAACCATTCTTATCAAACAAGGTTTTAAACACAACTCTCCATTTTAGAAAACCTTGAAGCATTAACTCAAACACTTCACTCAACCGATGATCTCAACAACAATGCTTATAAAACAAGGTTTTAATCACAACTCACAATTTAGAAAATCTTGAAGCATCAACTCAAACAATTTCAAAAAGAAAACCCTAATCATATCCTTTTCACTCCAAACTTAATTTTCAAGTAAGCCAATCAACCAACTCAACCAAGGAAGAATTTGCCCATACCTTTTGTTTGACAAGGATTTGATCTCACAAATCTGCCACACTCACAAATTTCTCTTTTCCAATCTCAATAAGAGTTAGAAGACTTCAATCAAATCACAATACAAAATAATAACCCAAAATACACCTTATTAATCCAACTCAAACTTTAAATGGAAAAACCCTTATACAAAAATAATGCTCAAAAGTCTTAATAAGAAATTAATAAGACTTTACTAAAACTCCTTATTACTCCTAAAATAATAAATCTCAAATATCAATACCTCCACAATAATCCTCAACAAACATTCACCATAAATCTCAAATATCAAACCTTCCACAATAATCCTCAACAAAAATTCACCATAAATTTCATGCCTTAATGTATAAAAATAATAATCACTTATGCACCCTTATTCCTCCAACATTAGGAAACTAACAAAATTTAAATCAAAATTAAATACCTTTTCCTTGGAGGGAATCGAAACCTCAACCTCGTCTCACCACAAGTGCCTTAACCGCGACCAAAGTCATCGCACGAGCCAAGCCCTCACTTGAGATTAAAGAAGCACCACATGCTTCTTAATCTCACACCACCTTCCACAAATCAAAATTTTGTGCGCCTTGGGCGCCTCAAACAACACACCAAACAATGCATGCGGGGATTTGAAATGTCAGCAGCCTTGATTCCAGTGTCTTTGCATTTTCCCAAGTACCACTAGGCCATGCTTGCTCAATGAAACTTGAGGACGGAATCTTCCTCCTCTATGCCTTTTGCTACCACATTTTCATAAATCACAAGATCTCTTTTTTGCATGCCACCGATTTATTAATTCGAGCAAGGGTAAATTTACAATGGTTTTGGCAAAGTATTTATATGCATTATATATGCTTTGGACATGTCGGTGCTAGCTCCTCCATGATGACATTGAAGGAAATATAGAGGCTTCGAAAGCCTTTTTCTTTAAACCCCAACTTTGGGTTTAATTTACTTTAAACTTTGCACTTTGAAATATTTTCCCTCCAAAACCCAACCTTAGGGTTTTATAAAAAACAATTAATTGTCCTTTGTAAATCAAATAATATTATAATTAAAATTATAATAATTTATTTGGGGTTTTCACCACCTTCGATAAATATTATTATAAATATTATAATAATATATCCTTCCATTGCTTCAAATATATTTGCTTTCAAAGGAGAGCTGAAACCATTTTCTGAACCATTCTTTTGGGTGTAAAATAAAAATATTTTAACCCATTACAACTTCTATTGAACTTTGCACTTGAATTGGAGAAGAACTATCACTAGCATCTTGACATCAATGACAACTTTGGCTTAGGGACTCAAAATTTCCAACAATAAAAAAGGAGATAGAGGATGTCCTTGTCTAAGGTCTCTCTTGGTTTTAAAATATTTAGTTACTAACCCATTGACTAACACTAAATAAGAAACTATAGAAACACAAGCTTTAATCCATCTAACCCCTTTCTTCCTAAATCCAAACTTTTCTAAAAATACAAAAAGAAAATCTCATTTAACCCTATCATAGGATTTACTTATATCAAGTTTTAAGATCATTGCTTTCTCTTTTCTTGAAGTTGTTGAATGTATAACTTCATGAGCTACTATGATCCTATCCATAATTTGTCTCCCTTTCACAAATCCTCCTTGCTCTTCTAAAATAATTTTGTCTAACAATGGTCTTAATTGATTCACCATCACTTTGGAGATAATCTTATAAGACATATTACATAGGACTATGGGTCTAAAAGAATCAAACAATTCAACATTTTTTTTTTTTTGAATTAGGGTAAGATATGTTGCATTTATTTAATAAGGTATGTATTGTTTTACCCTAGACTATTCCACTACCATCAATAAAGAATCCTTCAATATATACCAATTATGTTGGTAAAAAGTTGTAGAGATCCCATATATAACTAGGTATTTATCCTTATTTAAAGAGAAAAGAGCTAAATGAACTTCTTCTAGAGTAATAGGCTCCATCAGTTTCCTATTGTCTTCCTTCATTATAACTAAAGGTACATCTTGAAGAATTTCATCTTTAAGAAATTTAGTCTCCTTTGATCATAGAATATAATGATGAAAAGACTTTACCTCTTTTGTAATTTCACTCTAATATTCAATCCAAACCCTTTATACTGATTTAATTCTACTAATTCTAGATGTTGATCTCTATACTATAGCCATCCTATGAAAAAACTTTATATTTTTATCTCCTTCTTTTAACCAAGTTTGTCTTGATTTTAATCTCTAAAATTTCTCTTCCATACTCAAAATATTATGATATTCACTAAGCAAATCCCTTTACTTTGATATTGTATTATTATGATCACCTTTTTGGAATTTTGAAAGTTTATCTTCTAGTTATTCTTTCTTCTCACAAATATTTCCAAAAGTGTTCTTGTTCCATTCTTTTAATCTAGATGTCATAGATTTAATTTGTTTTGGAAGATCATATAATCCACCATTTCCTGAAGAATTTTACATTTGTGCTATCATATCAACAAATTGAGGATAGTATTCCCACATATGCGCATATTTATAATATGATATTTTTAATTCACTTGCCACCATTTAAATCTTATTGGCGAGTGATCTAAAACAATCCTTGTTAAGGTATTAATTTTAGTGCAAGTTCCTTTATCTAGCCAATGATATGAGAGTATGCATCTATCTAATTTTTTTCTATTAGGTTTTCGCCTCTCTTGTTTTCGTTCCATGTATAGTTGTCTTCTTCAAACTCAACCTCCCATAGATTATTATTTTGAATAAAAGCTAAGAAATCTCTGATTCTTTGGGTTTATTTCCCAATTGCCCCAAATTTTTCATCCAGCTTGGTTATGGCATTAAAATCTCCTATGATCATGAATCAAGTTTCTTGGTCTTTACTTATCATAAAGGCTTCAATACCACTTTAAACTTATAATCTACCTGACTAAGTTGTAGGTCCATAGATATTGACAAGGATGAAACTAATATCTGCAAAGTTATCCAATGCCTAGTTTTATAATGGTTATATAGGAGGTTCTTTAAGGATTCCAACAAGTTAGAATTTTCCCTACCTATCCTTCATAAACCATAATATCCCATTCACATCTTGCCCATACTATTTTCATAGTTTTTAAAACTTCTTTTGTCATTTTAGTTTCTTGGATACAATGAATATTAGGCTTATTACTTAAACATAGGTCTTTGATACACCTCCACCTTGAGGGGGAATTAGTACCTCTTATATTACATGAGATGATAATCATGCCTCATTAGGGGATATTGGACCTGCCTAAGTATTACCAATATCATTTTGTTGTTTGGTAAAGAGAATTTCAACCAACTCAATTTGTGTTCCTTTCTCTATGTTTTCTCTTGCTTCCCTAGATATCGCTTGATGATTTGAGGATGTTCCCCTTTTTACCTTACATATACTAGGTCTTATTATTATATTCCTCAATATTCTTTCACAATTTGGTTTTTCATTATATTTATCCACTCTTGGATCTACTATAGAATTTTTTGACTTGTCTGCTCAATTTTTGGTATTTCCTTATTAACGGTAGAGGTGTTAAATTCTAAAACTGTATTTTCTTTACCAATTTGTTTCTCCTGAATGGTGCACAGTGCTACAAGAGAGTATTCAAAATCTAATGAGACACATTCATTAGGTTCATTAAGAATGTTCTTCCTTAAATATGGATCATATTGAATAGATAGTTCCTTGTTAATATATTGAACCTATTTTACTATGTCCTCTAAGTTTTGATCTACTTTTTCTTCATAGGCTAAAGCCTCAAAAAATTTGGTATTTATTCCAATATCCTTTCTTATTGATCTCCACTATGTATTTTCTTTCATTTTTCTAGATCTATTTTTTGGAAGTTGAAAACCATCTTCATCCTTAACCATTGTAAGTTTCTCTTGTGATTTTCTACATAAGATTTTGTTGGGCTCTTCTTAGGGCATGATCTCTCAATATGTCCCACCTCATGAAATATTCTACATATAAAAGATATGTTTTCATAATATATGATTTTTTTCCACATATTATCCCCATACTTAAGAATTATTGATTCTAGTAAAGCTTTACTTATATCAATAATGACCAATATTTGAGCATAAATAGCCAAGAATCCATCTTTTGTAGTATCTAAAATCTCAAGGAATTTTTCTAGAGTGTTGCCTATTGCCTTGAAGGTATCTATTTTCTAAAATTCAATGGGAAACCCAAACATCTTAACCCATACTGATACTAGGGATAGGTTTACATTTTTAGGCAAAAAGCCTTCATACCAACGGGTAAGGAAGAATCCTACTCTTCCCCTAAACCAAGGACCCCCTTTTAGAAAATTTTCCCATGAAGCATTATAATGTTGGAAAACTTGAGATGCATCTTTTTAGCATTATAATATGACCCAAGTTATGCTTGAAAATCCTATAGTTATAGGGCCTATAGAAGAATTCGATGCAAGCTATGCTTGGAAGACCTGAAGTGAAAAAACCTGTAATGAAACATTATGTGGAAAATTCTAAAGATGTGGAAGATTCCAAAGATATAATTTAGTGGTAAATTTTTAGAGATAATGACCTAAAAGTATTTTCAAAGGCTAATCCATAGGTTTTTATGACCCAAATATGATCATATGATCATGATCTAAAGGCATCCCGGAGGCAATGATGACCTTGAGGCAAAGACCCAAAGGTAATGACCTAGAGGTAGACCTAGAGATTTATCCAAAAAAGCACACCTATTGGAGAGCTAGCAAATCCAAATCCAAAGCCAAAGTATAATTTTATTGTATCACCCCTGGAATCATGGGGTGTAATGATCTTTATAACAAATAATGTAATAAGGGGTGTGATAGTCTTTATTATATGAATTTTTTGTGGATAATCAGGGGTTATACTTGGTTCCCCTACCCTTGACAAACTACAACTCTCTTCTTTAGTGCTTGAAAGTTTACAAATAGATACATTTCTCATCTCAATTGAGATGCTATAGCTAAAAATCTACATCATTTGACATAAAATGTCTAAATTCTTGATTTTTATTTTCTAGATCTTTTCAATTTTTTGTATGAATACAAATATTCTAAAATTCAACATCCTTCTTGACATTTTTCTATAACAGCCTTCACAATACCAAAATTTCACCTCTACTATCTATGCATTGCATCTTAGTAGAGTAATATTTCCAAAACATCGCACTATCATAGTCCACTTTACCAAATATGGATTGCTAGTTTCCTTCCTAAAACACAAGTGCAACCAAAAAATTTATAGTTGTAGACACCAAAATCAAACCACTTGTCATCTATCCATAGTTTTTTACCACTTTTACCCATTATTTATATATATTTGTTTAATATATATTTAAATAATAATATTTTATATATTTTATTTATATATTTAATAAATATATGTATATTTATATGAATTAATCCCAACCATCCATTATTATTTAATCCCAATCATTCATCCACCTTGATCCATGCCTTATGCCTAGATATAATCTCCACCTTCCATCACATTTTAATCTTGACCGCATAAATTGTGTCATTGAAACCCTAATGTACCCTAGGAGAGATTCTAAAGAGGATTCATTTCGACGACTCAACCCCTGACAAGTTTTTCTTGAGTTTGCCAAGAAGTTTGGAGCTTGATTTTTCTTGATTCCAAGCTTCCTTCCTCCCTTTGCATCCTTGCCCTTGCCATTGCATCGGTTTCCATCCACCTCGCCTAACCAAATCTACTTCTATAGATTTATTTCCAATCCTCGAGTACCTTTAGGTGTTTCTTGTCACTATCGAGTGCTTCTAGGTGCTTCATTTTGCTATCGAGTTCCCCTAGGTACCTTCCCTCCATCACGAAGTGCCTCTGGGTGCCTTCCCTCCATCACGAAGTGCCTATGGGTGCCTTCCTTCCATCACTAAACACCTCTATATACCTTCTACCATTGTCAAGCACTCATGGGTGTCTCAAACCCTAGTTCTATAATCCATCAGACCCTCAGATTTTGTTAGGGTATCTGCACACATGTTTCCTATAGAACACAAGCTTATATTGAGAGGGGGGTGAACAGAATAAGATCATTTTTTACTTTTTTTTTCTCAAACAATATTATCCAATGTATCAATGGTAATATCAATAGTAGTAATCAAAGCAATGTATAAATCACCACATACAATAGAGACACCAATTTAACATGGTTCACCTAATGTGGGCTACATCCACAGAGAAAATATTTCACTAAATTTTTCTCAATAAATATCTTGGGAATCCTTCCTTATTACAATGTTTATGGACCTCTATCCAAAGGAGACACCAATCCCCTAATCAAGTTTGTGGATGCATATCCATAGGAGACACCAATCCCCTAAGCTGATTTGTGGAACTCTATCCATAGGAGAACTCCTCCTTTGCTCTGGCTGGTGATCCTATAGAAAACTACTACCTCCACTGCACTGGCTTATGGATATATCTCCACTAAAGACTCATATCCTCACCTAAAAGACCTCTATCCTCACTACCCTGGCTAATGGATCTCTATCCACTGGAGACTACTATCCTCTGCTCTATCACCTCCAAAGCTTGATCTTAACTCTTTCAAATATGCACTAAACACAGTCCTTCGATCTAGCATAAATCTGCTCAATATTTGTCTCAAATCTACACTAAACATAGTCCTTCAGTATAGCACAAATATGCTCAACCTCTATCTCAAATATGCACTAAACACAATCCTTCAATCTAGCACAAATCTGCTCAATCTCTATCTCAAATCTGCACTAAACACAGTCCTTCAATCTAGCACAAATCTGCTCAATATCTATCTCAAATTTACACTAAACACAATCCTTCAATCTAGCACAAATATTCTCAATCTCTATCTCTAGTTTGGCATAAACCTATCCTCAAATTTGCACCAAACTCTATCCTCAAATTTGTCCTCAAGCCTTAACACAAAGCTTGATCCAATCACAAATCAAATCTGCTAGATCTATCCCAAACCTTAACTCAAGGTTTGAACAAATTAATCAATAAAATCTACTCTCAAGTCTTCTCAAATACTTACCTCAAATATGTCCACAAGTCCTCTCAAGAACTTTCTCAAGCTACTCTCAAGTCTTCACCAAGACTTACCTCAAATCTGCTTAACAAGTTCTCACTAGAACTTGCTCAATCTGCTCAATAAGTCTTCACCAAGACTTACCTTAAATCTGCATTGTAAGCTTCCACAAAAGCTTACTAAACTCAACTTAATCTATCACAAAAACCTCTTCAATCACACAAACAAGTTTCACATAAAATCTTGTTTAACTTATAGAAACATATAGAGAATGGTTAGAAACTCAATATGCTTCACACTCACAACAATGCTCAATCACTTTCAATCTCTCTTGTTTTACCATAGAAACATATAGAGAATGGTTAGAGACTCAATATGATTCACACTCACAAAAATGCTCAATCACTTTCAATCTCTCTTGTTTTACCATAGAAACATATAGAGAATGGTTAGAGACTCAATATGATTCACACTCACAACAATGCTCAATCACTTTCAATCTCTCTTGTTTTACCACAGAAACATATAGAGAATGGTTAGAGACTCAATATGCTTCACACTCACAACAATTATACTCAAGTTCTTTCACAAACCCTAGTTCAATATTGTACTAAAATTCACATAACAATGATACTCATGATCTTTCACAAACCCTAATCATGCATATGGGCACTCACTCAACATTTCCAACAATGCTTATCAAACAAGGTTTCTAGCATCAACTTTCATTCTAGAAAAACCTCATCAATCAATATTGGATATCTCAAAATCAAACTCAACAATGTTTATCAAACAATCCTTTTCACTCTAGCTTAGCATTCACAACATCCAATCCAAAAATATTTCACTCACAAGGAAGATGTGCTCGTACCTTTTGTTTTGATGGAGATATATCTTCAAAACATGTCTTAACCACAATCAAATTTTCTTTGCCAATACTAAGGTTAGGTAGCCACAACCTATCTCAAGATCTCCACAAAATAATTTTCCCAATAATTATTTTATCGTAAAAAATATCAAATCTCTTAGTACACCTTATAATCTCCAAACTTACACAATATAAGTCAACATCTTTATTATAACAAAATACACAACAATTTCCTTTATACACCTTATCACTCCAACTTTATAAAATAAATTTCAATCACCAAAAAATTAAAATAAAATATTTTAATTTTCTTTACCTTATAACTCCCTCAAACACCTTATAGCTTCCAGCTTATGAAACCCTCTAAGCAATTTTTGAATTTCAAAACCTTTGGAGAAATAAAAATGTATATAGCATACCTTTCAACTATTTTGCCCACCAAAATATCTTTGGAGAAATTTACACACGACGTAGCCTCTCCAACACCCTAGCCCAAAGCTAGGCTACCAAGTGGGCTACATACCCACATGAAACCTAAGGTGCACGTTCCACTATATATACCTCCTCACAAAAAATGTCAAAACGAAACGCAAACCTCTTTCCTCTAGCAAAACGTCAATCACGTGGAACGAACCCATTCTCCCTTCCTTGCAAGCCTTAGCTCTTTCTCAACTGTTGCCTATGCTATCCGCAATTGGTGGAACTTTCTATCATGTCGTTGCCCTTATTCCTTTGTCTACCTCCAACACTTAAAAATGCAAATTTCTCTTTCTCCAAGTAATGTAGTGCATGATTTTTTCATTTGAATGTGTATTTTCGAGGACTTAGAAAATGAGAATTATTTTCTATATAAATGCACATGCTTCTTGTCTTTTACATGTCGACCAATTTTGAATTTTTAAATTAAAATTAGATTTTAAATATTAAATTTAAAACCCTTGCACCCATTATTAATTTAAATTAAAATTTTAATCAAGGATTAAAATATTTTAATTAAAATTAAATCTTTTGTAAACTACTCATAGGTCTTTTCAACTTGAAACTTGTTTTTCTTCACCTTGTTATTTGGCCCAAAATATTCTAATAATATAATATTATTTTTTAATTTTAAACTTGCTTCTCCTTCCTTGGGTCTTCATCCTTTGGGCCTTTTTAAGCATATAATATTAAAAATAAATATTATATCCTATTCCTTTTCAATATCTTCTTGCTTTTGGAAAATCCACTTGATGTCCTTAATGATGACGGAATCTAAACAATACTCTCTTGACATCAATGACAACAAAACTACTCAAAATTTCTAACATTTCCTACAATGATGACAATGACAAATCAAAAAGTGATAAGTTTACAAGGTAAATCTTTTGTTATTGTATTGATTTTATTATTTTCATATTTGCATGTAGTTTTATCATTTGATAGCTAGGGTTTTATTGATTTCTAAGGGTCTCACATAGTGGAGCCCTCACAATTATTACTAAATATCTTTGTTATATTCTATGTGCATATCTGGAGATATACAGGCATTGAGCAGTTGTTTAAGTTAGAGTGATCTAACCAATTGATATTTTGAAGCCCACTCACTTCTATTGGGAGCAAATACGCACTTTGAAGACACCACAAGCATTATTGGCTAGGGTTTCGGAGAACCCTAGCATATTGTATTCATTTGTATCAAAATAATAAATAGTGTAAACCCCTATTTGGGGTACATTTGATTGTATTGAGATCCACCTAGCGGTAATAATATAAAATCCATTCTTTATGCAATCTCTTGTATCATTGTTTATAAATTTTTTACTATATATTTGGTATTGCATTTTTGTCTTCACAAATGGAAATCATGGTGGGACCTCCTAAGGGTTTCTTAATTGTATTTATCGTGTGATCTAAATTTTTGTTTTTTGTTTTATCTTACAAGTTTTCAAAAGCATGGATCACGCAATTTTTGCAGAATCTGGATTTTTGGAACAATGCAGAAGTTGCATAAGGTGTGTAGAAGCCCTACAGTGTTTGTGCATCATTTAGGAATCACCTAGGTGCATTTAATAGGCATTACATGTATCCAGGTGCATTTTGTGGAGAAGAGGAAAATATGTAGGCTTCTTTGTAAGCTTACCTATAAACCCTAGTCTCTGTTTTACGTATTTTTACATTTTACATTTTTTTATGTTTGTTGTTTTCTTTCAGATTTTGGATTAAAAAGAACATAATAATAATATATCTATTAGAAACAATAATTTTAGTGTGCATTTAGGCATCAAAGTGGTTTTTGTATATAGTTGCATTTACACATAACATATTTCCATTTAAAAAGAATTCATGCTTTCTAGTGTGTTGCATATTTTGGTTGCATATAGTAGTGTGCATCCTAGGGTTAAAAGTTTTTATTTTTATTAATCTAAGTAGGAACAACATCTAAAATACCAAAAGTACCCCCACATTTGGTGATTCAAGGCAAAGGAGTAGACGAACCCTCCTCTATTTTAGAGAGTGGTTTTAAGTGGTGTACTCTACCTCCTTTGGGAAATTTGGTATTTTGATGTTGGATTCTAATTTAGATTGATGAAATTAGTTATTTTTTGACATTGTATGAGCACAATAGAAAACTAAACTTTTTAAAAGGAATCACACACTGCACTTGGCACTTTTAATAGTAATTATTTTATTTCATCACCAATCATTGCTTGAGATCTGGTGACGATGGGTTTCATCTCCATCCACCAATCTCTACCCCTAGACACCATAGGTTATCCTCGAGCAAACTTACTAGATTTCATCACCAGTAAGAATCTTTTTGCCCATTCCTAGCCATAGTGTTCACCTATTGTAATTTTATATTTGTACATTCAAACACACAAAATCCAAAAAAAATTAAAAAATAAAACATTAAAAGGAGATAATTAATGAATGAGGTAAGACATAATTGTTGAAATATAGCATTTATTGTCTTCACTTGATTTCTGTGAATTTCATTTTACAACATATTTTACATTTGGTTTAGTAGCTTATGGTCTTAACAAGAAATTAGAAGAAATATTTAAACCAAAACAATGCATATATGGACTATTCATCTTCATTTCCTACCACTTCTATGGTAAACCTTGCCAATGTGGTTCAGATAGATTGCACAGATTTGTCTGCGGGTCCATCACACACTGTGAAGGCCATTGATGTCTCGTACAAATACACCTCTACATCTCTTTCACAAACTAAATAATCCTCACCCACAATTGACCACAACATTACCCACATAGACATGGCCCAAGTAGAGGCTTTCTACAAATCGACTAATTATGTCTTACAACCCATCCATAATATCCTATATCAATATCCTTCTTTACAGCAAGAACTTGTTTCTTCCCAACCATCCAAATTCACCCATATGTATACTAACCCTCTTTTTAAGGCATAAGTTGCACCTTCATATCCTTTCTCCATTCCCCAACCACCATGTGCTCCTAGCACTTCATATGTATCCACCTATACCAACCTCTTGTATGAAGCACAAGTCAATGATGCTTCACAAGTGCCCATTTCATCCAATCAAGTTGTAATTCCCATTTCCACTTTCCCCATCCACATCATTTATTCCATATTCATCCATACCTTCCAATGATGATATGGAATATAATTAAGCATAAGAACAATTGAATAAATTGCTTAAGAAGTGGTGGACTGCTCAACAACAAGTTCAAGTGAACCCTAGGCCTCAACCAATTTCCACTCAACCCACCTTCATCACACAAATTCCATCTTGGGTACCACAATATTCTATGGTTTCTATTCCAACACCTCCATCCACCCATACCCATTCCATTCCCATAGGCCAACCTAGCCACAGTCCTCATGCATTATCCCCTTTTCAATAGTCACCATCATTTCTCAATCAATCTCATCATCATCAATTCCAATCCACTCCACCTATCCATCATCATCTTGTCACTCCACATCTTTCCACCCCTTCACAGAATCATCAAGTAATTCAAGGCTTTCACATTTTTGGGGAATACCCTAGAATCAAGGCTATGCAACAACAGATTGATAATTTGATACATCATATTCTTGGTTACAATAACCAAAAGCTAACCTTACATCATTTAATCAATCAACCAATTCACCCTTCAGTACCATCACCACCATATTCAGTAGACTTACGGTACTAAGTTTTGACAAGTTCAAAGGGATTGAGGACCCTAAAGATCATGTGAGCACATTCGTGCACTCATGCTTTAGAACTCAAAATAATAATGCTCTCATGCTTTGCACATTTCCTCAAACATTGGGAGGAGACACCATAGAGTGGTATAACCAATTGCCCAATCATAGTATTTATACTTTCGAACAATTGGTTGACCAATTTTTTGAACGATTTGCCCTTAATGTAAGAAATAAAGTTTCATTATTCGATATCTATGGTTTAATACAACATGATGATGAGTCTATCTATGATTTTGACAACCTTTGGAGGGCCATAATAACCAAAATGCCATTCACCCTACCAATATAAGAGCTTATTAAGCTATTCACTAAGAGTTGCCTAATACCTATTTCTTGGATGCTTCAATTACAAACATATCTCTCATTTGAAGAAGCTCTTGCCCAAGCTAGTGTCATCAAAATGATAAAAATCCAAAAGGGCATACTTAAACCAAAAAAGAAAGAATGGAAAAATAAGGGCCAACACAAAAGCAATTATTATGGCCAAACCAAATCAACACAAGCCAATCCGATCAATCAAGCCAATCACGTCAATCAAGTGATCATGAGCCAACTGATAATGGCTCAAAAACAACCAATGCAAAAACCATCGCAAAAATTGTCTATCATGTGATGCCCTCGGTAACCCAATCTATGCAAAATACAATACCAATTGTGGAGAATCGCCAATGTCGATAATATGTTTGACAAAATTGTCAATACACCCCTTGATCAAAATCTTATACCTCCATCTTTCGAAGGTTGTATGACACCAATAGACTTGATTTTCCTGAGGTTAAACCAGATGATCCCATCAGGCATGGTAAAAACTATAGGAAATATTTTTTTACCCTTATCATACATAAAATGGGCATGACATAAATAATTACCATGTGTTTAAGGATATAGTACAAGATCTCATTTACTTGGGGGCCATCAACCTTGAAAACCTCCTAGCTCAACAAAACCAAAATCTTGGTATCTTCTAAACACCACTTCCTCATCATGAGGAGGTGCAATCCACAATGGGAGGGTCTAACATCATGACCCCTTCCAATCAAGTTAATCATGTTCGACAATTGTAATGTTTTTTGGGTGCCATTCATGTGGTAACCCAAGGTCAACAATGACAAAATGCACAACAAAAACCCATTCAATAGCCCATGAACTCATAATAAATGAAGCCTCAACTTGTTCCATCACCATCCATCCAAATTTCTCCAAATCCTTCCCCACCAATCCACATTCCTAACCATTCTAATCCATCAATTCATCCAATCAACCACCCCCAAAGACTAATCATTTCTCTGAGTAGCCGATTAACCATGAGTTTAAAAATAGCTTTATCAAAACTTTCTATTTATGACTTAATTCAATAATATCCCCAACATCGTGGGCCAATAATGGATATCCTAAAATCCATCAAACTCCAATCTCAAGATTCCAATGCCTTTAATAACTTTGTAGGGAGTATTCAAACATGCATGGAGCCTTTCATCACATTTTATGACTTTGAGATTAAACCAATCTCATCAATATCATTGGATCCTCCATTGTATATAATGGCTCAAATTGATAGGAAGCCATTCAAAAGAGTCTTAATTGATATTGGCTCCTCTATTAACATCATCAACACATCTTCCCTCCATCATCTCAATCTTCCTCCATATCACATAACCAAATCTACCTTCACATTGAAAGCATTTAACAATGCTCTCTGCTCTACAATTGGCACTATTGTTTTACCCATTGAAGTAGGGGTAAAAATTTTGCATACCTTGTTCCACATATTAGAAGGATCCATGGTGTACAATGTACTCCTTGGAAGACCTTGGATGAGAAAAATGAGATGTTTCCCTTCCATATTACATCAATGTCTAAAATACGTACATGAAGGGCAAGTACATTGCATACCAACAGATGTTGAGTTGTTTAAGTATTGCAACTTCATCTCAAATCCTTATGAATCCATGCTTCCTTCTATCCACATTTTCTTCATGTAATCCATCACATCATCAATCACTCCATACAATTCTTCATCAAAAGCTCTCATTCTTGAGGAGCTTCCCATCACCAATTCCAACCAAGCATTCGCTTCTACACCTTCATTATCATCATCATTGACTATATGTACATGTGGTCGAACCCAATCGATGCCATACATATCATCATCCCCTTAATTGGCCAAAATAATTCCTTCACAACCAAATCCATCTCCATAATCCAACATTTCACAAGTCAAATTTTTGAACTATGAAATAACCACATCTCCCCCATCATCTAAGCCATTAGCCAATGATGAGCCTCCCATGTCCACTTCATCCTCATCATCCCAAGTTGAGGTCCACCTCACCAAACCTGGTATTTGTGAATATGTGGTCTAAGAGATCACAATCACACTGCTCAATATCCCAACTACAAAGGATTTTGGTCACTCACGTGACCCATTTTAATCTTTAGGAGTGATATAGAATATGGGTGCAGTTCCTAATAGCATACATTTTATGTATGAGGGGACAAAACGTTTTTCTAATCCTATGAAGAACACAAGCTTATACTGAGAGGGGGGGTGAATAGTATAAGACCACTTTTTACTTTTTCTTTCCCAATCAATATTATGCAATGTATCAATAGCAATATCAACAATAGTAATCAAAGCAATGCACAAATCACCACACACAATAGAGACACCAATTTAATGTGGTTCACCCAATGTGGGCTACTCCACGGAGAAAATATTTCACTAAAATTTTCTCAACAAATCTCTTGGGAAACCTTTCCCTATTACAATGTTTATGGACCTCTGTCCAAAGGAGACACCAATCCCCTAATCAAGTTCATGGATATCTATCCACAAGAGACACCAATCTCCTCTACTTTGGCTGGTGATCTTCTAGAAGAACTGTTGCCTCCATTGCACTGGCTAATGGATCTCTATCCACTGAAGACTCTTGTCCTCACTCAGAAGACCTATCCTCACTGCTCTGGATAATGGACCTCTATCCACTGGAGACTTTCATCCTCTATACTATGTCACCTCCAAAGCTTACTCTTAGCTCTATCTCAAATATGCACTAAACATAGTCCTTCGATCTAGCACAAATTTATCCTCAATATCTATCCTCAAATCTACACTAAACATAGTCCTTCGGTCTAGCAAATCTTCCAAATTTGCACTAAACATAGTCCTTCGGTCTAGCACAAATCTATCCTCAATCCTTAACACAAATCTTGACTCAATCAAAAATCAACTCTGCTAGATCTACCCCAAACCTTAACCCAAGGTTTGAACAAATCAATCAATCAACTCTACTCACAAGTCTTCTCAAAGACTTACCTCAAATCTACCTTGTAAGCTTCCACAAAATCTCACACTAATCTATCCACAAGTCCTCTCTAGAACTTGTCCAATACTACTCAAAAAGTCATCACCAAGACATACCTCATTTATGCTCACAGTCCACAAAAAACTCACACCAATCTTCCACAAGTCTTCTCCAAGACTTACCTCAAATCTGCTCAACAAGTCCTCACTAGAACTTGTCCAATATGCTCAACAAGTCTTCACCAAGACTTACCTCAAATATGCTCAACAAGTCCTCACTAGAACTTGTCCAATATCATAGAAACATATAGAGAATTGTTAGAGACTCAATATGCTTCACACTCACAACAATCTCTCTCACTCTCTCTCTCTCTCTCTCTCTCTCTCTCTTTACCATAGAAACATATAGAGAATTGTTAGAGACTCAATATACTTCACACTCACAATAATGCTCAATCACTTTCTCTCTATCTTTTTACCATAGAAACATATAGAGAATTGTTAGAGACTCAATATGCTTCAAACTCACAATAATTCATCAATCACTTTCAATCTCTTTTTCAACAACCAAAAATATAGAGAATTTTTAGAGACTCAATATGCTTCTTACTCACAATAATGCTCAATCACTTTCAAACTCTTTCTCAAATCAATTTAGAATATAGAACAATTTGTTTCATAGAACTAGAACTATCACTTCAACACTTCCACTTGACTAGGCTCAATCAACTCCACTCAATCAATCACTCAATGAAATACTCCTTGCTCACAAACCCTAGTCCAAGCATATGAACACTCACTCAATTATTTCCAACAATGCTTATCAAACAATCTCACATAACAATGATACTCATGATCTTGCACAAATCCTAGTTCAAGATAGTTCTCAACTTCACATAACAATGATACTCAAGTTCTTTCTCAAACCCTAATCATGCATATGAATTTTCATTCAATATTTCCAACAATGCTTATCAAACAAGGTTTTTATCAACAACTCTCACTCAAAAAACCTTTAACAATCAAACTCAACAATGCTTATCAAACAACCCTTTTCTCTCCAACTTAGCATTCACAACATCCAAAAATCACTCACAAGGAAGATGTGCCCATACCTTTTGTTTGTTGAAGAATTGACCTCAAAACCTGTCTTAAACACAATTTTCTTCTTTTCCAATTTCAAAGGTTAGATGAAAAAATATCACACTAACACTCTCTCAAAAATATTTCTCAATTACAAAAATAATCAAACTCAAATACACCTTATTACTCCTTCTTTGAAATAAGCATTCACCAAAACACATAAAAATAAATATTTTATTAAACCTTATAACTCCACTCTTAAACAACTCAAACCACCAAATAATTAAATAAAAAATTATTTAATTTCATCAACCTTATATCTCCCTAAGCTCAGAAATACACCATACAACCTTAGAAGCACAAATCAATTTATAAAAAAATTTATTACCTCACAAAGTGCTCTCGATGGGATTCGATCCCACAACACAGTGCCTCCAGCACCTTAGCCATGGCTGCCAAGTTGCATGAGCTAAGCGCTCACGTGGAAGGCAAAAGTGCTCATAGTGCTTTGTCTTCCACCTAGGTACCAAAAGCCAAAAAGGCTTTGGCATCCTTGGCACTCAAAATACTGCACACCAACCTCCGCTGTGAGTCGAACGTGGGACCTCACGTTCCTAGGCGCTTCCACTTGCCACTAGCCCACTTGGCTAGGTGGTGACAAGGCCTTCGTGCCTTGTCCCTTTTCTTCCTTCGCTCACCTACCAAAAGGGTCAAACATGGACTCTTCCCCCTCTTGCTCAATGAAAACTTGCACACACGATTTTCTCGGGGAATAATTAAAAATCGTGGATACTTTATGCCTTGGGTCTCTTCCCTCCTTTATATGCATAATGTGGTGTCTTCGACGACATTAGCATGATTAATTCAAAAATTTGAATTATAAAATTTATAACCCTAACTCTAGGGTTTATTAAATTAAGTTATAAACTAACTTATAATTAATTTAATAACTCTTTAGAGTTAATCAAATTAAATTATAAATTAATTTATAATGAAATTATTATAATTAATTTAATCTTTAGGTCTCAACCTTAGACCTCTAATATTATAATAAAATATTATAATATTATTTTTCTTGGGCCTTCTTGTTGCTCTTTAGACCTCATCTGACCACCTTGAATATTATAATTAGGGGCATTATAATATTATTTTCCTTAGGTCTAGAAGCAATATTTTTCTTGCATAACTGACTCCTTGACACCCTTCTTTTTGTCCTGCTCACTAAAACTGACTCTTGACATCAATGACAATAAATCCTGCTCATATTTCCAACAATCTCCCCCTTTTTCATTGATGGCAACCCACTTTATTTTTATCATTCCTTTTACCTTTTCCTTTGCTCCCCTTGAGAAAATGCTCCCCCTGACTGAATGCTCTCCTCCTAACTCAAATCTCTCCCCCTTACTCAAATCTCTCCCCCTTTGTCATCAATGGCAAAGGGTCACCTTTGGGGCTCGAGGCTAAGAATGAAACTCTTAGCTTAGCCCCTCCCCCACCTCCTCTTGAGGTGGTTAATTCTGGGGTGGGAGTATTTCTACTCCCAACATGCACTGATCTTTACCTTTGTCCACTTTCCTTCTCATCTGATCCTTCTGATTCCTCTGACTATTCTTGTTCTTGCTTGTCTCTGGAATTTTTGCTCTACACCACTTTGTTGTATGTCCATCATTATTGCACTTATAACACTTAATGCTATTATTCCTTGGAGGTGCAAATATCTTGGGATTTCTCCTGGTGAAGTCATATCTATTCCTGTCATGAACCCTGCAATTCATTGCCTTGTGACCAAACTGATTACAAGAGTAGCAATACCCTTGAAAATGTTTCCTATTTTTGAAGTTCCCATATTCCTGTCTTTCATGTGTCCTGCACTGAGAAGCTTTGTGCCCAAACCTATGACATGAGAAGCATCGTCCATTGAAACTACCTTGCCTTGACCTCATTGGTCTCTTAGTCTCTTTTACCCTGTGTTGATTCATGTTCCATCTGTTCCTCTTTTGTGCATTGTTCCTTTCCTTGTTGAACTTTATGTTGTCCAACTCATCCTTAGAAGTCTCACTTTCTCTTACACTCTCTTCTTCTAAAGTTTCTTCTTCTTCAGAACTTGAGGTTGACTCCTCTCCTTGTTTCTTTTGTACCTGTTCAAAACCAAGACCTATTTTATTTTTTGACCATCTTTGTACCTTGATCATCTTATCTACGATCTTTGAGCTCTTTCCAAACTTGTGTAACCTGTCCTTAGACTCTTTTATTTCTTCCCTTAGTAGAGCCACTTCATGTTCTAACCTTTCACATTCTAAGACCTTTTCTTCTAACTTATATTTAAACTTCCTTGTCTTAGCCATTGACTTATTTAGATCCTCTATAAGCTTTCCTTTCTCTTCATCACATTCTTGAAACTGAAGCTTAAGTTGGGAGTTTTGCTTTCTTACCTTCTTTAATGCATCAAGGGCATGAATAAGTTCACCTTCAAGATCAACTCCTCCTATTTTTTATTCTTCCTCTATTTGTTTGCCTTTGAAAACATCTTCATTCTTTTCTGACTTGTCTTCTATAGGATCACCTCCTTCTTCTTCTAATGCTATTAGAAGATTCTCTTCTGGTCCTTCAAGTGTATCTTCATATTCATCATCACTAAAATTGAAACCACTCTTTGTACAACTATCTTCAAGATGACCAAAGTTACCACATCTAAAACACTTGAGGATTATTGGTGACCTTTTCTTAACCATTTTCTTTTCTTTTGCCAAAAATAGAACTTCATATTTATCATTATATGAGGAACTATTATCACTATCACTTGAGTACTTACTTGCCTTGTTTGCATAGTAACTCTTCTTCTATCTTTGAAAGAACTTCTTTCCTTGCTTGCCTTGTCCATCCTTACCTTTCTTTTGGTACTTGTATTTTTTTGATTCCCTATTCTTATGATCCTGTTTTTCTTCATCATTGCTATTTCTAGCTTCTTGACAATCAGTTGCATAGTGACCATACTTTCCACAATTGAAACATCTAATAGATTTTTCATCTTTAAATCTTCTTGGATCCTTGTTCCTTCTACCATAATTTGCTTCTTCATCACTGGATGACTCATTGCTTGAATCTGACTTCTTACCCTTTGTCTTCTTAGTAGCTTTGAAGGTTGCTTCTTTTTGGAGATTAGGTTCCTCTTTTTTCTCATCTCAAAAGCTGTAAGAATGCCAAGTAACTCATCCCTTGTCAAAATATCACCATATTTTGATTCCTCTATAGCTAAAATATTTTCACTAAACCTTTTTGGGAGAGATCTTAAGATCTTATCACAAACATCAGATTCTTGAACCTCAAGTCCAAGTCCTTGCATGGAGTTAACAACCTCATCTACATGAAGTAGATAAGCACTAATGTTTTCCTCATCCTTCATTCTTAGTTCTTAAAATTGTCCTTTGAGATTTCACAACTTTACCTTTTTGACCTTTTTATCTCCTTCATATATGCTTTGCAACTTATCCCAAATTTCTTTTGTTGATTTGCAATGCATAACCTTAACAAATTTTGTTCTATGCAAACCTCTCAAAATTGCATTCATTGCTCTTGAATTGTAATGATGTAGAAGCTTACCATATTTATCTGTAGGTGGAGTAGCTGGTGGTGTGTATCCATTTTCAACTACTTCCCATATTTCATTGCCAAGTGCCATTAGGTGAATCTTCATTCTCATACTCCAAAATACATAATCGCTTCCATAAAACATTGGTGCTGAATTATCTGAGGATCCACTCTTAGAATCCATTGTGTTCTTGTAAGATTTTTCCTTCAAGCTGTTAAACTCTTTCGAAGGAACCCGCTCTAATACCAATTGAAGAACACAAGCTTATACTGAGAGGGGGGTGAACAGTATAAGATCACTTTTTACTTTTTCTTTCTCAATCAATATTATGCAATGTATCAATAGAAATATCAACAACAGTAATCAAAGCAATGCACAAATCACCACACACAATAGAGACACCAATTTAACGTGGTTCACCTAATGTGGGCTACTCCATGGAGAAAATATTTCACTAAAATTTTCTCAACAAATCTCTTGGGAAACCTTTCCCTATTACAATTTTTATGGACCTCTATCCAAAGGAGACACCAATCCCCTAATCAAGTTCGTGGATCTCTATCCACAGGAGACACCAATCTCCTTCTGCTCTAGCTGGTGATCTTCTAGAAGAACTACTGCCTCCACTACACTAGCTAATGGATCTCTATCCACTGAAGACTCCTGTCCTCACTCAGAAGACCTATCCTCACTACCCTGGCTAATGGACCTCTATCCACTGGAGACTCACGTCCTCTATACTCTATCACCTCCAAAGCTTGCTCTTAGCTCTGTCTCAAATTTGCACTAAACACAGTCCTTCGATCTAGCACAAATATGTCCTCAATATTTATCCTCAAATATACACTAACACAATCCTTCGATCTAGCACAAATCTATCCTCAAATCTACACTAAACATAGTCCTTCGGTCTAGCACAAATCTATCCTCAATCCTTAACACAAATCTTGACTCAATCATAAATCAAATCTGCTAGATCTACTCCAAACCTTAACCCAAGGTTTGAATAAATCAATCAATCAACTCTGCTCACAAGTCTTCTCAAATACTTACCTCAAATCTGCCTTGTAAGCTTCCACAAAAGCTCACACTAATATGTCCACAAGTCCTCTCTAGAACTTGTCCAATCTGCTCAACAAGTCTTCACCAAGACTTACCTCAAATCTGCTCAACAAGTCCTCACTAGAACTTGTCCAATCTGCTCAACAAGTCTTCACCAAGACTTACCTCAAATCTGCTCAACAAGTCCTCACTAGAACTTGTCCAATATCACATAAACATATAGAGAATTGTTAGAGACTCAATATGCTTCACACTCACAACAATGCTCAATCAATTTCTCTCTCTCTCTTTCTACCACAAAAACATATAGAGAATTGTTAGAGACTCAATATGCTTCAAACTCACAATAATGATCAATCACTTTCAATATCTTACCACAAAAAACTTTAATCTATTTCTACAAACATATAGAGAATTTCTAGAGATCTTCACACTCACAATAATGCTCAATCACTTTCAATCTCTTTTTACCATATAAAAATATATAAAATTGTTAGAGACTCAATATACTTCTTACTCACAATAATGCTCAATCACTTTCAAACTCTTTCTCAAATCAATTTAGAATATAGAACAATTTGTTTCACAGAACTAGAACTATCACTTCAACACTTCCACTTGACTAGGCTCAATCAACTCCACTCAATCAATCACTCAATGAAATACTCCTTGCTCACAAACCCTAGTCCAAGCATATGAACACTCACTCAATTATTTCCAACAATGCTTATCAAACAATCTCACATAACAATGATACTCATGATCTTGCACAAACCCTAGTTCAAGATAGTTCTCAACTTCACATAACAATGATACTCAAGTTCTTTCTCAAACCCTAATCATGCATATGAAGTTTCATTCAATATTTCCAACAATGCTTATCAAACAAGGTTTTTATCAACAACTCTCACTCGAAAAAACTTTAACAATCAAACTCAACAATGCTTATCAAACAACCCTTTTCTCTCCAACTTAGCATTCACAACATCCAACAATCACTCACAAGGAAGATGTGCCCATACCTTTTGTTTGTTGAAGAATTGACCTCAAAACCTATCTTAAACACAATTTTCTTCTTTGCCAATTTCAAAGGTTAGATGACAAAATATCACACTAACACTCTCTCAGAAATATTTCTCAATTAAAAAAATAATCAAACTCAAATACACCTTATTACTCCTTCTTTGAAATAAGCATTCACCAAAACACATAAAAATAAATATTTTATTAAACCTTATAACTCCACTCTTAAACAACTCAAACCACCAAATAATTAAATAAAAAAATTATTTAATTTTATCAACCTTATATCTCCCTAAGCTTAGAAATACACCATACAACCTTAGAAGCACAAATCAATTTATAACAAAATTTTATTACCTCACAAAGTGCTCCCGACGGGATTCGATCCCACAACATAGTGCCTCCAGCGCCTTAGTCACGATTGCCAAGCCATGTGAGCTAAGCGCTCACGTGGAAGGCAAAAGCGCTCATAGCGCTTTGTCTTCCACCTAGGCACCAAAAGCCAAAAAGGCTTTGGCATCCTTGGCACTCAAAATACTGCACACCAACCTCCATTGCGAGTCGAACGTGGGACCTCGCATTCCTAGGTGCTTCCACTTGCCACTAGCCCACTTGGCTAGGTGGTGACAAGGCCTTCGTGCCTTGTCCCTTTTCTTCCTTCGCTCGCCTGCCAAAAGGGTCAAACGTGGACTCTTCCCCCTCTTGCTCAACAAAAACTTGTGCACACGATTTGCTCGGGGAATAATTAAAAATCATGGATACTTTATGCCTTGGGTCTCTTCCCTCCTTTATATGCATAATGTGGTGTCTTCGATGACGTCGACGTGATTAATTCAAAAATTCGAATTATAAAATTTATAACCCTAACTCTAGGGTTTATTAAATTAAGTTATAAACTAACTTATAATTAAATTATAATTAACTTATAATTAATTTAATAACTCTTTAGAGTTAATAAAATTAAATTATAATGAAATTATTATAATTAATTTAATCTTTAGGTCTCAACCTTAGACCTCTAATATTATAATAAAATATTATAATATTATTTTTCTTGGGCCTTCTTGTTGATCTTTAGACCTCATATGACCACCTTGAATATTATAATTAGGGGCATTATAATATTATTTTCCTTAGGTCTAGAAGCAATATTTTTCTTGCATAATTGACTCCTTGACACCCTTCTTTTTGTCCTGCTCACTGAAACTGACTCTTGACATCAATGACAATAAATCCTGCTCATATTTCCAACATCCTATTCCTCTAGAAGAACCCAAACAACCAGCACCAGCCAATATCCAACAAATTATGGGTTTTCCATCCTGCTATTTTCATAGACATAATTGGCAAAGACATGGCTTAGGCCGATATGAACAAGGAGTGCCTCAGCTTATTGATGATCCATATAAAGAAGTGCATGATTTTTCAGGTCTAGGTTATCACCCACTTCCCACCATCTCTTCTTTTGAAAAATTCTTCCAAAGGTATAATTTGAATTTAGAAGAAGAAGCCCTCCACCCTGATGACTCTAACAAATAATTCAACCTTATGTCGATATCTTTTGATGAATCTGAGCCCATCATTCCCCACACTGAATAATATGAGTTTTATCTCAGAAAGTTCCCCATCTATGAGCCCATATTTTGCTTGCTTCTTCCACAAGAGCGAGTCAAACCTATCAGTGAACCACCATCCCCATATAATTAATCCATCTTATTAGCCAAAATTGTAACGTGTATATAGTGTAAAAAAAGAAAAATAAAAAGAGAAAAATATAAAATAAAATAAAAAACATTTTCTTTTTATGCATATAGCATTTAGTTAAGTGCATTTATTTGTGTTTCTTGTTGTTGTCCAGGTTTACCAAGGTCCTAGCATCAGTTCTTAGGCTCTATCCATCCCATTAATTTCACCTCCTCCATTTTCTTTTAAGTCAACATGAATCCTGCTAACTTATTTTTCCCCCTTCGTAATCCATACGATTTGGCAAAGCCAATTCCCATTGACATGAGTCTTATTGATATGGATCAGATTTCCTCACCACCATCATTTTTGAGTTTGTCCTATCCAAGAAATTATTAAGAGCTTTAGCCAACTACATTCCTTCATCCCCTCCACCTTCACCTTCACCTTCGAATCCCAAGGTTTTCTAGGTAGATGTAGATGAGGATAAGTCAAAAGAGTTTGATGATATTCATCTAATCCCATCAATTTGAGGAAGGTTCTAATTACACCTTGGGGGATTTATAGGCTTACCAGATTGGTGGGGTATAAGAATCTAAACCACTTAATGTTATACATTTGAGAGCATTCTATTTTTAATAATATTTATATATATATATATATATGGCTAATACACAAAAACATTGCATTTCATTTGCACACATTTCATTAACATTGCACTGTATTTTGCACACATTTCATTCAAAAATATTGCATTTCATTTGCACACATTTCATTCAAAAACATTACATTTCATTTGCACATATTTTATTTAACAACAATTACATTTCACACATCCCATCCACATTTCACATTACATATTAGGGATCATTTATTTAGTTTAGGGTTTTAATTGATCCAATAAAATTCATGTTGCTTTAATCAGGGGCACCTTCACAACATCATCCACACCATTCCATAAATCCAAATTGTCATTAGCAACCTATATTGCCATAATGCCTAGGTGTTTTCGGTCACTCAGCCACTCCTAGTATTTTAACCAACCTCCAAATACATGTTGAGTTCTTTTTAGTACCATTACACATCTTCACTATAAAATCTTGAGTTCTGGGAAATGACTCCAAAACATTCTTGAACCAAACATAATTTCACATATTAAAAACATCTTGTGTCAAAAAGGGATAACACTATACTTGGGTTGGATCTCAAAGTGAAAAGGATAATCCTCGATTGTCCCATAATGCAACATAGTCCAAAAAAAAAAGTGGTTTTCACCACTATCACAGTTGCTTCCAAATTCAAAAGGTAGAGTAGTAAGGATAGGGTACAATTCTCATCACACTTAGGTTAAGAATTTGATTCCCTAAAGCTCTAAGTATTTTACATCACATGCACCACTGATCATTGGGTTGTAAGGGTTGTACTACATTTCCAGTCTTATGGTTAAGTTATCATCCCCAAAACCTAAGGGATCAAATCCTTGGACTATGGAGTTAGCCTCCACCGGAGCTATAAACACTTGACTAGCAGTGGAGTATGCTCATGCATGGTGGCATGTCTCTTTTAAAGAGATATTTGACCACACATACTGACCCAGATATAGATGAGGAGGGTGGTTCAGACCTAAAATTGTGCCTAGAATCAGTAGGTCTAGCTGACCCAGATATGGATGAGGAGGGTGGTTCTGGAAGCCCAATATTGTGCACCATCACCCAATCCTCTAATACCTATATCTATCCATCCTGAGCTTGAATGTGATGTACATCCTATTTCTACCTATGATGCCCCTCTAGAATCTCTACTTGGAGTTTCGTAATCTTGTCCTCGCCATCATCCACCATCGGTCGTGCCTCTAGCTCCATCTATATTAAGCCATCTCCACCTTCTAAGTCGTATCCCTATCCTACAACTGAGCTATATTTGTATCCTGAGCAGCTATCATAGCATCTCACTTTGCTACCTTCTACTCTAGCCTCACCCATTCATCCTCACTCCAACTAGGAGGCCCATCCAAAATCTCCTCCTTATCCTCCATATCCCTCCATCTCCGTCAACCTTCGAAACCTACTCTACCACCCTCCTAGTCTACCTTCTCCAACTGCTAGCTTGGAGGCACCTTTAAAACTTAGGAGGCTCATGGGAATCCTTGACCTCACCCCCATCATCATCCCCATCTACTGCTAGACTCGATACCTATGGAGGATGAGCCATGAACCATACATCATACTCCTTTGTAGTCCTTGCATCATCCACATTGAGGATATCCATCTCCTTGTCATCCTCAAGGGTGACCCTCCATGCCTCAATGCAAGGTAGCCCTATCTCATCTCGGTGTTGCCTGTAAAGCACTGGCTCATCAAGAACCCCCTATCTCAATATAAATTGCCACAACACCCATGGGAACTGGATCAACTCCAACTCTTTCATGCACCTCACAACCACCCATCTAGCTTATCACACCTACTATAGATGCTCCCCATAACTTGTCCACATGGCATCTCACCATGGTCTCTATATCACCTGAGTTATTGTTATTTCGGCCCATAGATCCCTATACCACTGACTCATCTCAACTGAATGGCTTGGTTGTACCTCCTCTATCATTGTCCACATCATCATATAAGGTTTCTCCCTATCCCATCCATTCATCAGTAAGCCAATAGGGTGAGCCACACTAAAGTTCTCCCAACCCCAACATGCAGTAGCACACTGCAACCTAGTCCCTAGTGCTTTCACTTCCTCACATCATACAACTCCTGATACAACTTTGTTAATAAAGCATGAGCCTATGCATACACTCAAGGTGTCACAATCATATCACACACTAGCCTGATAAGGTTCCATGGGAAGTGATAGCCAATACTATTTGGGGCCACTATGTTGGCCAATACAAACATCACCAAAGTGGGAAGGGCATCCAATTTCTTGTCCAAATACATGGACAAGTAAGTAATCCATCCATCCATCACCTCCATATCCTCCCATCCATCTGAAACATGTGTCTTAGCTCAATCTTCTTATTGTGTCCAACCTCGACATGCAACCCCTCCATCGATAACTTGAGTATACAGTATACATCCTCAAGTGTCATAGTCATCTCTATGATAGGGAGCTAAAAGGTCCCCCTATCCAGATCCCACCTCTCCACCAAGGTTGAGAGGTACCACTCATCAGCCCTCATCACATCTATTCGGGTTGCCCCCACAAGCCCCACTACCTCTAGCCAATTCCAGTCATCCTCCCTCACCACCTTCCTCAACCCCGAGATGAGAGGTGAAAACTGATGCTGAGCCTCCAAAATCATCAACTACAACACAACACAAAAACATTAATGTTAATACATGAACATTACTCAAAAAAAATAAGGAATTTTTTTGCACAAAAGTAAGTCAAAAGGCCTTACCTTGGTATACCGCACTCCAACTTCAACTCTAGCACCAACCCTTGCATTCGTTCCCTCCATTGCCATAGCTTTCGCAGCTCACTTCACTCCACTCCCTCGGATGCAACTTCCAAAATTTGTGTATGCACAAATGAGCTTGGTTTCCCCTCTACAAGCCTTATATAGATGTTTCAAGTGCACTAAAACATCCATGGGCAGTTCTTGGTGCACTGAAGCGTCCACCTGCATTTCGAAATGCACCAAATTTTGGAGGGCGTTTGCTCATGCAATAAGCATCCGTCAATGTTTGGAGTCAAAGTTTAAAAAATATAAAAATCAATCACAAAAGGTAGATTAGCTCCAAAAAATCACTCCAAATTGCATCCATGCATCAATTTCATCATAATAACATGTTTTGTGAAGGTTCCAACTGATTTGGATGCATAATTTTTGTTTGCAATCCAAAAGTCACAAAATCACATTACAAGTTACAAAATGCTCCAAAACAGTCCAAATTTTCACAAAACGACCATTTTCATCATTAATTCCATCATCATAATCATTAACACATCATATTCTATTTATTGCATTATCACATTTGCCAATTTCACAAAATTCAAGTGAACCTTGTATCTAATGGTCTATTCTATCTCCTTGGCAATTGTAGTGATTTGCATCCATGCAATTCGGTAAGATGAATAAAATACCATAAGGAAACTTGGCCATTCATCATCATCCATTATCTCATTGATCAAAAACAAAATCATTTTGGTACTTCACATTTTGAGTGAAACTATGCCAAGACCAATTTGCTTTACAACTGTCATTGATGGCCTAGTTCGTGGGGCTTAAAACATGGACAAAAATCACATTTCATCACTTTCCATTTCTTGTACAGTCATCATGGTGATTGGCCTTATCTAGGGTTATTGGTTGCGACCATAGGAATTACCTGATAGTCACTAGTTGGCCATCCGAAGTTGACTCTTTTTATTTTGCATCTTCATCTTTGCATATCAATGACGTTAGAAGGCACATTCTTCATGAATCACCCCAAAATTGTGCCCCACATTTGACTGTGATTTTCCCACAACGTGATACATATTACATGATCATGGCATCTACACTTGGTAAAACCCCTTTCTCTATTAGGGAAAAATAGATTCCACCACATGCATCTTCCACCACCCCCCTTTCCACCGTTGGGGCAAAAATGGTACCACATTTACATCATTCATATCGTCCACAATCACACTATTCATTCATACAATCATTTGCAATCACTTTTCAATTGGCTCATGAGATTCATCCACAAACTCATTCGCCAATTGAGGGGGTAAGCTATGCAATCAAAATTATTTTGTCTCCAAGCTCATGTCCACATCTCAACAAAAAGTTGCTTCTCCATCAGACCAAAACATGTGTCTTGTATTTTTGCACTGCATTGTGTTTCACACAACATGGTACAAAAAGAGGTATATTTAGACACCAAAATCTAGCCACTTGTCGTTCGTCCATGCCACTTTTACCCATTATTTATATATATTTGTTTAGTATATATTTAAATAATAATATTTTATATATTTTATTTATATATTTAATAAATATATGTATATTTATATGAATTAATCCTAGCCATCCATCATGATTTAATCCCAAAAATTCATTTGCCTTGATCCATGCCTTATACCTAGATTTCATCACCACCCTTCGTCACGTTTTACTCTTGACCGCACAAATTGTGTTGTTGAAACCCTAATGTACCCTAGGAGATATTATAAATGGGAGTTATTTCTACGACTCAATCCCTGACAAGTTTTCCCTAATTTCACCAAGAAGTTTGGAGCCTGAGTTTTTTTGAGTCCAAGCTTCCTTCCTCCCCTTGCATCCTCACTGTTACCATCGCATCCATCGCCATCCACCTCGCCTAACTAGATTCTACTTTTGTATATTTTGTTCTAGTCCTTGAGTGCCTCTAGGTATTTATTATCATCGTTGAGTACCTTTGGGTGCTTCATTCTATTTTTGAGCACCTTTGGACACATTCCCTCCATCATCAAGCACCTTTGGGCACCTTCCCTCCATCACCGAGCACCTTTAGGCACCTTCCCTCCATCAATGAGCACCTCTAGGTGCCTTCTACCATCATCGACCACCCGTGGGCATCTCAAACTCTAGTTCTGCAGTCCAGTGAACTCTTGGGTGTTTCTAGGGCATATGCACACCTATTTCCTACATTGACAATAATGAAAAATTAGAAAACAATAAGTTTACAAGGTCAATCTTTTGTTATTGTATTGATTTTATTATTTTTATATTTGCATGCAGTTTTATCACTTGATAGCTAGGGTTTTTTTTTATTTTTGAGGGTCTCACATAGTGGAGCCCTCACGGTTATTACTAACTATCTTTGTTATCTTCTATGTGTAGATCTAGAGATATACAGGTATTGAGCAGTTGTTTAAGCTAGAGTTGTCCAACCAATGAATATCTAAAACCCACTCATTTCTATTTGGAATAAATACGTGCTTTCAAGACACCACAAGCATTGTTGGTTAGGGTTTCAGAGAACCCTAGAATATTATATTTATTTGTATCAAAAGAATAAATAGTGTAAACCCCTATTTGGCATACATTTGACTGTATTGATATCCATCTAGCGATAATAATATAAAATCCATTCTTTATGCAATCTCTTGTATCATTGTTTATTAATTTTTTCTATATATTTGGTGTTGCATTTTTGTCTTCACAATAATAAATAGTTTAAATGAAAAAATATTATTGTTATATAATTAAGTAAATATTACCAATGCAAAACATTAAATTAAATCTCAATCATTATTTGATTTAGGCAGTTAACATTTTATTGTCAGCTTCAGTTAAAATTACTACTTCCTCTAACCATGGAAAGGAGAATTTAACTTCATGATCCTCTATCATAACCCCTCTATTGGTTAGCTTATATGCATATTTGTTTCCTTATCTTAATATATTTATAAACCTAATTTATTTAAACTCTTTAGCAAGATCTTGAATTTCCACAATTATCTCTTGTATGTTCCATGGAGCCTTTGCTTTCCTTAAAATTGAATTTATTACTATGAGAGAATCACCTTCCATCCATATTTTATTCCATTTCATTTGTTTGCATATTTTTAACCCTTCTAAAACCGCCCAAGATTCAACACATTATTTATCTTAAATCCACTATTGAAAGTGTAATGAGGCAAAATATCTCTATTATTTCTTATTATTCCTCCTCCTCCTTTTGGTCCTAGATTTCCTTTAGATGCTCCATCAAATTTTAATTTAACTCACTCCACATCTGGTGGTTTCCACTTTCTATTCTTTGCCTTCTTTTTGCTTATCTTGTACCCAACATCATAATTACATTTAATGACTTGACTCCATCTATCAAGGCTCCCTACTTCTAGATTAGGGATTGGGTGAGTTGATAGGGTTGGTTTAGACTCCTCAATGGATAAACATATCTTCCTTTTCATTACCTCTAAACCGATTTCCTTTCCTTTAAATATTATTTTATTCCTTTCTAGCCATATAGTCCAAAGTATTGTATCTTTTGATATATCCCAAATTATCTGTAAAACCTCACTTTTAAAAGTGCTCTGCCATTGCTTTAACCAATATTCAATTTTGCTATTTATCACCATGCATTTACTAAAATATTAATAGTCCATTGCCATAGTTTCCAAATTATACTTTCCTCATCCATTTTACAATGAACACATTTAGAGGGGCCATGAAAACCTCTTTTCATAATGTTATCCTAGGATAAAATACTTCTATGACCTACTAAGCCAAACAAACATTTTGACTTTAGGAATGCTTGGGCTATCCCAAATATCTCTCCATATTCTAGTGATATTACTATTTTATTGGTGTAGTACATTAAATCCACTTCTTGTTGTATAATCTCCTGAGCTATTCAAATACTAAATCAATTTATCCTTGGCTTCCCTTGAAATAATCACAATTGTTATATTTATACTCAATTTCCTCCTAGCATCAATGTCTTGTATACTTGTAAAAAATATTATTACAAAATGTTTGAAACCCTATCACCATATTTATCTTAAAGCAATCTCATCCAAGGTTTCAAAATTGGATCTAAATTGAGTGGTTTTTTTATCACACCAAGTATCCATCCAAATAGAATTTTTTCTCCAATTCCCACCACCCATATTAAATATTTAATCATTAGATCAATAGATTTTTTAAACCAATCCAAATAGTAGAACCATTTGGTAGATAGAATGCAGTAAATATTAAACTTGGGTCATTGGGCTCAACATACTTAGAAGAATTCTTGTCCATTTTCTTTGACTCTCTTTGTACAATCTCAATATTATTTTTTCCTTAGGAGCTAAGTTTACATCTGTAAGAACTCCCTAGTTTATTATCACACACCTTGATCCATTTCACCAAAGGAAATTTCCTTTTATCATGTAAACCTAACCATAAAATTTATGGCAAGCCGAGATTAGATCAACAGAACTTCAAATTAATTTTTCTGCAAATAGCTTAATACAGTTTTCCATTACAGTTTCCAAGCATATTTCTCTTCCCCCTCAATCCCGAACTCACCATCCCTTCCCTTACAAATTTTGAGTTTTTATCGAGGTCTCGGCCCTCCAGGCAATTAATGCCCCACCTGAGAGAATTCACCAAACAAAAATAAAAAAATTCCTTTCTTCCGCCAAGTTTTCGAATTTTTCTTTCATTAATGGGCCACCGCCCCGATCCGCTACGGAGCTCGCATTAAAGACCCCTCCGTATCCTGCAAACGCCACTTTGATCAGACCGTTCTTCTGAACCGCCGTCTCGCCCATACTGTCCATGCTCTGCAACTGTTGTTTTGTCGAATACTTCCTCAAGGTGGTTATCCCTGTTTAATACACGCGACTGTCATCTTCATTTTAAGATACGTGGCCTTCATCTTTGTTTTAATACACGTGGCTGCCCGCGTGTCCATTTTCGGCCTCTGTCTTCAACAGGCCGCGTCGCTTTTACACACATGGCAGCTGTCCTCTTCTTGGCAACCATAACTTAATCCACGTGGCAGCCTTCTATTGGTCGCGATATCGTGACATGTCGCGATTTTGCGGCTCCCCTCCCCAACTTGCTTTATAAAACTTCAACCTTCCCCTTGCTTTACAAAACTTCAACCTTGGAAAAGAACTGGAATGAAACAAAATACAAAGTACTTAGAAAACTTAGAGAAATTTGGAGGATGCAAGATTGCTCCATTGTCATCGGATGCTCCTGCATCAGACACCCGGGGTAATTAAAAAAAAGTGATCCTCACTTCTATTTTGTTAGGGGAAGACCCAGGCGGTCAACCTCCGTCTTTGACAACCAAGTTGCATCTTCAACAGTGTCCGCCCTTCCACTTTATCAAATATTCGGAATACTCGTTTGTTTCCGGTGCTTCTGCCTTCACGAGCGTCTAATATTTCCTCGACCTCGTCCGTGGTTGGAGTAGATGCTGGAATTTGCCATAATTCTGTACTTGGTACCTCTGTACTTTCTCCCTCATGATATTCCACTAAATCTGAAATATTAAAAATAGGTGAAATGTCAAGCCAACTTGGCAATTCCACTTCATATGCATTTCCTGACTCCCGTTTTTCCAGTATTCTGCATGGCCCAAACTTCTTCATCTTCAATTTGTTATAAGTTTTGGCAGGAAACCTTTCCTTCCTGAGATGGACCATGACTTCATCTCCTACTTTGAACTCTTTGAACCGCCGCTTCTGGTCTGCTCTTGTCTTATATTGAGTATTCATTTTCAGAATTTGTTTCCTTACTTCTTCATGCAGACTTTTCATATGTTTCGCAAATTCTTCTGCCTCGACACTGCACTTTTCTCTCTTATCCAACTTTCTCAGTTCAGACACATTTCTTGGGTTGTTTCCATATATTATCTGGAACGGAGATTTATTCGTGCTCTTATTGACTGAATTGTTATACGCAAATTCCGCCTGCGGTAAAACTAAATCCCATCCCTTGGGTTGATCTGCTATCAAGCATCTCAAGAAATTACCCAGGCTTCTATTTACCACCTCTCGTCTATCCATCATCCGTGGGTGGTATGCGGAACCGAACTTCAGATCTGTCTTCAACTTCTTCCACAAAGTTCTCCAAAAATAACCAACAAATTTTGTATCTCTGTCAGAAACAATGCTCTTCGGTAGACCGTGAAGTCGTACCACTTCCTTGAAAAATAACCCTGCAATGTGAACTGCATCACTTGTTTTTTGGCATGGGATAAAGTGTGCCATCTTGGAGAATCTGTCAACTACTACAAATACAGAGTCATTTCCCCTCTGTGTTCTTGGCAATCCGAGGACGAAGTCCATGCTGACGTCCTCCCATGGCCGCTCAGGCACTGGTAACGACCGATACAATCCCGTGTTATGTCTTCTACCCTTTGCCATCTGGCATATTCTACAACTCTGTACAAACTTTTTCACATCTTGTTGTAGTTGCGGCCAATAATAATTTTCACTCACCAGGGCAATTGTCTTATCCCGGCCAAAATGTCCGGCCAATCCTCCGCTGTGTTTCTCCTTGACTAAGTTTTCCCGCATGGAACTTCTTGGAATGCATAATTTACTTCCTCTGAACAACATTCCATCTTGGATTAGAAAATCCAACCATTTTGTCCTGTCCACAGTAATAGGTGTCAAGCAAGCCGTCCAGGCTTCTGCAAAATCCGGATCTTCAGGGTACAAACCCTTCAGTTCTTCAAATCCCACTACTTCCACTGTCATTTTAATCAGTAAATTCTGCCTTCTACTTAAGGCATCTGCAACTCTGTTTGATTTCCCGCTTCTGTGCTTCAGCACAAAGGTATAGCTTTGGAGGAACTCCACCCACTTCATGTGCCTTTGATTCAGTTTTGTTTGACTGTTAATGTACTGTAAAGCCTGATGATCAGTAAATAGAACAAACTCCTTTGGCAATAAATAGTGTCTCCACTTCTTCAGAGCCTGAACTATAGCATAAAATTCCTGGTCATAAACTGAATACTTTTTTCGAGCATCATTTAGCTTCTCACTAAAATAAGCAACATTCCGCCTTCTTGACTCAAGATGACCCCTATTGCACTCGCCACTGGCATCACAGTCCACCTGAAATACCTTGTTAAAGTCTCGGGAGTGCCAAAACAGGCTGTTCTGTGACCTTTTTCTTTAATGCATCAAAGCTCCTTTCAGCCCCTAATGTCCACTTGAACTCTTTTTTATCCCCTCTCATTGTTTCTGTGAGAGGTGCACAAATGCTGCTCAAGTTCTTTATGAACTTCCTGTAAAAGTCGGCTAGACCATGAAATGATCTTACTTCGGTTGTGCTTCTTGGGGTAGGCCATTCGATGATGGCTCTCACCTTCTCTCGGGTCCATTTTTAGACCTTCTACTGAGATTACAAATCCCGGGTATACTAACTCTTTCTTGACAAAATTACACTTTTTTAGATTTATTAATAACTCCTCTTCCCGCAGCTTTTCAAAAACCCTCCTGATATGCATCAAGTGTTCCTCCAGGGTTCTGCTGAATATCAATATATCATCTAAATAAACAATGACAAACTTTCCCAGAAACTCTTTCAAGTACTTCATTCATCAGCCGCATGAAGGTACTTGGTGCATTGGACAGCCCAAATGGCATGACCAACCACTCATACAAGCCCTCTCTTGTCTTGAAGGTTGTCTTCCACTCATCTCCTTCTCGGATACGGATCTGATGATAACCACTTTTTAGGTCAATCTTCGTGAAGTACTCAGCTCCACTTAAACAGTCCATGATATCATCCATCCTTGGCAATGGGAATCTGTATTTGATAGTGATTTTGTTGATTGCCCGAGAGTCTGTGCACATTCTCCACTCTCCATCCTTCTTGGGTGCTAGTACCGCAGGCACTGCACATGGGCTAAGACTCTCCCTAATCAATCCTTTCTCCAAGCAACTCCTGGACCTCGTCTCGTTTAACTCCTCAGTTTCTACAAGTGTCATTCTGTGTGCAGCTTTATTTGGTAAGCTTGATCCCGACACCAAATCTATATGGTGGCTGATCTTCCTTATTGGGGGTAAACCCTCAGGCACATTATCTGATACAATATCTGGAAATTCCTCCAACAGATCTAGGACTTCTGTCGGGGTATCTTTGCATTCCTCCTCCCTAACTCTAGGAATTATTGCATAACACAAATGTTCATGCTTCAAACCGTCCAAAAATTTTCTCCCTTCAACTAGACAGATTCTGGAGCTATTACACACCTTTTCATCCGCCTCCTTCATGGGTTTCAGCTTATGGCGTACACCATTCTTTGTCAATGAGTAGGTGTTGGCACGGCCGTCATGCACTCGCACTCCGGTCGAACCGCCAGGGCCTTCCCAGCAACATATGGCAAGCATCCATAGGCAGGATGTCGCACAAGACCTCATCACAATAATTTCCAATATTAAATTTAATGGAGCACTGCTCATTGACCAAAGCCCTATGGTCCTTCTGTAACCATGCGACCCGATATGGATGCGGGTGCTTCTTCCTCTCTAATTGTAACTTGGTAACCATTTCTTCTGAAACCAGGTTATCCGTGCTACCATTATCAATAATAATATTGCAAACCTTGCCCGCGCATTTACACCTTGTGTGGAATAAACTTCTTCTCTGATCTGTGTCCTTCTCCTCATTCAATAGGACTCTTCTTACGATCATTGCTTCCCCTCTCTCCGCTTCTTCAGAATGTTCAGACTCAGCATCTTCCTCTGCCATAGCAGCCTCGGCTGGACCCTCGAGCCTCTTGTTCGTCCTTTCTCGGTGTTGTGGACACTCAAATGCCCGATGTCCTTCTTCACCATAGTGGAAACATGTCCCACGAAATACTCCTCTTCCAAACCCTCGTCCAGATCCACCCCGTCCTCTTGGGTAGCTGTTTTGATCACGGGGCTGATAAACATCCTCTTCCCTTTGATCCTGGTTGCTACTGGCTTCACCAATCTTCTTCAGATCTTTATATTTTTCTCCACTGGTTCTCCCACCAGTTCTTCCACCACGGCCCCTTCCTCTTTGCTTGCCTTCAAACCGCCTATTCAGTTTTTCTTCCACCTTTAAGGCAAACTGGTAAGCATCCTCAATGGTGCTTACCCGAACTAGGCTCAGTTCTTCCTGGATACCGAGTCTCAACCCATTGATATAACGGGCTACCTTTTCTTTGTTTGCCTCTAAATGTCCAGTTCTAATAGAGATCTTGTAAAACTCCTCGGTGTATTCCTGGACAGTTTTGTTTGTCTGTCTCAAACTCTGCATTTTCCTTAGCAGATCCAACTCGTAATCTGTCGAAATAAACTGTCTTTTCAGCTTTTCCACCATTCTATCCCATCTTGTTATTCTCTCCTTCCCTCTTCTGTTCCTCTCCAACTGTATTCCTCTCCACCAAATGCTGGCATGACCCTTCAACTTGGTCTTAGCAAATCTGACCCGATTAGGGTCTTCAACCTCCTCATATTCGAAATATTCTTCTAAATCATTTATCCAGTCAATCACCTCTTCTGGATTTAGGTTTCTCGAGTATGTAGAAACCTCCATTTTTGGTTGCTTTCCAATCTGAGAGATGGCCTTGTACAACCGGGCTTGTGCAGGATCCACAACCTCTTCTTCTTCCTCAGACTGGTCTTCTTCTTCATCAACTTCGTCTTCACTTCCCTCATCCCTTCCGGGCTCGTGCCTTCTGCGTAGCTCTTCTTGCAGGGCTTGAACTTGTCTCTGCAAGGCTCGAAAGTCTTCGGCCGACACCACATTTCCTACTCCACCACGGTTTCTTCGTGGAGGCATTTTTTTTTCTTTCTTCCCTTACAAATCCTTCCACAGATCCTGGTGTAACTGCCTCTCTTTCGACGATCTGTTACACGCTCAGGAGCTCCCGCTCTGATACCACTTGATGGCAAGCCGAGATTCAATCAACAGAACTTCAGATTAATTTTTTTGCAAATAGCTTAATACAGTCTTACATTACAGTTTCCAGGCATATTTCTCTTCCCCCTCAATCCCGAACTCACCATCCCTTCCCTTACAAATTCTGAGTTTTTATCGAGGTCTCGGCCCTCCAGGCAATTAATGCCCCACCTGAGAGAATTCACCAAACAAAAATAAAAAAATTCCTTTCTTCCGCCAAGTTTTTGAATTTTTCTTTCATTAATGGGCCACCGCCCCGATCCGCTACGGAGCTCGCATTAAAGACCCCTTCGTATCCTGCAAACGCCGCTTTGATCAGACCGTTCTTCTGAACCGCCGTCTCGCCCATACTGTCCATGCTCTGCAACTGTTGTTTTGTCGAATACTTCCTCAAGGTGGTTATCCCTGTTTAATACACGCGGCTGTCATCTTCATTTTAAGATACGTGGCCTTCATCTTTGTTTTAATACACGTGGTTGCCCGCGTGTCCATTTTCGGCCTCTGTCTTCAACAGGCCGCGTCGCTTTTACACACATGGCAGCTGTCCTCTTCTTGGCAACCATAACTTAATCCACGTGGCAGCCTTCTACTGGTCGCGATATCGTGACATGTCGCGATATCGCGACCATTTCTGCCCTCGCCTAGCCTTGCCTTTGGGAGCCACGATTTTGTGACATGTCACGATTTCGCGGCTCCCCCTCGACCCTTGCCTTGCCTTGCTTTCGAGAGCCACGATTTCGTGACATGTCACGATTTCGTGGCTCCCCCTCGACCCTGCCTTGCCTTGCTTTCGGGAGCCACGATTTCGCGGCTCCCCCTCGACCTTTGCCTTGCCTTGCCTTCGGGAGCCGTGATTTCGTGACATGTCGCGAAATCGTGACATGTCACGATTTCGCGGCTCCCCTCCCCAACTTGCTTTATAAAACTTCAACCTTCCCCTTGCTTTACAAAACTTCAACCTTGGAAAAGAACTGGAATGAAACAAAATACAAAGTACTTAGAAAACTTAGAGAAATTTGGAGGATGCAAGATTGCTCCATTGCCGCCGGATGCTCCTGCATCAAAAATGGATCACATAATATAGAAAAAAAAAATCAACTAAATTTTTTAGGTAGGTAAAAATGATTAAGTGTGGGGTTTAAATGGGTCCCAAACCCAAGTACATAAAATGGTAGCTAAACCAATAGCATAAGATAACACAGGCCTGCATATTGGCCAACAACAACCTGAACAAAAAGGTCCAAACGACAACAGAGAAGGTTGGATGGAATGTTGATGTCAGATAAACAAAAATACAGTCCGAGCAATACCCACACAAGGGTTTCTTAACAAAAGTAACTACCTGAAAAACCTATAAAGGAGCTATTTGGCTTTAAAATATTTTATTACTAACCCATTCGCTAAAATTGAATAAGACACTATAGAAACACAAGATTTTATCCATCTAACTCATTACTTCTTGAATCTAAATTTTTCTAAAACTACAAAAAAAAATATCCCATTTAACCCTATCATAGGATTTACTCATATCAAGTTTTAATATCATTGCTTTCTCTTTTCTTGAAGTTTTTGAATGTATAACTTCATGAGCTACTATGATCCTGTCTAGAATTTGTCTCCCTTTCACAAATCCTCCTTGCTCTTCTAAAATATTTTTTTCTAACAATGGCCTTAATTGATTCACCATCACTTTGGATATAATATTATAAGACATATTACATAGGCTTATGGGTCTAAAAGAATCAAACAATTCAACATCCTTCTTTTTTGGAATTAGGGTAAAATATGTTGTATTTATTTTATAAGGTATGTATTGTTTTACCCTAGACTATTCCACTACCATCAATAAATAATCCTTCACTATATCCCAATTATGTTGGTAAAAAGTTGTAGAGAGCCCATCTAGACCTAGGGATTTATCCTTATTAAAAGATAAAAGAGCTAAATGAACTTGTTCTAGAGTAATAGGATCCAATAGTTTCCTATTGTCTTCCTTTGTTATAACTAAAGGTACATCTTGAAGAAGTTCATCATTAAGAAATTTAGTCTCCTTTGATCCTAGAATATAATGGTGAAAAAACTTTACCTCTTTTCTAATTTCACTCCAATATTAAATCCAAACCCTTTATATTGATTTAATTCTACTAATTCTAGATGTTGATCTCTATACTATAGCTATCCTATGAAAAAACTTTATATTTTTATCTCCTTCTCTTAACCAAGTATGTCTTGATTTTATTCTCCAAAATTTTTCTTCCTTACTCAAAATATTATGATACTAAGCAACTCCCTTTACTTTGAGCTTGGATTATTATGATCACCTTTTTGGAATTTTGAAAGTTTATCTTTTAGTTATTCTTTCTTCTCACAAATGTTTCCAAAAGTGTTCTTGTTCCATTTTTTTAATCTAGATTTCATAGATTTAATTTGTTTTGGAAGAGCACACAACCCACAATTTCTTGAAGAATTTCACATTTGTGCTATCATATCAAGAAATTGAGGATGGTCTTCCCACATCTGCTCATATTTAAAATATGATATTTTTTAATTCACTTACCACCATTTTAACTCTTATTGGCGATTGATCAGAAAAAATCCTTGTTAGGGTATTAATTTTAGCACAAGTTCCTTCATCTAGACATTTATATGAGAGTATGCATCTATCCATTTTTTTGCTATTAGGTTCTCATCTCTCCTGTTGTTGGTCCATGTATAGTTGTCTTCTTCAAACTCAACCTCCTATAGATTATTTTTTTCTTGATAAAAAGAGGTTGTACTAGGGTCTCCCATCCTTAACAAATTACATATCTCTTATTTAGATCTTGAGAGCTTACAAATAGATACACTTCTCATCTCAATTGAGATGCTATAGTTAGAAACCTACATCATTTTACATAAAATGTCTGAATTCTTGATTTTCAATTTTTGGATCTTTTCAAATCTTTGTATGAATACAATTACTCCAAAATTTCTTGACATTTTCCTATAGCATATTTCACAATGCTAAAACTTCACCTCTACTATATATGCCTTGCATATTAGTAGAGTAATATTTCCAAAACATCGCACTAACATAGTCTGCTTTACCAAATCTAGATTGCTAGTTTCCTTCCTGAAACACAAGTGCAACAACAAAAATTATAATAAATAGTCTAAATTAACACACATTATTGTTACAAAATAAAATAGATATTACCAATGAAAAATATTAAAGTAAATCTTAATCAGTAAATGATTAAGGCAATCAACAATTTTTGTCAGCTTCAACTAAACTTTCTACTTCCTCTAACCATGGAAAGGAGATATTAACTTCATGATCCTCAACCAAAACCCCTCTATTGGATAGCTTATCTGCACATTTGTTTCCTTGCCTTAATATATGTGTAAACCTAATTTCTTCAAACTCTTTTGCAATATTTTTGAATTTCCATAATTATCTCTTGTATGTTCCATGGAGCCTTTGCTTTCCTAAAAATTGCATTTATTACTATGAGAGAATCACCTTCCATCCAAACTCTATTCCATTTCATTTATTTACATATTTTTAACCCTTCTAAAGCTTCCCAAGCTTCAACTTCATTATTTGTCTTAAATCCACAATTGAAAGCATAATGATACAAAATCTCTCCACTATTATTTCTAATTATTCCTCCTCCTCTTGGTCCTGGGTTTCCTTTAGATGCTCCATCAAAATTCAACTTAACCCACTCCACATATGGTGGTTTCCACTTTATATTCTTTACATTATTTTTTCTTCTCTTGTACCCAACATCATAATTCCATTTAATGACTTGACTCCATCTATCAAGACTCTTTGCTTCCAAATTATGGATAGGGTGAGTTGATAGGGTTAGTTTAAACTCCTCTATGTCTAAACAAATATTCTTTTTCATTACCTCTAAACTGCTTTCCTTCCCTTTAAAAATTCTTCTATTCCTTTCTAGCCATATAGTCCAAAGTATTGTATCTTTTGAAATATCCCATATTGTCTATAAAGCCTCACTTTTATAAGTGCTCTGCCATTGCCTTAACCAATCTTCAAATTTTCTATTCATCACCATGCATTTACCAAACATATTAAGAATCCATTTCCATATATTCCAAAAAATTGAGCAATGTCCTAAGATATGGTCAATACTCTCCTCCTCCTTATTAAAAAAACACATTTAGAGGGGCCATGAAAACCCCTTTTCATAAGGTTATCCTAGGATAAAATTCTTTTATGACCTACTATCCAAACAAATATTTTGACTTTAGGAATGCTTAGGCTATCCTAAATATCTCTCCAAATTCTAGTGATATTATTATTATGTTGGTGTTGAACATTATATCCACTTCTTGTTGTGTATTCTTCTGAGCTATTCAACTCCCAAATCAATTTATCCTTGACACTCCTTGAAATAATTATAGTTGTTATCTTTCTACTCAATTGGCTCCTAACATCAATGTCTTGTATACTTGTAAAAAATATTTCTTTCCATTTGTATCTTCCTTCTTGATCCTTGTACAAAATGTTTGAAACCCTATCACCATATTTGTCTTGAAGTAATATCATCCATGGTTTCAAAAATGGATCTAAATTGAGTGGTTTTTTATCACACCAAGTATCCATCCAAAAACAAAAATTTCTCCAGTTCCCACCACCCATATTAAACCTTTAATCATAAGATCAATAGATTTTTTTAAACCATTCCAAAGAGTAAAACCATTTGGAAGAGAGAGAGCAATAAATATTAAACTTGGGTCATTGGGATCAACATACTTACTTAGAAGAATTCTTGCCCATTGTCTTTGACTCTCTTTGTACAATCTCCAATCATACAATTATTCCCCTAAGAGCTAAGTTTGCATCTATAAGAGCTCTTAAACCAAGACCTCCCCTAGTTTTGTCATCACACAACTTGCTCCATTTCACCAAAGAAATTTTCATTTTATCATGTAAACCTGACCATAAAAATGATCGCATAATAAATATTAAACTTTTTTCATTAAATTTTGGCATAGAATACAAAGACATATAATATGTTGGAATGGCTTGTAAGACTGACTTAATTAATTGCACTCTTCCTGCTAAAGATAACCATCTACCTTTCCAAGCTGGAATTTTATTTTAAACTTTACTAATAACTAAATTCCATAAATCTATCCTCATTCTCCCCTCAAATAAAGGCATCCCTATATAAGTAGTTGGTAAATTTGCCTCCTCCATTTCAAGCAACCTACAAATTCTTGCTTTGATATTAGTAGAAGTGTTAAGAAAGTAAATTTTGGATTTAGTCCTATTAATTTTTTTGTCCTAAAGCTCTTTCATACTCTTTTAAAAAGTTATTCAAAGCTCTAGCCTCATTTATCCTTGCCCTTTCAAAAATGGTTGTATCATCTACAAACTGTTTATGGGTGATGTTATCGATGTTATTACTAACCTTAAGTCCACTTATAAACCCATATTTGTAAGCCTTTTTTAAGTTCCTACTCAAAACTTCTACCATAATAATGAAAAAATAAGGAGATAGAGGATCTCCTTGTCTAAGGCCTCTCTTAGATTTAAAAGAATATGTCACTAACCCATTGACCAACATTGAATAAGAAATTGTAGAGACAAAAGCTTTAATCCATCTAACCCATTTCTTTACAAAACTAAACTTATCTAAAAATGCAAAAAGAAAATTCCATTTAACCCTATCATAGGCTTTACTCATATCAAGTTTTAAGATCATAGCTTTCTCTTTTCTTGAAGTTGTTGAATGTATAACTTCATGAGCTACTATGATCCCATCCAAAATTTGTCTCCCTTTCACAAAACCTCCTTGCTCTTCTAAAATAATTTTATCTAACAATGGCCTTAATCTATTCACCATCACTTTGGAAATAATATTATAAGACATATTACATAGGCTTATGGGTCTAAAAGAATCAAACAATTTAGTATCCTTCTTTTTTGGAATTAGAGTAAGATAAGTTGCATTTATTTTATAAAGAATGTATTGTTTTACCCTAGACTATTCCACTCCCACCAATAAATAATCCTTCACTATATCCCAATTATGTTGGTAAAAAGCTACAGAGAGCCCATCTGGACCAGGGGATTTATCCTTATTAAAAGAGAAAATAGCTAAATGAACTTCTTCTAGAGTAATAGGCTCCATCAGTTTCCTATTTTCTTCATTTTTTATAATTGAAGGAACATCTTGAAGAAGTATATCATTAAGAACTTTACTCTCCTCTGAACCTAGAATATTTTGATAAAACGGCTTAGCCTCTTTTCTAATTTCACTCTAATCTTCAATCCAAACCCCTTCTATTGATTTAATTCTACCAATTCTAGAAGAAGATCTTTGTACTATAGCCATCCTATGAAAAAACATTGTTTTTTTTATCTCCTTCTTTTAACCAAGTTTATCTTTATTTTAATCTCCAAAATTTCTCTTCCTTACTCAAAATATTATGATATTCACTAAGCAACTCCCTTTCCTCTGATCTTGTATTATTTTCATCACTTTTTTGGAATTTTGAAAGTTTATCTTTTAGTTCTTCTTTCTTCTCAAAAATTTTTTCCAAAGGTGTTCTTGTTCCATTCTTTTAATCTAGATGTCATAGCTTTAATTTGGTTTGGAAGAGCATACAACCCACCATTACCTAAATAATTCCATGTTTGAGTTATCATATCAACAAATTGAGGATGGTCTTCCCACATCTGCTCATATTTAAAATATGATATTTTTTTGAATTCACTAACCACCATTTTAACTCTTATTGGCCAATGATCTGAACCAATCCTTGTTAAGGTATTAATTTTATCACAAGTTCCTTCATCTAGCCAATGATATGAGAGAATGCATCTATCTAATTTTTTTGCTATTAGGTTTTGGCCTCTCTTATTGTTGGTCCAAGTATAGTTGTCTTCTTCAAACTCAACTTCCCATAGATTGTTGTTTTGAATAAAAGCTGAGAAATCTTTCATACTTTGGGTCAATTTCCTAATTCCCCCAAAATTTTCATTCAGCTTGGTAATGGCATTAAAATATCCAATGATCATGAAATGGGTTTCTTGGTCTTTACTTCTCATAAAGGCCTCAATTCCACTCCAAACTTCTAATCAACAGTTTTAGGACCATACACATTGATAAGGATGAAATGAATATCAATAAAGTAGCAAGTGACTAAAGAGGCTATCCAATGCCTAGTTTTATGAATGGTTACACAAGAGGTTCTAGAAGGATTCCAACAAGTTAGAATTCTCCTTGTTGCTCCTTCAGAATCTATAGCATCCCATTCACATCTTGCCCAAACTACTTTCATAGTTTTTGAAACTTCTTCTTTTGTCATTTTAGTTTCCTGGATACAAAGAATATCGGGTTTATTACTTAAACATAGGTCCCTAATACACCTATGCTTTGAGGGGGCATTAGCACCCCTTATATTCCATGAGATGATAATCATGTCTCATTAGGGGCTTTTGGCCCCTCTTGCATATTACCAATATCATTTTGTTGTTTGGTAAAGAGAAGTTCAACCAACTTAGTTTGTGTTCCTTTATCTATGTTAGCTCTTGCTTCCCTAGATCTTGCTTGATAATTTGAGGGTTTTCCTCTTTTTGCCTTGCCTATATCAAGAGTAGGTATTATTATTCTATTCCTCAATATTCTTTCACCATTTTGTTTTTCAATATATTTATCCTCTCTTGGCTCTATTATAGAAGCTTTTGACTTATCCTGCTCATTTTTTGGTATTTTCTTATTAATGGCAGAGGTATTACCTTCTAAAACTACATTCTCTTTACCAATTATTTTCTCCTAAATGGTGCATGGTACTTCAAGAGAGTCCTCAAAATCTAATGAAACACATTCCTTGGGTTCATCAAGAATGTTCTTCCTTAAATTAGGATCATATTGAATAGACGGTTCCTTGCTAATATGTTGAAATTATTGTCATGTGTCCTCTAAGTTTTGATCTACTTTTTCTTCATAGGCTAAAACCTCAAAAGAATTGGAATTTCTTCCAGTATCCTTTCTTATTGGTCTCCACTATTCATTTTCTTTTATTTTCCTAGATCTATTTTTTGGAAGTTGAAAACCATCTTTATCCATACCCATTTGTAAATTTCTCTTACGATTTTCTACAAATGATTTTGTTGGGCTCTTCTTAGGGCATGATCTCTCAATATGCCCCACCTCATGACATATTCTACATCTAAAATATAAATTTTCTAAAGAACATAAGATTATACTGAAAGGGGGGGTGAACAATATAAGACCACTTTTTACTTTCTTTCCAAACCAATATCAATTAATGTCCTTAATTGCAATAACCAAATATAGCAGTGTGCATTAATAACTCAGATAGTAGTAGTAAGCAAGAGCACAAGTCACCACACACAATTGAGACACAAGATTTAACGTGGTTCCCCCAATGTGAGGTACTCCACGGAGAAAATATTTTACTAAAACTTTCTCAATCAATCTCTTTGGGAATCACTCCCAATTACAATGTTTATGGATCTCTATCCAAAGGAGATGTTGATCCCCTAATCTCAAGTTCGTGGATCTCTTCCATAGGAGAACTCTTTCCCCTTCTGCTCTGGCTATGTGATCTTCTAGAAGACTTTGTCTCTCTACTGCACTAACTGGTGGACCTCTCTCCACTTGAAGACTCCTCACTCAGATCTATCTTCAACTATGTTGGCTGCTGGATCTCTATCCACTGAGACTCTGTCCTCTATACTCTGTCACCTCCAAAGCTCTATCAATAGGCTCACTAAGAACCTGCTCAATAGGCTCACACAGAACCTGCTTAACAAGCTCACACAGAACTTGTCAAATATACGCTAGCAAGCTCACCAAGAACTTGCCCAAATCTGCTCTAGCAAGCTCACCAAGAACTTGCCCAAATATGCTCTAGCAAGCTCACCAAGAACTTGCCCAAATATGCTCCAACAAGCTCACTAAGAACTTGTCCAAACACTATCCTCAAATCTATCCCAACACTATCCTCAAATCTATCCCAAAGGCCTTCTCAAAGGCTCAATCAATCATGCTCAAGTAGTACTCAAAATGAACTCAACAATGAATGGCAATCTCAACTCAAATTAACTTCATAGAAGCATAAAGAGAATTGTTAGAGACTCAATATGTTCTAATCTCACTCTCAACCCAAATCAATCTCAACTCAACTCATAGAAGCATAAAGAGAATTTGTTAGAGACTCAATATGTTCTAAACTCACTCTCAACCCAAATCAATCTCAACTCAACTCAAATCAATCTCATAGAAGCATAAAGAGAATTGTTAGAGACTCAATATGTTCTAATCTCACTCTCAACTCAAATCAACCTCAACTCAATTCAAGTCTTATAGAACCATAAAGAGAATTGTTAGAGACTCAATATGTTCTAACCTTAATCTCAACTCAACATAGAATGATGGAATAGTTTATTTCATAGAACTTGAACAATCACTTCACACATCACTTGACTAGGCTCAATCAACTCAACTCAACCAATCATCACAAGGGACAACTCTTTCTCACACAACCCTAGTCCAAGTATGTATCAACCAACTCAAATGTTTCCAACAATGCTCAACCACAAATCTCACATAACAATGATACTCATGTTCTTTTCTAACTCAAGTTCTTTCACAACCAATGGGCTTCAACAACTATGCTTATCAAACAAGGTTTAGACACAACTCTCAATTCAGAAAACCTTGAAGCATTCAACCAACCACTTTCGAAAAGGAAACCACAAACAATCCTTTTCCCTCCAATGATATTTCAGAAATCAACCACCATAAACAATCAATAGGAGAATGTGCCCATACCTTTTATGAAGATGAAAAAACCTCTTTGTAAATCTGCCACAATCACAAAATTCTTTTGCCAATCTTCACAAGGGTTAGTAGATCACAAAATAATCAACATTACTCCACTTTTCAATAATCATCACCAAGGCCTTTAATTGCACAACTTCCTTATCTCTCCTAAAACCACTTGTACCATAAAATAAAATAAATCAAAACATTGCATAACCTTTTCACTCCCAAAACCACTTATACCATAAAATAAAATAAATCACAATATTGCATACCTTGTCACCTCATGAAAGAATTAATCCTCTTGAAAAAGAACAAGGCAAACTTCACTTTTGGAACCCCTTTGCAAAATCAGAAATATCTCTTTACACACACCTTATTTCTCCTTCTAAATAAGTTAGTCAAATAGCCCTCAAAATAAGCTTTTCGACGATATATAATATGCCCACTTTCCAAAATAAATTGAAACCTTTACATATATATATATGCCAACCTCCATTAATTGCACATAGGTCGGCCCTCCATTAATTTAAACTTAAACTTTAAACTTTAATATCTTCATCACCGGAGGTCCTTTTTCGATGAAACAAAATTCCACCTTGGCTTTTAAGAAAAGCCCTTTCCACATAAGCCCACCATGGTTTTAAATAAAACCTTTTATTTTGCCTACCTTGGTTTTCATAAAAACCCTGTAAATAGCCATGCTTTCCAAAATATCATAAATGCTTATTTATGAAATATTTTTGCCACCAAAACTCCATGTGACATCAATGATCCATGTGACATCAATGACAACATAAAATACCTCAAATTAACTCAAATTTCCAACAATCTCCCCCTTTGTCATTGATGGCAACACCTCTAATGCAAACACCACAATCACTACAAAAACCATCTCTGAGAATCAAAGTTGCTCCCCTGACTCAATACTCTCTATGGAGGCTGATCCCCTAACTCAATACTCTCTTTGGAGGCTACTCCCCCTAACTCAATGCTCTCCCCCTTACTCAAATCTCTCCCCCTTTGACATCAATGGCAAAAGGGACACCTATGGGGCTAAAATATATGACTCTTAAGCTTAGCCCCCTCACCACCTTCTCTCTTGAGGTGATTAATTTTGGGGTGGGAGTACCTTTACTCCCATATTACATTGATTCTTTCCTCTATCAACTTCCTTCCATGTTTTTTTGATATCCTTCTCTTGATGAATTACTTGATCTTCTTGTCTTGAACCTTTTTGACCTTCTTGCCTTGAACCTATTTGGAATTGAGTCCTACACCATCTTGCAATATGCCCAAAGTTATTGCAATTAAAACACTTGATATTGTAGCCTTTGGATGGTGCCCATGTCCTAAATTCATTCTTAAAATAATTTCCATATCCATTCCTTTCCTGAACCCTGTATTGTGAAGCTCTATTTTCATGACCATTATAACCATGACTTCTGAATTGTGTAGCTCTAAAACCAAAACCATGTTGCTCATTTCCTTTGCACTGAAAAGCTCTATGACCAATCCTATTGCATGAGAAGCAATGTCCCTGAAAACCATACCTTCTTCCCTTGAAGTTTCTTCTAGCAAAATCAAACTTCTTTGATCCATGGATCCTGCAATGTATAGCCCTGTGTCCAAATCCATTACAAGAAAAACAATATCCTTGAAAAGCCCTTTGTTCATGCCTTGGTTCCTCATACCTTTCTTGACCATTATCCTTATGATCATCTTCAACTTGTGCATTGCATTCTTGAACCTTCTTTGTAGCATCTAAAACCTCTTCCTTGCCTTTCTCTTCAAGAATTTATTTTCCCTTTGAGCTTGATTCACCTATCTCAAAACAAGAACCAAACTGAATATTTGAAGCCATAGGAACTTTGGAACTTTCCTCACAAATCTTAGGTGCTTCCTTGCTTTCATCTTTTAGAACTTCCTTTCCTTTTGAGTGTGACTTTTCTTGGAAGTAAGATACAACCTTAAAATAAGTTTCCACTCCTTTTTGAATCTTTTCATCTAATGTATCATGTCTTGTCGTTGTTACCCTTAGTTCTTCATTCATCCTCTCTTCTATCCTTTTTGCATTTTGAAGCTCTTCTCTGAGATTACCGATTGTTTGAAGTAGTTCTTCTCTGATTTTGACATCTGTTCGAATCTTGTTTTCAAGATTCTTGTATTCTTCTTTTAACCTTTTGATTTCTGATTTTTGTTTACTTGGCTCATCCTCTTCCTTTTCTATTACCAAAAATGAGACTTCTTTGTTTTCACTACTATTGGAATTGTCACTAGAACTTGCTTTCTTTTTCAAATACACTTTCCTTGTTGTAATTGTTGTAGTATGTGCAATCATCATCTATATGCCCAAAATCTCCACATATGAAGCATTTTAGTATCCTTAGACCTTTCTTGTACCTATCTGCTTGCTCAATGGCTATGGCAAGCTCTTCATGTCTTTCTTCAATAGGCACATCCTCTTCTTTAACTTCAATACCTAGGAATAGGTGTTCTTGCTTTTCTTCACTTATTCCAAAGAATGTACATTCTTCTTCATCTGACTGATCTTTATCACTATAATCTGAACTATCACTTGCTTCTACAATGTAGTAATATTTCTTTGCCTTACAAAAAATTTCTTCTTCTCATACCTATTTTGCTTGAATCTATCATCTTTGTCATGCTTATGCTTTCCATCTTCTTTTCTTATGTGACCCTATTTTTCATCATCACTGATTTCTTCATGTGGACACTTGTATGCATAGTGACCAAGATCACCACACTTGTAGCACCTGACTTTCCTTATATCTCTAAAATTCCTTGAGTCCTTATTCCTTTTGATGAAGTTAGCTTCCTCATCATTTTCTAAAACTCTATCTATTTCTGAAACTTTCCCTTTCTCTTTTTTGAAGCCTTGAATGCAATCTCTTTTATTGGAGCTTGATGCTTACTTACCCTCATCTCATAAGTTGTGAGAGTACCTTGCAATTCTTCCATTGTTAACTTGTTGATATCCATTGTTTCTTCTATTGTTGAAACCTTTGCATCATATTTCATGGGAAGTGATCTCAAAACCTTTTGAGTAACTTTTGATTCTTTCATCTCAAAACCTAGGCCTCTCATAGTGTTAGTAATCTCATCAACTCGAAGTAAGAACTTTGCAATATCTTCAGAATCTTCCATTTTCAATTCCTCAAATATTTTTCTATGAGTTTGTAGTTTTGCCAACTTTACCTTGGAATCTCCTTCATAAGTATTCCTCAACTTGGTCCACATCTCATTAGCTGAAGTACATACCATGACCTTTGCAAAATCTATCTCACGTAGCCCACTCAAAATACAATTCATTGCTCTTGCATTGATCTCAACCAATTTCCTAGTAGTCTTATCTTCCTCGGGATCACCTTCAACCTTATACTCTTTTTCAACCATCTGCCATACCTCATATCCTTGTGATATCAAGTAGTTCTTCATCCTCATGCTCTAGAAAGCATAATTGTTACCATCAAACAATGGAGCCTTATTTGAAGATAATCCTTTCTATGAAGCCATCTGTGTTCTTTGTAGAATCTGCCCTCAAGTTGTTAGCCTTTCTGAAGGAACCCACTCTGATACCAATTGAAGAACACAAGCTTATACTGAGAGGGGGTGAACAGTATAAGACCACTTTTTACTTTCTCTTCCAAACCAATATCATTAATGTTTAGTGTACAAATATAGTATATTAATAACTTAGATAGAGTAGTAAGCAAGAGCACAAGTCACCATACACAATTGAGACACAAGATTTAACGTGGTTCCCCAATGTGAGGTACTCCACGGAGAAAATATTTTACTAAAACTTTCTCAATCAATCTCTTTGGGAATCACTCCCAATTACAATGTTTATGGATCTCTATCCAAAGGAGATGTTGATCCCCTAATCTCAAGTTCGTGGATCTCTTCCATAGGAGAACTCTTTCCCCTTCTACTCTGGCTATGTGATCTTCTAGAAGACTTTGTCTCTCTACTGCACTAACTGGTGGACCTCTCTCCACTTGAAGACTCCTCACTCAGATCTATCTTCAACTATGTTGGTTGTTGGATCTCTATCCACTGAGACTCTATCCTCTGTACTCTATCACCTCCAAAGCTCTATCAATAGGCTCACTAAGAACCTACTCAATAGGCTCACATAGAACCTGCTTAACAAGCTCACACAGAACTTGTCAAATCTGCTAGCAAGCTCACCAAGAACTTGCCCAAATATGCTCTAGCAAGCTCACCAAGAACTTGCCCAAATCTACTCTAGCAAGCTCACCAAGAACTTGCCCAATATACTCTAGCAAGCTCACCAAGAACTTACCCAAATTCTCCAACAAGCTCACTAAGAACTTTCCAAACACTATCCTCAAATCTATCCCAACACTATCCTCAAATCTATCCCAAAGGCCTTCTCAAAGGCTCAATCAATCATGCTCAAGTAGTACTCAAAATGAACTCAACAATGAATGGCAATCTCAACTCAAATTAACTTCATAGAAGCATAAAGAGAATTTTTAGAGACTCAATATGTTCTAATCTCACTCTCAACCCAAATCAATCTCAACTCAACTCATAGAAGCATAAAGAGAATTTTTAGAGACTCAATATGTTCTAAACTCACTCTCAACCCAAATCAATCTCAACTCAACTCAAATCAATCTCATAGAAGCATAAAGAGAATTGTTAGAGACTCAATATGTTCTAATCTCACTCTCAACTCAAATCAACCTCAACTCAATTCAAGTCTTATAGAACCATAAAGAGAATTGTTAGAGACTCAATATGTTCTAACCTTAATCTCAACTCAACATAGAATGATGGAATAGTTTATTTCATAGAACTTGAACAATCACTTCACACATCACTTGACTAGGCTCAATCAACTCAACTCAACCAATCATCACAAGGGACAACTCTTTCTCACACAACCCTAGTCCAAGTATGTATCAACCAACTCAAATATTTCCAACAATGCTCAACCACAAATCTCACATAACAATGATACTCATGTTCTTTTCTAACTCAAGTTCTTTCACAACCAATGGGCTTCAACAACTATGCTTATCAAACAAGGTTTAGACACAACTCTCAATTCAGAAAACCTTGAAGCATTCAACCAACCACTTTTGAAAAGGAAACCACAAACAATCCTTTTCCCTCCAATGATATTTCAGAAATCAACCACCATAAACAATCAATAGGAGAATGTGCCCATACCTTTTATGAAGATGAAAAAACCTCTTTGTAAATCTGCCACAATCACAAAATTCTTTTGCCAATCTTCACAAGGGTTAGTAGATCACAAAATAATCAACATTACTCCACTTTTCAATAATCATCACCAAGGCCTTTAATTGCACAACTTCCTTATCTCTCCTAAAACCACTTGTACCATAAAATAAAATAAATCAAAACATTGCATAACCTTTTCACTCCCAAAACCACTTATACCATAAAATAAAATAAATCACAATATTGCATACCTTGTCACCTCATGAAAGAATTAATCCTCTTGAAAAAGAACAAGGCAAACTTCACTTTTGGAACCCCTTTGCAAAATCAGAAATATCTCTTTACACACACCTTATTTCTCCTTCTAAATAAGTTAGTCAAATAGCCCTCGAAATAAGCTTTCCGATGATATATAATATGCCCACTTTTCAAAATAAATTGAAACCTTTACATATATATATATGCCAACCTCCATTAATTGCACATAGGTCGGCCCTCCATTAATTTAAACTTAAACTTTAAACTTTAATATCTTCATCACCGGAGGTCCTTTTTCGATGAAACAAAATTCCACCTTGGCTTTTAAGAAAAGCCCTTTCCACATAAGCCCACCATGGTTTTAAATAAAACCTTTTATTTTGCCTGCCTTGGTTTTCATAAAAACCCTGTAAATAGCCATGCTTTCCAAAATATCATAAATGATTATTTATGAAATATTTTGGCCACCAAAACCAAATGTGATCCATGTGACATCAATGATCCATGTGACATCAATGACAACATAAAATACCTCAAATTAACTCAAATTTCCAACATTTCAAAAGAAAAAAAAAAAACACAAAACCAGAATACCAAGTCAACTATTTCCAAAATTCAAGGCAATCCAACATCCTTACCCATATTGTACTAGGATAAATACATTTTAGGTGAAAAGCCTTCATACCAGAAGAGCCAGCTCTTCCTATAAACAACCCCTTTAAGATTCTCTCTTTCTCCTAGAACAAAAAAGGCTAGAAAAACCTTTGGGAAGAAATGATAGAATCACTCCTGGAGACTTCCAACTCCTATCAATCCATTTTCTCAAGGCTAAAGCCCCTGGCCAATACCCATTAAATTTACCAAAAACTATCCTATCTTGGAGTAATGAAGATCTCTCTATGGTGTGCTCACTAACCTCTACCACTAGGGATTATTCTAAGGATTTAGCTATAAATCAATCCATGGAAAGGAAACTAAAACTCAAAATCTAATGAAATTTATCAGAAGGTTCTATAACAAATATAATATTTGATTAAAAATTTATAAAAATTTCATGCACAATTTCTAAGATAAATAAAGGGAAAAAAGAACTTAGCTGAAAAAATCTTTGTCCAGATAGAATGTCTTGCCTCGTTGAATTTCTAGCCCTTCATTTCTCTTCCCATCGTTCGAAACCTAGTTGGAAAATAATTGCAATTTCATTTTTTGTGATTTGAAAAATCATCACTACCCTTTTTCCATATGGTTGACTTCACAGGATTGTATCTCCCTCAATTTTGCTAAGATTGCAGCATATGACCACTCATTTTAAAGCTATTCAAATTCTGCACAAGATGGTCTAAGAATCAGCTGAATCGGATAACTCTTAGCCAAGAAATGGTTCTTAAAATATGAGATATTTTTTAAGAAAAAAACCCTAATCCTTCGCACTTTGCAATTCTATTTTTCATGATTTGAAAAATCATCACTACCCTTGTTCTGGATGGTTGACCTCCCATAGATTATTGTTTTGAATAAAATCTAAGAAACCTCTCATAATTTGGGTTAATTTTCCAATTCCCCTAAATTTTTCATCCAGCTTGGTTATGGCATTAAAATATTCTATGATCATGAATTAGATTTCTTGGTCTTTACTTATTATAAAGGCTTCAATCCCACTCTAAACTTATAATCTACCTGACTGAGTTGTAAGTCCATAGATATTTATAAGGATGAAACAAATATCTACAAAGTTATAAGTGACTAAAGAGGTTATCCAATGCCTAGTTTTATAATGGTTACACAGGAGGTTCTAGAAGGATTCCAACAAGTTAGAATTTTCCCTACCACTCCATTATCCATAGCATCCCATTCACATATTGCCCATATTGTTTTGATAGTTTTTGAAACTTCTTTTGTCATTTTAGTTTCTTGGATTCAATGAATCTCAGGCTTATTACTTAAACATAGGTCTCTGATACACCTCCACCTTGAGGGGGTATTAGCATCCCTTATATTCCATGAGATGATAATCATGTCTCATTAGGGGCTATTGGACCCTCTGAGTATTACTAATATTATTTTTTGTTTGGTAAAGAGAAGTTCAACCAACTCAATGTGTGTTCCTTTCTCTATGTTTGCTCTTGCTTCCCTAGATATTGCTTGATAATTTGAGGGTTTTTCCCTTTTTACCTTACATATATCAATAGTAGGTCTTATTAATCTATTCCTCAATATTCTTTCATAATTTTATTTTTCATCATATGTATCCTCTCCTAGTTCTACTATAGAAGCTTTTGACTTGTTTGCTCATTTTTTGGTATTTCCTTATTAATGGAAGAGTTGTTAACTTCTAAAACTGCATTTTATTTACCAATTTTTTTCTCCTGAATCGTGCATAGTACTTAAAGAGATTCTTCAAAATCTTATGAGACACATTCCTTAGGTTCATCAAGAATATTCTTTCTTAATTAAGGATTATATTGAATAGACAGTTCCTTGTTAGTATATTGAACTTGTTGTGTTGTGTCCTCTAAGTTTTGATATACTTTTTCTTCATGGGCTAAAGCCTCAAAAGAGTTGGTATTTATTCCAATATCCTTCCTTATTGGTATCCACTATGTATTTTCTTTAATTTTTCTAGATCTTTTTTTGGAAGTTGAAAACCATCTTCATCCACAACCATTGTAAGTTTCTCTTGCGATTTTCTGCATATGATTTTGTTGGGCTCTTCTTAGGGCATGATCTCTCAATATGTCCCACCTCATGAAATATTCTACATATAAAAGATATGTTTTCACAATATATGGTTTTTTCCACATCTTATCCCCATACTTAAGAATGATTGATTCTAGTAAAGCTTTACTTATATCAATCATGACCAATATCTGAGCATAAATAGCCAAGAATCCATCTTTTATAGTATCTGAAATCTCAAGGAATTTTTATAGAGTGTTGCCTATTGCCTTGAACGTATCTATTTTCTAAAATTCAATGGGCAACCCAAAAATACTAACCCATACTGATACTAGGGATAGGTTTACATTTTTAGGTGAAAAGCCTTCATACCAACAAATAAGGAAGAGTCCTACTCTTCCCATAAACCAAGGACCCCCTTTTAGAAAATTTTCCTATGAAGCATTATAATCTTGGAAAACTTGAGATGCATATTTTTAGCATCAAAATATGACCCAATATATGCTTGGAAAACCTATAGTTATAGGTCATATAGAAGAATATAATGCAAGCTATGCTTGGAAGACCTGAAGTGACAAAACTTGCAATGAAACATTATGTGGAAAATTCTAAAGATGTGAAATATTCCAAAGATATAATTTAGTGGTAACTTTTTAGATATGATGACCTAAAATCAATTTCAAAGGCTAACCCATAGGTGTTTATGACCCAAATATGATCATGATCTAAAGGCTTTCCAGAGGCAATGATGACCTAAACGTGACCCAAAGACAATGATGACCTTGAGGCAAAGACCCTAAGGTAATGACCTAGATGTAGACCTAGAGACTTATCCAAAAAGACACACCTATTGGAGATCTAGCAAAGCCAATGCTAAATCCAAAGTATAATTTTAGTGTATCACCCCTGGAATCATGGGGTGTAATGATCTTTATAACAAATAATTTAATAAAGGGGGTGATAAACTTTATTATATGATTTTTTTTTATGGATAATAAGGGGTTGTACTTGGGTCCCCCACCCTTGACAAATTACAACTCTCTTCTTTAGAGCTTGATATTTTACAAATAGATACACTTCTCATCTCAATTGAGATGCTATAGCTAGAAATCTACATCATTTTACATAAAATGTCTAAATTCTTGATTTTTATTTTCTATATTTTTTCAATAATTTGTATGAATACAAATATTCTAAAATTCAACATCCTTCATGACATTTTTATATAATAGCCTTCACTATACCAAAAATTCACCTCTACTATCTATGCATTGCTTCTTAGTAGAGTAATATTTCTAAAACATCGCACTATCATAGTCTGCTTTACCAAATATGGATTACTAGTTTCCTTCCTGAAACACAAGTGCAACCAAAAAAATTATAATAAATAGTTTATATGAAAACATATTATTGTTATAAAATAAATCAAATATTACCAATGGAAAACATTAATGTAAATTTTAATTGTTATTTTTTTTTGTAGGTGGTAGAAATTATATTATATGTGTTTTAACTGGTGCCCAAAACCAGAAACATAAGCATATGACAAAAAGTATGTAGAGAAGCACAAAATAATGTGTCTATACCCTAGCACCCCATGATGTGTGTCATTAATAGCATCATTTAATCTCAATGATTTATCAATCCAGGGCGGTGTCCAAGGCTATTTACGAGAGAAGGTTTAAGTAGGGCTACAGTTTAGTTCAATTGGGAGCAGCAAGTCTTATTGGCAGAACAGATTGTGTTGGGGGTTTTTTATCACCTTTTTAATCCTATCTTGCACAAAATAACTAATTTTACTTGCAGAAATGGAAACCTAATCCTAAATTGCAGAAACTGAAACCTAAGTACTTGCAATAATTGAAATGACAAAAAATTAAACCTAATTACTTTTGTAGAATGGAAATTGTTGGAAGTAAACACACAAGTTGAACACCTGTCAATGCTCTATTTTAGAAGGTTTTCAGTCTTCTGTCATAGTAGTTGACAGCAAAAAGGAAATGCAAGAAAACTTAAAAAGTTGTTGGAAATGAAGAAACAAATAAAATACTACAGATTACTTTAATTGTTGAAACATGAATCAAGAAATCATAGATTAACTAATCTATCAACTGTCACACATCTATGCAATCTGAAAGCTCACTCTTAAACATGGAAAATAAATCTTAAAGCTACAACAATGGTTAGTATGAAACAAAGAAAGAAATTGACAAGTATCCAACTAAATTATGCTACAGCAAAGATCAGAGGAAAACCTGTTAGTCAGTCCTTCTTCCAGACCTGTAAGTGGCCCTTTCTTCCTTTTCTAGAAGAAGGTATAAGAGCTTATTTACTTGCTAAATGCTAACACACTCATACATAACAAAAGATGATGGAAACTGCACTTTTATTTATCTGAAAATAACATTACATATTATGTTGCACACTATTACACTTTTATTCAAATATATTTGATTTTCCTAATAGCTCTACCAATATGGGAGTTGCATTATTTATATTGTCTTATTCCTATTCTACATGCCCAAAATATCTGATTTGATATTTTACATTGATTTTACCTAATATTCTGCAACTGACTTGGTCTATTTTAGGACAGTGCAAGCTGCATCAGCGGGTATTGGTTCAAGCGGTGCATCTCTGGTGGTAGGGGTGAGTTATGAATGGTGGAAACAACTGTAAGAAGCTATTACTTCGTTGCCTCATTTATTCCTTACCGTTTTAGATGCTAAAGTTGTCTAAACATCTAAAACTTACGTGTTCCCCTGTTATTCCGGAGAGTCTTTGGAATGACCGGTTGTATATGTGCTTTTTATGTCCTGATGCATTAAAATGTTCTTTTAGCCAGTTTGATTAGATATAATATCTATTCTAAATACCAATAGGTGATTGAAACCATTTTTATCTTCTTCTATTGGTAAATTCCAGGCCCGGCCATCCATTAGTAGCGGGCTGGATTTTATAGGGTAATTTTGTGTAATCATGTTTTTGTTGCACAGTTTACAACTTTTGGTGCTTTTTCCAGATTCAGATAAATTAGCACATGGAAAATATAAAACATAAAGTCATATAGTATGTTGCTACTAAAACCATGCATTCCATTCATCAGTAAACCATGCTTAGAACAATGCAAAACTGTACAAAAACTATAAAAACAGAGTATAATGTCCCTAAACACCTTAATCATGCAAATACTTAATATATAGTGCATTAAATCAACTATATTAGCATAATAAACATATCACAAGGTTTTTTAGGCATTTTTTATGGTTCAAAACATGCTATGACTGAGGAAATTCTAGGCCTCATCACTCCATGAACCAGACCAGAGAAAAAATAGACCCACGCAGGGGTTGTTTAATAGAAAAACAAAGATCAAAAGAGAGAGCCCATGCAAGGGCTAAGGAGAACATAAAGCAAAATCAAACCAGTGCCCATGCAGGGGTCAAAATATTAGTACCAAAATTCCCATGCAGGGGAACAGAGCTCGAAAGACAAAACAAACCAACTCTAATCATCGATAATATTTTCAGCTACAGAGCTCTTTTGGCCATGTTTCTTGACCAATAGTTTTAGGGAGGCGTTGATGCTATCCATGCCACTGATGATGCTACTGAGGATGGTGTTGTGGACCGAGTTGAAGATGGCCACTGGAGAAGTAGTTCTGTCACTCCCATCATCAAAATTTTTGAGGTGAGCATACCTCTCAGGGTCGGTTGTGCATTTCCAAGTTGACAACAACAACATTAAGAACATTTTGAGGGAAATTTTGGTGCCAGATGGACAGATTCCTATGACTAACCCCAATATTGGTGAGCAAATCAGTAGACTTGTTAGCTTCTCGATACACATGGTAGGTTGTAGTGTTGCAAAAATTTTGCATCAAGACCTTAGCTTCCTGAATAATAGTGTGCACGTTCCATGAAGGAATTCTATCATTGATGATAGAGTTTGTAACATTCATGGAATCACCTTCAATTTGTAAATTTCTCGTGTAATCTTTGAGAACTTCTAGCCCTCTCCACAATGCATGAGCTTCAGCATAGTGGTTAGTTTGGATGCCCAAAAACTCAGCATAGGCCACTATGAGTCATCCATTGTGATCCTTGACCAGACCTCCGACACTTGCTACACCCGGATTTCCTTTAGAAGCACCATCATAGTTAATTTTAAGCCATCCTACAGGAGGAGGAGTCCAATGAGCACCAATTCTGGGATGGGGATTAGAAGGAGTAGAGCTGGGACTATGGGGAATACTAAGGGAACAAAAAAGAGTGGACTCAAGGGTAGACTCAGGTGGTTTGGTGCAAGGGAAAAGCTTAGAATTTTCAATAGAAAAGGTGATGGCTTTGTTGGCAATAGAGATAGAGTCCCTGAGGGTGTTTGAAAATATTCTACTATTTCTTTCGAGCTAGATCTACCATAAGAGATGATGGAGATAAAATTTCCACAAAGAAGACAACCTAGAATTTTTGAAAGGCATGGGCCACTGGGAGAAAAAAAGAGCTAGGGAGTTGGGCTGGGCCTAGGAGATGTGAAAGGTGGACATGAGATGATCCATGGTAGAGTGGAAGAAAGAACATTCTATAAATATGTGGTTGATAGATTCCCAGGCCGCCAAGCAAAGATGGCATCTATTAGGAACAACCATCCCTCTCTTCATGAGATTATCAGTAGTGAGGATCTTGTTTTGGATGGCCAACCAAGAAAAGATAGCAAATTTAGGTATGAGGTGTTTAAGCCAAACTATATTGAAAGGAATGAGAGAAGTTTGGGGAGTGAAAGTCAACAGATGAGCAAATTTGACAGAAAAAAGACCAGAGTTAGTTTCTTTCCAGAAAGGGGTATCATGAGACATACCAGATGGAATTACAGTTGCCCTCAACAATGTTGATAATTTTATGATAGCATTTGAAATTTGGGCATCAACATTTGCAATGTGGAGCTCTTTCCATATTTTGGGTTGGACTAAAGAGTCTATGAAATCAACCACCTTTCTGCCTATGAGAGTATCCAACAAAGGTTGCACCACTGAGACTTCATTGTTCTCACTAAGCATTTGATTGGAGATCCACCTGTCTGACCAAAAAATTATCCTATTTCCTGTTCCAAGCTGCCATCTGGTTCCCCTTTGAATAAGAGGTCTAGTCTGGAGGATTGATTTCCAGAAGGTGGACCCAACTTTAGGAATATTTTCATCCATAAAATTCTAGATGTGAGTGTATTTTTTATTGATGATGGAAACCCATTCAAGATTGCAATTGGTAAACACCTTCCAAGCCTGCTTGGCCAACAGTGCCATGTTCATATTACTAATTCTTCTAAGACCCAACCCTCCCTGACTTTTGGGTAAGCAAACCTTTTCCCAACTGACCAGATGAAACTTTTTTTATCCTCTGAACCTACCCAAAGGAATCTCTTCTGAATCTGTTCAATTTTTTTATAGATAGAAATTGGGGCTTTGAATACTAACATAAAATAAATAGGAATACTTTGAAGATAGGCCATAGTGAGAGTGGCTTTGGCTGCTTGGGATAGGAGGGCCCCTTTCCAACCTGTAAGATTTTTATTGATTCTTTCAATAACATTGCTCCACATAGACTCTTTGGGACAACTGGTGAATAGGGGAAGCCCTAAATAGATAGTGGGAAGCTCAGATATGACACACTGAAGAATACGAGTAATCTTGACCTATCTAGATAGGGGGTATTGAGAAAGAAAAATTTACTCTTGGCATAGTTTATCTTTTGCCCTACAGCCTCTTCGTAGAGATCTAAAATACCTTTAATTGACTTTGCTTCCCAAACTGAAGCATGGGTGGCTAAGATAGTGTCATCTATGAACTATTGATGAGAAAGGGGTCTCATGTTGGAAGCATCTTGAATACCAAATATCGTGCCATCCGAGCAAGTAGCTTTGAGAGCTCTTCCAAGGGATTCAACAAGAATAATGAAGAGAATAGGTGATAGGGGATCCCCCTGCCTAAGCCCTCTATTTCTTGGGAAGTAACCTATTGCAGACCCATTGACTAACACTGAGAACTAGGGGCTAGAAATGCAGCCTTGAATAAGTTTGACCCACTCTCTATGGAAACCAAACTTGAGAAGGACAACAAGCAGGAACTCTTGATTGACCCTATCAAAAGCTTTATTCATATCAATTTTAAGGACCAGGGCAACTTTTTTGTTGTTGGAGATAGAATGGAGGACTTCATGCAAAGTTATGATACCATCAGTTATAGATCTTCCTTTTACCGAACTACCTTGGTAGGGATCTATGATTTGGGGAAGAAATTATTTCACTCTGGATGCCATAGCTTTGGTTAGGATTTTATAAATCACATTACACAAACTGATGGGTCTAAAATCCACCATAGATTTGCACACAAGCCCTTTAGGAACAAGAGCTATGAAGGTAGAATTAATACCTCTGGGGATGGATTTTGCATGTTGGAGTTCAGTGATTGCCTTGCACACATCTTGCCCAATAATGTCCCAAAAGGTTTGAAAAAACTAGGGGAGAAACCATCAGGCCCAGGGGCTTTATCAAGGTGCATAGTGAATAAAGCTTGCTTGATCTCATCTGAAGAAAGAGGCTTGATGAGCGAGGAATTCATTTCTAGAGTGACCAGGGCAGGAATGTGATTGAGTAACTGATTCTTGGCTCGATCAAAATTTTGGGGTTGGGTACCCAAGAGATCTTCAAAAAAAGAAGAGGCTTCATCTCAAATTTCAAAAATATCCCTGGTAATGGAGCCATCACCTCTGGTCAATTCCTTGATTTTGTTTGAACTTTTGTGCCTGAGGGTGGAAGCATGAAAAAATTTGTATTGGAATCACCCTCCTTGAGCCAAAGGGCTCTGGATTTCTGCCTCTAGAACATCTCTTCTTTTCCCAAAATGTTATGATACTCTGCTAAAATTTGTTTCTCCTCAACTCTGATTTGGTCACTCAGCTGGCCATTTTGTATTTGTTGTTCAATGCTTTTTAGTTTATCCATAATCTGCTTTTTGCTTTCAAAAATATTGTCGAAAACTTCCCTGTTCCATATTTTGAGGTTTTCCTTGACAACCTTGAGTTTATGGGAAACTTGAGTAATGAAAGACCCAAAAAATATTACTACCACCAATCAGAGATTTAGTTATGAATATCAGGGTGTTGCATCCACATGGCTTCGAATCTGAAAGGAATCTTGAAATTGGGGCCTTTGTCAACTTCAAACAAAAGGGGACAATGATCAGAGCCAACTCTTGGGAGACAAATGAGATTAGCATCACCCATAACAGGAATAGCCTCTTGAAAAAGAAAAAATATGTCAAGCTTAACTTGGATATGTTGATCCCCAACTCTCTTGTTGCTCCATGTGTATTTTCCTCCTTTAATTTGAATGTCCATTAATCCATTGTCAAATACAAAATTATGAAAATATTCAATGCTTCTAGATGGAGTGATATTTCCCCCTTGCTTATATTATGGGAAAAGAGGGGAGTTAAAATCTCCAGCAAGGATCCACGAAATATTTTTGAAAGCATTCCTCATGTATCTCAAGGTATCCCATAAGGTATTTCTATTGGTTGGATTGTTGGGGGTGTAAACATTGGATGAAACCCATGAATAATTGTTGTCTTTGTAGTGGAACAAAATATTTAGAAATCTATCTAACAAAAATATTATTCTACCTTCAACTTTATTGGAATCCCATAGATAAATTAATCCCCCTAAAGTGCCTTGAGTAGGGCTAAAATTGAAATCACTATTATTCCAAATAGATTTAGCAATTTTTTGGATTTTATTTTGGTCAATCTTTATTTCTTGAATAATCATGATAGTGGGATTGTATTCCTTCCTCAAAGTGCATGCAAGTATCGGCTTGACAACACTATTGAGGCCTCTCACATTCCATGAGAGGATCCTAAATTAGAAATTTTGGAAAAAAAAAATTCCTCCCTTTGACTACTATAAGGGAGGTTTGGATCTTTTTTATTCATCTTTCTCCTAACTGAAAAGGTCCTAGAAAAGAGTATTTTGAATGCCATTGGCAATTTTGTTATCCATTATTTTCTTTTTTTGATCATTTATGGAAGGTCTAGATTTTTTTCCCACTATCGATATCCACAGAGGCTTTCTTGTAACTTCTAGTGTTGATAGGGCTTTCGTAATCGTTATTTAATTTAGGTAGTTAACATTTTATTGTCAGCTTTAGTTAAAATTACTACTTCCTCTAACCATAAAAAGGATAATTTAACTTCATGATCCTCAATTAGAACCTCTCTATTCATTAGCTTATCTACACATTTGTTTCCTTCCCTTAATGTATGTGTAAATCTAATTTCTTCAAACTCTTTAGCAAGATTTTGAATTTCCACAATTATATCTTGTATGTTCCATGGAGCCTTTGCTTTCCTTAAAATTACATTTATTACTATGAGAGAATCACCTTCCATCCATACTCTGTTCCATTTCATTTGTTGCATATTTTTAACCCTTCTAAATTTGCCCAAGCTTCGACTTCATTATTTGTCTTAAATCCACTATTGAAAGTGTAATGAGACAAAATATCTCTATTATTTTATTCCTCCTTCCCATGTTGGTCTTATATTTCCTTTAGATGCTCCATCAAAATTCAATTTAACCCGCTCTACATCTGTTGGTTTCCACTTTATATTCTTTGCCTTATTTTTGCTTCTCTTGTACCCAATATCATAATTCCATTTTAATGACTTGACTCCATCTATCAAGGCTCTCTACTTCTAGGTTAGGGATTGGGTGAGTTGATAGGGTTGGTTTAGAATCCTCAATGGCTAAACATATCTTCCTTTTCATTACCTCTAAACTGATTTCCTTTTCTTTAAATATTCTTTTGTTCCTTTCTAGCCATATTGTCCAAAGTATTGTATCTTTTGATATATCCCATATTGTTTGTAAAGCCTTACTTTAAAAAGTTCTCTGCCATTGCTTTAACAAATATTCAATTTTGCTATTCATCACCATGCATTTACCAAAATATTAATAATTCATTGCCATAGTTTCCATATTATACTCTCCTCCTCCTTTTAACAAAGAACACATTGAGATGGGCCATGAAAACCCCTTTTCATAAAGTTATCCTAGGATAAGATACTTCTATGACCTACTAGCCAGACAAACATTTTAACTTTAGGAATGCTTGGGCTATCCCAAATATCTCTCCATATTCTAGTGATATTACTATTTTATTAGTGCTTTACATTAAATCCACTTCTTGTATAATCTCGTGAGCTATTCAACTCCCAATCAATTTATCCTTGGCTCCCCTTGAAATAATCACATTTTTTATCTTTCTACTCAATTTCCTCCTAGCATCAATGTCTTGTATACTTGTAAAAACTCTTCTTTCCATTTTTATCTTCCTTCTTTATCCTTGTACAAAATGTTTGAAACCCTATCACCATATTTATCTTGAAGCAATCTCATCCAAGGTTTCAAAATTGGATCTAAATTAAGTGGTTTTTTATCACACCAAGTATCCATCCAAATAGATTTTTTTTCTCCAGTTCCCACCACCCATCTTAAATCTTTAATCATTATATCAATAGATTTTTTAAACCAATCCAAAGAGTAGAACCATTTGGTAGAGAGAATGTAGTAAATATTAAACTTAGGTCATTGGGCTCAACATACTTAGAAGAATTCTTGTCCATTTTCTTTGACTCTCTTTGTACAATCTCAAGATTATTTTTTCCCTAGGATCTAAGTTTGCATCTGTAAGAAATATTAAAATAAGACCTCCCCTAGTTTTATCATCACACACCTTGATACATTTCACCAAAGGAAATTTACTTTTATCATGTAAACCTAACCATAAAAAGGATCACATAATATAGATCAAATTTTTTTCTACTGATTTTGGCATAGTATACAATGACATATAATATGTTGGAATGGCCTGTAAGACTAAGTTAACTGCACTCTTCCTGCTAATGAAAACCATCTACATTTCCAAGCTGGAAGTTTATTATGAACTTTACTAATAACTGTATTCCATAATTCTATCCTCATTCACCCCTCAAATAAAAACATCCCTAGATAAGTTATTGGTAAATTTTCCTCCTCCATTTGAAGTAACCTGTAAATTCTTGCTTTGATATTAGTTGGAGTGTTAAGGAAGTAAATTTTGGATTTTATCCTATTAACTTTTTTCCCTGATGCTCTTTTGTATTCCTTTAAAAAGTTATTCAAAGCTTTGGCCTCATTTATCCTTGCCCTTCCAAAAAGGGTTGTATCATCTACAAACTGTTGATAGGTGATGTTGTTGATGTTATTACTAACCTTAAGTCCACTTATAAGCCCATATTTGTAATCCTTCTTTAAGTTTCTACTCAAAACCTCTACCATAATAATGAACAAATAAGGAGATAGAGGATCTCCTTGTCTAAGGCCTCTCTTGGCTTTAAAATATTTTGTTACTAACCCATTGACTAACACTGAATAAGAAACTATAAAAACACAAGCTCTAATTCATCTAACCCATTACTTCCTGAATCCGAACTTTTTTAAAACTACAAAAAGAAAAACCCATTTAAGCCTATCATAGGATTTACTCATATTAAGTTTTAAGATCGTTGCTTTCCCTTTTCTTGAATTTTTTGAATGTATAACTTCATGAGCTACTATGATCCTATCCATAATTTGTCTCCCTTTCACAAATCCTCCTAGCTCTTCTGAAATAATTTTGTCTAACAATAGTCTTAATTGAGTCACCATCACTTTGGAGATAATATTATAAGACATATTACATAGGCTTATGGGTCTAAAAGAATCAAACAATTCAACATCCTTATTTTTTGGTATTAAGGTAAGGTATATTGCATTTATTTTATAAGGTATGTATTATTTTACCCTAGACTATTTCACTACCATCAATAAAGAATCCTTCACTATATCCCAATTATGTTGGTAAAAAGTTGTAGAGAGCCCATCTAGACATGGGTATTTATCCTTATTAAAAGATAAAAGATCTAAATGAACTTCTTCTAGAGTAATAGGCTCCATCAGTTTTGTATTGTCTTCCTTCGTTATAACTAGAGGTACATCTTGGAGAAGTTCATCATTAAGAAATTTAGTCTCCTTTGATCCTAGAATATAATGATAAAAATACTTTACCTCTTTTCTAATTTCACTTCAATATTCAATCCAAACCCTTTCTACTGATTTAATTTTACTAATTCTAGATGTTGATCTCTATACTATAGCCATCCTATGAAAAACCTTTATTTTTTTATCTCCTTATTTTAACTAAGTTTGTCTTGATTTTAATCTCCAAAATTTCTCTTCCTTACTCAAAATATTATGATATTCACTAAGCAACTCCCTTTACTTTGAGCTTGGATTATTATGATCACCTTTTTGGAATTTTAAAAGTTTATATTTTAGTTATTCTTTCTTCTCAAAAATGTTTTCAAAGTGTTCTTGTTCCATTATTTTAATCTAGATGTCATAGATTTAATTTGTTTTGGAAGAGCATACAACCCACCATTTCTTGAATAATTTCACATTTGTGCTATCATATCAAGAAATTGAGGATGGTCTTCCCACATCTGCTCATATTTAAAATATGATATTTTAATTGACTTACCACCATTTTAACTCTTATTGTCGAGTGATCAGAAACAATCCTTGTTAAGGTATTAATTTTAGCACAAGTTCCTTCATCTAGCCAATGATATGAGAGTATGCATCCATCTATTTTTTTATATTAGGTTCTGGCCTATTTTGTTGTTGTTCCATGTATAGTTGTCTTCTTCAAAATCAACCTCCCATAGATTATTATTTTGAATAAAAGCTAAGAAATCTCTCATACTTTGGGTTAATTTCCTAATTCCCCCAAATTTTTCATCCAACTTGGTTATGGTATTAAAATATCCTATGATCATGAATCAGGTTTTTTGATCTTTACTTCTCATAAAAGCTTCAATCCCACTCTAAAATTATAATCTACTTGACTAAGTTGTAGGTCCATATATATTGATAAGGATGAAATGAATATCTGTAAAGTTGCAAGTGACTAAAGAGGTTATCCAATGCCTAGTTTTATAATGGTTACACAGGAGGTTTTAGAAGGATTCCAACAAGTTAGAATTCCCTATACCGCTCCTTCATAATCCATAGCATCCCATTCACATCTTGCCCATACTTTTTTCATAGTTTTTGAAACTTCTTCTTTTGTCATTTTAGTTTCTTGGATACAATGAATATCAAGCTTATTACTTAAATGTAGGTCTCTAATACAACTCCACCTTGAGGGGGCATTAGTACCCCTTATATTCCATGAGATGATAATCATGTCTCATTAGAGGCTATTGTACCCCCGTGAGTATTACCAATATCATTTTGTTGTTTGGTAAAGATAAGTTCAACCAAGTCAATTTGTATTCCTTTCTCTATGTTTGCTCTTACTTCCCTAGATCTTGCTTGCTAATTTGAGGGTTTTCCACTTTTTACTTTACATATATCAGGAGTAGATCTTATTATTCTATTCCTCAATATTCTTTCACAATTTTATTTTTCATCATATTTATCCTCTCTTGTCTCTACTATAGAAGCTTTTGACTTGTCTACTCATTTTTTGGTATTTCCTTGTTAATGGAAGAGGTGTTAACTTCAAAAACTGCATTTTCTTTTACAATATTTTCTCTTGAATTGTGCATAGTACTTCAAGAGAGTCTTAAAAATCTTATGAGACACATTCCTTAAGTTCATCAAGAATGTTCTTCCTTAAATCAGGATCATACTGAATAGATAGTTCCTTGTTAATATATTAAACCTGTTGTATTATGTCCTCTAAGTTTTGATCTACTTTTTCTTCATAGGCTAAAGCCTCAAAAGAGTTGGTATTTCTTACAATATCCTTCCTTACTGGTCTCTACTATGTATTTTATTTAATTTTTCTAGATCTATTTTTGGAAGTTGAAAACCATCTTCATCGATAACCATTGTAAGTTTCTCTTACGATTTTCTACATACGATTTTTTGGGGCTCTTCTTAGGGCATGATCTCTCAATATGCCCCCCTCATGACATCTTCTACATCTAAAATATATGTTTTAATAATATATGGTTTAGATCCATATATTATCCCCATACTTAAGAATGATTGATTCTAGTAAAGCTTTACTTATATCAATCATGACCAATATTTGAGCATAAATAGCCAAGAATCCATCTTTTGTAGTATCTAAAATCTCAAGGAATTTTTCTAAAGTGTGGCCAATTGCCTTGAAGGTATCTATTTCCTAAAATTCAATGGGAAACCCTAGCATCCTAACCCATATTGATACTAGGGATAGGTTTACATTTTCAGGTGAAAAGCCTTCATACCATCAGGTAAAGAAGAGTCCTACTCTTCCCATAAACCAAGGATCCCCATTTAGAAAAATGTTATGTTTCTTCCCTAGAACAAAAAAAGGCTAGGAATAAACCTATGGGAAGAAATAATAGAATTACTCCTGGAGACTTCCAACTCCTATCAATCAATTTTCTCAAGGTTGAAGCCCTTGGTCAATATTCATTAAATTTACCAAAAACCACCATATCTTGGAGTAACAAGGATCTCTTTGAGGTGTGCTTACTAACCTCTACTACTATAAATGATTCTAAGAATTTAACTATAAATCGATCCATGGAAAGGAAACTAAAACTCAAAATCTACTGAAATTTAACATAATGTTGTTAGGATCCTAATTCTAACTATCATTAATATTAACTCACTTATTTAATTTATGAAACATTGAGTCCTTTAATTTCACAAATCTAGGTTTAGGTATTTATATATTTTCATAAGGGTGTAGTTAGAAATCCATTGAACAAGAATTATAAATCTCCTTAAGAGCATTTGACAGATATTTCTCCAAGTGAAACAATGATCTTATTTAAAAGTGATTGATTCATTACTTATTGCATTCATTTTCCATCTGTTTCTCCACTTTTCTCCATTGCTAGGAACCAGGTTCCTAACAACTGGTATCATAGCAGTGTCCTAAGGGATCCATTCATAGCCGCCCTCACGCAAAACTTCTTTTACCTTGCTTGTATCATCCGTCTACCAGCCACTACATAATTATTTTCACTATCACTCATACACGAGCCATTGTAATGTTCTTATCACCAGTAGGTCCACTATATTACACCCATTATTTACTCTAACACCTCGACCAAGTAGTACAATCATCCCAGACACGAAAACATAATTTAGTTTGCAAAAAAAAGCTAAAATCAACTCTGAAAAACGTTTCAGGAAAATAGTGATGTAACTGGAAAAAAAATCATTCAACGTCGATGTATTACAGGCAAAAGAGAAAATAATTTTTTTTATATCTTTAGATCTTCGTTAAATTTTTTATAATTAACCCAGATTGACAAATTAACAATAAAAGTGCAAAAATCTAAGCAAAAATAAGGCATTGTGATGTTTTCAGGTGATAAATTTGAAAAACCCGATGACAAATTAAAAAATTTTAATCAACCTAACCTAAGGTTGATATTAATTTCCAACCGCCAGATTTATTTCACGACATCAGATAAGAGCAGTAAAAGCAGTCTTAAATTTTTAAGGGATAAATATCCCACATTTATAAGGGGGCAAAATAGTTTTCATTTAAAACACGTTGCACACTTATTGCAAAGTGTGACTACGATCACACTCCTCGCACGACCGTAGACACTAGCCTTGCCTCCCATTCTTACATTGTCCTCGATATCCATGATGTCGTTGACCATTTCCTACCACTCCACCCTATCGTCACTTGCTCCTCCCTACCGTTGCTCCGCTCCCTACGTCACCACCTGTCCATTGCCTTATAGCCATTAAGCCCACCAAAATTCAAAAATTCATTGTCTCCTAGCCGCTAGCCATTGATCCCGCAAAAATTCAAAAAAAAAAATCAAAATAGATTGTTAGGTCTATTAATTTGAAAAACAAAGTTTTTGCAAAATTTTACATAAATTTTGCAAAAAAATTACAAATTTTTTTTTTAATTTTTTACAAAGTTAAATCTTGAAAGCCACATTTTTACCAAGGAGGACATATAAATCACAAAATTGCCCTATAATGACCGACTGTAGGAGATCACAAGACCTGATGAAGGAATTCGTGCAGGAAATGAATAAATGGAAGGACGATCTTGAAAAGAAACTCATGACAAAGGTAGAATATCTAGACTTAAAAATTTATGCCACAAACCACTCCATGGATATGGTACAACAAAATATGGTTGTAATCCAAGCTGAACAACCTATCGTAGAACCAACACACCAAGAATTACTTGGGGGGCCACAAATATCAATCCTACCTCGAACTACTAAATTGGATTTTCCAAAATTTGAAGGAGGTGATCCCACAAATTGGATCTATCGGTCTGACCAATACTTCTCCCTCTAATAGGTCCCTGAGGCACAGAAGGTCCGCATCGCATCCTTCTACCTGTAAAATATAACCACCCAATGGTATCAGTGGTACAAAAAGACAAATGACCCCCGTACATGGCTATAATTTACAAAAAACCTAATGGTATGATTCAGCCCTACTAAATTTGAAGATTTCATAGGAGCCCTTACCAAACTCTGCCAAACCACTACAGTGCGAGAGTACCAAGCTCAATTTGAAAAATTGGCAAATATTACATCAGGGCTAAATACCTCATTCTTCCAAATTTGTTTCATCAGTGGCTTAAATTAAGACATTCGATTAGAAGTACAAATGTTCAACACCACTGACATGATGTAGACTATCACGCTAGCCCAGATGGTGGAAGAGAAATTCAATAACTAGCTTCGATTGGGATACCCATCTAAAACAGAATCATAAAATACTTACCCCCCAAAACTTAACTGAATCCTATCAATTAAATGCATCAGCCTTGAGGAAATGAAAGAAAAAAGAGAAAAAGGCCTTTGTTTTCATTGTGATAAGAAATTTGTACCCAATCATAAATGTATTACACCCAAATTATATATTTTGGATGCAACTATTCCTTGTCAATCAACCAATGACGAAGAGGAGATCGAGGTAGAAGTCATGACGGATACACTTGATGATAGCACTCAAGGTCCACTAGAAATTTCCTTCAATGCCCTCGCCGATAATTCTTCTCCCCAAACTATGAAAGTCCCTGGATCCTTCAAACAACAAAACCTTATTGTGCTTATTGACTCTAGTAGTACCCATAATTTTATCGACCCACGTGTGGCAAAACAAGCTGACTGCTTTATCCATCCTTACAATAATTTTGAAGTCATGATTGGTAATGGGGGAAGGATCACTTGTAAGGATAAATGTCATAATATTAAGCTCACCTTGGGCGATTACACCATGAAACATGACATGTATGCAATTCCCTTAGGAGGATGTGATATTGTCTTAGGAGTACAATGGTTATGAACACTCGGGATAATCCAATGGGATTTTACGAAATTATGGATAAAATTCACAATAAATAATCAAACGTATACTCTTAAAGGATTAAAATCAGACCCTTCTCCAATAGCAAGCTCTCATCGCATGGAGAAAATTATTTGTAATAGAGGCAAGGAAATGGTTGCCCACTTATTTTCTATCCAAGCCACTAAAAAGGCACAAAAAGGGTTGTCCCCATGTCGTCATTCTGATCCTACTATTCTTCCTACCTATCCTCTTCCAACACTTCCACCTTCAAAATATCCCTACTTACGGGAATATGGCATTAAGATAGTGCAAGAACATGAGCAAATACTACTTGTAAAAAATGGAATGAAGCTTCTCACTTTGATATTTGATGACAAAGCTCTTTTTAATTAGGGTGGATTGTTAGGATCCTAATCCTAACTATCATTAATATTAACTCACTTATTTAATTTGTGTACCATTGCATCCTTTCATTTTACAACTCTAGGTTTAGGTATTTATATGTTTTCATAAGAGTGTAGTTAGACATCCATTGAACAAGAAATATAAATAAGATATTTCTCCAAGTGAAACAACGATCTTATTTAAAAGTGATTGATTCATTACTTAATGCATTCATTTTCCATCTATTTCTCCACTTTTCTCCATTTCTAGGAACTAGGTTCCTAATAACTAGTATCAGAGCAGTGTCCTAAGGGACCCATTCATAGTCGCCCTCACGTAAAATTTATTTTACCTTGCTTGTATCATCCGTATACTAGTCGTTGCACAATTGTTTGTCACTGTCACTTATACACCAGCCATTGCAATGTTATTATCACCATTAGGTCCACTATATTATGCTCATTATTTACTCTAACACCTTGACCAAGCAATACAATCATCCCAAACATGGAAACATAATTTAGTTTGCAAAAATAAGCTAAAATTAACTCTGAAAAACATTTTAGGAAAATAGTGACATAACTAGAAAAAAAATCAGGCGACATCGACGTATTACTGGCAAAAGAGAAAATAATTTTTTTTATATCTTTAGATCTTCGTTAAAATTTTTGCAGGTAATTCAGATTGACAAATTAACCATAAAACCACAAAAATCTGAGCAAAAACAAGGCATTGTGACGTTTTTAGGCGATAAAATTGAAAAAACCAATGACAAATTAAAAATTTTTAATCAACCTAACCTAAGGTTGATATTAATTTCCAACCATCGAATTTATTTCATGATGTCGGATTAGAGCAGAAAAAGCAAAGTCTTAAAATTTTAAGGGATAAATATCACACATTTATAAGGGGGGCAAAATAGTTTTCATTTAAAATACTTTGCACGCTTATTGCAAAGTGTGACTATGGTCACACTCCTCGCACGACCATAGCCACTAGACTTGCCTCCCACTCTTACACCGCCCTCGACATCCATGATGTTGTTGATCATTTCCTGCCACTCTGCCCTATCATCGCTTGCTCCTCCCTATCGTCGCTCTGCTCCCTACATCGTCACCTGCCCATTGCCTTATAGCCATTGAGCCCACCAAAATTCAAAAATTCATCGTCTCCTAGCCACTAGCCATTGAGCCTGCCAAAATTCAAAAAAAAATTAAATTCAAAATATACCGTTAGGTCTATTAATTTGAAAAACAAATTTTTTGCAAAATTTTGTAGAAAAATTACAACAAAAATTTAAATTTTTTACAAAGTTAAATCTTGAAAGCCACATTTTTACCAAGGAGGACATATAAATCACAAAATTTCCCTACAATGACTGACGGTAGGAGATCACAAGACCCGATGAAGGAATTCATGTAGGAAATGAATAAATAGAAGGACGATATTGAAAAGAAACTCATGACAAAGGTAGCAGAAATAGACTTAAAAATTGATGCCACTAACCACTCTATGGATATGGTACAACAAAATATGGCAGTAATCCAAGCCGACCAACCTATCGTAGAACCAACAAATATCAATCCTACCTCGCACTACTAAATTGGATTTTCCAAAATTTGGAGGCGACCCCACGAATTGGATCTATCGGGCTGACCAATACTTCTCATTCTAACAGGTCCCTGAGGTACAGAAGGTCCGCATCGCATCCTTCCACCTGGAAAATATCACCACCCAATGGTATCAATGGTACAAAAATACAAATGACCCCCCTACATGGCTAGAATTTACAAAAAACCTAATGGTATGATTCAACCCTACTAAATTCAAATATTTCACAAGATCCCTTACCAAACTCTGCCAAACCACTATAGTGCAAGAATACCAAGCTCAATTTGAAAAATTGGCAAATCTTACATCAGGGCTAAATGCCTCATTCTTCCAAAGTTATTTCATCAATGGCTTAAAGGAAGACATTTGATTAGAAGTACAAATGCTCAACCCCATTGACATGATGTAGACTATCACGCTAGCCCAAATGGTGGAAGAGAAATTCAATAACCAGCGTCGATTGGGATGTCCATCTAAAACAGAATTACAAAATACCTACCCCCCAAAACTTAACTGAATCCTACCAATTAAACGCATCAGCCTTGAGAAAATGAAAAAAAAAAAAGAAAAAGGCCTTTGTTTTCATTGTGATAAGAAATGTGTACCCAATCATAAATGTATTACACCCAAATTATATATTTTGGATGCAACTATTCCTTGTCAATCAACCAATGATGAAGAGGAGATCGAGGTAGAAGTCATGACGGATACACCCTATGATAGCACTCAAGGTCCACTAGAAATTTTCTTCAATGCCCTCGTCGGTAATTCTTCTCCCCAAACTATGAAAGTCCTTGGATCCTTCAAACAACAAAACCTTATTGTGCTTATTGACTCCGACAGTACCCATAATTTTATCGACCCATGTGTGGCAAAACAAGTTGACTGCTTTATCCATCCTTGCAATAATTTTGAAGTCATGATTGGTAATGGGGGAAGGATCACTTGTAAGGGGAAATGCCATAATATTAAGCTCACCTTGGGTGATTACACCATGAAACATGACATGTATGCAATTCCCTTAGGAGGATGTGATATTATCTTAGGAGTACAATGGTTATGAACACTCGGGATAATCCAATGGGATTTTGTAGAATTATGGATGAAATTCACAATAAATAATCAAACGTATACTCTTAAAGGATTAAAATCAGGCCCTTCTCCAATAGCAAGCTCTCATCGCATGGAGAAAATTATTTGTAATAGAGGTAAGGAAATGGTTGCCCACTTATTTTCTATCCAAGCCACTAAAAAGGCACAAAAAGGGTTGCCCCCTGTCGTCATTCTGATCCTACTATTCTTCCTACCTATCCCCCGCCAACACTTCCACCTTCAAAATATCCCTGCTTATGGGAAGATGACATTAAGATAGTGCAAGAACATGAGCAAATACTACTTGGAAAACATGGAACGAAGCTTCTCACTTTGATCTTTGAGGACAAAGCTCTTTTTAAGGAGGGTGGCTTGTTAGGATCCTAATTCTAACTATCATTAATATTAACTCATTTAATTTGTGGACCATTGCATCCTTTCATTTCACAACTCTAGGTTTAGGTATTTATATGTTTTCATAAGGGTGTAGTTAGACATCTATTGAACAAGAAATATAAATCTCCTTGAGGGCATTTGGAAGATATTTCTCCAAGTGAAACAATGATCTTATTTAAAAGTGATTGATTCATTACTTATTGCATTCCTTTTCCATCTATTTCTCCATTTTTCTCCATTGCTAGGAACTAGGTTCCTAAAAAATATCGAATATAATATTTGATATAAAAATTTAATAATTCACATGCAAAATTTCTAATATAAAGAAGGGAAAAAAAACTTAGCTAAAAAATTCTATGTCCAAATAGAATGCCTTACCTCATTGAATTCCTAGCGCTTCATTGCTCTTCTCATCATCTAAACCATAGTTGATAAATATTTACGATTTCATTTTTTACGACTTGAAAAATTGTCACTACCCTTGTTCTAGATGGTTGACTTCACAGGGTTGTATCTCCTTCAATATTGCTAATATTCCTTCATATGACACAAGTTGGTCCAAGAATCAACTAAATCGAATAACCCTTCATGAAGATATGGCTCCTAAAAAATTAGATGTTTTGTAGAAAGAAACCCTAATCCTTCGTGAATTAACAAGAAGAGAAGAAAAGGTAAAAATTGCTAATGTTTTGTTGACTTTTTTTTTTAATAAGCTATGTGTGGCTTCTATTGGAGGTCACTCCCATTATAAAAACAAAATATTACATTGCTCTCATTACATTTCTAACAAGTTAATTAAAGCATACCCATCTTTGCCTTTCTATCAAAAATATTCTCCATCTTCCTCAAACTGTTAAGTTTCCATAATCAACTATTTTTTTAAGGAACTAACAACAAGAAAAACCCTTACATGACACATAAATCCAACAGATAGAAGGAAAAAAAACATAAAAATCATCCATCATAGAGGAAATTAGTTCGATTATTTTTCTTTTGTAGCAAATTTTCTTCCTCCATTAGAGTGGCAAGATCTGAAAATGCATTTTTACACTTTAAGCTCTTGAGGTAGTATCTAGTTGAAACACATTTTGTAGGATCTTTACTTTCAAAAAATTGTTTGTCACTGATTATTTCATGATTAGCTTGAAGAATACCATGTGTGGTGCTAATCTTCTCCATGGAACCATCTGGATGGTCTTTAGTAACCATTTGGATTTTATCAATGATCTGATTCAAATTCTCCTTTTGGGATTGTCTTATGTTACATGCATGATTGTTGTTGGACAATTCGTGCATCTAGAGGATGAGCTTCTTCTTTTGAACTAGGACCTGTTGGTCACGAATCTGCCACAGGAAAGGATTTTACAAGTGCGCCCTAGACCCGGCCAACATTGAAAGGTTGGAAGCAAGAGATGGCTCCCAGACCAATCTCCAGAGTGGGCTGGTTCCCTTTACTACTCTAAATTTTATTTGAAGATAAGGGTTGCTGAAAAGAAATTTAAAAATGCGAAAAGAAACGGGAACCAGCCCACTCTGGAGATTGGTCTGGGAGCCATCTTGGAAGGGTTTACCTTCTACTGTGAACGAAATCAACCAAGTTATATGGAATTTCAATAACAGACAAATAACAGATCGAATTGCGGAAGCGAATGAATCGAATATTTAAAATAAATCGTTGCCACTAGGAGGGCAGATCCCGTCGTAGAGGCAAAAGCAGAGATGCAGAGATATAAAAATAAAAGAGATGATGATCTTCTAATCAATGAAAGCTAATCTAATATATATGAAATTGTACACAAATGGATAACCTAGCCGACTGCTAGGTTTGGGCTGTAGCATGACTCCCCTCCTCAGAAAGCTTTGTCCTCAAAGCTGGAAATGTCTGGAAAATACTTTCGTGTTCCCATGTGGCATCTTCCTCTGGTAGGTCTTGCCATTTGATGAGAAATTCTTGAATCTGCGTGATCTTAGTCTTCGTATTCTGTGTTGTAATATATCTTCGGGTTGGAGATGTATGCGGCCTTCCTCATCGAGCACTGGTAATTCTGATTGGCCTTGCACTTTCTGACCAATTACCTTTTTGAGACAGGAAACATGGAATACCGGGTGTATTCGTGATGATGAAGGAAGTTCTAACTGGTAGGCTACTTCTCCAATGCGGCGCACAATTTTGTAAGGACCATAAAATCGTGGTGCCAACTTTTGACTGGTCTTTATCCTTAAAGATGCTTGTTTGTAAGGTTGCAACCTTAGGAAAACCTTGTCGTCGACATTAAAAGTTCGTTCTGATCGGTGCAAGTCATGTTGTTGTTTCATGCGATTTTGTGCTTGGAATAAATTCTCCTTAAGGATGGTGAGTGTCGCCTGCCTTTGTTGAAACCAATCATCCACTTTGTCTACTTTGGATGAACCATGAACGTAATCGCTACGATTGGAGGCTTAGTTCCATACAATGCTTCAAAGGGAGACATCTTAATGGAATAATGGTAAGAAGTGTTGTACCACCATTCCGCCATTGCTAGCCATTGGCTCCATTGATATTGTTTATCTTGAGCAAAACATCGTAAGTATGTACCCAAACATTTGTTAACTACTTCGTTTGACCATCCGTCCGGGGATGGTAAGTCGAGGACATGTTCAATTTGGTACCACTAAGTCGAAATAATTCTCGCCAAAAGTTACTAGTGAAGATGGGGTCTCTATCACTTACAATATTTTTTGGCATACCATGTAATTTGAAAATTGAATCCATAAATACCTTTGCCACCTTGATTGCGGAAAATGGATGTTGTAGAGCCTGAAAATGAGCGTATTTGGATAACCGGTCTACGACGACGAAGATAACTGTCCTGCCTTCTGATTTTGGAAGACCTTCAATAAAATCCATAGATATATGTTCCCACTGTCGTTCAGGGATGGGTAAAGGTTGTAACAATCCTGGTGATTTGACTGTTTCTCCTTTATTGCGCTGGCAAACTTCACATTCTGCTACCCATTGTTTGACTTCGCTTTTAATCCTTTCCAACAAAATGATTGTTTGACCCTTAAATATGTTTTCAAAAATCCTGAATGTCCTGCTGATGGAGAAGCGTGTGATTCGTCGAGGATCTTTGATTTGAGTTCTGAATTATGTGGAATGTAAATGCGGTTCTTCTTCCGGAGGATGTTATCTTCATAAGAGAACAAAGGGTGTTTAGAAGACCCTATAGATAATTCATGAATTATCTGGGCAGTTTCACTATTGGACAACCATTCACTTTGTAATTGAGTTACCCATTGGAAGCAAGGACCTGAAATAGCATTGATGACTACTTCATCTTCATATTTTCTGGACAGCGCATCGGCGGCTATATTTTCCTTCCCTTTCTTATATTCGATAACGAAATCATAACCCAGAAGTTTGGTTAACCACTTATTTTGTTCCGGATAAGAAAACCTTTGCTCCAAAAAATGCTTGAGGCTACTATGATCTGTTTTTATAATGAAGCGGCTACTGATTAGGTAGTGTCTCCATTTTTCTACCGCATGAAGAATAGCCAACATTTCTTTTTCATATGTTGATCTTCCCAAAATTTTCCCGAAAGTCGTTTACTTTCAAATGCCAATGGATGACCTTCTTGCATTAATATAGCCCCAATTCCTGTTCCTGATGCATCACATTCTATAATAAATGGTTTGTGAAAATTGGGAGTTGCTAATACTGGAGTTGTACACATGGCTTGCTTAAGAGCTTCAAAAGCTAGAGTAGCCTCTTCCGACCAATGAAAAGCATCCTTTTTTGTGAGTGCCGTGAGAGGTGCTGCAATCTTACCATAATTCCGTACAAACTTGCGATAGTAGCCCGTGAGACCCAAAAAACCACGAAGTTTCTTGATGGTTTTAGGTAAAGGCCACTCTTGAATTGCCTTAATCTTATTGGGATCGACTTTGACACCCTCATGTGAAACTATATGACCAAGATACTCGACTTCTTGAACACCAAAAGAACATTTGGAGCGTTTAACAAATAATTTTTCTTTGTGTAGAATGTGAAGGGCTTTATCCACATGATGTAAATGGTCCGTCCATGTTTTGCTATATATGAGGATATCATCAAAAAAAACTAATACAAACTTACGGAGGAGTGGACGAAACACTTGGTTCATGAGACTTTGGAATGTGGATGGTGCATTCGTGAGACCAAAAGGCATGACCAAAAATTCGTAATGACCTTCATGAGTACGAAAGGCCGTTTTGGGAATATCTTCTTCTCTAACACGGATTTGGTGAAAGCCAGAGCGAAGGTCTAATTTTGTAAAAAATTTTGCCCCATGCAACTCATCTAATAGGTCATCTATGATGGGTATAGGAAATTTGTCCTTGATAGTGAGTTTATTGAGAGAACGAAAGTCAGGACACATACGCCAAGAGTTATCTTTTCGTCTAGCCAGGACTACAGGTGAGGAATAGGGACTAGTGCTGTGACGAATGACTCCATGATCCAACAAATCCTGAACGATCTGTTCGATTTCGGTCTTTTGTGGTTGAGGATAGCGATAAGGACGACTGTTAGGTGGGGCACTTCCTGGCATCAAATGGATGGCATGATCATGAGATCGTTTAGGTGGTAATCCTTGAGGTTCTTGGAAAACCTCGTCATAATGTGTGATGATATCTTGTAACTCAGGTGCAATAATATCCGAAGTTGTCGAAGATTGTTTTTCCAAACAATTAATTTGAGCTATAAACCCATATCCACCCTTTTTTAACATCTTTTCCATACTATGAGAGCTCACCATTTGTGTTGGAGGAGTAGTAATGCCTTGTAAGTGAATGACTCGTCCATTTTCCTTCCATTCCACAAATAATTTTTTGAAGTTGAAGCTAATTGTGTCTAATGTTTCCAACCATTCAACCCCCAAAATGACATCGAATTTCCCAAATTCATGACAAAAAGGGAGCCAAACCAGGTATAAGTTCCCATCTTTATGGAAACTTGAGATGTGCGACCCACGCATTGTGCGTTCACCCCGTTGGCCACTAAAACCTGGAATTTGTCTTTGTTGGAAGAGTTAATGAATAAATTCAAGGCTTTTGCTGTTTTGATGTCGATAAAATTGTGGGTGCTACCAGAATCAATTAGCACATTCACCTTTTTCTCGGCGGAGAAAACCTGGTACCTTGATGGTATGGTGGGCGGTTAAACCCATGAGAGCATGCACTGAAATTGCCATTGTATCCTCTTCTTTTTCGTCTATAGTCCATGGTAGGTCTTCTGGCATAGGTTCTTCTGATTGGTAAGGTTCATCCTCTTCCCCTTCACCTTGATCACCTTCAATATGAAAGTTTTGTTTTTGGGCACAAGCTTCTTCCCTGGGGTGATGAGTGCGACATTTATAGCAAAAATATCTTGATGGTTGATCATTTCTACGAAAGGAATTGTTGCGGTATGAAGGACGATTATATGTTTCCCGCTGTGCAGACAACTGATGTCTCTTCTCGGCCAACTTGGCTATTCTTATACAACTGTTCAACAAGGTTGGATCGTGCATGTCTACCTCCACTCGAATACTTTCTTTCAAACCATTGCGAAAGGCACCTACCACTGTGTCGGGACTAAGGTCTGAAGTGTATGGTAGTAAACTGGTAAACTCCGAAACGAATTCACTAACTGACCCTTTTTGTTTAAGAGATAACAATCTTACTGTGTAGGATGATGTAGCTCCGTCGTCAAATCTTTCTAAAAAAGAGGTAGTGAATTTTCTCCAGGTAATAATAGCTACATTCTCTTTTTTAAGCCATACAAACCATTGGTAGGCCTCAGTGCCTAATTTTGTTGCAGCGAAAGGAACTTTATCAATTTCCTTAATTTGATATAAGTCAAGGATGCCTTCCATTTTGGCTAACCAACCACGAGGATCATGACCTTCAAAAGTGGGCATATCAATTCGTGGAAAGTTAATATTAGGGCCTCTTGGTTGGTGATAACCCGTGTCCCTTTCTTGATTTTGGTTATACCGTTGTCTTTGATAGGGATCCTTGTAATTATCCGAATCACCTCGTTGTTGTTGCCAATCATCATTAGGATCGACAGTTTCTACATTCCGTTGGGCATGGGAGTGATTTTGGGGATTAGTATTGGGATTAGGTTGTTTTTGTGCTTGCACAAGTTCTTTTAGGGTGATACCCATGTCGTGTAGACTCTCTAGTATGTTTTGAAGAGACTCCCTATCAGACATGGCTGAATTACTTGAGTCTCCTTGCGTGATGTTTTCGTGAGTTGGGGAAGGATTAGTAGCCATAGGATCTACTAGGGGATGATGTGGATTATAACTACCAATTTTAAAAGGAGAAAGAGAATTTTTTGTACCTGGGCTTCGATTTGGTCTCCTTGCGTTGTTATTGGTCGTCTCTGAGCTGGATAATCGACCGTCCGGACCCTTGCTCCAACTTTTACTCATGCACTGCTCAAAAATTGTTTGCTGAGTAGTTCTTGAACTTCAAAATTTCTTGCTGAATTGAATTACAAAAATTTGTTTTCTCCGCCTTATTGCCACTCCAACTGTGGCGCGGATGTAAGTGTGGATGGCTTCCTTGCCCGCAACTTTGAACAACAACCCTTTTTTTTTTTTTTTTTGACAATATCAACCACTTGACAGCATGCGAACGGACGACACGAACCGCGAGCTAAGACCCACGACGAGTCAGACAGCTAAGACCAGAACACTGGCCGACTGACACGGAAGACGAAGATACGACACGACACTGGCCGACTGACACGGAAGACGAAGATACGACACGACGACCGAGCGAGACTACGCGAACGGAGGACAAGGACCCAAACGACACGACACGCTGAGGGAACCAACGACACGACACGCGGAGGAGACCAAACGACACGCGGAGGACAGGGAGGATAAGGCTCGACACGCGGAGGGGACTAACGACACGACACGCGGATGAAAGGGCGGACAAGGCTAGGCACGGAGGAAGACCACCGTGTGACCGAAGTCACACCGTAAAAGGTGTGACTGGTGCCTATTAAACTATTAAACCCACGAACTATGCTGAATGTGGGATAAATGATGGAGACCACGCCCGAAATTAATTTTGCCCCTGACGTCAGCCAAATAAAAATTTGTAACGACCTTAGGATTGCCCGTAAATTAAAAATTTCCGCGATTAGGATTGGACGATGGCTTCTGGGACGAACTGTGCAAATCCAGCAGACGTCTGTGGGTGTTTTGTTATCGCGAAGAGAGGATTCGATATGGCGGTGGTTAGGGAAAAACTGGAACGAGCAGTGGCGGAAACTGGACTCGAAACGCCGGATCACCGTAGTAAGACCCTCTTTGCAAACGCTGGGAAAAACTTGAACGAGCAGTGGCGGAAACTGGAATCGAAACGCCGGATCACCGCCGTAAGGCCCTCTTTGCAAACGCTGGGAATACGGTGACGCGAGGCGAATTGCAGCTGGATATTGCGCAAACGAATGGCCGTGTTATGAGACCGAAAACTCCCGGAGATCGCCGAATCTGATACCACTTGGAAGGGTTTACCTTCTACTGTGAACGGAATCAACCAAGTTATATGGAATTTCAATAACAGACAAATAACAGATCGAATTGTGGAAGCGAATGAATCGAATATTTAAAATAAATCGTTGCCACTAGGAGGGCAGATCCCGCCGTAGAGGCAAAAGCAGAGATGCAGAGATATAAAAATAAAAGAGATGATGATCTTCTAATCAATGAAAGCTAATCTAATATATATGAAATTGTACACAAATGGATAACCTAGCCGACTGCTAGGTTTGGGCTGTAGCACACCTCTTGCTTCCAGCCTTTCAATGTTGGCCGGGTCTAGGGCGCACTTGTAAAATCCTTTCCTGTGGCAGATTCGTGACCAACAGTTTTTGGCACGCCCGGTGGGACAGATTTCTTCTGTTCTAAAAGATCCCATGGTGTTGAAGGTTTAATGTTCGCCTTCATACTGTAAAATTAGAACATTTGGTGACTCTGCTGTACTCAGGAATCTCTGAACGTGGATGCAGTGAAAGCTGTACTTCATGATCACGAGATCACAGTCTAAAAAATTTGGAGATCTTGTCGAGTTTTTTGAGCTTGACAGCTCAAGAAGTGGTGAGCATTCTAGGTTAGTTTCTCCATCCCTTCCATCATCTGCTACACAAATCTCTGGTATTGTTACTAGTGTTTCATCTTCCCAACCATATCCACTAGTTCCAATGGCACAATATCCTCCACCCCCACCCAGGAAATTCTTGGCATGGAACAGCTCTGGAGCCTTGAACTTGCAGGGCTCAGAATCCGATCCCTCGAGTCGCTTTGAAGGCTTTGCCAACTTATGATGGTACGGGTAAGACTGCATATGAACACATAAATGATGTAGCTTCTCTAGCGGCCATCCATGATATTACTGATGAAGATGTAATGGTGAAGTTGTTGGTATGCTCTTTGAGAGGTAAATTGCTATTTTGGTACCGAACGTTGCCACCAGGCACTGTAACATCGTGGGATCAGCTAGGAGATCTGCTAGTTAAAAATTTCCATGAACAGGCTGACCCCTTTTCATTGTTAAATCAGTTTACTGTAATCCAGAGGCACCCGCAAGAAGAGATAGCTGATTTCAACGTCCGATTTACCAGAACCTGGCACAGAATTCCTGATGGTCTTCGGCCTGCTGATGAATTGGTTGCACTGTACTACCTCAGAGCGTTCAACACAGATATCGGTTGGGTCGTTAGGGCAGTCCAATGTGACAACATTTCCGAGTTTTTTGAGCAAGCCATAAAAGCAGAAGCTGATCTGATTGCTATAGGGAGACTTCCTCCAAAGGTAACTATGCCTATTATACCAGATTTGCCTCAGTATTTATATTCTGGCTCGGCCCACAGCCCATGCCATCTATGTATCCCACCCCATCATGGAGCTCTAAAGCACCTCAAATTGCACCTGTCCCAGCTCCTCAGTTGCCTACTTTAGCCCCTCTGCCGCTTCCTGCACCCAGCACTCAGCCATCTCCCATTTCCACTTCATTTCCAGCTTTGCCTGCACCACCAGCTCCTTTGCCATTGCCAGCACCTCCTGCACCTGTGAACCCTGATCCTTATACAACATTATTGCAAGAGGTAAAGTCTGCCAATTCGGCAATTAGGGCCATGGGTAACAAGATTACACTCATTGAGAGGAAGCAAGCTGAGAGAGATTTCCAGCCAAGGAGATTTCAACCTCCTGCAATTACTAGAGACCAAGCTGCCTCGACTAGTAAAGCACCTGAAAAAAGCTTAACTGCTTTGGTAAATGAAGATCCAGCCCTTGCAGACAGAATGTATTGGTGCTCGACCTGTAATGACCCTCATGGAGAGGATACTTGTATGGTCCATCTGAATTATGTGCAGACATTGGTTGCTAGTTCTTCAGGTGGACAAGTTAATATGATTTTTGAAGCTGGTCATAGTTTGATGTCTCCAGTGGAAGATCAAGTTTCAGTTCTAACGAGGACTGGAAAGAAGCCTGTGACTGTTGATCCTGCTGACTTAGAGCCGTTAAGAGTGTCGGCTGAGGTGAAGAAGCCAGTGAAAGCTCCTGTGCCAGTTCCAAAGTCTGATGTGCCTGTTTTGCCAAAGGATCCTGTTTCTCACAGAGTTCAAGGAAAAGTTGCAGCTGCACCAGCAAGATCGGAAGTAGAGGAGCAAGCTCGAGAAAAGTTGAAGTATCCCTCATTGACAAAGAGGCTAAGGGTGGAAGCCACACAGCAGTATCGAACCAGATTTGAACAACCTGCTGAAAAGAAGGACTCTGCTGCAGTTGCATACAACATTGTTGAAGAACTAAAGAAGACCCCGGCTAAGGTAAGCCTCTATGATGCTTTGCAGTTGCCAGGCCAGGTAGATTTATTGCAGGAATCATTAAAATCTGTAAAGGATAATGAAAAAGGTTCTACCTAGATAGTGTATTCTCAAACCTTAACCACCTCTGCTACTGGGAAAAATAGACCACCTCCATTTTATTTATCATTGCAAATAGAAGGTTGGATTGTGCATAACTGCATGATTGACTCTGGAGCTGCTACAACTGTCATGCCCAAGGGAGTTTGTGAAGCAATGGGAATGGAATATACACGGAGTAGTCCTGGAGTTCTGCAATTGGATGGTACTCCTATAAAAATAGTAGGTGTGATCAAGGATGTTCCAATTGTTCTTGCATACTATGCCCCAAATTATTGTTATCCAAGAAATTGTTGTGGTAGATCTAGAACCCTACTTTAGTATGTGTTTATCCAGGGAGTTTACCGCAAAGTTGGGGGGTTATCTGGCACTAGATTATTCTCATTTAGAAATTCCTTTCAAGGGTAGACCTCTCAAGATTCAGAATGAAAAACCTTCCCCTTTTCATATCGAGAAGTTGGAAGAAGCAGAAAAAGACATGCAATCTGTCCACATGCTTATCGAAGAGTCTGAGGATTCTGTTTTGATGAGAGAAGTTTTAGATAATCTTCAGTTGGATGATCAGTTTTCTATGCTTAATTTTAATGCCATGTTGGAGACTGAAATCGGCTGTTATGCCATCCAAAAGCCTGAGAGTGATACAAAGCAGGAATTTTCTAACCAGGCTGATCAGAATGCTGTTATAGACCAACTATGGCAGCTATATTTCGATGGGGCTAGATGCAAGAACGGTGCCGGAGCAGGTATTGTTTTGATTTCTCCTTCTGGTATCCAAAGAACATATTCATACCGTCTTACATGGAGTTGTACTAACAATGCTGCCGAATATGAAGCATTATGTTTGGGTTTAAAGAAAGCAAGAAAGTTAGGAATCGAACAACTCAAGATTTTTGGTGATTCTGAGCTTGTTGTAAACCAGATCACAAATAGGTGCATTGCTAAGCAACATTACCTTAAAGCATATCGCAATCAGGTGTGGGACCTCTTTGAGTTTTTTACAGCTCTAAACATTCAAGCTGTTTCCCGAGAGATGAATAAACATGCAGACCTTTTAGCATCTCTTGGAGCCAATTTTTCCCCTGTTGAACAAGTAATGAAGAAACCCAAGACAGTAAGGATGGTATACAGGCCCAGTGTGCCCGACAAAGAAACTTTCTGGCAAGTCTTCGAAGATGATGAGCAGATTGTCAACTTCCTGATCCATGAAGCTGCTACTGTTGAAGGGAGAACTTTGGAGCATGAAGAAGTCGAAGGTCTCATTCAGTTACGAAACAATCACATTCCGAAGGGTCTTATAACTCTGGAAAGTTTATTTGATCAGCACGATAGATCCAAAAAACATCGGATAGAGATTGATAAAAAGGAGTACATGGAGTTAGAGTTAGAGCCTAATAAAGCTATTAAGGTTGGAACTGACTCTACGCCAGATGAACTGCAGGAGATCAAGCACCTGTGTGAGGAGTTTTCGGATATTGTAGCTTGGAGCTATGAAGACTTGAAGGGATACAATAAACAGATTGTGCAGCATACAATTGAATTGGAGGAAGGAGTTAGACCTTTTCGGCAAAAACAGTGACTTGTAAATCCAAAGATTGAGATGTTGATGAGGGCTGAGCTTGTAAAAATGCTGCAAGCCAAAATTATTTATCCAGTTAAGCATTCCACTTGGGTTGCCAATCTGGTCCCGGTTCGAAAGAAGAATGGAGACATACGATTGTGTGTAGACTTCCGAAACTTGAACCGTGCATCATTGAAGGATCATTATCCTTTGCCACGTATAGATCAAATATTGCATGTTGTGGCTGGAGCTCAACGTTTTTCTCTGTTGGATGGATTCTCTGGATATAACCAGATTTGGGTGAAAGATGAGGATCAGTACAAGACAACATTTACAACAAAGTGGGGCACTTTTGCTTATCAGCGAATGCCTTTCGGACTATCAAATGTTGGAGCTACCTTTCAAAGAGCCATGGACATTGCATTCAAGGAATTGTTGAACAAGATCATTGTGATATATCTTGATGACATGACAGTATTTTCACATAGACGGGAGGATCACTGTTCTCACCTGAGACAGATTTTTGAAAAGTGCAGGGAATTTGGGATTTCCATTAATCCAAAGAAGTCAGTGTTTGCAGTAAAAGAAGGTAAGCTTCTGGGGCATGTGATTTCAGAGGATGGGTTAGCAATAGATCCAGCCCGAGTTGAAGCATTAAAGAAGTTGTCACTCCCTGCAAACAAAAAAGAACTGCAGTCTTTCTTTGGACAGATCAATTTCATTAGGAAATTCATTTCTGATTTTGCCCAGGTTGTAAAACCTATGACTGAATTGTTGAAAAAGGATGCAAATTTCCAGTGGACTGCTCGAAGAAAAGAAGCATTCCAAGAGATTAAGGAAAGAATAACACAGGCCCCTGTTCTGATTAACCCTGATTACTCCAAGGATTTTATTTTGTATGCAGTTGGGGAAGAAGAAAGTTATGCCGCGGTTCTTACACAGAAAGGAGACGATGGGAATGAAAGGCCCATAGCTTTCCTTAGCCAGGTCATTCTACCTCATGAGGCAAAGTATAACTTCATTGAAAAATAGGTGTATGCAGTTATGAAATCCCTTAAGAAATTCAAGCATTTTATATCTCAGAGCAGAACAATTGTTTACGTGATTCATCCTGATGTAAGAAATTTTATTCTTCAAGGAGAGTTGGGTGATAAACGTGCTGGTTGGGTCACCAAGATCCAAGAATTTGATGTTGAAATTCATCCTACTAAGCTGGTGCGTGGTAAGGCTTTATGCCAGCATTTGGCAAAGATGGTAGCCTCTGGTATAGATGAACATCAAACAGAAAATCTTGCCAGTGATGACAATTTGATGAATTTCTTAATTCAGGAAAAGGATTGGACAGAAGACCTCATCGATTACTTCACAACTGGTAGATGTCCTTCACAGTTGAATGCTTCACAGAGGAGGAGATTTCGTTTGCAAGCTCTTCGGTATGTTTTGTTACCAGAAGGATTGTTTTTTAAGAATATTGATGGTGTTCTTCTAAGATGTGTTAAAGAATCAGAAAAGGCTAGGCTCTTGGAAGAGTTTCATTCTGGTCTATCAGGGGGACACTTTGCAGGAAGACCGATGGCTTTGAAGATAATCCGAGCTGGTTATTATTGGCCGACCCTGTTTTCAGACGCTTTCAAGATTGCGCAAGCCTGTGACAAATGTCAGAGATACACAGGAAGAGTAAGGAATGCAGCACTGCCTTTGCATCCAATTCAGGTTGAAGCACCCTTTCAGCAGTGGGGGTTGGATTTCATTGGAATTATTGATCCTAATTCCTCAGCTGGACATAGATATATTTTAACAGCTACAGATTATTTCACGAGGTGGTCTGAAGCTATCCCAACAAAGGTTGCAAACCAAACTGTGGTGATTTCTTTTGTTGAAGGCTTGATTACTCGCTTTGGCATTCCTGATGCCATTATTACAGATAATGGGACCCCATTCATTGGAGCTGAACTAGCTGAGTTTGCTAACAAGTATGGCATTTTCCTAAAAACATCTTCCAATTATTATCCACAGGGGAATGGCTTGGCAGAGTCAACAAATAAAAATTTGCTCCGGATTTTGAAGAGGTCTTTGGGAGAAAACAAGAGATCATGGCACCTTTTACTGAATCAAGTTTTATGGGCAGATAGAATTTCAGTTAAGAAGTCCATCAAGACCTCACCCTATGCCCTAGTTTATGGGAAAGAAGCAAGGTTGCCTGTTCATCTTGAGTTGCCAGTATTGCAGCAATTGCAGGCTTTTCAGGACGATGAAACAGATATCAGTTCCTTGGATATACGGATAGCTCAATTGTTGCAGTTAGAAGAACAGCGTTCTGAGGCATATGAAGAGTTTGTCAAACACACACAGGGTATGTCAAAGTGGTTTCATAAACATTCTGCAGATCGTCCACTCAAAATAGGAGATTTGGTGTTGAGATGGAATGAAAACAAAGCTAAACCTGGGAATCACAAGAAATTTGATGCTTTATGGGAGGGTCCCTTCCGCATTACCAGCACAGGTGCAGCAAATTCGTTCTACCTCGAAGACTTGGAGGGCAACCCACTTCCAATTTCAGTAAATGGCTTTCATTTGAAAGCCTATACTTCATGAATTGACAGTTCAGTATGAGTTTCTATAAAAAAAATATGTATATATACATGTTTTGCTTTTATTTATCGCCTTGGTTCTTGTTTCTTACGAGCTGTAGGTGCCTTTTCTGTTTTTGTGATTTTCTCCTTTCCCAGCAGTTGGTGGCTTTCCAGAAAATTCTTCTTTTCCCTTCCCTTTTTTCCCCTCTTTCCTTCCTTCATCCTTCTTCTTCCTTTTTCTTCTGCAAATAAAAAACGAAAAAAAGCAAGCCACGGCTGTTGTTTCTTTTCCCCATTCTCATTGTTCCCGTTCCTTCTTATCCCTTTCTTCTAAGTTTCATCATTTTACGCATTCATTTACAGTCTTCATTTTCATTCCACAGTCTACATATTTCCATTCCCATTCCATAAATTCATTCACTTTCATACCACATTGCTTTGTCAATCTATCATTCCATTATTACCATCATTTCATTTGCATTCACCGCTTGCGCAATCGCAGGAGCTCACTTCATTATCTCATTCCATTTATTCCATTTCATTCTCCGTTATATGCAGGTTCTTCCGGTTTCAGCTTCTCAGCAGAAGTTATTGCAGCAGTCCCTTGAGATGTATCACAGCAGCCAGCCTTCTGTTTTCATAGGACTCTGTGCCCAATGGATTCAGGCCTGGATTCTTGCATACAGCGAGCTGTATACCCCGCGAGCCACCAAGAATGTTGGCATTTTTGCCACATTGATCCCTATTTGTTGAAGTACTAATGCTTAAGTTGTTGAAAATCTAACTTTTGTACAGGCTTGGATGCGGTTTTGATGAAAAAAGGAGCAAAAAGACTAAGTCCAGAAACCGTCGCGATTTCGCGACGTGTCGCGAAATCGCGGTCAACGCGGTCAACGCATGCAGCTAAAAAGAACTGTCGCGATATCGCGACGTGTTCTATTTTCGTAGCTTGAAAAGAGCATTGGTCGAAGAGGGAGTCCAAAGCAAACAGTGCAGCGATGCGCTGCACGTTCTGAAATCGCGGAGGCATGTGGTGAAAAAGAGTCTAAGTCAAAAGTTGCAGCGACTCGCTGCCCGTTGCAAAATCGTGACGCGAGTTGTTTCAAAGTCAAAAGACTCGAAGGTTGCAGCGATGCGCTGCATGTTTCATCTTCGCGACGCAGGCAGCTTCAACGGCCAAAGTACTAAAAAATTGCAGCGATTCGCTGCATGTCTCAAAGTCGCGGGGCTTTTTGTGAAAGAGAAGCAAAGGAATAAAGTTGCAGCGATTCGCTGCACGTTCGTTGAGAAGGGAGTCTAAGTTGAAAGGTTGCAGCGATGCGCTGCACTCTTAGAAAGTTATACATGGTGCACAAGCTGAAAGACGTCTCATTTTCGCGACGCCAGGGGCTTCAAAGGAGTTAAGCGCTAGAACGGGTAGCGATTCGCTACCGTTATGAAATGAAGCCAAACAAAGCACAACGCGTAGCGATATCGCTACCGTTCCAAAATCGTGAGTCTTTGATGACAAAAGGTTTAAGTGCTAAAACTGCAGCGATGCGCTGCACATTTTTGAAAGGGTCTTGCAAGGCAAAGGATGTAGCATTTTCGCGACTCAAAGTGGCAGTCAGTACGGAAAGATGAAGACGTAGCGAAATCGCTACTTGTCTCAGAATCGCGGCCATTTTGGTCCAAAGAGCAAAAACATGAAAGTTGTAGCGATTCGCTGCACTTTTGATGATAAGGCGTACGGCGTTAAAAGATGTCGCGATTTCGCGACCCGTCGCGTTTTCGCGACCTGCGACAGTTTCCCGCCCAAACGCAGTGTGAACGGCCCTATAAGGTTTTTTCGATTTTCGAGGATTAAATGCTTGCCCGAATTTAATGTTTTGCGGATTTCCAATGCGGTCAAGGTCGAAGAAGCGCCCAGGCCACCAAAATTGAAGATTTTATTTGTTCGAAGCTGCTATTCGTGGATTGTTCTAACGGTTTCATGCACATGTTCAAAAACAAATTTAATGAAGGTGACCGCTGACGTCTAATTGCATTCAATTTTGTGGTTCTTCAAGGCTGCGATTAAGGGGATCATGCTCCTAGTTTCCGTGGCATATTTGTAGATCTCAAGAAGGTCGGTTACCAATATTAAATGCTGCAAAGAGGACGGCCCTCTATAAAAACCAATGTAAACCTCATTTGCAGAGGTTGGGAGTTTTCTGCTAGAAACTGGAAGTACATTTGCAGGAATAAAAGAGTTGGCTTCTAATTTTCAAGCGTTGTATGGGTGATTTTCCTTTCTGTCCTTTCGCATTTCTAATAGCATTTATATTTCTTAATGGTTGTTCCATTTAAATTCTGCATAATTGGATTTAAATACTGTTGTTAAGGTATGATTCCTGGAGTGTAGTTTTGGAGGGATTTTCTGCATATATCGTGCGAGAGTTAAGTTAATGCTTTCTGTTACTTGTTGTTGTTGTCCTTCAAGTTTTTTGCTGTTGTTCTCCTGATCTTATCACTTCGGCTACGGCCATATTTCCCGTTTCTTTCCGCATTTTTAAATTTCTTTTCAGCAACCCTTATCTTCAAATAAAATTTAGAGTAGTAAAGGGAACCAGCCCACTCTGGAGATTGGTCTGGGAGCCATCTCTTGCTTCCAGCCTTTCAATGTTGGCCGGGTCTAGGGCGCACTTGTAAAATCCTTTCCTGTGGCAGATTCGTGACCAACAGGACCTTTGAAGGTTTTGAATCATTTGCAATAGAATGTTCTCCTCCACCAAGGAGGAATCAAAGCATGATCGAATAATCGAGCATCTCTTCTTTAGGTGGCCATATTGTTGACAACCATAACATCTTAGGGAGAAGTTTTCATATTCAATATTTTGGATCTATTCCCATTTTCTTAAGGAGATAGTAATAGATTGAGGTCCAGGAACTGAAACATCCATCCAAACAACCAATCTTGCTTTACTCATATTAATTTTATTGGATAAATTTTCCTTTGTTTGGGCATCCATATATTGGAATGCACCAATGGCATTACCAATTTGGTGAATATCTTCTCTCCTCAAAACTCCATAGGGAGAGCATAAAAAATCACCTAGACTAGGAAGCCATTAACTTCTTCTGTAAAGGGGTTGAAACTAGGAGTCCAAGGTATTATATAGACACCCCTTTTTTCAAAAAACCAATTATATTTATAATCCATTACCTCATCTCTATCCACTAAATTAGAAAAGAAAACAAAAAATAAAATTTTGGGTAGGAGAGTTACTTGGAATTATGTACTAGTCCACCAATCTTTAATGTATCCTTTGGGCTCCTCCAAGCTTTGTCTTTTACCCTTGAGTTTGCAGATAATTGTTTGAGTTTCATGATCAATAAGATCCAACCCAAATTCATCCTCTGAAATCCTAATAGAGGGCATAGGTTCATCCACCCACGAACCCAAAGATCCTTGAGAGAAATTTCTTTTGATCGAAGAGGCTTTCTCATATATTGAAGATATAGTCTACGGACAACCCTCTTCCTTCAATTCTTGATTTCACCTAGTGTTTGAATACCTTTCACGAAGACTATAGCCAAAGTTGTCACTTATATTGCACCTAGGGTTTACACCCCTTTCACAAAGACTGGAAGATCGTCTAGTAGGTCCTAAATTCAAATCCAAGAGGTGTAGCTTTCTTTCAGGTAATGGGTATTTCTTCACCACCAACGCTTGTTGGGCCACCTACCTATTGAAGAGGCTAAGCTCCTCCATGCACCACCTATTCTCCTCCATCCATGCATTCATCACTTGAAAACCATAGGTCTCATCCTTTAATGTTTGGTTAACTTTATTACATGATTTGTTGTCATGTAATTATTATATTTTTAGGAGATGTTAATTATTTTATCCCATATGTGGATGAATAGAAACATCTCTAGAGAATGAGAAGATGAAAATTTATGATGAAGGTGAAACACCCAAGTGTCTCTTGAAACTAAGAGACACCATATTGTATAAGTATAGTGGTTATATATTCTTTTGTGTTTGCTAAATATATGGTGAAAAATATATGCAATATTGTATGAGTATTGTTTGTCTTCCCCATTTCCAATAAATATTTTTTGTGTTAGATTCATCCTTTCAAACTAATTTTATTTATTTTTATTTTAGGTATGATGCCATAAGCTTACATTTCACTTGAATTTATTTGACCTAATGTTTGCTATGTTGGCTTCATCCCTTTGAATTAATTTTAGTTTTTTTTTTGTTTGTTAGTATTTGTTTTTCTTAATGTCAAATGTTTGGCATGAAGTCTAATTTTTTTTGCAATTCCAATTAAAATTGATCCAAAGCCATAACTAAATTTATTTTTTAAAATAAAATTTGTGGGCAAAGAGTTATCGTTCATCCAAAGTATTAGTGAAGATTTTGTTGATGCTAATTCCACATGAAATCTTAATTACACCATTTAAATTTCCATGGATTTATATATGTTGTGTTAGATTCATCCCTTTAATTAAGATACGATTCGATATTTGCTATGTTAGGTTCATCCTTTCAAATTAGTTTTAGTTTTTTTTTTGTCGATGCCAAATATTTCACGTAAAATATAAATTACACCACTTGAATTTTTGTGGCTTCATAACTGGTGTGTTAGATTCATCCCTTTGAAATGATTTTAGTTATTTTTCTTTTAGGTACGATACCACAAGCTTACGCTTCAGTTGAATTTCTTTGGCTTCATGTTTGATATGTTAGGTTCACCCCTTTGGATTAATTTTAGTTTTTTTTTTTTAGTATTTGCTTTTCTTTATATCAAATGTTTGACCTAAAATCTAAATCTTTTGCAATTCCAATTGAAATAAGTGGTCTAAAGCTAATAAATATTTTTTTTTAAGTAAAATTTATGGTTGAAGACTTATTGTCAATCCAAAGTACTAGTGAAAATTATATAGGTATCTTCATACAACTTGATAATTACATTATCAATAACATATTTCGGTCAAGAGATACCTTTTAAAATCTAAAGAATAAATTATACCAAATTTTTAGTTGTAGAGATTTTCTCTTTTAGTCATGAATGCATAAATATATATTGTTTTACATGACGTGTCTATTAAATCATTTTGTTGAATGATATATTCTTAACACAATTTCTATGATTTGTTACAATCCCTCAACAAGAAAAACAATTTTGTTATTAGCCCACAACTAAAGCATATTTTTGATGTTTTATACATGTTTTGTAATTTGTACAACTTGTTTACTATGCCAATTATGACTACTACTACTTTAAATTGTAATTCACTAGATATTTTCATTCAGAAATATCTCTCTTCTAAACAACAACTCAAAGGTAAGAGAAACATATTATCTTCACTGTCTTAGTGCATATTTCTTCACTCTAAAAGATTTCTTAAATTTGCAATTATTTATTATGAGAGAGATTTTGTTTAATAGTTTTAGGGTTTTTCCTTTTCAAATATAAATGCACAATAATTTTTTTACATCATGGGTCTATTAAGTTATTTTTATCTACTTATCTATTTAGAGATAATTTACAGTCCTATATACATAGATATAGATATGTGTGTGTTTTATTGGATCCACTCCCATAAAAATAATAAAATATTATATAATGTCAAGCTAATGTTTTAATTATTTTTATAGGATTGAAATAGGCCTCACTCGTATTACATTATAACCACATAGTGGTATTGTAATAGTTTAGAAATTATAAATTTATTGTTTGGCAAGATTCAAACTTGGGTTCCATCCTTCAAAATTGAGGAATTTAATCGGTTGAGGTAATGTTATTTGATATTGTTGTCAGGTTAATTAAACCATATCCAGTTTACCTTTTATCAAAGATATTTTTCATTTGCCTTTCTACAGGGATATTCTCCATATTCTAAAAAAAACTATGTTTTTGTAGTCAATGCCTTGATATCATTTTTATTAAGGAATAAAATCTCATACAATTAGTTAACTTCTAAATTTCAAAATTTTCTAAGATAAAGATCAACATCGTTATTGGCTATAATATTCATTACCCATTTTTTTCCTCTATAAATATGCTAGATAAACAACCTATCCATTCCTTGTTACCTCTTTTTTAGGGGTCTTATTCCTACCCCTAATATTTCAAGATACTATTTTTCTCATCACATTTTGTTTTTATTTGTGGGCTTAGCCCCACTTCTTGTTAACACTTGTAATATTTGCTTCTTTTTTTCCATATCCATATCCCTCTTGTATTTTCTCTTTGTTTTTTTTCATGGTTCTTCCTCTCTTTTTTTATTCCTATCAAAACTTTCATCTTCATAAATTTCTTTGGTTCTTCCATACTATCTAGAGTGAAAATTTTCATCTATAGGTTTATCTTACTTTGAAGGATATGAAGTGCAAGGAATAAACTCAAAAACACTTTCTTCTTAATGTTAACTTAGAAATCCTAAAGTGTGAGGATGTTCCTCCATAGTAATTACCTTCTTATGCTTCCCTAAAAACCCTAAATTGCTATGGATATTCTTCATCCTTATTTCTTTATTATGTTGCTCTTGAAACCCTAAAGTGCAAGGGATAACCTCTACACTACTTTTATTTCTACTAGAAGGAGAGGATTTTATACTACTTAAGAAAAATGAAGATAATTTACTTACAAAAAACTTGATCTCTTTTGTCTCCTTTACTTTAAATTTTTTCTCCATATCTTCCTTTGCACCTTTAATTCCTTTTGAATTTGAACTTACATTTGTACTTCCTCATACCTTGTATCCTCCTTTGTTTCCCATAATGGTTGATCTAAGTAAATTATGATGGTCTTTGTCATATGATGTTGTAGATAGAATTTCTTTACCTCTTTTTTTGGAGTGGAATATCCTTAATATAATCCAACTTCTACTATAATATGATCTCCTTGCTTCATCTTAAATTTTGTCTCATGACCAAAAATTTCTCTCTTTCTCAATTATTTTTAATTTGCAATCTCTTGCCATATGTCCAATATCATAAATTTGTGGCATTTGAATACAATGTGTTTATAACCTACTTTTCGAACCCATTCTCTAGATTCAAATTTAATTTTAATGTATTATGGAAAAGGCTTTAAAATATCCATAGCAATACATAGTCATATCTATATATTGCATGCTTTCACTCCTTAGTAGTTGGTCCCTACTGGATAAACTCCTTTAATGAATTGCCAGTATTATTTAAAACATACTTATTAATAAGACGATATGGAAGTCCCAAAAATCTAATCCACACTAGAATATTTCTAATAGTTTTTGTTTCAACTAAAAAATCCTCACTTCATGGTCTTAAATATGCTAATATTTTCCCCTAAACCATGGGCTACCACCTATTATTTTATCCCTAATTTTCAAACTAAAAAATATAATGAGGAAAAACCTTTAGGAAGATCATTCATGGAGTAATTTGAATTCAATATCCACTTCCAATTGATCAAAATTTAAATCTCTAAGAACCTTGACTAGTATCCATGGAACTTACATATTAACCCTTTGTTTTTAAAAACCATTATATCATGCTCAGTCATCTCATCCTTGATAATCACTTCTAATGTAACATCTGCTACCTAGATCAAACTTACCATATGTTCTCTCTTCCTCTTGCCTATAACCTAGGCATACATACTTTCAATTAGGGCATCCTTACTTCCAATTAGGGCTTTCAAATATGGTTTTCCTTCCATGCCACCTAGTTTTTCTTCATACAAATCCTTTATTTTTTATTTTTTTCAAAGATCTAAAGTAATAAAATATGAGGTTTGCTTTGTACTTGCACCTGCTTCATATTTGCACTCTCTCCTTTCTCTTTCCCAAATATCTAATATTGGTGGCATTACATAATTTGATACCTTGAGTACCATTGTAAATATTTATATTAGGATGTGAGTTTATTATTTAGTATGTGTCAAGATGTGAAGTGTGTTTATGTGTCATGTAATCAAGTGTGAGTTATGAGTGAAAGATGTCATGTGTGCAAGTGTGAGTTATGAGTGAAATGTGTCATGTATGTAAGTGAAGAGTCATGAGTGAGAGGTATCATGTGTATAAGTAAAGAGTCATGTGTGATGTATCAATATTAAAAGTAGGAAGTTACATAATTATGAGATACTTTATCATTATGTAAGAAAGGCATATGAAAGGTTGCATATCCAACGAGTTTGAGGAGAGCATAAGTCAAGAGTATTGAAGAGTCTCATGTAAGGTTATATATTGATGATAAATATCTATGCTATGTGATTCGAATATAACAAACTTTGGATTGTAATATTTATCAATAAACCTTTTATTTTGTTTAATACTGATGTTATTATTAAATGATATTATTTGCATGTGATTATACAATCTCAGGAATTACAGACTTGTGATATTTTGGGTTCACTTTGCTAACAGTGGTATTAGAGCTTCATTGACCAAAGTTATTTTAGTTAAGGGATATTGATATGAAAAGTATTATGGAGATTGACAACTTGAGAGATTGGATATTGGAGAAGAAGATTAGAGGAGATGAAGAATAAGTTGAGAGAATGTGAGATTGTTGAGGAGCTACTAGAGTTGAAATTCAAAGGAATGATTTGAAATGCGATTGCAAATTAAAATTGGAGGAACGTATCATTTGGAGATGACAAAATGTGATGTATTATAGTGAATGCAAAGTAAAGTGTTTGAGAGGAGATGATATTAGAGGAACATATCATTTAAAAGGAGATAACTTAATGTGACATATACTGCAATGAGTGTGGATATAAGAAAATTTAGTGTCTAAGAAGTTAGAAAGTGCCTAAGACAAAGAGAGAGTGCCTAAGATGATTGAAGAGTGTCTAAGATGAAGAGTGAGTGTCTGAGATGATCGTAGAGAACTTGAGACAAAGAGAGAGTGCCTAAGATAATTGGAGAGCAACAAGAAGTAGTTGGAGAGAGCTTGAGATTAAGGGAGAGTGTCTAAGATAGTTAAAAGAGTGCTTGAGAGCAATAAAAAGTAGATTAATGTGAGAGTAGTCAAATATTAGAAGAGCGCCAAAGATATCAGCCTGAGACATTGAAAGAGCATCAGACAAACATGAACCTGAGTGCACTTAGAACGTTGAAATATTCATCATGAATAACAAATGAATGTGAAGCAACTCGTAATGTCCTAGGTGCAAAGTTAAAATTAGAAGTATAATACCTTGGGAAGTATTGTTTTTAAAATTTCTCACGCAAAACATGATAATACTTCATGAATGAATTAAATGTGTTTATCAAGAAACATCTTTCTTATTTAATTTAACTTAAATTCAATGATTTGGGAGATAAGATTTTATTTTAATTTAAATAAATATTGGAATGAATGGAATTATAAGGTGAGAAATTTAATTAATGAATTAATTAAGGATTAAAGGAGATAAATTGAAATTTGGAAGAAGAGATTGAAACTTGGAGATATAAGAAGAAAATTGAAATTGATATTGATTGGTTGGTTGAATAAATGAATAAGATAAAAATTTGGAAAGTAAATTGGAAGAATTAAATTGAAATCAAATATTGGAGAAATAAGAAGAAGATTATGAAAATTGATTGAGAAAGTGAAATTTGAAATTTGATTGGTTGAATGAGAATTTGAATTAGTTCTATTAAGGAAAATACATAGATTTTCCTTTCTAAATCATAACTTTTGAAAGGACCAAAATTTACATCATGCAAAAATAAGATGAAATCAATTTTCGTTGTTGCAGACTTTAAGATATTGTAAATTGAAAAAAGGACATGCCAAAAGATGAAATTAGAAAATAAAAATTTAAAGATGATGATGCAAAAGCCCTTACATTAATTGTATTTGACATAATAGATAGCTATAATTTTGGAATTCTTTGTGTTCTTCCTCCCTTTAGCTTACTTGGGACTGCCTCTATTCACTAGTAACCCTTCGGATTCAATGTGGAATAATAACTTCGAGAGGATCCAAAAAAAACTAGTTGGATGGAAAGGAAACCTTCTCTCCCAAGCCGCTAAAGCCACCTTAACCATGGCCTCCCTCCAAAGCATTCCAGTGTATTTCATGTCTGTCTTCAAAGCCTCGTCTTTAGTCTACCATATAATAGAACAAATCTAGAAAAGGTTTCTTTGGTTTGGGTCAAAAAACAAACAACGCTTTCATCTTGTTTCTTGGGACAAGGTGGGCAAACCTAAGGAAAAAGGAGGAATTGGCTTGAGGAGAATTCATATTCTTAACTTGGATCTCATAGACAAGCAAGCTTTGCGCTTGGTGACTAATGTCAGTAATGATTGGATAACCATTGTCAAGAGAAAATACCTACAAGGAACAAATTTCCTAAAAGACTTAGTCCCAACCAGAGGATCTACCTTTTGGAAATCCATGTTGAATTCTAGAGAGTTGTTGAGAAAATTACTAAGATGGAAGTTAGAAGATGGTCTTAACATATATTTTTGGAAGGACAAATGGATAAGAGGAGAACCCCTCATTGAAGATCCTAATTTGTCTAGGCTGAAAGTTTTCATTGATGCCATGATGGGACAAGTCACTGATTTCCTCAATTTGATAACAACAAGAAAATATGGAAGCCCATTAGGAGCAATGCTCATTTGATAGAATACTTTTCTTTGGAATAATTGTTGAATCTCACCATCATTCCTTTTGGAAATCCTAAGGACCAATTTTTTTGGGAGCCCACAGAAAGCAAAAATTTCTCAGTCAAGTCTGCTTACCAATTACTTATGAATCCTAAGGAGCCTTTTTTCCCTCATCAACTTGTGTGGCCTAAGTTTCTTGTTCCCAAGATTTCCTTTTTCTCTTGGTTGGCATTTCAAAGCAAAATCCTCATGATCGATAACCTTCTCAAGAGAGGCATTATTTTCCCTAATAGGTGTTATTTGTGTCTGTCAGATTGGGAGTCCTCTCATCACCTTTTTCTCACTTGCCCTTTCTCCACGTCCATCCTCAATCATCTCCTCCAAGCCTTCCATATCCTTTGGGCCAAGCCTAATTCCATCATCGATATTTTCCTCCAATGGCCCACTCTCTTTCATAACCCCCACCTTAAATTCCTATGGGCCACCTACCTCCACCACTTCCTATGGCAAATTTGGCTTGAGAGGAACCATAGAGCCTTCTCCAATACCATTTTGAATCCCACCTTGATCACCAATAATATTCTCTCCTTCACCAAATAAAATGCTCTCCTTTTACCTCCTTCCACTCACCCTACTTCTAGATTTGATATTTCCTTAGGGTCCTCCTTGAACCTTCCTCTGGAGGAAAAACCAATCCAACCTCAAATAAATAGTAGAGCAAATTCTAAGTGGATACCTCCATTGAGCGGATGGTATAAATTAAATTTTGATGGAGCTGCCAAAGGTAATCCTGGAAAAGCTGGTGTAGGGGGCATCCTTAAGGACCGCAATGGCAAAGTCATTTTTGCCTTTTCTAAGCAATTAAGAATCCAGACAAACATTGTTGTTGAAGCCAAATCCATGTGGCGAGGCCTAGTTCTTTCAAAAGACTACCCTAGTAGAGTAATAGTTGTGGGAGATTCATTGATTATCATCAATTACATGAGGAACAATAATAGGCCTTCATTGAGGGTCAAGGATTGCATTGAGGAGGTGAGTATCCTTGTCCTCAATCAATAGGAGATCATATTTTAGCACACTTTTAGGGAATCCAACAAGGTTGTAGATAGTCTAGTGAACCAAGGGGTCACGGCTAATAGTATGCTCATATAAACAATTGATATTCTCCAAGTGGTTAAATATATCATAGATCAAGAAGTTGTTCATAATAAACAGAAGACACATGGCCTCTCGCGAGAGGTCAGCAATAATGTGGATCAAGAAAGAACTTAGATTGTTAATAGAGTCAATGACTAATCAAATGGTCTTGTTGATCCTTCCTTCGTTCCACCTCAACCCCCTTGTTTTGCCGGGTTTTGGTTTTAGCATGTTTTCCATTAATGATGGTTGGTGGGCTATTTTAAAGCTTCTTATTATGAAATCTATGTCACATGCCTTGATTGATGTGCTAGCTTTCATTTCCAACCACACCTCTCTCATGGCTAGATTTTTAAACGGAGACTCATCCTCGTTATCCGTTCCCTTGTGCTCCAACCCTTCATTTTCTACTTCCCTCATTCATGTCAACTTTTCTTCATCCCATATCAGAGCCTCTTCCTCTATCCTGGCCTTTCCATTTTTTCCTACCCTTTTTCATCCCAACTACTACTTCACATGGCACCTCGGGGTGGTTCGGCGATCTTCAAATTTTAAAATGACCATTTTTTTAACCTAGTTTTAAGAATGTTGGGAAGCCCCATGATAGTTGCAATCTCCAAATTATCTTCTAGAAGATTTAGTTCCTTCCCCATGAAGCATGTGTTCCCTTGTACGTGTGGTTTGCTTGTTTTAAGGACTTGTTAGGAGATGGCATTCTCATTCCCCCTGATCAAACCCCCCAATCCTCCATAATTTCCTCCAACAATCATCCCCCCTGTCAGCCCAATATGAGCTTTGTTGAGCCAATTTCCATGGAGTTGGATCCCATAGCTAAAGTCATTCTGTCCGAGAGAGGCTTCATTCCCTTTGAAAAAACTTCAGGGGATGCGCTTGATATCACCACAAAAATTTTGAAAAGCTGGAATGGGTGAAGGGTTAACATCCGTGGGAAGGATTTTCTCATCGACATCAAATTGTTGGTTGAGATTACTCGACAATGGGTGAAAGGACGATTCATCCAGTAGGAAAAGCATAACTGGGAAGCTTAATTGAAGAAGTTCAAAGATCAATATAAATTCTATAAGCAAGTGAAGGTGGGTATGCTTCGGGTCAACCTCCCCACCCCTTGGAACAAGGTAATGAAACCTGTTATGGAATATATTACTGTTGATGATCCCAAAAAAATCCTTTGTAGTTTCCATATCGTATTTGTGAATCATTTTAGGGATGTCAATCCCATCAACATTCCCCAATTCATGTTTAATTCCATTAGCTACTCCATTGAAGCCTATAGGAAGAAAAAGGGATATGACCTCCCTTCCCACCAAGGTTTATTCAAGGTATTTTATAACCACTGGTTGATCCACTATCCTAGTGGTTTAATCCCTCTTGCCACCCAAAAGGTCAATCCCAGAGGAAAATCCAGCCCTTCTCAGGTTAATTCTAGCCCGCCCTTAGCCTCTTCCTTTTCCCCTACCATGTTGGCTAAGAAGAGAGCAATTATGGAGGTCGTGAGAGGTTTACTTGCAAGGAAAAAAATTAAGTATGAGGAGTCTGAAGGAGAGGTTAGGTCTTCTACCCGCCTATGAAACAAGGCTCTCTAGGAAAAGCATAAAGTTCTCAACATTGATTTTGATGAGGATGACATCGACGCTCCATCTTCCCTTCTACAGAAGTTTATTATAAAAATCACTTCTATTGGGATTTCCCAGCTGAAGAATGATATTTCCCAGGTGACTGACATGGAGGATTCTCTCTTGGAGATTTGGAACTCTTTACACATATTTTTTACCATGAAAAATTTTTTGAGACCTCTCGGGAGGACTCGAAGGATGCAGAGATCTTCACCAAGGATGAAGCTAAGGATGATGCCAAGTTTGAAGTTAAAGATAGAGGTGCCACAGCTGGAGAGGAGGTCTAATGTGTTGGTTTTAGGACCTCCTTGAGTAGGACCCTTTCTTTTTTGTTTTTGGGGTCCCCTGCGTGGGCATGTTTTTGTGGTTTCCCCATTTCAGTCACCATTTCTGTTTGGGACTGTGTCCCTTTGGGTTCTAGTTTTTTTTGGCATTATTTTGAATATATTTTTGATGATCATGTAATCAGGTTTTGGGATCCCTATCAAAACCCATTATGAATTAAATTTAACTTATCAAAAAAAATTCAACCATATTTAATTGAAGTAGAGACTTCAAAGAATGTTTGGAAAAAACTATGAAAAATATTTGAAGGAAGAAATGAAGCAACCATTTTGCACTTGCAATCACAATTGTATACTTTAAAGGTTCACAGTGGAGAAATTATATTATTGTTTCTTTAAAGGATAGTGGAATTTAAAGCTATGTTACTAACTATGGGAGAAAAAGTGAAAGACAAGTTTTTTTTCTAGTTACATTAAGAGCACTTTCAAAAACATAAAAGAATCTAGTCACTTATCTTCAAGTGCTAAATAAAACCATATCCTTTTATGAATTAGTTAACGTTCTTCAAGAATATGATGAAAAATCTATTCAAATATGAAATGACTAATAATGCTCTGATGTCAAAGAAAATGTATTAAATAATATTATTGTGTCATCTTAATCTCAACTTGAATGGAAAAGAAAATATTGTCACATGCAATATGAAAGGTCATACCACAAGCCATTGTAGACATAATTCTCTAAATTATAGAGATCAAATAATTAGATATTTTCAAAGGTTTCAACCAATACAATATTAATCTTGATATCCACCTATGCAACAACAATGACCAAAAGAAGAAAATAATAAAGAAAACTTAATTCAGGAGACAAGAAACATAAAATGAGGATGAAAATGAAATAATATCCCTTATGGGGAGGACTATAGATGTGTTATCTAAAGTTTCAGTGAAGAAACAAATATTGTGTTAGAAGAGATCTATGTTTGAGCCAAACCTATGGATAAGGAAATTGAAGTTGTATTGCAAAAAGACAAAGATATATTGAAGAATCTAAAGTTGTAGTGAAGAAGAAGATATAATGTCAAAAGAGGTTTTTTCTGCAAATCCGTATTGGCCAAAGTTATTTTTCTATACAGATCTATTACTTTGGTTGAAGTTATACAAATTTGTGTTTGGGAAAGATTTATGAATAGAAGCTGCATTGTGTGAAAACAAAGATGTATTGAAAATTCTAAAGTTACAACTACAAAGTAGTCATTGTGCCAAAAGAGGATTTTTCTACAAATCCCTCTATATTGTTAACCAAAGTTGTTTTCTATATATATTTGTTACCTTGAATGAAGCTATATAGATTTGTGTTTAGGAAAACAAATTTTGTACTGTAGCCTTTAGAGACAAGGCATTTTAGTTGGTAATACTAGACAAACAAGTCTAAGAATGTAAAAGTGTTCAAGCTTATGTTATACTGATAATTTTGTATCTCAGTTCCAGTTCCAACTAGTGGACTATATCTTGTTTTTTGTTGGCATTCTTTGAATAAATGATGTTATTATTTCTTATTTAGTCTTTAGGCTTTCAATAATTTGTGTAAAGAGCAAGGAACCCTTTCAAAACATTTTCTTAAATTTATTTAAAAATAATTAAAATAAAATTCTTTACATCTATGTTACAATTATTTCACATGTAAATAGTTTAGATATATTTTTAAAATTATATATATATATATATATACAATAGATTATAAAAACATAGACTATAATCAATTGAAAAAAAACATAGACTATTATATTTAATTTGTTTAGTTCATGTCTTTTTAATTTAAAAAACAAGTCTCGCAAGGGATATCGTAATGGTGTGTCTTTGAATGAAAAAACAAGTCTCGCAAGAGATATCGTAATGGTGTGTCTTTGGATTTTCATTCAAGAGATCTAAGTTCAAACGTCCATACACAAAAACCTATATTTTTATTTTTAACACTAAGGTTTAAATCTTAACAACATCAAATAGACTATAATTTAATTTAATGTAAATAATTTTATGTGAAATGGGAAGGACAACCCCTTTGATGGAGACATTATCAATTTGTTTTTTATATTTAAAAATAATAATAATAATCCTTTTAAAACTTTACCTTTGACAAAATTATAAAATAAAATAAAGTTTATTACATTAAAATTAGTATTTTAGATTTTTAGACAAGGACATTGTAATGGCAAAAGGTGCTACACTCTTTTAACGAAGACCTAAGTTCAATTCACTGAAAAGGTGTCCCATAATATGTTCTGCCTTTTCAAACTCATTCCAATAAAATAGAATCTCATGATTATTTTTTTCTAATGTCAGTATAAGTTGTGTGGCTTGAGGTAACCTTTGATGATTAATTACACATGACAGATTAATTTAATGTTGATTTGCATCGGTATGATCACCTATAATCATCAATAGTTAATTATGCTTCCAAAATTATTTTTTTCTAATGTCAGTATAAGTTGTGTGGCTTGAGGTAACCTTTGATGATTAATTACACATGACAGAATAATTTAATGTTGATTTGCAGTCAAGTCTCGGTATGATCACCTATAATCATCAACAATAGTTAATTATGCTTCCAAAATTTAATTCACTTCATAAAAACCTATAAAAGATTCCTAAATACATTAACTACGGGTTAAATGCTTGACATAGCCCCTACTAATCCATAGGATGTAAGTTTCAATATATTTTTTAATAACAGATTTTTATTTTTATTATTTGAGAATAGTGTAATGGTTTGAAGTTTGATTTTTTATAGATCTAAGGTTCAAACCACAACGTGTGGTTGTGTGTTAATCCCCTATTAATAAGTGTAGTTCTCAACCTTACAAAGGATCATTGACTGGAAGTGCTCATCCCTATAAATCATTCGTAGGGATATATATATATTATGCTAGAAAAAAACCAACTAGTAGATAATCATTGTTAATGACAAATACCTAAAAAGTTATAGGTGAAGAAGGGATCAAAATTGTAACTTAAAAAAAAAAATTCAAAATTTTGATTTAAAGAATATAAAGATAGGTTAAAAACAAGTTTTATATAGAGTACTTTTATAGTGTTATTATATTATTTTGATCATTATACATATATTAATTAGTAAGATTTGAATCTAGTCTATTCTTTAATAGTTAAGGAATTTAAAAGCTCGCATCATATTATATATAAGCCTTGCATATAAGGTCCATATAGTAGTATTATAATAACTTAACAATTATACAGGTTTCCAAGGGCTAGGTGGATTGGTAGTTGCTTGTTTGACCAAGCACTTACCAAGAAGACACCCGGGTTCAAACCTTGGGGACAGCCTGTTTACAAAGGTAGTAGTCTGATCTGAATCCTTTGAGTGCACGCCAAACCAACAACAACGATACGAATATCAAGTGATCGATGGTTCCCCTCACGCCGGATCAACAACAACGAGGTGGAGTAGGTTTAGTGGGAGCAACCCCTATGGTTTGAACCCTGTGCTTATCATTTTCTAAAAAGTGTGGTTGTAACCAACTCTCCTATGAATAAAAAACTTAACAATTATACATGTATCACTTAAAAAGATTTAAATATAGTATTTTATTTAAAAATTAAGGTTTTTAATAGATGAGTATATATATATATATATATATAAATAAATAATATTTTGTACAACATAAGGGGTTTAATGGTGTAGAATTTGGAACTTTGGATAGAGGTCTAAGGTTTAAGTTCGATAAAAGCTAGGGCTGTACACCATGCTTTGGTAACCAAACAACATCCTTCACAGTAGTTGTCTCATATTTTTAAATGGCCTCGTAGAAGTTGAAAACTACTTTACCTTTTTTATATAGTAACTAGAAATAAAATAAAATTTTAATCTTGAAGTAGGGGGATTAGGAGAATTTCAATATTTTTTTTGTTGGACAAAAAAAGGTTGTACTTAGGTCCCCCGCCCTTGATAAATCACAACTCTCTCCTTTAGAGCTTGAGAGTTTACGAACCAAATTCAATTCTCATCTCAATAGAGTTATCATAGATAGATACCTACATCTTTCTTCATAAAATGTTTGAATTCTTGATTTTCATTTTCTAGATCTTCTTCAAATTTCTTTATAAATACAAATATTCTAGAAATCAACATCATTGATTTTTCTTGCACCGACCTTCACAATACGAAAACTCCACTTCTATTGTCTACACACTACATCTTTGTAGAGTAATACTTCCAAAATGTTACGTTATCATTGTCCACTTTACAAGATCTAGACTGTTAGTTTCCTTCTTGAAGCATAAATGCAACCACAAAAATTGTATAAATAGTTTAATAGTCCTAAGAAGTTGAAAGTTCCAATCTATACTTTGTTCCATAATTCAACCAACAACTCAAATAACCCATTCAACCATAAAGTCCATCTAATGTCATCTTCTTGTGCTTCAACATACAAAACTTTTATTTGCTTCACGAAATCATAGTTTGTTTTACTAAATCTAGATTGTTAGTTTCCTTCAATACCTTGATTTATATATGGATCCCCTAAAACATTTTATAGTCCTCTAGAACATTATTTTAAATTTATTTCTTTCATATTTTTATTATCAACTTCAACTAAACTTACTACTTCCTCTAAGCATGGAAAAGATAATTTAACTTCACAATCCTCTATTAAAACCCCTCTATTGGCTAGCCTATCTTCACAATTGTTCTCTTCCCTTAACATATGTGTAAACCTGATTTCTTCAAACTTTGTAGCAAGGTCTCTTTTTTTTTTGATAAGTAACAATAATATTTACAACGGGTTTTTTTTAAGGGTCCCAAAACCTTAGGTACATAGGTAGCCGTAGCTATATTTTGGTGTTAAAAGACCGGGGCTGCGCCCTTGGGAACCAAACCGGGGCCCAGGGGCCCTGGTGCCTACAAAAAGTCCATCCAACTATGTTGCCAGCAAAACAAAATTTGGCCTGAGGCCACCAAACAGGGAAAAACCATGAAGCTGCTCAGTAGATAACCCAAAAAATACTACCCGTCGTCGCTCCAGGTAGCCCTACAGCCGGCCTGACCTGGACGGGGGCCCCGACCTAGCAGATTAGCTCCCCTCCCTATCAGGGCCATCGCCCAACCTGCGACGAAGTTCGACCAGGGCATTGGCCGCTGAGGAAGCCGCTTTGGCAGAAGCGGTCAGGGAGCTGATCGTAATGTCTAGGAGGGCTCTGGTCGACAAGTTTTGCAACTTGTTGCCGGAGTCAGAGCTAACTTCGATGGCTTTTGGGGCCTCCACCTTGGCCTTCTTGGAGCTATCAGTCGCCCTGCTGCTATCGGGGGCCGGGCCCTTGCGGATCGAACTTGCGCCAGGAGTCGGGGCCCCACCTAGGGCCTGAGCCGGGGTTTTGCATTTTTGGGTGGGTCTACGCCATTTCGAGGAAGGGGAGGCTTCAGGGGATGGGGTCTCCTTGGATTTGGATACTGTAGGGGAAGCAACAGGGGAGCCAACCGCTTCAGGGGGGAACGAAGGACAGGGGAGGGATGCAATGTAGCTGCGACTGGTTAGCTAGGGCGTGTCTATACAGAACAACCATGAGCCCTTGATGGGAGGGCCGAGAATGGTTCCTACGGGCCCGATCGATGGTGAGGCTCAAGGAATAAAGGAGAAATCGAGGGGTGCTTACCAGCGTGGCTCCACGAAGGTGATTGTAGAAGCTGAGGTGAAAGTTGTAGAGGCATTGATCCGGGTCATCGCAAGTAATGTATTGCATCACTGGGATGATGGCCTCATCAAAGGGGGTCGAGAGGTCAGCTCAAAAGAGATTGGCCTTGTCCCATTGCTGCTCTAGGAACCAGGAGAGCTCCTCCTCCCAATTGTGCTTGTCCCATCGAACGAATCTGCCTTTCTCCTCATGGTGCAGACCCGTCACTTCAGTCAGAAACTCCTTGGACACTTTGAAATGAAGCCCTTTCACTTTGACCTCCCCGTCATTCCAGGTGTCCAAAAATCCCTGCGTGATTTCTTCGTCGGCCCCTACGAACTTACTGAAGAAGGGGGTGTATTTCTTGGCATTAGAAAAGAGCTTGGCAGACTCGCTCAGGTCGAGAGTGGAGGGCTCGAGGAAAAAAGCCTTGGCAGCCATGGAAGGCAAACTGGCAGGCCAGGGGCAGGGGAACCAGAGTCGGCCTGAACTAAGAGGGGAGAGTCGTGGGGACAGGGGGAGGGGAAAATAGACAAGAATGCGAGAGAGCTCTGAGCACGGTTGGTTTAAAAGCTTGCAGGGAGGCACCGAGGAGGGGAAAGGCCGCAGGCATCAGGAAGGAGCGCTTGGGGTAGGGGACGACATGAGCTGGGAGGAGCTGAGGGGGCATGGCTATCGGTAGCCACGTGGGGCAGGGGAGGGGAGCCAATGCCAGTGCTCCAGTTGGCACAATCTGAATGGGGGAGCAGCTTGGGGAAAACTCATGGGAGAAAGGCGCGTGCGGGCTGACTCGACATGGAAATCCGTTGGAGCGGTGCCCGAGGCAGGAAAGTCAGACTGAGAAGCCATGCGCTTCGACTTGGACTTGCCAAGATTGCCAGTGGGGCTACGGTTATCCAGAATAGGATAGGCCGAAAGTCTGACGTGGCCTCTAAAGCGGGGAGCACTTGGCGAGGCATGGAAGCGCTTGATCGGATTGGCCAGCCCTCGGATGAGAGGGTCGCTGGGGCCAATCATCATGGCGGAGCGGGAAGGAGTGTCCCCTGTCCACGTGGGGAGGGCGTAACAATGCACCTTCGAGGCCTCGACTCGGAGCGATCTAAGCGCCTGGACTCTCATCGATGCTTGAATTGTCTTGAGATGCTATTTGGACCAGAGCATCAGGGAAATTCATGGTCCAGGTAGTGAGATCTTTCATTGTGGTGGCTTGATTGGCCATGAAATCGGCTGCCCTATTACCTTCTCTATACACATGGCGAAAGGCGTGGTGAGTGTATCCTTGGAGGATGGTGAGAACTTCCCGAATGGTGTTGTGGATGCGCCAAGAGCTGCTTCCTAGGCTATGGGCGGCCTTGATGATGACTTGGGAATCGCCCTCGATGATGACTTTTGGGGAGGTCTCCTTGAGGGCTATCAGCCCATGGAGGAGAGTTGTTGCTTCGACGAAGTTGTTGGTCTGGATGCCAAGCGGTTCGGTGTACGCCAAGATCAGGGCCCCGTGACTATCTCGGATGACCCCGCCCACTCCAGAGGGGTCGGGGTTTCCTTTAGAAGCTCCATCGAAGTTAAGTTTGACCCATCCAGGAGGGGGGGCAGTCCACCTTGTCGTAGAACGATGGGAGGGGGCGGGGGGGACCGGGGGGGAGCTGGACTCCAAGGGAGGAGAGGAGGGTGGACTCGCCCAGCCTACGGGGCGCCTCGGTCAAAGGGAGGGAGCGGGAGTTCTCAAGGGTGAAGGCAACCACCTTGGCCGCCACCCACTGGGGGGAGCGGGCCGGGGAGGAGAAGGCTCTGTTGTTGCGCTCAAGCCAGAGTTTCCAGAGTAGGTGAGGAAGGCAGGAGCCCCATAGGAAGCGGATGAAGGGGTGGGCGAAGGGATTGGGCCACTGGGATAGGAGGTCAGAGGTGGAATTGGGGGCCACCCACTGGATAGAAAATTGGGAAAGGATGAGGCCCAGGACTTCAGAAGAGAAGGGGCATCTGAGAAAGAGGTGATTAGTAGACTCCCAGGCAGCACAACAAAGGAAGCATCTGTTCGGGATCTGAAAGCCCCTCCTGATCAGGTTCTCGATGGTCAGGATCTTATTTTGGATGGCCGCCCAAATGAAGTGACTAATTTTGGGGATCAACTTCTTGGCCCACACCTGGTGGGCTGGGAATGGGGCCTCATCAGGGACTCTTTGGAAGTTGTAGGCAGATTTGACAGAGAAGATGCCACTGGGAGTGTCGTGCCAGATGCATCTGTCGTTCCCTCTAGAAGACGGGATAACTATCACCTTAAGGAGACGTTGGAGCCTGGAGGCTTGGAGCGGGTGCTTGGGGTTCAGGATGGGCTTCCATGTTACCCGTCCTTGGTTCTGGGTGAGATAGGCCGACACTTTGGGCCCTCTATCCACCAGGCCCAATTTGAGGATGAGGAGATCGTTGTCAACAGTCAGGGCCTCATCTTGGATCCACCTGTCTTCCTAGAAGTCGATCTTGGTTTCATCCTCGAGGATCCATCTGGTCCCCTTTCGAATGATGTCTTTAGTGGAGATCAAGGATTTCTAGAAGGTTGATCCATCTCTGGGCTGGGATTCACTGAGGAAGGGGTGATGGTGGCAGTATTTCCTATGCACGATACTGACCCATTCATCAGGGGCATTGGTGAACACCTTCCAGGCGTGCTTGGACAAGAGGGCCTTGTTCATGAGGGTCACCCGCCTGAGCCCGATCCCTCCCTCACCTTTGGGGTGGCAGACCAGGGGCCAGGAAACCAGGGGAATCCTCTTCTTATCTTCGTTGCCCGACCATAGAAAGCGTTTCTGGATTTGCTCGATGTGAGCTGTAATGGAGGCCGGGATTCTGAAGACCGACATGAAGTAGACCGGAATGCTTTGAAGAACCATCGATAGTAGGGTGGCTCTGCCAGCCTGTGAGAGGAGGTGGCCTTTCCAGGGGGCCAGCTTCCTCTGGATCCGATCAATCATCCCACTCCAAAGGGTCTTGGAGGATGCTCCTGTAAATAGGGGGAGCCCGAGGTAAGAGGAGGGGAGGGAATCAGGGGTACAACCAAGAATCCACCCGATTCTGATTTGCCTAGCCAGGGGGGTATGGATAAAGAAAATTTTGCTTTTTTGGAGGTTGATTTTCTACCTGGCCGCCTCCTCATACAGGGTCAAGATGAGCTTGATGGTCTTGGCTTGAGGGATCAAAGCTGAAGTAGCAAGGATGGTGTCATCCATGAACTGCTGATGGGACATAGGGGGTAGGCCCGACGCAGGCCTGATGCCCGAGATAAGTCCACGGGAGACAACACTCGAGATGGTGCATCCTAGGGCCTCGGCCAGGATGATGAAGAGGATCGAGGATAGGGGGTCACCTTGGCGAAGGCCTCTGGAACTAGGGAAGAACCCGACGGGGGATCCGTTGATGAGGATAGAGAACCAAGGGGAGGACACATAATTTTTGATGAGGCTGACCCAGGAGGGGTGGAACCCAAACTTGAGAAGGACCTTGGAAAGGAAATCCTAGTCAACTCTGTCGAAGGCCTTGTTCATATCTAGTTTGAGCAGAAAGGAGGCCTTTTTGGATAGGAGGGCCGAGTGGATGGCCTCGTGCATGATGATAACTCCATCTGTGATAAGTCTGCCTTTGATCGAGCTCCCCTGACAGGGGGCAATGATCAGGGGAAGGATATCCTTAAGGTGGGAGGCCATGGATTTGGTCAAGATTTTGTATAAGACATTGCACAAGCTGATGGGGCAAAAATCAGAGAGGGATCTGGTTGCCTGAGACTTGGGGATCAGGGCAATGAAGGTGGAGTTTATACCTCTAGGGATGGAGCTGGCAGACTGGAGGTCCCGGATGGCTGCGCACACTTCTTGGCCAACGATGTCCCAAAAGGATTGGAAGAAATGGGGGGAAACCCGTCCAGGCTCGGGGCCACCTCGGTCTTCATGGAAAACATAGCAGCATGGATTTTAGAGTCAGACAGGGGCTGCAGGAGCATCTCATTTGCCATGGCCGAGACTAAAGTTGGAATATGCTCCAGTAGGGTGTCTGTCGCTTCTAGGGACATGTTGGGATTGTCGCCAAGGAGCTCCTGGAAGAAGTTGATGGCTTCAGTCCGAATGTCTTCTTCGTCCTTGATAATTCTGCCATCGCTGCTCACCAACTCGACAATTCTGTTAGAGCCCCTATTTTTGAGGGTCGACGTGTGAAAGAACTTAGTATTAGCATCACCATCTTGGAGCCATAGGGCTCTCGACTTCTACCTCCAAAATGTTTCTTCCCTGGCCAGGATGTTGTGGTACTCGCTGAGGGCTGAACGTTCCTCTTCCCTGATCCTCGGGTCTTGGGAGCCTTCCTGGAACCTGAGCTCAAGGTCTTCAAGTTTTTTCTTGATTGTTGCTTTATTTTTGAAGATGTTACCAAACACCTCTCTGTTCCATACCTTGAGCTATTCTTTGAGACATCTCAGTTTGTGGTAGACTTGCTCAGCAGGGCGCCCAGGGACTGGGGGAGCCCACCAGCAACCAACCTAGGCCCTGAAGTTGGGGTGGTGCAGCCACATGGACTCAAACCGAAAGGGCCGCTTGAGGGAGGAGCGATGGTCAGTTTCGAGGAGGAGGGGGCTGTGGTCAGACCCAATTTTAGGGAGAGCCAGCAAGGTTGCATCAGCAAATAGGGGAATGGCTTCCTTAGAAAGGAATACTCTATCCAGCCTGACCTGGATATGGCTTGCTCTCGCTCTTCTGTTTGACCAGGTGAACCTGGCTCCTTTTAGGCTGACGTCCATGAGCTCATTGAGGTCGATGAAGGCTCCAAAGTCTTCCATGCTTTTGGACGGAGCCGCTGAGCCCCCACTTTTGTTAGAAAGGAAAAGGGGGTTGTTGAAGTCCCCTGCTAGGATCCAGGGAAGGGGGGCAAAGGCTTCCCTCATCGAGCTGATTTCCTTCCATAAGGCAGCTTTCTCAACCGGGCTGTTGGGAGCGTAGACGTTAGACAAGATCCACGAACGCCTTGACTTCACACAATGGACCAGAATGTTGATTATTCTAGGGGAAGATGATATGAGTCTCCCCTCGAAATATCGAGGGTCCCACATGCATAGTAGGCCTCCGGCTGTGCCAGTCGTAGGGGTAGACAGAGACTCGCAATTGCGCCAAGTAGCTTGGGCGACCCTCTGAGCAGTCGCTTCATCTATTTTGGTCTCCTGGAGGAGGAGGAAGGACGGGCGGTGATCCTTGCGGAGTTGGCCGAGGATCCTTTTTTTGGGGGCACCATTGAGCCCCCTAACATTCCAGGTGATGAGCTTCATTTGACACCCTTGGGGGGTCGCTTGCCCCCCTTCCCGAGCTGAGCGAGGGGTTTGGATCGTAGGGCATCTACTTTGGAGAAGCTCACGGTGACGTCAGAGAGGGTTGCCTGGGAGCCATTGGCTATGTCATCTTCAGTGATCCTCGATCGTTGATCGCCTAGGGTGGGGCGACCTCTCTTGAGTTTGCTGCCAAAGTCTGTGGTGAATGTCCTACTTCGGGTCATCTTGGGGCTGATTTCATCGGGCCCAGACGGAGAGCTGCCCTCAACCTCTTCGTCGGACCTCTCGGAGCTACACTCTGAGGGGGGAGGCCGGTAGGGACCGTCGGGAGGGGCGGGAGGGGGTCGAGAGGGGGATAGCGAGGAGGGGGGGAGGAGGAAACCCTGGTAGAGGAAGACGAGAAGGTGGGAGCCGACGGGGGAGAGAGCCCGGGCGGCTCGTAGGGCTGAGAGGGGGCGCAAGCAAGGGCCTACGGGGAGGGATTCACAGTGGGCGAGGGGGGAGCCTAGGATCGAGGCCTCAGAAGAGGAACCAGGGAGGGGTACGGGGGAAGGGGGAACCTAGGGAAGGCCATCCATCAGGCAAGGGCCCGCTTGGGATTCCTTTGGGACAGAAGGGGGAGCCTCCTTGGTGGTCCAAGCCTAGGATCTATGGCCATCATGGGGGGCCCATGGGAGGGGGCCCGACCTAGTCGAGAAGGGGGTTTGGCGGGGAGAGAGGCATCAACCTTCTTGGATATAGGGCATTGGTAGGGGAGGTGTCCCTGAGTGCAGCAGAGAGGGCAAAAAGTAGGTTTGTTTTCGTAAATCAGGGTTTGGCACCAGAAGAAGGACCCAGAGGAGATGGACACAGAAGAGGGGAGTTCGGATTCTAGATTTGCATTGACGCAGAATCTGGCATGGACCATTCGAGAGCCTACCTTGGTAGCGGGATCGAAGGCCACCAACTCACCGACCGACTGGGCAATGAGCCTTAGAACGTCTTCGTGCCACAAGTGGAAGGGGAGCTCAGGGAGCCAAACCCAGACCGGGGTGAAGTTGATACTTTGGGTGCTGGGATGGAAGTCAGCTCCATATCGCCTGAGGAAGAGGCTTTTGCGACCCAGGAACCAGGGCCCGCCAGATAGAATATTTTTAGCATCATCGTTGTTGTTTAGTTTGATAATGAAGAATCCCTTGGTAAGGGCCACCAACTGAATATGTCCAAAAACTTTCCATTTGGAAGCCGCCCATCTACGGATGGTTTCCATGTCTGGTCGCCCTCCCAGGAACTTCCCAACTAGGGAGGCAGAGGATCCAGAGACAAAGGATGAGTAGACCTCCTCTTGAATGGAAATGTGGGTGCCCTCGAGGGAAAGCCCTATGCCCAGGGCCCGAGGCTGGGCCCTGGCGCCAGCCAGGATCTGCTGGTAGGAGGGTTTGGGCCCTCCCGGGGCAGAACCCTGCCCAGGATCTGGAGGCTTTTTCCCTAGGCCTGCACTAGCATCGAGGCTGGGAGGAGGCCCCGGGCCCAAGATGCCATCCCCACCCTGGTCGCTAGTCTGCTCAGCCTCTGAGCCCTCCTCTGGTCCCATCGAGGACCTTGCGGGCCCGGGCCCGGGCCCCGACGTGCCCGACCCCGATCCCGATCCTGCGCCCACCCTAGATCCTGCACCTGCGTCTGAACCTGCTCCCGCTCCCGTTCCTGCTCCAGCTCCTACCATCAAAAAAACCTACTTCCATTATAGCAAGGTCTTTTATTTCCACAACGATCACTTATATTGTTAGCTTTTGAGGATGTATGTTTTGGAGAGATCTAACACAGGTCCTAATGAAATACAGGAAATATGAAAGAAAGTGAAACAGCAATATGATTGAAATATGCTATAAATAGAAATGACAAAATTACAATGTAGTATGGAGGAAATGGACACTCCATTACTATGAGCTAAAGAGCTACATGGTACTCCATATGGGAGCACCACTATCTACTACACTACACTAGATGAGAACTTGACTTCCTGTCTCCTTATTCATATAATCTACCACTATGAGGCCCTTTATATAGGAAGATAGATTCCTTGGCCAACACTCTACCTAGTTGTACAAGGGGACACCTTGCACATTACAACTTGCACATTGCCACTTGTGCATTTATTACATTGCATGAAGTAACTAGATAACTTCCCCCTAAAGTAATATCCTATCCTAACTATGTACCTAAGGTGGTACATTTACATGACCCAAATGATGTAATATACTCTAACTCTAACACCCCCTGTATTACATTATTTGGGTATTGAAGATTTCAATCTTCAATATGGATCTTCTTCTTCAGTATGGTCTTTAGCTTGATGTTCTTTGGCTTGATTTGGTCCTCTTTAATTCACGTTGCATTGTATGCCTTCTTGCATTGGTTCTTCTTCTTCTTATTCTTTATTGGAGTCAGTACTTTCATAGGTGGATGTGCTAGCACCTGATTCTTGCAAAGAATTTTTTTCTTTTCTTTTATCCTTGTCATCATTCTTTGTGTCCTATATAGGATCATCTAAACATACACTTAGAGCATCATGATAATATTTTGAGTTAGTAGAACTTGAAGTGCTAATACTGCATGAGGATTGAAATATCTTTGCTAGTGAAGATTCATCTAACTTTATTTTCAGCTTAAGTAATTCTATCAATCCTTTTTGTTCTACATTTTCATCCTTATAACATTTGAATGTAAGTAGTGCCATGTATAGTATGCTTTCGTATTCTAAAGGAATTTGAATGTCATTCTTTCCTTTATCAATTGCTTTAGTGAGTTGAGCATGTAGATAGTGCTCCATCATTTCAAACCTGTCTTTCAGAGCTTCATTATGTATCCTTTTTGAAATAGGATCTAAGTTTCCTTCAGATTTTATAAGTGAATTCTTGATTCCACTTTTTATGACACTTGCTCTTTCTTTTCTAATAGTGTTGTTCATATCATTGTTTACTGTATTACTTGAGGTAGACATATTTATAGCCTTTTTTGAAATAGAGTATTCTAAAGTGTTCTACTTTGTGATTCTCTAGATATGAGCTTTGATTCGATAGAATATTTTAGAGCTTAGTTTTTGTAGGCTTTCTTATATCTCCCTAGTTAAGAGATGTGAATCAGTAGAGTCCTTATAGATTTTGTAGAGACCTTATGCTTCCCAAATGGATTGTGCACTTGATAATATTTGAAGAATGCTATTATTATCAAGTTTTGTAGAATGCCTTATGTCTCCCTAGTAGTTTTGGAAATGCTATATGATAGATAAAGTGCTTTTGAGAATAATAGTTCAATTTTGAGTTGATTTTGTAAAGTTTTGTGAATAGCAAAAATCAACTTCTTTTACACCTTATTACTCCTATTGAACTTGAGCACTTTCTATTTTGATGAGGTTTAATAGTTGGATTTCTTTTGTCCCTTTAATGTATTTTTGAGACAAGTATACCAATTAATTTCCAACTCTTAATATTCTTTAATAAACCTCTTTTTATAGCCTTTAATAATTTGATATTTATTGTTTCTAATTTCCAATTTCCTACTTTGATGTAGTATTCCTTATAACTCCCTAATGTGGAATATTAGAAAACAATTATTTGCAATAATAGAAATTCAAGTAGAAATCCTTATTTCTCCTATGTTTTAATATTGCAAATATTTAGGCTAATTTAATAGTTATTTCCCCTTAGATATTGCTTTCAAATATGGTTGATTTCTATTGATATTTCAACCTTTATATACCTTATAACTCCATATTTAATGAAATCAATCTTGATGAAGTATAAACCTTACCTTTAGTGTTGTATTCCCAATGTATTCGATGCAGGTTCTAGATGTGTATGACAGTCCTCTTAATACCTTCTCCTTGAATGTTATGGTGAACGTTGATTCACCTTTGACTTCAAGTTTGGATGGTGGCACTTCAACTCTTGAGATTTGACCTTCCTTGAATGCCTTGACCAGAGCTTTTAATGCTCTTTACCTCTCCTCCAAACTATGATTCCGATTGTTGTAAGTGCTATGACTCCTGTGAATACTCTGAATGTTGTCCTCTATAGTCTTTGATGCCTTTTAATAGATGGAGGATCTTGGACTTTGTGACAAGTGTCACAACGGTTACTCTTGAGCGCTTGAGATGTTGTTTGTGAAACTCTGCTAGGTAGATGAGCATTACGATCTTGAACGAGCACTCATTCTTCTTCTTCCTTTGTAACATTTTCTTTGTAATGGATGGGCACTTGTGTGGAAAATATTTTATTTCCTTCTAGGTGACAAGTGTCACCTTTCCTTCATGCATGGGATTTTTAATGTAACACTTCTCCAATGTATCTTGTAATCTCCCTATTAACCATGCAACGTTGTGAGCTCTTCCTTTGTTCGATGGAGCTTGATATGAGATGATTCTAGTGACACCTTGAGATATTGGAGCAACACTTTTCAATGCTTGAGTGGAGTTTTTGGGCTACTCCAATGGTGCTCCTTGGATGTACATCCTTCAACCTATTCTACCTTCCTTTTAGTAGATGTTATTGCCTTTTGATGTAATGCTTCTCCTTGCTTTGTTTGCTTGCAGGTTCGACTGTCCACAATGTAGTAGATGTGAGCCTTTTGAGCAACTCTATTCCCTTGCATGGATAATGCTTTTGCACGACTACCTTGGAGTATTTTTCTCCTTGTAAAGAGTGTGCCTCTTTGGCACATAAGACCTATCCTCTTTCTGACATAGAGTAGATTAGAGTAGTGCAAAACAAATGTAAATACTTTGTATATAAGATACCTTTTTTGCACCTCCTTTTACAATCTAATTTTCTTGGTCTTATGGTAGCTTTTTTGAAATAGGCGATGGCAGATTTGATGTTGTCTCTTTTTCTAGACAACTCTCTCCATTGCTTGGTGACTTTGGTAATAAACCCAAGCTATTAACCACTTAGATAGAAGCTCTTTCTTGTAGAAGTAATTTTTGCACCTTTTTGTAAATAGCCTTTAGTGCACTTTGAATCTGAGACTCACCAAGTCTCGATTTGAAGCTTCTATTGTTGTTTTTGATAGTGGATTTTCTTCTCCACTCCTTGGAGGAATCTTATCTATTTTGGTGGCTTCTTTGGGCCACGAGATGTTGTAGGTTTTGTGCACCAATAGTATCTCTAGACACTTTGATAATTTTTTGTTTTTGTGCTCTTGATCCTTTAATCAACAAACACAAACTAACATTTTTTTAGAGTAATTAGTGTAGTGCAAATGATCTTAATAATACCAATTTAATGCACTAACAATCTCACCTTATCACTCCAATAAACTCTCAAAATAATTTTAGATGCACTTAATAATCTCTGCAAATTTTAAGAGTAATCTGTAATGAACCCTTAATAAGTATTCTACAAATTTTCACTACAATCAATATTGTAGGATATAGTCTTCTTGCTTTCTAGATAGCAAATAGGTAGATGATAATTTTTTTCTCTCAAAAATATCCAACTCCTATTAATTGTGCAAATAATCCTTAAAAGGAATTCTTTCTTTTTGCACTTGAAGACTATAATGCAATCTATTCTTCTGCAAATTTTAATCCAAATATGGTGCTTAATGGAATTTGATAATGAACCCTAATTTTAAGTTCAACTAATTGCACCCTAGTTGCTTACCTTTAATGGATTCTGTAGATGATGTAGATCTTGGTGTTTGGATTCACCAAGTTGTTGCTTTGTAGTGGATGGATACGCAACTTCTTTGTTGGTTGTCCCAAACAACTTTCTCCTTCACCAATCTCTAGCCTCAAAATTTTTATCTTGAGCCTTGGATTTGGTGGCTTAATCCTTCCAATGATCTTACTTTCTACTGTAGATTCAGAGAACTCCTTTCTCTGAACTATACCTTCTTGTTGTGAGAGGCAATCTCCAAATCTTCTAGATTTGGTAGGCTTCTTCTATCTGAATCTTCCTTCAAGCTTCTTGTCAAATTTTGACTTCAAATAGGATCATCTTCTTCTCAAGATTTTTATTTTCTTGAGGTCTTCACTGGATTCTTCTTCTGGGATTTGGCACTCCTTTCCAAATTCTTCTTCTCATATTTGGCACTCCTTGCCAAATTCTTCTTCTCTTGGGCTTGTTGTTGAATGGCGATAATTGTCCCAAGTCCTTCACTATCAAGAAATTTTCCTTGGTAGTGGAATTCTCCAATGAGTTCTCTTGGGAACTCTTTTGATGATGCTTCTGTGGGCTCTACAACAAGGCTCTCCAAGCCTTCTTATTTTTCCTCCTTGAGACCTCTCCAAGGTCTTCTATCTTGCAACTTCTCTGGTCTTTCGCATGAGACATTTTCTTCAACCTTCTACTTCTAGAAGTGTTGGTGATGAGATCTTCTTCTCGGATCTCTAATTTTGCTGCTTCTGGATTCTAGAATAGGACTTTGCTAGTCCTTTCTCTTTCTTCCTAAAATGGAAGTTCTTCAATGAGATCTACTTCAAATCTCTTCAGCTTCTTCTGAAAGAAGTCTTTAATTAGTAAAGGAGATCACCAATCTCCTATTTCTTGGACTCTTCTCAGGAGTCTTCTTCAGGAACTCCTTTATGGAGTTTTCTTTTGAATTCAGGAATCTATCTTCTGAATCAGGATATCTTCTCTGAAGTTTTTCTTCAAGATTAAGGCTTCTATGGCCTTTTTCTTTTTCTAGGCTTCTCTGACCTATTATTCTTCTAGGATTCTCTAGCCTATTCTTCTTTTGCACTTTGTAGGTATTGATCTTGAATGGAGATCACCAATATCCTATCTCCTCCTATGACTCAACTTTTGGAGTCTTCTTTCTGGTTTAGGAACCCTTATCTGGAATCTTCTACTGGATTAAGGCTACTGTGGCCTTTTCTTCTATGAAGTTCTCAATCTAGCAATGGAGATCTCCAGTCTCCTAACTTCACCATGACTCTTCTTCAAGAGTCTTCTTCCATAATGTTCTTTTCTTGCACAAGGAACTAATATCTACATGAGGAAAGCACATTGACTTTCAAGCAACAAAGTTAAAATCTCCTAGCTTTCTATTGTAGGAGGTGTCCCAATCATTTGAGAATTAATTTTTTACAACAAAAGAAACTTTGGGCAATAGTTAACAAATTCTAGATCTCTTAGAGGGTCTTCACTAGTTGATCCATTTTTTGCAACTCTATGGAAAGATTCTAGCCAAATATAATCTCAATTTTTCTGCAACTGAGATTTATTTTAGTCTTCACTTTTCTAATCCTGTTGACTACTATGATTATTTCTATCAAATAATCCTAATGGTAGCTTTTGCATGCAATGACACTCAATGGTAGATCTGGTTTGCAAATATGTAGGTCAACAGTAGTAATGGTGACTCTCCCTATTCCTCTTGACCTACTAGACTTCTCTTATGATGGATGTAGGTCCTCCTATCTCGAAGCACCGTGGCTCTGATACCATTGTTAGCTTTTGAGGATGTATATTGTGGAGAGATCTAACACAAGTCCTAATGAAATATAGAAAATATGAAAGAAAGTGAAACAACAATATGACTAAAATATGCTATAAATAGAAATGATGAAATTATAATATAGTATGGAGGAAATGGACACTCCATTACTATGAGCTAAAGAGCTACATGGTACTCCATATGGGAGCACCACTATATACTATACTACATCATATGAGAACTTGACTTCATGTCTCCTTGTTCATATAATCCATTCACTATGAGGCCCTTTATATAGGAAGATAGATTCCTTGGCCAACACTCTACCTAGTTGTACAAGGGGACACCTTGCACATTACAACTTGCACATTGCCACTTGTGCATTTATTACATTGCATGAAGTAACTAGATAACTTCCCCCTAAAGTAATCTCCTATCCTAACTATGTACCTAAGGTGGTACATTTACATGACCCAAATGATGTAATATACTCTAACTCTAACATATATGTTCCATGGAGCCTTTTCTTTCCTCAAAATTTTTTATTACTATTAATGAATCGTCTTTCATCCATACTCTGTTCCATTTCATTTGTCTACATTTTTTTAATCCTTCCAAAGCTGCCCAAGCTTCAACTTCATTATTTATCTTAAATCCAGCACTAAAAGCGTCATGTGACAAAATCTCACTCCTATTATTTTTTATTATTCCTCCTCTTGTTGGTCCTAGATCTCCTTTAGATGCTCCATTAACATTTAGTTTGATCAACTCTACTTTCGGTGGTTTCCACTTTATATTATTTATCTTCCTTTTATTTCTCCTATACCCAACATCATAATTCTCTTTTATGACCTAATTCCTTTTATCAAGGCTCTCTACTTCAAGATTAGGGATTGGGTGAGTTGATAGGGTTGGTTTACACTCCTCCATGGCTAAAACATCCTCCTTTTCATTACCTCTAAACTGCTTTCCTTTCCTTTAAATATTCTTTTGTTTCTTTTCAGCCATACAATCCAAATTATTGTATCTCTTGATGTATCCCAAATTATTCATAATGCCACACTTTTAAAAGTTCTCTACCATTGCTTTAACCATTCTTAAATTATTCTATTCATAATAATGCATTTACTAAACATATTAAGAATAATTCACCATAGTTCCCAAACTATTGAGAAATATCCCAAGAGATGGTCTATACTCTTCTCCATTTTACACAAAACACATTGTGAGGGGCCATAAAAACCCTTTTTTATTAGGTTATCCTAGACCTACTAGCCATACAAACATTTTGACTTTTGGAATGCTCAAGTTATTCCAAATACTTCTCTATATTCTTGCAATACTCCTTTTATTGGTGCTTAACATTATATCCACTTCTTGTGCATTCTCATGAGCTATTCAGCTCCCAAATAAGCTTCTCCTCGACTCCCCTCAAAATAATCAATGTTTTTATCTTTCTATTCAATAGCTTCCTAGCAACAATATCTAGTATACTTGTAAACAAATCTTCTTTCCATTTTTATCTTCCTTCTTGATCATTGTACATAATATTTAAAATCCTATCACCATGTTTATCTTGGACTAATCTCGTCCATGGTTTCAAAATTTGATCTCTATTGAGTGGTTTTTTATCACACAAGTATCCATCCAAATATATTTATTTCTCTAGTTTCCACCACCCATCTTAGACCTTTAATCACTAGATCAATTGATTTTTTAAAATAGTTTCATAGTGCATAACCATCTAGTAGTGAGAATATAGTAAATATTAAGCTTGGGTCAGTGCACTTAATGTACTTCCTTAGAAGAATTATTTCCCATTGCCTTTGACTCTCTTTATATAATTTTCATATTACTTTTGCCCTTAGAGCTATGTTTGCATCCATAATAACTCTTAAACCAACACCTACCCTAGTTTTATCATCACATGCCTTGTTTTATTTCAATTTTTATTTAAAATATATCTCTCACTAAAAACTACTTTACTCCTTTTAAAATAAAATTTCAATCTTGAAGTAAGGGGAGGATCTCATTTTTTAATTTAAAAGATCTATATTTATATATATTGGTTAGATGTGTTCAAAATGAGTCTCACTCGTATTAAATATTGGCCACATAATGATATTATAACAACTTGACAATTATGCATTTATTACTTATTACAACTTGATAGTTATGCATGTATTGCTTGGCAAATTTCAAAAATGAGTTTCCTCGTCGAAAGTCGAGGAATTTAACCAATAGGGAAGGCTATTAATTTTTCATTTAAAATATATTTTTGATATATATTGGTTACATAGGATAGAAATGAGTCTCACTTGTATTACATAGTGACCACATAATGGTAATATAATATGATATTTATGTATTTATTGCTTATTACAACAACTTGATAATTATACATGTATTAGTTGGTAAGATTCAAACATGGGCTTTCTCATTGAATATGGTAAGAGTATTTAAAAGATCTTTTTGATATATATTGGTTACATAGGATAAAAATGAGTCTCACTTGTATTACATAGTGACCACATAATGGTAATATAATATGATAATTATGTATTTATTGCTTATTACAACAACTTGATAATTATACATGTATTACTTGGTAAGATTCAAACATGGGCTTTCTCATTGAATATGGTAAGAGTATTTAAAAGATCTTTTTGATATATATTGGTTACATAGGATAGAAATGAGTCTCACTTATATTACATAGTGACCACATAATGGTAATATAATATGATAATTATGTATTTATTGCTTATTACAACAACTTGATAACTATACATGTATTACTTGGTAAGATTCAAACATGGGCTTTCTCATTGAATATGGTAAGAGTATTATTTGACCAATTCAACTTATATCATTCAATATGGTAGGAGTATTATTTAATATAGTAATTAGAAAGAATGAAATCTTGAATAAAATATATTGACTTTGAGAAAAGTTGTATAATCCTTTAAATATGACCAATAAGAAATGTGAGGTAATGTTCAAATACAATTAAGAATCATGATATCAATAAATTTTAGAGTTTTTTTATTCTAGAAATATTTATATATTTTTTAGTTACATAACATCTCCTATCATTAGGTCTAAGCTATAGATCAATTAGTGTGGTGAAATCCCGTAAGAGGGACAAACACCTAAGGTTCAAATCTCGAGCCTCATCGAATTGAATGCTTGTCCCTTTCTTAGTGCTTTTAGTGGTGTAAAAGGTTTAAAATGAATGTGGCATGGTAGTTATAGGGGCGGGCTACCTGGAGCACTACATGGTGGCTTCCAAGGTGAACAACATAGAATAGCATGGAATATTGTGGTGGCCATAAAAGTGAACAACATGCATGGATCATCGTGGCAGTTATCGATTCCACTATGTAAATAAAATAAAAATAAAAAATAAAACATCTCCTACCATTATAGTGTTCAACTTTGATTATTGCTACTATAATCTCCCATTTTTATTTAAACATGACAACCCACTATATGCATGGAGTGGACCACCACTAGCCCTTTAAGGATTTGAACCATGATTGGTTGTTAACCAAGACTCAACTACTTCCAATGATCTACATCATTCATGCAATTGTGGTATATTTTTTTAGTTTCATTTTTTATTAGACTTGGAATGAACGCACAAATAAAAATGGATCCTATTATATTAGGACTTATTTTAGTTGGTACTAACTTATTTATTTATTTTCAATAAGCTATATGTGGCTTCTATTGAGGCCACTCCCATTACAAAAAGAAAACATTACATTGTTCTCGTTACATTTCTATCAAATTAATTAAACTATACCCAACTTGCCTTTCTATTAAAAATGTTATTCATTTGTCTTTTTTGTCAAAGAGATTCACCATCTTCCTCACTGCTAAGTTTCCACAAACAACTCCTTCATATCATTTCATATAGATACGTTTCAAAATTTAAATTTTGTCAGGATAAAATTCAACACAATGAAGGGGTAAAATGTTTGTTGTCCGTTTTTCCATATCTATAAATATAAATAGATTATCTATAACAACCTAAAATTTTCTTAATACATTTTTGTAGGGTTCTTATTCATGCCCTAATATTTTAAGATATTACTTTCATTGTTATTTTTTGCTTTTATTTATGGGTTTATCCTCATTTCTTGCTAATACTTAATATGGTATGGCTCCACTTGAGATATTTTATGGAAGGATGTATTGTACACCTCTCAGTTGAGAAAGAGTGGAGGAGCAAGTGATCTAAGGTCCCAACATGTTACAAGAAATGGAGGAGCAGGATGTATTTTTGTAGTGATGATATAATATTGTGGAATGATGTTTTACTATCAGTGAGATGATGACTCTTTCTAGAGATTAAGGATGTTATAGCCTGAATTTATTTAATTTAATTATAGCATGTGACTAAACTATGATAATACATGGCTATGATGACCTAAAATTTGATAAATGATATTATAACATGTGATTTGTACTAAAAATACATGATTGTTTTATGATGATTTTTAGATTTTATTTGAAGTATTATATACAAATTTATCTTGTAATGAGACTAGCTAAAAACTTGGTTTGAATTCTTGATGGGGGCTGCTCTCAAGCAACTTCGAGAGGGAGAGCATCATTAGTGAGAGGATCACAAATGCCGAATCAACAACTTAATCAAAATGAAAGAAAAATGTGCACACATCATGTAATGGCATGTAGACATGAAATTGCATGTTTGATTATGTTAAATTTCAAAGAGAAAAATGCATTGAAACTTTAAGTTAATGACTATGCATATGAGCTTTTGCTTGTGATATTGTAAAAATGTTAGTTGTTGCTTGTAATTTTGTGATTGTATTCAATAAATTAAAAGCTATAAAAAGACATCCCTATGTCTAGAAAGACCCTTAAGGAGGTCAAATGAAACCATGACCTTAAAGGGATAAATTTTAGTATTACTCTCCTTGAACACTTTGTGAACGATCCAGGAGGAAAAGGTGGGGAACGTGGGACAACCCCATGGAAAAAGAATAAATAAAATTTATTATTTCAAATACATTTGGATGAAAATATACTTGGGTGTCCAAACCATAGTGCCAAATATAAATACCCCTTCCTTTTTTGGTGTTTCATTTTTTTGGACATGCATTGGTAAAGGAGGATGAGGATTCTTGGTAAGGTGGAGTTCCTAGTGGAGCAAATATAAATTCATGTAGATGAAACCATAACATAACCACCATCTAGACATTTTAAGATAAAATGACCTATTTTTGGAGAAGAATTATTTTGGATTGTGGGAGGGTTTTGAAGGTGGTGGAATACTCACAAAACCCTTATATAAAATTTACCATATTTTGAATATATATGAAGAATTTTCCTGTCTAGCAACATGATACGCATTTTCAGAGATTGGATGCAAGGAGTGTATTTATATATAATAACCATAGAAAATGTAGCCTTTAGTCGTGCATCTTATCCCTACTAGGTATCAATGTGTAAACCTTGTATTAATTCATTATGTTGATATGTATAATTCTCGTATTCCTCTTTTAATTATAAATTTTATTTCTTTAATAAAGAAAACCTTGTGAAATATTTGTGCTATATACTCAAATGTTAAATTTGTTTAGTGATCTTGTGAAAAGAAGAAAATAAAACTGGGTTCTTTCAGTTGAATTCCCTCACAACAACCTTGAGTATTTTCTTGTGATGATTTTGCTCATATTTAAGCTTGGTATGCAAAAGTGTGTTGGTCATGATGTTATCCTCTATTAAGTGTGTCAATCCTAAAATTTATAACGGGACCGAACTTGAAAATCATACAAAACAAAATTGATCTTGATGTAAATGGGGCATTTGAAATCTTCAATAAACCTTGTACCTATCTTTAATCCACTATATTTAAAGGGAAATTATGCAATTGCACGTTTGGTAGCATTGAATGTTTAGTTTATAATTTTTTTTTCAAAATAAAACATTGTTTAGGATTGAGTTTTGGAGAATAACTACTTGTAGTCTTGGTGAATAATAAAACATGGAACTTGTGCATAAAATATTAGATAGGTCAAGACCATAACCCTATATGCAATCTTTACCACAATATCTATTTTTTTGGATGGTTGAAACATCTTAATGAAAAATCATTATTGACAACTTCATGGATGTTGTTTTAAAACTTGATAGCATGCTTATAGAACAACATTAAGACAACAACAATTGTGGTATTTTGTGTGAAACTCAATTTTGGTACATGCCACTTGAGAACTAAATAATGGTGTCTAAGTGATGTTTAAGAATTAAACAATGCTTACTTTTTTTGCCTAAATTGAGTGACATTTAAATTACTAATTGAGAACTTGTCATGCATATTAGAGACAAATGACTAAATGTTACATACTATGCAAGCATACCCAATTACGATCATATTTACATATCTTATTTACTACAAAATTTATATGGATGGCATATGTTGCTTGCATAATTCTTTGGTTTATATTATATTGAAGTCCTACTTGTCAAGCAATGGTTGTAACTTACAATAAAGGAAACCTTATTGTAATAATTACATAAGTCTGCTTATTGTGGAAGTTAGGAGGATTTCATATATAGTGCTTGCATACCTACTTTGTGTTGAATTAATGAATGAGAATACATCTAATGATGTGTGAGGGTTAAATTGAGCAAGAAAAAAGGACATATATCTATTACCAAAGGACTCATGATCTAGGTCATATAGTGTAATAAAAAAGGGTAGGAGTGGGGGTTGCAAGTTTACTATGGTGGTAAGGACTTTGGCCTCTCTTTGAGAAGTCCAAGGTTCAAACCCCACTCAATATGAGGGGATCAGGACCCCTCATAAAAACATGTGTAAAGTCATTAAAAAAAAACTAGGAATGGTAGTTAGCATTGATATGTGCCTTTGCATTTTAAATATATCATATCCAACGGTTCAAATTAGGTAGACTATATTGAAAAAAAATTCTAAGCAATGATTAAAGAAATTGGTTGTTCATGTGTTACATGGTTTATTGCAACTTCATGTGAAAAGGAATAATGCACAATGTTGTGATCATCTACATGAATTAATATGGACTTCATGAAATTTGATTGTTCCTTGCATATGTAGCTGCTTGAATGTTACATGATTTGTAGTGGACTTCGTATAGGCATAGTTGGAATCCATGATTTTCTCTTTTATTATGTTCATGCCCAATATTTGTATTCCTTATAAAAGGATTAGTTCTCTTGACTAGGGAAAAGGAAAAATGAAATTCCTTATAAGAATTTAATTGTTGGGTGATATATTCCTTCTTTGGTCATCTTAAAAGGAAAAAAATATAGTGTGTGTATGATGATTTATGTGAGATGGTTCGAGAAGGGATTTGCTGAAGTGGATACATATTGACTTCTTTTGCCATGTGATCTATTAAGAGTGATTGAATTTTTATGAATATGAACATCACTAACTACAAAGTCTTGAATTAATTTGTGAATGTCATTAATTAGAAATGTTGCATTTCTTGACAGCATAACTAAGGACCTTATGGTTGAAGACTAATGGTATGAACTCTTGAGCATATATGATGATGTACTTATTATCCATAAATGTTTATACATAAATCTTCCATATTGCAACAACCAACTAATAAAATGATTAACCTCTAAGTATGAAACTCAAGGTAGATGTATTATTCAATAGATCTCAAGATTTGGGATAAATATAGAATGATCAACTCTAGTTGTACTTTTGGCATGCATATTTACTACTAAGAACTATTGTAGTCGCCTTTTTTTATTGATGTTATTCAAGTAATTTTTGAGAAATGTAAAATATGAAATTAAAATTATCTAAATTTTTTTTTGAAACTTTATAATGAATGTTGTTGTAGAGTGGACCCAAACCTTGTTTGTTTGGTAGTGTATATCTTAGATTGCTTTCAATAGTGTATACAACCTTATTGTAGCTTTATGTTTTTTTTATTGATAACGGGTTTTGAAAGGGATCCAAAACCTTCTAAACAAGTTGTAGAGAGGATCTCGTGAAGGTTCAACTCTCTACAAAACAAGCCAAAAATGGATCAAACGTTGAATCCACAGAACTAAAATAGAAGCAAGGAAACATGAAGAAAACTTCTCGTAGGTACAAAACTAAATGACATAAAAGAAGCATGAGAGGTGCAGGGTTAATCCCAACAACAAAATGGGATAATCCAGAAGCAAAGGAGCACCCTGGGATCGTCTTCTCATTCTGATATATAGTCTTTGTCCTCCTTGGGGTCGTCCTCCATAATGATGTTGTTGTTTGGTGCATGCATCAGGGTTATGAGCTTGTTGGCTCTAAGAAGCATTAAAGTGGCCAGAGTTACGATATCCTCTAGGTCAGTAATCTAGTCCACATCGCCCATCTATTGGATAAACTGAGATCTCGAAGAAGGTCTAGATGCAGTCCTCTAGCTCTTGCGAGTAGGGGATGGACTCTTAGATTTGTAATTTGCATTCTTGAAATGGACATAACACCTTGTGGAGGTTACAGAGGATGGGCCTACAGGAGGTAAACCCCTTGGTCTGCCTAGTCTGTTGGGATTTTCACTATCCCCTTAGATTTCTAGAGCTTCTTGGGTGACGTCCAATATCACCAAAGGTTCTAGAGTAGGGTCAGGATCATCGACCGGTCGATCAGGATCCATGACATACTGGTCAGGGTTCTAGCTTATAAACTTGTAGATAATAAGGTGGAGGCTATGGTTCTTTGGGTAAGTATATTTCCCTCGTCTAATGCTATCAACTAAAATATCCATCGATCGAAAGAGGTACTTCGAGATATTGATTTGCTTTACGTCCTTAAGGAAATTTAGGAATGCCAAGTGAAAGCTTCAAAGGGGTGATGACGGCTCATCCACCGTTAGATACTGCATGACCAGAATCATGACCTAGTTCCATGGTAGAGGGAGGCCTTCCCTTACATAGCCATTGTCCTTATTTATTAAAGACTTTCCCTTGTCTCAAAAAAATTCCAGTTCGCCCTCCAATGACTGTTTTTCCCTATAAACAATCTCTCCATAATTAGGAAGCTCAGTGATTTTTGCCAGCATGTCGATGGTTATAATGAATGTAAGTCCCTTTAGTGACACAATCCCATTATCCCAGCTCTGGACAAACTCACGGGAGATTTCAGGGTCATTTCCATTGAATTTCTTCAAAAAATTCAACAGCCTACGAGAAGCCAAAATCTCTTCTACCATCAGATCTAATTGCAGCTATTCAGGCTCAAGCAATGCCATATTCCACCACACAACGTAACACTGCATACCAATAGCCTCCACCTTCCTATTTATTTTGTGAGCACTATGGTTCTCATTGTATCTAAGCAGAATAAAAATACATTTCTCCATGATCCAAAGGGGAATCATGCCTACATATTTGGCCTTGGTACTTGCTTTAGGCCATTGATTGGGCTGATTGGGTGTGTGACATCTTGATGCATGGTCTATTTCACTTCAAAAAATTATTTGGTTTGTATGGTGGACTCACACAAGAAATGGAGGCATTTGAAGTGGGGAATATATCTGCTAGACGTAATTGGAATTATTGGCAGTTGATAGAGTGTACCACTAGAAGCCTACCAGATTCATCATCATCTTCCATGGGTGAGTCTTTCGGGCCACTGATGCCACCTTGGAATCCTTCCTATCATCGTGCCCTATGAAAATAGTTGCTTAGCATGAGGCAGTGATAGCAGCATTATTGATCCTAAGATAAACCTTTCCAATCATGTGAAGAAGATCACATTTTCTCTGGTTTATTTTCTTATTTAGCTCAGACTTAGCCCTTTTTCTATTCACTCTTTTCCAAAAAATAAAGATAACATTGACATTCCTGTTGAGAATAATGTCACCTTTAAAGCTGTGTTGGCGGATTTCTTCCTTAAAAGAGTAACCTTTGCACCGAGAAATGCAGTCTCAAGGAACAATAAGAAGGTTCCCGAGGGTAAAAACTTGAAAATTATTTTCCACCTGGCATCGAATGGTCACTAGATACCACCTCATCATCGTGGTGTAATAGGGTCTGCCAACACTCCTTGAAAGGTACATATTTGGATGCCAAGTCATCATAGTGGTGTACTAGGGTTTGCCATCACTCTCTATGTGGTAGTGTACATTGGTCCTTGACTTTTTGGAGCTATTCATAGGTGGCAACTTCAGTTTCATGGCAGAATTTCATAATGCACTGAGGAAATTCCTACTACCACGTCGATAAGTACTGAATGGTTAACCAAAATTGGCCATAGCATCAGCAACTTTATTGCTTTCCCTATGCACATGTTGGATAGAAACATTATTGAACACTTTGAGGTGGAATACAGTTTTCTGGATGAGAGGCCCGACATCCTAGGGTGGGTTTGAGTGGCCTTTGATATAATTTATAGTATTTAATGAATCACCTTCCATGATCAGGTTTTGGATGTTGGATTCAAGTGCTATTTGGATGCCATAATAGGTTGCTCTAGCCTCAAAAAAGTTATTTAATTGGATTCCCAACCTTTCTGTATAAGCTAAGATGAATTTAACTCTATTGTCCTAGATCACTCCTCCACAGCTTGCTTCACCAGGATTTCCTTTGGACGTACCGTAAAAATTAAGCTTGAACCACTGGGGGGAGGGGAAATCCATGACACAAGGGATCTATCCACCACGGAGTGGGATTGCCCAGAAGTCTTGAGTGAGAGGTTGAAATAAGTTGCCACTTGGATCTCAAAAGGGGACATGGGACGATCCTCAGAGGTAAAAATGTTGGCATTCTTAGAGGCTAATGTGATAATTCTCAAGGACACAGACTCTGAGTCACGATAAGAAAACCTAAAGGCTATATTGTTCCTCTCTAGCCAGACCTACCACATGAAGTGTGGGAGGATAACTGTCCACCAATACTTCAGCAGGGTGGAATGAGAGGGGTTAGGCCATTGGAGGATGAGGTCACTAACACACTGAGGGATAACCCAAGAAATGGATGCAATAAAAATAATGAAGGACAGGACAATGCCATAGAAGGAGCACTCTAAGAATAGGTGGTAAACCGACTCCCAGGCAAATTTGTAGAGGAAACATCTTTTCGGGAGGATAATACCTCGAGTGATCAAATTTTTTGTAGCTAAGAGTATGTTTTTAGTAGCCAACCAATAAAAATGGGTTATCTTAGGAATGAGGTTCTTAAATCATATGCACTTTGTAGGAAACCGATCATCTTCAGGTTCGTTCATCGACACATAGGTTGTTTTGACAAAGAACAAACCAGAATCACTAAGCTTCCAAAAAGGGGAATCAGGTGGCTGAGTACTTCGGATTAACTGGGTGTGAAGTAGCTCTGATAAGCGAAGACTCGTTGATCGAAGCTCGGGTGATCCTAGATAAATAGGCAAATTGACCCACCTAGGGGGGAACAGTTGCATGGGAGATACAATTGTCAACTTTGGGACCAAACATCTAATCAGTAATGGGTTTGAAAATACTTACAAATTGATCGTGCATCAGAGGTTGAGCTGTAATCCAGGGATATTCCCAAAACTTGATTCATGATCCATCCCCTAAAATCCATTAACAACATTTTGGATAATTGATCTGGTATGGTACATAGAGTTCTAGAATGCAAAACCATATGGTATGAGGGAGTTGTCCAGCAGAGACCCTTACCTAAGATATTTGCTTTTCACGATTTCCACCCATTGGCTAGGGGAGTTAGTGACAATTTTCCATCCCTATTTGGAGATCATTGCCATATTCATTTGGGGAATTTTTCGAAGGCCTAGCCCACCCCTGCATTTTGGGAGACAAACTTTATCCCATGCAAGAAGGGAAAATCTACCATTATTCTCCATTCCTAACCATAAAAAGTTCCTTTGAATTTGTTCTAGCTTATTACACGCGATGGTTGGGGCTCTGAACAAGGACATGAAGTAAATAGACACACTCTAAAGACACAATTGAACTAACGTGAACTTGCCTGCATTGTTGAGAAGGGCTCCCTTCCATCCTGTAAGCTTATTCATTACATACTGAATCACATTATCCCACATTCTCTCTGAAGGTTTGGCTTGGAATAGAGGAATGCCAAGATAAATAGCAGGGAACTCAACAATGGCACATCCCAGGATTTGAGCAATTATTACCTTTCTTTGTGTTGGAGTGTTGATGAAGTAGATGTTGCTTTTGAGATAGTTGACTCTTTGGCCTGCATCTCACTCATAAGCCTCCAAAATGGATCTAATGGTTTTGGCTTCTGGGACACTGGAAAGGTTGGCCAAAATAGTGTCATCAACGAACTTTTGGTGAGACACTAGGGTGAGGCTAGTTGAGGCCTTGATACCTGAAAAATCACCTGCAAAGCAAGCAGATTTAAGAGCCCTTCCCAAGCTATCAGCCATCAATATGAACATAAATGGTGACATGGGGTCCCCTTGTCTTATTCCACGTCTACTTCTAAAATACCCAGCTAATGCTCCATTGACTATGACAGAAAACCATGTGAAATATATACAGGCTTTGATCAATTGAACCCATCTATGGTGGAATCCAAACACGGTTAAGACAACTATGAGGAAATCCCATGAAATTATATCAAAGGCTTTGCTAATGTCCAGCTTTAGGAAGAAACTTGGCAGTTTGTTGACAGTTTAGTATGGATAAGTTCATGTATGGTGATCTACTATGTGTTGCTCATATTTATTTAAAATAATTTAAAGGAAATGAATGAAATATCTAGTGAGAAATCAAGGGATTGTGGTGCATATTTTCACATTGGGATAAATTAGTTGATGAAATTTGAACTATAGTTGGTTAATACATGTTGTTTGGGATGAAATAAATTGTATCCTATGAGACTCTATACATTTTAAAAAATTAAAAAATAAAGTTGCTTACTTATTTCTAATTGTTATTTTTTATTTTGAGATGATTTCCTCCAAGAGAGAGCAAACATGTAATTTCATAAATGTACTTTTGCATGTTAGTAACATATAACCCCTTCAAGTAGTATCTTGTCACTAGAAAATTGAATAAGGTTTTCTTTTGAGATTTAATCTCTTTAAAAGTGAGAACAAAACATGAGTAACATACACTTCTGTTTTGTAAAATAAGAAAATGATTGGTTGTCATATTGGTGTAGATCTAATGCAAGGTTTATTTGAGTATTCTACGAAGGATAAAGTTTAGGTATGACTTTTTAATTGAACAGTATAACAACTCATAAGTAAGGAATGAATGTTTCTCTTCATGAATGTTAAAATAAGTGGTAATTATTTAACAAGTTTTGGTTGTTGTCCATATTAGCAATTGTTGTATGAGGATTGAGAACTTTTATATAAATTTTCTATGGGCTTGTTCAATGTATGATGCTCAACAGATTGGATGAGTTTAAACTTCTAAAACTTTAAAAGCAAACTTAAGATGATACTCTCTCACCTTTTCTTCATAAGATATTTTTATAAAGGTCATTCGTAGGGAAGGATTACTTTCATTAGCCCAAGAGATAGGAACAATGCCTAGTTACTTAACTTGGAGATGACCTCATGGTTGCTTGTTAATAATCTAAAATGGTAAATACATCTTAATCATGACAACACAAAATTTGTAATGAAACTCCCTAACATAACCAATTAGATAATTTGTGGGATACTCAAGCCAAATATGGAAATTATATCTTAATATTGAGATTAAATTATTTTTAGGTATGGATCCATAACCAAAATTATGGACTAGTTGGAATCTGTAACAACCCACCAAACCAACCCAAGAGATAGGGATATATTTTTTTTTTTTGCAAGTAGGATTCACCAAGGTTATCGATAATCTATTTTTTAACTTTCATAAGGCTTACCACATTTTGAGTTTAATATCATGTTGACACACTCAAGTGGACAAGAGTGGCCAATTTCTCATAGTTTTGGGGTTCACCTTACTAAACCTCACTGTTTAGAAGGACACTAAAGTGGTCCCCCACCTTTCCTATACCCTCACCGATATAGGAAAATTTGATCACAACGTAAGTATTATCCTTTAAGTCCCATACCACTTAAAGGGGGATGCATTTTCCTTAACCTTTAAATAAGTCCTTCTATGTAGGTTAATACAACATAAAGTTTTGGTGCTTAGTTACCACACCTTCGTGGGCTAACTAAGGTCATTGTCATTCATCTAGAAATGAGCATGGTCACCTGGAAACTCACTTCAAGGTACCACCACAACTAACTCAAAAAGTTATTCCATTAATCTCTTAGTTATGGGGCACCTAATCCTCACTGTTTAAGGTGTATCAATCATGAGAATTTGACTATTGCATCACTGCAACTCCTTCTATATTTGTGAGTACCTAGTTGTTGCATTGTTACAACTCCTTCTAGGACTCACACCAAACTAGTTTTTACATCACTACAACTCCTCCTAGGATTGGGTTATTATACAACTCTAGGTCCAAAGGGGTTCTAGAACTATACCCCATAATCCCCTTTCCAAAAACTCGGCATAAACACACAATATCATATTTCTTTGAAATAAGAAATTTTAAGTGCTAACTTGATCAACATAACATAATTAAAAAAAACTAATATTTAAATAGATCATTGCTCTACATAAAATTCATTATAATTATAGCCCATGAAATCTCTCTCTATATAGAATTTAAAGCAAGATGAAGATATCTAACATAATACTAGCCAAAATACCATCTCATTAAAACTAGAAATACAAGTTCAATAGATTCTAGAGGCTATTAAATAATTATTTCATTTCTTCAAAAGAAAACATCCTTAAAGGAGATTAACTATCCCACTTTTATTTTAAAAATAAAGTCATCATCTCATTTAACATAGAGTCTTTCAATCCTTTTTTGTTTCCAAAAAATAACAACCAAGTTTTTACATAACAAAGTTCCATTCACATAGCATTGTTTTATGTTCAAGCATACCATAGCAAGTCTGCCCAAGTACACCAACTTCTTTCCATGATCAAACTCATAAAAGGACCCATATATTTTAAGAAAACATAGGGATCAGGACAACTCATGATGCAATGCAACTAAATATGCTCTATGTAATAATGCAACAACTATGCACACTTATATTTTCATACAAATAATGAGAGAATCTCATAATTCTCTCTATAATAAAATATTATCTAACCAAGCCTTGAAAATTTATTATTAAGAAAACTCTTCAAGTCATTCAAGTAACCTTCTAGAAACAATTTTCCAAGTGACACAAAAATAAAGACTACTTGCTTCATTTACAACATTATAAAATATCTTTCCTTTCTATTTACAAAATTTATGCATTCCTCCAATGAATAAAATCATTCACAACTAATAATTTCCTTCAAATATTGAAAGGGAGCAAAGAACTTAATCCTATTTTTTGATATCCATTCACTAGATTAAACAATTTACCAATATTATTCAAAAGAAGCTCTAATTTAAAATATTCAATATTTTAATTTAATCAAGCCCCACGAAAGCAAACCATACTTCAAAGGTTTAAAGACAAAACAATAATAGCCTAATAGCAAGGTTGGCCAATGCCACATTTGAATGTAGGACCACCCACATTCTCAAAGTTGTTGGGGTAGATGAGGCAACTCGGAATAGACTAAGAGTAATGTGGCATTCAAAGCAATCTTACCAAAATTAACAAGGCAAATACGAGCCACCCAAAACCATACAAAACATACTATGGAAGTTAAATATACATCTAAGAAGGCAACAAAACAAAGTGTGCATAGGCAACACATAGACGTCCAAAAATAAAACCAAACAAGGCACACACAAGCAACATATAGACATCTCAAAAGGTAGCCAATCAAGGCGTACATAGGTAACACAGAGACATCCCAAAATGGAGTAACATAAAGCACACATAGGCAACTCATAGACGTCCTAAAATCCAATAAGACAAGGTATACATAGGAAAAATATAGATAGGGCGCTAACTTAAAATAGACGAAGGCTTACCCATAAAACAAGGATTAAACCAAAGCAAGGCAATAGAGAAATAGAAGCCAACAATCCTAAAATTAAAGACATTCATTATGCAAAAAACCAAGTATTTATATGTATTTCGATTTAAAAGCAAGGCAACAACACATAGCTTTCAAGAGGCACCTTTACACTACGTTCTGACAAGAGTTACCTCGATAAGAGATACTTTGTCCTCATGTGCTTAGCTATCTCTTTCATCTTTCTCTTCTAATGCCTTTGCCAACCCCCAAATATCCTAAGATTTGAAGTTCAAATAGAAATTCTCTTACCCAATTTGAAGCTTCGAGCCTTCATGCATTATGTTACTCCACAAGAGAATGTTTTCACTCAAGATACATTGGTACAAGATTTGCCATTTGTCCAATATTTCAAGCACAATATTTTCTATTAAAGTCATGCACTCATGGTTAATTTAATTAATCACTTATTAATAATTACCAAAGCAAAGCTTAATCATTAATATTCTAATGTTCTTTGGATTAATAGCTAACTAAATCCCTTCTTATTAATCCCCTTTTTTTTGAAAAGTTACTAACATTAGAACAAGAATAAATTATCCACCAATTGGATACTATTGAGTGCTAATATCAACCATTAGCATCGACATCAAACAACAAACAAAGGCTCTTTGCTAAGCCAGATAAAACCATCAAGAATGAAATCAAGCATTCCAGTAGTACACCCATTTTTTTCCTTGAGTAGGTGGTTCTTTAAATATAACCAATGTTATCGCCTACCTACTAAGGAGGACTCCCTTGCGATAACAACTTCTTTATCCAATGGGTGGTTTAAACAACATATATGCAAATGCATCTACATGAAGGGCATTATCTTACCCTTGAGTTGTTGATGAACAAGTCATCACCATCATTTCCTATATTTTCCCATATTATGCTATGCTGCATCCCAAAATCCTAGATATTCTCTATTGCACTTGTCTAGCTATGTTGACAAAATAGCAATGACTTTTACTAGAATTAACACTTTGATTGGAAGCTCTTTCATAAATATGTAGGATATTGAGTATGTCCTTCACTTCTCCCATTGAGGCTTCATCCAATATTATAGTGTCATCCACGAATTATTGGTAAGACACTACTGCAACATTACCTATAGGTTTAATCCCTCTTATCTTTGTTGTGACAGTGGTTGCACCCAATTTTTTTCCTAAAGCTTTAGCCATGACAATGAACAAATATGAAGATATAGGATCTCCTTGTCTTAGACCTCACTAACTCTTAAAGAAACTTGTTGATCTACCATTAACTATAATAAAAAACTTTGTTGAAGAGAGACATATTTTTATCCACTATCTCTACTTAATGTCAAACCCAAATTTTTGCATTACCTTATCTAAGAAAAATTATGACACCTAATAATATGCTTTATTCTTATCTAGTTTAAACAACATACCTACAACACCCTTCTTATCCATCAAATACAACATTTCATGTACTATCATCACTCCATCTATTATTTATCTCCCTTGAACAAAGCCTCCCTACATAGAAGAGATGATCCTTGGAAGTACCTTCTTGAGTCTATTGGCCAATATCTTAGTGAGGATTTTGTATATGGAATTGCATAGGCTAATAGTTCTAAATTCTTTTAGGGAAGATGCTCCATAATTCTTTGGGATCAAAACCATAAATATATTATTCTAGTCCTAAAGTAATGAATTAGAGACTTCAAATTCTCTTACTACCTCTACAACATCTTTTCCTTTTATGTGCCAAAAACTTTGGAAGAAGCCAACTAAAAAAAAACATCTAAACCTAGTGTCTTATATCTTGCCATATCAAACACACTTTCCTTGACATCTTCTTCCAAGAAGTCATTAAGTAATAGGTTGTTCATTTATTTTAAAATTAATGAGGGAATGTTGCCAAGAAGGGAGTCAATTGCTGCCTCATCTTCATATGGATCTTTAGAAAAGAGAGTCTACAAGAAATTTATTTTTGCTATTGTTATTTCCTCCTCATGAATCACTACACCACCACTATCTATCTTAAGCTCCTTTATCCTGTTGGCACTCCTATACCTTATGGTTGAGATATGGAAGAAGTTTGTGTTACAATATCCTTCCTTTAGCCATGTTGCCCTTGATTTTTTCTTCCAATGAGTTTCCTCCTTTTATAAAACATTATGAAACTTTGCAAGAACCTCTTTTTCTCTTTTATCCAACTCCAAAGTTCTTCCTTCTTGTTGAAGCTTCAACTCCACTTCCTTCAAGTTATCTAAAAGCTCATGTTTTTGCTAGAAAATATTTCCAAACACATCTTGGTTTCATTTCTTGAGATTCGTCTTTATGATTTTTAGTTTTTTGACAACTTGGAACATTTTAGTTCCATACACATCTATGTTCCACAAATCTCTGATCCTATCCTCAATTTTAGTATGATTCAACCACATAATCTTGAATAAAAAATGAAATCCTTTTATCTTTTTTTCCTTAGAAATTTCTAAAAGAAACAGACTATGGTCAGAGGCAATTTTTGTTAAGGCTCTCAAAGAACATAAGTGAAATTTTCCATACCAATCAGGGGAAGCTACTACTCTATCAATCCTTGATTGAATAATACCCCCTCCTATTCTTTGGTTCGACTAAGTGAACTTGGCCCCCTGTAGATCCACATCTATTAAGCCCAAAGAAGAAACTTTCTGAAATCTGCCATACTTTTTGTGAAGTTAGCTACTATTCCTTGCCTCTCACTCAGTAGGAGAGTAGTGCCGAAGTCTCTCGCTATCATCCAAGGAATACTAATTAAAGCACCAAATATTTCTAAATCATCCCAAAGCTTTCTCTTATCCACTTGAGAATTAGGGGCATATACATTTGTAGCTAACCAACAAAAATCAGTAAATTTACATCGAAAGAGGAACACAATAAATTTTTCATTATGTTGCACACACTCCCCTTCTAGGTTATTTGGATTCCAAAGAGTCTTTAAACCTCCATAAGCACCTCTAGATGGTCTATAGGTGCCTTACGCTTTATTCCATACTAGATTTTTAATCTTGTCTAAATCTCCTTCTTCAATTTTTGTTTCTTGAAGGATATATATCACATGCATTTTTCTAATATCCCTAACTACCTTATGCTTGTTCAAGGTGTTCATTCCCTGAATATTCTAGGAAATAACTTTCATTTCTTACCTTTTTTGGGAGCTTTCTCCTTACTCAGTACCAACACCTATTGAGTTCCATTTGCTATGTCCTCAGCTACTTTCTTGTTCCTTGTGTTTGCCAATTTGGATCTTCTAGGCTTTGTCACATTACCTAGATCTATAATTTTTTATATATTTCTTATCAACCTCATCATACTGGTTTCTTCTATGGAATATTTTTTCTCCTTTTGCACCCTTGGTATTTGTTGTTGTTGAACTTCTTGGTTCTCCAAAGTTTTACCTCTTCTTAACTTCCTTTTATATGCCACCTCTTTGAAGCCTTCTCCCTCTTCCAAAGACAACCATACTTCCTCTAGTTCAGGTTCTATTCTTGGTTCTATTTATTTAACCTCTCCTTCCTACATAGGATTTTATTTAACTACTTCTTCTTCTTTTGATTTTAGGTCTAAATCTTTATTCAATGGATCTAGTTAATTCTCCTCTTGATCCTGTAACTCTACATTCTCCAATCCTTTGTTGACATCTTTGACCTCTTTCAGATCTAGTTTGCTCATGATCTTCTCCTTCAACAATTCAACTTTCTCTATAAAAATATATTTTTGTCTCAACTCTTTCTCATTGTTCTTCTATATTTTTGTCAAAAGTCGCCACACAATACTCACACAGTCTGTCCCTATAACCACCATGCCACAATTATTTTAAACCTTTTACATTGCTGAAAGCACCAGGAAAGGGACAAGCGTTCAGTCTGACAAGTCCCGATATTTGAACCTTGGACCTCTACCCCCCTTACAAGGTTTAGAAGAACCAATTGGTCTACACATCAGACCTAATATTATTATTACTTTTAATAAGCTATGCATGGCTTTTATTGGGGTCCACTCCCATTAGAAAAACAAAACATTACATTGCTCTCGTTACATTTTTAACAAGTTAATTAAAGCATACTCAACTTTATCTTTTTATCAAAGATACTCTTCATTTGCCTTTCTATCAAAGATACTCTTCATTTGTCTTTCTATCAAAGATACTCTCCTGTTGGCAATTTTGGGTATGTTGCCTAGCTTCATGTTTGTGAGTTGTCATTGATGTCAAAAGAATTTTGTGTTGATGTCAAAAGAAATTTGTGCTGATGTCAAAAAGAGTTTGGTGCCAAAAATATCTTGAAAGTTCCATGATGTTTGTTTAAGGGTTTTTATTAAAACCATGGTGACAAGGTTAAAGGTTTTTCTTAAAACCATCTGGACTCATCAAGGTTTTTTATTAAAACCTTCTTGGCTTAATGAAAAGGTTTTGCTCCTTGAAAAAACCTTAAAAGTCCATTTTGATTATTAATAAAAAAATTAACTCAAACCTTTGAAAAGGTTTTAAGTTAAGTTTCTTATTAATAAAATAATAATTTAATAATTATTATTGAAAGGGTTTCTAAACCCTTAGCAGCACTCATGTAAAATACTTACCTCGCCGACATCAACTTGCATGGGATGAAAAACGTAATGTTTGAAAGGAGCATCGACATCAATTTGCATGGGATGAAAGACTATTAAAGGGCATTATTTCCTAAGTTTTTAAGTACCTTCGATTTACGTGATTACCTTCAAATTCGTATTGCTCTGTGACCCTCGATTTCAGATTGCATTGTGATTTTCGAGTCTCATTTTTCTCTGTGTTAATTTTTGATTTCGTGCGCCAGTGAGGAAGACAAATCTGGTTTGTGTTAAATTCTAATTTTGTGCGCAGTGAGGAAGACAAATCTAGTCTGTGCTAAATTCAGATTTCATGCACCTGTGAGGAACGAAATATTGGTTGTCTTTTGTGAGCAAAGGGAAGGTAAAACAACAAGTAGCGCTTGAGAGTTTCGTTGGTCACTTGTGCTCCAACGATGGAGGTAGTGGAGCGAAGGCGCTCGCTAGGCAGAGGTGTCGAGATCAATTCACATCGGGCGTGTTTCATTTTTGGTCATGAATTATTGTGCACATGGTACAACAGTTGCTTTGGGCCACGATTTTGGAGGAGGAAGCGCTTTGGCACTTATGTTGGTGTCTCCACACTTCTCCTAAGGTTGGAGAATTGATTTTTTTTTTTGGTAAATAAAAGTCTTCATTAATTACCGGGTTTTGCAGGTTAACCCAAAACCTATTACAATATCTAGCCTTCTGCTGAGATTGTAGATCCTAGTCATTCTTGAAACTTTCTTACCAAAAATTGTGTTGAATCCCCTACAACACCTTACTAACAAAGCACACCCATACCTAAACATAACTGTAAACATTACTTACATTGACAGGAATTGAAGTTTGGAACTTTGCACTTGTGAAACCTGTTGCTTGCCCATTTCCTATTCTCTGTTAGAATCTTCCAAGGCTTACACCCTGTTACCTTCATTTCCAATTTGGTATGATTTAGAGAGAAACCCCATAGTTATTACCAGCTCCATGGGGAAAGAACACCCATTCATATTTCTCCTTAACAGGTAGGTTTCTTTTCATGACTAATAATGTTTTCCACTTCACATGGCACACCTTGTGTCCATGTCATAAAACTACCAACATCAACACCTATGTTGGCTAATTTTTCAGCTGACATGTTGGCCTCATGGTACACGTGATGAGCCCTCCTATTTTGTCTTGCTACAAAAAGGATCCTCACTTCATGGATGACTCCCTCGATTCTCCATGGAGGTTTTTGCCATTGGTTAATAGGTTAATAATGTTCATAGAATCACCTTCAATCATCAAGTTACCTTGAGTTTCTTGGGCTACTTGCAACCCTCTCCAAAGGGCTCTAGCTTTTGCTTCGTTATTAGTTTTGATTCCCAATGGTTCAGTAAAGGCCTTGACAAGATTTCCTTGATGATCCCTGATTATTCCTCCAAGCTCCAGCTCTTCCTGGGTTCTCCTTGGATGCACCATCAAAATTTAGTTTAAACCAACCCTGGGGGGTGGCTCCCAAGAAATCCCATTTCTGGGATTAGTCAAAGGAATGGAAGGTTTGTCCTCAATACCTAAGGTGCGAGCTAATTATTTTTCTTGGGGAAGAATCGAGTGGTTCTCATCCACTAAGGTGCTAAGGTTTTCTTTCGCAAAGACAATAATCCTGTTGAGGATGGTTTTTGGGTTGTGAATGGTATCCTTAAAGGCTCTATGGTTCCTTTCTAGCCAAATCTGCTAGAGAAAATGATGCCAACAGATTTTCCATAGGTACTTAAGTTTTAGTCTAACAAAGGTTTGAGGCCATTGATGGAACACTTTAGATATAAGAGCAGGCTTAACCCACGAGATCCGAAATGCTTGGAAAAGTTCATCCAGGATGGACTCCGCTATCGGACACTCCAAAAATAAGTGTTGGATTGTCTCCCATCCTGCCCTGCACACGTAGCAACGGTTAGCAATAACCATACCTTTGGATAACATATTATCCATAGTGAGGATTTATCCTTGAATCACCAGCCATGAAAAAAAGGATATTTTAGGAATTAAGCCTTTGATCCAAACCAAACTCGATTGAAATTGTTGATCTTCCACATTGAGAAGAAAATTATAGGCAGACTTAACTGTGAAGTCACCACTTTCAGTCTCGGCCCAAACAATGTGATCTTCATCCTCTCTAGAGGGAATAATTTGTTGAGTTAAAATGTTATAAAGCTCTTCAGACTCCGCTTCAAAACCCTGTACTCTGATGTGTTTCCACCTGTTGATATTTATATCCTACCACATATAATTGATTTTTGGCCAAGGTAAATCTTTTGTTGATAATGTGGAATATTTGATTTGACTTGGCAATTATTATTGGTAATTGGATGGAGGTATAAGGTTAAATAGAAATATTGCTTTGACATTGTTATTATTGATGCTTAATGTTTATATGGTAAATGCATTTAGAAGTAAATGTATTTTAGGAGCTATAAGGGTTTAAGGAATAATTGTGCTTAATGTCATATTGGGGTTAGAAAGCCTTTGGAGTTATTGAGTGGATATTCTCTTGTAATTATTTTTGAGGTTGAAGTTATTTTGTGATATATTAAGTAGGAGTTATAAGGTGTAAAGGAATATTGTTGATATGTATATTTGTGAGTTTTGATTATTGATGATTTGGAGTGATAAGGTGTTATTAGGACTCTTATCATTGTGCATTATTCCATTGTTGCTAACTCTAATTTGTGGCAAATTGAGAGTTAGTGTTGTGACAGATTTTGAGTTCTCCTTCTTCATCAAAGTAAAGGTATGGGTACATTCTTCCATGGTTATTATTGATTGATGGTTTTCTGAAAATAAGTTTGGAGTGAAAAGGATTAACTTAAGTTTCCTTATTTGGGGTGGATCTTATTTTCTGAAAGTGGAAGTATTGATTATGCATTATGATATCATGATGAGTTTATGAGTTTTTGCATAATTCTAGTTTATGAGAGTGCAAGCATTTGAAGTTTGCTTTAGGGTTTTTGAGTGATAAGCTTATGCCATTGCTATAAGTTGTTGAAACCCTAATTGAGTTGTTTGGTTGGTGAGAGTTGAAGGATAGAACATACTGATTCTCTAACAATTCTCTTTATGCTTCTATGAGATTGATTTGAGTTGAGATTGAAAGTTGAAGGATAGAACATGAGTCCCTAAAAATTCTCTTTATGCTTCTATGAGATTGATTTGAGTTGAGATTGAAATTTGAAGGATAGAACATATTGAGTCTCTAACAATTCTCTTTATGCTTCTATGATATTGATTTGATATGATTGGATGAAACACATTGGGTCTCTAACAATTCTCTTTGTGTGTTCACATTGGGCAATTTTCTTGGTAAACTTGCTTGAGCTGATTTGGGCTAGTTTTTGGTGAGCTTGCTAGGACTGATTTGGACAGGTTCTTGTGGAGAACTTGTGGACTGATTTGGATAGGTTATTATGGAGAACTTGTGGGCTTATTTGGGTAGGTTCTTGTTGAATAACTTGTGGACATATTTGATGAAGTCTTGGTGGAGACTTGTGAGCAGTTGTGATTGATTTATTCAAGCTTTTGGCTTAAGCTTGGGACAGATCTGACAGAGATTTGAGAGCAGATTTGTGTTGGACCAGAGGACTAAGTTTGGTGTAGATTTGTGATAGAGTTTAAGAGGACTTGTGCTGGATCGACTAACTGTGTCTAGTACAGGTTTTGATGAGTAGTTGTGGAGGTGATCAGTGAGGACATAAGTCTCTAGAGCCAAAGCAAGGAGGACAGGATGTCCTCTATGGAAAGGAGTTCCACCTGCTAGCGACAGAAGAGGCAGTGATCTTCTAAAGTATCATTTCCAGAGCTTTGGGGGATAGGACATCTTCTTTGGGTAGGAGGCTCATAAATACTTCTTTGGGGGATAGGACATATCCTTTGGGTAGGATGCTCATAAATATTTGATTAGGGGAAGGATTCTCCTTTGGACAGTAAGTCCATAAACATTGTAATTGGGAAGGATTCCCAAAGGATTTGATTGAGAAAATTTAGTGAAATATTTTCTCTGTGGAGTAACCCACCTTGGGTGAACCACGTTATATTGGTGTCTCAATTGTGTGATGACTTGTACACTGGTTTGATTATTGCTTTGATTTTGCTATTGGTTCATTGCATTGCTTTTCGAAGTAAAAGGAAAAAGTTAAAAAGTGGTCTTAGATTGTTCACCCCCCCCTCTCAGTATAATATTATGTTCTTCATCTCCATATTCCTCAAATTTCTAAGTTTCGATAATCAACTCCTTTTATATCAGATGCACTCCAAAATTTAAATTTTTTCAAGATGAAATGTATCACCACGAATGACTAAAATATTTGTTGCCTATCTTCTATATCTATAAATATCTTATCTATAACAACTTCACAATTCCTTAATACCATTTTTAGGGTTCTTATTCATTTCCCTAATATTCAAAAATATTATTTTCATTGTTATTTTTTGTTTTTATTTGTTGTTTTAGCCCCACTTATTATTAGAACTTGTGATATTTGATTTTGTTTTCCCATATCAATATCCCTTTGGGTTTTTTTCTTTATTTTTTATTTTGCTTTTTAGGACTTCCTCTCTTTTTATAATTCCCAACAATACTTTCATCTTCATCAATCTCTTCAATCTTCTCACACTGCTCATAATAAGACTTATCATCTTTAGATTTGCCTTGTTTTTAAGGATCTAAAGTGCAAGGAATAACCTCAAAAGCATAATCTTCTTTATGTTGCCCTAGAAACCCTAAAGTGCAAGGATGTTCTTCTATAGCAATTACCTTCTCATTCTACCCTAAAAAATCTAAATTGTTTTGGGTTTCCTCCATCATCGTTTCTTTATTATGTTGCTTTTGAAACCTTAAAGTGAAAGGGATAACATTTTTACCCCTTTCACTTTTATTAATTGGAGAGGATTTTATACTACTTGAGGAAAATGAATATGATTTACCTGGTAAAAATGTTAGAAATAACTTATATTACATTATTTGGGTCATGTAAATGTACCTTCCTTGGTACATACTTAGGACATTATATTACTTTAGGGGGAAGTTATCTAGTTACTTCATGCAATGTAATAAATGCACAAGTGTCAATGTGCAAGGTGTCCACTTGTACAACTAGGTAGAGTGTTGGCCAAGGAACTTATCTTCCTATATAAAGGGCCATAGATATAACATAGTAGTGTTGGATAGAGAGTAGTGTAGTTTGTGAGCTATAAGCTCAAAGCTCATTCATTGAGCAGTAGCTTGTATCATGGAGTGTTCATTTCCTCCATAGCTACTATTGTACTCATTTTCGACATTTCTATTTATAGAATATTTCAATCATCTCACGTATTTACTTTATTTCTTATTATTATGCATCTTATGAATGCTATCTCCCATTGCATGTTGTATCAAAAACTAACAGTGGTATCAGAGCTACGATAGATCAATAGGAAAATCACCATTATCATTGACCATGAGTTTTTTGTCATCTTAATGCACCATTGGACCAATCACTATCAAAAAAATTTAGAAGAGTCTAGGTGATAGAATTAGGGAGAGTCATAAGTGAGGACTGAATGAAATCTCAATTTTAGGAATACTGAGATTGCATATGACTAGAGTCTTTCCACAAAGTTGCAAAAAAAATCGTGAAGACTAGGACTCAGCGTTTGATCCACTAGTTTGATGAAACAACTAGTGAAGCTCATCTAAGAGATCTAGAAATATTTACCTAAAGTTTCTTTTATTGCAGGGAATTAATTCTCATATTATTGGTACACCTCCTACAAAAGAAATCTAGGAGATCTCAACTTTGTTGCCCGAAGATCGTAGTGCCTTCATAGTGCAGAGATTAGTTGTTGCAGAAAGGAGAATACTTCAAAATAAACTTCTAGAAAATAGTCGTGGTGAAGTTAGGAGACAAGAGATCTCCATTTCTAGATTGAAGAACTTCATAAAAATAAAAAGGCCGTAGAAGCCCTGATTCAGAAGAAAAGGCTATAGAAGCCTTGATCCAGAATAAAAGGCCATAGAAGCCTTGATCCAGAAGAAAAGACCAAAGAAGCCTATAAAATACCATAGAAGCCTTAATATTGAAGAAAAGTCCACAGAAGACTTGATACCGAAACAAGCGACATATACCTTTATCTTGAAGAAGACTTCAAAAGAGAGTACTTAATTCAAAAGAAGATTTCAATACTAATATTTTTGTTGCTGGTTAAGGAGATCCAGTAATTCGGGAAAGCTTCCTCCGATAAAGTTAGGAATAGCAACCTCTTTAGAATAAATCTATCACCTAAAGCAAAAGAGATCAGGAGGAGACCTCATTGAAGAACTTATAGACAAGGAAGAAGAAGAAGGACTAGGAGAGTCCTGCTTGAATATAGAAGCAATAAAATTATAGATCTAGGAGAAGATCTCACCACCAACACTTCTAGAAGCATAAGGTTGAAGATAAGATCTCAAGGAAGATCAGAATAAGCAACAAGATCAAATACCTTGGCGAGGTCTCAATGAGCATCCAATAAAAGGCTAGGAGAGCCTTACTGAAGAAATAATCAAAGAATAAATCACTAGAGAAGTCCACTACCAAGGAGAAGCCCTTAATAGTGAATGACTTGGAACAATTGTCACCATATGACAACAAGCCCAAGAGGAGAAAATTTTAGCAAGGAGTGCCAAATCTAAGCAGAAGAAGAACCCAGTAAAGACCTCAAGACATTTAGAATCTTGAGAAGAATATTTTGCTTGAATTTAGAATTCGATAAGAATACTTGAAGATACAAGAAGCTGGCCAATTTCATAAGATTGAAGATTGCCTCCCACACCAAGAGGACATCGCTTCAGAGACATAGACTTCTCCAAATATACAATAGGAGGAGACCACAAGAGAAGAAAAAATTCACCAAATCTTAGGTTTGTGAAAGAAAGTTCGAGACTGCAGTTTGGTGAATAAGGAGTTGTTCGAAACAGTCTACAAAGAGCTACAAGATCTTACTCAAGGAAACAACTTGGTGATCTAAGACACCAATATCTACATCCTCTACAGAAGTGACAAATAATCTAAAAAAGCTTTTAGGAAAAGGTAAGCAACTATTGGTGCAAGTAGATTCATTAATTGGATTACTTTTCAGATTTGTTAAAGCACCTCAATCTAGATTAAAGTTGCAACTTAAATTATAGTCTTCAGAAGTGCAAAATAAAAATCTTCCTTTTAGAGTTTCATTTGCACATTAGGAATTGAGTAGATTTCAAATTTTAATTATCTATCAACTACCTATTATCTACTTTGGAAAGCGAAAAGAAGATTGATTCCTACAATACTAATTGTAGTGAATTTGCAGAATATTTGAATGTTCATTTCAAATTATTCTTTATTAGCTGCAGCGAATTGATTAAGTGCATTTTCTTGAGAGTATATTAGAGTGATAAGGTGTAATTTATTAGTGCATTAAAAAGTAGAATTTCTTAGATTCATTTGCACTATTATTACTCTAAAAATAAATTAGTTTTATGCATTGAAGAAAGGTATAAAATCTAGTTTGCATCAAGTGTCTAAAGACACTCTTAAAGGCACAAAAACCTAAAACTCTTAGTGGCCAATAGAAGCCACAAAAATTGGTTAGTACAAGCAAAGAAAAGCTAACCAAAAATAAGCTTCAAATATTGAGACTTGGTGAGTCTCAAATCCAAAGCACTTAGGGGTTAGTGCAACTAAAATAAAGCTTCTATTTTATAGTGTTTACAAAGCTTGGATTCACCATAAAATATCCAAGCAAAGAGGGTAAGGAGTCTAGCCAAAGAGACATCCTCAAAACCCTCATATTGCACTCATAAAATTTGCTACAAAATCATAATCTCGGGCCTACAAAAGAGTGCAAGAAAAGGTGCAATAAAAAGGGTTTTATATACATGTAGAGGTTACTTGATATTTCACTTCTAAAATACATCATATGTAGGGAAAGGAGCATATTTGAAGGTGCCTAAAAAGGCACAACAGGTACAGGAAAAGCCATCCAAAGAAGGGCTAAAATATTAGCGCTCTTCAACCATCGAAAGGGCATACTCTCCACGGATGAACCTGCAAGACAAAGGAAGCTCATCAAAGTGATTTACGTAAACCAAAGCAAGCTTATCAAGGACATCTATGAAGACAAAAATAAGAATATTATTTACGTATACAAAAGAGAGCTCATCCACGAAGAAAGAGCATCAAGCTTCCACTCCTACCAAGGCGAACAAGCAACATAACAAGGAGCACATTGAAGGCAAGAAGAAAAAAGAGAAGGATAGATGCTACATTGAGAGTAACATCCACAAAAGGAAGCACTATCATCCATGATCAAAGCTCCAAGATGCCTCACAAAGCCACTTGCAGAAGAATAGGTTGCTTGCTACCCAAGAAAACAAAGTAAGCTAAGGAGGAAGATAATCAAAGGAGTTACAATCTCCTTCTTGAAGTCATTACATCAAAAGTCTTATGCAATAATACTGAATGCCACTTGGCATAATATTCTATAGTGCCTCTCATTTTCTAACACTCAAGAGACCATCAAAGGAGAGTTACAAGCGCCAAAGTAAATTATCATACGTTACAAAGGTGTAACATGCACTGCAAAAGCGTTACAAGAAGATATTGGCGTTACACAAGTGATAGCGCTCTCAAGAAATGGAAAATACACTTGGCCACCCTTGACCTCCAATAAATGCAGTCTAATTTTGAAGCAAGAACAGGGTGAAGAGGAGAGCAAATTGCAATCAAAATAAAGGAGGAAATATTGTAGTCAAACCAGTTCTAGCACAGCGTGGAAGAAAGGGAGCAAGGAGCATTTAAAGCTCCATAGAAGAAGGATAGATTACTAGCATCATACTCTCCAGCATCGAAGAACAAGCCCAACCATTTCTCACTCAGCCATACCACACTTGGCCCATCTAGATTCGTCAACTCAAGCACCACAGAAAGGGTACGTAAGAGGACTATTATACTCAATCAAAACCAATGCTATTCAAGTGTGAAGACAAGGAGCTAAGGTAAGTGAATTATCTCATTAATATTGCTTTCAAACATAGGAGATATAAGGCTATAAAATCAAGGATAAATTTTAAGGTTGTGAAAGCAAAAGACATAGGAGATAACTTACCAAAAATCAAAATATTTTTTTGCAAGCTAACCTAGGAGATATAAGGCCTTCTACTTAGGTTGAACTATTTAATACTTTGCAAATATTATTATCTTTTCTAATTTTCCAAATTTGGGAGTCATAAGGTCTACTACATCAAATTGATTTATTGGAAATTAGAAAAATTAAAATCAAATATCAAAGGGCCATTATAAGAGGTTTATTAAAACATTTTAAAGGTTGGAAATTTATAATATTTACTTGTCTCAAATCTTCTCAAATCAAGACAAAATGTCCAACATTAAAACCTCTTTAAATTTGGAAAAAGTGCTTAGTTCAATAGGAGCAATAAGGATAATAGAATTTGATTTTGTTATTTACAAAACTTTACAAAATCAACCAAAATTGAACTAAAATTTACAAAAGCACTTTATATCTTATCCAAAACATACTAGGGAGTCATAAGGTATTCTACAAAACTTGGTAATATCAAAATTTATCAAAATTATCAAGTTGCAATATATAAGCTTTCTACAAAACCTAAAAATCCTCAAGAGTATATACTCTCATTACTAGGGAGACATAAGGAAGCCTACAAAACCAAGGATTAATAAAGGTTTTATCAAATAAAGCTTATATACTTCTATCAGAGATCTATCATGGATAATATCTTGAGAAATGCTTTCAATAATGAGGAATTATTTCATGAAATAGAATACTGCTCTCAAAACTTAATAGATACTCTAGAAGGATTCAAGTATCTATCCTCTAGCGACAAAGAAAAGTTCTCCTTGTTTCTTAAGGAAGCTAAAGAAGGTATCTTTACAACATTGATTAGTTATCTTCATGATATTATTTTCACAGCATGGTGGAACTCACAAATATTGGTTATACTTTCACCAAAAGAATGTCTGATGGTCTATCTATCTCTAATTGTGTTTGTACTTAATCAACACAAGGAACAAGATAGCAATAAAGAAGAATATTATTGTGATGATAGACTAACCTATCATGTAGCAGAAACTCCATCAGTACCATTGCAGAATCAGAAGAGAAGAAGAAGAAGAAAAAGAAAGAAGAGGCACATTAAAGAGAAACATGTCATCATGAAGACAAAACCAATTGAACACATACAAAAGGTAGAAGAACCTTCAACTACAGCATACTTTGCATCATATGAAGACAAATATTACCTGTTGAACCTAATCACACTAAGCGATGAAGGAGAATACAAATTTCTCTATCCATTGGAGGAAGATCCACATTGAAGACTAAAGTCTTCAATACCCAAATATTGTAATATAGGGGGTGTTAGAAATAGCTTATATTACATTATTTGGGTCATGTAAATGTACCTTCCTTGGTACATACTTAGGATATTAGATTACTTTAGGGGAAATTTATCTAGTTACTTCATGCAATGTAATAAATGCACAAGTGTCAATGTGCAAGGTGTCCACTTGTACAACTAGGTAGAGTGTTGGCCAAGGAACTTATCTTTCTATATAAAGGGCCATAGATATAGAAGAGATAACATAGTAGTGTAGGATAGACAATAGTGTAGTGTGTGTGAGCTATAAGCTCATAGCTCATTCATTGAGCAGTAGATTGTATCATGGAGTGTTCATTTCCTCCATAGCTACTATTGTACTCATTTCCAACATTTATATTTATAGCATATTTCAGTCATCTCGTAGATTTACTTTATTTCTTATTATTCTGCATATTGTGAATGCTATCTTTCATTGAATGTTGTATCAAAATCTAACAAAAAACTTAACCTCTTTTGTCATCTTTATTTTAGGATTTATGTCCACATCTTCTTTTGCACCTTTAATTCCTTTTGAACTAGCCAAATGATATTATAGATAGGCTTTCTTTACATCTTCTTTTAGAGCGGAATATCCTTAATTCGATCTAGCTTCTATTAATTTCCTTGCTTCATCTTGAAGTTTATCTTATCACTACAAATTTTTATCTCTTTATTCATAGTATTCACTTTGCAAACTCTTTCCATGTGTCTAATATCATAACAATTATGGCAATGAAATACGATTTTTCATAATCTACTTGTTGATCTCATTCTTTTAATTTAGATTTAATCTAAATGGGTCGTGGAAAAGGTTTTGAAATATCCATAACAACACATATTCAAGTATATATAGCATGATTTCACTCCTTAGTAGTTAGTCCTTCCTTGATGAATTCCCCTAGGGTATTTCTAATATTCTTCAAAACATTCTTATTTATAAGTTGATAGGAAGTCCAAAAAGCCTAACCCATACTAGAAGCTTCTTAATAGTTTTTGTCTCAAAATAAAAAAATCATTCCATGGTCTCAAATAAAGTGCATCTCTTCTCCTAAACCATGGACCACTAACCATTATTGTATCCCTAATTTTTTAATTATAAAATATGAGGAAAAAACCTTTAGAAAGAAAAGTAAAAGAGTAATTTGAATTTAATCCTCATTTCCACTTGATCCAATTTTGAATCTCCAAAAACCTTGGCCATGATCTATGGAACTTACATATTACCCCTCTACTTTTAAGAACCATTGTATCATACTCAATCATCTCATTCTTTATACTTACTTTTGGTGTAACATTTACTACTTGGATTAAACTTGCCATGTATTCACTCTTCTGCTTATCTCCAACTTGGGACTCCATACTTTCAACTAGGGCATCCCGACTTCCCATTACAACTTCCAAATATGTTTTCCTTCCATACTATCTAATGAGGCTTGCTCTTGGCTTGCACTCCCTCTTGGATCACACTCCCTCTTGGTTTGCACTCACTCCCAACTTGCACTCTCTCTTACCTCACACTCACTCCTGGCTTGCACTCCCTCTTTTCTCGTAATAGCCCCTATCTATTTTTTTCTCGACGTTCCTTCGTTTCAACAATTTTTTGGAAATAATTTCCACACATTCATGGTAAGGGTTTGAAGCATTGATGCACTTTGGATGAACTCGTTGCTCTTTTGCCATGACTAAATCTTGGCTCACACTCCCTCTTAGCTCGCACTTCCTCTCGGTTCACACTCCCTCTTGGCTCACACTTCCTCTCGGCTCACATTCCCTCTTGGCTCAGACTCCTCTTGACTCACACTTCCTCCTAGCTCACATTCCCTCTTGGCTCACACTTCCTTTCGGCTCGCACTCCCTCTTGGCTCACAAATACATTCTTATTTAACTCTGTGAAAATTAATTAATCAATAATAAAACTTGAAAATTATTTTTTATACATTATTTACATTTTTTTAAATAATAAATATAATTTGAATTTAATCTTAAGAATTGTGATCTTAAACATAGAAAAATAGTGTACTCATTATATGTATTTAATAAATTATCATGGATATTTAGAAAAGATAAATTATTTGAGGTAAATCACTTGACCACATGTAGAAGAATTTTATGTACACAAAGATAAAAGTTTTAGTTTCTTTTAACCACATAATAACTAATAATATGTATATGGGCTTGATACACAATGATTATTCCAACAAATGGGGGTTCATGTATGTTATATCATAGTCATATGATAGTACTACAACAACTATTTTTTTTTGTTGGAGAACAAGGGATTGTACTTGGGTCCCCCACCCTTAATAAATCACAACTCTCTCCTTTAGAGCTTAAGATTTTACAAACAAATTCAATTCTCATCTCAATTGAGTTGATATAGCTAGATACCTATTTAATTTTTCATAAAATGTCTCAATTCTTTATTTTCATTTTCTAGATCTTCTTTAATTTTCTGTGTGAATACAAATATTTCAAAATTCAACATCCTTTTTCTTGACATTTTCCTACACCAACCTTCATAATACCAAAAATCCAACTCTACTATCTATGCATTGCATCTGAGTAAAGTAATATTTCTAAAACATCGCACTAACATAGTCCACTTTACCAAATCTAGATTGCTAGTTTACTTCCTGAAACACAAATGCAACCACAAAAGCTTTAATAAATAGTTTATATGGAAACAAATTAATGTTACAAAATAAATAAATGCAACCACAATTTTATATATATATATATATATATATATATATTGACCAATGAGAAGCCTCTATGACCAATTCTCAGGATTGAGCTTCCCATCCTAGACATGACCCCTCGTAAGATCGAGAGATAAGCTTATCAATAGGGGTGATAACACACACACACACACACATATATTTTGATCGGTGAGAAGCCCCTACAACCAACGCTTAGGATTGAGCATTCCCATCCCAACCATGATATCTTATAAGGTCGAGAGCTAAGATTATCAATAGGGGATGATAATGCACACACATACACATACATCATGGTTTGAATCTTGGACCTCCCAAAGAGAGGCCAAAGCCCAAACTATTACATTGTCCCACCAAGACAAACCTTTGTGTTAGAAAGGAAACCCACTACTTCAACCTTGGGGTCTGTCGCCAGTCCCATCTAGGTATACCCCTAAGGCCTCCATAGTGGATTTTTTGTGTCCACAAAGATAGTACAGGGGGTGGTTCATTGGACCTCCTATTTATTAATGTTGGGGCCATGTCCCAAAGACCAACTGCACTTTGAAGATGCATAAAAGGTGGTTCAAACATTGAATCTCCCATTTATTAGTGTTAGGGCCATGTCTCAAAAACAAATTGCACTACAATGAAAAACAAAATAAAGCAAATATTACTATTGGAAAACTTTAAAGCAAATATTGACCCATAAGGGATATCATAGTGGTAAGTCTTTGGGCTTTCATCTAGGAAACCCAAGTTCAAACCTTGGTAAGAGGGGACTGGGATACCTCATAAAAACTTATGTAAACTCAATTATTTTAAGTTGCAAGGTTACTATAGTGGTAAGGGTTTAGCCTCTCTTTGAGAGGTCCAAGGTTCAAACCCCACTCAGTACAAGGGAACTAGGAGCCCTCATAAAACCTATGTAAACTCATTGAAAAAAAAAGTAAATCATTATTTGATTCAGGCAATCAACATTTTCTTGTCATCTTCAAATAAACTTTACTACTTCCTCTAACCATGGAAAAGAAAATTTAACTTCACAATCCTCAATTAAAACCCCTCTATTGTCTAGCTTATATGCACATTTGTTTTCTTCCTTTAACGTATGTGTAAACCTAATTTCTTCAATCTCTATATGAAGGTCTTGTATTTCCACAGTTATCTCTTGTGTTTCGTGGAGCCTTTGCTTTCCTCAAAATTGCATTTATTACAATTAATGAATCACTTCCCATCCATACTTTTTTCCATTTCATTTTTTTGCATATTTTTAACCCTTTCAAAGTCGTTTAAGGTTCAACTTCATTACTTGTCTTAAATCCACTATTGAAAGTGTAATAAGATAAAATATCTCCTTTATTATTTTTAATTATTCCTTCTCCTCCTAGTCTTGGATTTCCTTTAGATGCTCCATAAAATTTTAATTTGACCAACTCCACATGTGGTTTCCACTTTATATTATTTGCCTTCTTTTTGTTTCTGATGTACTCAATATCATAATTCCATTTGATGACTTTACTCCATCTGTCAAGGCTTTCTGGTTTCAAATTAGGGATCAGGTGAGTTGATAGGGTTGGTTTAGACTCTCTATGGCTAACCAATCTTATTTTTCGTTACCTCTAAACTACTTTTCTTTCCTTTAAATATTCTTCTATTCCTTTCTAGCCATACAATCTAAGGTATTGTATCTTTTGATATATCCTAGATTGTTTGTAAAGCCTCACTTTTAAAAGTTCTCTACCATTGCTTTAACTTGTCTTCAATTATACCATTCATCACCATGCATTTACCAAATATATTAATATTCCATTGCCATAGTTTCCAAACTATTGAGAAATATCCCAAGATGATATGTACTCTTCTCTTTTTACAAAGAACACATTGTGAGGGGTCATGAAAATCCCTTTTCATAAGGTTATCCCAAGATAAAAATCTTCTATAACCTAGTCAAACAAACATTTTGACTTTAGGAATCCTTAGGTTATCCCAAATATCCCTCTATATTTACAGTGTTCTAAATATGCAAATAGAACTCGCAACAAAAAAATAACATCAAATATGCAATAACAAGTAAAATGGGTAGCACCTGCACACCCAAGCGACAAGTGAGTGCTCAAACCTGATGGGAGCTATACTCAACAAGTGATAAGAAGGGAGCAATGCTCAACCCAAAAGTCTCATTAAGAGAAGAATAAGATGATTGATATCTCCAAACACAATGGGGTTTCCTCCTTTTATAGAAGGAGTGAAACCCTAGCTACATAATAATTAGCATACTTGCTAAGTGAACAACTCCTATTTCCGCATACAACTGTTCTCTTTCTTCACTTTAGAAGTTTCTATTTTATCCACAAGCTAACAACTGTCACTTACAATAATTATTTAAGTAATGTTGTGTTTAGGAACACAACATGCCCTCCCCCTTAAAGAGCTTTGGTCCCAAAGCTAGAAACAATGCCACAATTAAGTGCACTCAACTTAAAGTAGGGCGAGGATGGGTGACCAAACTAGAAGTCCCAATCTTGCACCCCCCATTGGGAATTTCCATGGTCTACAAACAAAATGACAGACAATAGACTATATAAATTGAAAATGTGGCCTTTCTCTTTTCTTTTAATCTGCTGCTATACTGCAAAAATTACATATTTTCCAGGCGCCTATAGCTACAGATGTGGGAAATTTAGGAATATGTTTGCTGACTCCCATGTTGCTTATTCATTGGGGTAGCCATTCCACTTGACCTTGTACCATTTTATTGTTGTGTTTCATAGTTACATTATTTCCACTACAAGGACAACTCTCGATTTAGCATAAATCTTCATCATCTATCATGGGAATCTCTCTTTGTGGAACATGGGTCTTTCCAAGTTGTTTCTTTAAATAGGAAACATGGAAGACATCATGGAGTTTTCCCTTATTGGGAATATCTAAGGCATATGCAACTTCTCCCACTCATGCCCTGACCCTATATGGCCCAAAATATTTTGGTTGCAATTTGAATTTACCTTCTTGTTTCAATGTTGACTATTTTTTGGGTTGTAGATGCACAAAGTCAGCAATAGTAAAGTGTCACTTTTTTCTATTCTAATTTGATTGCTACTTCATTATGTTTGTTGCCATAGCAAGCTTCTATTTTAGCTCTTTGAATATACCTTACATCCATTTTAAGGCATCTACTATAGTTGGGACTCTAGAATTATGGACTACCCAGTATCTTGGAAAAAGAGGATCATAACCATATAATTCCTTGAAGGGACTCATATTTGTAGCAATATGGTATGTTGTGTTATACCAATACTCTACCAAATGTAGTCTTATAATCTATCTATCCTGTTTGTTTATAGTAAATATTCATAAGTAGCCCTCTAGACACTTGTTCACCACCTTTGATTGACCATCAGTTTTTGGATGATAGGTTGTGCTCATGTTAAAAGTCACTCCTGCCAACTTAAAAAGTTCTTGCAAAAAATGACTAAGAAAATTAGGATCCCATCTGAAAGTGGTAGACTAATGAAGAAGTCCATTGATATGACTTTCCATTATGATATTCGGTTGAAGCAAGCCTGGATGAAAATTTAATTTTGCCTTATGGCATTGGCAAACATTGCACTCAAACACAAATTTCTCCACATTAGCCTTATAGGACTTTGCAAATCCTACATGGCTGATATATGGAGAAATAATCAAGGGTCTTAATGATGAGTGATGATCCACTTATCAAATATATATGTCCCTTGAAAAATATAACACTAGTCTTGACTATCCAAGAATTGCCTTTTTTCTATGACCACCAAAACGGCCTCACACCTATGCTTCCTACTCCGTAAAGCGGAATAAAAGAAACAAAATAGACGCATGCAAAATTGACAACAAATGGGAAGAAGAAAAACACTTTTATTCCATTGTCAAGAAGCCAATCCCGGTTACAGTTACGTCCCTATTAGGGATACCATTTTGATACTCTTATTACAGTAGGAAAAAGCAATGTTCCCTCTTAAGGGTAAATGTGAGTTTTAGGCCCTTCGGGGTGACATGAACTGCTCTAGGGTGGATTTGACCCTATTATCCACATTGAGGAAGGAATTGGATGGTTGAATCTCCTTTGAATCTGCTTTCCTATGGTCAAGAAACAACATAAAAGCATTAAAAGCATAGGCAACCTCTCATGATGAGGCCCTTTAAGGAATATGAACATAAAGATGCTATAACACTAATGAAATCAAGAAAATGAATAAAGCATGTTAAACCTATGCAATACTTGAAAATATTAATTGAAACATATAACTAGAAAGTAAAACTATCTATCTAGTGGATTGATTACATGAAATGAAGCATGATAACATGAAAATGAGCTAATTATGTCCTATTTGCCATAATGAAGTAAACTTGGTGAAACCCCTAATTCTATTAGTTAGAGTCTCTAAAATGCTAAATAAACCACTAAGATGCTTAATATAACCTAGTGAAATATAATGTAAAAGGAATAGTAAGGAGATCTTTCATCGATTGCAAATCGCAACTCAAATGAGTGGTCTACATTGTACATTGCGGTTGCCAGCCGCGACGAGCAACAGAGTAGCTTTACCCTCCAAATCCAAGGTTGTGGGCTTGATCCTCCTTGTAAAATTGATGATCAAGGGTCGCCTTGATTTCCTATGACTGGTTTGGTGATTGAATTGCACAGTTGGACCTCCGTTTGCCCGAATTCGCCTTTCTTGGCGTTCTAGCTCCTTAGGGCATCCATGGCACAGATTGTTATGGTGCTTGATGAATTGGCAAACGAATGGCAACAAAACTCTCTCTTAGTACACTCAGGTGAGTCTACAATCCAACAGTGCTTCACTACTTCAATCTCCAATGCCCATTTCGATAGTTTGCCCTAATTTGAAGGGGTACTTATAGGATTACCCAAGGGCTAGGGGTGGCTTCATGGAGAAGCCAATATTAAGAAGAGGTGGTTGGGACAGTTGGATTGGAAGCCTTTGGAATATTTCATCCTTCAACTACCCTCTTCTAAAACAAATGGTCGTGTTGAGTGGTATTTTCACCCAATTTGTGAAAGTACACTCTCCCTTAGGCTTTGGGTTCCAAATCCCCTCTTGCAAAGAAGTTAAACAAACGACTTCTCCAAGGTCTCCCTTATATTAGCATTTACATATGTGTATTAGTAATCTCAAATAAAGATGTTCAATTTAAATGCTTGGAACACCTTAGTGATTGCAAGTAACTCTAAAAAATGGGCAATGTTGGTTTATTTTACCATGAAAATTTAGTGATTGTTCATTGAACCAAAATAAAGCAAATGTGAGTTGGCCCTCATATGACCATGATGTAGTGCCTTAATTCCTTTTATCTTGAGGGTTTTAAAATAGATTTTATCTTGCATTAAATCCAAATATGGCTTCTTATCATGAAGATGAAGATAGCTTTCAATGTGATCGATAAACTATCCCTCTTTGGTGAAATAGGTTTTCACAAAGAGGCAATAATTTATGGCCTTAAATTAAGGGCTTTAAATGTCACTTTAACTTATCCCTCTTAAATGAAATCAAATTTTCATTAAGATGAACAATTAAGTGCTTTGAAGAAATGACCTTCAATGTAATACTCAAATTACCCCTCTTTCGTAAAATTAGAATTTTTATGAAGAGAGGGTAATTTTAGGCTCAAAAAATGGAAATTTGTGAAATGCCATAAAACATAACTCCTTCAATGAAATTAGAATTTTCATGAAGGGAATGTCATCATAGGCTCATGAATGAAACATGAAATTGAAAAAATGAAATTCGGTCAAATTTTCTATTTTCGGATTTTTTTGAAATCTGTAATAAAACAACTTTGATGAATTTTTAAAAATACTAAACAACTCCGAAAATGAAATTTTAAAGTGCATATTGGAAGTATGAAGTATAACCTACGCAATGGTGAAGTTGTTTTTGGTTTTTGAATTTTTTTTTAATGTTCATTTTAATGCCTGAAAATTAAAAAAAAAATTAAAATTTTTGGAAAAATAAAATGCAGAAAAATGAAAATGAAATGCAGAAAATGAAACACATGATACATTCAGTTTGATGCTATCCTATTCCGACAAAACCGAATATGTGAGGTTTTCATGCATGCAACCTAACCTATTGGACTTGCAAAACAAGCACAATTTGGATAAGCTAAGTGTTGGCTCCTAGGGTTTAAATGAGGTTTTCATATTTAAGCATTCACATGAAGCAATCAAGAAACTTGCATAAACTCCCTTTACAAGCCTAAAATATGAAAAGAAAAAAAAAATAGACATTTAATCTTGCATGCAGAAAATGACTCCTCCTTTCTTGTCCATAAGATGCAACTTTCTGAAATTTTTTGTATTAAAAATTTGTCATTTTACAATAACAAAAATTTCTAGTTTTCCCAAACCAGTCCATGGAAGAAAAACAGCCCAAACAGGTCCAGAATAGCACTCTTGCCTTCAAATCTGCAACTCTGTTTGCCGCCATCTCCAACCCTTGTGCATGCCTTTCTTTCTATTTTTAATGATCTTCCAAAATAAACCCTTCGTTTCATTTTTCCCATTTCGACTGTTTGTTTCATCATCTTCATTTGGGCTTCCTACAATTTTCACTTGACTTTGAATAAGCCCTTTGTCTGTTCATTTTCCTTATCGATTCTTTCCATTTTATGTTTCATAAAACTCCTTTCGTTTTGTTTTCACATGCTTTGTTAACGCTTTGACTAGTGCTTCTTTAATAATGTTTTGACTATATCTTCTATTTTGGGCATTATATTATTATTTCCCACTTCAATATGCAAACGGATATACATTTAATTTGGAGTAAACTCCTCTTAATCATTTTGGCATTATTATAAACTTTGCTTTAGGAGGTTTATGATGGCCCACTTCTGTGGAATTCACTAGCTCTGACGTATATTCGACGACTCCCCTTTAATAACGGAAGCCATAGTAGTATTATGGACATTATTCGTTTAGTGCCACCCTGGTGTCTTCCTTCACAATAGCGTTAGACATGCGATATCTCATGTGTGGGAAATGGGCTCCTAGATGTCAATCCTATCACTTTTCGTTCTTCTACACGATAGATGGATACGGTTCATGATAGATGTCCCCACCTGCCTTCCAACGATGTGTTTATCCCAAATGTCATCAAATGTCAATTTCTTATTATTACTTTTCTTGAAATAAAACTATATGATTTACTTTTATTTCATGACAACCAATTTTGAAATCTTGGGCACCCCTCCAAAGTATAACGCCTACTCATTGCCTCGCTGGTCAAAAACTGTCAGATATATCCGTGTATCCATCCAATGTGTATGGTGCCCCATGGCCTCACTTGTTGTCTCTGGTATTCTGTAGTTCACAGCATGATGTGCTACGACTATCGTTGCTCTTCCGCATTCGGCGTTGTCCAGACCTGCTATCTATTAGTTTTCATGAGCTAGTCCATCTAGAAAACCATGTCTACATCATCACAATTGCCTTCGAGTTGTCTAGTATGTCGGCATGCAGCGTACACTTGGACCTCCATATTTTCACATCATTATCGGGCTCTGGCTTTTTTTTTTTATTCTGTCTAATGGGAAAAATTTCCCATGGTAAGACTCAATTCGACACCTGCATTGTCTTGTTCTGGTTAATGTCGTGATATCCCCATGACATCACGAGCTTGGTCATTATGTTTGACTCTCAGCTATCCGACAAAAACAATCTACATCGTTCTCCCACCTGCTATGGTCTACAATGTTTGGTTGAGCACCTTGCTATTGATTGGTCCAGCGATGAGCATGCCTATCAATATCATTCACAAGATGAGGATTTGTACATTAAAATTCCCATTAGGATCTGTTGTCACCATGCCATGTGGAATAAGCCACGTCTTCAATAGTTCATGGTAGAGTCTAGAGTGATAGGAACATCGAACTCGTTCTCCCATTCACAACACACCGTCGTTCACATAGGCCCTTACATGGCCTTCCATTGCCATGCCTGGTGCTATTTACAATCTCCACTGTGAAACCATGTTCATCCACATGCTCACTGGCTACCTTATTAAGTGGACCCATCCACGCGGTATGAATAGTCCACATATGCCTTCAATGAAACCTACGTACACCCTTGTGACGTTGATTCTGTCGCTTTACATTTTTGTTTTCAAACCACTGTGTGTCCATGGTCACAAACCCTAACACCACTGGCATCTCTTCATCTAATTTGGTCCATCCAACTCATGTGACCCATGTCAGTCCCATCACTATTCTCGAAACTCTCACTAGTTGGCTTCGAACTTTCCTCGATTTGCTTCACTGGCATGTCCACATCAATTACAGTGGGGCCCACGGATGCTATTCTAGGTTGACGTCGCACGAATCAGGTCCTACGTATCCTCCATGACCCTCAGCTAAAACCTCTACATTGTCGTCACTAGAGTCCTCCACGTTGATGTCAAACTTTATCATCTCGACAAAGATTATTCTGGCAACCACTCCTAAGAAACGCCATGGGTCCATTGCCGATGATTACCACATTTTTGATAGCTCCTCCCGGTATTGTAATGCCTTGTAAAGCTCCCGAAATGGCCTTTCATCAGTCACAATGTCTCCACTGGACTTCTCTGTCCACCACGTGGCCAGATCCCCAAGCCATGCCCATGTGGACATCTCCCATCGCCGTTGAGGTTTGGTCGTTGGATTCTCTTCCTGCACATGATATAACCAAGTATTGAATTTTCATTAAACCTTCTATAACCCTTAATACATATGAAGCACGATTAGGTTTAATAAATAAAGGTAAACATAAAAGCCCTTTACCTTTATTTGTCATCATTTTATTTTATTTTTTTATTATTATTTTATTGCTCTCTTTTTTTTTTTTTTTTTTTTTTTTTATTATTATTATTATTTTTTTTAATATTGAGTAAATACTTCTTATACATATACATGTCCGTCGTGGGATTGAACTTCATTTTTTATTTTAAACATTTATATGTACAAAAAGCTTACTTGAAACACTCAAATGAAGAAAACATAAAATGCAACCATAACAAAAAGCTAACAGTAAAATTGATGACAAAGAGTCGTCGACAAGAAAAAGTCGTCGATAATAAAATATCATCGACAAGAAAATATTATTGACAAAAACTAATGATAAATGCAAATTCAAAACAAACCGAGCATTAGACACTCAAAACCAACATGCAAACACCCAAATACCAAAAATAAAAAGGTGGGTCCCCAATTTTGGGGTACGTTGTGGAGTGGCCACAACAAATGGCGACTCTGCTGGGAAATGCTCCTAAGCATTTCGATGAGAACCCAACCTGAAAACCTTCAAAACTCAAACACAAGCATCAGAAAATATCCAAAGAATGAAACTAAATGAGAAATACATGAAGCATTAGAATTATTCAGCGTCAACTCAATGTGTGCGGTGTGATTCATTCCTTATCATTTGAAATTGATCAACATTCCATTATCTATTTCACTTATGATTCATGCATATGAGAAGCTATGGATGATTCCTGTAGGATTTAATGTATGGTGAATATGCTAGAGATATAACAACCTATTTTGCAAAAGGCTCAAACTTTCTAGTACCATGAACAAACATATTAAAGCTGTCAAACCCTCTTAGGACCAAATATGTGTATACTAAATTAATTTACTAGATCCCAAAGTTGGTTATGTGTCACTACCATCTTGAACCCATGTGCAAGTGTAAGTGAAATCAGAGCTTTGGGGAATAGGATTCCCAACCTAAGCGAGATGGGAATTTAACCCTATCCTTACTACTTTGATCTGGAGTTCATTACCTCATCTTGAACAAAATGATTTAACCTGTTATGGATGAAACTGTCAAGCTAGCCTGTCCATTTGAGCAATCAATGGTCTTGCTTTTAGACAAGACATGTTGCCACACATGAGCATACTCCATTGCCAGTCAAGCGTCTATAGCCCCGGTGGAGATTAACCCCATAATCCAAGATTTGGCTTTACTTTTGATTTCTTGAACCTTGGGGATGACTACCCATCCTTGCAAGGGACATGTAGTACGATCCTTCCAATCCAATATTAATGATGAAAGGAAAGTAGAATGAAAAATATTTGCTTTGGAATTTCAAGTTCTTGAGTGTAGATCGCGCTTTTAATTTCTTAAAGCGTGATGGAGGCAAAATACAAGCTTTGGGGAATCGGATTCTCAACCTAAGTGAGATGAGAATTAGACCCTATCCTTACTACTCCATGAAGGTCAAATCAGAGCTTTGGGGAGTTGGATCCTCAACCTAAGTTCGATGGGGATTTAACCCTATCCTTACTACTCGATTTTAGGCTTTAAGCACTATGGGAGTGGTAAAAACCATTGTTTTAAGGATTATGTTGCATGATAGGACAAACACGAAATACTCCTTTCGCCTCACCTTTTCTTCCAAGTATGGTTTTGACCATTTTGCTCAAGATCCTCTTTAATATGTGTAGAACGTGTTTGGTTCAAGATAGTTCGGGCATCAGTTCCCAACCTTAGGATCCCTTTAATATATGTTATGTAATAACCCTAAGAGGATTCGACACCTTTTCAATGATTGTATTTGACATGTAGATGCAACTGAGATGAAATGTATATGCAATGTGGAATGTAACATGAGATATGGATGAATGCATTGCTCTTTTTGAAATGTGGATGGAGTATACCACCTACTTTACCATAATTTGTAAAATTGACAACTTCATGCATCACAAGTTCCAAACGATATTCTTTAATGTGTTTGTGATACTCGTGGAGCTTTCTGCAATACAATTCCGATGTTTCATATTCTCTTAGTCTTAGTCAACATTCATAAGGACATAAGTTGACATCTCGCTTTTCTTTTCTTTTTCTTTTTTTTTTTCAAGACAAACCAAAAGTGTCCAAAGGACCAACACACAAAACTTAAAACCAAAATGAGATCCAATCCAAAACCAAAACACGAAAACCAAAAGTATATACAAATGTACAATATAATACAAGATGGTGCAAAGTTTGGATTATCATTTTCTCGGATCCCAAACCTGATTAGAATTCTTTAAAAGACATATGACGTGATACACATACCAAGTTTTGTAGGAATCCAACAAAAACAAGATCAAACCAAACAAAGAAATAAACTTCAACTGGCCCCTCTCACCATACCAATTTGATTTAGTTTCATTAATAATCCTATGGTGGAGTTTCGAATTTTCAAATTGATTAGACAATGATTGATATTCAGTTCTTTTATGTCTATTCTTTAAGATGTCCATTCCGCACTTTGATTCATGGTGTAGAAATAAGCTTTCATTTTCATTCAATAAAGCCATAACATTAATAATATTTGAATCAAACCATTCATTAGGCAAACCTTCATTCGAATTTTGCATGGTGAAACCAAAAAGGTGAGATTTTACCTGTGGCATGTTTTCATTTAATCTTACTTGAAGAGGATTTGAAAATTCCTCTTTTCTCTCATGACATTCATCATCATGTAGCACTTGTTCTTTCTCCATGACTTGTTTATCAAAGGCACCAAACTTAGGTACCCAATTGAAAACATGTCCATCCCTTTCAAACCATAAGTCTTGTCTATCTAGGGGTGGGTTAACTAACACATTTCCATGATCAATCACTTGGGTTGTTTTGGGTAACGTGAGATTTTCAATTGGATCATCAATGATATCAAACCCAAATGATTTAGGTTTTGTAATTTTCTCATTTTGAAATGGCATAGTCATTGTAGCACAAGTAAGTGGATCAAAATTTTCAATTTCTTTTCCTTCAAAGGAATCTAAAGCAAATGACTCTTTTTCTTGATTCATGGTTGTAGAATCCTTATCATGTTCCAAAATTTGATGAGATTCGAATTCCTCTTCCAAAACTTTCTCAAATTGTACAGGATTTATAGTATCCTCATGTGAGGAAGCAATTGAGTTATCCTGCATATTAATCGACACAACAAGTTTATTAGAAGATTTAGATTGATAATATTCTTCCCATTTCTTCCACGAATCATATAATCATCTTCCAAGTTCAAGTTGTGATGCTCAAGTACTTCTTCTTCATCTTCTGATTCATCAACATGTTTCTCATCCAATTCATCTTCACCTTCCTTAGATGGTTCAGTTATTTCCAAAAGTGGGTTATCTCTTGAATTCAAATTGGTAAAGCTATCATAATCCAAATTTGTAACCCATGATTCAATTTTATCACAATTTGGAAGGTGTGGATCCTCTTGGTCATCACTTTCGAGAACATCATCCAAAGTGTCTTTCGAGAACAAGTGGTGAAATTCGATTGTGTCTTCAACTTCATTTGTTGATTTTCTTTCAAATTCATTTTCAGCCACTTGTGATGGCTTAGGAGCTTCTATAATGGGATCGATTTTTGAATTCTGTGTCATATAGTTGCTCCAATCCTTTGCAAGTACATCTGACCAAATCATATCCAAATAAGTTTGTTCATCCAAATCCTCCTTTTTGGGTAATGATTCTAGATATTTCTTTTTCAAAACAAGATGGTGATCATTTGATTCCAACTTCTTGTTACCCATCCATAGAATTTCTTCTCCAAAATCTTCATGCTCTTCAAGACATTTCGAATAGGTATTTACTTCAACGTAAGTCACCTCAAAATCTCTTGTATCACTTGAAGAAGCATAACATGAAACATCATTAAGATCGACATTATGAATTTTCTTCCTAGGATGATTTGGATGCATATATTGACGTGCTCGTTTTTGTGGTGGAACATGCCTACATACCTTCTTAACCACTTTCTTTTGCTCTTTTACTTTCGATACTAACTCTTTGAGTTGAGTGGTAGAAGTAGTTGGATCGATATCCATGGACAAAGCTTGAACATTTGTTGTAATGGTTCCATGAGTGACCACATGATTCTCTAATTGAGGTATAGTTGGATGGATGGAAGTACTTGTATAAGCACATGCGGGAGCATAAGTTGGTATGGTAGGATGAAGTTGATTGTAGGGAAAAACATTTGATATCAAATTTTGTTGTGCCCATGCTTGATTTACCATCGAGGTTTGATTGCAAGCCCCTAGTTGTCCTACCATAGTTGATTGCTCCATTCCATAACCTTGTGGCCTCAATTATTGATCTACAATCATAGCTTCCGTGTAGGCCGATGCAAGATCAGTAACCAAGGGATTCATCCTAACAAATATGGCACAACATGGATCCAATGCTCAAAAGTATATTTGAAGAGCACCACTTTCCTCAATAGTATAGGGAGAAATTAATCTCGCATAAAGCTTTCGAAACCTCATGTTGAAACTTCTCACTAGCTCATTAGGTTCTCTTTTGCAAGAAGTAAATTGTTGATATATCGTGAGAGGATCAATGAGCAACCTAAATTGATTGATAAACTCATCTTTCAATTGAGTCCAAGATGTAATAGAACCAGTGGGTAAATTGATGTACCAATCATATGCCACCTCATCTAGGGTTCCAAGAAACATTCTACATGCCACATCCTCATGTTCGACATTCCATCTAACTAGGATATCCACATAGGCTTGAATATGTTCCTCGGCTAATGTTGGACCATTATGTTTAAATTTGGGCAAACATTTTTCTACATTCTTGGGTAAATCATGAGAATCTCCACTAATGTTCAAAGGATTAACATGTATCCCATACCACGTTCCTGCAATTGTAGCCATTAATGAAACTCAAAGAATAACTTCAAAACCAATTTGTTAGTCATGAATAAAAGAAGGAACCATGACAAAGCAATATTCTAAAAATGTAAATTAGTTTCGATTCACCAGATCGCATATGCACAAGTAAAGAGCATACTCCTAGTGTTGTAAGCTTTCTGATTCACAAGATCGCATTACATGCAAGTGAAGAGCATAATACCGACAACAAATACATTTTAGACAAAATAATTCCTTACAAAGGAAACAAAAAACAAAAAAAAAACAAAAAAAAAAAAAAAAAAAAAAACAAAAAAAAAAAAAAAAAAAAAAAAAAAAAAAAAAAAAAAAAAAAAAAAAAAAAAAAAAAAAAAAAAAAAAAAAAAAAAAAAAAAAAAAAAAAAAAAAAAAAATTTAAATCCCTATAGCATTTAAATCACACTGAAATAAACCAATTCAGGCCCTCCTTCTAGCGCCAAAATGTTGAGTGGTATTTTCACCCAATTTGTGAAAGTACACTCTCCCTTAGGATTTGGGTTCCAAATCCCCTCTTGCAAAGAAGTTAAACAAACAACTTCTCCAAGGTCTCCACTATATTAGCATTTGCATATGTGTATTAGTAATCTCAAATAAAGATATTCAATTTAAATGCTTGGAACACCTTAGTGATTGCAAGTAACTGTAAACAAGGGGCAATGTTGGTTTATTTTACCATGAAAATTTAGTGATTGTTCATTGAACCAAAATAAAGCAAATATGAGTTGGCCCTCATATGACCATGATGTAGTGCCTTAATTCCTTTTATCTTGAGGGTTTTAAAATAGATTTTATCTTGTTTATTAAGTCCAAATATGGCTTCTTATCATGAAGATGAAGATAGCTTTCAATGTGATTGATAAACTATCCCTCTTTGGTGAAATAGGTTTTCACAAAGAGGCAATAATTTATGGCCTTAAATTAAGGGCTTTAAATGTCACTTTAACTTATCCCTCTTAAATGAAATCAAATTTTCATTAAGGTGAACAATTAAGTGCTTTGAAGAAATGACCTTCAATGTAATACTCAAATTACCCCTCTTTCGTAAAATTAGAATTTTTATGAAGAGAGGGCAATTTTAGGCTCAAAAAATGGAAATTTGTGAAATGCCATAAAACATAACTCCTTCAATGAAATTGGAATTTTCATGAAGGGAATGTCATCATAGGCTCATGAATGAAACATGAAATTGAAAAAATGAAATTCGGCCAAAAAATGGAAATTTTCTATTTTCGGATTTTTTAAAATCTGTAATAAAATAGCAACTTCGATGAATTTTTAAAAATACTAAACAACTCCGAAAATGAAATTTTAAAGTGCGTATTGGAAGTATGAAGTATAACCTACGCAATGGTGAAATTGTTTTTGGTTTTTGAATTTTTTTTAATGTTTATTTTAATGCCTGAAAGTTAAAAAAAATTAAAAATTTTGGAAAAATAAAATGCAGAAAAATGAAAATGAAATGCAGAAAATGAAACACATGATACATTCAGTTTGATGCTATGCTATTCTGGCAAAACCGAAGATGCGAGTTTTTCATGCATGCAACCTAACCTATTGGACTTGCAAAACAAGCACAATCCGGATAAGCTAAGTGTTGGCTCCTAGGGTTTAAATGAGGTTTTCAGATTTAAGCATTCACATGAAGCAATCAAGAAACTTGCATAAACTCCATTTACAAGCCTAAAATCTAAAAAGAAAAAAAAATAGACATTTAATCTTGCATGCAGAAAATGACTCCTCCTTTCTTGTCCATAAGATGTAACTTTCTGAAATTTTTTGTATTAAAAATTTGTCATTTTACAATAACATAAATTTTTGGTTTTCCCAAACCAGTCCATGGAAGAAAAATAGCCCAAACAGGTCCAGAAGAGCACTCTTGCCTTCAAATCTGCAACTCTGCTTGCCTCCATCTCCAACCCTTGTGCATGCCTTTCTTTCTATTTTTAATGATCTTCCAAAATAAACCCTTCATTTCATTTTTCCCATTTCGACTGTTTGTTTCATCATCTTCATTTGGGCTTCCTACAATTTTCACTTGACTTTGAATAAGCCCTTTGTCTGTTCATTTTCCTTATCGATTCTTTCCATTTTATGTTTCATAAAACTCCTTTCGTTTTGTTTTCATTGTTAACGCTTTGACTAGTGCTTCTTTAATAATGTTTTGACTATGTCTTCTATTTTGGGCATTATATTACTATTTCCCACTTTAATATGCAAACGGATATACCTTTAATTTGGAGTAAACTCCTCTTAATCATTTTGGCATTATTATAACCTTTGCTTTAGGAGGTTTATGATGGCCCACTTTTGTGGCATTCACTAGCTCTGACCTATATCCGACGACTCCCCTTTAATAACGGAAGCCATAGTAGTATTATGGACATTATTCATTTAGTGCCACCCTGGTGTCTTCCTTCACAATATCGTTAGACATGCGATATCTCATGTGTGGTAAATGGGCTCCTAGATGTCAATCCTATCACTTTTCGTTCTTCTACACGATAGATGGATACGGTTCATGATAGATGTCCCCACCTGCCTTCCAACGATGTGTTTATCCCAAATTTCATCAAATGTCAATTTCTTATTATTACTTTTCTTGAAATAAAACTATATGATTTACTTTTATTTCATGACAACCAATTTTGAAATCTTGGGCACCCCTCCAAAGTATAACACCTACTCATTGCCTCGCTGGTCAAAAACTATCGGATATATTCGTGTATCCATCCAATGTGTATGGTGCCCCATGGCCTCACTTGTCTCTGGTATTCTGTAGTTCACAGCATGATGTGCTACGACTATCGTTGCTCTTTCGCATTCGACGTTGTCCAGACCTACTATCTATTAGTTGTCATGAGCTAGTCCATGTAGAAAACCATGTCTACATCATCACAATTGCCTTCGAGTTGTCCAGTATGTCGGCATGCAGCGTACACTTGGACCTCCATATTTTCACATCATTATCGAGTTCTGGATTTATTTTTTTTATTCTGTCTAATGGGAAAAATTTCCCATGGTAAGATTCAATTCGACACCTGCATTGTCTTGTTCTGGTTAATGTCGTGATATCTCCATGACAACGTCACGAGCTCGGTCATTGTGTTTGACTCTCAACTATCCGACGAAAACAATCTACATCGTTCTCCCACCTGCTATGGTCTACAATGTTTGGTCAAGCACCTTGCTATTGATTAGTCCAGCGATGAGCATGCCTATCAATATCATTCACAGGATGAGGATTTGTACATTAAAATTCCCATTAGGATCTGTTGTCACCATGCCATGTGGAATAAGCCACGTCTTCAATAGTTCATGGTAGAGTCTAGAGTGATAGGAACATCGAACTCGTTCTCCCATTCACAACACACCGTCGTTCACATAGGCCCTTACGTGGCCTTCCATTGCCATGCCTGGTGCTATTTACAATCTCCACTGTGAAACCATGTTCATCCACATGCTCACTGGCTACCTTATTAAGTGGACCCATCCATGCGGGATGAACAGTCCACATATGCCTTCAATGAAACCTACGTACACCCTTGTGACGTTGATTCTGTCACTTTACATTTTTGTTTCCAAACCACTGTGTGTCCATGGTCGCAAACCCTAACACCATCGACATCTCTTCATCCAATTTGGCCCATCCAACTCATGTGACCCATGTCAGTCCCATCACTATTCTCGAAACTCTCACCAGTTGGCTTCGAAATTTCCTCTATTTGCTTCACTGGCATGTCCACATCAATTACAGTGGGGCCCGCAGATGTTATTCTAGGTTGACGTCGCACGAATCGGGTCCTATGTATCCTCCATGACCCTCAGCTAAAACCTCTACATTGTCATCATCAGAGTCCTCCACATCAGTGTCAGACTTTATCATCCTGGCAAAGGTTATTCTGGCAACCACTCTTAAGAAACGCCATGGGTCCATTGCTGATGATTACCACATTTTCGATAGCTCCTCCCGATATTGTAATGCCTTGTAAAGATCCCAAAATGGCCTTTCATCAGTCACAGTGTCTCCACTGGACTTCTCTGTCCACCACGTGGCCAGATCCCCAAGCCATGCCCATGTGGACATCTCCCATCGCCGTTAAGGTTTGGTCACTAGATTCTCTTCCTGCACATGATATAACCAAGTATTGAATTTTCATTAAACCTTCTATAACCCTTAATACATATGAAGCACTATTAGGTTTAATAAATAAAGGTAAACATAAAAGCCCTTTACCTTTATTTGTCATCATTTTATTTTATTATTATTATTATTTTTTTTATTATTATTATTTTATTGCTCTCTTTTTCTTTTTTTTTTTTTAATATTGAGTAAATACTTCTTATACATATACATGTCCATCGTGGGATTGAATTTCATTTTTTATTTTAAACATTTATATGTACAAAATCTTACTTGAAACACTCAAATGAAGAAAACATAAAATGCAACCATAACAAAAAGCTAACAGTAAAATTGACGACAAAGAGTCGTCGACAGAAAAAGTCGTCGACAATAAAATATCGTCGACAAGAAAAAGTTGTCGACAATAAAATATCGTCGACAAGAAAATATTATTGACAAAAACTAATGATAAATGCAAATTCAAAACAAACCAAGCACTAGACACTCAAAACCAACATGCAAACACCCAAATACCAAAAATAAAAAGGTGGGTCCCCAATTTTGGGGTACATTGTGGAGCGGCCACAACAGGTCGTTCAAACCGATTTGGCTCGGATGAAGGCCAACTGAACTTCAGTTCTAGACCGTGGGTGACAGCTGTGGCCTAGACTGTGAACCGCGGGTGTCAGTAGCGGTTCAGACTGTAGACCACAGGTCTCAACAGTGGTTTGAGCTGATTAGGCCAAGGAGCCCAAATTGAGTGGTTAAAACCACTGCTCTATCTTGGAGTCTATCCAAGATCTTCCATATGGTCTTGTAGCATGTCCCATATGAGTAGTCGCCATCGACATGACATGTTTTAGGTGTCTACAGATGCCCCTTTTGAGATGCATTGTGAGATCGAACAACGCGTGAGCAAAAATACACCACCTAAAATGATGTCGAAGGTTGCATGATGATCATTGATCTGATCAACATTAGATGCCCTAGGTCCTGCAAAAGGACGCGCATCCTAGAATCATTGCTTCCAACTGGGTGAAAGGCTTAAATTTGAAAGAGTTTGCACTCGTCATCAGGCATTCGGGTAGCTTTGGTGCTACAATAGGAGTTAGGCCTATATAACCGAAAGGAGGAGAGCTACAAACAAACTATCATATATGCTATTTACCCCAAGCAAAGGGGTAAGCTTATGATAGTTGTTGACAATGATTCGCAAGGACGAACACAATTTTGACAAGATCAAGGGATCTTATGCTTATTTTGATTATGATTATGAAAGTATGACTACCCCCTCAAGCGACGAGTCGATGAGGGTAATGACAATTGAATGAAGCGACGAGGTCGCTTGACCACTATGAATGATCTGAACAAACTTAGAATTTAGCATTTAATTACTTGACTAGGCTTAGTTCAACTTATGATTGCAACTATTAATAGTAATTGCACATTTCTATCCCATGGAGCGGTCAGGCTGCAATAGCCTTCTTAGGGAATCAAAATAATACAATTCCAATTAGATTTATGTTGAATCAATTTATCGATGATCTGCTGAAAATATGTCATAGGAGAAATGACATGAAATGCCTCATTCCCATGGAGCGGTCCAGCCTCGAAGGCCTTCTTCGGGATTGAAAAGAAGCATATCAAATCAACGATGACAATTTTACCCCAAATGTCCTTATGGTTATTTACTCATCTCATCGGATTGCATGGAGCGTCAGTCATTGCAACCGCCAAGTGTCTAGGGTAAATAACTGAATACGAGGTGCATTTGGCTTTTGACTTGTTTAATAATAATTTTTTTTGACTTTTTGAGTTTTTAATTGATCCTAGTGCTTGAAAATCACCAAATTTGTTAAATTGATTGCTCTTATTGAGATTATGATCCATTAGGAATCATTAATTTATCATTTAAAACCTTCCCACGATGGGATTTTGGTGCATTTAATGCCAGTTGCGAACCATGTGCACGAGAAGCAGTTTGAAATATCAAATTTGGGAACCGCAGCTTAGAGCTACGATCGAAAAACCCTAATTTTGGGACCATGATTGTCAATTGTGGTCCAACAAAATTAAGAAAAGTATAAAAATTTTCCCATTTGAAAATTTCATTATTATTCCTTGAAAGCGATTGCAACTGGAGAGCTCTGAGAGGTGAGGAAGCAAAATTGATGTGAAACACTGCTAAAACAACTACCTACGACCTCCCACACATCCCGATGGTAGACCCTACGCAACCTTCATCCAGCAGAGGCATCGGTGCGGGAAAGGTAACTCAAAACCGAGTCCTCACACTCCTTACCAACTTAAAAATGAACCACATTAAGTAATGGGTCAAATTAACTTCACTAAACTACTGGTAAAGAACCTCACATTAGTTTAGGCTAGATTAGGACTTTAATTTTTTGGGTGCCAAGCTAGGAAGTGACCCTAAAAGGGTTACGTTCCTAGACCGCAGCTGGCAGACGTGACTCCCAATTGTCATATTGGGAACCATGACTATCAGCCACAATGAGATTCAAATCCCAATGGTCAAATTTTGACCGACATGCAGACCATAGATTTGACCCGTGGTTCCAAAATTTTGAAAAAAATTCAATTTTATTTGATTTTTTTTATTTTTTTTAGCAATTAATGCCATTTATTGCACTTTTGATTTTATTTGAAATTTTGATCACTTTTTGCATGTTTTTGTATTTTTAGCAATTTTTTAGATTTGTTTGACTTTTTTAGGTCATTTTTAACTATTTTTAGTTATTTTTAGTCACCTTTTTCCCTTATGCATTGCTTCTTTTCAGAAATTGACCTCTAGAGCCAGGGAGCCGGATCTCCTTCGCACCCTCCGTAGACAGCTCACTGACCAGGAGCGAGAGTGGTTCAGTGCGGTTGGCTTTGGATACGTGCTTGATCTACCCATGATCAAGGTAGACCAAGCATACATGACTGCATTGGCCCAATGTTGGGATGCACGGACCAACACATTTCACCTACCCATAGGTGAAATGACTATGACACTAGAGGATGTCTACTGGATCTTCAGGATCCCGATCGATGGGGAGCCCATCACCTCCACTCCATTCACCAATAGAGGAGCTATTTTTGATGCCATCTTCGATGGGCACAGTGAGGATGCTCAGACCAGGATTGATCATGGAGGCATCCATGTCGGATATTGGTAGGAGAAGGGCATCTTCTCAGTTCGAGAGGTCATTTTCATGCACTTAGTCATTCAGATTGTGCTTCTAGACTCCTCGAGCATGAGGATCCCCTAGAACCTCCTAGCCATCGTCAGGAGAGTTACTCAGAGTTCTACATGATGGCCTTTGCTCTTAGCATAGGGGAGCACACTACTAGCTCAACTATATCATGAGTTATATCAGATTACCCATAGGAGTAGGTCGATATTAGCTATAGCCTATTACTTTAGATCTGGGGTGGCAACACATTTGGATCGAGCGATCTACAGACCTACCACTCAGGATTACTACTATTCCTACCACACACCAGTGCTATATGGCATGTTGGCCCCATGAGGAGGGGTTTCAGAGTAGGTCTCACACTAGGGACCTAGACCACTATATTGCTAGATTTGCATAACTTCGGGTAGATGATATAGAGTGGCACCCATACATGGATTGCCCCCCATGGCAGGAGGCTAGCGAGCGGCTATGCCAGATGAGGAGGGATAGGTGGTTACTCGACCGCAAGGTCGAGATTCATGAGTACCAGTACTACTCACATATCCTGCACTAGTTTGGGATTGTTCAAGATATTTTAATGCTTCCTATTATCTACAGGCACCTAGTACTAGAGAGAGATCTACCATGGGTCCAACCGACACCGCTAGGGGATGAGGATGATGACTTCCAAGAGTGAGTGTGGCAAGGGCTAGCACCACCACAGAGTATGACACTTGGTGGTCACTTCTATAGTGGTAAGGAGAGGGGCCCCTCGATTGGATAGATGATAGAGCAGAGGTTGATCTAGATGGGTGCAACGTGCCAGCATACCGAGGGTGGATGGGGTATAGAGGCCACCATAGGGGAGGCTCCTTAGGTTGAGGTAGAGGAGGACATCGAGGAGGGTGAGGCACCTCTAGAGAGATTGGGAATAGTTACCTCTAGAGCCAGGTTGGGTGATTGCAGACTCAGATTTTGTAGCGAGATACATCTATCACCACTCTAGAGGTGAAGCTATCTCATAGCAAGAGGTAGTAAATACGTAGGAGAGGACAACTCTCACAAAACAACTCACAAGAAAAATAAGAGGGACCACTAAGGTAAGATGGGGGTCCTCTCACCAAGGTATGATGACACCTCCGAGCACCATCTTCTTTACTACCAGTAGGTCATGACCCCATGGTAGAGATCAAGAGGCTTCATTCCCTCATGGAGGAGGGTAACGAGCGAGATACAACATACACGACTCACATATCCCAACTAGAGGGCCACATCAGACTGATAGGTGGGGAGGTACCAGAGGACACCCACACTATAGGGACTCAGAGGATCCAGACTAGAGAGAAAGGAGTCTTTACCAGCTCTAGCACTAGGATCTCATAGGACCGAGAGGACTCATAGGTCTTCGAGTACTCATGGTGCTAGCTCATAGAGGAGCTCACAGGGATGGAAGGGTGATGGAGGTGCCTCACAACTAGAGGTGCAGGCCCTTAGTACAGATTTTTAGATACTTTGTTGTACTATTTTTGAGTGTAAGGTCGAGGACCTACATAATTGTAGCCTACGAGCATTTTGATATACCCTTGATGTACTCCTTTTGGACACACACACACACACACACACATATATATATGAGATTGATCATTTTGGCTCATTATGTGTACTTGTTTATTTTTTATTTTATGTTTATGTTATGCACATGGATGCAGATGTTCATATTGATGCTATGCTTATATGATGTGATGTATGGATGACATGCACTAGATAGCTATTTTAATTTATGATGATGATGATATGCAGTGATCTAGATGCTTAGATGTGCTATTTATGATGGATGCATATGGATGCGATGTTTACTTTTAAATGCATATTTAATTTTGTTTTATTGTATGCATTTAATTTATGATGATGTCACGATATTTGTGGTGTAATGTATGTAATGCATTATTTACATGATGGTAATCTAATGTAAATGAACCTGTATGCTTTAATCACTTAAAACATAAGGAATGAATGTGATATGTGTTTAACAATCTAATGGATGACACCACAGAATGTGTAAAAATCATGAATGTAATTGAAAATCCTCATTACAAGAATTTAATCAATTAATCACCCATATATGAAATGCAATGATATGAAGTGGTATGATGCGAATGATATAATATGTCACTCTATATTCCTTTTGCAATTTGAAAGATATGCACAATATAGTCAGTGGTCATCTAAATATCATTTCTGATATCCATCCGATATCTATCCTATATCTTGAAAACTTTGTGCTCAATGTAATGATGTATCACGGATTCGATACTTTGCAATTTGATGATTGAATGACTTTTATTTTTGATGGTTTGTGATATTTGGTATTTTGTTGCTATTAGAGAAATTTTTGAGGTTTTCCATGAGACTCAAACACCCTAGTAGACTTATCAAAAGTTGTATACTGACCAAACTAGACTTCTGAAATGTAAGGCTTTTGCTAGGATAGGCCCTAACTATTCATTATCCCTATGTGTGCAAATGAATATATTAAGATAAGGCATAAGCATACCCCGATGTCAGGTGGGATTCTTTCAGCCCATTGCTAAGATTGGGGGTCCGCAAATGTTTATCCAATCCTAGGTTTAGATTTTAGTTGGACTAGACCACTAGGCGATACAGGACACCTGAAGCTAGCTCTTCCACATTCAAACATTGGTCTGTACATAAGCGAGGTGCTAATGCATCAGACATATCATCATGCGTAAGGTACAATAGTGCTGACAATTCCAGGGATTCAAGTTCACTCCCTTCTTTTCTTCAATTTTTTGGGATACTTGCTCATATAAAGTGATAAAAATCACTATTTATTTTTGTACTTTAGTGACAATAATCACTTTTTATTTTGTACTTTCTTTTTTTTTCTTGAGCAAGGGATTTGATACTGATTTTTCTTCCTTTGTACAATTTGTCTTCATTTGACTTGAATTTTTAGAATTTTACATTTGATAATTTGCTTCAGAAACTTCCTTTGGGGATTTTACTTTGGGAACTATTTTTAGGATATCGATTTAGGATATCGATCTTATGATATCAATATGGGATATCAATCTAGGATGTCGATCTATGATATCGATCTAGGGTATCAATATTGAGGATTGATGTGGGATATCACTCTAGGATATTGCTCATTTTATCGTAAGCAAGGGATTCTAGGTAGGGAATAAACTTGTCCTTTTGCCAATTACCAACATTTCCCATACCATCCACATAGGGGATAAGCAAGAATAACTCTTTTCACCTCAAGATACCTGGTCCTACTTCATGGCTTTCATCTTCCCCTAGTCCTTATTAGGATTGTTTAATTTGTTGATTAGTGATAGGATTATGATATGCTAAGGGCTATACTAACTAGACCTCAACTACAAAAGCAAAGCAAGCTTTCTATCAACTCTTGAGAAGACCTCTAGGTATGGTTGAATGACCAAAAAACCCTAGTATATTCTTCATAGCAACAAAATGGGTTGTGTTGAAAAACATAATTACTCACATGAATGATGGATTATGATAAATGCAGAGGTGCATGATTGAAACACAAACATGGCATCATTTGTAAGACTGACAAACACAATCCATTCTACTATGAAATGCAATGGATGAAGAATGCCTACATGCAATGTGATGAAGTGAATGCATGTGTGAATGCAAATGAAAATGCATAATGCAAATGCAAATATTTTTGGATTTTATGCTTTACCAATTTTTTTGATTTTATTTTTTTTAATTTTTATGGATTTTGAGCCTTTATATTTGACCAAACGGTGAGTACATGCCTTTGGAGCCTTTAAATTGACCAAGATTTTTAAAAACCCTTGGGGCTTTTAGGTTGACCAAAGGGATTATGAGCACCTTTGGAGCTTTTAGGATGACCAAGTGGTTCTTAGGAACCCTTGGAGCCTTTTAGGATGACCAGGGTTTTAAGCAAACCCTCAGAGCCTTTTAGGATTGATCAAGCAATTTTAAGCAAACCCTCGAGGCCTTTAACTGACATGACCAAGCAATTTTAGGAACCCTTGGTGCCTTTTGCTATGCTCTCAAGCATAGAATGCCTTAATATGGATGATGTTGAGAGGTTCAGGCTCTTCAACACCCCCTAGCGATGTTAGGTGATAGGTACCCAGACCAATATTTTTAGATATGATATAGGGTCCTAGCCAATTAGCCATGAATTTGTCTCGCATATCAGGCGATAAATTAGAGTTATGTTGGTTCTCTTTCAGCACAAGATCCCCAACTTCAAAGTCTCTCTGATGGACTTTGTTATTATAAGCTCATTTTAATCACTCCTAATAAACGTGGAGATGCTCAAGGGCATTCACACGATGTTCATCAAGTAGCATCAATTGATCTAGGTGAGCTTGTCACACGGTGTCATCATCAATGAACTCTTTCAATGTGATATGCAACATTGGAATTTCCAACTCTAAGGGCATAATGGCCTCAGTGCCATATACTAGTGAAAATGAAGTTGCCCTAGTGGGTGTCCGAATGCTAGTCCTGTAAGCCCATAATGCAAGGGGCAGCTGGATATGCCAATATTTGTGGTGTTCTTGTACCATATTTTTCAAGATAGAAACCACTATCTTGTTTGAGGCCTCAACTTGCCCGTTTGCCTATGGATAATATGGAGTCACAAAACTATGTTTGATTCTATACTTAGACGTCAAAGCTCTCATAATTTTGTTCTTAAATGATGTTCCATTATCCAAAATTATCTTGGATGGAATCCCAAAATGACATATGATATGCTCGAGTATAAACTCTGCTATGCGAGCTCCAGTTATCATTGTTAAGGGTATTGCTTCCACCCATTTTGGTAAAATACTCAATAGCCATGATAATAAATGTATGTCGACCCGATGATGGAGGAGAGATCTTCCCGATGAGATCCAATCCCCACTGATAAAATGGCCAAGCCGCTTGGATGGGTTGTAAGGCCTATGATGGCAAGTGCGTAAGATTAGCATGATGCTGACATTTGATGCATTTCTTGACATACACATTGCAATCCTTCTCCATAGTGGGCCAATAGTAACCCATTCGAAGGATGCGCTTGATGATGGCCATGCCGCTAAAATGGCCACCGCACGTACCATCATGAGCTTGTGAAATCACCCAAGATGCCTCTTGGGGCTCTAGAAAATGAAGGAGAACTCCATCGTAGCCTCATCGGTACAAAATATCTCCTAGCAAGACATATTTAGTCACTTTCTGCTTGAATGTGCATTTTGTAGCACATGATAATCCCTCTAGGATCAAACCAAGTTTTAAGAAGTCTTGGATTTGTGACATCCAGCTCTGGTAAGCCTCAACTTTGACTGCCAAGATGACTTGCTCCCCCTGCATATCTACATGTGCAAATGCAGACTGGGAAACAACCTTGTGGTGAATGGTAGTACCACTCCCCATTGGACTCTGAGAGGTTAATGACCCCTAGGGTGCCTTCTTCAGAAAGTCTTTAGCTCTACAGAACCATTCAACTTTTGGTTCCATGCTAATCATGTTGATTGACTCTTTATTATCAAAGGCTTCGCGCTCCACTGTAGGATGCGAGAGCATTTTAACATGAATGGTAGTAAAATCGGTAGATGGATTCGAGGGATTAAGGATCCCAAAGATGCCATGGTGTCTACGAACCTATTTGATGAATGAGGGATTGCCTCGATGTCATACCATTCCAACTTAGCCAAATATGTAACAACAAGATCTTTATAAGCTTTTAACATGGGACATCGACACTGAAAGAGTCCCTTAACTTGGTTGACTATGAGCAAGGAGTCACCAAAGATGTTTAATATTTTAATGTTCATGGCGATGGTTGTGTGGAGGCCCAGAAGTAGGGCTTCGTATTCAGCATTGTTGTTGGTGCAAGGAAAGTCTAATTTGAATGACAAGGGCATTGGAGCTCCTTGCGGTATGACAAACACTATTCCTGCACCACCCCCTTGCTCGCACTTCGAACCATCGAAGAACAAGGTCATATCAACATTATTTTTTAGTTCTTCAGGTTTGGGAGCTTCGGATACGATGAAGACCACATCATCCGAAAGCTCAATGGTAAGAGGCCTACTATTTGACAATGGTGCCTCAACCAATTGATCAACTATGACTTATCCCTTAATGGACTTTTGGCTTATGAATTCCAAATCAAATTCTATCAGTAGCATGATCCACTTTATAGTACGTGTATTATGATATGTCTTGCTCATCATATACTACAAAGGATTTTGTTTTGATATTACATATGTCGTATGACTTAGCATATAGTGCCACAATTTCTTTGTAGTGAACACTACTGCTAAACACAACTTCTCCACATATGCATATCCTAGCTCATAACTCACCAAGGTTCGACTAATATAATATATGGCTTGCTCTTTGCCTTGCACATTCTTTTGGGCTAACATGGTCCCTAATGCAAAGTCGATTGCCGATATATATAGCAGAAATGGCACATCTAGCCTTGGTGGAGCTAGCACTGGTGGCATCACCTAGGTATTGCTTGATTTCAGCAAAGGTTGCTCGATAGTCCTCATCCTAATTGAATGGGACCCCCTTGTGTAGTAGTCGATTCATGGGTCGACATTTATCCGATAATTGAGTGATAAATCACTTTATGGATGCTACTTTGCCCTAAAGGCTTCTTAATTCTTTGATATTTGAGGGAGGACGCATCTCTAGAATAGCCTTGACCTTTGTTGGGTCAACTTCGATGCCTCATTTTGAAATGATGAATCCTAAGAGCTTTCCTAAAGTTATGCCAAATACACACTTCTTAGGATTCAACCTGACATTATGCTCTATCAAGCGATCGAAGACCTTCTTCAAGACCTCAACATGCTCAGAACGTAATAATGACTTAGCCAACAAGTCATCGATATAATCCTCTAGGATCTTATGCATATAGTCATGAAAGATATATGTCATAGCCCATTGATATGTGGCACCAATATTTTTAAGGCCAAATGGCATAACTTTATAGCAGAATGTCCCCCATGGCATTATAAACATGGTTTTATGTTGGTCTTCGAGCTTAATCCGAATTTGATTGTATCCAAAAAATCATCCATCAAGGAGAGCATCTCATGACCTATAGTTGCATCTACAAGAGCATCAATATTCGACAATGGAAATGAATCCTTTGGTGTTGCCTTATTCAGGTCTCTAAAATCCATACAAATACAGATCCTTCCATCAAGTTTTCCTACAGGCACCATATTGGATACCCATTCCGGATAGTCGATGGAGATGACAAACTCTACATCCAACAACTTTTACAATTCATCTTTCACCATTAAGGCTACTATTGGATGCATCTTTCTAAGCTTCTGCTTGACTAGCTTCTTTGACAGATCTAGTGAAAGGTTATGGGTAACCAATTTTGGATCTAGACCTAGCATATCTTTGTAAGTCCAAGAAAAAATATTAGGTCTCTCTTTCAGTAGAGGGATGAGGGTGGCATGCTCATCGAGAGTGAGACTCTCTCCAAATTTAACCTTCCTTGGATTAGTGGGATCATTACTGATATCCACATCGAAGGTTTCCTCTACTGACATGTGTGATCCCTCCTCAAGCTGATGAGGCATAGGGATCAAATGGATGTCATCTACTAGGTTTATAGGTTCCACATTGGAAGCATCCTCAGCATGATAGACATCATAAGCACAACCTAGTGCAAAATGAAATGGTTGTAACATTTCTTCATTAGGGAAGAAATCTTCAAGCTCAACAGGTGAGTCAACATGATCCCAATCGATAGCATCTACATTTAAATACAATGGTTTGGATGGATCGACTAGATTATGGAGTGGAGTGGTCAAATCAATGGAGACCATATTGATGGAATGGAATTGATCTCCAGGACCACAGGACAAACATCTACATCATCGATGCAGCTCCCATACCCAAGATCTGGCTCTATCGACATGGGCACAAATGGATCCTCTCTATGCTACGAATATGGTCCTCTCTATGCACTGATTGCAATATTGGATCATTCGGCTCAATGAGCTCCATGTACATAGGTGGGGAAACACCATGTGATAGATCACATCAAAGTTTGGTGGTCTTCCCTAAGGTGAGGATTGAGATTGATCTCTCTACGCATATCCTCAACCATATAAGGTGCATTACGATGACGTAAGTAGGGAGGTCCTAGATAGGCTCTCTTCATTTCATCCTCATCATCACTATCATAATACAATCCTTCATTTTCCCCCATTAGAATGGGACGTTCTAGAAAATGTGGCCCCATATAGGCTATCTCCTGATCACTATCATCATTATCTAATAAAATTAGGTATAAACACCATAAATACGATACTACCTCATAAACCAACTCAACCTCATTCCTCAACTGATTATCGAGTGAGGACTCACTATCCACCAAGATATTCTCATGATATATCTCAGGTGGTTCTATGGTGATGTAAGACACCATCCGATTATCCCTCTAGAATGTAGAAGGATTAGGGTGATATGGATTGAAATCCACATCATCCCCCAAACTAAGGTACAAGTGATCTAAAGATGCTGCAAGAAAATCATCCTATCCTCATATTTGTAACCCTAGCCCGAACCTATCAATTGCCAACTGATAATGCGGCTCAAGTAGAGTCCTACATCCTTGCTCAAAAATACCAAGGCCATATCCATGCCAATGATATAATTCAAAAATATGCATGGAATATTTAGGGTTGGATAGGTAACGAACATTCACTATGAATGGTTCGTCATCATCTTCATCCATGGGCGTTCGAGTAGGAAGTTGATCCAGCCCAGCGTAGATGAAGTTCATTTGATTGGGTGGCTCTCCCAATGGCACTACTGATCCAACCAAAAATGATGAGCATGGGGTCGGCCCATATCTTGTGCAGTCTCTAGGATTGGTCCAAAGGTGACATTCTACACAATATATTCACCTAACCCTATGTTGGCCAAATGAATAGTCACCCATGGTGTGGATGACCCTGCTGATGATGCAGGTGAGGTAGGCTGAGGTACCTCCTCGGCTTTATCCTGGGCTTCTTCCACTTCCATGGGAGTGGGAGCCTCATTGGTGACTGGTTCGGGCACATGCTTCTTTTCCTTTTCACCCATTTTCACCTTTAGCTTCCTTTCATCCCGAAGCATTGTTGATGCAGTCGATTTCAAAGAAGTTGTAGTGTGCTCGGATCTATGTGATACAGATGTCGATGGTTGAGCACACACTTTTTTTTACCTCCTAGATTCTTAATCGGTGACGCTGGTCGGACGTCCAAGTGCATTGATGGGAGTATGAAACCCCTTAGAAAATCAGCTAGGTTCATAAATTTGAAGGGTTCTTCATCTGATGACACCATGTGAACCTGTCCCTCATGAATGTATTTTACACATTGATGTAGTATAGAGGGAACGCAATGCATTTCTCGAATCCAAGGCCTCCCAAGAAGGATGTTATATTGCATGGTGCCTTCGATCATGTGACACATCATGGGGATGGTCTTTAGGCCCACCTAAATAGGTAGGATGATTGTGCCAACCGTCGAGCATAGCGCATCATTAAACGCTCTCAATGTGAATATGGTGGGCACAATATGTGACTTGGGTAGCTTTAAATGACTTAATGCCTTGGTCATTATAATATTGATCGATGAACCAGTGTCGATCAAGACCCTCTTGAATGGCATGTGATTAACACATGTGATGATATGTAATGATGGGTCAGCCGTATCTATAGGAACCATCCTGATTTCATGATCATAGAATTGGATCATAGGTTCCTAGCACTATTGTACGTGTCCCACAAAATTGGTGAATGCTTGAGCATCCTAGGACTGCACCTCGATGGACCTCAGAATGTCCATGAGAGTCTCCCTATGCTTAGGGGACTATTGTATCAGCTCATAAATAGACAACTTCATAGGAGTTATCTGTAGGTTTTGAACCAACCTACTTTGTATGGTCACCATCGGTCTAGTTGGTGGGCCTAGAATATTCTAAATTGGTCGTTGATTCGGCGTAGCTTGTATCCTGATGGGAGCATGAGGTTGATTTGGTTGCTCATACCTCCCATGTCTAGTAACAACATTAACCATACCTACGAACCCCTGGGTAGGTGGTTCGATGTGCACTTGGTTGACCTGGCCAGCATTGTTGCATGATGCCTCATGGTTTGGCAATGGATTTTTATAAATCCCCATGTTTTGGTTATCGGGTACCAATGGATTATTCGACACTATAAGCTCACCTTTATCGATCATATTTTGCACTATATGTTTGAAGGACCAACACACTTCGATGTCATGGCCCTTCGCACGATGGAAGATGCAAAATAGATCATCCTGATACCCCTTTGACTTGGGCTGGTTAGGATCGACCAGCTTAATCTCGGGCAACTTGATTGCCTTAGCCTCACACAATTGATGGAATATCGATGTCAATGATTCCATCAAAGGCATGAATTGGTGAGGTGGGCATTGTTCCTTATTTTTGCCCTTGTAATTATTCTTGCACTGCTCATATTGCATAGGAGGAGGTTGGGCCTGATAATTCTACTTTTGTTACCCCTTATCCTCTCTTTGGAGGTTTAACACCACCTGATTGACATGGGCCTGCTTGCCCTGATGTTTCATGGAGCTCTTCTTGTGCCCCTCCTTCCTATTTTTGAGCTTCAAGTTGCCCTCTTGCAACTTGATATCCTCAATTACTTTGGCTTGCACCAAAGCTTCCTCAAATATCTAGTACTATTGCAGTTGCAACAATAATGAGATGTGCTTGGCACAACTCTTCATGAACATTCGGGTCAGTTCTATAGTAGGAATGGGGAATGGCAACTTTACCATTAATCTCCTCCACCTCTTTTCATATTCTAGGATTGGCTCATCATCACGCTGAGCTAGCACAGCCAGATCGAAAAGGTTAGCTTACTTCTTGATGCCAAAAGAAAAGTGTTCAAGAAAGGCGTCAGCCAGTTGCTCAAAATTGGTGATACTATGCTTCTTCAGCTGATTAAACCACTCCTAGGCTGGGCCTGAGAGGGTTGTGATGAATGTACGCAAAAGCAAGGCATCATTGCTTGCAATCTGGAAGCATATGTCCAAAAATCTTGTGACATGCTCTTGCGCATCTTCATCACCTTTGAATTTATCTAGCCTGGGCATGTCAAAATGCTCAGGATATGCTGGAGTAGGCACCGAGGGGTCCAAAGGCTCATTATGAATCTTGCTCAATGTCAGCTTTTGAAAAGTCATGCCTTGCCTCTCGATTGCTTTCACTTTCTCTGCTAAGGCCTTATAGGCCTACGAGGATAGAAAGTCCTCCTCCCTAAGCTGATGTGGGGGCGGTCTTGGAGGTACATTCTTCCTCTATCGAGGTGGAGGACATTGATCTTCCTCCTCCTCAACTTGGGAGCTTTTAGGATATCCATGATCGGCTCCATCTCCCTCTTCTTCCTCATATTGTCTTTGCCTCTGATCTTCGAATGGTGGTGGTCATTCTCTTTGTTGGGCACTGACATGAGTGTGAGCATCTCTGCGCTCCTGATGCACGTCGGCTTGTGAAAAACCCTCCTATGAATGCGCTCTTCATGCTCAGCATGAGTGAATAAACCAGCCCTGGCTAGCCTATCCTCTTGTTCTACATGCTCCTTTTGGGCAAGGATGCATTCCTCATGCATACGCTGCTCATATAATCTTTGTCTAATGAGCCTTTGTGCCTGAATATTCTCATCTTCAATGTATTGCCTCTCTACATGAGCATCCTCCAATTGATCTTGGAGGAGTTGTCATCTCTGCTCGAATACCAGTCTATGTGATCTATCAATGTGATCGACCATAAGAGGCCTCTGGTATGTGTGCTCCATGCGAGCGACCTTATGGGTTCTGTACCCATCTGATAGATTCGCTACACTTTTGCCTTTGTCCATGAAGATGACATTGGCATCATGTTGAGTCCTATGTTGTGTGCCACCATGCATGGATGGTGGATGTGAACCATGAGGGTGCTTGGAAGCCTCCCCATGTTCTCTGGTAGTCCTAATAATGCTCTCGCTATGCTCACTCGAGGCACGAGTGGGCGGAGCTGAAGGCTTGTAGCCTAACTGCTCGAGGATGCTACCTAAACCATCCAACTATCTAGATCACCAAGGCTCATGCGGTGGTGTACCATTGGCTCCCACCTTGGATATGTCGATAGTGATCTTGCGAGGTTCACTACGCATGGGAGTGTGAATAGGCCTATGCTCAAAGTGGGCCTATCTGCATGCCCCTGAATGGGTGGATCTCGATCTCTTCTATACTCTAAATTTGGAGGTATGGAACCTCCTATAGACCTAGTACGTAGGGGTACCAACTTGGCCCCTGTATGACATACTCATCGATCGATCCCATGGATGCACGTGCACTACGATCTCGATAATGGCCTTCGAGTGGAGCACCCTCATGCTGAGAGGCTCCATGCTCTATCCTATGTCTAGAAGAGTGTACATAAGCTCCTCTATCAGGGGTACGCTCAATGGTGTCCCCTCATGTCGAATTGTCTCCTCTGATGCTCATCGAACGACATTTGGGAAGTGCATGTGGGTGAGGGTTTGACACATTTTGTTGTGAATCTGGTGGGGCTTGGTCAATGGCATCAGGATTAAGCCTTTGTTGACCTCCTCGTGTCTCCACCATGGTGCACCTAGTGTCTAGATTTATCTTTTATTATGCAAACAAGGTATACAATGGTGATTATCTTGAATTAAATTTTAAATGTGAGCCCTAAACTATTTGATGTTGTTTCATGATTTGTTGTATCAGTATTAGAAACTCTTATCATGTTTGAAAGCTTGTTGGATGATAATCTCAGTTTAATTGGCTTTCACCTGTATACTCGTAGCTCGACAACTTGGCTATGAACTCCAAGTCACGTAATCCAACCTATAATGTGTGGTAATGAAGCCCACACATGGTCAAGGAGCACAGGTCCTCCCAGATCCTCACCCATTTTCACCCAGTCAATGTCATACCCTCCGAAGAGGAGTATATGCAAATTTTCTAGGCTACGAAAGGTTCTCGGATCCGATATTGGTCTAGAACATAAGGTACATGGGATTTGGGCCAATGGATGGAAATCACCTCCACCATCATTGAAACCCTACTAGTGGTTGGATGTCACTTCCAACTCACTAGCATTTAATTGAAATGTGGTGTGTGTGGTTCATTTTAATTGTTGCATGAAAATAAAATGCATCATACAACATTCATGCTCATTTCCTACATGATATGCAATGAAAGAACTTTTCAAATTCAGAAAATGCAAGCTACATCCTACATGCTCTTTTTGACAATGCACTTTACGATGTAAATGGCCACTGATTGGGCCTTAGACATGCAAACCAACACATAATTTAATCTAGCATGCTGGATTCTAGGGTGGACTGCACTCAGAGGTCCATTGTTCCTAGCAACGCCTAGCTAAAATGTAAAAAAATAAACCCTAAGGACCTAATCCATTTTCCTTTTCTTTTGTGTCCTAATTAAATTTCCTTTTCACGCACTAGAAAAACACAAAAAAATAGAAACAGGAGTTAAGAAGGGCCTACCTCAGGTCCTCATCTGATATAGCTTTGAACTCCTATTGTCTATTGTGTCTATTGTAAACCGTAGCTCTATTGCATGGTTGCTACTGTAGACCGCATCTTGAAGCCACGGGCCAACAATGAGACCATACTGTCAACCATGGTTTGCACCTGATATCCAAAAACACAAAAAGGTCAAAAATCAGAGGCTAAAAATGTGGAGTTCCACCATGATCACCTTCTATGACCACCAAAATGGCCTCACACCTATGCTTCCTACTGCGTAAAATGAAATAAAAGAAACAAAATAGATGCATGCAAAATTGACAACAAATGGGAAGAAGAAAAACACTTTTATTCCATTATAAAGAAGCCAATTCCAGTTACAATTACGTCCCTCTTAGGGATACCATTTTGATACTCTTATTACAGTAGGAAAAAGCAATGTTCCCTCTTAAGGGTAAATGTGAGTTTTAGGCCCTTCGGGGTGACACGAACTGCTCTAGGGTGGAGTTGACCCTCTTCTTCACATTGAGGAAGGAATTGGATGGTTGAATCTCCTTTGAATCTGCTTTCCTATGGTCAAGAAACAACATAAAAGCATTAATAGCATAGGCAACCTCTCATGATGAGGCCCTTTAAGGAATATGAACATAAAGATGCCATAACACTAATAAAATCAAGAAAATGAATAAAGCATGTTAAACCTATGCAATACTTGAAAATATTAATTGAAACATATAACTAGAAAGTACAACTATCTATCTAATGGATTGATTGCATGAAATGAAGCATGATAACATGAAAATGAGCTAATTATGTCCTATTTGCCATAATGAAGTAAACTTGATGAAAACCCTAATTCTATCAGTCAGAGTCTCTAAAATGCTAAATAAACCACTAAGATGCTTAATCTAACCTAATGAAATACAATGCAAAAAGAATAGTAAGGAGATCTTTCACCGATTGCAAACCATAGCTCAAATGAGCGGTCTGCACTGTACACCATGGTTGTCAGTCATGATGAGCAACAAAGTAGTTTTGCCCTCCAAATCCAAGGTTGTGGGCTTGATCCTCCTTGTCAAATTGATGATCAAGGGTCGCCTTGATGTCCTCTGACTGGTTTGGTGGTTGAATTGCACAGTTGGGCCTCCGTTTGCCCGAATTTGTGTTTCTTGGCATTCTAGCTCCTTAGGGCATCCATGGCACAAATTGACATGATGCTTGATGAATTGGCAAGTGAATGGCAACAAAACTCTCTCTCAGTACACTCAAGTGAGTCTACAATCCGATAGGGCTTCACTACTTTAATCTCCAATGCTCACTTCTATATTTTGCCCTAATTTGAAGGGGTACTTATAGGATTACCCAAGGGCTAGGGGTGGCTTCATGGAGAAGCCAAGATCAAGAAGAGGTGGTTGGGACAGTTGGATTGGAAGCCTCTAGAATATTTCATCCTTCAACTACCTTCTTCTAGAACAAATGGTCGTTCAAACCGATTTGGCTCGGATGAAGGCCAACTGAACTTTAGTTCTAGACCACGGGTGACAGTTGCGGCCTAGACTATGAACCATGGGTGTCAGCAGTGGTTCAGACTGTAGACCATAGGTCTCAACAATGGTTTGAGCTGATTAGGCCAAGGAGCCCAAATTGAGTGGTTAAAACCACTGCTCTATCTTGGAGTCTATCCAAGATCTTCCATATGGTCTTGTAGCATGTCCCATATGAGTAGTCACCATCGACATGACGCGTTTTAGGTGTCTACATTTCCCTTGCAAAATATCATGTTGGAGTTGTACAATGCTTGGATTTGCATTATAATATTTTAATAAGTCATTGACCTAATCAAATGTACACAATGAAATGGCATTGAGGGTTGGTCCTTCATCCCTTTGAGACAATGCATCAACCATAATGTTTTCTTTCCCCTTTTTATATAATATCTCAAAATCATAAGCCTGCAATTTATCCACAAACTTTTGTTGCTCGTCAGACAAGGTGCCTTGAGTTAATAGATGCTTGAGGCTTAAGTGGTTAGTTTTAATGATAAACTTACTACGCAATAAATTTATCTCCACTTTACTTCTACATGTGTGATTGCTAGCATTTCCTTGTAAGTGGGTAACTGCTTTTCTTTATCATTTAGCTTTTTGCTTTCAAAAGCTAGTGGATGACTACCCTAAGAGAGCACTATGCCAATGCCTATACTTGGCACAAAAATTGGAGTAGATAAAACCAGTGTAGACAAAAGGGATACCTTGAGGGCTTCAAAGGCTTCTTGTGCTTTACAAGACCAACAAAAGACATCTTTCTTTTCCAGGTTTGTTAGGGGATGAGCCACTATGGAGAAATTCTACATAAAGAGACGATAAAATCCAACTAATCATAAGAATCCACAAATCTTCTTCAGGGTGGTAGGCACTGACCATTCCTTGATTGCTTGGATTTTAGTAGGGTCTCTGTGCACTCTTGCGAAAATGATATGCCCAAGGTATTCCAAAGAGGACTTGGAAAAGTCACATTTATACTCAGCAAACAAATGTTCCTTTTTCAAGATTGCAAGGATAGTATCTAAATGGACTAAGTGGTCCACAAATGTATTATTGTAAATAAGTATATCATCAAAAAATACAAGGACAAATTTGCGAAGATACTAGCCAAATACCTTATTCATTAGGGTTTGAAATGTTGTTGGAGCGTTGCAAAGGCCAAAGGGCATTACCCAAAATTGAAAATGACCTTGGTGGGTTCGAAAAGGGGTCTTCTCTTGATCTTGTATTCTGATAGGAATTTGATAGTAACTTGATCGAAGATCAATCTTAGAGAACCACTTTCCCCATGTAGTTCATCTAATAAATCATCAATTTTGGGCATGGGAAACTTGTTCTTCACTTTAATGAGATTCAATTCTTTGTAGTCAATACATAGTTTGTATGACCCATATTTTTTCTTGGCCAGTACCACAGGTGCAACAAATGGGCTTTTGTTAGGAGTTATTATCCCTACATCCAATAACTCCTAAATAAGCCTTTCAATTTTTTATTTTTGGAAATGTCCATATTTGTATGGTCGAACTACCATAGGGCCTTTACTTGGATCAAGTTCTATTATATGCTCCAAACCCCTATCTAGTGGGAGTTGTTTAGGTAGTTCTTAAAATACCGACTGATAGCCTTTAAGAAGATGTGATAAGGCTGCTTCTTTAGGGAATGATATGGGTCTTTCGGGATTGTGTAAAATAGTAGAAGCATCCATGCAAATGAGGTGGGCCATGAACCCAAAGTGCCCTTTCTTCAAAATATTGGCCATTTATTGTGGAACCATAATTTTTATCTCCTTTGTTGGTAGAGATCGGATGTAATACTCTTTTTCATTTTGCTTAAAAGACAAAAACCTTTCTTGATGGTTCATACAATATGTGCCAAGGGAATATAGCCATTGGATGCCCAAGACAACATCCACTCCTCCAATATCAACCACATAAAAATTATCCTTAGGAGATAATCCTTGATTGATAGATTTAGATCCCTTATTACACCCTCTATTGAAGTCGTCTGTGTCCTGGAACTTGAATTGAAAATCTCTCAGACCCATCTATATAGAGACCTAGACACCTAGCATAAGTTTTATCCAAAATGTTCAATGTACTCTCAAGGTCTACCATAACTAAGACTTTGGTCTTTTTGATAAACCCAAAAAACTTGAATGTATCTAGCTGATCTAAGCCAACCATTGCTGCTAAAGAGATTGATGGCTCACTAGTGTCAATAGCAAGGGTTAGTTAATTCTCGGATTGAGACTCTGGTTTGACTTCTACATATGGCTCCTCCATTTCAAGTTTTGATTTTAAAGCACCATCCCTGAGATCTTCAGCCATGAAGAGTCGTGTGGGATTGCAGGTATGCCCCTTGGTCCATGGTTGAGAGCATCTACAACAAATGATTAGTGGCTACAATATCTTTTTGCTCAAGCTAGCGGCCACCAAACTTAGTTTGATCTTTGTCATCCTATTAGTCTTCTTTGAATCTTGTATAATTCCTTCTTCTAGTCACCAAAACCCTCTTTTTTAGTGCATCAATATGCAACTCAACCCTTCGAGCAATAGTAAAGGCTTTCTCCAAAGTTTTTGGTTCAAACATTTGCACCTCAATACAAATCTCACTTCTTAGATTGGAAATAATAATATTAAGCACTAGATTTGGTGATAAACGTTTGACTCAAGCACTTGAAATTTGTTGACATACTCCTCCACAGACATGTCCTTTTGAAATAAGTGCATGAGTTGGACATCATATAGTTCATCCTAGTTTCAGTTGGCCCTCTGTGTTAAGGCATCTGCAAAATCTGTAAAGTCCCCTCTTGGGTGTTTTGCAACCCATCTTGCAGCCCAAGTATGAGCTAAGCCATCAAAATGTTGAAGGGCTATACTTATTTTATCATTATGATTATCAATTTGATGTGCCCTCAAGGCAAGTTTGATCTTACTTAACCAAGTATGGATTTCCACCTCTCCTTCAAATTTAAATTGGGGAACCTTCATCTGAAGATTAAATAAAGGCTTAGAATGATTTTGTGCATGTGGTGAACGCGATGGAGAATGCCTTTCATTTCCCCATGGGTTTGTTTTGACTTCGTCCTTGTTAGATATGTTTGGATTTTGACTAGAACCACCAAAATCTGACACTACTATTTTTTTCTGCGATCATCAAGTCCCTTCTCAAGTCTTGAGCAAAAGTAGTAAACATTTCCCTCAACTCTGTCTTGGTCGTAAATTTAGTTGTCTCTATTTTTCTCCATCCTCTCGATATTTTTTTCCTGAGAAAAATACTAACAAAAACGACGTGAACCTAGCTCTAATACCACCTTGTAGTGTTCTAAATATGCAAATAGAACTTGCAACAGAAAAATAACATCAAATATGCAATAACAAGTAAAATGGGTAGCACTTACACACCCAAGCGATAAGTGAGTGCTCAAACCTGATGGGAGCTATACTCAACAAGTGATAAGAAAGGAGCAATTCTCAATCCAAAAGTTTCATTAAGAGAAATATAAGATAATTGATACAATGAGGTTTTTTCCTTTTATAGGAGTGAAACCCTAGCTACATAATAATTAACATATTTGTTAGGTAAACAACTCCTTATATTTTCGCGTATAACTATTCTCTTTCTTCACTTTAGAAGTTTTTATTTTATCCACAAGCAAACAATCACTTACAATAAATTAAATATTGTTGTGTTGTTGTGTTTAGGAATACAACAATATTCTTGCAATATTCCTATTTTGTTGATGCTTCACATTATATTCACTTATTTTCTTGTTGTGTATTCTTCCGATCTATTCATCTCCCAAATTAGCCTCTCCTTGACTCTTCTCAAAATAATCTCCGAGCTATCTTTGTTTTTTTAAAGTAGGGTTTTGAAACCCCTTTACCGATGTTCGAGGTTAAACATCCCTATCCCACCATAACTTCTCATAAAGAAACAAGATTTTTTAAATATTAACCTTTGAAACAATAAATTATAATAAAAATTATATATATTTTTAATAAGAATTAGTACAACAACGTGTACCTCAAAATCTCACAAATTCACGTCTATAATAAAACATGCGGACCATTAAGTCTATAAAGCGAAAGGGAAGCATTAGAAATTCAGGCAAGGTAAAGGCCGAGTCGGAGTAGGGATTTCATTCCACATCATGGCTAATCAAATCCATTTAATATCTGGGATTTTGCTTCCCACACATGAACTTCACAGCCAACAATTGCGCTTCGTTCTGCAATAAAAAAACCTCTTCGACCTCCAAAATCGGCCATTGCCTTTCTTGCTTGATGTAAACCAGGATGCTTTAAGCCTGTGAACGGGGTCAAAGAAACCGAAATTCACAGAAGAAAATGAATCGGAGGGTTCGGAGAAAAGTCGGGCATGTCAAGGAAACAGTCAGCACAGAAACCTCGAAGCGGCCGGTCCAGAATGAGGTGGAAGAAACGGCAATTGCAAAAAGGGAAGAGCGCGAGCGTGAGCGCCAGGTCGACTGGTCTGGTCTCCCGGATGACACCGTGGTGGCGGTATTTTCTCTCTTGAATTACAGGGACCGCGCCAGTTTGGCGTCCGTGTGCCGGACATGGCGCTTCCTGGGCTCCCTCTCCTGTCTCTGGACCTCCCTGGACATCCGCGCCCACACGCTGGACGCCGCCGCCGCCACGTCACTTTCCAAGCGTTGCAGCAAGCTGCGCAGCATCCGCTTCCGCGGCGCCACCTCGGCCAACATCGTCATCCACCTGGAGGCGCGGGATCTCAGGGAGATCAGCGCCGAAGGGTGCCGCGAACTCACGGACGGCACGCTGGGGATGCTGGCGGGGCGACACCGCAACCTGGAGGCGCTCCACCTCGGCCCGGACTTCTGCGAGCGCGTCACGGCTGACGCCGTAAAAGTCGTGGCCCTCTGCTGCCCCAAGCTCAGGCGGCTCCGTCTCTCCGGCCTACGAGAAGTCGACGCCGGCGCGATTCGAACCCTAGCGGAGCGCTGTCTGGATCTGAGTGAGCTAGGGTTTGCGGACTGCGCCAGCGTGGACGAGGCTGCGCTCGGGAATGTCAAGTCCCTGAAATTTTTGTCGGTGGCAGGGTGCCGGAACATCAAGTGGCCCGCGGCGGCGCAGGCTTGGCCAAATCTTCCCAATTTGGTGGGGCTGGACGTCTCCCGCACGGACGTAAATCCTAACACGGCGCACCGTTTCATGTTCTCGAAGAGCCTTAGGGTTTTGTGTGCCCTGAGCTGCGGGTCGTTGGAGGGGGCCAGCGATTACATGACCATTCCGAAATCGAAAGTTATGCTGTCGAGGTTCACGGACGTGCTGAAGGGAATGGGCACGCTGCTGAGCGAATCCCCCGAGGGTTCGGCTTTGCCGGCGTCGAAGAAGCACAGGATCGCGTGCTTGTGGAGGGAGAGGAGCGCGAGGAAGGCAGGAGAGCTGAGGGTGTGGCTCGAGTGGGTGCTTTCGTATGCTTTGTTGCGCATGGCAGAGAGCAATACCCCTGGGTGGGACGGGTTTTGGATCACCCAGGGGGCGCCGCTACTGCTTGACCTCGTGAAGAGCTCGCAGGTGGAGGTGCAGGAACGGGCGGCCACGGCGCTTGCCACATTTGTGGTTATTGACGACGAGACGGCCACGGTGGACCCGACGAGGGCTGAGGCGGTGATGCAGGGTGGGGGGATTAGATTTCTGCTTGACCTGGCGAGGTCGTGCCGAGAGGGCGTGCAGTCGGAGGCGGCGAAGGTAAGGTTTCCTGTTTAATTATGTTTTTGTAAATTGCTGCGTCCTCACGATGAGATGCCATCAGGTTTGACCCTGAAGGGAAAGGTTATCTATGCCCCATAGATTCGCAGCACAACACTGCATAATATTGTCTTCTCCACGCATATACGTTTATACAACACTGCATAATATTGTCTTCTCCACGCATATACGTTTATAAAACCTGAGCCGGGGGGGGATTGCTGTTACCTTCGTTAGTTTAGGAGCTTCCACGTCCGGAGAAGCCAGAGTCGATATGGACAATGAGTCTTTATTAGGCGTATATTTCGACAGCACTAGGACCTTTTAAAGGAGGGAGAGGGCCTTCGATGCTTGTGTCGGATTAGAATGCATTGAATTTTGATTTATAAGCATTGAATGGGCCGATGCAGGTATAATTATGTATATAATAACGACTCATTTCATTAGAAAACATCAAACAGTCAATTGGCAGGGCTAGGTCGGGACCAGCACAAGTAGTGCGATAGTTGTTTTCGATGTACAAGATTGAGATGGACACCCAAATATTCATCCCCAAGGTGGATCGTAGTCCCAGCGCAGAAGGTAGAGAAATATGGGATACTATTGATCCTTGTGCACACAACTAGACCCAGAGGGACCCAGAGGAGTACGATGTGGTCTGAGGTTGTCCAACCAGCAATTATTAATAGGTTGTGTTTTATCAGTTGTCCAAATTTTCACAAAATTCAACCAGAAGAGAGGGAAAAAAGAGGTACTTGCACTAAAAGTGAAAATGTTATTTTTGTAGGAAAATGTTTCATAGGATTTTTATTGCATTAACATTCAACTACTTCTGTCAACGATTTTAAATCTCATGAAATTTAATAATAATCATAAGTTATAGGGTCATTTAGCACACAAATACCTCAAACAATTTATTGAAGAGAAGAAAGATACTACTTGCATCTGGATTGGCAAAGCTTTTGGTACATGTAATGCCTCAAAAGCCCACTATTTATCACAATTATTATCAAACTGGGAAGAACTCTCTTATTTTCTATAAGAGAGGATTTTTTAATTTTCAAATGAAGTGAAGAGCTGCTTGCCAGAGTTTTTAAAGAATTTCCATCCATTAACATTTCCCATGCTGGCCACTAAAGCAAAACATATCCAAGCTTCCACATGATATCAGTAGAAAGGACAAGAAAACATTTGAATATAGCATATGCATATTATGCATATGAGCGATGTTTTTCCTCCTTGATCGCGTGTCCATGCTATGTGAGTGGAGAATTTGTTATTGTCTATGTCCCACAAGGACACACAGACTTTGTTATTGTCTATGTTCTCTTATGACACGCTTTGACACTTGATGCCTATGGGGACGGTTTAATTTATCTGCTCACATGGGGATATCCCCCTTCATTTGCCATCTGACAATGCTAGTCATAGTCATGGGCTTTTCAAGCTTAGTTTCTGTTATTCGTGCAGTTGCTACAAATTCACATTGCTGAAATTTCCCACTTATTCCATAATTTGTAGTAAAAATGAACTATATGCTTAACCCTCCCCTTTTCTCAGGATGCGGGGGAACTTCTAGGCATCTTCATTTCATGTCCTCATGCATCTTTGTTCTCCTAAAAGGGGTTTTGGTGGAACATAAGTTATTATTAGCATTCCAGAAAATTTGTCAAACATTATTTTGATACTGAGTTGGTGTTAATTACGCTCATGATTCTTGCAGGCTATAGCAAATTTGTCAGTCAATGCTGATGTTGCAAAAGCAGTGGCAGTGGAAGGAGGAATTAGTATTTTGGCAGCTCTTGCAAGGTCTCCTAATAGATGGGTTGTGGAAGAGGCTGCTGGAGGACTTTGGAACCTGTCTGTTGGGGAAGAGCACAAGGTTTTAACATTGCACTCTTTTTTAAAATTTCTGTTCTTTAAAACCTTACTACTTTTCCTTCTTGTGTGCACCAAGTCTATTTTGCCCATTATTGTCTACATAATAATTTACATATTTGTTTCTGTGTTTCTGAAGACATTAAACTATTTTTTCTCCTTCTTTTCTGTAGGCTGCAATTGCAGAGGCAGGTGGCATGAAGGCATTGGTGGATCTTGTTTTTAAGTGGCCTTCAGGAGGGGAAGGTGTTCTGGTAACTTTTGAACCTTTGATTTTGGAGGCCAGTCATTTTTTTAAAAAGTTTTAGAGAAAAATTTCATTTGGAACAGCGAGGAGGGTAATTAATTTCATATGCATGCATTCTCTACAATAACAACATTCTTACCAATAGCAAAGGTCATGAAGTTTGAGCTAGTGGGTAAACATGGTCATCATAAAATCCAGGAAAAATTACCAATTCTATATCCAATAAAACTTGGCATTGAAGGTGCACTATGGACCAATCCTTTAATTATAATGGATATAACTTCCAAGTTATATTAACTTAATAATTATATTTTTATAAACTATAGTTTTTCATAAACTAAATATCATACTAAATATGTAAATGAAGACGAGATGGTAACAAACCAAATAAATTCAACTTATAAGCTCTAACTGCCTGAATTTTTGTTTTTATTAATGCAAAGAACCACCTAATGGCTATAAGTTCGAAAATAGCTAGTAGTATTGTTTTTGGGAACTTGTCATCACTACGTTTTGAAATGCCTGCAAGGCAAAAATATAAGGAGTTGAATCTTAAAACCCCAAAGATAAGCAGGAGAGATTGATGAGTAGATAAGTTTCTTTATAACAATTATTTGTTCCACAGTCGTGGATGCTTGAAGAGTCTTGAGGGGTTGAACTCCATGTGCTTCCAGGATTATCTTTCCATCTCTTAAACCACAAATTTTCCTCTGACAAAGTTTTGATGTCATTTTTATTATACAATGGAATCTCCCTTGCCGATTTGCCCTCAAAAATTTGAATGTTGTCAAGATGAAGATCAACCTCGTGATTTGTTAAATTATGTGACATTGTATTTCCTTTCGTGTAGATATGTTGGCATTTCCAAGATATTGCATTCATCAACAATAATAATAATAATAATCTGTGAATTCCCTTCAATTGAAATATGTCTTCATCCTTTTTCCATGGCCATCTTGATCCTTGTAAAGAGTGCCCTGGCCTCTACATAGTTGTTTGTTGAAGTTCTATATGATTCCAAGTAGATGAATTTCGCTTTGATTATCTTAAAAAAATACCACCTCTACCAGCTTTTCTATGGTTACTTTTGGAGGTACCATCAAAATTAATTTTGATGAACCCAACTTTTGGACATTTCCACTTTACCATGAGTTGATGTTGATTCTTTGCAATAATTCCATTGTTGCAGATCACCCTTACATGTATTTTGAAACCCTATAACCAATTGACTTGTACATCCTTTCCTTACATCCTTTTCCACACTTGAGATTTCCCATGATGGTCACCATGCCTATAAACATTCTGCAAGAGAGGCAACGATATGAATCCAAACTTGCATGTGATTTTGAGATTTATTTTTGAAGACTTTATTATTCCTTTCAAGCCACAAATTCAAACAAATAATGGCAGGACCAAACCTCCACAGAATGCTTAATGCTTTAGCCTTGAAACAATTTATCCAACATTTCATCATTTCTTCTAATGTCGATGGAGGAACTCCATAGATTTTCCTTTTGTTTTTTTTTTTTAAAAGCATCTGCAAATGATAGAAGCAAAGGAACAATGAAAAAGTAAATGATTTGAAGTTTCTCTCTATCCTTACATAAAGCATATACCTAAAAGGTCCATGGCATCCTCCTCTTTACAAATTCTTCCTGGGGAATATCAAGTTACCAAATACTCTTCCAAGGGAAATCCTTGGGGGTAAGGAATTGTGATGCTCTAAAGCCTTGTATCCCAATTTGACAGAGTATCCATATTTTGTTAGATTCTAAACTAAATCATTCTTTTGCGAAAAATGGGCAAATAGAACTCTTGAAGCATCTGTTGGAATTGATCTACCATTTGTTTGAGGTCCTATCCCTCAACCAATTTGCTAATAGAAATTCAAGATCTAGAATTGTTGCTCACATCAATATATATTTTTTACTTTTGAACCTCTACAAGCCAAACATACTGAAGGCCAATGGTTGCTAGTTTGGAATAGAAATAAGAGAATAAGGCTTTCAACCAAGCTTTAGACCAAAAATTTGCAGAATCCCCTCATTGGCTGACCATCTAATATGCTTTTTGATTAATTGTAAACTTCTAATATGAAGTTTCATGTTGCGAGACCCTTAGGCAAGGTTTGGTTTTTAAACAATTCTATTGCATCCATAGTACCTGTATACTTGTGAAGTGATAATTTTGCCCAACTCTTTTCTTGATCTTTGAGTAATCTCCATCCAAGTTTGCTCAAATGCCAGACTCATAAATCTGCGATTTTGCAAGCCTGCCCTTCCAATATTCTCTTCTCTACAAACCTTATCCCCCTTGCAAAGAGAACCTAAATTTCTCTTCACATCCCTGTTAAAGAAAATCTCTTTGAATTTTGTCAAATTAGGATTCTATGCTGGTAACCGTGAAAGTGACATCACATATGTAGGGTTGATTGCAATGTAGCCTTTATGAGTATAAGTTTTCCAGCCATGGTTAGGAACATACCTTTTCAACCAGCCAGACAAGATTTCATTCTATCCAAAATTGGGTCTCAAGACTTCTCATCTCTTTTATTAGACAAGGAAATGCATAGAAATATTAATGGCAATTTTCCAACTTTTAACCCTAAACTCTTTGCAATAACATGATGTAAGTGAAGGGCAGTATTGATAAAAAGAAATTATGGATTTTGTCGTATTAACCAACTGTCCAACAACTTTCTCAAAGCATGATAATATTGATTTAAATTCCATAGCCTCACTAACTCAAGGATGATTTAAAAGAAAAGTGTCTTCAACCAATTGGAGATGAGATTTTGGAGGGGATCGTTTATGGCAACTTGAATACCTTTGATTTTGCCCTTCACTTTTACCTTTGAGAAAGCTCTTCCTAAAGCCTCAACAAGAATAATGAAAATATAATTGTTCACCCTAGTGGAGACCACGAGATGATTCAAAGTATCCAGTGGGGGATTTATAATTAAAATACAATATTTTGGAGTGCTTTAACAGTATCTAATCCGTTGACACCAACCGTGATGGAATCCAAAATTTATGAGAATATTATATAGAAAACTCCATCAAACCCTATCGTGTACTTTGTTCATATCTTTATAGGCATACATGGTCTTTTCATGGATGGAAAAGAAACCATCAAGGAGTTGCATTTCCATGAAGAAAAACACCTTCCTTCAAGATAACCAGATCAAGAATATTTTTCTCATCTATTTGCCATGAATTTTGAAATTATCTTATAAATCATGTTAAAATGGTTAATGGACAAAAAATATCAAAGTATTTTATCTGACCTTTTATGGGAACCAATGCAATAAAGGTGGCATTGTTTCACTTATTATGCCTTTTTCCTAGCTCCTTCAACCACAACCCACATCACCTTCTTCAATATACCCCAAACTTTCCCAAACTTTTTGAAAGTTGTAATAACTTCAATGGGACTAGGTGCCTTCTCAAGATGGAATGAGAAAAGTGTCTCCTTTAGCTTGTCCATCAAGAGCTTTCTTATTAAGTTTTCAGTTTGTCTTTGTGATAATTGATGGAATATTTAGTAAGAGTTCACCTAGACCCTTCTTATCCTACCCAAATTTTGATAGAATATCTTTGAATTAATTAATTAATTAGTAAGAGTTTAAACTTACTAGATTTTGGCAAAGGTTTTGAAATATCTATGGCAACAGATATTCAGGTATATATAGCATGCATTTGCTCCTCAATAGTTGACCCTTTCTGGACCCCTCTTGGATGAATTTTCCTAGAGTATTACCATTATCCTTCAAAACCTCCTCTTCTATTAGTTAATATGGGTGTTAAAAAAAACCTAACCTATATTGAAAACTTTTCTAGACATTGAAAAATCCTCAATCCATGGCCTTAAATATAAGCTGTCTTTTCCTCTAAATCATGGGCCAATACCGATTATTTTATCCCTAATTTCTAAATTGGAAAAGATGACAAGGAAAAATTCTTATCTAAAGGATGTCCATTGAATAATTTAAACTCAATCCCCATTTTCATTTAGTCCACTTTTGAATCTCTGAAAAACCTATCCAGTATTCATTGAACTTGGATATCAATCCTCTTATTTAAAAAACCATTATATTATGCTCAATATCTTGTCCTTGATTATCACTTCTAGTGTATCATCTTTTTCTTGGATAGGGATTACTATAAATTAAAATATCTATGGCAACAGATATTCAGGTATATATAGCATGCATTTGCTCCTCAATAGTTGACCCTTTCTGGACCCCTCTTGGATGAATTTTCCTAGAGTATTACCATTATCCTTCAAAACCTCCTCTTCTATTAGTTAATATGGGTGTTAAAAAAAACCTAACCTATATTGAAAACTTTTCTAGACATTGAAAAATCCTCAATCCATGGCCTTAAATATAAGCTGTCTTTTCCTCTAAATCATGGGCCAATACCGATTATTTTATCCCTAATTTCTAAATTGGAAAAGATGACAAGGAAAAATTCTTATCTAAAGGATGTCCATTGAATAATTTAAACTCAATCCCCATTTTCATTTAGTCCACTTTTGAATCTCTGAAAAACCTATCCAGTATTCATTGAACTTGGATATCAATCCTCTTATTTTAAAAACCATTATATTATGCTCAATATCTTGTCCTTGATTATCACTTCTAGTGTATCATCTTTTTCTTGGATAGGGATTACTATAAATTCATTATTATTTTTGTTCTTGATTGGCAAGATAGTACTTCCCCAGTTAGGTCATTCTTACTTCCAGATTGGCCTTCTTTAAACGACATTTCTTTCTTGCCACTCATCATTTTCTCATAAGAATCCTCTTTTTTTTTGAACTTCTCCAAAAGTCTAACATAAGAACTATTGAAGGTGGGGCTCACTCCTTGCTTGCACTTGTTTCATACACAACCTAATATCTCACCTTCATCACCGCTACTTTTTGAGACGCCTGCAAGGAAAATTTTAAGAAGTTGAATGTAATAACCCTAAAGATAAGCAGAAGGGATTGATGAGTAGATTAGTTTCTTTATCCTACTAACTCTGGCTGCCACATGCATTGGGATAATGTTGCTTTTAAAATTGGATGTCTAAGATTCTAGGGTATGCATCAAAGCTTGATATTGAATTTTCCTTTGTTTTTTGTATGGTTGAACTAAATTAATTTTGTTCTTCTAAGCTTCCAGATGCTTGTTTTCTGAAATTTAGGAACGGGCAGCTGGTGCACTTGCTAATTTGGCTGCTGATGACAAATGTAGCATGGAGGTTGCCATGGCAGGAGGGGTACATGCTTTGGTCAGGCTTGCTCGCTTTAACAAACATGAGGGTGTACAAGAACAGGTGCAGTAGCTAGAGCTGTTTCAATTTGTTGTTTTTCTTTACTATCTCAAAGAGAAAACTTTACTTTTAAGACAAGTTTTCTGAATATAATATTAGGATAGAGTGATTGAGAACGCAATATAATTATAAGATACTCATTTCTGCTTTTATGTTTATGGAGAAATGTGTTTTTAACTGTACTTTACATTTTATTATTTTCTTATCTGCCAACTTGTATTTATTTGGAGGCACGATTATTTAGATTATCATCCTATACCATGTCCATGGCAAATTTGTGCTCGTTATGTCTTCTGATATGGAGCTCTGTACCACTTTGCATTCAAATGTACAAGATGACGATGCACTTTGTGGTCTTTGGTGGTAGAAGTTTATCTACCTGCTGATCCATAGCTTGCGCAATTACCCTTAGCATTCAATCTGTCTTCTAGAGGCTGCAGCATTGCAATTTTTAAGCTGATGTCTAATGTTATATACTTGAATGTTACATCAAATACCCTATGTTATATACCGTATTATATTGTGGTTATTGGTAAGTCTCTTGTGCCTTCAACCAGTATTTTTATTTCCTCCAGGTTATTGGTTAGTTAAGGTTCGAGTCATATTGATGATAGCCTTGTCAACTATATTAGAGGATTGGTCCATCTTTTGAAATTCCTGTTGAGGTATATATTTTGTTATTGAATGAATTGATTTTTTTTTTTAATCTCGTCCACAGGGGACTCAATAGTATAAATGGGACAAAAAAGAAAAGAGAAATAGATTATAATTATAAGCCTTTCTTTTTTTGGGAGCGCATCTGCGATTCACTTCAATATTGTTACAAGATTAATCCACAAGGATTTTGTCCGTGTTCATTTTGTGATGTTCCAAAACATACTTGAAATATCCACCCACTCTCTTAGATGGTAAACTAAATAACTTGTGCAATCTGCTCAAGTTATCATGTTGCAACAAGTGCTTTTGTTTTAGATTTTGGTATGCAGGACAATGTAACATCACATGTTGCTCATCCTCAACTTCTTGTTGCATGCAAAGTAAACATACACATTCTTCTCTATTATTTTTTTTTTCATTTTTTTTGTTTCAATTGGAAGATGGTGACCACGTAGTCTAAATTAATTGATATCATATATTTTTTTGCATTGAGATCTTCTTCTGGAGGTCATTTTGCTCTTTGTAGGTGGCCATTGGATTGATCTCTCTCTTTAAATCGCAAATTCCTAAGTCTTTTGGTAATCACTGTTATCAATTCCTTTTTTTTAATCCAATTCATATTGGCTTTGTACCAACCTTTCTATTGAGTTGCACTCATCTCTAGATGTGGTAATTTGTTTTAATTCATAGGATTTGTGTTTGTGTGTGAGACATAATGTTTCTTTTCATGATTACATTCCTGTTTCTTATCACAGGGAAAGGAATTTGGGACTTAACTGCTAGTTCTTCTAGTAAAAAGTGTCCAAGCTTCTTTTGGTAGGCCACGGTGCTAAACTGGGATAACCATATAAATTTTAAACTATTGTTTGTACTATTCTTTTAAAAATAAAATTTCTTAATTTCTAATGCTATAATTGAATTTGTCAACCTTTATTTCATATAAATTTTAAATTATTGTTTGTACTATTGTTTTAAAAATAAATTTTCTTAATTTCTAATTCTATAATTGAATTTGTCAACCTTTATTTCATATAAATTTTAAATTATTGTTTGTACTATTGTTTTAAAAATAAATTTTCTTAATTTGTAATTCCATAATTGAATTTGTCAACTTTTATTTCGCTTGCCATTAAGAGTTAAAAAACCTTCTGTTATGCGTTTCTCTACACAAGCATTCTAGTTGTATCTACAATAAAAAACAAATCCCAAGTACAGGTATGAAGGAACCACCTCCAATTTTTCACCCTTAAATGTGATGTCTTTATCTCAGGAACCAATAACCATTACCTTTGTTTTGCTTCCATTAACTTATTCCAGAGTAACTGCAAAATTTGTCTAAAGCTATTAGATGTGTTTGTAAGCTATCTTTATGTTTTACCAATAATACAATATCATCAGCCTAAATCAACAATAATAAAGCATGCCCTGCAATGTGAACGCCTCCTTCCCCATTTATTTTGATCCACTTTTCTAATTCATCTATGATTAAATCATATAAGGTGGTTAAGAGGAGGGCAACCTTGTGTTTCATCAATATTACTATTGACAGTGGCCTTCTTGGTTTCATTTCTACCATTTATTGGTATTGTTAATTTTGCGACAACCTCTTTATATAAGTGCACTGATGCTTGTCTTCACTTAATTGGAACATTTAATTTTCCGTTCTTTCGCATAATTTTCTTAGTGGTATTATATCAAAAGCCTTAATAAAATCCATGAAGCAAAGTGATACTATTCTTTTCTTGTGTTTTGTCAACAATAGCTCTAAGAGTGATCAGATGGTCAATTGTAAATGTTTAGGTCAAAATCCAGTTTGAGGAGTCCCTAAGTTTTTTTTGGGTCCATTTACCAATTTTCTTTTCTAATATAGTACCAAATAATTTGTCAAAGTCACCATGTTTATATTGTAATTTCTTACATTATTTACTTCCCATTTTTGTAGACAAGTATGGCCTTGCTGACTTGCCAGTTTTGAGGAAATCCATTCCACATTGCTTGATTATGCATATTGTTAAAAATATTTTAATAAAGGACCTTCCCATTTAATCATCTCAAGTATCAAGCCATATGGATGATGTGCCTTTCAATTAGCAAGATGCTTAATACTTGTCTCCACATTATCTTTTGAAACAACTTCTAGGGTAGTGGTGGAAAAAAATCATATTTTGGTTACTTTCAACATTGTTTTTCATAGTGGATATATGTAGTTGTTTTATCTCCCCCAATTACATGTTTTGTGAGTGTAATTGCTTCTAAAATTTTCGAGGATTTTGTTTCAAGTTTTTAATTAGATCCTTTTGCATTTTTTAAGGAATATTCTCTTCTTTTTGGGCAAGAATTTTTGGCACCTTTACATCCAATGCGCCCCTATCATCTTTATTTGCATTTAACATTATTTTTTGAGCTAATTTGCATTCACCATCAAACCATCAATTAGGTGGCCGTTGATGGAGTTTTCTTTTTTCAATGTGAAAAAAAGTCTTCATTCACTGCAATAACATTTAATCCTTAAATTATAATTCTTTTTTTGTTCTTGTTTTTCGAGTTCAATGTCATCTCATTATCATCTTAAGGAATATTGTGGAGTGTTTTTGATTATTATTTCGTTATTGAATGGATGCGTGGAGTTAATCCTTCCTTAAGGATAGTCCTATGGTGAAACTGTATGTTATGAACCATCCGTTTCATGAACTTTGACTGAATTTTCTTTTTCCAACATGAAAAAAACATTCTTCATTCACTTGCAATAAATTTTAATGCTCATATTTTAACATTCTTTTCCATCTTTTTTGAGTTAAATGTCATCTCATTATCATCTTTAGGAATGTTTTGTAGGGTCTTAGATTATTCCTGCATTGAATGGATGTGTGGAGTTAATCCTACCTTTAGGATGGTGAAACTCTGTCTTAAGGGTAATTTTTCATAGTTTATATTAATTATTAAGGTACCATAGATAACCACCTATATTGTTTGGTAATTATTGTTTTAATTTATAGTCCAGGGTGACATGTTTAGTAGAGTTCCGTTGACATTTTGGGTTCTTAATATGGTAGGAGAACATTCGTGGTCATTATATTGGTATTAAATTCACCGTCCTTGTGCAAAAAGCCCTAGCCATCTTTATTTGGAAACAAGTTGGAGATTCAATGAAACATACTTTTATTTTGAATTTCATATTTTTGCATCGTCTTCATTTTCTTAACATGCAAGGTTGATGGACCTGTATAACTAGAGGAAGCTATTAATGTGTGCTATTGCCCTGAAGAAGGTCAAAAGGGTTTGTCATGTTGGGAGAACTAATATTTTGCCATTTGGAATTGGAAAGAGAGTGTTAGGGTGCCTGGTGGCAATCCATAGAGAAATGAAATGACATATTATTAATGTCCACGATGGGTCAAAAAAAGACCCAAGGGACTATAAGGAGGACAATAATGACTGCCAACTAGGAGGCTAAAAAGCCCAACAAAATAAAACAAACTACGATAAATACAAGATGCGACCCAACAATTGGGCCAAAGAGAAAGGGAAAAGAGAAGGGAGAAAAGAGGGGGAGGGCTGCTGTCCAAAAGAGTGGAGTGCACGCCAAGAAGAACAAAAAGAGAGAGGGAGGGAGCAACCCAAGAGGGGTAAGCTCCAAAAAACACCCAAAAACTAATCTTTGCTAACAGTCGAGGCCGAAGTATCAGTGTTGAAGAAGTCCATGATTTGTCTTTGCCCATCGCTAGTTCGGGGCCCTTACAAATTGTGGGTGTGCTGTCTAGTGACCTTGTTGCCGTCCAAACTAGATGATGTGGGGTGTTTCCGTTCGGTGTCACATGGTCTGTCAGAGTTGGTAAAGTAGGTTGTGATGAGCCGATGATGAGGGAGGCAAGATCCAATTGGAGGAGAGCTTTTATGTCTCCCTAAGAAAGAGTGTGAGACACCGTTGGTCCGGGTACTTGAAAAAGGTAGAAACAAAACAAGAGTTGTCCTTGAAAAGGCAATGGAATCTGCCTCGGATCTCATAGTAAATGGGACAACAAAATATAAAGTGATGCAGAGTTTCAACTTCACCCAATGAGCAAAACAAGCAAACCCGCTCTTCCATCGGAAGATGGTGATCCGACTCAATCCGGAGTTGGTGAGAACACACCCTAAGTTGCCCAATCGGGATCCAAAGACAATGCATTGTGTGTTGTTGAAGGTATTGTGGAGGAACTATTCTGCCCACTTGAATTAGTAGAAAGATAGCTTGGAGGAAAGAGGGGTAGTAGGCGAGATCCATGTGCATTTGGTGTCTCCTTTGAACCTAGAATATTCTGATAAAACGACTTTTCCTCTTTTCTAATTTCACTCTGATCTTCAATCCAAACCCCTTCTATTGATTTAATTCTACTAATTCTAGAAGATGATCTCTGTACTATAGCCATCCTATGAAAAAAAATTGTATTTTTATCTCCTTTTAACCAAGTCTGTCTTGATTTTGATCTCCAAAATTTATATTCGTTACTCAAAATATTATGATATTCACTAAGCAACTCCCTTTCCTCCGAGCTTGGATTATTATAATCACCTTTTTGCAGTTTTGAAAGTTTATCTTTTAGTTCTTCTTTCTTCTCAAATTTTTTTCCAAAGGTGTTCTTGTTCCATTCTTTTAATCTAGAAATCATAGCTTTAATTTGGTTTGGAAGAGCATACAACCCACAATTACCAAAAGCATTCCACGTTTGAGCTATCATATCAACAAATCGAGGATGGTCTTCCCACTTCTGCTCATATATAAAATATGATATTTTTTTGAATTTACTTACCACTATTTTAACTCTTATTGGCCAGTGATCTGAACCAATCCTTGTTAAGGTATTAATTTTAGCACAAGTTCCTTCATATAGCCAATGATCTGAGAGAATGCATCTATCTAATTTTTCTGCTATTAGGTTCTGGCCTCTCCTATTGTTGGTCCAAGTATAGTTGTCTTCTTCAAACTCAACTTCCCATAGATTATTGTTTTGAATAAAAGCTGAGAAATCTTTCATACTTTGGGTCAATTTCCTAATTCCCCTAAATTTTTCATTCAGCTTGGTTATGGCATTAAAATCTCCAATGATAATGAATCGGGTTTCTTGGTCTTTACTTCTTATAAAGGCTTCAATCCCACTCCAAACTTCTAATCTACCTGATTGAGTTGTAGGTCCATAGACATTGATAAGGATGAAACAAATATTTGCACAAGGCCTAGTTTTATAAGGATGAAACAAAGAGGCTATCCAATGCCTAGTTTTATGAATGGTTACACAAGAGGTTCTAGAAGGACTCCAACAAGTTAGAATTCCCCCTGCCACTCCTTTAGAATCCATAGCATCCCATTCACATGTTGCCCAAACTGCTTTCATAGTTTTTGAAACTTCTTCTTTTGTCATATTAGTTTCTTGGATACAGAGAATATCGGGTTTATTACTTAAACATAGGTCCCTAATACACCTATGCTTTGAGGAGGCATTAGCACCCCTTATATTCCATGATATGATAATCATGTCTCATTAGGGGCTTTTGGCCCCTCCTGCGTATTACCAATATCATTTTGTTGTTTGGTAAAGAGAAGTTCAACCAACTTAGTTTGTGTTCCTTTCTCTATGTTAGCTCTTGCTTCCTTGGATCTTGCTTGATAATTTGAGGGTTTTCCTCTTTTTGCCTTACCTATATCATGAGTAGGTCTTATTATTCTATTCCTCAATATTCTTTCACAATTTTGTTTTTCAACATATTTATCCTCTCTTGACTCTATTATAGAAGCTTTTGACTTGTCCTGCTCATTTTCTGGTATTTCCTTATTAATGGCAAAGGTATTAACTTCTAAAAATGCGTTTTCTTTACCAATTATTTTCTCCTGAATGGTGCATGGTACTTCAAGAGAGTCTTCAAAATCTGATGAGATACATTCCTTAGGTTCATCGAGAATGTTCTTCCTTAAATTAGGATCATACTAAATAGATAGTTCCTTGCTAATATGTTGAAATTGTTGTATTGTATCCTCTAAGTTTTGATCTACTTTTTTTTCATAGGCTAAAGCCTCAAAAGAGTTGGTATTTCTTCCAATATCCTTCCTTGTTGGTCTCCACTATTTATTTTCTTCTATTTTTGTAGATCTATTTTTTGGAAGTTGAAAACCATCTTTATCCATAACCATTTGTAAATTTCTCTTGAAATTTTCTACAAATGATTTTTGTTGGGCTCTTCTTAGGGCATGATTTCTCAATATGCCCCACCTCCTGACATCTTCTGCATCTAAAAGATATGTTTTCATAATCTATAGTTTGGGTCCACTTCTCATCCCCATACTTAAGAATGATTGATTTTGGTAAAGCTTTACTTATATCAATCATGAACAATATTCGAGCATAAATAGCCAAAAATCCATCTTTTGTTGTATTTCAAATCCCAAGAAGTTCTCCTAGAGTGTTGCCTATTGCCGTGAAAAATCGTCATTGCCCTTGTTTCGAATGGTTGACTTGACAAGGTCGTATCTCCCTCAATATTGCCCGGATTGTTGCATATGACCACTCATTTTAAAGCTGTTCAAATTCTGCACAAGTTGGTCCAAGAATCAGCTGTATCAGATAACTCTTCGCGAAGATATGGCTCCTAAAAGATGAGACATTTTTCAGAAAAAAAAACCCTAATCCTTCACACTTCGCAAAACCCTAATCCTTCACACTTCGCAATTTCATTTTTCGCGACTTCTATAAGGCTTTGTACTACTATGTGGTTGTTGAAATATTGTGATAATGCATTCATGATGTAATACGACTGGGGTCTGTTTCAATCACATATAGTTAGTTAAGAATATGAATATGGATATGTTTGGTTGCAATCTAATTTTATGCATTATGGATTTTTTATATGCTATTCTTGGATCATCTTTCTTCCATGCAGTAGCCATGGATGCTTTGTAAGTTGTTCTTGGGTCCTTGGAGATATTCCAGAACTGATTCTTTCAATTTTTAAATTAAATTGATTAAACAATGGTATTTATTAATTTTAAAACAATGGTATAGGTAAGAAACTTAATGTTAGAGTGGATTACAAGGGGATGTGTCTTCCCTTAAATATAGGGGGTTAGGATGATGGAAAAGAAAGGAAGCAAGAATTATGCATTCTAAGAACCCAACGGATGATTGCTTAATTTTAAAAAATGCGTAGAAGATAAAATTGTAGAATTAACAATAATGTGATAGACAGGCAAGTGTACAAAACGAAGGCCATGTTGACATCAAAGCCACAACGAGGCGACAATGAAGGCAGCATGGTGTGGAGAAGCATCGTGGCTAGGATTATAATATTGAATGGAAGTAGTAGCCATGCGATCTATACCATTGAAGACAATTACAGGTTAAGATTACATGTAGATGGATAGATGATCAATCATGGCGCCGATTGCATTCAAATGTAAAGAAACACTATACGGACTCGTCTTTCTTTAAATTGGTTATATGAGGTTGAGATGGGTCCCACCCATATTACATCATGACTACTTATTAGTATTGCAACAAATTGGCTATTTTTTTCTTTTTAAGCGAAAAACCCCTTGTGGGGCCGCCTTGGTCTGAGAGACAACCCCCATACCGTCAAAGTCACCCGGGAGTCACACCCAGCCCTGCCCGCACCAACATTATCAATTGGATTTTGGGTACCCAATTCAACATTTTGGTAGGGTGGAGATTCGAACCTGGGACCTCCCTTGGAGGATTGCCCTCTCCTCTCCAACTCACCTACAACACCTGGGTGCAACAAATTGGCTATTATGCGTATATCACTTAACAAGATTGTGAAAGGTGAGTGATTTGCAAATAGGATTAATTGAATTAACGTTGAATCAAAGGTTACAAAGCTTAAATACAAGGTAAATAACCTATTCGAGAAAGAAAGGGGGGAAAGGAGAAATTGGGGGAAAAGAAAGTTAACTTGAGTTCTCTTGCCGCCCAAATGCTGCCGTCCACTGGTCGTCTAGGTAAGGTAAAGGTAAGTTACCTTTACCCCAAGTAAAATCAAATATTTTTAACTTTTACTGATGGTAATTTCCAACATTCTCCCCCTTAAAGTTGAGAGGACTAACTATATAGTCTCTCAGCTTTATAAATTGAGCTTTAGCCATGCCTTTGGTGAAGATGTTTGCTAGATTATCCAAAGTGCTACAATATTGAAGCTCAACTGTCTGCTGTTCCACCATATCTCTTATGAAGTGATACTTCATATCAAAGTGTTTTGACCTTTTGTGGTGGATCGGATTATATGCCAACTGTATGGCACTTATATTATCACAATTCAGTTTGGTTGGACCAATTTGTTTTTCGCCAATCTCTTCAAGGATTTTCCTCAACCAGAGGATCTGAGTACTTGCATGAGTAATGGCTATGTACTCAACTTCTGTAGATGATAATGCTACAACAGATTGCTTCTTGGAACTCCAAGTTATTAGTCCTGATCCTAGACTAAAACAATTCCCTGATGTAGATTTTCTGTCATCTATATTACCGCCCCAATCGCTGTCACTATAACCAAATAACTTCACAGAGTTAGACTTGTGGTAATGGATTCCAAAATCCAATGTACCTTTTACATATCGTAAAATTCGTTTGGTTGCTTGAAGATGCAACTCGGATGGGCATGCCATAAATCGTGATACAAGAGAAACAACATACTGTATATCTGGCCTAGTGTTGGTGAGAAACATTAAACTCCCAACCATGCTTCTGTAATTGGTCAAGTCAACATTAGGTGCTCCATCTTCTTTGCTTAGCTGGATTCCATGTCCAGTTGGTGTTGCAGCTGATTTGCACTCGCCGCATAGCAAATTTCTTGATCATGTCATGAGCATATTTCTGTTGACATATGAAGATCCCATTCTTTGATTGATGTACTTCCATTCCTAGAAAGTATCTCATTAATCCGAGATCCTTCATCTCAAACTGATTCATCATGGAGTTTTTGAACTCCATATTCATTTTATCATTACTACCCATGAATATTAGATCATCCACATATAAACAAACTATGAGGATATCTACTCCATTTTTCAGGTAGTATAATGTTGGTTCACTCTTGCTTTTTGTGAAACCATATTTGCTGAAATAGCCATCAATTCTTGAGTACCATGCTCTTGGTGCTTGCTTGAGGCCATATAGTGCTTTTTTCAATTTATAAACAAGGTTCTCTTTTCCTCGTTCTTGGAAACCTTGAGGTTGTTGAACATACACCTCTTCTGTCAGGTATCCATTTAAAAATGCACTTTTCACATCCATGTGTTGAATCTTCCATCCTTTATGGGCTGCCAAGGAAAGAACAGTTCTAATTGTTTCTTGTCGAGCAACTGGAGCAAAAGTTTCCTCATAATCTATTCCATATTTCGAGTAAAACCTTTAGCTACTAATCTCGCCTTGTGCCTTTCAATGCTTCCATCAACATTGAATTTGGTCTTATAGACCCATTTACATCCAACACATTTTTTTCCCTTGGGAAGCTTCACAAGCTCCCAAGTATCATTCTTTTCAATAGAGGATATTTCCTCTTCCATGGCATCCTGCCATATATTTTCAGTGCATGCTTTTTCATAGCTAGAAGGTTCTAGTTGTGCAACAGCCAACAAAGCATAATTGACTACATCACCCCTTGGTTCATGAGACTCATCATCCCCTGACATTTGAAGATTTTCAAGTCTTGACAAAATGTCATCCATCTCACTAGCTTGACTCCTAGTGTATCTTTGTTGGAAATTCCTATCCAACATTTGAGAAGATGGATGACTCCGTAGTATGCACTTTCCTCTATTTGTCTCTTTCCTTTGAGAAACCGAATCAATATCCATCGGACTTGGAGCGCTTACGGATCTTTGGAATCATTTTGGAGAATTTGGGGGTGCCAAAAAATTCCTTCTTGGACTTGGTGTACCACTTGATGTACTTGATGAAGTTTCCCGATGTGGAATCTGTGGAGGAGGACCGCTTTTCTTGGGTTGTACCATTATGGGAGGTACTGGTGTGGTACTCGTCCGAATTAGAGTCAAAATCAACAAATTTTTTATGACCCCATTCTCCCCCTTCATCAAAAATTACATCCCCGGAGATAATGATTTTATGTGTCGTGGGATTGTACAATCTATACCCTTTGGTTGAATCACAATACCCTACAAAAACACATGCTTGACTCTTTGGATCAAGCTTCTTTCGCTTCTCCTCAGGATTGTGTGCATAAGCTAAAGAACCAAATACTCGAAATTTTTTGACATTTGGTTTCTTACCGTACCATCCTTCATAAGGAGTGATACCATCTAAACTAGAAGTCGGACTTCTATTTAGAATATATGCACTTGTTCTCACCGCATCCGCCCAATAGCCGTTTGTGAGATGTTTTGCCCGAAGCATTGTTCGTGCCATTTCAACAAGGGTGCGGTTCTTTCTCTCACCCACACCGTTCATTGTGGGGTGTAGGCAATGGTGAACCGCTTTTTATCCCATTTTGCTTACAATAATGAAGAAATTCATTTGAGGAGTACTCTCCTCCTTTTGCTTACAATCATGCGAAGACATTTGACATAGTAGTCACTTTGCTTTTCTACATTATTTCTGAAGTCTATGAAGCAATCAAATGCTTCATCTTTGTGTTTCAGAAAATACAACCAACACATTCTAGAATAATCATCTATGAATGTTAGAAAATAAGAATTGTTTCCAAGACTCTTTGTTTGCATTGGACCACAGATGTCCGAATGTACTAGCTGAAGAGGATAGCTTGCTCTCCACGCTCGCCTCTTGGAAACTTCTGTTCGGAGTGCTTTCCCAAAGCACATGCTTCGCATACCTTTTTATGTTCTGGTATTTTTGGTAGTCCCCGTCACCATAGCTTGTGATGTTAACATTTTCAAGCTAGCGGAATTGAGGTGACCATATCTCAAGTGCCACAATTCACTTGGATTTGTAATAGCAATGTTTGCAAGTTGAGCTCCCCCTGGCTCACCAAACTTTAGAGGGAACAACCTATTCTTTGTCATAGGGACTTCTTGGATGACCCGGTTACAATTGTTTTTATCAAAGATTGTACATTTTCTTTCATCAAAAACTAATTTGTAATGCTTCTCCATCATTTGGCCAACACTTAACAAATTGTGTTGTAGCGGTGGAGTATAGTATATGTCATTCACATTTTTAATACCTTCTTTTGTGGGAACTTCCATAGCTCCTATGCCTTCAATTTGCAAGGATTTATTATCCCCTAACTTAACTTGAGATTTGTAATTTGAATCTAATGTAGCAAAGAGATTTTCTTTGCCACTCATGTGGTTGGAGCAACCAAAGATCCGTAATCCATGTATCATTTAGATTTTGATCTCGCTGTCCATAAGAGAGAAAAAGATTTGGTGGACCTTCTTCTTCTCCGTAGAATGAGCCATATTGACTGCTTTGATCTTTTGAAGACTTTGACCAGCAGTCACGAGCGAAGTGGCCTTGTTTCCCACAATTGAAACATGTTGTTTTAGGCTTATTACTTCCTCGTCCTTGATTTCCACGGCCTGCATTGCCGCTTTGGTTCTGATTGGCTCCTCTGTTTTGATTTCCACCTCCTGTTTGGATTACCTCCTCCGTAGGAGTTGCTTTGGCCCTTGCCTCTTTGTTGTTGTCCTCTCGCCTCGTCCTCTTCCTTGTCCTCGTCTTACACTTTCATTCGAAGTGAAGGCTTTGTCATCACCTCCATAGCTTGTTGAAGGTGCACCTTGAAGTCGCTCTTCATGTGATGTTAATGATCCAATCAAACTATCAAATGTAAGAGTAGAAAGATCTTTGGATTCTTCAATTATGATTGCAATGTGATTCCACTTAGGAAGAAGTGTTCGCAACACTTTCTTCACAATTGTTTCATTTTTTGTGTCTTCACCTAAAGTTTGCATCATATCAACTACTGCTTTAACACGAACACAATAGTCTCCAACTCTTTCATTGTCCTTCATTCCGAGATTTTCAAAATCTCTTTTCAAAGTCCGAAGCCCGACTTGCTTTACTTTATCACTTCCTTGGAATCCTTCTTTCAAGGCATTCCATGCATCTCGTAGTGCTTAAGTAAGATGCAATTCTTGGAAAGATACTAGGATCTAATGCTGATTGAAGATGGTATAAGGCAAATGAATTATTTTTCTGTGCATCTTTGTAGATCTTTTTATCATTTGCACTTAAAGTAGTCCAATCTGTTGGAGCAATGTAACCGTCTTCAATAATATCCCATAGTCCTTTTCCGATGAGTAATGTCCTCATCTTGATGGACCAATACTCATAATTATCCCCTCCGAATTCGGGAATTGGTAGATTATTATGTGATCCCATTTTTTAATCTACTAAAACAAGAAACCTCTCTTTTATAGTCTTATTGCAAAAAGACTTTACAAACTATCAAGCCCCCGCTTGATTTACAATCATGAACAACTCAAACTTGTTCAAGAATTACAAAATTGTCGCCGACTTGTTCATCATCGTCACCGATCAATATTATTTCAGGAGAAGGAGGTTGAAGGATTTCAACCGAATTACTATAATGAGTATATTCGGATCCTTGTGCAGCAATTGCAACCGTGTCGATTGTTCAAACTTGCCGCCGAAGGAGTTATCTTCTCGAATCGGCTTCGTATCCTTGATCAGATTTCTCCGGTGTGCAATAACCGCGTTTTGCAACCGTGAAAAACCGTATTAAGACTTAGTGTTTTCACGCTCCTATCAAAGTTTTCAGGAGTTGTTCTCAGGAACAACTTGCAGAGGGCATGATAACAACCTTCCGATCTTATCATTTAAGAAAATTTCCCAGAAATTTTCTTTTACAAGGATTTCCTCTTAGGAAATAGTAAAAAAAATTTAACTTTCCAAGTTTTTTTTTTTTTAAAACTTTACATATATTTCCTCTTAGGAAATTTCAATCAATAAAAAACTTCACATTTATTTCCTCTTAGGAAATTTCACTCAACTAAATTTTTTTTTTTTATAAAAGCTAATGAACAGTTTAAAAAAAACTAAAAAAAATATATTTTTTTTAATTTTAAACTTATTCCTTAGTTTTTCTTTTGATTAAAAAAAATTAATTAAAAAAAAAATTGATTTTCTATCGACCCCGCCGAGAGTCGATCCTGCGACCTCGCGGGTCTCAGGGCTGAGGGTAGCCGCTGCGCTACCCGGGCTGATCCGGGAGCAACGCGCGCTCCCCGCCTCTTGACTTTCGCGTCGAGCGCGAAGCTTTTATATTCTTTGGGACTATTAGTCCCACATCGCTCACAGAGCGATGTTTTTGTTGTTTAAAAACAACAAAGCACGCAATGTGCTTTGACTGCCTGCGGGCAGTCACCAATGCCGCAGCCTTTTGCCACCGATGATGCACGCGCAGATTGACACGTCACCTTCTCGGGCCGCGCACCAGTGCCACGTCAGCACAATTTGCAGATCGCCACGTCACCTTCTCGGGCCGCGCACCAGCGCCACGTCACCTTGCCTCGTCAGCCTCCTCGGGCCGCGTGCCAGTCTCACGTCGCCACGCGTCGCGCCACGTCGATCTCGCACCTCGGGCCGCGTGCAGCAGATCGCCACCTCAGCTCCGCCTCGGGAATCGCGTCGGCGCCACGTCAACAGCGCCTCGAGAATCGTGCGGATCTGCTGCTCCTGCGGGCCGCGTCGTCCAGTTCCACCAGCGCCTCGAAAAACGCGCCAATCGCGCCGCTCTGATACCAAATGTGAAAGGTGAGTGATTTGCAAATAGGATTAATTGAATTAACGTTGAATCAAAGGTTACAAAGCTTAAATACAAGGTAAATAACCTATTCGAGAAAGAAAGGGGGGAAAGGAGAAATTGGGGGAAAAGAAAGTTAACTTGAGTTCTCTTGCCGCCCAAATGCTGCCGTCCACTGCCGTCCAGGTAAGGTAAAGGTAAGTTACCTTTACCCCAAGTAAAATCAAATATTTTTAACTTTTACTGATGGTAATTTCCAACAAAGATTTGAACCTATGTCTCTTCCTTGAAAGTTAAGGAAATTAACCGGTTGAGCTAATGCATTTGATACTATATAGTTTCATCTTATCCCTCAAGATAAAAGTATTTTAAAGAGAGCATGTTATGTACTTGGAAAATCATGATATTATATATCATATTGTATGTGTTGGTATTGGGGAGTCTTTTTGTTATGTACCTAACCAATGTGGCGTGTGCACAATCCTGAGTTTGAGTGGGTCACATGGGTAACATATGTGATTAGTTATGTAGGATTTGAGTTTGGTGGATGCTAGTAGGCCATGGTTTTATGTTTTCTTAGTTGGGCTATGTATAAGTGTTGATGAGCACCAAAAATGCTCATTTTACTACATACACTTTTTAAGGGCATCATTATTGGTTTAATTAGCATTTGAAATGTATTTTTATATAGCTTTTGCATATAATTGGTAGAAAATGAAGTATTATGCTTGACTAGTGTTTTTAGTGGAAAGTGTGTGTAAATGCAGGTTTTTGCTACTAATTTGGTGTTTTTGAGTCTACATCCCATTTGGGCTTGGCAATGCACGAAGACATCTTGAAAAGAACAACGGTAAATGGTGAAGGCAGGTGCTCGACTCCCGACTATTGGCAGTGCCTGACTCCCGATTGTTGGTGGCGCCTGCCTCCGGACTACAAGTTGTGGTTGACCAAGTCAATGTTGACCGGTTGACCAATTCAACATTGACCGGTTGACCAATTGACTAATTGACCATGCACTTTTGAAGGAGGTTGTTGCACAAAAGATAAAGGAGATATATTTCTATTCTTATGCATATTAGATTTTCTTGATTATAGTAGAATAAAGTACTTTTATTCTAATTATTAAAAGTTGACCGGTTGATTAGTTGACCATGTGAGCTTTTAAAGCATTATTTTTAGGATTAGATTGTTATGTACACCTAAGGATTACTATATTTATCTTTTGGTGAACGAACATGCTTTTAAATAGGAGAATAATATCTGCGTGTAAACGTATTGTAACAAATCACGTTATGTGATTGAAAATAGACCAATTTATTATTGTAATAGGATCTAGTTACGTTCTATATAAGAATGCAAGCTAGACAAAAAGACTATCGGAGGACCATTTTACATAGTCAATAGAATAATTTTATTTCTTTTATTCTACAAAGTTGCAAATACTCTTATTTTTCTGAAAGCAATCCTTATGTAATTAATCGGGTGGACTACCTGCGAGAGCCTGGGCCCACTCCTTGCAGTAGTCCTCCCCCTTTTAATTTCTGTTATTTATTTTCAATAGTTAGATTTCTTGTTTTATTTCCAACTTTATTTTAATTTTTTTTTGTTAAGTAGCAATATATACATAGCGGGTTTTTTAAGAGGATCCCAAAACATTATTACAAAAGAAGGAACACCTTTAAGGCCGCAAGATTGAGACCGAAGAGCTAGTCTCAAACCAATTTACAAAACAGATCTTAACCACAAACCCAACATCAGTAAATCCCAACAAACATTTCCAGCAAAAACACAGCAGAATCAAAAACCCTGATTCGGGCAGAATTTCAGGACTCGCCATCGAATTTAGTTTTCCTTGGGATCCTCCTGACCGCCTGAGGATCCTCTCGTGTGCTCCTTGAGTTTTCGGAGGCAGTGAATTACCGATTCAGCAGCTTTGGTGATGTTTCCCATGGCATCAATGGCCAGATCGAGCAGCAAGTTCAGCGGCCACGGGTCATTAAACCTTTTTTTTGTCTGACGCTGCCATGTCAGAGATATCTTGTGGGATCTCGTGATCCCAAATGGTGAGATTGCAGGAGGATCCTCTATTGGCCAGGTGGTCGGCCAGTGAATTCCCTTCCCTGAAGATGTGTTGGCACCTGTGGGTCTTGCTTTGGAGGATTCGCCGGGCTTCCTGGATGGTGTTGAAAACCCGCCAAGCATGGGTCTTAGCGTTAGTTAAATAATTGATGATGTTCATGGAGTCGCCTTCTATGATGACTGCCCGAGGATCCTCCTTGATGAGAACTAGTCCTCTCCAGAGGGCTCTAGCTTCTGCAACATGATTGGTCTGATGACCCAAATCTTCAGAGAAAGCAAGTAAAATCACTCCTCGATGGTCCCTGACAGGGCCTCCAGCACCCGCCGCTCCAAGGTTTCCTTTGGACGCCCCGTCAAAATTTAGCTTGATCCAATCATGGGGGGGAGGATTCCACCGAGTAAGAGCCCGGGGGTGAGGCAAGGAGGTCTCCAAGGAGGGTCCGCTCGAGATATTGAGAAAATTGAGGATAAGGCCTTACCGGGACGTCGGAAGAGGACTGGAGCAGTGAATGAGGTCAGCATTCTCAGAAGCGAAGGCAAGGGCTCTAGTGGCGATCGAGGGAGGATCCCGGACAGAAGTCCCAAAGACTCTGCTATTACGCTCGAGCCAGACTTGCCAGACCAAGTGGTGAAGGCAAATGTCCTAGAGGAACCGGAGCTTATGGTTAAAAAAAGGTTGGGGCCATTGGAGGAAAGCTTCGCACAGGGACTTGGGGGGAGCCCATTGGATCTGAAAGGTAGAGAGGATGAAGCTAAACGCAGCCGAGGTGAAGTCGCAATGGAGGAAGAGGCGATCGGTGGATTCCCAATTGGCTTGGCACAGGAAGCATCTGTTAGGAAGGGGAATGCCTCTTTTAATGAGGTTTTCAGTGGTAAGAGCTTTGTTTTGGAAGGCTAGTCAAGAAAAGAAAGCAATTTTTGGGATGAGGTGCTTTTTCCAGACAATGTGGGAGGACGATACAGGGTGAGGGATGAGAAGGGAGTAAGCAGACTTGACAATGAAAAAGCCCTTGTCCGACCCAACCCAGGTGGGTTTATCAGCCCTTCGCTCAGAGGGAATAGTGGTCGCTTGAAGCATGAGGTTAAGGGAAGAAATCTCAGGGCTGCTGCCACAGAGGATCCTCCACCGGGGTTGGCCACCCTCCCATTCAATGAAATTAGACACCTTCCTTCCCCTGCTTGTATCAGAAATCGCTTGTAGCCTTGAAAGATTTGCCCTGTCACCCAGGGGTTCATCCGTTAGCCATCTGTCGCTTCAAAAGTCAATGCTGCGTCCATTCCCAAGAATCCATCGGAGACCTTTTTGAACTAGCGTTTTGGTGTGGATCACTGCTTTCCAAAAGGCTGAGCCATTGGGGTGGTTGACTGAGTCAAGGAAGGAGCGGTTGCCCTATATTTCTTTGACACCAATTGGATCCACTCAGCTGGCTCTTTAGAGATGATCCTCCAAGCATGTTTGCCCAACAAGGCTATATTCATTTCGGACAGTTTTTTGTAGCCAAGGCCCCCCTGCTGTTTACTTCTGTAGACTGTGTCCCATGCCACTAGGGGAATCCTGGATTTGTCTTTGGATCCTGACCATAGGAATCTTTTCTGGATGTGTTCAATTTGTTTGCAAACTGACTTGGGGAGTGTGAAAACTGACATGAAGTAAATGGGAATGCTTTGGAGGGTGGATCTTGAGAGGGTGGCCTTTGCCGCTTGGGACAGAAGTTTGCCTTTCCAAGCTGCAAGCTTCTGCTGAAATCTTTCCAGGACATTGTTCCACATGCTCTCTTTCGGTCTTCCCCAGAATAAAGGAAGCCCCAAATAGGAGGATGGGAGGGATCCTGTAGAGCAACCAAGAATCTGCCCAATTTTGGCCTGACGCTCAGGGGGGGTGTGCACAAAGAAGAGCTTACTTTTGGAGAAGTTAACCTGCTGCCCTGTCGCTCTTTCGTAGAGGGAAAGAATGTGCTTGATGGTTCTAGCTTGGATGACAGACGTCTGTGTTGAGAGGATGGTGTCATCGACGAATTGCTGATAAGTGATGGGAGTGGAGTTGGATACCACTTGGATGCCTGTAATTTTCCTTGCCACTCTGGCCGCTGACAGGGATTTGCCGAGGGATTCCACCAGAATGATGAACAAAAGAGGGGATAGAGGATCCCTTTGGCGGAGGCCTCTGACGCTGGGGAAGAAACCAGCGGGGGACCTATTGACCAGTACCGAAAACCACGCAGAGGAGAAGCAATTGTGGATCAGTTGGACCCACTTGGGATGGAAACCGAATTTCAGAAGAACATCCTGGAGAAAATCCCAATCAACACGGTCGAAAGCTTTAGTCATGTCAAGCTTGAGGAGGAGGCCTGCTTTTTTGCTTTGGAAAGCAGAATGAAGGGTTTCATGAACCGTAATGACTCCATCCAAAATGTTCCTGCCTTTGATCGAGCTTCCTTGACAAGGGTCAATGATGGAGGGGAGGATGGGCTTCATTCTAGATGCCATTGCTTTGGTGAGAATTTTATACAGGACATTGCACAAGATTATGGGATGGAAGTCTGCCATGGATTGGTAATCTAGGGATTTGGGAATCAGTGCAATGAAGGTAGAGGTGACAGCCCAGGGAATGGGTCGGGATTGCAGATCCCGGATAGCTGCACAGACATCCGATCCTACAATCTCCCAGAAAGCTTGGTAGAAACGAGGTGGGAACCCGTCCGGTCCAGGGGCTTTATCGGGTTGCATGGAGAACACCGCGTCCCTGATTTCCTCATCCGAAAAGGGTTTGAGGAGGGAGGAATTGGCCTCTCGGGAAACCAGGCTAGGAATGTTTCCCAGGAGAGCAGATTTGGCCCGAGCAGAGCTTTCCGGGGGGGATCCTAGGAGGTTTTGGAAGAAGGTGACGGCCTCAAATCTGATTTCGTAGATATCTTCAGTATTTGATCCGTCACTGGGATTTGATCTTGCTAATCTTGTTGGATCCCCTGTGCCTCATTGTTGAAGTATGGAAAAACCCGGTGTTAGAGTCTCCTTCTTTGATCGATTTCTTGGAGGATGGGGGGTGGGGAGTCTTCGTTAGCTACTGCAACCTCGGGAGGATTTAGGGGAGGTTCGATGGTGGTGGCGGGGATAAGGATCGCTTCTTGGGGATGGGGGTTTTCAGATGGTATTCCTTCTTGACCCACTTCTCCATTACCTTGGATTTCTAGGAAAGCTTTAGGGGGATCCTCTCTTTGGATTGATGATTCACCATCTTGCCTGGATCCATTTGTTTTTTTGCCTCTTCCGCTCGAAACATGCGAGGCGTATTTCATGGCCCGAGTCTGGGGGCATTGGTGATTCAAATGGCCTTGAGTGTTGCAGATGGAGCAAAAAGAAGGTTTGTTTTCATATTCAAGAGGTTTTTTTAAAAGGGTCGAATCTTTGAAGAGATTAACAAAGGAGGGAAGTTCAGTTTCAAGGTTGGCATTCACACAGATACGTGCATGAACCATTTGGGAGCGTACCTTGGTGGAGGAATATACAATGATGAGTTCACTGATGGTGTGGGAAATTCCTCTCAAGATGTCCTCATGCCATCATTGGAAAGGCAAGTTTGGAAGTCAAACCCAGATAGGCACCACATTGATGTTATGAGTTTTAGGATTGAAATCCTCTCCCCATCTCGCGGATGAATAGGCTCCGTCTCCCTTGGAACTAGGGTCCACCAGAAAGGATGTTGCAGGAATCTTCTGCATTATTCAGCCTGATCGCAAAAAACCCTCGGGATAGGGCCACTATTTGCATGCTGCCACTAGTTCGCCATTTGCCACAGGCCCATTTCCTGATCGTCTCAATGTCTGGTCTGCCCCAATAAACTTGCCAATGAGGGTGAACTTTTCCTGATCGATGTAACTATTCAGCAAGTTGCCTGGGATCACCAGATTGGAACCGGATGGGATCAGGGGTTGAGATGGGGTCGGGGAGGTTGACTCCTTTGAGACCGCTTGGGCGTACGAGCCCTGGAAAGGTGGAAAAACACCTTTGTCGAGGGGTTTTTCTTGACGGGGAGGAATTTCTCCTTCCTTTGGAGGATCGGACTCTAGACCGCCTGAGCCAGAGTCCTGGAAGGCGGATCCTCGAGTCGGGCTTCCAAGCCTTCTTCCGCTCTCCGCTGCTCTCTTGCTCTCCGCTGCCCTCCCGCTCATTTTCTTCCTATCCTAATAGAGAGAAAAAAAAAACTTTATTTTAATTTAGTCATGTTTATTTTCGTGTACTTTTATTTCCTGCATTTTTATTTCAGCATTTTAATTTCAGCTTTAGTTTTAGTTTATTTATTTATTTTTCTGCACTTTATTTTATTTTGTTTGGCTGAAATGAAAATGAACAAAGACCCCCACCAAACTAAATAGGTACAGAGGAATTCATTCCCCACATTGCAGACATATACTGTGAATGACACAAGTTTACGAGCTGTCCCAGGTTGACAATTAAATGGAGGCAATGAATTAAACCGTAGAAAATTAACCAATGTTTTGCCCAACATTTTGGCACCATTGCTGAGGAGTGTCAAAATTGTAGTGTATGATCCTAGGTTAGTCAGTTTGAAATTACATTCAGATTACCCTACCTGTAGATCTTCTACCTGAGAAGCATGAGTCCACCAAGTGCCTTTTTACAAGGCCAAAACAGTTGCCGACACAACCAAAGCCAAATCCCATTGGCAACAGTTTAAATTAACCAGCTTATCAGGTAAATCTAGGAATGAACCCAATGTACCATATTAAGTGTAGAAGTAGAAATAAATCATGTTGTTGAAAAATTAGAAAAATTAGGCAATGAAGGATTTCCACTGTATTCTCAATGGTTTCATTGAATTAGAGAGAGATGACACAACCTGCGTTTGATATTATAAAATTGTATTCTCAAATTTTTACTGTATTCTCTGATTTTATGAAACCATTGAGAATATGATGGAATTGCCTAATTTTTCTAATTTTTCAACAACACGATATATTTCTACTTCTACACTTAATATGGTACATTGGGTTCATTCCTAGATCTATCTGATAAACTGGTAAATTTAAACTGTTGCCTACGAGATTTGGCTCTGGTTGTGCCGACAACTGTTTTGGCCTTGTAAAAAGGCACTTGGTGAACTCATGCTTCTCAGGTAGAGGATCTACAGGTAGGGTAATCTGAATGTAATTTCAAAATAACTTGTGGATCATACACTACAGTTTTGACACTCCTCGGCAACGATGCCAAAATGTTGGGCAAAACATTGGTTAATTTTCTACGGTTTAATTCATTGTCTTCATTTAATTGTCAACTTGGGACAACTCGTAAACTTGTGAGTGTCATGCACAGTATATGCTTGCAGTGTGGGGAATGAATTCCTCTGTACCTATTTAGTTTGGTGGGGGTGTTACTTCATTTTCATTTCAGCCAAACCAAATAAAAGAAAGCGCAGAAAAATAAATAAATAAACTAAAACTAAAGTTGAAGTAAAATGCTGAAATAAAAGTGTAGGAAATAAAAGTAAAGGAAAATAAACACATGACTAAATTAAAATAAAGCTGGAAACAAAACATGAAATCTAACTATTGAAAATAAATAATAGAAATTAAAAGGGGGAGGACTACTGCAAGGAGTGGGCCTAGGCTCTCGCAGGTGGTCCGCTCGGTTATTTACATAAGGCTTGCTTTCAAAAAAATAAGAGTATTTGCAACTCTGTAGAATAAAAGAAATAGAATTATTCTATTGACTGTGTAAAACAATCCTCCGATAGTCCTTTTGTCTAGCTTGCGTTCTTATATAGAACATAACGTGATTTGTTACAATACGTTTACACACAAATATTATTCTCCTATTTAAAAACATGTTCGTTCACCAAAAGGATAAATATAGTAATCCTTAGGTGTACATAACAATCTAATCCTAAAAATAATGCTTTAAAAGCTTAAATGGTCAGCCAGTAAAATAAAAGTGCTTTATTTTATTATAATTATAAAAATCTAATATGCATAAGAATACAAATATTTCTCTTTTATCTTTTGTGCAACAACCTCCTTCAAAAGTGCATGGTCAATTGGTCAACCGGTCAACGTTGAATTGGTCAACCGGTCAACATTGACTTGGTCAACCACAACTTGTAGTCAGGAGTCGGGCGCCAACAATAGTCGGGAGTCGGGCGTTGCCAATAGTCAGGAGTCAGACGTTTGCCTTCACCATTTACCGCTGTTCTTTTCAAGATGTCTTTGTGCATTACCAAGCCCAAATGGGATGTAGACTCAAAAACACCAGATTAGTAGAAAGAACCTGCATTTATACACACTTTCCACTAAAAACACTAGTCAAGCATAATACTTTATTTTCTACCAATTATATGCAAAAACTATATAAAAATACATTTCAAATGCTAATTAAACCAATAATGATGCCCTTAAAAGTGTATGTAAAATGAGCATTTTTGGTGCTCATCAAGTGTCTTATGCTTTATCATCATCTTATGGGATGTCTAGGATTGCATCTTTTATTGAAAGAACCTGAGTTCTTTTTTAAAGGTTATTGTATGGCGAAACTCTAACTTAAGGGTAATGTTTTTAAATATTCTTGTATATTGATTATTAGGTTTGTATGGGTAATAATATTTAATTTGTCACTCTTTTACTTTTATATGGTGCATTGTCATTTGGAATTTTATGTTATTAATGATTGAACTAGAGTCTTTTTAATTTTAAATTGCTTATATGGGATTGAATGCGGTCCACGCATATTACATCATCATTGTATTACCCATAGTAGAGAAAATTGGAATTGGTTTGGTTTCAAGCTGGAAAAAGAAATGGGAAAAAATCGGCAATATATATATATATATATTTTTTTTGGAAGAAAATGCAAATAACAATAATTTTTTTTTTTCCCTTGCATATAACAATGAATTAATATTATGCAAATCAAATATTAATGATGTAAGACTATAAGCTTAAACTACACATGAAAATGGCAAGTGATACAAGCTTAAAGCCTTAAACTAAACATGAAAGTGATAAAACACATTTAATAAAGAAATTTTAATGCATCTAAAATTCAAATATTCTTGTAATGCTTATAATATAAAAAGGGTATAAATTACAAAATGTGTCATGAGTCATGACAAATACAACGTCTCAAGATCATTGAATGCCTTTGACCTTTGCCCTAGCAGAAGATCTAGTCTCTTTTTGTTGCTGTGCATGTGCTTCTTCTTGTGCCTTGGTTGTTAATGCTTGTTGCCACCTATGTCAGGGGTCAAAGGGGCAGGAGCACCCTTGTAGGGTCATGGGGCAGCTCCCTTCGCGCATACCCTATCGCGATACAGGGTGGGGTTGAGGGGCAAGGTTCTCATAGGGTTTGTGGTAGCGCCCTGAAACCTCAATGACAAAACTATTAATACCTTCACTATATGAACTGAATTATTCTCCTTATTTGCATTTTGGTGCAGAAAGGATGCTACAAATGTTAATATGGGACTTCAACACATAGGCTGAATAATAGACCAACAAATTAACTTAAATGATGATTGCGTTTGGTTTTAACTTTTTACTTGGGCGGCTGTTTTTGGCTGTCGGATTCCTTCAAACTGCAAAAAATCCGCTGTTAGGATGCCTTAGTGTGTTTGGTTTGATGTGGTAGCAGGTAGGCAAACCCTTTTCTCTAATTTGCAACAGGTAAAAATGAAGGAAATTGAAAAAAAAACTTTATACCGTTTTCTCTACCTATGCAGCTGTGGCCCATTTTTTTGGCAAAAAATCGTGATTCCTGATTTTTTCAAAAAATCAGTGATTCTTGATTCCCTGCCAAGTTGATCTGGATTTCTGGCAGGATTGGAAAAAATTGGAAACTCTCAATTTTAGCCAGTTGATCCGATGCCATCGATAGGTTTTGTAGCATTTTTTTTAAATGGTCATATGGGATTGAAACAGGACCCATCCATATTACATCATGACCACATACAAAGCTGGGTCTCCTTCTTGAGGAATATAACATGTTGAGATAATGCCATTTGTGATGGTAATGGAGCATTTTTGGCTTAAAAGCAAATTATGATTGTGGCCAAAGCTGAGAAATAATACCATATAGCTCTATTGATGAAGAATAAATATGGTAATTTTTTCTACATTGGCTTTTCAGGTAAAAGTAGTGGGTTGTTATTTTGGACTTTATTTTTTTTGGACTCTAGTGTCTCTGGTTAACATGTCTACCCATCCATATTACATCATGACCACATAGTGGTATTACAATAATTTGGCAAGTATGCATGTATCGCTTGGCAAGATACAAACTTGGGTCTCCTCCTTGAGGAATATAACAGGTTGAGATAATGCCATTTGTGAAGGTAATGGAGCATTTTTGGCTTCATAGCAAATTATGATTGTGGCAAAAGCTGAGAAATAATACCATATAGCTCTGTTGTTGAAGAATAAACATGGTAATTTTTTCTACATTGTGCTTTTCAGGTAAAAGTAGTGGGTTGCTATTTTGGACTTTATCTTCTTTGGAATCTGGTGTCTCTGGTTAACATGTCTAAGGTGTTAAAATGATTAGTACAACACTCTTATATTTATTTGTAGGCCTCTTCTTCTCACTTTCCATTGTCTTGTGTTGGTTCTTTGTACTAAAGGATCCCTTTTTCCATTGCTAACTTGCATTTGACAATATATTCCCATAAAATGCAACTCATTTTGAATTGGCCATTGATAGTCAATGCCTATTTGAGTTATATCTCAATAGCATTCATTGTTGTTTATATACACAAAAGAGTTAAAGGTCAATGGTTACTTGCCTCCTCTAGATGTTATACTAACACAATAATTAGATGGTTCTTGGGCTTAGGTATATCAAAAAACCACTGAGTTGCATTTGACAATATATTCAGATAAAATATAACTCATTTTGAATTGGCTATTGGAAGTCGATGTCTATTTCAATTATATCTCAATAGCATTCGTAGCTGTTTATATACACAAAAGAGTTAGAGGTCAATGGTTCCTTGCCCTCTCTAGATGTTATTCTAACACAACAATTATATGGTTCTTTGGCAAGCCACAGAACAGACCCATGGGCCTTGTACTACCATTGCTTCACTCAAAAATAGGTATTTTTTGACCTTGGCAAGTAGGGCTTTAGAATTGCAGATTAGAAGAATTCTGATATAGGATCTTAAAAAATCCTTCAAAAGAAATGACTAAAGAGAAGGCAAATGGAAAGGTTTTTACGTATACAAACAAAACTCATGAATGCCATCATAATACCATTGACATCTATGCCCAATTCAAGGCATACTTTCATCAAATTCAAAGGATCTTAAGATGAAATTATCAAAATCGTATGGGAATGATCATAAAATCAACTTTTGCACCACAATAAATTGTACAAAACTTACTGAAGTATAAAAAAACACTATATAGATTTTAAAAAACAATAGTGGAGTCTATCTTATTTCGTATTCACGGCCATGCATATGTTGGAAAGATGGGTTGCACTATCCAAAAGAGCATTAACAAACATTGTGCAGATCTTGGACTTAATAGGGTGGTCAAGCTTGCTCTTGTGGAACATTTACACTCTACTACATGTCACTTGTATTGATGAGATGAGTCTTTAGTTGTTACTATAGAAGACCACTTAATGAGAAAATGCAACATACCAATTGTTTGAATATAGGGAGAATGGACTTGGATTAGGTCAATCTTGGGGACTTATTATACAAACATGGGTTTGGGGCTGAATGGAAATTTAACCATCAAATTAAAAAGTTGAATGTGGCCCCTCTTGTCAATGTGCCTTTGTACCGTAACCTCTATATAACATACTTCATTATTGTCACCCTTTTCATCACTGATATTGAAGGTGGATCATAAAGCGTGATCTCATATGTTGATGACAATTTTGCTCTGTATTGCTGATGTTCTAGAAGTTTTTTTTTTTAATTATAATTTTTATATGCATAACCAACTTTTCCACACCCTCAAAAGAAGCCTTCAGAATATAATTCTCCTCAAAAGGTTGTTTGCAACTGGTTGGTAACAGAAGAGTCTCACAGTGCAGGTTTTATTTTTGCTTGTTTGGGACAATTAAAATCATATCAATTGCCCAGTGATTAACATTAAAATCATAACAAAATGAAATATTTTATGACTAATTACTTGTCTTTACATAAAGATGAGTAGAAAGTTCTCCCCCTTGTGCTCTCCCTTTTCTTTTCCCGTTCTCTTTGGCCCGGTTGTTGGGTTTCATCTTGTATTTATCTTAGTTCTTTTCTCTTTAGCCTGCTAGCTGGCAGTCATTATTGTCCTTCTTATAGGCCCTTGGGTCTTATTTTGGCCCACCGCGGACATTAATAATATTTCATTTCTTAAGTGTGATCTCTTACCATCATTTTTCTGTCCTCTCTTACTAACATTTATCTGTCTTCTCTTACTAACATAGGTGACGAGCATACCATTGCCATTCAGATGAATTGCCTTTTCATACTCAAAACATTCTGTTTTCTAAATATTAATGAATAAACATGTATATAAGAAAGAACAGATGTTGGGAGAAGAGCTTGGCAAGACTTATGTTCACATAAAGAAGGGGATAATGGGTCCCTACTTGATCACCCAACCTTGGATAAGAAAGTCTTGTTGCTAATGCGAAGCAATGTATATGATCAATACGATTAACATAATTTCGTAGTTGTGATTTCCATGTATATGAACATAATAATGAATTTTCCTCCATAATAGACATAAGTGTAAGCATTTAAGAATGCAGATATGAGGAAGTCAGAAGTGATACTAAAAATAAGCACTTCATGACAACAGCAACAAGTTCCACATGAATTGAGATTTCCTAAAGGAGTAGCAATAATAACTTATGAATATTAAATTGAACTAAGAATAGTATAAAGGAGTAACAACCATAACTTACGAATATTAAATTGAACTAAGGATAGTATAAAGGAGTAAGAACCATAACTTACGAATATTAAATTGAACTAAGAATAGTATAAAGGAGTAATAACCATAACTTACGAATATTAAATGGAGTAACAACCATAACTTACGAATATTAAATTGGACTAAGAATAGTTTATCCTAGATAGAGCGGCAACCAAAAACGTAATTGAATATTTTTGTGAATGAGTCATCAATAATGGCATGGATACAATTGATTAATTCTGAGCATTTTTGTAGCTATATCAAAATTTAAGTATTTGTAGGTTGAACATAATCTTAAATCACATTTGATTTGCAATTGGTTCATGACCTCAATCATCTTGATAGATGGTGAATAAACAACAGTTCCAACTTCCAATGAAATGTGTATTGTGTGCAGGCAGTGTATATACAAAGGTAAGGTAAGCATATATTTTGTTTTGACTCTTCCATTTAGTGAATGAACTAGGTTTTCAAAACCAAATAATTAAAATCCTAAAATTTTACTCATTTCCAATTTATAATTTACATTTTTGTTTAAAATGCCTTAATTCCTATCAGTATTCTTATTGAAGCATATGTTGAATTGGAGAATATACGTTGAAACACTCGGATGTATGTGAAACTAAGAGCATATCAAATGTCTATATTTAAAGTGGAAAACATGGACTTCAAATGCATTGGCTTGTATCTTGGAAAGAGGTTAGTTTATATGCAGTTATCTTGCTTGCAGGCGTCATACTAAAACATAGCTGGCGCATTTGAAATTGAACATTCTTGGAGGGGCCAAAAGATTGAGATTTCAAGATTCAGTTTGGTTTGGAAAAATGTAAAAATCTAAAATTTTAAATATTTTCAAAGAAGTATACATAAAAGTAAAGGTAAGCTGTTAGAAGTAAATATGTAGGTCCTAGCCTACAGAATGTACCTATATCATGAATGAGCCCCCCTTGTTTTGAATTTATGTTTTAAACATTGTTTAATTTTTGTATTGTTTTTGTGTTTTAACCCTTTAACTAATAATATTACAATTATTTGAGTTATTCCGCTTAGGTTTTTCTCTGATTCTTCTTGTGTCATTCAAGACTTTCTGATACCTTTTGGTAATAGGATATTTGGTGCATTTCTTTATTAAAAGATCACGTGTTGTTCCTTGACTTATGAAGGGAAACTGTTCCCTTATTTTTTGCAGGCTGCTCGTGCTTTAGCGAATTTGGCAGCTCATGGGGATAGCAATGGCAATAATTCTGCCGTGGGACAAGAAGTAGGTGCACTTGAAGCATTAGTGCATCTCACACGTTCTCATCATGAAGGAGTTAGGTGATGGTCAAATTCTAAAGCTCTACTTCTGTGGAATTGTTTCATTGTTATTTTGGCTTATGTATAATTGTTACATTTCTAAAGCATCACATTTGTGGAATTTTTTAAATTATAGGTAAGAATTGGACAATATTGTTGGGTGTTTATGCTTCAATTCTAGTGCTTTACTCGTGCATTCGTTGTGCATTTTCTTGCGTTTACAAAGAATAGGCAGTGGTACTTATTGTTATGTTCTATATCAAACACTTCTTTTTTGCTGGCTTCTGAAATTGCCATTTTAAGCCGTTACAAATATCTGCTTGAGTTGTGTGTGATGCATCCTTCCAATTTACAGATTGCCTCTTTAAGATGCATTCATGCATTGGCTTCAGTGCAGCTTTTGTGCAAACAGGTTTGAATTTGACTACAAGTGGGTTGTGAGCAAACTAATTTCTTGTGATCAACATTAACATGCAAGGTTCTTTCATGGTCCATTTATTTCTCAAACTTTTTGCATATTTCGAAAGTCATCTTCAAGTTTGTCAGTAATAATGTGGAAATATCTTCTGCTTCACTTTTATTCTTTATGTCCTGGTTTGGATTTGTCTCAAGTGGCTTCATAAATTTTCGTGCAGTTGACATGTTTCATGTGCAATCTGTTAGTGTGAATTGTACTAGTGCATGTTCAGTTCTGCATTCTAGTTTGGCTAGTTAGCAAAAACGGTATTAGACAAGGTGTTATGCTTTAACCTAGCTGTATAAGGATTCATCATCTTTCTCAAGAAAACTAGCACTATGCATAAAGTGTAAGCTTCCTAGGTGAGGTTTGGAGAAAGGAAGGGGAATCTTGATTACTATTAGCTAGAGTGGGAGTGTAGCATTTAAAAATATTTGTTGGAGAACTCATTATATTATAGGCCATGTAATTGCCAAGTCCTACATATGATTCAAAGGATACATAGAGTTCGTTTTCAATGAGCAGCATGTGAGAAGTGCACTTGGAAATTTTTATTCCTTGGAGTTTGATAGAATTGATGATTACTGCCAAAGTAAACAAACTGTTGCATCAATTGGAGGAATGTGGACAAGAATACAAGGGGGATTGGTTCTTTTAACTTCTGTGCCCTACATGGCATTTTTCAATCTGTTGCTTATTTTAATAGGCTATTCATGAACAGGAAGGGAATATTTTATCTTTTGTCGGGTTTTGTAGCTTGCTTATTGAATGATAAGAAGAACAAGAATTTGTAAAACAGTTATTTTCAAGAACAAACAAAGGTAGTAAAATCAACATGGACTGCAGGAGATGTGCACTTACCATTGCAACTGTGGACATAAGAAAAATATTTGCTTCTATAGGCTGGTGGGCCTTGAGAAAGAAGGTACTTAAAGTTAAGAAAGCAGCCAAGTGATTTCAATAATGCATTTACTATTACCGTTTATGCTGTCCATTCTTACATTCCTAAGAGAGAATGGATTGAAGATTTTGGATGTTTACATTATATTGTTAGGGATGCATCAATGGTTTTCTCTCTTGTTAAAGCTGGTGATATTATGATTTATATTGATGATGACTCTATTCTCTCCGCTTATGGTCTTGGAAAATGTTCATGAAGCGAATGTTGTGATCAATGATGTGTTTTTGAAATGACAGTCTGGAAAGAGAGTGATTTTTGCCCTGAAACATGCGTTATAAAGAATATCAAGAATGGATACTGTGTTGTGGCTCACAAGGACAAGTGATACGCAAAAGACAAAATGTGAGGATTCATCTTTGTGGGATGATTCTTTTGGTGATAATGCCAGGGAATCAAAAGAATTTCAGCATGTTGTCTCTGCTAGGGTGATTCTGATGCTGTTGTAAAGGAAGATGTTGGTGTTCTTATTGAGGGCCAAAAGGTTGGGGCTTTGATTCCAAGATGCTTAAAAGGATGGGATGAACAAGCATTGGATGGTGCAAGAATGCATATTGTAAAGCCACTCCTATTCAGCCTAAAGTGACAAGGCAGGTATTGGTTACTTGGGTTGATCATCTAATACGTGTGCTCTGCCTTCCTCCAATCAGCATACTTTTGATTGTACACATTGAACGGGAAGGGGCGTAATGTGAACCCTTAATGAAGGTATCAACATTTAGGATCAAGTGATAGTTATTGACTTGTGGTATCTTGATGAGGATGGTAATATGATTATGGATACCCAATGAGTTGTGTGTGGTATCATTGGGATTATGTGTCCATCCTACCCAAGGCTTAGAATAAAACATGAGATACAGATTTATGCTTAGATGAAGAGAATTTCAATATAATTTTACTTCTTGCTTGAGGAGGTCTATGACCCAGAAAAGTACAATTAGTAGCTAACATCATAACTGTGCCAGCTGCTAATCGTACCATATGATATGAGCCACATAAGTGTTAAAGGCGTACAAGTGCTGCTCCTTCCTTCATTTTAAGTTTTATTTTTTAAGTGGACATAGTGCTGGTTGCTTAATTTGGTCTGAAACATTTGTACCTCCATGCACGAAGTAGGATTGAAAATGTGGCCTCAATACAAAATAGAGGAATGCTGTTGCCTGAAATTACTTGCAGACTTAATTGTTAAGGCTCAGTAATAGCTTGAGTGTCAATGACCAAGTGAAGTTGTAGTTGATGGTGAATGTAGCAGTTTATTCTCCATCATCAGGCACATTTACAGGAACTGTAACTGGTTTATGAGGGAGAGGCAGTCAGTCAACAAGGGAATGCTAGAATTGTACATTTTGAATACTACTCTTTCTATTAAAAGCTTTAGAAATGCATTTTTATCAAAGATAGTTATAAGTAGCTCCACAGGCAAGAGTTTAAAGTTAAATTGGTAAGAAGTCTATGAAGAATATTGTGAAGTCCCTTCTTCATATAGATCTCTCTCTCTCTCTCTATATATATATATATATATATACATATGAATTGCAGAAGACTGCTATCTAGAATATAAAACAGGCTGCTTGAGACTTAAGGGAGTAGTGAGGTGTTGCTACTCGTTTGTATATATCAAAACCCCCCTTCTCATCATTAAATACCATTTCTCATTAAAGAAGTGCATTGCTTCTCAGCTTCTGGAGATCTCTTTTGTCTTCCTTCCAGTATTTCAGCAATATTTTTGCTTGTTTTGAAGTGCTTTTCCTTCTATGGCAGTTTTGGTGCACCCACCATGTTTAAATTTCCCTGGGGATATCATTGAAATGGCAGCTTAGCTAAACATGATTGTGCACATGCTGTAAGGTAATGATTCTCTTTCTATAAGCATGCTTGATGCATTGCCAGATTTGTCCTCAGAGGGCTGTTGTCCTTGAGAAGGTAAGCTTATGCATGGATGCTAGTTCCAAAACAAGCCAGTGCATTCGTTGATTTTTATGCACCACTTCAGATCACTCAAGCTTGTACTTTGCATTTTTTTTTCCCCAAATTCTCACCTCATCTTCTAGGTGATGGGTATGTTATGATTTAGTGTTATTTTGCTTTATTTGGAGAACTTGGAGTCCTAATTTCTTACATCTTGTTTCTTTCCATTTGTGCAGGCAAGAAGCAGTCGGAGCCCTTCGGAACTTGTCTTTTGATGACAGAAATAGAGAAGCAATTGCTGCAGCTGGTGGCGTTGAAGCCTTGGTATTATTTTTTCTATAAACAAGCTAATTATGTTATGATAAATACCTGCCTGGCAGGAGCTTCAGTACTGAGTGTATAGTAGAATGCTTCTGAACACATTTATGCCAAGTTAAAATTTATTGGAACAATAGCAAGAATACGTGACAATAGCAAGAATACATGCTATTTAGAGCTCATGAATGGGTAGCAAGAATACATGCTACTTAGAGCTCATGAATGGGTAGCTTCTAGATTCTTATTATTTGGTACTTCTATTACTGGCAAGTCAGCAATAGAAGTCATGAAGTCTCCAATCTTTGATATGCCATGGACCCTTGATAAACTTTTGTGACAAGGTTGGAATTAATCTGTATCCATAAATCTCTTATTCACAAGTCCTAAGTCCATGTATGGGTGTTTTCAAGTTGTCTTTGTTGCGGGTGTTGTCCCCAGGCCAGGTCTGTTGCATATGAAAAAGAACTTATAGAATTTACTAGTATTTAATTGTCCACGATATGAATGCGGATATGGGAATGAATATGGATGTGGAAAATCACTTTTTTCCAGGAACCCCAGATATGACATGGTATTGATAATTGCCCGTACAAAATAATATACACATACACCCACACACATACACCCACACACATGCAAGGTAAGTGGCGGTGGTGATTTTAGGTCACAATCTAGCCGGCATTTCTTTTAGGCAGATGACACCTTGTATGAGCAAGGGGAAGTTTTTATTTTGTCTTATAATATTATATTATTAGTTCACTCATGTGTTTCTTTGCTTTCAATCCTCTGACCAAGTTCATGGTAACTTTGGTAGTACATATATATATTTTTTAATTTACATGGTGGAATTGGTAGCCGCCATGAATCCGGGCAGGCTGTTTGGCTTTTATGGCCGCTACAGTATTCTCTGCGCAGTCCGCGTCGGAAGCCGCCACACAGTTCTTTGCGCAGTCCGCCTCTATAACCACCATGCCACAATCATTTTAAACCTTTTTCGCCGCTAAAAGCACCAGGAAAGGGACAAGCGTTCAGTCCGGCGAGGCCGGAGGTTTGAATCTTGGACCTCCGCCTCTCTTACAGGGTTTGGTCGAACCAATTGGTCTACACCTCAGACCTAGGTGGGACACATTTTAAAACTTATGGGCAGGAAAAGATAAATAATGATATTCTTAGGTATTTAGAAGTCAATGTGAATGTAGCTGTTTTGAAGTTGTTAACTGTAAAACTATAAAGTTTTAAAATTTAGATAAATCTTGAGGTTCAAAATTTAAATTTGTTTACCATTAACTCATACTATTAATTGATAATAATCCTATGGCTTGTAAATGAGGGCTGTTATGTGATTGATATCATCTATATATAGCAAAAGCAACATATCTCTCAATTTCAAGCCTTCATGAAGTGTTGTAGCTCAATAACACAGCAGCAGCAGCACTGGCAGCATTTAACAAGTAAAGAAAATGATAAAATAGTGACTTTAGATGTTTAGGTCTGTTTTCGTGTTGAGTTAGTGGTGGGTTAGGCTAAATGAGTAGTTTGGTTTTCTTTTTTGAAGCCAAGTCTTACATGGTCCTATAGAGATGTCCCAGAAATGCAATGGTTGATATTGAAAGAATATGGATGTTTCTGGGACAGTTTTGGATACAGTCCAACATTTTGGCTCCTTTTTGAAAGATTTCTGTAACTGTTTCCATTTCTGAAATGCTTGAAACTGGATACAATGTGCCCAGAAAACATTGCTATTAGAAATGCTTTTGAAGGAGCTCATAACCAATGGTCTGCTCTTGCAGATTTAACTGTTTTTCTAGAGTTCAATCCCTAGATTCCACACAAGGTTCATCTTCCCATTGGAATTAGCAGCTACAAGAGGTGAACAATTTAATTTGCCAAAATTGCTTAGGACTAGTGCTTGTTCATTAATTGTATAGGCCAGTGAGCATGGGAAGATTTCTTGATATTATAAACATTTCTTTGGCCTTGCCATTCAAAGAAGAAAATGTAAGGATTAAAAACAAAGCTTGGGATTAGGTAAAGTTCCAAAATGGTTTTTCTTATTTTATGTACATTGTCATTTCGTTCTCTATTTCATTCACATCTTAGCAATTCTTTGGTTTTCTTGCTATTTCACATTTTGTTAGTGTTTTCTATTGTACATTTCAATCCTTCATGGAACTTCTTATCTTTTATTATTTCTTAAAAATAGCCAGGGTTTCTTTTCATTTCACAATTTGTTAGTGTTTTTATCCTGATTTTCAATCCTAAATCAAGAGCAGTTGTAGGCTAGGTTATGACCAGGAGAATTTGAAAGATCATCTAGATAATTGACTCGTTAAATGTATAGTCTGTTGGAATTCAAATATTTGAAATTCCTTGCTAATTTAAATATTGGCCAGTAAATAAGTTATTATGGATTTAAAAAAATAAATCTTAGGCTATGTTGGAATAAATGTGGAAATACAGAACTGATAACATAAATGCAAATTGGGAAACATGATATTCTAAATTCTAGGAAACAATTATTTTAACATTTAAAAATAGTAATTATGAAATTTCATAGTTACCAGTTTTGGCTGAACCTAATCCAATTGGAACTCGAGCACTTAGGTTTAGTCTAAACCTTTCTTTAGCTCTCTCTGAAAAATTGCCTTTATACGCTTAACTGCTACCATTGCTATGGACCTATAGTCAAAGATAGATACTGTTTAGAATTTTTTAACAGCCATTGCAAATTTACTAGTTGTTGGATGTCAACTACAGCACAATTGTGAAAAATTGCCCATTTCAATGTTGAAGGAACTGTATCTATTTTGGACTTAAATGTTGAGTGCATTGAATTATGAAACTATGAAATCTTTTTTTTTTTAAATCTTCCCTTATAATTTCCCTTAGATATCTTATCATAATATGTATATTTGTGTATGTATATATAAAATTTGCTTCCCAAACAGAACCGAACCTTCCTGAAAATCAAATGTCCAAAGTTTTATTGGCTTTCTGTTTGAATTGAACTGCCTGAACCCAGCTAAAATTAGACTTCATAGGACAAGCTATACATGATAAATACAAAGTCAGTGATAAAAAAGGAAAACACACACAGGTCTTGATTGTATAAAGTTCTAATCCTCCTTTGTTCAAGGAAAACTTGACTAAGACCCAATTGCAGTTTAGTTGATGCCTTATCTTATCTGGAAGAGGATTCTCAAAAATCTAGAACAAAGGGAATGTTAAACTGCAATTCCTTTGAAGGCCTTGGGTGTATTTTGACCTTTGTGAAGCACATGGAAAGCATTATATTGGACAGAGATAAGGCCCTCTGCCCTCTTCAATTCTAACCTGTGTTCTATTTCACTGATTGCTTGGATCCATAGGATTCAACTCTCCTCGTGTTAAAGAGCTTGCCGCTTTGAAAGAACATGAATGACAAATGTCTGTACATGTGGAGCTCTCGCTGCATGCATTGTCCACCGTCTGCTAGGATCCAATGCCTCACTGCCATCAAAGAAGGGATATCTGAGAAGCAAAGTTACTGTATCCAGCTGTTCTTTTACTTGGATACTCTTATCCACATATCAAATACTGATACTGATACAATACTTCTCGGATTACATATCCAGACATATCTGAATACATGGGTACTGTGTTTAAACATATCCAAATACATGGTTTCAAGATTGAGTGCCTCTCTTTGCAGCACTTCCCATCGCTTCCTAGCATCCTGTCCTATACGTCAATCAATATTTGAAGAAAATGGAGCATAGGAAAGCTGTTGCCTTCGTGTTTTGTGGCTATGAGCCATGTTTCTTGGATTTGCATTATGTGAACATTCATTAGAACTCTCTTGACTTTACCCAAGAAATGGGTTTTCATGCTAATGCAGGAACCTGAAAGGGCTTGACATATGATGCAAATACATCCCTGATATACGTTATCTGAATATTTTTGATCCTGGTCAAATGCCATCCAAAGAGAATGGTATTCGTGATTTATTGTAGTTCATGACTGGGGAGCTGAGGTATTTTCACTTGTTTATAATTGAAGGGCTGAAGTTTTATGACTGGGATGCCATACATGCTTCAAAATCTCCAAACACAAGTGGCTTCTTGATGTCCATCTTCCTACAAGCGATGAGATTGGTATCCATGCATGAAAATCAGGGTGCTCCCCTTGTTTGCTGCATTGGACGAGGTCACAAATGCACTCTTGGGTCAAATTCATCTTGTTTATAAGACGTGCAAACTGCTGGCCTTCATCCTAGAAATGTCTACAAAATGCCCTCATTTTTTTCATTGTTTGTTTTTGCATAATTGTTTGGCTCCCCTTAATCATTGTAATGGTGTCTGTTCTATAAAGTCCTAATGACCAATTTTGGTTACTCATGGACGTTAATACAATTTCTTTGCCATCTTGTTTATAAGACATGCAAACTGCTGGCCTTCATCCTAGAAATGTCTACAAAATACCCTCATTTTTTTAATTTTTAATTTTTGCATAATTGTTTGGCTCCACTTAATCATTGTAATGGTGTCTGTTCTATAAAGTCCTAATGACCAATTTTGGTTACTCATGGACATTAATACAATTTCTTTGCCAAAAGTGACATGGGAAATATTTGACATGCTTCCCTGTGTTTCAGTTCCATTGCTGTTTTGAAAACGTTTCTAAGAATGGAAACTGAGCTGGGAAAGGGGCATTTTCTCTCTATAATCGATGAGACGGGCTTGTGAATATCAATGCATTTTAAATGTTTTGTGGAAAATGTTGTTTCTGCAGAGATGGCGAGTCAGTTTCCTTAAAATTTTCATGGACCAGCTGATATCTCAAGCAATGCATATATTAGTTATTTCAGCTATAGTGATAAATTCTTACATACTGCTTATATAAGAATGTTTTTTAAATAACAAATATCTCATCAATAAGTATTTATTCACAATTGGCATATTCCAATTGGATATCTGGACAGCTAGCATTTCATCTGCATCAACAAACATAACAGGTAAATTTTTTAATACTAATTAGCAAGTCAATATTTTATTTTAGGATACATTGTAAATCAGCAAACACTAACTCAATGACATAATAATTTGCTAAGTTAGTATTTTTGGAATTTAGATTTTTAACTACTTTTTCTAAATAGGGAATGGTAATTTACATATGGCTATATCTAGCATGGCTCCTGGAGCAAGGGTGGTAAGAGTTTTGCATCTCTCTGTTTTTCTGCAGGAAAATTTCTCAACAAGTACAACTTGGCCTATTGACTGAAAAATATAAAACTTGTTGCATGCTTCTACAAACATTTTGAAATGTAGCAGGGTTGCTGAATGACATTTTATTCTGTTTTATCTTGCATTGTTGAATGGAATTTAGTTAGACCTGTATCAAAGATGGCTAAAGGGTGAGATGATCAGTTTTTTTTTAATGATTGTAGATTATATGTAACCTGTGAATTAACTCCAGTAACCGGGATTGTTACTTCTTCATGAATGCTTTCTTTCATTTGCATTTGTAATTATGTGGGCTTCCTCTAGTAGTCTATTCTTCCTTGACTACTGACTTTTAATAAGTTTTGCATCTGCCTTTCTATATATTCGCTTCTCAGAATTTGTCATTATTTTGGTGCTAAGTTTCTAATGTATAAAAGATATATTGTATGCAGACATTTTCACACTTCTAGACCCACTGTTGTGTAGGTTGCTCTTGCACAAAATTGTGCCAATGCATCACAAGGGCTTCAAGAAAGGGCTGCTGGTGCTTTGTGGGGATTGTCTGTATCTGAAGCAAATAGGTAATTTTTTCAAGGCCTTTGTGGAATTATTTATTGACCAAATGTTTTTGTGGTTAATATTAAAAAGTAAAATGTATTTATGTCATTAAGAACTTATTATTGAATTATTCTTGTACACTCGAAACAATTTTGAATTTGTGTATGATATTAGTAAACAAACAATGCTGGTGACTTATCTTGTTGATTAAGTACCATATGTTCTATGTACAAATGTATATAAATGTCCCCTCTTTCATTTACATGCATTTATAAGATAATTAATTGTGCTAACCGGGTAGGGCCAATTTTGACTGTGACTCAAGACTTGGAAAAAAAACATGACAAGAGAATGCAAATTTTTAATGAAAAAGGCTTTTTCATGCATGTCACAACTAATTAAACTTTATGAATTCGAAAGTTGATCATTTTAGCTGTTAAGAAATAAAATACACGTCAAACATACATTAATTAAGGAAATTTAACACCAAATAACGGTTTTATATATAACATAAAAGAAGGTACAGATGTCTCAGAATGCCTTAACAGTCCACCATGACACATCTATCTAGCATGTAGCAATAACTTTCCCATTTTTTTGGATGGAGTGCTCTCTCTTTGTGCCCGTTCTTGTTGTACTTGTGCCTCTCCTTGGGCCTTTGCATGCTTCCTGCTCTAGTCCATCGAACTCCTCCCATGTAAATAGGGGCTTCTCCTTCTGTTGCTTCTGTTTTGTGATGCACTCAGATGATATATCAATCTTATCTAAATCAATTGCCTTGTAATCACTCCCCATTATTTGTTTATAGTGGAGGTGAAGATTGTAGTGGACAAAACACGGTCATTCACATTAAGAACTCTAATTTTGTTCACAATCTAAAGAACTACATGTCTGACATAAAATTCGAATGGCGAGGTGTTGGAGATGAGATGGTCTAGTAACCTTGTGCTCTAATTATGTTCAATTTTTTTTTTTTTTTTAAAGCGAAAAACCCCTTGTGGGGCCGCCTTGGTCTAATAGACCACGACCAAGGGGTTCTACACCGTCAAAGTCACCCTGGAGTCGCGCCCGGCCCTGCCCGCACCAACATTATCAATTGAATTTTTGGTACCCAATTCAACTTTTTGGTAGGGTGGAGATTCGAAATTGGGACCTCCCTTGGAGGATTGCCCTCTCCTCTCCAACTCACCTACAACACCTGGGTCAAGTATTATTATATAACTAATTTTGAATTTATATAAATTGAAATTATTATTATTTTTTAATAAACTATGTGTGGCTTCTATTGGGGGCTATTTGCATCAAAATAACAAAATTACATTGCTACAGTGTTCTCGGGTCAATTAGACCATATTCTGTTTGCTTTTTATAAAAGATGTTCTTCATCTTCTTCAGACTGCTATGTTTCTGTAATCAGCTCCTTGACATCATTTTTATTAAGAGATAAAAATCTCACATTCTAAAATTTGATTTTTGCCATGACGAAGATCAACATTGTGATTGGCAAAATTATTTGCTACTCGATTTCCTTCTCTATATATATGCTGACATTTCCAAGATACTTCAACAATAGTTGATGTAGATCAGAAATAATATTATTTTAATCCAATCTCCATATTCATTTTTCTTGGTAGAATTAAAAATATTTTGTGAATTCCTATCAATTGAAGTATATTTCCATCCTTTTTCAATGGCAATTTTGGTCTCTGTAAGAAGTGCCCTGCCCTTTGCATAGTTAATTGAAGTACCATATGTTTCTGAGTAAGTGAGGAGAATTTTGCCTTCATTATTTTGTAAAATACCACCTTCACCAGCTTTTCCTGGATTTCTTTGGAAGTTCTATTAAAAGTAATTTTAATAGACTCAACTTCTGGACATTGTCATTTTACCAGAGATCAAAGCCGGTCCTTTGCGTTAACTCCATTGTTACAGATGATGCTTCCATGTATATTCAAATGCTGTAACCAATAGGATAGTTCCTCTTTTATCACATTTTTGTCTTCCCATGATGAGCACCATGTCTATAAACATTCTGCAAGCGAGGCAATAATACAATTCCAAAGTGGGTATGATTATGAGATTTATTTTTAGAAATTAGATATTTCAAATAATTACAGAACTAATCTATTAGATTTATTTTTAACAGAACAGTGAAAAACCAATAATAAATGATTGAGTTTTGAAGTCAAGTTGTATAGGCTACCTGCCCTCTGAGTTGCCCCCCATCGAATGCACTGGTAAGACATGAAAATCTAGATCTTAATGCTTTTGTAAATTTGCAACTCATCAAAACTATCAAATCTCAAAACTCATCATTGGGTAACATGTTCGCAATTTACTCGTGAATGCCCATGCTCACCTCTTTATCACCTTCGAAGGGATTATTATTAAAGAATTTGGGGTTGAGATAGTACGCCACTTCATGTAGTGGTCTATAGAGCTGCGAAGTCCATCGGTTCTCAATTATGTCCCTAAGGGAATGGTATCTCTTCTCCACATACTGATAAAATGAGACAATCATCTCTTCGGCCCTATCCCTGGCCTCATAAAGATACCTCAAAGGTGATTTGTCTCTATTGTCGAGACGGAAAACCCTCACCAAAGACTCTGGCACCTAAAGCTGAATGAAATATTTTAGTTTTTGTTAGCTATATGCAAGTTGGATTATATTCTAAAAGATAAAGATAATTTTTTAACAAAAGTGAGTCTCAAATTTTTGGGGGAAGGTGTCGAAGGGGGAGGGGAAATAAAAAAAAACTTACTGAATAGCCTCATCATGCATTAACTGTTCAAGAGTGGTCCTCAAATGCATATTCGACCAACTTGTTGTCCCCATTGGTAGATCAATATCTTTGTTTGTGGTTATCCAACCCACTCACTTACAAACATCCTCTTCAAGGCCCTCTTCGTTTCATAAAAGCTTTGCAGTGTGATGAAATTGGTGGCCAACCGTATGATTCCAGGTTGCACAATTTCCCTATTATTAGTAAACTGCCTAATCAGGTGAAGGACACATGTATGGTTGTAAATAAATTATGTGATACATCTTACTTGTTCTACAGTCTCAGGTTGTAGATAAATTTTCCTATTGTCTTCAAGAATTAAGGTGGAGATAGTGGGCTGCAAATGGAGTCTAAAAAATAGTGGGAAATTTCTCAACCAAAATCTTTTCTCCTATCACATTTGCTGTTGCACTGTTGGTGAGAACTTGGACAACATTCTCATTCTCCACCTCCAAAACTGATGCATTTCGACATTTTTAATATGTGCCGATGCATTAACTGATTTCAGGAACATTTGTCTTCCCATGGAAGAAACGTAACAATTGATCACTGTCTGAATCCTTTCATTGGTCCACCCTTCGGACATGATCGTGCAACCCTTCTTTCATATTTTTTTTTTTGAAAAAATTTCTATAAACAAAAACACCCCGGAAAACCGCCCACACAAAAAAGGGGGCCCCCGCGCCCCCCAATTCTTTCTTCATATTTTTCTTTGCTCATCAAGCAGAAGTTGTAAATCCTCCACAACCTTATTCAGGACGAGGTCCCTAAAATTAACATAAGTGGGTTCTTAAATTTCTACTCCACAGACAGTGAGGGCATCTACCATTCATTGCCAATATGGACACCTTGCCATATAGAAGGAGATGCCAGAAAAATACCTAAAACTTGCAGGAGTCTTCCTAGTGGTATTGTGCCTCTTGTGATCTCATGCAGTCATGCTCTCAAGTGAGGGTTGTGACCTTGGATTAGTATAGGTGGCCAAAAAAAAGGAGGCTACCTAGGGCCAAAGCTCTAGCCTTCGTAAAAGGAGGTTGAGGAGGAGAAGAAGCCACTGCTGTGCTAGTTCTTATCTGCCCTGCTACTTCTCCTGATAATCTTCTGAATGAAAATTACATTCATTCTACTTGAATTTCAAGGTCCATTGCATCTTGGCCAGAGATCATCGCTAAGTGGAATTTGAGGCAGTTTAAGTCCCCGTATAACTTGAACCCAGAATAGGTGTGATTCGTGAAAGATGTCCCCCTGTTTTGAACCTTTTATCTTGTGCTTCCAAGCTGGCTCTCTCTTCCCAGTCCTTTTAACTGCAGCTACATATAGAGATAAACAACTAGTTAGAAATTTGGAACAAGGAAAACCCTAGGGTTTAAGCAAGGACATCACTAATTTTATTATTTACCCCAAATCTAAATGCTGGGTGCCCTGTAGTTTCCTGAACACTCCAAAATATTTGTGTTTGGGATGTAAACACTTGGCCAGGCATGCTACCTTGACCTCCTTTCACCTCTAATTGTTGCAGAAAACTGCCAAAATGAAAAAATGACCCTTAATGCCATACTGTCCAACTGGTCTGCCACAGCCCCTTTTTCATTGGGATTTGCATGTTTGGTGAGTCTTGGAGAGATTTTGGGGCAACTCAGCAAGTTTCATAAAATTTGCGAGGCAAGCTTGGGATTTAAAAAAAAAATACACTGAGTTCAATAACTATGGTTAAGTGCTACTCTTTTTCTGAAATTGGTGGACATGAGGTATAGTTCGGTTTTGATAGCTGTTAATGATCAGAAGTTTTTTTGGTCTTTCATTCTTATTGATTGCTTTTGTGGGAGCTTAGTTCACATACAATATTTTCTAAGATCAGATTGACAAAATCAGTTTTGAAAAATTGTGTTCAGGAGATGCAACTGATATCTAATATTGAAGGAGAATAGGATCCAAAGAAAGGGTATATCAATAAGCACATATGTTTGGTACTTGTTGCTTGGATGATAAAACACTTTTTAAAATCATTGCACCTTTAGTCTGCAATTTCATTGTAAGTTGGGGCATCTTTGGTTTGTAGCATTATCTTATTTTCACACAGGTTGACATTGCAGCAAATACTGGACTTGTTTATTTGAACAGATTCTGCACATGAGCTGAAACTGGTTGTATTCAGCTTAGACAAGGACTGACAATGAATCTGCAGATGTTACTGTTTTATTTCTCTTTTATGATGTCTCTAAGATTTTTGTGACCGTTATGTTATCTGCTTTTATGGACAAGGAATCAAGTATTTGTCTTGTCTTCTAGAAGAAAGGCACCTACAACCTTCAATTTTGGGAACCCATAAACAGGCAGACAAACTAGCCTAAAGGTGTTTGATGACTCAGAGATGAAAGCAAAAACTAAAACATGAACCTAGTGCAGGTCGTGATTGTAGTCCATTAAGACTCTAATAGAAAGGTTCCTAGCTCTTCTATGCTTTTATTTGTTTTTGCATCATAGCCTGAAGCTGTGCTACCAGATTGATGGGTAATTGAATACGAAGAGATGACATTCTATTAAGCATACATGTTTCATACACTCTATAATCTGACAGCCTTCCTTATGGAAAGAGAACGTGTTTCCATCATCACCTTTTTACCAACTTTTATTAAAATTTATTTTTTCAATGAGTTTACACAGGTTTTATTAATTTGGAGTTTTGATGTTGTATTACTTCTTCTTTTTGGAATAAAATTCAATTTTGTATCTTTTGTTCCTTTCCTAACTCGTGTTAATATTTTTTTCTGTTTTCTAAAACGTATTTGTTGCCAGTATTATGCTTTTCACTTTCCGTGTAATGCAATTTGGTGAATCAGAAATCCTGCAGCACTAGGAGTATGCTCTTCACTTGTGCATCTGCGATCTGGTGAATCAGAAACTAGTTTACATTTTTAGAGTACTACTTCGCCATGTTTCTTTTTTTATTAATAAGTCTGTCTTGATTTTAATCTCCAAAATTTCTCTTCCTTAAAACATTATGATATTCACTAAGCAACTCCCTTTCCTTTGAGCTTGGATTATTATGATCAGCTTTTTGGAATTTTGAAAGTTCATCTTTTAGTTCTTCTTTCTTCCCAAAAATGTTTATAAAGGTGTTCTTGTTCCATTCTTTTAATCTAGATGTCATTTATTTAGTTTGTTTTGGAAGAGCATACAACCCACCATTTCGTGAAGAATTCCACGGTTGTGCTATCATATCAACAAATTGAGGATGGGCTTCCCACATCTGTTCATATGTAAAATATGATATTTTTTTTGAATTCACTTACCACCATTTTAACTCTTATTGGCCAGTGATCTAAACCAATCCTTGTTAAGGTATTAATTTTAGCAGAAGTTCCTTCATCAGGCCAATGATTTGAGAGTATGCATTTTTCAAAATTTTCAGCTATTAGGTTTTGGCCTCTCTTGTTGTTGGTCCATGTATATTTGTCTTCTTCAAACTCAATCTCCCATAGTTTATTTATTTTTGAATAAAAGCCGAGAAATCTCTCATACTTTAGGTTAAGTTCCTATTTCCCCCAATTTTTTCATCCATCTTGGTTATGGTACTAAAATTTCCTATGATCATGAATCGGGTTTCTTGGTCTTTACTTCTTATAAAGGCTTCAATACCACTCCAAACTTCTAATCTACCTGACTGAGTAATAGGTCCATAAACATTGATAAGGATGAAACGAATATCTGCAAAGTAGCAAGTGACTATTTTATGAATGGTTACACAAGAGGTTCTAGAAGGATTCCAACAAGTTAGAATTCCCCCTTGCCGCTCCTTCAGAATCCATAGCATCCTATTCACATCTTGCCCAAAATGCTTTCATAGTTTTTAAAACTTCTTCTTTTGTCATTTTCGTTTCATGGAAACAAAGAATATCAGGCTTATTACTTAAACAAAGGTCCCTGATACACCTCTGCTTTGAGGGGGCATTATCACCCCTTATATTCTAGGAGATGATAATCATGTCTCATTAGGGGATATTGGCCCCACCTTCTTATTACCAATATCATTTTGTTGTTTGGTAAAGAGAAGTTCAACCAACTTAGTTTGTGTTCCTTTCTCTATGTTTGCTCTTCCTATCCTAGATCTTGCTTGATATTTTGAGGGTTTTCCTCTTTCTGGCTTGCCTATATCAGGAGTAGGTCTTATTATTCTATTCCTCAATATTCTTTCACAATTTTGTTTTTCATCATATTTATCCTCTCTTGGTTCTACTATAGAAGCTTTTGACTTGTCCTCCTTATTTTCTGGTATTTCTTTATTAATGGCAGAGTTATTAACTTCTAAAACTACATTTTCTTTACCAAATATTTTCTCTTGAATGGTGCGTGGACTTTAAGAGTCTTCAAAATCTGATGAGACACATTACTTACGTTCATCGAGAATGTTCTTACCTAAATCAAGATCATACTGAATAGAGGGCTCCTTGTTAATATGTTGAACCTGCTGTACTATGTCCTCTAAGTTTTAATCTACTCTTTTTTCATAGGCTAAACCCTAAAAAGAGTTGGTATTTCTTGCAATATCATTCCTTACTTGTCTCCAATGTTTATCTTCTTTTATTTTTCTAGATCTATTTTTTGGAAGTTGAAAACCATCCTCATCCATTTGTAAATTTCTCTTGCGATGTTCTACATATGATTCTGCTGGGCTCTTCTTAGGGCATGATCTCTCAATATGCTCCACCTCTTGACATCTTCCACATCTAAAAGATATGTTTTCATAATCTATGGTTTGGGTCCACATTTTATCCTCATACTTAAAAATGATTGATTCTAGTAAAGCTTTACTTAGATCAATCATGACCAATATCCGAGCATAAATAACCAAAAATCCATCTTTCGTAGTATCTGAAATCTCAAGGAATTCTCCTAGAGTGTTGCTTATTTCTTTGAAGGTATCTATTTCCCAAAATTCAATGGGCTAGCCAAACATCCTAACCTAGATTGGTACTAGGGATAGATTTACATTTTTTAGTGAAAAGTCTTCCCATAAACCAAGGACCCCCTTTTAGGATTTTTTCTCTTTCTTCCGTAGAACAAAAAATGGCTAGGAAGAACCGTTTGGGAAGAAAGGATAGAATCACTTCTGGAGACTTCCAACTCCAATCAATCCATTTTCTTAAGGCTGAAGTCCTTGGCCAATACCTATTAAATTTACCAAAAACTGCCCTATCTTGGAGCAACGAGGATCTCTTCAAGGTGTGCTCACTAACCTCTACCACTAGAGATGATTCTAAGGATTTAACTATAAATCGGTCCATGGAAAGGAAACTAAAACTCAAAATCTATTGAAATCTATCAGAATAATATTTGATAAAAAATTATAATAATTTGCATGCAAATTTTCTAAGATAAAGCAAGGAAAACAAACTTAGCTCAAAAATTCTATGTTCAGATAAAATGTCTTGCCTCACTGAAGTCCTAGCCCTTCATTGCTCTTTCCATCATCCGAACCCTAGCTAACAAATATTTGCAATTTTGTTTTTCGTGACTTGAAAAATCGTCACTGCTCTTGTTTTGGATGATTGACTTCGCAGGGTCATATATCCCTCAATATTGCTTGAATTCATTGATATGACCACTCATTTTAAAGCTCTTCAAATTTGGCACAAGTTGGTCCAAGAATCAGCTGAATCGGATAACCCTTCGCGAAGATATGGCTGCTAAAAGATGAGACATTTCTCAGAAAAAGAACCCGAATCCTTCGCGAACGAACCTATAACTTTAGTAAAGTGAATTCGTCATAGATCAGGCGTTCACGAACCCTATAGATACCTCAAATTAAGAACCTATTAGGCTGATTAATAATGACATGGATCAGTATGATCACCTATAGAACAAACCCAGGTTTAGCATTAACAGATGAACAGACATTTTGTGAACATAAAATAAATGTCCATATTCTCTTAGAGAACAGATCGATACTAATTGGAACAGAAAGAAAATAGATCTACCCGTGTCAATTTAAGATTTTTTTGGGCCTTGACTTCACCAGAATTATTAGCAGATTACCTCTTCTCTGCACTGACCAAAAACTTATCCTTTTGAGTGAACTCAGAGTTGTTTATTAAGGCTGAATTGTAGTTAATGATATTCAAGGCAGGTGTATTCAAAGTTGTCTAAGCTACAAATATCTGACTGCTAATGCAAGAAGCTACAGTCAATAGTTTAAATCGTTCAAATGCTTAGATTTCTTCCAACATATTGCTTGCAGAAGATATGAATACATTTAACATACAAAACATACTGACGTTTATCAGCCTAAAATGTATCTGCATTGTCTCTAATGTTTCGAGAGTTTTCTTCTCATGATCACCGATTCATATTATTGGGTGTTAAACAGGCTAAGCAGGCCTTATGAACGTTGGATCTTAAAATGTGATGTCTCTACCATAGTTTTCTCTACTTCGTTGTTTTTTCCATGCTTTCTCTTCGTCTGTTGTGTTTTGCTGATGACTATGATACATGCTTTCTATTGTTCTTATACTTCTGTAAGGTGGAATACTTCTCATCTATCGTGTTGCTTTGTTTCACTTAGATAACCATGTTGGGCTTTGATTCTCTCTACATTTCTTTCATTCAGATGCCCTGGGTGGCCCTCACACCCAGATGTTCAAATCTGAAAGTCTGACCCTAATCCGTAAGACCTATTGCTCGCTTTGGAGCCAAATATTAGGTTTTAATTAACTTACAAGGCAGAAAGTTGTGGATACAATTTAGGTAAGGTAAGATGATTCTATTAGAGCTGTTACAAATTACAATGCAATGTAGTAAACAGAAAGTACTATGAAAACAAGCTAAAGTAAAGAATCTAGTGTAAACTACTCAAAAGTGGAACAAGTGTATGGCATAAAACTACAGTTTCAAGGGTTACTCAAGATGGATAAACCCTAGCATGTTAAAAGCAATGATTAAGAGAGAGCTAGAAGTCGAGGTACATCAGTGATAGAAAGGAGCTCCAATGGGTCCAAGCGCCAACATTAATTGATAGTGGGATGTAAAGTAGAAGCACAGTTGTTGTCGTGACCATCCATCCCAAAAGGGCCAACACAAGATCTAATGATGCTTCGAGGAGAATGGCTAGGACTAAGAGGGCTTGGTTGGATAATCCTAGGAGGATATGGAGTTTGACCCCTTATATGTGAGGGGTGGCTGAAACTCTATACTGATGAACTGCAGCCTTGTCCTGTCTCAATCAAGAAGAAAGAACTGAAGCCCTTGTAGTTAGTCTTGTATGTAGACAACTACGTAGGGATGTTTTGGATAGTTGTATTCTATTGTAGATTTTAGGCTAAATTCTTATGGCAGATATTCTTCGGAGTTTTGTATGCAAAATTAATCTTCTGCTTATTTAACATCTCAAGACAAATCATCTCATGCCAATTAATTTTTTGTTTCCTTGATTTGTATTTTTGATGAGGCTATTCTTTTAGACTTACTTTGAATGATGGTTAGAAACTTAAATGACATTTCAAACATAGGGCTTTCTCTTTTAATGTCCATGCCATTGTTCCTAGCGAAGTCTGTGTTTTTGCCTTTTCCATCTTTTTCTTGTTGCTTCTGAAGTCTGTCTTTTCCTGCATCTATCTTCTTGTTGTGGTGTCAGTTACAAATCTCTTACAAATAAAACCAAAATTTGGTCTTGATTGATTGCAGCTCAAAGTTCCTTTTGAAATGGACATGACATTGATATCGTGTCACATGGCAGTAATGTTCCTTCTAACTTTCAAATCGAAATTATTTCCTTACACATGTTACAGATGGAATTTGTAATTGGTGAAGATTTTGTGGTGCTTTATCAGTTCAATTTTTATACAATCATAAGTAATAAACAAGGAAGATGCATAGTAGATATTGTAGGCTGAATACCTAGGCTGTAATGAGATTTTGGATTTAAGATGAATAACTAGGCTGTTCCATAAATGCTTTCTTTATGTCTATCTTTTGTCTGGTTACTCATCTATAATAGCTGTTTTTTTGGGACTATGCTTTGTGATTCTTCTTTTATTTCGGTGAAGAATAGAACAGATTCATGCACATTTGTTTTGAATGTAAATATGTATGGATTTTTTATATTGTCAAATATGTTTTTAGATCAGGTGAATGCTCAGTTTGTAATGTTGTAGAGACATTTATTAGACTTAAGTTTGTAGTTTTGGATCGAACTTTTGTTATGCTGACTTCGGGTTTTTCTGCAGCATTGCAATTGGGCAGGAAGGTGGTGTTTCTCCACTAATAGCATTGGCTCGTTCTGGCGCTGAGGTGTGTTCTTGATTTTTTATGCAGTTGCAAGATTTTTCAAATGTGTTGCAGATGACTCGTAACATTTCAATAATGGCCAAGAGAAGATATTTCCTATTTTGAGTATGTCATACCAGTATGGACTTATTTTAAATCAGCAGTCATGTCTAATGCGTGCCTTGTGGCATTGCCAATAAATGTTGCATATAATTAACCAAGCAAGCCTGCTTTATGCAAGCAATCAACAACCATTATGCATGAGCTAAAAATAAAGTAGAACTGAGAAAAAGAGAATCTCTCTCATTTCGCATATTTGTCACAGCTAGCGAATCAGTAAGCATAGTTTATCACTAGGTAAGATTTAATTTTTAAAATATTTGAGGCAAAGCTGCAGTGAATTGTCTGACATTCTCCATCTTCTGTGTTATCCTATGTTCCATGAGGACTTGTATGGTTATCTAAACATGGTGAATTCCAAGCAAGGAATGGCTTTTCTATTAATACTTAATGTGGGTTGAAAAGAAAACTTATGGAAGTCTGCTTCTGATCTTGTTGGTCTTGACTAGAGTAATTATTAATAATTAATTTAAAAGTGGTTTGTAGTTTTTTAAAAATCAGTTTGTGAAAGGTCTCCAAATTTTATACTAACACAGTCTGTTCTCCGCATTGCTATTTTCTCTGCTTCTTTGTAGTCACTTTATGTTGTCTCCATGCGGAGGTGGTGTTTGGTCTGGCAGGAGTATTCTGCCAAGGAAAAGATAATTTTATTAGTGTCTCTGCCAAGGAAAAGATAATTTTATTCATGTCTACGGATGACAAAGAAAAAGGCCAATGGGACTTATCCGGAAAAAACTGTTGCACTATATGGCTTGTGATCTTCTAATCATGCTTGGACAGAGTGGCATGTCTATTCTTTATAGACTGTATACGAGTTCAAAGGATTCTGTAGAGATCGTGGGGAAAATCATGGTTTAATTAATGAGTCTTCTATGGATTTAAGGATGTTTTTAACTATGGAGGGAGTCATAATTGTTTGAGAGTTTCATTATTTGAGTACTGTGTCTATTTCATATGTACTATCATTGGTAGAAGGGAGAAAAGCTCTTCATTTAGGTTGAAGGTGGCTTTTGTTTTGAGGTTCTTGAGAGGGGGCCAAGGTATGAGGGTTATTACAAGTCAGATGAATGGTGTCTTTATGGAATGTTCTTAGGACTTGTTTCATATGGTAACTATTATTGTTAGAGATTCCTAATGCGGTTGTAGTTAATGGTAACAATAGGGTTCCATGGGGACGCGTCCCCAGTACTGAGCGACAGCATCGGGAATGTTTCCTCACTGTCCCCAGGACAACAGCGCCCTGCAGGCCGTCCTCGGGACTCTTGGGGGATGCCTAGGCATCCCTTGGCTGTCCCCGAGATGCCTAGGCATCCCTCGGCCGTCCTTGGCATCTTTGCCTCAATTAGAAAAAAAAAACCTGATTGAGGCAAAAAAGACGCCCAGCCGGTCATCCTCGAGATGCCTAGGCATCCCTCAGCCGTCCCCGGCGTCTTTGCCTCAGTTAAAAAAAAACCAGAAGAAGACTCTTGTAAGTTTTTTTTTTTTAATTGAGGCAAAAGATCCCAGCCTCACTTAAAAAAGAAAAAACCTAATTGAGGCAGAGCCACCCAGCTGTGGACTGCTGGGTGTCCCTGCCTCAATTAAAAAAAAAAAAAACCTACAAGGACAGATGGGCGTCTCTGCCTCAATTGAAAAAAAAACTTATAAGAGTCTTCTTCTAGACTTTCAAATATATCACCAAAATATATATTTTTTTAAATTTGAAAAGTATATTCTTTTGGACTTTCTTGAGACTTTTAGAATTGATTTTTTAAAATTTCAAAGTATGTTCTTCTGGACTTTCTTGAGACTTTTAGAATTGATTTTTTTTTTTAAATATATTTTTTTAAATTTCAAAATTATATATATATATATATATATCTCCAAAATAAAATAATAAAAAATAGGTTGACTATTCTTATTATACTATAATTATTATATTTTTACCTAAATGGATATAAAGAAGTATGTTGTATAGAGTCTAATTCTAATATTTTATCATAATAAATGTATATATGTTTTTAATTATTTTATTTTTTAATATTTTAATACTATTATACTTGCCGTCCCCCAGCCGTTTCCTAAAATCGGCCTGCTGTCCTCGAAACGTGTCCCCCAGTCCCCCAGCCTCGTGGAACCTTGGGTAACAAGTATGGATTTTCTATGATGGATAATGATTGTGCATTCTTTGGTCTTTTTACTGAGGTTCCTGAGAGGGGGCCGAATTATAAGGCTTATAAGTCAGAAGAATAGTGGCTTTATGGAAAGTTTTTATGACTTGCCTTATGGTAACTATTATTGTTAAAAGCAGACAGCAGGTGGACTATTTCCTGTTAGAACAGCACATGACTAAATAAATTTTACTAAGCAAATGTAGATATTTATACACACAGAAGTATGGTGAAGTTTCTAGTTGGTTACGATGACTCCAACCATCAAATTGTTTCCATACTATATATGAGTACCAACCTTAACCAACTCATGTGATTCTAATTTTATCCTTCCTATGTGAGTGGTCTCCTCGCCCACCAAATTATTTGTACATTTAAATCATGCATTAAATCTTTACATCCCCCCTTATTACATCATGTTCCATCCAGGGCAGGAATACTAATAACTGGACTTAACTAGAACAACAGTCGGAAGTTCAAACAACTATTGGATGAACTAGGATACACTCAAGTAGTTCACCAAGTAAGGTTCATGGACAAGGACACACACCATATCAATGACTTAGAACATCGTGAACAAGGACACAACCAATCACAAATGACTAGTTGGACTGGGCCTTGCTGATTTACATCCTATTCACAACTATTCACATCCTAGAGTGTGGCATGGGTCTCCACTTTTCTCTGAATCAAGCATTATCTTTGATGGCAGTAGACATTGCAATCTTCACCATATCCAGGACTTCAATACTTGAAATGCTTCATTGTCACAGATCAAATCTCGAGCATGGGTCAAACGTATGACCTACATTGTCATGGGTCAAATCTTGAGTATGGAATAAAGAAGACCCACATTGAAGGAATCAAGCATGGATCAAACATATGACCTCTCTCTCTTTCTCTCTCTCTCTCTCTCTGCAGTGAATTCTTGGGTTTCTGTACAACCCAATTTTTGTATTGAATCTCGATCTTGCATGCAATGTTTCCAAAACTATCCTGTCCAATTCATGGAGTGCATTGGAGCTCGGCCGATTTCAAGCAGAATGGGTCAGCAAGGAGAGTTGACTCTTCCTTATTTTTTCCCTGCTCTGGGACCAATGTTTGAAGTTTGAACAATATGAGGCTGAACAAATTTTATAATTATATCCTTCCTGTGTGAATGGTTACCAACCATCCAATTATTTGCACACGTACATTATGTAATAAATCCTAACATTTCCTGCTTAAGGTGTTCTTTGTGATAATCTTTATGCATTTGTAGTTAATCATAACAAATATGGATTTCCCATCATAACAATAATCTTTATGCATTGTTAGGAAGAAAGCCATCAGTGTGCTTCGTACTGTGGTAATTTGGGAGGGAGTGTCCCATGTAGCTTCTTAGAGACTAGGACATCAAGGCGCTGGAACTTTCTGTTGACCTCGTGTTTACATGATTAAGGAAACTGATGGCAATGGTGAAAAATGTGTCACCTATGTATCTGAGCCACAGGTAGCTTTAAGTGGTGTCATATCAAACGTCCTTTTGAACTTCTTCACAAATATCTTAGTGATCACTAGTGATAGAGGGAACCTTAAGCTATTCCATTTGATTGTTCATATGCTGTCCATGATAGATGAGATGTTAATCATATTAAATAGGGTTAAGATTTATCAGTATAATTAGTGAAACCACATGTTTAGCCATTGTTATTACATAGATTGGTTTCATTGTCTAGTCTGCTGTAAGGGAAGATGCTGTTGCCAATATAAGGGATGGGGACGAAAGGTTCATTTTACCTTCTCCAATATGTCAATGGTATGTAGATCAGTGTACAAGTAAGATCATTGAATTAACTATAATATTTAAATTATAATATATAAAATTAAGATACATTTTATATAATATTATAATGTAATATATTTCGATGATAATATGGTTTTTAATTATAATTAAATTTCAGATAGGGCTTATTTGTAGACGTAAATAATGTAATTTTAGTTATTTTAGATTTTTTACGCTATATTTGTAATTGTTTATTACTTTTTTTTAACTTTTAACATAAATTGTAGATTATATTTAATAAATAAAACACAACACGAGTCTCCAGATTTCTATTAAGATTACAACAGTGCTTCAGAATTGAAACACAACACGAGTCTCCCTAAAGAAAGAGCTAAAATTTGCAACTTGGTGGTTATTGATATGTTAACCAAGTATGCTTCCTTTATTCCTATCGATAGCACTCATAATATAAAACATTTATAAGTCACATAGGCTGTTCAAAACAATCATGGGTAATCACCCAGGTGTTGTAGGTGAGTTGGAGAGGAGAGGGCAATCCTCCAAGGGAGGTCCCAGGTTCGAATCTCCACCCTACCAAAAAGCTGAATTGGGTACCCAAAATCCAATTGATAATGTTGGTGCGGGCAGGGCTGGGTGCGACTCCCGGGTGACTTTGACGGTGTAGAACCCCCTGTTCGTGGTCTCTCAGACCAAGGCGGCCCCACAAGGGGTTTTCGCTTTTAAAAAAAAAAAAAATTTGAAAATTTATATATATTTATCAATTTTTGTATGGTTGAATCCAAAACAAATCCAAGACATTTTTTTTTCCCGTATTGGCGTACCGGGTTCTTCGGACCTGAACCCGAATCCAAAACGTACCGGTAACATTGTATCTTTCAGTGGGCGTTTAGTGCCTCTTGCTACTATAAGGGAATTGAAGAATGAGGTGGTATTTCGAGTAGTATGTTGGGACTGATGCGCCCTTTAGGGCCTAATGTGTGAGGGAGATTACTGTCCAAAGGTGAAGGGCCAACTATCTCTGGTTAGGGTAACCGAAAATAACAGAAAGTTTCCCTCTATCTGTACAGACAAAAATATCTTCGTTAGATCTGGTAATGTGCAGGTAACCTGAAGATAAAGTGTCCCTCTATCCGTACTTCTTTCATGGTGCAAAGGCAGAATTTTCTATCTCCTTTTGATTCTAGTGGTCAACCTTGATGCCTAGCTGATGGGAGTGAACGGTCATTGGGTTAAGGGAAATCTTGAAGCCACGCGACCAATAGACTTCTGATATAAGGAGGGTGTCTGATGCTGCCATCAACAATCCCTTGAGTGCTCAGCATAGAAGGCCGTCTTAGATCCAAGTCCAACAATGTTGTTGGTCAGGAATAAACCAAAAGAAAAAAAATGACAACAATAGTTCAAAAGCATTGATTTTTTATTTTACAGATATCCTTCCCCCCTTAGGAAACATCCCGCTGAAAGTTTACTCAAGAAGGAGGGGGTATCTTGATTAGTATACGTTTTTGTATCAGGCACATATATTGTGTAATATCGCATAAATAGGGTGTCCTGTATGTGCTACTGCGACAGGAATATATCAAATAAGGACATGGCATATTTCAAGCTGTTTCCCTCAAAGGAATTAGTGGAAGGAATAAAGAAAAACACATATAAGATTTTATGTCTCCGAATTATGCAGTTATGTTGGTGGATATGTGTTGGTTTTATGAGATGATTAACAGTTGTTCTACATGCAAGTAGACAACCTGCCAAGTTATCTGAATTTTTCAGACTAACAGTTGTTGATTTTTGCAACATAGAAATATAAAAATCAGTTTTTTGATTAAGATTAAAAACTTCAACAAGCAAATTTATAAAATTTGGAAGAGCAGAGTGAAACGACGGAACTGCTACACTGCTTAAACTCTACATGAAAGTCGAGATACATCCTAAAATCTTCGGATTTGGGCTACTCTGGAACTTTGGCAGAGTTTGAATAATAAATGTCAGACTTGAAATGGAGGGAAGGGATTTATCCGAAGAATCTCCTGTTCTCCATGAAAATGGAAGGAGGACACTCCTTATAGTTGTGTTTGCTGACTATCAAGGATGTTCAGAATCAGTTGCATGCCATTCTTAGGATGGACAAAGAGGATTTGGTCCTAATCACCTTTAACAAGTGTACTTGTCTCTTAAAATTTGCAGAAACATGTAATCAAATTGTTTTCTTATCAGACATTGTTTCAGGTCACGAGATGAGTGTATAAGCTGCTATTTGATACAAATTATTTAGGGTGTGTTTGAAGGATTTTTTTTTAATGGCTTTGGCACCTGTAAAAGAGACTATTGATGTGGTTTGTCAGTTGTGGACTTTGACAATTATGCATATATTGCATGGCAAGACTTAACCTCGGTCTCTACCTTGAAAGTTCATGTTTTTAACCCCTTAGGCTCATACCATTTGTTTTAAGTGTTAAGGGTTTACCCAATGGGATTGGAACCTTGGTTTATGGTGTGAAGCTCCTGGCTTCCCACCACTTGTCCCAAACCCGTGGCCCAAATTCTTGGACTTATTGCTTTGATGCCGATTCAATATTTGAAGATAGTTGTGTAGCCAAAGAAAAGTTGTGAAGATTTCAATTGTTAATAATGGTTGAGGTTATCCAGAGAAAACGTTGCGAGAGAGATGGTAGAAATGACAATCTTGGATTGTTTCATTGTCTCATTAAAGAAGTATGCTGGATAACCATACTGGAATGCACATGTTTTAATCAAGTCTTTGTTTTAGTGTTTCTTATCTTGACTCTTATGTGTATATCCTTCTTTACAAAATTTATAAACCTGGTTATTTAGTTATTTGGACTCTGTAAAGTGCCAAGTTTTCTTGTATAATCAAATCCCTAATTTTTATGTATCTGGAGGAAATAGTGATGTTTTATGACTGCATATTCTTTGATGACAGGATGTGCATGAGACAGCTGCTGGAGCACTGTGGAATCTAGCATTTAACGCTGGTAATGCTTGGAGAATAGTTGAAGAGGGAGGAGTTCCAGCACTTGTGCATCTTTGTTCAACATCTGGATCAAAGATGGCACGATTTATGGCAGCATTAGCACTCGCTTACATGTTTGATGGCAGGTATTTAATTATATCCATTCCTTGCACCTTGCCCTCAAATAAGGATGCACATGGACAAATCTGCATAAATGCCAATTAGATAAGTCCTGTACCATCTGCAAGGCCATTTTTCACATGAATTAATGAAATCTAAATAGCATCCCGAAAAACTAAAAAAATAAAAGGATAAAATAAAAAGATAAAAAAAAATAAAAAATATGGAAAGCCATATGGTTCATGTGTCTCCCTCAGCCCTAAAATTAATGTCTATGGCCCCTTTTGCACTTTGATAAGAGAGAGGACTCCCTAAATTCTTCATAGACCTTACTCCTATGATTTGGTTCTGGGGGTCTGTATTGCTCACTTACCCGGGGAGATGAGTTTTTGAACAACAATTGGGAAGGATGTGGCAAGTCAACCATCTGGAAAGCTAGCATATAATACCAATGAGAGCAATAGATACTCAGCATGTAACATAGACTTCCTTGATGTCTTCGTTTGTTTTGATCCTTTTAAGCACACAATCCTTGACAAGTGTGCAACTTACACCAACAGTGATCCAAATACCCACAAGAATTTATTTGAAATGTTATTCTTTTGGCTAACAAGTGTGGAACTTACATTAACAGTGATCCAAAATTCCCACAAGAATTTGTTCCAAAGGTTATTCTTTTTGCTAGAATGGTTAGGAAAACTACACTTAAATAACAGTAAATTTAAACTGTTGCACAGGGAAATCAGGAGTGTGCAACTTACATCAACAACGATCCAAATACCCACGAGATTTATTTCAAATATTATTCTTTTTGCTAGAATGTTTAGGAAAACTACACTTAAGTAACAGTAAATTTGAGCACAGGGGAATGTCTTCAGGTGTTAGATGCTCATCTCTCATAAAGTTTGAAATGCTTTTTGTCCTATATATTAGAAACTTCTCCCTGGGCAGTGTTCTTAAAAAATGGAATTTGAAAACTGTGTGTGTTCAAAATGCTTGAGCCTTGGAGTTACTTCTCAATCTAACATTTCATTAGCCTTGAAACATGGTCATCTTGCAACCCTTTTTTACCCCAAACTTGTAAGCTGTATGCATAGTTACCTGGAGACTTATCTCTCCCTTCCTGGTACTCATATTGGGTACCGGTCCTTGCTTTGGATACAGATACTCGTCTGAGAGACTTTTCTGGACACCTGGAGATTCCTTTTGAAACCTTTGGATGTTTCCTACCCATCTTCAATTCAAAAACTCTATACCCTGTCCTTTCAAAACTTTTAAGTGCCAACTTAATGGATTACACTTAAGAGATAAGCTTAAATCAAATTGATTGCATTTGGAATACAACATTGTCTTTCCTCCAAAAATAAATTGCAGCATTTTCTATAACGTCTTAAAATTGCATGAAAACATTAAATGTCTCTGCTGGAGGCCCTAAACAGTGACAATTGAGATAAACAAAGGTCCTAAACATGATGTAGGTGATCAAAACTAATCTTATTTATCGTAGGCCCTAAATCTTATGAAATAAATATTTTACTTTAACACATACTGGAGAATTACTTGATTATTTATTAAGAGGTCAATAAGAGGGTTTATGACTCTAATAACCTGTTTTGAAGACTTCAAACTATGAGTTTACTTTCTGTTGGCATAGATTATTTTTAAATTTTGTTTGTTATTTCTGTATTTGGTATATTATATTTTTTTTTAAATTTAAATATTTTATTTTATGTATTTTTTAGTTTTGGTGTTTCCAAGTATTCACGTATCCATTCTCTGAAAATTGACATCCCTGCCTGTGTCTTCCGCACACATACCAGTATGCATCTCTTGGAGACTATGGTTGTATGTGTAGTGATAACTTTATACATATATATATATATATATATTAACAGTGTTCCATGGGGACGCGTCCCCCCGTTTCCCGCGTCCCCATGGAACACTGTTTTGTTAGGTTTAGGGTTTGATGGGGGTGAGACTCAAAATGGGTCCCACCCCTTACCTTTTTTTAAGTTAATTTTTTTTTTTCCCCCTTGGGTGAGGACGCCCAGCCGTGGGGGACGGCTGGGCCCCATGGGGGACGCTCAGACCGTCCCCAGGGACGCCCCAAAAAGGGGGACGTCCCGGGGACGTTTCCCAGCCATCCCCCTTTTGGGGGACGGCTGGGAAAAGTCCCCGGGACGTCCCCCTTTTGGGGCGTCCCTGGGGACGGTCTGAGCGTCCCCCATGGGGCCCAGCCGTCCCCACGGCTGGGCGTCCTCACCCAAGGGGGAAAAAAAAAAATTAACTTAAAAAAAGGTAAGGGGTGGGACCCATTTTGAGTCTCACCCCCATCAAACCCTAAACCTAACAAAACAAGGAGTGAAAATAGAAGACTTCACTTATTTCCACAGCAGCATGAAAAACTCTTTCTACACAGGTTTTTTCCAACATGAATGGTAAACAAATAATTTAACCAAGGATAGTACCTGGTTCTATTTGCAAAAAAACCCTAGATGTTCTTAGCAAAATTTGCACAAGCTTTCTCTATTCACTCTCTCGCTTCCTCTTTTTTTTTTTTTTGCCCGTGTCCCAAACCTTCGAGGGTTTACTGTTATAAGACCAAAAATGGTGCATTTCCAGCACCAAATCCATCTCATTCCATGTACCCCTCTCATTTCAATCAGAATCCACAAATGGGTTTTGCAAGAAGTCAGCAAAATCAGAGGTTTGATTAGGGCATGGCTTCCATGAGGCAGTGCCATTGCATCCTCTTGCTAGTTTGCAGTGATGGTTCAGACCTCCACTCTCTCTTTCACCAAAACTTAGGGTTCGAATATGAAGGTGTGCAAGAAAAGAGTTGTTTTATATTGATTTGTATAAGGTTAGCCCTAATTTGGTTCTTGCCCCTTACTTAAAATCAAACTTTCAGGCTTACAAAATTTTCCCGCCAAAGCCAACACTAAACTAATTCACTGGTGGGGTCTAATCCCCAAGGACCTATGGTAAGGGTCTTTGGAATTATGCTATAATGCCATCATTACAAGACTAAAAGGAGGTTTATTTTGGTAAAGTGACTGAAAATTTGAACAGTTAGTGACAGTTAGTGACTGAAATTTTTTAAAAATGACAGTCTTTGTTTGAACATTGGTGGCTGAAAAAATGATGACTGTTATTACTTAAAATGATGACTGTTTGAACATTGTTTGCACTTGATATCCTTGGCTGAACCTTCAAGTTATAGTTGTTGAACTTGAAACAATTAAATGGCTGCAAATTAGTAACTAATATGAATATGAAAATGTTAAATGACTCAATTATGGCTGCACTTATGTGTTAGTAACTAATCTGAATATGAATGGCTGCACTTACATAATTGATTAGTAATATGAAATATCATTTTTGTTGGGTGTAGAATTCTGAATGTGTAGATTATTCTAAATTTCTAAAAATTTCAATTTTTATAGTATTATACTAGCCGTCCCCCCAGCCGTCCCCGAGCCGTCCCCTAAAATCGGCCTGCCGTCCCCCACCGTCCCTAGAAACCCGTCCCCCAGGCTCGTGGAACCTTGTATATATATATATATATATATATATATAGACACACACACACACGCCCAGACACATGTCATACATTTTATAGAATATTATTACAACGGAGTCTGTAAGACAACATTTACAATATTTGTAGTAATATCTATATCTTAGTCTTAGTTGGGCATGTAGCACCATCTGGCCATACATCTTCCCATTTACAGGTTTTGGGAAAACAGAGACATAATATCCTTGAATTCAAGGTACTTTGAGGACAATTGTTTTGGCTATTCCCTGCATGGCAGAGGCATCCCTAGATATCCTCCTGGTGTGTTTGGGACCTTGGTAGTTTGTCGCTTGAGAATCTTGGGAACAGTTGTCAGGGATGTCATACAGGAATTACAAAAAAATAATGAATGGAGCATTCTTCTTTCTTTTTGAGGCTATGGAGGTTTTCTTTACTAAATATGTTGCAATAATAATCCTCCTTCCACAAGAGGAAGAAAGACAACCCCACACAGGGACAACAAAAAATAACAAACAAAGTATTCTTCTCTTCTTGAGGCAATGGATATCTTCTTTCCTAAATATGTTGTGTTGTTTATTCTCCTTCCACAAGAGGAAGAAAGGGCATTACATTGTTAATCTGATCTCTCCACGAAAAGGGCATCTCTGTTTTGAATCATGGGGTCGATACAAGAAGCTCTCGTGTCATTTGGTCATCAAAGCAAGTGTGGAATTAGTCAGACATGCTCTATGCTGTGCTGTTTTACCGAATGCTGTGTACGGGTGCCGTCGAAGCAGTGCCTCATTTTCATGACCACGTATATATTTTATATTTATATTTATATTATACATGGTAGCATACTTCACTATTGGAGGACATGTGCGCGTGCACACAGAAATGTTCGTTCTTCTCCAAACCAAATATATTTCCCTATATATTGTGCAAATAGGGAGCAATGTATAAGCCACAAATAGCCAGTAACAACCACATCAAGTCTTAGAGAACAATATTCAGTCGTTTAGAAAAGTACATATTGCTTATACAGTCATGTAAAAAGGCATTCTTCCATACTTGAGGCTATGGATGTGTTTATACATATCAAGTCAATTTAAATTGTTGTCTTGAGAGGTTCGGATGTGGTCTTGGGGGCAAGACTTTTAAGATCTCATATTTTCTGGTTTTAAAAAACAGATTCTCAATTTCAAATGGAGAGGATGGAAGGACATCTTTGAGGGATTTGTTTTTGAAATTGGTATCCTCTTATCAAATGGGTGAAATGATCGCAGAGGGAGTACAATCAAACATTGCTTGATGATGCATGATTAATTTAGCAACAGCGTTAGATGCTTTCAAAGAAAAAGGAAAAAAGAAAAAGCAATAGATCATTGGTAAACATGTAGCTGTCAATATATATATATATATATATTGGGGGGACGGTTAACTCAGCTATTAGTCTATTACTAAGTGTAGCCATTTCAACAAATGTAACTTGAAGGGTCAGCCAAGGATATCAAGTGCAATCTCTAACAGTAACCAAAATAGTTGCTATTGCTCAAGTAATGAATGCCACACTGTTCAGCTTTTAACATTCAAACAATAACAATCATCATTTTAAAGCCACCAATGTTCAAGCAAAGACCATTTTTTAATTTTTTTTCAGTCACCAATGTTCAAACAAAGACAGTTCTCAGTTTTTACTTTTTGGCCATCAATGTTCAAGCAAGATAGTCATTGGTTTTCACTTTTCTCTGTTCAGGCAAGATAGTTATCTATTTTTTCAGCCATCAATGGTCAATCAAGACAGTCGTCAGTTTACAGCCCTCAATATAAATTATAAAAACAAGACAGCTTTACTGTTCAGTCTCTAGCAATTCTGCACTGCTGTCCAATCATTAAAGTGATATTTAAACATTGACAACCACCATTGTTCAGTTCCCACCATGTAAGCATTAAGAGTTACTCTAGCTGCTCAAATATGACAGCCTCTTTTTTTAAATTTAAGTTTGCATCATTTTTTTTAATTTTGAAAATTTATATATATTTATCAATTTTTGTATGGCCGAACCCAAAACGAATCCAAGAAAAAAAAAAGTTTGCCGTACCAGCGAACCAGGTTCTTCGAACCCGAAACCAAATCCAAAACGAACTGGTAACATTGTTAAAATCTGAACCGGTAATATATGCATTGGTGTATTGAGTCTTCTCTTACTTGGAAAAAGTCAGTCTAGGGAACTTGATAAGATACAAAAAAAAAAATGTTGAATTGATTTGACAGCAACTAATTTTATATGTGAGGCCCAAGGGCATCTGGAAAGCAAGGATTGTATGCTTACAGCAGTGGCAAATTTCAACAAAAATATTTTTCTTATTAGGCTATATTAAGGTCCAGTTAATCTCTATTACAAAAGGGTGGCAGTGAGAATGATTGGAGAGTAGAAACAATCAGCAAATCAGCCTATAAATCTTTACTTCTGGTATTGGGATAGATGGTTATTATTAGTATTTTTAATTGGTTATATGGGATTGAAATGGTCCCACCCATAGTACATCATGATCATATTACCATGGTATTTGAACAAACTACACACTGATATTTTGATAAATATACAAACATAGCTGAGCAAGATTTGAACCTTGGTCTCTGCCTTGAAAAATTCGTGTGAGAGCTCATGCCATTAGATGGGATAGATGATTAACCTTAAGTGATGCTATATTAATTGTTTCTTTAGATATGCTTCTAACCATAATGGCATTATACTTCACATTTGTCTTTCCATTATTTTTCTTTCCTTCTGCTTACCCGTCTGTGTTTTCATTGTGTCCAGCACTTGGACAGTAGCTATTGTGGCTGTAGCAATTATTCATAACCATAATTGCATTGTATTTTAGTTTTTACACTTTTCTCTCTATTTTTCTTCTCTTCTTTTGCTCAGCCCTATTTTCCCTGTTGGTTACAGACGAGGGGATGTGATTAAAAGATTCATCTTTTCGCGTTCAGTTTGTCTTTGTATATTCTCCTAAAGCTATCAAATGTAATGTTTAGGATGGATGAGGTAGCAACAACTGGAATGCTTTGTGACAATGTTCCAAAGGGAAGCAGCTTAGAGCATGCAAGGCGAATGGCTATGAAACATATAGAAGGTTTTGTCCAGACGTTTTCTGATCCGCAGAGCCTTTCTGCTGCTGCGTCATCCTGGGCACCTCCTGCTTTGGCACATGTTGCAGAGACAGCAAGAATACATGAAGCTGGGCATTTGCGATGCAGGTAATTATGTGGTTTTGATTCATCAGTGCATAAACGATTGTATTTCATGTTCTTATATATTGGCATATTCACTAAGATTAAAGTGAATGAAAGTGGATTTTGGTCAAGCTTTAGGTCAATAAGGGCAAGGATATGCCATTTATACTCTTAATATTTTTGTTACCAAGCTGAGGGGAGAGGAATCGATTGCACTCCAAAAATATGAAATGATCATCCAAATTTTGGAATTTAAACTTTTCTCCATAACCATAAGATGTTGAGATATGTCTTTTCAATTTCTAAACAGCGGGGCTGAAGTTGGGAGGTTTGTTGTCATGCTCCGGCATGGTTCACCTGTCCTGAAGGCTTGTGCTGCCTTTGCACTGCTTCAGGTTAGTGATGTTACTCTAATTATTCTGAATATTATCAGACTATTTAATTTTTGCATAGGCTTTATGATTTAGTTATTTTCTGGGTTCAATTTCTATGCATTTGCAGTTCACTATGCCGGGTGGAAGGCATGCTATGCACCATGCGAGTCTTTTGCACAAGGCAGTAGCAGGACGAGTTCTCAGAGCTGCAGCTGCTGCAGCAACTGCACCGCTTCAAGCTAAAGTATTTGCAAGGATAGTCCTGCGGAATCTTGAGCATTATCCTGCTGATGCAGTGTAAATGGCCTGGGAACTACTACTGCTTGAATATACACGCCAAACCAGAATTCTGGAGCGCTTGGTTGGAACATGCAGGGACTGTAGAATTGTAAATTGAGCTCTTCCTTAGGAAGAAAGGACTGCTATATTGCGAGATGAAAAATGTTCCTTTTGTTTCCTCTTTCACTGATTGAATTATTATAGTTTTAGTCGCTAAATGTGGAAATTCTCTCTATATCTAGCGATGTAAGGGTTGTATCTTACATGATTTATAAACATGTAGAGAACAGTTGGCAGGTGTCATCAATTTTGTATTTTATGGTTCATGAGGGGTTTCGTACTGTTATGCAGTTGAAACAAAAGAATGTCTTCTATTGCTGAAACATTTGAAACTTTTTTGTCCTTTTCTTTCATAAACTGAATTCGTGTAAATAATTGCTCTTCTTTCTCATTGTAGAGAGCAGTAGCCTCTTTTTAATGGCAGGCTTGTTTTCTTATGCAGTTGAAACAAAAGAATGTCTTCTATTGCTGAAACATTTGAAACGTTTTTGTCCTTATCTTTCATAAACTGAATTCGTGTAAATAATTGCTCTTCTTTCTCATTGTAGAGAGCATTAGCCTCTTTTTAATGGCAGGCTTGTCTTTCCTAAGAAAACTCTAGGAACAATGTAATTGCAACATTCATTGAGGCTACCATTTTCTGACACATACAGTAAAGGAGGATTTGTATACTGGAATTGTCAGTAATACATTGTGATGGCAAGCTGTCTTAATACATTAGAAAAATTATTTTTACTAGTGAATATTTATATTCTACCCATTAGCACGTTTGACCTTATTTTAAGAGTTACGTTTCCATTCCTAGTACCTAGGCTCTAAAGTCTGGTGTTCTAAACATACTCGCCTCAACATGCTCTAAAGTCTGGTGTTCTAAACATACTCGCCTCAACATGAATGCAACATGAACTATTCTATTCTATTCTATAAAATAGTACGAATTAAATAAGATAGGAAAGAGTCCAAACAGGAAACCTTGAGTTCTTTTAAACATTTATAGTTGTTGTAAGTTTCATTTTGTAAATTCTCTTTAATATTTTAAACTAGATTAAAAGGCGTCACTTGAATTTTTAATGATCGTTTTATGTAAGTTTAATTTTGTATTTTTTATTTAGTCCTTGTAATTAGATTAAAGGGTGTCACTTGATTTTTTTTTTGGAAAACAATGCCGCTACTTTCAGGTATGTCCTAAGGAGGCAGGGATATCTATTCTGCCAAAATCGCCCAGGGCTCGCACCTGGCCTGCCCCCTTTGGCACACTCAAAGAGCATGCCTAAAACAACAAAAACGCGCACAAAAACAACCCAAAAACCCAAAAAACAACAAACAACAACAAAACACGAACACACAAGAAAACCACAAAAACGACAAAACTATATGAACACAAAAAAAACACAAAGAAACTACAAAAAAACAAAACAGAACAAAAACGATATAAAACAACACAGAAAAATTAAAAAGAAGGAAAAAGCAGAATACAACTTTGGACTTTCTAGGCCAAAAGGCTTTTTAGGATTCAACAGAATGAACTGTTTGAGCTAGGGATAAAAAAAGACACTGGCCAAACCAAAGAGAAGCAAAAACAAAGGTAAAAGGAACTAGGTACCTATAGTACTGGCTCCATCCAGAGAAGGATAGAAACAAGACCTTCCTTTATTTGCAAAGCCCACCATTTGGTAGGTTGGGCGTAGTACGTAAGATCACTTTTGTCCAATGCTCAATTAATTAAAACATCAACACTCCTATTCTGTTCTCTGACCACTTGATTGTATTCCACTTTCAAAAAGCCCATATGAATTAATTGAATCTTCTCAACAATTTTTTTTTCTCTAATCAGCCTTATGATTTTTAGGAATCTTCAACTGATTAATCATGACTTGAAAGTTAGATTCAACCAACACTTTTTTCCATCCAACCTTAGTAGCTTCTCGAAGGGCTTTAAGGATACCATACCCCTTAGTAAGGTTATTGGAAATGATACGTAAATTCTTAGCAAAAGTGAAAACCAGCTAACCATTTAAGTCTGTAAACTATTTAATGGAAACGAAAATTGAAAACCATATTAAATATAGAGGTGGACTTCTTAAAAGATAATTTGATCATGTCTTTATATGTTTAGTAAGAATGAACTACAAATGATTCTATGATTTTGCCTCATACATATATAAGTATAAACTATAATAAAGGGCTTCATGGTTTTTTTTTTTTTTTGATTATATTGATATTTATCATCTACTTTTTATGATACTTTTAGATCTCGTTAATTTTGGAATAATTATATGAATAAACCACACAGGCACCTTAGGCAATGCTAATAGGTTTAATGTGCATTGCATTGAATTTTCAGATGGATGGTCATTAACAAATACATCTCTTTGTTGAAAGAAGAAAGAGGGACTTCATTGGATCTTCATTGCATTGGAGTAGGTTTCTAGAAGAAAAAAAAAGTGTCAACTCATTATTTTGAGGAAAAAAAAAATTTAGTTATATACAACATTTTTCAATCTCACCTTAACTCATAATTACTATCAATTTGGACAATCAATATGTAGATTGTTGAAATTAGGGATTTTTCATATAAAGGTGTATTTTAAGGAAGGCCTTCATAAATTTTCAATGCATTTATATATATATATATATATATATATATATATATATATATATATATATATTGAGTATACGAGATTAAAATAAGTTTTATTTACATTATATCATTCATATAATATCGTGACAACATAGGATTATTACAACAACATAGGGGTATTACAATAATCTGGCAATTAAGTATGTATTGTCTTCTTGAAAAATCTAATCAAATAGGCTAATGTCATTTCATTTACATTGCATTGTTATTAGTTGTTATTTCAAAAGATTTTCAATGAGTGGCTATTAAATTATTGGAACGCATAAAATGCAAAAGTGGTCTTAAATGTAAAAGAGAAAGAAGATCCCAATATGCCATACCAAAGATTTTCATCCCAATCTTTGATTTTGAATTGAATTTTCAAGGCTTTTGATGCATATAAGGTTTTATTAAATTCCTTGTTGTTAGAACAAGTATAAGTTGTTAATGGTACACATATATCCCCACAAATTTTATGGACTATGATTGTGCATAATGTTTTTTTCTTTTTAAATTTCAATTAAGAAATTAAAAATTTTATCCTTTATTTAGTAATTTACATTGAGAAAAATATATAATTAAAATATAGTTTAATTTAATTTAATATAGAGTAAAACAACTTGATTTACCTTGTAGTAAAATGAAGTAGAAAAACAAAAACTATTATGTTTTAAATGTGAAACAATGTTAAAATGCATACCATTGGACGTGGAGTTTGAATGTTAAAATGCATACCATTGGATGTTGAGTTTGAATGTTAAAATGCATACCATTGGACATGGAGTTTGAATGCTAAAATGCATACTATTGGACGTGGAGATTGAAAGTTAAAATGCATACCATTGGACGTGGAGTTTGAATGTTAAAATGCATACCATTATGTTTTAAGTTCCTTAGATAGTGGTTAGGGTTTTTGGACATTCAAAGTTGGATCAAGTGGAAGTGGAGATTGAATTCAAACTACTTTAACTTTTTTTTTTAAATGTTTTTTTCTTATCCTCTTTTCTAGTTTGAAAATCAAGAATAAAATAATGAATAGTGGTCCATAATTTAGGGAAATAAGACAAATGAGTGAGTTTTTCTATCGAGAAAGAGGCTGTTATAAAACTTACAATGCGGGTTAGGCTTTTGGGACTTCCATATCAACTTATCAATAAGGATGCTATATTGAATTACCTTAAAAGAGTTCATCAAGAAGGGACCAACTACTAAGGAGCAAAAACATTCGGGGAATTGTTTGACTTCAAATTTAATGATGTGTTTCAATTCTAGTTTCACCAAAGTTGGAAGGGCAAATGACTCCTTCAAACCTCCAAATTGAGGCCCACTCACCACTATCCCCACTAAATTTTATTATGCTAACCTACACTAATTGCACGAAATATAAATGCAAAGAACTAAAATGCATGAAGCTTATGGGTGCGAGGGATTCAATTGAAAATACAACTGTAATTGAGCAAGTGTGTGATCAATCAACACATGCGAATTTGAATAACGTTAACGTTTCCCATTCATCAAGTATGGAATTTTTAAGTGAATGGCAAGACAAGCAAAAGGGTTATGCCTCAATCATCCCACACTTCACAATCCAAGAGGGTGATGCCATTGATAGGATGCAAAGGATTTGCCAATTTTTTACCAATTTTAGGAGATACAAAGCACAATGTGGGTTTCATAAAGTGTGGCTCTAAATTTTCATGGCCAAAATATGTTTACAATGGAGTCCATGACTTCTATTTATATGAGGAGTTTACCCCTAAGTTACTTAGGGGCGAGAAACTATTACTTCTAGTAAATGTACATATATAGGGGTATCTGTAATGACATGATGCACCTCCAGATGTTAAATGCTTGTAATTATACCTCTAGGAGGCTTAGAAGGTTTTTAAAATGAATTAGTGTGCCATTGCATGCCAAAATGTTGCTCTCAAAAGATTCTCTTTGGGATCCATGTCTTCATTTTTACCCCTTTATTGGTTGGTGAATGATTCGCTATATATACTTGGATATTTGTTATTGCAATTCACACATATTTCAACAATGAACCAAAGCAATCCATTGAGTCAAATATTATACAAAAAGCGTAAAAAAAGATGAGAGATATAGATAGTAGGCACCTATAAGCACCATAAATAATCACTGTATTATCCGCAAATAAGGATCACAACACTGATATAATAGATGAAGTGGTGGGTGGTATTTATACTAATAACAAAACCCAAATTACATAAATAAGTTTAACCTAAGGTTAATTACAAGTTATAAGGTGAGTTTAAACATAACAAGGTTAGTCCCGACCCATAGGACTTACATAATAAATTAATACAATAATTTAAATATAATTGTACAATGATTGTTTGTAGGCCTATAGAAGATTAACTTGTACATTATTGTCCTTGGTCATAAGTCATTAAACTTTCAACACTCCATAATTTGAATTAGGAGGTCAAGGAGAGAAGACATTAGTAACAATGCTATCTTCTTCCCATAATGGATGCTCTAATGGGTCTCTACAGTTGAAGAAGACTCATCTAGATAACCTTCATCATGTGGAAATTCGTTAATGCAAAAATACCTATACACAAGAATCTCTTTAGGCTAGACCACAATCATCATTGTCAATATCAGATAGTCTTGCACATATCCAAAGAACATGTTTGCAAAGGCTCCATATTAAGAAGAGAAACCAAGAGTACTCTCTCTCAAAAGTTGCTTCAATATTCTATAGTCACTTAAGGTGAGATTTGGAAGTGTAACTTTCGCTTTTACAACATATGATAGCTTATTTGAAAACTTCAACTTGACCTTAGACCACCTAATTTCCATCACCAAAGGAGGCTTTCCATAGACCTATTTATGAAAAGATCCATGATATAATTCCAAGAGCACCTAGAGAAAGAATAGAAGAAAGAAGAGACCATGAAAGATTAGATCTTCGTGAATAAGCTAAATCAATAGCTCAAAGGAGGAAGAGGGATTGAATAAAGCATATTTTGAATCCTTTTCCTATATGCCTCCAAAAGATTCAAAACCTACTACAACTATCACAAATCAAACTGTATCTCTCATAGAACTAGAACAAATATTTTAATTGCATATCATATGATAAATTTTCCCTATCAAAATAGAGTTATAGACTCCAAGAACTATGTCACACTATTTGAACCCCTAAGAAGTCCTTGAACTAATGTCACCAATATAAAGAGCTCAAAGAATGATGTGATTTAATAAAAAAGAAAAATAGGCTTGAAATGCTTTTGTATGCAAATGTTATGGCCTCTGAAAGATTTTCCCTATTAACCCTTAGAAAATGAAAATTATCCAAGCAAACCTTAGAACTATTATATCAAATCTGCATTTGCCACTTGACATCCATTAATTTGACAATGAGCATAAGCATAAGTAGCCGCTTAGTTTTTGACATGTGTTAAAATCTGATTAGTGAATTTGGTATAAATATATAAAAAAGTGAGTTTGGTGGTATCTAAAAGTGCCATGTTGGTGGCCACATTGTCCAAAAAGACCAACTAATTGTCCATTAGGTGGAACTAGATCAACAAGGATTTAAAGTCTATGTTTCCATAGAAAAGAGATTTAATTTCCACAGTGTTCGAGCAAAACTACCAAAATATTTGTTGCACCTAGCAATTTGAACACATGAGGATCCGTTTGTTAATGTCTTTGCACTGTTGAGATAATTGACTTGGCCATTGATGCTATGTTGACTAAATCATGCATGCTTCCATAGATAACATGACACCATGCATACAAAACATAGGTAAATCTTCTTTAGCAAAATGTAAGGGACAATCTCAAACTCAAGATCTTCTTTCACAACAGTGTAAATGCAAGTTGCTTTGGCTACACTAGATTACTTTCATGATGCAATACAAGTGGAAATCACACCTACACATATATAGTTATGCCATATCGTGCAAAAAGCATGTCACACAGATTTGAACCTGTAACCCATCAAAAGAAAATCCTTGTGTAACACTTGTCTACCTAATGTGGTACCTCTTACGAACACAAAGGAATACATGCCTCCACCATGAAGAAAGGTATTGTGCCCTACATGCTAGAAAGGGCACCAAAAATTCAAATAGAAAAGGCACACAAAAAAAATTACATTTTTGAATTCAAAATGACTCTCCTCTCAAGTTTCTAAACAAGGTACTATGCAACTTTGTAAAGGAGGAAGCTACCAAACAAAATAAAAAAATGCAATCATACCTCTCTGATAAGGTTTAAAATGACGATAGCAAAAATTCTTTGGAGTGGAAGAAAAATAGATAAAAAATGTGGAGGTTCTCCTCTCTACCTCTTATGCTAAAAACCTTGTCAACGTTTTGAAGAGTAACTTGCCTTGGAGTTCAAAAGAAGGATCAAAGGATTTAAACATTTTTTTGTGAAACTAAGTGACACTATTCATATCCACTCTAATAGCATGTTGGAATTCTCACCTGTTTTTTGAAATGAACATAAAAAATCCATCCACTCAAATCTTATACATGAAGTATTAAAAATGATGATGATATATATATTGTAGACACCAAAACCTAAGCATTGCATCCCACATCACAATCCTGCATAATAAAATTACATACCTAAGTCTAAACTTAGGTGTATAAAATCCTGCACATTATCCTATTTTTCAAATTTTAATAAATTTGGAAAATCAGCCTAGGATACCCTACCTAATCACTAGACATGTGTCCTAGCCACCTCACTACCCCACCTTGCCACATCTCACACACTCATGTCTTCCTTGTCCCTTCACATGGGACATCCCTTACACCTCACTCCACTTGCAACCATCTCACCCCAGTTAAGCGAGACACCCTAGGTGACTCACTCTAACTGCCCCTTCCATTTGGCAACCCTTGATTACCACTTGGCAATCTTGGCTTGCCACCTCCCTTTTCCCTTCAAAACCCTAAGGGGCTTATAAAGGCACCCTCACCCCACCAACCAAAAGGAGGCTAAGAATATACACCATCAAGCTACCGAAATAGCACCAAGATTGCACACGCATCATGAGAAAATTAGAGATATGAACCCTTGGAGCCATATTTTGGATCCTTCTACCATTCAGCAAAAATCGTCCATCTACGGTTACTCAGTCGAAACTACCCTCGCGCAGTTTCCTAACCGCCAGTTCGTGGTTTACCAGCCAAAACTGCGCATCTGTGGTTGTTCAGAACCATAAAAGCACGACAAGCAGATTAGTAAGTTGATTTTTAGAAAGGCATATTGAGTTTTATTTCTATGTTTCCTACATCATATTTCATATTTTTGCAGCTAGGGTTTACAGTAATATTTTATTTCTTGATCAAAAGGTGCTACTAACCCTTGTTTTCTTTGTCATGTGTGTAGGAGATAGGTACTTAGAGAGTTGTTGAAGCTGGAGTGGTCCTATTGCTGGATACCAAAAGCCCACTCACCTTTGGAGTTGTAGTAGAGGAACGAAGAACACACAATACCTTGTTGAAGAGTTGGAAGACTCCCCCCTATAAAATCATTGTATTCAAAAAAGAGATAAATCATTGTAACATTGTCCCCAAGACTTTGGGGCAATAAAAAAACATTGTAAAATTGGGAGATTTAGGTTCCCTTGTATTAATACAAAAGATCAATTTTTGTAATCTTCTCTTTTCTATTTCACATAATTTTTGTGTTCAGTTCTTTTGGTTACAAAAATGATGATCACGATGGGACCCCCGAAGGGTTCTATTTGTCTTTGCCTTGCTTAAATCTGTTACTAATCCATGTTTTTTGTGATGGCAGGTTTTTGGATTTCGATCGTGTGAAGACTAGAAATTGGAAATCGATGGATCCAAATCATTTTGGTTCAACCCTACACTTAAGAAACCGTGAGAGCATAGATAAAGGTTTAACGAACTGCATATCGATGATAGGATTTCTGCAGAACCACGCACTGACGGTTGGAGCCCTGTGGAACCATGGACTGACGGTTAAGAAGATAGAAAGGAGCAGTGAAAGGATCATAGGTTCGTACGATAAAATCCTCCTTTCTTTTCTGCTGTTTTAGAATTTCATTAGGTTAAATAGGAGTCTTTGTCCTTGTTTGTCATTGTTTGCATCTAGATCTTAGGCTAGGCATACTTAAAATAAAAAAAAGAAACAAATTAGAAAAATCTACATTTTAGTCTAGGCATTAGAACATTTGCATAGCTTGATTAGGAATATACCAAGCTTATTTAGGATTTCAGACCTGTTCTGCCTCATTTTTTGGCATAATGTTGAAATCGTGGATTCACCATTGGGAACTCCCAAATGTGCGTGCGGTTGGTTAACCACACAGTCACGATTGACTAAACCTAATCACCCACCAACGGTTGGAAGCTTACAATACAAAGTTTGAGGACAAATATTGAGAGCAGATTAAACAAGTTCTAGTAAGGACTTGTTGAGCATATTTGAGGTAAATCTTTGAGAAGACTTATGGACATATTGGTATGAGATTTTGTGGAAGCTTACAAGGCAGATTTGAGACAAGTCTTTGAGAATACTTGTGAGCAGAGTTTATTGATTGATTTGTTCAAACCTTGAGTGAAGGTTTGGGGTAGATCAAGCAGAGTTGATTTGTGATTAAGTCAAGCTTTGTGTTAAGGCTTGAGGAACAATTTGTGCTAGACCGAAGGACTATGTTTAGTGCAAATGTTAGGATAGAGTTTGGTGCATATTTAAGGATAGGTTTGTGCCAGACCAGAGATAAATATTGAGCAGATTTTTGCTAGACTGAAGGACTATGTTTAGTGTAGATTTGAGACAGAGCTAAGAGTAAGCTTTTGAGGTGATAGAGTATAGAGGATGATAATCTCCAGTGTATTGAGATCCATTAGCTAAGGCAGTGAGTACCGGTATTTTGAGCGAGGAAAAGAGTCTTCAGTGGATATAAATCCATTATCCAGTGCAGTGGAGGTAGCAGTTCTTCTAGAAGATCACCAACTAGAGCAGAGGAGAAAGGAGTTCTCCTGTGGATAGAGATCCACGAACTTGATTAGGGGATTGATGTCTTCTTTGGACATAGATCCATAAACATTGTAATAAGGAAAGGATTCCCAAGATATTTATTAAGAAAATATTAGTGAAATATTTTCTCCGTGGAGTAGCCCACATTGGGTGAACCATGTTAAATTGGTGTCTCTATTGTGTGTGGTGATTTGTGCATTGCTTTGATTACTGTTGTTGATATTGCTATTGATACATTGCATAATATTGATTGGGAAAGAAAAGTAAAAAGTGGTCTTATACTTGTTCACCCCCCTCTCAATATAAGCTTGTGTTCTTCAATTGGTATCAGAGCGGAGTTCCTTCGAAAGAGTTTAATAGCTTGAAGGAAAAGCTTACAAGAACACAATGGATTCTAAGAATGGATCCTCAGATAATTCAACACCAGTATTTTATGGAAGCGATTATATATTTGGAGTATGAGAATGAAGATTCACCTAATGGCACTTGGCAATGAAATATGGGAAGCAATTGAATATGTATACACACCACCATCTACTCCACTCACAGATAAAGATGGTAAGCTTCTACATAATTACAATTCAAAAGCAATGAATGCAATTTTGAGAGGTTTGCATAGAACAAAGTTTATAAAGGTTATGCATTGCAAATCAGGAAAAGGAATTTGGGATAAGTTGCAAAGCATATATGGAGATAAAATTGTCAAAAAGGCAAAGATACAAAATCTTAAAGGACAATTTGAAGAATTAAGAATGAAGGATGAGGAATATATTAGTGCTTATCTACTTCGTGTAGATGAGCTTGTTAATGCCATGCAAGGAATTGGACTTGAGGTTTAAGAATCTTATGTTTGTGATAATATCTTAAGATCTCTCCCAAAAAGGTTTAGTGAAAATATTTTTGCTATAGAGGAATCAAAAGATGGTGATATTTTGACAAGAGATGAATTACTTGGTATTATTACAAATTTTGAGATGGGAACAAAAGAACCTAATAACTGGAAGGAAGCAACATTCAAAGCTACTAAGAAGACAAAGGTTAAGAAGTCAGATTCAAGCAATGAGTCATCCAATGATGAAGAAGCAAGTTATGGTAGAAGGAATAAGAATCCAAGAAGATTTAAAGATGCAAAATCTGTTAGATGCTTCAATTGTGGAAAGTATAGTCACTAACTATTTTTCAAAAAACTAGAAATAGTAATGATGAAGAAAAACATGATCATAAGAACAGGGAATCAGAAAAATACAAGTACCAAAAGAAAGGTAAGGATGGATAAGGCAAACAAGGAAATAATTTCTTTCAAAGACAAAAGAGGAGTTACTATGCAAACAAGGCAAGTAAGTACTCTAGTGATAGTGACAATATTTTCTCAGATAATGATAAAGATGAAGTTCTATTTTCGATAGAAGAAAAAGAAGAAGTTAAGAAAAGGTCAACAATAATTCTCAAGTGTTTTAGATGTGGTAATTTTGGATATCTTGAAGATAGTTGTACAAAGAATGGTTTCAGTTTCAGTGATGATGAGTATGAAGATACACTTGAAGGACCAGAAGAGAATATTCTAATGGCACTAGAAGAAGAAGGAAGTGATCCTATAGAAGACAATTCAGAAAAGAATGAAGATGTTTGCAAAGGCAAACAAATAGAGGAAGAATAAGAGAAAGGAGAAGTGGATCTTGAGGGAGAGCTTATTTATGCTCTTAACACATTGAAAAAGGTAAGAAAGCAAAATTCCCAACTTAAGCTTCAGTTTCAAGAATGTGATGAAGAAAGAGGAAAACTTATAGAGGATCTAAATAAGTCAATGACTAAGACAAAGAAGTTCAAGGATAAGTTATAAGAAAAGGTCTTAGAATGTGAAATATTAGAAAAATAAGGAGCTCTACTACGGGAAGAAGTAGAAAAGTCTAAGGATAAGCTACACAAGTTTGAAAAGAGCTCAAAGATCGTAGATAAAATGATCAAGGTACAAAGAAGGTCAAAAAACAAAACAGGTATTGGTTTTGAATAGGTACAAAAGAAATAAGAAGAGGAGTCAATATCAAGTTCTGAAGAAGAAGAAACTTCTGAAGAAGATAGTGTAAGAGAAAGTGAGACTTCTAAGGATGAGTTGGATAATAGAAAGTTCAACAAGGAAAAGAACAATGCACAAAAGAGGAACATATGGAACATGAACCAGAATAGGGTAAAAGAGACTAAGAGACCAATGAGGTCAAGGCAAGCAAATTTCAATGGATGATGTTTCTCATGTCACAGATTGGGGCACAAGGCTTCACAATGTAGGACACATGAAAGACAGGAATATGGGAACTCTAGAAACAGGCAACTTTTTCATGTGTATTGCTAATCATGTAATTAGTTTGGTCATAAGGCAATGAATTGCAAGGTTCATGACATGAATAAATATGGCTTCACCAGGAGAAATCCCAAGATATTTTCACCTCCAAGGAATAACAATATTAAGTGTTACAAGTTCCATAATGATGGACATACAACAAAGTGGTGTAGAGCAAAAATTCCAAAGACAAGCAGGAATAGGAACAGTCAGAGAAATAAAAAAGATCAAATGAGAAGGAAAGTGGACAAAGGTAAAGATTAGTGCATGCTGGGAGTAGAAATACTCCACCCCAAAATTTAACCACCTCAAGAGGAGATGGGGGAGGGGATAAGCTAAGAGACTCATTCTTAGCCCCGAGCCCCAAAGGTGACCCTTTGCCATTGATGTCAAAGGGGGAGAGATTTGAGTAAGGGGCAGAGATTTGATTTAAGGTGAAAGCATTGAGTCAGGGGAAGTAGTTTCCTAGGGAGAGAAAAATAGAAAAAGGTTAAGGAAATTGGAAAAGATAATCAGGTTGCCATCAATGACAAAGGGGGAGATTGTTGGAAATTTTGAGTAGATGAGTTGTCATTGATGTCAAGAGTGAGTGGTCATTGATGTCAAAAGTCAAGTTTCAGTGAGCAGTGCAAGAATAAGCAATTTCGTAATCAGTGCAAAAAGGACAGTCCACTTCCAGATGGTCAGATCCAGTTCTAGGTGGTCAAAAGTGGTCCAAAGTACAAAGAAGAGGCCCAAGCAAATAATATTATAGTATTTTATTATATATTAAAAAGGGAAATTTAAATTGATTATAAATTAATTAATATAATTTTATTAAAATTAAGTTATAATTAACTTAAATAACTTTGGAAGTTAATTAAATTAATTAATAAATTGATTTATAATAAAATTATATTAATTAATTTATAATCAATTTAAATTTCCCTTTTTAATATTATAATAAAATATTATAATATTATTTTCTTGGGCCTTTTCTTTGCACTTTGGACCACATCTAACCACCTGGAACCAGATTTGACCATTTGGAAGCAGACTCTCCTTTTTGCACTGATTGCGGAACTACTACTTCTTGCACTGATTGCGGAACTACTACTTCTTGCACTGCTCACTGAAACTGACTTTTGACATAAATGACCACTCACTCTTGACATCAATGACAACTCATCTAATCAAAATATACAACAATAAGGTTTAAGCTTAGTGATTCCCAAACCCCAACAAGCGGTTAACATCAGGCCAACAATAACTTAACCTTGAGGTTAACCATATAATATAATAATAATAAATTACCCTTTAAGCAAGGTTATCCATAAAGGTCGATTAGCCAATACCACTAAGGGTGAATACATGGAAGTGCCCTTCGACTTACATGAAGATGCTCGTAGGCTTATACATAGATGCATGTAGGCTTACATAAAAGAATCCTATAGGCTTTGTATAGAAAGATGCTCATAGGATTACATCAAAACGTCTGAAGGCTTACACAACACTTGCATGTAGGCTTACATGAATATGCACATAAGATTACATGAAGATGACTGAAGGCTTACATAGCGCTTGCTTATAGGTTTACATCAAGAGCACTTGTAGATACTTCACCACTATTGACCTTGGTCTAATAAGGTCAAAATACAAATATTTCAATATTGAGAAGCTCAAACTTTAGTTAGAGCAAAAAAATTAAGGGAAACATGTTATTGTAGATACAATGTCCAATCTGAATTCCATTTTGATTTTTTTAGAAACTTCAAACAAAATTTAAGACCCATGTTACCTATCCTCCTATACAACCAAGCATGTTCATCCAATAGTCGCTCTATAAAAAGAAGCACAAGATGTTGGATTATAAAAATTATTATTGCTCCTCACATGGGTTTATTTTAAAGTTTCTATCACATGCTATTGACTATTTAAAAACTTTAACTCAAATGGAAAAGACATGTGGTTTAACTATGATATTTTTATGTGTAAAATTGCTTATGTGAGACATTGACATGATTTACGTAACTTCAAATGATAAATATATTATATTTATTTACTTATGAATATATTTTTATTATAGTGTGGTTTGATGGATGCGAGCTACAATTTACTTTTACATGCTCTTTCATTTGGTTGTGTAGGCTACATAAAAAATGTAACATTAGGCAATCATGAAGTTATTTTAAGACTGGTTGTGGAAAAGGAGGACAGTACTGTTGGTGCGATCATCAGGATTATTCTTCAACAACATTAGTGAAATATTGATTCCATAATTTTGAAAGAGACTAAATCATTTATACAATGATGTTATAAGAATTTTAGTGTATGGGAGAATTGTTTAGAGAATTTTGGTTGAGAAAAGGTATGTTATATGAAACTATAATCTTAGTTTATTTTTTTTTTAAATTTGATCTATATGCCAGGTGGAAATAAAAATTAGACACTTTATATTTTTCTAAGAGAGATTCATAGGGTTTCATATTCCAATTTTGGAGCGATATATTTTATATAAAATGAAAGAGAGTAAAGAATAATGGGACATTGGAGAGAGATCACCCTCCAATGTTAAAAACATAAGAAAGGGTTGCTGTCCAAAATTTAGACTACTTTGCTAGAGCTATTTGTTCTACCATATGGGCTAGAGCCAAAAGTTGTCATAACAAAAAAAATCTGAATCCAAGAGAAGGGACTAAGAAGAGCCAAATCTTAGAGCAGGAGAGAAGTAGCTAGCTAAGTGAAAAGTGTCCCCAAGATATAGTTGGTTTGTTTTCCACATATGGTAATAGATAGCTCAAGATACTATATATATATATATATTTTGAAAAAATGAAAACTTGTATTAATACAAAGACCAGTTACAAACGGGAGAGAACACATCCCGACCCAGAGCAAAGAGCAACACAACAAGGGCAAAGCACAAAGGCAGCACTAGCAACCACAGGGCAAAGAAAACAATAGGGCGTGAAAAGGCGACATGTCACGAAATCGCGACAGTCACCCCCGTCTCGACCGCGTCGGCGCCAACAGTCGTGATAACGCGACATGTCGCGATATCGTGACAGGAAGGGCCCTCGGCAGCCGCTCGCAAAAGGAGTCATGAAAATGCGACGAAGTTTCTAAATGGCACTCATGCCACAAAAGGGTCGCGATATCGTGACAATTATCCTCCCAACCGCTTAAGTGCCAAACGTGTCGCGATATCGCGACAAAAATACCTTGCAGCTTCCAGTTTACCAAACTATCGCGATATCGCGACGAATTATCAACTTTGCTCTTCATCTTCAAAAGAGGCACGAAATCGTGACATAATCTCAACAAGAGCCGTGATAGCGCGACATGTCGCGATATCGTGCCAAAAACCTGCCAAAGGCCGCTAAGGCTCAACCTGTCACGAAATCGCGACAACCTCCAGCTCGAGGCCGCGACGGCGCTACAGGTCGCGATATCGCGACAATTTTCCTCCCAGTCGCTTAAGTGCCAAACGTGTCGCGATATCACGACAGGATTACCTTGCAGCTTCCCATTCTCAAACTTGTCATGATAACGCGACAAAATTTCAACTTTGCTTTTCAACTTCAAAAGGGGTGTGAAATCGTGACAGGATCTCCACAAGGACCGCGATAGCGCGACATGTCGCGATATCGCGACAGAAACCCACCAAAGGCCGCGGAGGCTCAACCTGTCGCGATATCGCGACAGCTTCCAGCTAGAGGCCACGACAGCACTACATGTCGCGATATCGTGACAAAAAATTTCCTTAGCATAAAAAACACTGCACATTATTTCAAAATTTGTTCAAGGCCTTGTCTAATCTCTGCATCCTCCACAAGCATATTACTATGCAGATGCATCCCAACCTCTCTCTCAGCACCCATCTTAGCAAGGAAATCAGCCGCTTTATTAAGAGATCTACTAGCATAAACAGGTATCACATCCTCTAATTCCTTCCAAAGCTCTTTAATTTGGGAGACCAAAATCCGTAGCCTCCAAGATTTTGAGGCAAAGTTCCTCATGCAATCAAGAGCGCCAACCAGGATTTGGGAATCAGACTCAATGATTATCTTTCTATGACCCTGCTTGACGGCCCAGATGGAAGAAAATTTAATAGCAAAGGCCTCAACTTCATTGTTTGTGGCATATCCCAGACCTTGCAATTCCCAATAGAGCATAGCCCCAGCATGATCACGGCAGATTACTCCACTTCCAGCATTGCCCGGATTGCCTTTTGCAGCTTCATCAGGGTTGATTTTGATCCGACCTTTCCTGGGGAGGTTTCCAACAACTTCTTACCTATCTCTCAAGATCAGCAGCTCTCTCTTCCAGAGGCTTAGAAGTAGGCTAATTTTCCTCCTCGACATAGATGGCAACGATTTCCACAACTTTGCTCCAGATGACCTCGCCATATCCCATCCACCGAAGAGAAGGTTTCACGAAAAATACGAGCATTTCTTTCCAACCACACCTGCCACCAAATAAAAAGGAAACCAAGCTCCCGACCAGTTCGAAGAGCTTTAGATGTAAATCTACCTCTCTTCCAGCTTTCCCATAAATTGGTCCGAGACAAGTCTCCAATAGCCTGAAGTTTAAAATGGGAGAACCAACGATGCCAAATCTGTTGTGTGAAAGGACAATCAAACAGAAGATGATCCACAGTTTCCTCATTCCTATAGCATAAAACACACTAGGAAGGACCAATGATGCCTCTGATTCTGAGATTGTCAAAGGTCAGGATTCCATTGTGCATCAGCTGCCAGGCAAAGAAGTTCACTTTCGGCCAGCCCTTGGGATGCCAAATCTTCCTCCATTCTTGAACTGGAAAAGAGTGTGGGGGGGGCTCTGGAAGGATCGAATCATAGCCCTCCTTCACAGTATAAACCCCAAGGTTCCCAAAGCCCCAGGAAAGCTCATCCTCCTCATCTCTCCCGATAAGAAACCGTTTTGACAAGAGTTTTTCCAGAGTTGGAGCCTGCTCCGGAGGGATTGGAATAGGCCATTCACCCAGCCGCTTGAACTTTTGAACCTTATACTCCCCCAATTGGCTGGTATTGAAGTAGCTCTCAATATGGATGCATACCTTATCTTCAAGAGCTAATTTTAACGGATGTAATTCAAGAAACACAACAAGAATGGGAGGATTCTGATCCCAAGAATTAGTCCAGAACCGGGCCTTCTCCCCTCTCCCAACTTTCCAGAATAATTGATCTTTGATAATGCGAGATCCGAGCTTGAGCGCCTGCCACACTAATGATCCATTACCCTCCAAAGGAAAGCGGCCCAAGTCGTTGGGGTGAACAAGACCCAAGTATTTACTAGAGATGATTCTGCTGAAGAGGGACGTTGGCTGGGAAATCCACCTCCAATACAGTTTACCAGCCAGGGCCTGATTGTTAAACTTGGAGCTTCTTAATCCTAGCCCACCTTTTTCCTTGGGCTGGGTGACCTTATCCCATCCAACCAAGGCCCATTTCCTCTCTCCTTTGGCACCTTCCCAAAGAAAACTTCTAGCCACTTTGTCCAGCTCTTTCCAAATTGATGGAGGGGCAGCCAGAATAGAGAATTTATAAATTGGCATGGCCTGAATAACAGACTGCAGGAAAGTCAGTCGGCCCCCATAGCTTAACCATCTATGAGACCAGTGATTCATTCTCTCTTTGATGCCATCCAAAAGGTCCTTCCAGAAATCAGCTTTCAATTTTTTGAAATGCAGAGGAACCCCCAGATAAACAATAGGAAGAGAGGTCCTAGTGAATCCCAGGATCTCCATAACTCTGTCTTGTGACCTTTGATCAAGATTAAAGAAGACCACTTTGGATTTTGTTTCATTGATGACTTGATTAGAAGCCCGGAGGTGGATGTTAAGAGAATCTCTGATTCCTCTTGCTTCCCTGAGGCTGGATACTCCCACCAAACCAGTATCATCCACAAACTGTAAATGAGTCAAAACTTCAGCCCCGATTTTAATTCCTGTTATCTGTCCTTGAAGTCTTCTTCTCAGGAGGAGTCCGCCTAATCCTTCGACCAAGATGAGAAAGAGATAAGGAGAGCAAGGGTCTCCTTGGCGGAGACCCCGAGAGGCTCCAAAAGGTGGCGAGGGAAGCCCCTTAATTAAAACAGAGTAGGAAGGCGTAGAGATACAGCTCATGACCTAGGCAATCCAGTCCTGAGAAAAACCAAAGGCTGCCAACATCTTGACCAAGAAGCCCCACTCTACTCTGTCATAAGCCTTAGACATATCCAGTTTGATGAACATTCATTTGTTACCTGAATTGTGCATAGAATGGACAGCCTCCTGAGCCAAGATCACTCCATCCAAGATCTGTCTCCCTTCAACAAAACCCCCTTGCTCAGGGGAGATTATATTCCGAAGAAGGGGTTTTAGTCTTTCAACCATAATTTTAGTGATTATTTTGTAAATCACATTACATAAGGCAATAGGTCTGAAATAAAAAATGTGAGCCCCCCCCTCTCCTTTTGGAATTAAGGTAATAAAGGTGTGATTTAGAGCCTTGAGCATTCTTTTGTTAGTTCGGGACTCCTCAATGACAGCCAGCACATCCTCCTCCAAGACATCCCAAAATGCTTGAAAAAACTCAATAGGGAAACCATCAGGACCAGGCGATTTTCCGGTGCACATCCCAAAGACCACCTTCTTGAGTTCATCATGATCAATGGGCTTAAGAAGGGCCTGATTCTCTTCATGAGAGATAATAGAGGGAATGCCATCAATGACTTCATTTTGGGCTTCCACATCATGCTCCATACTTTCCTTAAAGAGGTTTGAGAAATACTCCATTGAGTGGGAGTGCATATCAGGGAGAGTGTCAAAAGAGTTTCCATTCTCGTCTTGAAGGAGTTCCATGTTATTCAATTGTCTTCTAGCACGAGCGAGACGATGGAAAAATTTTGTATTTCTGTCTCCTTCTAATAACCATGTATTTCTTGCTCTCTGTTTCCATTAGATCTCTTCTTGATTATCAATGTCCTCAACCGCTTTGCGTAAAGCATCATCCTCGGATTTAAGATGCTCAGAAATGATTCCTTCTCTGAATTGTTTTTGCACCTCATTCCATCTGGCCAACAAGGGAGCCCGTTGGAGCCTGGAAATCAGATTTGTTAGTTTGCCTCCACTGTTTTAGTTTACTCTTAACAAAAAGAAGTCGTTTATGAAATTTGAACATAGCTATCCCAAAAGGGAGACGACCTTCTTCCCACCACTGTGGAATTTTCCTTCGGAGGTCCTCTTTTTGCAACCAAAATTTTTCAAATTTAAATGGTTTGTAATCATCGCCCTGACATAGTCCCTCCCTCCAGCAAAATGGGAGAGTGATCTGAGACTGGGCCCTCCAAAATCTGGAATTTGATATTCCATCTAACATAAGCTTCCTCCGAGACCAGAAACCGGTCAAGCTTAACCCTCCTGTTGTATGGCTCTCTTCTCTTATTAGTCCAGGTAAAGTTTGTACCAGGGCCTTTGATATCAACAAGGTTAAAGGCCTGGACTTGGGCAATAAACAGCCGGTCCCCTGTATCCAAAACTGGGATGCCACCTTCCTGATCCCTGGCAGATAATTTGGCATTGAAGTCCCCAGAAATAATCCAATCAAAATATTCCCGGGAGGACCTCATGTTTTGAACAGCTTTCCATTGAAACCGCTGACCATCGACGTTCTGAGCCCCATAGAAATTTGTAATTAGGACTTGTTCAGTTGTAACAATATTCTTAAAAAGAGATGTGAGGACACCCCTCCAGGCTATATGTTCTATTGCTATCCACGCCAAAGGGTTCCAAAGAGTAGCAATCCCTCCCGAGGCACCTAGAGCAGCCACAGCCATATGGCCAGCACCCCTCCAGATTCGATCGACGTTTTACTCATAAGGTCTAAAGACATTTTTGTCTCCTGAATGAGCAGAAAGTCTGTTTTACTTCTCTCTAAAAGTCTTTGAACAACAAATTGATGGGTTCTACTGTTTAAACCCCTCACATTCCAAGATTGAATAATCATTGGAAACCTTGGGAGCAATACGAATCAATTGTTCTCGCAAATCCTCCATTGATTAGCTTATCTCCTTGCACTGCAATTAGATCCTTATTGGATTTCCTGCCCACCCCTTGGGAATTACTATTTTTTGACCTCTTCTCCACCTGGGTAATCCCTAGAGCTGGTCTTTCTCTGAACTTTTTTGCAATTCCCATGGTAACATCTTTAATAGCTGGCTGTGCTGGGGAGTGGATTACCAATGCCCCTGGGTTTTCTAGCTGCAAAGTCTCAGAGGAGTCAATCACCTGTTCTAGGATAGGGGTTGGTGAGGGAGGAGCATGAGAAAGGATGATATTATCCTCAAGGTTCCCATCTGCTCCTTCCATAATTTGGTCTTCTTGATCCACAAGAGATTTGAAGATTTCATACCGGTTGGTTGGCTTGGGATGAGCTTGCTCCTTGCCATTTCTCTTTTTGTTTCTTCTTCTCTTCTGCTGTTCAAAGCCATCTTTCTGGGCATCAGAACCAGGGGGAATGATGGGTGGTTCCTTGACCGAAGTGGACTTACCCTCTCGGGGGCGATTTGACATTCCCTGTGGAGCATCCGCTTTGGTGCTCAAGATATTTGGGCAGAACCTTGCCAAATGGCCATGCTTATGGCAAAATCTACATCGAAAAGGTAGGGCTTCATAGTCTAACTGTTGTATCCAGGAGTGTCCTGCTAACTCCAGTTCCATCTCAGCTGGTAGCGGCTGGCTAATATCCAGTTCTACACAAATTCTCGCATAAACAACAGTGTTTCCTTCTATGGTATCTTTGGAAACTCCCAAATATCTACCTAGAGAGTTACCTATCAGTTCAAGAATCTGCTCACCCCAAAACTCCATCGGGAGAGCATACAGCCGAATCCAAATCGGGACAGTCGTGGGCTCAATGCGAGGGTCGAAGCCCGCTCTCCATGGTTGGAAAAATAACCCTGCCGGGCCATGGCTCCTCTTTTCTGATTCAAATGCGCTGTTTCTATCCGCTAAGGAGGAAAAACTAATAATAAAATACCCATTGCTTATGGGCCATAAGGAGTACTCACCGATAGGCTCCCAGTTTTGTCTCACCCAGGAGTGCAGAAAGTGTAGGGTGGGTCGGATGCCCATGAATTTGCAAATCAGATCATGAGTAGCACGGTAGTTGATCGTGTCCTCGACCAGCTCTGGTTCTATGACAATCTTCGATCTGGACGTGGATTGCGGGAGACATCCATTGACTCTATGCACAGGAGAACCCTTGCCCGCATTCCTGGATAGCAAATGGTAAGCACTCCGCTGAGCATCGTCGAAGGAAGACGCAGGGTTTTCTCTTAATATCTCGGCATAAGAGGTCTTCTTCCCATCGAGAAATCCTGGAGGAGACCCCATTGGGCCCTCCCGGGGCAACGAAAGAGCCGTCAGCAAAGAACAGCAGCAAACCACCTGAGTCCCTGGTAGAATCTTCCCACCAGAAACCCTAGAGCCTCGGTCGACGACAGTTCAGAAGGTTTCCCGCCAAATCACCAGAGCTCCAAAATTTTCTCTCGTCCTTAGATACTATATATTTTTTAAGGATTGTGTATAATCTAATTTTAAATAAGTAATTTATGGATTTTTATTATGGTCATATTTTTCTTTTTAGATTCTATTTATTTTAGGAAAGATATAGATAAGTTGTTATTAGATCCTTTAATTAGATGTGACTATTTAGAGTGGACTCATTAATGCAAATTAATGGAATTAAAAAATATAGATCAAATAGGGAGGACATATTGTGGTTGAGTTTATAATACAAGGAAGTATGGAAGTTTAGGCATCGTATTTACTGTTTAATGGAGGATTTGGCAATAGTTGAGTGCGATAAAATTTTAGTGAGAAAGAAAATATTATTAGGCATTCTATAGTTCAATGGGAGACCTAGGATATAAGTGTGGATGATAATGGTGGATGAAAACAGAGAAATAACAACGAAAAGAGAAGTAATAGAGTACTTGTAGTTGTTGAATACTGTTAATCCCCAAGATTTGAGGTGGTATATTTTTATGTAATATGAGATATCCTAACTATTTATAAGATGAGAATTCTTGACTATGATGATTAAAGGGTACACAAAAAATGAAAAGGTAGGGGAGGCATAAATAATTTTAAGGAAATAGAATAGGGAGGTCTCGAGTTGAATTCAAAGACATGCCATTTTTTAATAGCTTATGCCAACTTGACAACCCTAGAAAATGGAATGGTGACCCATGACATGGTTGTTAGGTTGGGTTGGATTCTAAGGTTTTATGATTAATATACTGACATAAATACATACATACATATACATATACATACACACACATGTGTGTGTGCATATATATATGTGTGTGCATCTATATATGTGTGTGTGTGTGTCAACATATTGATCATAAAACATATACATACATACATATACACAAATATATATATATATATATATATATATATATATATATATATATATATATATATATATATATATATATATATATATATATATATATATATATATATATATATATATATATATAGCACCTAGGGGTGCAACGCAATGGTTTGGGATTTGGCTCTTCTTTGGGAGGTCCAAGGTTCAAACCGTGACGTGGGCGAGTGTGTGAGGGGGTGGGTGTGTGGTGGCTTTGTGTTAAATTCTCTATTGATAAGTATAGCTCTTGGCTTTACAAGGGATCATGGTTGGGAGGAGACTGCTCAACCCTATGCGTTGGTCATAGAGGTTTCTCACAATAACCAAATAATAATAATAATAAAAAAAAAAAAAAAAAAAAAAAAATATATATATATATATATATATATATATATATATATATATATGTATATATGTATATATATATATATGTATGTATGTATAGAAGTATATGTACATATATATGTATATACATGCACACACACACACAAAATGTCACAATGGGATGTTTGAAGTTAGAAGACTTTGATTTTAGGATATTGACGGGGACGAGAAAATATCACCTTACAAAAATTTCAAACTTTTCATTAAAATCTCTGAAAATATTTACATGCATCTAAGTAAACAACCCGCAGGCTTTACCATGGCTACTCTCGGCCTGGTGTTCCTTTCTGTACTCTGTCTTCCCTGTTCCTCTATCGTCCACCCCCCCTGACTATTACCAATTTTCCATTTTTATATCGGGGTCTCGGTCTTCCAGGCCATTAATGACCCACCTGCCTAAAAGAATTAAATGAGACCCCCAAAATCGGCTTCCCTCCGAGATTTAAATTTTTTTTTTTTCTTACGTAAAACACCCACTCCCTGATCCGCCATCTCACCCCATACTGTCCATCCCTGCAACTGTTGCTTTTCCAGACTGTCCCTCGGGAACTGCTGTCGCTTTGTCAGAAACTCTTAAATTGCCCCGCTACCTCCTTTCCCGCACGCGGGCCTTTCCTCGTGTCCAAATTTTAAAACGGCCTTCAACCGGCCCTGAAATCTCCATCCACGTGGCAGCCACGTGTCTAAATTTGGCCTTGTCGGGCCGACCGCGTGTCCACCTTGGCCATCTTCTTTCGGGCCGCGATATCGCGACATGTCACGATATCGTGACCCAACTGTCGCCCTGCCCTCAACTCTGAACATTGTCGCGATATCGCGACGTCGCGATATCACGACAAAACACGTCCCTGCACTTGTCATCGCTGTCAAGGTCGTGAAACCGCGACATGTCACGAAATCGCGACATGTCACGATTTCGCGACCCCTCCCAACCTTGCCTTCCGCCTGCAATGCCTTTTCAAAAAGTCGCGATATCGCGACGAAAACTCCTCCTGCCTTTGCCAACGAACAGGCGTCGCGATATCGCGACCAAACCGGCCCCTGCCCAAGTCGAAGCCTTTGAGGTCACGATTTCGCGACCCCAACTTAATTTATGCCCAAACTTTACAAACTTCCACCTTCTACTTCGCACAACTTCCCCTCTCGGGAAAGAATTAAAATAATTCAAAATACAAGTACTTAAAGAAAATTTTGAAGGATGCAAGATTGCCCATACTGCCACCGGATGCTCCTGCATCAGACACCCGGGGTAGATAGAGAAGTGACCTTCACTTCGGTGCTGTCTGGTCACCGCCTTCGGCAACACCTCTCGACATTCACCTGCCTCTGCAACCTGCTCAAATCCCGCTTCTTGGCAAGAAAATTTTTTGCCCTCTACCAGACAAATTCTGGCATTACTGCACACTTTCTCATCTTCGGTCTGCAATGGCTTCAACTTGTGCCGCACTCCATCTTTCTTCAAGGTGTAAGTATTTGCACGACCATCATGCACTGCACTCCGATCAAACTGCCATGGCCTTCCTAACAGCAAATGGCAAGCATCCATGGGAAAAACATCACACAGGACCTCATCCTGGTATCTCCCAATATTGAAAGTGACTAAGCACTATTCCCAAACCCATGATCTGTGGTCCTTTCGCAACCACGCAATTCGATATGGATGCGGGTGCCTCCTCCTCTCCAGCTGCAACTTAGAAACCATCTCCTCGGAAACTAAATTGTCTGTACTCCCATTGTCTATAATAAAATTACAGACTTTGCCTGCACTTTTGCACCGGGTGTGGAACAGGCTTCTCCTCTGTTCAGATTTGTCTTCCTCCACCAGCATGGTCCTCCTCACAATCATTGCTTCTCCTTTTTCAGCTTCTTCAGAATGTTCTGAGTCAGCATCTTCAACTGCCACAACTACTCTGGCAGGACCCACTTGTTTCTTGTTTACTCTTTCTCGGTGTTGTGGACACTCAAATGCCCGATGTCCTTCTTCTCCGTAGTGGAAACATGTTCCTCGAAACACTCCTCTTCCATACCCGCGTCCAGATCTACCTCTTCCTCTCGGGTAGCCATCATTCTGAACTTGCGGTTTGGATTCTTCATCTTCTTCTTTCTGACCTCGGTTGCTGCTCTCCTCTTCTTTCTTCTCTTCCTTTCCTTCTTTCTTTCCACCGGTATTCCCTCCCGGTCCTTTTACTCTTTGCTTGCCCTCAAACTTCCGATTCAGTTTTTCTTCCACCTTTAAAGCAAATTGGTAAGCATCTTCAATGGTGCTTACCCGAACCAAGCTCAATTCCTCCTGAACACTAGGTCTCAACCCATTAATGTAACGGGCCACTTTTTCCTTACTTGCTTCTAAGTGCCCGGTTCTGATGGAGATTTTGTAAAATTCCTCCGTGTATTCTTGAACCGTTTTGTTCATTTGTCTCAAACTCTGCATTTTACGTAGCAGGTCCAGTTCATAATCTACGGGGATAAACTGCCTTTTCAATTTCTCCACCATTCTGTCCCATCTTGTTATTCGCTCTTTTCCTCTTCGGTTCTGCTCCAGATGTACCCCCTTCCACCATATGCTAGCATGACCCTTCAGTCGGGTCTTAGCAAATCTGACCCTCTCGGGATCTTCAACTTCTTCGTATTCAAAATACTCCTCTAAGTCATTTATCCAATCTATTAATTCTTCCGGATTCAAGTTCCCGAAATATGTAGAAACTTCTAACTTCGGCCTCTTCCCGATCTGAGATATGGCCTTGTATAGTCTGGCTTGTGCCGGATCTACATCTTCTTCCTATTCTTCAAACTGATTCTCCTCTTCATCAACTTCATCTTCACTTATCTGCATCTCTTCTCGGCTCATGTCCTCTGTGCAGTTCTTCTTGCAGGGCCTGAACTTGCCGCTGCAAAGCCCGAAAATCTTTCGCTGCCATGCCTCTACCACCCACGGGGTTTCTTTTCGGAGGCATCTTCACCTGAACTCAAGCCCTCCCACAAGTCCTGGTACAACTGCCTCCCCTTCGACGGTCTGCTGTACGCTCAGGAACAACGGGCTCTGATACCACTGACGGGGACGAGAAAATATCACCTTACAGAAATTTCAAACTTTTCATTAAAATCTCTGAAAATATTTATATGCATCTAAGTAAACAACCCGCAGGCTTTACCATGACTACTCTCGGCCTGGTGTTCCTTTTTGTACTCTGTCTTCCCTGTTCCTCTATCATCCACCCCCCCTGACTATTACCAATTTTCCATTTTTATATCGGGGTCTCGGTCTTCCAGGCCATTAATGACCCACCTGCCTAAAAGAATTAAATGAGACCCCCAAAATCGGCTTCCCTCCGAGATTTAATTTAATTTTTTTTTCTTACGTAAAACACCCACTCCCTGATCCGCCATCTCACCCCATACTGTCCATCCCTGCAACTGTCGCTTTTCCAGACTGTCCCTCGGGAACTGCTGTCGCTTTGTCAGAAACTCTTAAATTGCCCCGCTACCTCCTTTCCCGCGCGTGGGCCTTTCCTCGTGTCCAAATTTTAAAACGGCCTTCAACCGGCCCTAAAATCTCCATCCATGTGGCAGCCACGTGTCTAAATTTGGCCTTGTCGGGCCGACCGCGTGTCCACCTTGGCCATCTTCTTCTGGGCCGCGACATGGCATGTCGCGATATCGCGACCCAACTGTCGCCCTGCCCTCAACTCTGAACATTGTCGCGATATCGCGACAAAACACGTCCCTGCACTTGTCGTCGCTGTCGAGGTCGCGAAACCGCGACATGTCGCGAAATCGCCACATGTCACGATTTCGCGACCCCTCCCAACCTTGCCTTCCTCCTGCAATGCCTTTTCAAAAAGTCGCGATATCGCGACGAAAACTCCTGCCCTTTAGTATGCAATTCCTATATGCTCTCATGCAAGCATGTGAAACACAATCTTTTATGGTGCAAAAGCTTTTTTTCTGAGTTTTTATCATTATACAAAGTTTTCAAATGAGAGCACTCCAAGCAATTATTTATATTTTAAAATGCAGTCCAGTTTGCAAGATTTACACACCCACATACTGTATAATGCAAAATAAAAATTAGAACGCATTGAAAACCACACACTGTAACATGGAAATAAGCCATAACAGCGAAGCACATTTCTATTAAGCTTCATTACCAAATCCAAGTATTTTCTTATAAATAAATTAGGGATGCATTCTCAAAATCACCTACACTAAGTTTCATAATTTAGCTTCTTTTATTTGCTTAATTAAATGTAATACACAACATCCATTACTTCACATGAATACTACTCTGCAAATACCATCCTCAAGCTTCCAATAAAGCTAACCTAGACACCTACTTAAGATTTTCTTCACCACAAGCACCCGACGCTCAAATGCGAAGATGTCAACAGGGTTCCAAGAACACCACCATATATGTTACATTACATCCCCAAACTGCTTTATAAGGAAATTTACTTATTATTTGGATGCCACCTTTCAATGCAAAGTAATTAACTTCGGCTAGGTGGTAAGGATTCCCTTCATCCGAGTAGAAGGTTTATTGGAGGTGCTTATTTTAATGTTTATTATTTTCTATTATTATTATTTTACTTCTACCATAGATTTATATATATTCTTTGTTAATATTTGTTTGTTCTCTTTTTAATATAAATATCTATGCTTGCCAATATGTGTATGTGTTAATTGATCCTCCACCGTGGATTTTAAAATGTTTATATTTACTATTATGTTATATATATATATATATATATATATATATATATTTCTCATTCTAATATTTAAATTGTTATTTTATGCAAAAAAATTATCACATTTATATTTTCCTTTATTTTTAACTCTACTATTTAATTATATATATAGATATATATATTCTTTTAGTTATTAGTTCTAATATCAATAACAAATGAAATATAAGTGAAACAAAATCATACATTCATTAAATGCATCAATAGGCAGAATGATTTTAAAATGCAAATTCCTATGGTGGGCTTCCATTTACCCACTGGCCAAAGTGCACGAGGTAATACATCATATCCCACCTTACCTGACACTTCCAACCTCGGTATCTGTCAGGGGTGGGTGTTCTCTTCTGTTCCAACATGTATCCCTGCACCTGCATCACAAAAACTTAACGCGGAATCATATTCTTTCAAAATAAAATGATCACAAGTGGCAGGGATGTCACATACTCCTCTGCTAAGAATTAACACATTCCCTATGTTAGTTAAGGAATACATATTTAAACTTTTCATAACATCAGATCATATACATGTCAGTAAATATCAAAAATAATTACATACTAGCCACATCTGTTATACCAAGTCCATCATATTAAAACATAAACATTTACATCAATTACATATAGTAAATTATCTTTTGATTATCATTTTTCAAATAAGTATGAAAATTGGTTTCTCATGGTGGTAACATCTTCCCAGGTGGCATTTTTCTCAGAGTAAAGATCCCACTAGACCCTACATTGCTCCATAGTATTTTTTCTTATATTTTGGTTCTAAAACCCAAAATTTTAATTGGTTGAACCTCAATGAATTGTGGGTCCAACGTCTGCAATTGGGACACATCCAAATCATGAGATGGGTCAGCTATATATTTGCAAAGAAGGGACACATGGAAAACACTATGGATTTTTGATAGGTTTAGTGGCAATGCGAGCTTGTAGGCAATAGGGTTGATTTTGGCAATAATGTCAAAAGGACCAACATATCTAGGACTCAATTTGGTAGATTTAGTGGAACTTTTAGTTGGCTTTAATCTAAGGAAGACTTTGTCACCAACGACAAATTCTCAAGGGGTTCGCTTTAAGTCAACATAACTCTTCTGGCGATCAAAAACTTCACAAAGTCACTGGTGAATATCTTTAAGTTGTACCTCCATATCTCTAATAGCATTAGGACCGATCACTTCTCGATCATCCAAGTTGTCCCACGTTAATGGTATCCTGCACCTACGCTCGTATAGGGATTCAAAATGGACCAAGCCCAACGTGGTATGATAGCTGATATTATAAGAAAATTCCACTATGAAGATATAATCTTCCCATTTACTTTGGTGGTCTATATAATGCATGCGTAGCATGTCTTCTAGCACTTGATTGACCCACTCGGTCTGTCCATCCGTCTCAGGATGATAAGTAGTGCTAATATTGAGCTTTGTCCCCCAAGCTCGGTGTAAAGCTTACCAAAACTCATAATTAAATCTCAAGTCTCTATCCAAGATGTTTATTTTGGGAAACCCATGCAATCTTACAATTTCTCAAGCAAAATTTTGTGCTATAGTTGTTGCATCATCACGAACATTGTCGGGTATAAAATGTGCTACTTTAGTTAATTTGTCCTCCACCACAAATATTGCATCATGCTAAAATCATGTTTTGGTAAGACCAACAATAAAATCCATAGATATTACTTGCCACTTCTATTCTAGTATACCGAACAAGTGTAGTTTACCACTAGGATGTTGATGCTTTGCTTTGACCTTCTAAAATTCTAGGCACCTAGCAACAAATTGAACTACATATTTTTTCATTCCAGGCTAGAAGTCTTTCTTCATATCTTCCCTCATCTTAATTACCCTTGGATGGTAGAATATGGTGCATAATGAGCTTCCTACAGGATAATTATTTTAAGTCCTTCATCATTGGGTACTATTACTCTATTTCATAAATACACTAGATTTTGCTTGACATTATAATCCCTGTGCCGATTTGGTTCTTGCTCAATCTTGTTACAACATTGATTGCAAAACTCATCCTTTTTTTGTATTTCCATGATCTGCTCCTTCAATCCATACTGAAATTTTGTAATAGCTACTATATGCCTTCTCCTACTGAGAGCATCTGCTAGTTTGCTTTATTTTCCTTTGATATATTTGATACCAAAGTTGTATTTGGTGTAAACTTAGCTACAAGAGACCAACAAAATGGACTCCAATCACATAACACAAATGCAATAATGGAAGAAAACTATAAATTGATATTCTTCTCATTCCTAAATTCACACCCCTTCTACAAAATATTACAATCCATCATATAGCAACCAAAAACCAAAGAAACCCTAAAAATGTCTTTTTTCTAAAACTGCTAAAAATAGATCTTTTTCTAAAAACTGCTAAAAATAGAAATGAGTCGGATTATGCCCAAATTCGGTGCATACACCCCTCTTACAATAACAAACCTTAATTTAAAATATTAGGTATCAACTTAAGGTATAACAAAAGATAATAAACTTCTAACAGCCAAAAAAACCCAAAAAACCCAGGAACCTATTCTAAAAGCTAATTTTGGGGCACTAGATGGAGGAGTTAGGTCTCGAAAACATGATTTTTTGAGGTTCAAGAGGATCAGATATCATCTTGATGTATAACACACACATAGAACCACCTATTAAATTTCAAGGCAAACGGGAGTACGGTTCACAAGTTATGGCTCCGACAAGGTGCATCATTCTCCTCTGGTGGAAAAAGAACTCAGCTCTTGCAAGTTCAGCTGAATTAAAATCCTATAGATTTTGGTTATCAATTTTCTTTAGCTCTGAATCTGAAACCTAAGTGTTATCTGACTGTAGTAATCCTTCCCACTGAACCAGGAATTTGTTGTAGCTCCCATGTCTGGTGGTGATCACCTTCTTATTGAGCACCTATGCAACTCTATCTTTTTTCTTCTTAGGCATATATCATGCCCAATTTACTGTCTCCTATAATTCACCATCCTCGGTAGTACCAGGATATTGAAATAAATCAAAAACATTAAAAATGGATGAAATATCAAATTCATCGAGCAGCTTCACTTTATAGGCATTATCATTGATCTTATTCCAAATCCTACATGGCCCAATTTTCTTAAGTTTTAGCTTGTTATACGTCCCCTTAGAAAATATTTCTTTCCTAAGATGAACCATGACCATATCACCCTCTTCAAACACTTTCACCCTTCTATGTGCATCAGCAGACTCTTTATAGTGAGCATTACTACTCTGTAATTTTTCCCTCACTAACTCTTACACTTTTTGGATATGCTCAGCAAATGCTTCTGCATCATCACTAACTTGTTCCCCAATTGGTAACTCAACAAAATCTAATACACCTCTAGAATTTTGACCATAAATAATTTGAAAAGGATATTTACCTATCGACTTGTTCACTGAACTTTTGTATGCAAATTCGGCTTGTGACAATGCTAAATCCCATTGTTTTGGTTTTTTTCCAACTATGCATCATAAGAGGTTTCCCAAGCTTCTATTCACTACCTCTATTTGACCATCGGTCTATGGGTGGTAAGCACTACTCAAGTGCAGCCTGGTATTCAAATTTTTCCACAACATTCTCCAAAAGTGACTCAAGAACTTAGTATCCCGATCAGAAGTAATAGTCTTTGGAACACCATGCAACCACACAATCTCATCAAAGAATAAGACTGCAGTCTTAGTTGCATCATTAGTTTTCTGGAAAGCAATAAAATGCATCATTTTTAAAAATCTATCTACCACAACAAAAATTGAATCCTTATCGCTCTATGTCTTGGGCAACCCTAACACAAAATCCATACTCATATTGATCCATGGTCCTATAGGAACTGGCAGTGGCATATACAACCATGTATTTTGTGCATGGCCCTTAGCCATTTGACATACTCTGCATCTAGATACAAACCTAATTATGTCTCTCTTCATTTTTGGCCAATAGTACTCCTCTACAAGAGTGGTAGTTTTGGCTACTCCAAAATGACCAACCAAACCCCCACTATGTAATTCCCTCAAGATGTTCTCTCTCATAGAGCCATTGGGAATGCATAATCTATTATCCTTAAACAAGTAACCATTCTATAAAAAATATTCTTCAAAAATAATACGGGACTCGCCCCCTACTGCACTTTTGCACTGTTGCACAATATTTCCAAAATTCGCATCAAATTCATACAAATATTTAATCCCTTCAAATCCTACCACTTCATTCTCCATAGTGGTCAACAAGAAGACTCTCCTATTCAATGCATCAACAACCTTATTCTATTTTTCTGACTTGTTTTTTAGGACAAATGTATACTATTGCAAAAATGAAACCCATTTGGAATGCCTGCTATTTAACTTTTTCTGAGAATTGACATACCTCAATGCTTCATGATCAGTAAACATCACAAACTCCTTTGTTATTAAGTAGTGCCTCCAATTTTTCAATGCTTGCACAATTGCATAAAATTCCACATCATATGTATAATAATTCTTCCTTGCGTCATTCAGCTTCTCACTAAAAAATGCTACAGGTCAGCCCTCTTGACTTAAGAAACCACAAATTTCAACAAATAAGGCATCACAATCAACCTCAAACACCTTACTAAAATTTGGTAACACTAGAACAGGGGCTTTTGACACCTTCTTCTTCAAGAGTTCAAAACTCTCTGTTGTTGTCGTAGTCCATACAAACTCTTTTCCCTTCATGCACTCAGTTATAGGGGTAGCTATACTACTGAAGTTCTTGATGAACTTCTTGTAAAAGGTAGCTAGTCCATGAAAGCTCCTTACTTCTATTATAGATCATGGAAGAGGCCATTCCATAATTTCCTTCACTTTCTCATCATTCATCCTCATGCCATCTCTCGAGATTACAAATCCCAAAAATACTAAACCATATTGAAGAAATCTACATTTCTTCATGCTGACATACAATTTCTCCTTCCTAAGCATGTCTAACACTAATTTCAGGTGTAACAAATGCTCTTCTTCACTTTTACTATAAATCAAAATATCATCAAAATACACAACCATAAACTTACCATTATATTGTTGTAGTACTCTATTCATCAATCGCATAAATGTACTAGGTGCATTAGACAACCCAAATGGCATCACCATCCACTCATACAATCCATATTTTGTCTTAAAAGCTATCTTCCATTCATCCCCTTCTCAAATTATGATCTGGTAGTAGCCACTCTATAGATAAATTTTATTGAAGTATTTAGCTCCATCCAATCCATCCATCATGTCATCCACTCTCGGCATAGGATACCGATACTTTATTGTGATATTTTTTATGGCTCCACTGTCCACACACATATGCTTTTCACCATATTTCTTCGGGATCAGTAATGCTAGTCACACATGGACTCATACTCTCCCTAACTAATCCCTTCTTTATCAAAATTTTCACTTGCCTAATCAACTCTACATTCTGTGTTAGGTTCAACCGATAAGTTGCCTGATTTGAGAGCACTGATCCTGGAATCAAATCCATGTGATGTTGGATATCCCTTTTTGGTGGTAGCCCATTTGGTAACTCCTCTGGTGTGACATATTTATATTCAATTAACAACTTAGCTATTGTTGTAGGTATAACCACTTCCTCTGTTTCTAGCTTTCTAGCTATTAAGGCATAACAGAAGCTAGCATACCTGATCTCTGCAAGAAAATCCTTCATCATCAACAAGCTCTCACTCGACCCATCCTCCCTCAGATGTATAAGAACTACCTTTACACCATCCTTCCAAAATGTGTAAGTATTCTTTCTCCCATTATGGTTAGTATCCCTATCGTACTGCCAAGGTCTTCCCAATAGAATGTGACATGCATCCATCGAGATCACATCACACCACACTTCATCCTTGTAAGTGTTCCCAATTGAAAATTTTATTAAACACCTTTGATCTACTATTACCTCATTCCCCTTATTGACCCATGAGATGCAATATGGATGAGGATATTTTTTGCATTTTAGGTGCATTTTTTCAACCATGACATTTGACACCATATTCTCACAGCTACCACCATCAATGCCAATGTTATATACCTTCCCTCCTGATGTACACCTTGTTCAAAATATGTTCATTCGTAGCCAAGAATCTTCACCATCTATGGTCTACCCCTTTGCTTTGCTCTGCACCATCTCTTTCTTAGGATAAATCAACGTCCTCATTATATTAAGTGCTTCCCCCATGTCAGCAACAACTTCATCCTCATCCTGCTCTTCCATCTCAACCATATTGACCCTTCCTTGTCCTCCTTGACCCCTTTCATGGACATCATGTTGAGGACACTCAAATGCTCTATGCCCCTACTCACCACTTCTATAATATAGGTATACGACCTCATTGAATCATTCCCATTTCATCTACCACTGTAACCTCTACCTCGTTGGTATCCTCTTCCTCTTATATTCTGCCCATCTTCTTCTTGTTTAGAAGGTATTGAGGATTCTCCCTTGAGAAAATTAGATCCACTTCGACCCCGACCTGAAGAGGGTGTGAATCCCTTCTTACATCTTCTATTAATCCTTTTAAATTTCTCCTCTGCCTTGAGGGCCATTTGATACGCATCCTCCACTATAAGAGTGTGATGCATGCTCATCTCATCTTGAATAGCAAAACTTAGGCCATTTACATACTTGGAAGCCTTTTGGTCCTCCATCTCATTGTGCTCCACTCAAATGGATAGCTTGTAGAATTCATTAGTATAGTCCTCAATGCTTTGATCCTTCTGTCAGAGATTCTGAAATCTACAAAATAGGATTTGGGAGTAGTCTACATGTATAAATTTTTCCTGTAACTTCTTCTTCATCTTTGTCCAATCCCTGATATTTTCCTTTCCATTCCTCTATCGTGTAGTCTATAAATGATCCCACCAAATCAATGCATGTCCCTTCAACTTTGTGCATGCAAGCTTAACCTTCTTCTCTTCAGTAAGGTTACTCCATTCAAAATATTTTTCTAGGCTATTGATCCAATTGATCAACTCCTCTGGTTTCAACCCACTAGCATACTCGAGAACCTCGATATTGATCCCATATTGATTCCCCTTAAGCCCCTCTAGAGCTCGTATTAGTCAATTTTCAAAAATATGCCCTTCTTCCTCTGGGCCCTCTGGTTCTGCTTCTGCGTGGACCTTAGATCCATGTTCCTCGGGTATGTTTTCATGATCAAATCGTTGATCTACACATGACCTGGAATGTCTCTCTCCCATGCGGTCAATCACACCAGTCAGCCATGCTATTTTTGCATTCAGATCCTGGATCTACCTATTCATATAAGCATATCTTCTATGTGGCATCTTCCCTTCACTAGCGAGATCACACCCGCTTTGATACCAAATGGTGTAAACTTAGCTACAAGAGACCAACAAAATGGACTCCAATCACATAACACAAATGCAATAATGGAATAAAACTACAAATTGATATTCTTCTCATTCTTGAATTCACACCCCTTCTACAAAATATTACAATCCATCATATAGCAATCAAAAACCAAAGAAACCCTAAAAACATTTTTTTTCTAAAACTACTAAAAATATATCTTTTTTCTAAAAAATACTAAAAATATAAATGAGTCGGATTGTGCCCAAATTCGGTGCACACATCCCTCTTACAATAATGAACCTTACATTAAAATATTAGGTCTCAACTTAAGGTATAACAAAAGATAATAAACTTCTAACAGCCAAAAAAACCCAAAAAACCCGGGAACCTATTCTAAAAGCTAATTTTGGGGCACTAGATGGAGGATTTAGGTCCCGAAAACATGATTTTTGGAGGGTTGGGAGGATCAATGATCATCCTAATGCAGAACATGCATGCGGAACCACCTGTTAAATTTTAAGGTAAATGGGCGTATGGTTCACAAGTTATGGCTCTGGCAAGGTACATCAATATTCAGCCAAAAACTCCATCTACCTTCATTGTCAGGCGTTTAGCATAGGTTGAGTAAAAATATATCTCAAACTTTGATGATCAATTTTAAGTTCAAAGGGCCTTCCTAACAGATAATGCCTCCAAATTTTAAGAGCATGAACTACTGTTGCCAACTCTAAATCATGTATAGCGTATTTTATCTCACGTTTCTTGAGTTTTCTAAACTCATATGCTACTACAGCCTCATCTTGCATCAATACACCACCCAGTCCCTCTAATGAGGCATCGATACATACCATAAATTATTTTTTTGGGTCAGGTATTTTTAGTATAGGGGTAGTCCTCAACTTTTCCTTAAGAATTTTGAAGGCTTCCTCACACTGCATCATCCACCTTAATGCTTTCCCTTTCCTTTGCAGGTTATTAATAGGAAATACAAATTTTTAAAACCCCTTAACAAATCACCGATAGTAACCAACCATCCCCATAAAACTCCTTACTTTTGATACGTTGGTTGGAGCTGGCCAATCTATTATGGCCTCAATATTTTTAGGATCTATGGCTATTCCTTCAGTTGAGACAATGTGCCCCAAATATTGAACTTATGATATATAGAACTCACATTTGGACAACTTACCATATAATTGATTTTTCCTAAGAATATATAACACTATCCTCAAGTGTTCATTATGTTCTTCTCTAGTTCAAGAGTAAATTTGAATATCATCCAAGAATATTAACATGAATCGGTCCAAATGTTCTCGAAACACACTATTCATCAAATTCATAAATGCAACTGGTACATTTGTTAACCCAAATGGTAATACCATGAACTCATAATGTCCATAGCAAGTTCTAAAGGCAGTCTTGTAGGTATCTTCTTCCCAGATTTTTAACTGATGGTATCCTGACCTAAGGTCAATCTTAGAAAATATTGTAGCTCCTTTTAGCTGATCAAATAGATCATCAATCCTAGGCAAGGGATACTTATTCTTGATGGTCATTTTGTTAAGAATCCTATATTTAATGCATAATCTCAGAGAGCCATCTTTCTTTTGAAAAATAGAACCGATGCTCCCCATGGTGACACACTGGGTTTAATGTGCCCCTTTTCCAACAAATCTTGTAGTTGAGTTTTAAGTTCTTGCAACTCAAGTGGTGTCATGCGATAGGGAGTTCTAGCCACCGAAGTTGCTCTTGGCATGAGCTCAATTGAGAAATAAAATTCCCTTTTTGGGTAAATTCTAGGTAGATCTTCAAGAAAAACATCTCTAAATTTATTTAACACTGGGTATTGCTGAAACAATATAGAACTAGACTCAGTTTCTTCCTTTTTTTTTAATTTAACCACATACAGACTAATTCTTACCTCAAGGCTCTTCTAATTATATGGGGATCAAGAGATGTTTGACTACAGTGGATACAAATTCGTCGATTAACATCATCCGTAAAGGCCAACCACCTTTCCTTAAAATTTAGCAGGGCCTTATGGGATTTTAACCAGTCTACCCCTAGAACTATGTTAAATGCATGTAAAGGAGCCACATACAGGTGCCAGTTGATTTTTTCTTGAAGTATTTATATTTTTGGGTCAAATAAACATTGTTTGACCAAGTAAGTTTGTCCATAGCCATACTCAACTTGCCACCCTTTCACCATAATCCTAGGTTTTACAGGTATGTCCCTCAAAATACTAGTTGAAATAAAACTATCTGTTGCACCACTATCAATTAAAATGTGTACATCTCTCTTGTCTAATGTTCCTTTTATAAAAAATGGAGTAGCTTGGCCTATAATATTAGGTTTACCTATAGCAGCAAAGATTCGATGTGGAGTCTCTTTTGTAGATTTTCCATATTTCTCAACATAAAATTGTGACGTAAGTAAATGGTCCTTAAATGACCTTTCAAATTCCTCCCACAAAATGACAACTTCTTTATGAGTAGCCTTTGTAGCTAATCATATCATATTGATAGCTTGCACCCTTTCAGACTCCTTCATGAGTCATCTTGGTCCCTTCCTCAAGACCTCTGCAATCTCCTCTTGTAGATTCATACTGGTCCTCTGTGAGGTACCTGCCATATCTGGCACCAAAAGAGTTATGTCAGAATAGCTATTCATATTTTATTAGCCAAGGTTTTGCAACCTAGGCTCTGATACCAGATGTCACAACCCAGGTCTACTCACCTAGTTGTCAAATTTACAACATAAAAAATTTATCGAGAGCTTACTTATATGTTACACATAACTGTTGTTTTACCCAAATAAATATTACCACGAGGTATAGAAGAATTGCACTTCAAGTTTTCCTATCATTGCAGCTAGTGATTTAAGTGCTCGATATTGGCCAACTTCCTGTAATAGGTTGTCATTTGAATATCTTAACCCTTTACTCGGGTATCCTTAGATCATGGCATGGGTTTTCTCTTCCAGGGCTCATAACACCTGGAGGAGTGGACATAATAATTCCCTTGTTCTAAAGCTTGAGAATTCACAATTTTTTTTATTTTTGAAAGAACCATTGGTATTTATGCTTTGAAACTAGTGTTGCTATGCCTATGACTGGTCATTGACCTTCCACTAAGGTATAACCAGGGTCCCCATTGCATGGTCGTGGATGAGATCTCTTAGTTCCAGCTCTGTTTTATGGTAACGTTGCCCATACCATATACCGCTGGACCTTCCAACCCCCATAAAACATCCCTCTGGTTATGATTCCCATTGGCAATTTTGCAACCGAGCAGGTTTGTGAGCATCCTCATGTACAATATACATGTTATCCAGAGATAATGTCCCATACCATTGTCTCTTGCCCTCAATGGCATAGAACCTTCGTTCATACACTTGGAGGGATACACTAGTACATAGTGGCCGCCACCTCCAGCTATCAAATTTGGGTTAGTGTTATCCTCCTCGATAAACACGACTCTCATATGAATATAATGATTTTTTTATTACACAATCTTCTCGGTAAAAATTCCTTTACCTTGAAGTTATGGTCTCATGGTCTTGTTTATTCTTTATGCTCATTTTAGGTTTCGTATGATAAAGCATCAATAACAGTGTTCCCACATAATTAACCATGTAAGTATTTTCAAACTCTTAAAGTCTTAAAGATAATACTTTTAGCCATATCTTTAAAGTTCTAAATAAAATTTGTTCTACTTCATATAAATTCAAATAATAAAACCTACACGAAAACTACTACAATATTTATTTGAAGTAGCTACCAATTCCATAAATCTAATACACTATCTATAAAATTAAATCGAAATCTTTAAACTTACTTATAAATTACACATCTAATATTTTATTTAACTAAAATAATTTAAAGAATACCAAATTTGTCCACTACTAATTGAATATAATAACAAAGCTAAAATCATTTAAGAATACCAACACTGCCCACTACCACTTTAAAAAAAATGACGAAGCTATATATATATATATATATAAAGGGATATTTTTAATACGATTTGATTTTTGCAAGACATGGAAGAAATACAAAAAGGGCTTATATTCTTTTCAGAGGATGGTTGTCTAATAGTTTGATGAGTTTATCTTTATATTTATATATATATATATATATTAAGATAAAATCATCAAACTATTAGACAACCATCCTATGAAAAGAACATAAACCCTTTTTGTATTTCTTCCATGTCTTGCAAAAATCAAATCATATTAAAAGTATCCCTTTTAAGAAATCTATTCTAATTTCTATTTGTTTCAGGATTCTTCATCTACCTTACCCTTATATATATATATATATATATATATATACACATATATACACACATATATATAGATATATATATATATATATATATATATATATATATATATATATATATATATATATATATATATATATATATATATATATATATATATATATATATATTAGACAACCATCCTCTGAAAAGAATATAAGCCCTTTTTGTATTTCTTCCATGTCTTGCAAAAATCAAATCGTATTAAAAATATCCCTTTTAAGAAATCTATTATAATTTCTATTTGTTTCAGGATTCTTCATCTACCTTACCCTTCTTGACAGTTCTAGTCAACAACCTTGTTTTTATATTTCACAGATGGTTAATAATTTTTCCATAATGGAACCACAACATGCCATAATAAACTAATTTAAGTGACTTAGATTTTGGTCATACTTCATTCAACCTTATAAGTCAACCCAAGGAGATATATACCACGATTAAAAACAATGCTAAGAAGTTAAAAATATTTTTACCATTCTCTAAGACCATCAGAGTAATTAATATTTTTTAAGAATTATACCTAATATCCATTTGATCTTAGGGTTCCATAATTTAATTCTAACCTGAAATTCATATAAAAATGAATAGACGACTATGCTATCAACCAGTGATACAAGACTATAGAAATTTTCTAGTGTTTGTAATTACGCTTAAGCTAATGTAACTAGACTCACTCTATAATTTCAGATATAATTATTCAACTACTATTTTTCTACAGTTAAGTTCATCCAATACACCTTTATCTATGGCAACCAACATTCTTCACTTGTTATAAACACTTAAAACAATCATATCTTTTCCAATTTTTTAATTCTCTTGGATAGTTTATATTTGCCCTCTCATGAAGATGTCTATCATACTTTAAATAAAACATTATTTTTATTTTACAATTTCCAAATTTTTATGAGTCTGTTTGGCTAACTAAACATAAAGATGCTTTATAGATTCAAGTCATGCTTCAATTGAAATTTGGTAGTCAAACATATATACATCAGCACTATTAAACATTTCCACCTAATATTTTAGCAAATGCCAGAGGACTTCTTTACATATTAATACCTAAAACATACGACTTCCATGGCTTTCTTTCCTATAGACTTGGCTCTACCATCTTGCCCTTTTTAGTAAGTTTCCACATATGTTTACAATAATAGTTGTTAGTCAAATTGTCTCGAAGATACGTCGTTGGTTCTCTAAAACCGTCAACCAGCATACAACAAACCAAAATCTACTCCACTTGGTGAATTTGCATTCAGAATTGCAGTCATCTCCATGTGCCACCCCTTTGGATAGAGACGTGGGTAAGGAATGTATGCTATGGTTCAACTTGGCCTTTAGTATGCAATTCCTATATGCTCTCAGGAAAGCATCCAGAAGACAATATTTTATGGTGCAAAATATTTTTTTTTTTGTTTTTTTATCATTATACAAAGTTTTCAAATGAGAGCACTCCAAGAAATTATTTACATTCTAAAATGCAGTTCAGTTTGCAATATTTACACACCCACATACTCTAGAATGCAAAATAAAAATTAGAATGCATTGAAAACCACACACTGTAACATGGAAACAAGCCATAATAGCGAAGCACATTTCTATTAAGCTTCATTACCAAATCCAAGTATTTTCTTATAAAGAAATTAGGGATGCATTCTCAAAATCACCTACACTAAGTTTCATAATTTAGCTTCATTTATTTGCTTAATTAAATGTAATACACAACATCCATTACTTCACACGAATACTACTCTACAAATACCTTCCTCAAGCTTCCAAGAAAGCTAACCTGGACACCTACTTGAGCTTTCCTTCACCATAAGCACCCGATGCTCAAATGTGAAGACGTCAACAGGGTTCCAAGAACACCACCATATATCTTACATTATGTCCCCAAACTGCTTTATAAGGAAATTTGCTTATTATTTGGATGCCACCTTTCAATGCAAAGTAATTAACTTCGACTAGGTGGTAAGGATTCCCTTCATCCGAGTGGAGGGTTTATTGGAGGTTCTTATTTTAATGTTTATTATTTTATATTATTATTATTTTACTTCCACCATAGCTTTATATATATTCTTCGTTAATATTTGTTTGTTCTCTTTTTAATATAAATGTCTATGCTTGCCAATATGCGTATGTGTTAATTGATCCTCCACCGTGATTTTTAAAATGTTTATTTTTATTGATATTAAATGTTTATATTTATTATTATGTTATATATATATATATATATATTTTTTTTTTCTCATTCTGATATTTAAATTGTTATTTTATGCAAAATAATTATCACATTTATATTTTCCTTTATTTTTAACTCTATTATTTAGTTATATATATATATAGTTATTAGTTCTAATATCAATAACAAACGGAATACAAGTGAAACAAAAGCAGACATTCATTAAATGCATCAACAAGTAGAATGATTTTAAAATGCAAATTCCTACGATGGGCTTCCATGTACCCATTGGCCAAGTTGCACGAGGCATGACATCATATCCCACCTTACCTGACACTTCCAACCTTAGTATCTGTCAGGGGTGGGTGTTCTCTTCTATTCCAGCACATATCCCTAGACCTGCATCACAAAAACTTAATGCAGAATCATATTCTTTCAAAATAAAATGGTCACAAGTGATGAGGATGTCATAGGTTCTCTAAAGTGCAAGGTCAAGCTACTTTCATCGAATTCTAGAAAACATAACTTGAGTTATGCAAAGCACTCTATTAATATTTACTATATAAAACAATAGAGCATATTCATTCTTTTCATTTTAAATTAAATAATAACCTTATTTCTAATCAATAAATACAATATCAACAAGGATGAACCCTTAATAAAGTATTAAACTAAGGCATTCATTTTCTTTTAAAGAAAGAAATAAATCAAGTAATTCCTACATAGAGAAAACTAAAACTTGATATATTTATTCATATGTAAATTTATGATATGCATCTCCATGAAAAGGGATATTTTTCCATGTTTCCTCCTCAAATAATCTGACAAATAACCCATCATATCATTTTCCCAAGGCATCATTTTTTTCTTGGTGGTTAGTTTCTTTCTGCCACCATAAAGGAACTTGTTCCTGCAAAAGTGAAATCCATTAGCAACATCTTATCCTTTCACAAAATTCATATAGTTATAAACCAAACATGAAATAGTCTATCATTTCATTATGGATTTATCTACATTTTCCACAACATACATATGTCTTCATAGCAATAAACACATAGTCAAATATCTCATCCATAAGACAACTATCCAAAACATATGTCCAAGCAAAATAAAATTCTGCCAAGGGATGGTCCATGACATCATCCCCCCTTAGGCTTAACACAGTCCTCTGTATTTTAAAATTATAACATCAAATACAATCTATTCAGCATTTTTAAACAGAAATGGAAAATATTTTTGCATGTCCGCTACTTTTTCACATGTAGCATTTCTTTCAGAATAACAATCCCACTATACCTTGCACTGATCCAAAGTTCCTTTCCTCATTGATTTAGATCGAAACTCAAGAATTCTTACTGGTTGAACCTCTATAGCCTCTGGGTTTGCTATCTACAAATTACAAAAATCCCACACATGCTCTGGGTTAGCAACATACTTTTTAAGTAAATAAATATGTTGTGAATCTTGGACAAATTGGGTGGTAAGGCAAGTCGATATGCCACAGGACTAATCTTTTCTATGATTTCAAAGGGTCTAACAAAGTGAGGATCTAGATTTATGGATTTTATCACACTCTTCCTTGGCTAACCCTCAAAAATACTCTATCATCCACAATAAAATTTCATGGTAATCTCTTAATATCGGCATAATTTTTCTATTGATATGTAGCTTTCTTCAACCTTTCTCGGATCACCTTTAACTATTGCTCCATTTTCTTGACCATATCTGGTACAAGCACAATCTGATCTTCTATATTATCCCATGTCAATGGTATCCTATACTTTATGCCATGCAAAGATTTTAATGAAGCCATGCCTATGGTCAAATGGTGTTCGTTATTATAGGTAAATTCTACCAAATGTAAGTAATCCTCCCAATAGGTTTTTTGATCCATACAATACATGCAAAGCATATCTTCTAGCACTTGGTTCACTCTTTCAGTTTGCCCAAAAATATTTGAATGGTAAGAAGAACTGATGTTTAATCTATTTCTAATGGCGCGATGCAAGGATTACCAAAACTTTGATGTAAATTTTGGGTCCCTATTTGATATAATTACCTCTAAAAAACCATGAAGCTAGAATATTTCTTTGACAAATCTATTAGCCACAACTACAATGTTATCCTTGGTATTCTTGAGCATAAAATGCGCAACCTTGGTTAGTCTATCAACCACTACTAGGGTTATGTTATGCTATAAAGCCTATTTTTGGGTAGCCCTATGATGAAATCCATTGAAATCACTTGCCATTTTTTCATAAGCACATCATGTGGATACAACAATCCAGTAGGATATTTGTGTTTTACTTGTACCTTTTGGCACTCGAGGAATTGAGTGATAAACTCAATTATGTGTCTTCATTCTTGGCCAAAATTATATTTTTTCATATTCTCCCTCATCTTTGCTCCTCCTGGATGAGCAAAATATGGATATTTATGTGCTTTGCTCATTATCATATTTCTCAAATTTTGTATCTCGGGGATTAGTACCATGTTCTTAAAACATATAAAACCATCCTTAATACCAAAATCCTTGTTTTCATCAAGTTCCCTTTCCATCCTTTCCTAAATTTGGTTGTAGTATGCATCCTGATTTTACATTTTCTTGACTTGTTCCATCAATTCAACATGGATACAAGAAAAAATTGCTATATATCTCCTCCTACTTAGTGCATCAATGACTTTATTCTCTTTTTCTTTTATATACTCAATGCTAAATTTATATTATGTGATAAATTCCATCCATCTTATCTATCTAGCATTGAGTAAAGGTTGAGTGAATATATATTGTAGACTCTGATGGTCTGTCCTTAGCTCAAAGGGTCTCCCAACCAAATAATATCACCAACTCTTAAGAGCAAACACTACAACTACCAACTCTAAGTCATGTGTTGCATAGTTAACCTCATGTCTTTTTAGTTTTCTAGATCCATAGGCTACCACTACTTCTTCCTGGAAGAGCACTCCTCCCAAACCTTCTAATGATGCATTAGTACAAATAGAGAAACTTCCTTGTATATCGGGTCCCTTTAGTATAGGAGGTGTGGTAAGATTTTGCTTAAGCAAAATAAAGTCTTCCTCACATTTATCTACCCATTAAAATCCTTTTCCTTTTATCTAAAGGTTGGTTATTGGTGAGGCAATATTGGCATAATCCCTCACATATCACCTATAGTATCCAATTAAGCCCATGAAACTTTGAACTTCTATCACATTTGTAGGTGGCGGCCAATTCAAAATGGCTTCTATTTTTCTAGGATCCACGGTGATCCCTTTAGCCAAAATAATATGTCCCAAATATTGCACTTCTGACACATAAAAATCACATTTGGATAAATTTCCATATAGTAAATGTTTCCTTAAAATCTCTAGCACAACCTTGAGGTGTTCATTGTGTTTCTAAAATATATCAACATATCATCCAAAAATACCAAAACAAATTTATCCAAGTACTTCCTAAAGATGTTATTCATCAAATTCATAAATATCACTAGAGCATTTGTTAAAACAAAAGGTAAGACAAAAAATTCTTAATGTCCATAATAATTTTTAAATGTTGTCTTGTGAGTATCCTCCTCACATATTCTCAATTGGTGATATCCTAATTTCAAATCAATATTTGAAAATATTGTGGCATCCTTGAGTTGATCGAAGAGATCTTCGATTCTTGGTAGAGGATATATGTTCTTGATAGTTGCCTTGTTCAACATTCTATAATCTATGCATAATCTCAAGGAACCATCCTTCTTTACAAATAGTACTAGTGCTCCCCAAGGTGATACACTTGGTTTTATCAATCCTTTCTCCAGTAACCCTTGCAATTGCACCTTCAACTCTTGCATTTCTATGGGATTTATTCTATAAGGAGCTCTATGAATGGGTTCTATTCTAGGTTGAAGCTCAATAGAAAAGTCAAATTCTCATTTAGGGGGTAATCCAGGTAAATCCTTTGAAATACATCCCAAAATTCTTGAAGAATTAAGTGTTTCTCAAACACCTCTTCTTTCTTCTCTTCATCAATTTCATTTATCTTAACTATATAGACCATTCCTCATTTATTTATGGCCTTATTGAGTTTCATTACTGATAGTATTTGAGGTTGAAAATCCCCTTGTAGGCTATACATCCTTTGCACAACATCCCTATATTCTATGTACTCAATCCATCTATCCTGAAAGTTGAGTACTGTCTTATGTGCTTGTAACTAATCCATTCCTAGGATTATGTTAAAATTATGCATAGGCACTACATACAAACATCATACTGTTATTCCACTAGGTAAGGTGATTTTTTACATAGGGTAACATTGATTAATGGAGTAGGTTTATCCATAACCATACTTGAACTTCCACTCATGAGCCAATATTATTGGTCTTTTTGAAATAGCTTTAGCTAAACTAGTATAAATAAAACTATTTGTAGCATCACTATCAATCAAGATTTTAATATTCCTACCAACTATATTATCTTTAATCATTAGTGGTGTGGCTTGACCATTAATATTTGTGTTTCCTATAGGTGCGTAAATCTTGTGTGTGGTCTCCTTAGGTGTAGTTTCTTTGAACATTGGTTCCTTTTATTTAGAACTCATTTCTATTCTTCATGGAAAATTAGTAGCATAATGTGGTCCTCTACAAAGGAAACATCATACCTAGATGTTCTTTTTATTGCTGATCCTCTTCTACTCTTTCTACAGGTTGAGAATTTGTTTATCCCTATAAGAATTTGTTGTTACCCTTGTTTTTGTTCCGGTTCTTCCCCTAGAACTTTCACTTAAGAGTAATGTCTTATTTACTTCAACTAAACAATAGGAAGATGATATTTTTCTTTCATTCAAAATATATCTAACTCCTATTTTAATGTGCATGTATTAACCTTAAAAGAAACTATATTTTGCACTCCCTTGAAGACTTTAATATGCAACCTTCTCCTTGCAAATTTTAACTCTAATATGGTGCTTAACGAATCTTAATAATGAACCAAAAATCTAAAGTTCAACTAATGAACCTTCATGCACCAAATTTGCTTACCTTAATGATCTCTATAGATGAAGGATTGCAAGGTTATTGGATTCACCTTAATGAACTTGTAGCTCTTCTTTGTTGTCCAAAATAGCTTCTCAACACATCAATTTGTAGTTTTGTATCTCCTTATATCTTGTTGTTTGATACTATAGTTTGGTGTATTTAACCTTCAATATTTATCCTAGAAATCTGAAACTTGCAGCTACTGATGCTACCTAAGTTGTTGTTTTCTTGCTATCCTCAAATCTAAAATTTTTAGATTGCAAATAATTCAATATTTCCACTAAAATGCTATCCTTAAATATTAAAAAATATAGTAGGGAACTCCAAATTGCATCTGATATTTTTCTTCAAGAACCCTTCAGTTTCCTACTGTAGAAACTAGTAGATCTCCTTTCTCTGAATGAGCCCTCTAACCTTCAAATGTAATCTTCAAACCTCTTAGGTTTGGTAGTAATGTCTGGATCCTTTTCCTTCAACCTCCTTCTCAAATTTTAACTTCAATCAAGTTCTTCTTCTCAAGAATCTAAAAGTCTTGAGGTATTCACCAATATCCTTCAAAATTTGGAAAGCTTCTTGCCAAATCATTCTCCCTTGGGCTTGTTGTTGGATGGCAATAATTGTCCCCAGTTCTTCCTTTATCAGGAACTTCTCCTTTGTGGTAAATTTATCCAATGAATTCTCCTAGGAACTCATTCAATGGCATTCTTTGAATCTCCTTCAATGATACTCTCCAAGCCTTCTCCTTTTTTCTCCTTGATACCTCTTTTCTAGGGTCATCTATCTTGCAGCTTCTTTGGTCTTTTCAATAAGATATTTTATTCAATATTAAAAATATGGAATTTTAGCAATGAGATCTCCCTCTTAGATCTCTAAAATATTTTGCTTTAAATTAGAACTTTTGCTAGTCCTTATATTTCTCTTCTAAAAATTGGAAGTTCTTCAATGAGACATCTTGTAGGTCTCTTTAGCTTCTCAGGTTGATTTATTCTACTCCTCTAAGGTGAAGTCTTCAATATTCAATGGATATCACCAATCTCCTATCTTCATCGAGACTCTTCTCTAGAGTCTCTTCAATATTCTATTTATAGTCTTCAATGGAGATCACCAACCTCCAATCTTCTCCTAGATTCTTCTCTAGAGTCTCTTCCTTGAATCTGCAATAAGGCTCCTATGGCCTTTTCTTCTTTTACACTCTGTAGGGTTGCAATCTATAGCAATGGGACATTTTCTTCAAGCCTCAAATCTTCGTTATTTTATTTTTTGCTTCTGGTGCTAGATTTATTCTAAAGAAGATATTCTTCCTAGATCTTTTGTAGGAAGCTTCCCAACTTTCTTTGAATCTTATGTTTCCTATAACAAAGTATAAGAATTGTAATGAAAGAAATTCTAAATCTAGATATAATCAATCTTCACTATTTATTTTTCAATCTAATGGTATTAATGATAAGTCCTAGTCTTCACAAGTTTTTTTGCAACCTTGTGGAAAGGCTCTAGCCAAATGCAATCTCAAAAATTCTAAAAATATATATTTTTTATTCCTCTTAATCTCACTTGTGGCTCTCCCTATTTCTTAATGATCTATCATGTGCTCTGATACCACTGTTATATTTTTATGAGTATATAATATAGTAAATGCAACCACAAGATGCAAGATAAGAAAGCTATGATATCTATATGATAATGGTACTATAATATGTAGGAAAATAAAGAGATAAAATTTTGAAATAACTCATAAATACGTCATTAATGAAATCTTACAAAAATAGTACAATGCAATATAATGGAGGACATGAAAACTCCACAAACTATTTTTAAAGGAACCACATTGTACTCCTCTACCAATCTATACTATGCACTCTCTATTTCTCTCCTCCTTATTTGACTCACTATAAGGCCTTTATATAGGAAGATAAGTTTCTTGGCCTCACTCTACCTTTGACTCTATCTTATGACTCATGTACATGTGGACTACATGCACATTTATATCATTGCACATTCTACAACTTGTGCATTTATTACATGTTGAAGTAACTAAACCTTACTCTAAAGTAAAATCCTACTCTAGTAATGTACCAAAGGTGGTACATTTATATTTATCCAATAATGTAATGTATTCTCTAAAAAAAGGGTCATGAGAAACCATCAAAGCACTTTGTATCTAGCAAGTGGTTTGGAAGATATTTCAAAATTAAAGTTTTAATAACACACCAAGGACTTTCTATATTTATTACATATAGTTTTGTTCCAAAATTCAAATAGACATAAAAACAAGACCCATCCATTACCAACAAGCACAAATGTCTTTAATCTCACTAACTAAAGCTATTTGAAGAGATTATTTCTCTATAATTTACAACATCCAAATATATCAATGCAAATGGTGGCACTTATCTAGAGCAAGTATTTTAGAATACCTATTTGGGAAAGCAACTTAAAACTCTAGTTGTTTGAAAGAAAACAATTATTCAAAAAGGAGACCTTCCTAGTAAGATAACATTTGAATCCCTATTGACATGATGTTGGGAACACATGTCATTGCAACTTGATGCATTGTACTTTATAGAAGGAAAAAATCTTAGAGTAATATGTAATCAATGAGACCAAATTAAGATTTTCCCTTAGGTAATATTTAACCTCATAAGCCAACAAATAAGGTAAAACACCAAAGAAAAATGAATTTTATTATTAGAAGAAATAGTTGTAAGCTCAAGGAGACCAAATTATTTTACTAATAGAGATCTAACATGATAACTAGGTAAGCTTTTCTTTAATGTAAGTGGTTATGACAACCACATTAACTAGATTATTTTAATCAATCTTAGTATATTTTACCACTCTGACTTATATGTTAGCCAAATATTTTGCTATAAATAAGTGTGTGTATATGTATAGTTTTAAGGATATATATTTTAGCATTTGCCTTGGGATTGTTTCTTTTCAAGATCTTAGAGCTCCCCTCATAAGAAGATCCCATAGTTTTTGAGTTGCAATAGAAGGTTGTGGAGATTAAGTCAATTCTATGATGTAAGACTCTTTCTTTTGTAACAAGAAGTTAATATATTAGTATTTTAATGTATCACTCTCTATTTTCTACTAATATTATGCATGCGCTACTATCCTTCAATTATGCATCAATGGACTTAAGTATTATGAAGTACCTACTATAGGGTAGCATCAATATATGGCAATTGTTTATTGGTGGAATTAAGTGTTATGGGATACTTATTTTTTTTTCTAGTATTCTTGTATAAGTTATCGTATTTCATGTGTGTAATTCAAGTTTTATATATTGCATGAATTTTGGTCTTGATAGAACTATATTTTGGTAGACTTAAATGTTATGAGATGTACATTACGGATAGGAATAACAACTTCTACTAGTCTTATTCTATATAGAAGGATGCATAAAATATAATTTAGTTGAACTATTATGTACTTGATTGTCCTCTTTTTTTTTTTGTTATATTAGAGAAGTGGGTTTGAAAGGGCCCCAAAACCTAATTTACAAAAAGAGCATAAAAAGGTACAATCTTAAGAAGATAATCTTCAAGAGATGAACAAATATCAACTAATCTAGTAAGAAAACCCCCACAAGACGAACAACCACTGGAACTAAATTTTGAAAAGGGCTTTGCTGATAGGACCAAGGAGAGCCAACATGCAACCAAAATGATCTAAAATTTAAAAAATATTTTCCCACCAAGACCAAGGAAAGCCATCACGCAGTTGAGATTAACTAAAACTTAAATAAGGTTTTCCCACAAAAATAGGGAAAGCCATAATGCAGTTGAAACAGGTCCTGAGTAAAAAAGCAAATAGGGGGGCCTTGGTTCCCAATCTAAAAATAAAAACCCTCTCAATTTTTTGATAGGATTCCCCCTTAATTGGAATCTGAAATCTTGAGCTGAAACTTGAGCAAGGTTTTCTCACTAGGATAGGGAGAATGAGCATAAACATGAGCAACGTTTTCTTGCTAGGATAAAAAATCCAATATGTAGTTGAAGCATACACAATAGAAAAAGCAAACAAGGGGATCCTGAGCCCCAATCTAGAAATAAAAACCCTCTCAAAAGGTATGGATTGTCCTCTATTTTTCATATAGTTAATAGAGACCACATTATATAACATTCAATTGTTTTATTAATGCAGGTTTTTCTTTTCCATTTTTCTTTGTAAGACACACATACTATATCATATATTGCTTTCACAAATATAGATAATCCAACCATTTCTCTAGAGATTTTTTGAGGTAACTTTGACTTCCAATTAAACTATTTGACTAAGGACACAAGTGATTGTTGGTCTTAAAAGGTTGGTGTTGGTCAACCAAAATTATCGTTTTTGGTACACCCAAAGGGACCAAGTGGTTTCATTGAAAACATTCAACTACAACTTCACATTATTATTTTCTAAATTTGTATTCTATGCCAACCATAGTTGAGAAAATCATAATCGGAATAATCTACATGAAAAAGAATCGGGAAAATTTGGGAATCGAAAAAAAATCAAGAGGAAAATCGACAAAAAATTGGTATTTTTCATTGAAAAACCAAAGAAAATGCAATTTTTCATTGAAAAAATCTTTTTTATGCATATAAAAAAAAATTGAAAAAATGACAAAAATTGGCAGAAAATTGACTAGCCTATGAATCAATAAAATTGGATTGAACCGGGATCTTTTGGATAATATATCAACTATGATGTCAACTCTGTAAGGGAAATAATTCCTTTGAATGTCTCTCTCCTGGTGTCCTTGTGAGATGTATATTGTAAAAGAATTTATCTCACTAAAGAGATAATCCTAATATCACTACAATTATCTCCTTTGGAGCATCCAAATTAATATGGCTTACATGAATCAAAGTCATATTTTCTATTGCAAATATAGTATTCCATCCATTCAATGGAGAATATGTGAGGACTGCTTATGATCACTTGCAGGAACATTAGAATTATCCATAATTTCCATCAATAAGATCAATTATTACATCTTTTTATTTGGTCCCTAAAAGATAAAGCAACCCAATGATATCAAAGAAACTGGATTGGAGGTTTCGTTTCATGGTCAAACATATCTAACCAAATCCTATATGCATTTTGATATTCGATGGATGCTCTCTTTTTTTAATATTGCATCATCAATAAAACATGTCGATGATATCATCCATGATTTCACTTCTTTCTTCAATAGGATATGGAATTCCATCTCATTTGTCTTCAATCTAAATGTAGTATAAGAAACTACATATTATATGAGGGTTTTACAACTTGAAGGAGGTTAGCTTATTGGAATGACTAACTACACATATTTTCCAATACTTTATCATAAATTTATTAGGGTAAACTAGATGCACATTGTATAATATGGAAGATGTTATTTTTTAAAAAGATTAAGAAAATTCTCCTTACTAGTCCAATATCAACAAGACACTCTGTACAAGTCAAATATTACCTGCTTACCTACAAATGATGAGTCCTACCAATCTTATCCTTTGATATGGGCAAAATAAGTGAAGTACCCTAAAGGGAACAATGGTGAAATAATGACACAAATGATGAGCCTATCTAATAGTCTCTATCACTTGATAAATTTTACTTATGAATGTTTGAATCAAGGAGTAGTAGATTACATAGCTTCTTATGAATACTTGACTAAAATACATACAATTTAGATAGAATTGACCAAAATTTTGATCACAACCACATCAATCGCATACTAGATATACCAACACCATGTTCATTAGATGATGAGGGTATGACCATCATGAACTAATGGAAAACCATGATGTTTGCAATTGGAATTTCAAAGAGGTTACAAGAGTTTCTTCTAGTGAATGGTTTAAGAACACCAGGTGTGTTCCAAAAGGTCCTCAAAGAGAGTGGGCTTATTGACTGTAGGCTACTCTTAGTCAAACCAATCCTCTAGACCTTCATGACCTACAAAAACTTGTTAGAATATTTGGGGGCCTATCTCAATCATACCTATCATTTTTATAGATAAAATACACCAATTAAATAAATTTAATTCATTACAAAAGCATTGAGAATAGTTACAAAACCAGTTTGGGCAGTAATACTTACCTACTTGGAGGGTTTTTTGTTCTTTTTATGTCTAAAACTAGCCCTTGAAAAGATTCACACATTAATGTGCGACCATTTGGGTTGTAAGTTACCTTACAATTGAGACTATGATATCCCAATAAAATTATGGGTGGTAAAAAATAATCTTCTATTATTGCTAGAGCTCCTGTCCTCATCAGGTCACCTTTAGAACCTACAATAAAGAGCAATTTGGGGCAGAAAAGGATGCAAAATATGATTTTTATTTGATTTATGGAGATTGATGGCAAAGTGACCATTGGAGTGTAGTGTTGTCTAGATCGATTTTGGTAGAGTTTGGGTATGCAAATATTTGATGCTTAAAATAGAGGAAATTAACCTCTATTTATAAAATCTAGAGAGGTTAGGGGGATAAGGTGTCCCCTTAGGGGTCCCCTGAGGTTTCCCTTGTGAGGTGTCCCTTGAAGTGGTATGTCTCATAAGTGCATTTGGGTGAGATAATCTCTCACCCATCTACATGTCATAAATGAGCATGGGAATGTGGAGTGAAGTAAGGATTAAGTCCTTATCGTAGTAGGATTAACCATGGTTTAGTGTTGACTTGAGTGAGGTGGAATATGAATCATCCTTACCCCATGATTTGAAAGCCAAAAAGTTGTCAAATATCATTTATGGTGTTAATGCACATGGGAATTTGATATGGATGAAGGGTTAAGGTTAACCTTGATTAGGTTGACCCTAATTTAGATGTTAACTTTTTGATGAGGTGGAGGATGACTCACCATGCCTCCCATGCTTTGAAACATAAAAGTCTTCAAAAGACATTTATGAAGTTAAATGCACATTGGGAGATGTTTAGAGCAAGGGTTAATATTATCCTTGATTAGGTTGACCACAAGTTTAGTTGAGGTCAAGTGGGTGAGGTGGAGGCTAGTCTATTCAAAGAGTAGACTAGGTGAGATGGCCATGAGTTAGATTGACCATGAGGTGGAGTTTGACTATGAGGTGAATTTTTACCAAGGTTAGGCTAGGATGATGGTCACATGGGGACCAAGGGTTAAGCATAGGAAAGGGCTTAAGTGGCCAAAGAGGGCTTATGAATAGTGCTTTTGATAAATAAATAGTGTTTTGAGGCTAATATATGTAAATTTTATGGGTTTTGTAAATTGATCAGTCGTGATGATGGGATGAAGGGAAATGTGTGATTTTTAGGTGTCTACATTTACTCCTTTTTGTACTACATTGTGTAAAAACATGGTGCAGTGCAAAAACTTATGACACCAAGTTGGTGGTTTGATTTTGAAGAAGAATTTATGATGGATGATTGTGGGTGATTACGGAATTTATCATGCCACAATGATTATTGGGAGAGTAAACACAAGATTACCTTAATGTCATGATCAATGTAAAATGCCCCGATTATAGAAATGATGAATATTTTTAAAACTTTACCTTTACTAGATTGTTGAATTTGGTTTAATGTGATAATTTGACCAACCAAATGTAGGTATGCTCGTGAAGCTTTGATCAATTGTAAGTGGACTTGAATTACCATATCAATGAAGGTATTTGTGAATAATCATACAAACATTATCATAGAGCATATCAAGTTGAAAATTTGCTTTTTGTTTACCCCAGCAAATGAGGGATTCATGATAGTTTCTAGTAAAATATATTGGACAAACATACTTTCCAAAATTGAATGTTTGTTTATTTATCATTTGCAATGTGGCTTTTTGTATGATGTCTACCCCCTCAAGCAATGATCCAATGGGAGAAGAAAATTCAAATCACAAAATTCATTGGCATAACAATTTGGAAGAATAAAATTAAAAGCAAAAGTGGTATTTGGGGTAACAAAATGTGCACAAAGCATGAGAACTGAAATATGAATAAGTAGCATGAAAGATAGGTGAAAATAACCATTTTGTGCTTGGTGGAAAAAGTTGAAGCAGTTTGGCTTCAGTTGCAAGGTAACCTACAACCCAGACAATCGTAAGGTACCTTGCAACCCTGAGGCCCATGCCTATAAAGGAATAAACACAAGGTACATAATTCATTTTATGAATTACAAGGAAGATTCACAAGGTGAGTAGAGGTTGAATGAGAATTTAAATCAAAGCATTGTTGAAATAGAGATTGAGGTAGAGTATATGGTCGAGGATGCAGCACAAGCGAGCATTGGAGGGTGTGCAATTCTGGTAAGTTGATCGTGTAGCCCACTTTTGTGAGGGATATTTTTAGTGAAATGAAATCATAGCTGAGGTAGTATGTGGGAAGAATTAAAATGAAAGTGAGGGTGGATGGATACATGTATTTGCGTGTTATTTTTTTTACATAAATTTTGGTGTATGTGTATGCATTTGTGTTTGTATTTTTTCCAATTTTTGTGTGAAATTTTTAAATTTTTGTGGAAAATATGTGAAAAGGAGAAAAATGGGTAGTCATATCTACCCTCATCCATACAGTCACATGTTACCTTGTGATCGTGCGAATGTACAATTTTTTTGCGATTGTATGGAACTGTATGAATGTATGGAATTTTTTTCTATATTTTTATGGATGAAATGTTTGTTTTTAATAGGTCAAATACATAGAGTCAAGACATAAGTTTTATCTATTTCTTAAGGATATAATAAATATTTTGGAAACATGAGATAAGCAGTGGTTGAGAGACGTAGGATTCTATGGAGTGGCAAAGATGGTGACAATCCACTGCAACCACTCATATTTATTTGCTTTATGTGAGCAATGGGATCCTGACCATAACATGTTTAATTTCCCAACAAGGAAAATAACCATTACACTAGAGGATATATACCATATATATTGACTACCAGTGAAGGGATTAATAGTGATATTCATAGGGAAGGGATATAGGAGTGCAATATTTTAGCAAAATTTTGGAGATAGATGGCAGGGAGTGAAGGTGAGTAGCAGTGGTATAACATATGAGGAGTGTTGAAATATTAGGGAGTTATCATTGAGGCATTGTCTAGAAATGGTTATCATTTTTATTAATGTTTTACTTGATACATATGGATGTAGATTCTTGTGGAGGATGATGGGGGTGGTATACGATATGGTGGAGTGAGAGCATTGATTTGCATGGGTTCCAACACTATTAGTGTAGAAATTTAGTGAGTTACATGTTGTTCGAATGATGAGATAGACTGGGTTGGGTAGCAATTTTATATTATAGATTTAGGGTTAGGAGTACATAGCAGTGTTGAGTCCAGAGGGGCTACCTTATAGAGCTCATGATTTAATGGGGATTGATATATCGTATGATTTGAGATGGTAGACTAACATAGAGGTGCGACTGAGGAGACTGCATGAGGGGAAAGCACTTTATTATAGAGGAGTATTTAATAGCCTGAGGCCATTGAATATTATTTGGTATTCCTAGATAGGAGCATCGTCATGGGGTAAGTCAAGAGCAAAGTTATGTTGAGTGATACATGGACAATGGGTAACTAGTTGGGAGGCAACATAGATAAATTATTTTCTATTTTTGTAGGTACTGAGGTAGTTTAGGTTAACACAGAGATTGTTTAATCCACCAATGATGATCTGGAGGATCAAGGAATATTATGGAACTTGATTATAGGTGGGACCATTGGATACCACATTGGATAAGGATATAGTTTTTCTTAATGCAGATGATGTGATCATGATACTAGAGTATGATTTTTGGTAGGATACGTAGAGGTGGAAGCTTGGTAGAGGAGTGGTGGACGGATCAACAAAGGTATAGGTAGCAGTAGTTGGGGGTCTAGAGTGGGATATGAGGGGTGTCATAGAAGCAATGAGTGGCTCACACAGGGTTTAATAGCTTGAGGGTAGTGGCATGTGGGCCATACATTGGTGCTAAGGAGATAAATGATGAGGAGTCAGATGTAGAGCTTATGCAATATGTGAGACAATGTCTAGATAGTGGAGTATATCCATCCAAGGTAGGTGTGTAGGGTGTGGAAGAGATGACAAGAGATGCCAATGTGACATGTGATTTTGAGGCACCTAAGATATATTTGAGTGTGATTTGTGTAGCATGATGGACATGTTGGATGAGGGCCATATGCTATGGGATAGAGTGTGCTAGGTAGAGCCCATGATGACAAAGTGAGAGGTGGCCTAGATATAGGAGAGGATGAGGTTATATATCGAGTGATTTTATTGGAACCTAGAGAGGGATACCTTAGTGTTGGAGAGGGACCAAGTTCTAGCTAAGAGAGATGCAACCATGGTAGGAAGAGATAATGCAGAGAGGGAGGTGGATATCCTTGAAGGGAAAATGGATGAGCTATAGTGAGAGCATGATGCTATCATAGTAGAGATAAATATAGTTATAGTGGCATTAGAGAGATCCATGGTAGAGACATAGAGCCAACAAAGTGAGTAAGAGGTTATGGTGGTAAAGATGACTAGATTATGAGAGGAGGTAGAGTAGCAAAGGATACAGAGTGATGTGTCTATTTTGTAGATTGAGCTTGATTACTTATGTTAAGTGAAGGATAATTTTGATAGGCTCTTATTTTGAGAGAGTGGGAGGGTGTGTAGGTTGGAGGTATGGTTGGTGAGTCGAGGGATGATATTCTAATATATTTAGATTTTGATTCCTAGTTACACCATAGAAGGAGGATCACACAGTCAATAGTTCCAGTAGTATCTTCTATAGTGGAGTTGGTAGCACCATAGGTAAAGGGATCTACCCTAGGATAGAGCAATGAGATAATGTATAGGAGGTCTAAGGAGCCTCCTAGAATACATGAGGGGGGTAGAGAGACTCCTAGTGGGTAGCAAAGCTAATATTTGTTCTTTTTAGTGTGGTGATTGTACCACCATTTTTTATATTATGATAGTTACATATATAATGATGTATATCATGATGGTGATGTAGCCTGTGAACAATTTTAACTATGTGTAGACCATATTTTTATATGATATATGATGAGCACTTGTGATTATACATAGTGGTGTAATATGTATTGATTATGTATGATGTATGTTTGTGTGAGTATGCATTGGTGATGTTGTTGGATAGATAGTATATGAAATGTAGCATTAATGTGACTAGCAATAAATATGCCAAAATACAAATACAATAATGTAGATGTGAGAAATGTTTTATATGTACACTTGAATTGCATGTATGTGGTCATACTTTTGAAAGCCTACATTTGGTTTTGACCTGTTCATGATCAAATCGGCCTAGTTACAGAGTTTCTAATTCTGCAGTGCCCTAGACCCAATGCCAAGAATTGAATGTTCGAAGGAAACAAATTTCCTCCATGATAATCTCCATTAGGGTTGGTTCTAAAAGTAAAAATAGGATTTTGAGATAATTTTTAGGAATATAATGAAAGAGATGGGAAATTACTGAAAGGAATGGGAAAAGGTTAAAAGTCGAAAATACGGGGTGATGGACAGGAAGCACGATAGACAACCTAAATACTTGAACCAATAGCAATTAAAATAATAGACTTTTAATAGAAACCAATGTTAAATCTTAAGAACTGCATAAACTCCAAGGGTATTCCATGGATTCATCCTTTACTGATATCTAAATCTAGATAACAAAATTAGGCTATATGGTAAAGAGGCTAATTTAATAGAAATAACATGATAGAAGTCATACACAGAGATAGAAGTTTCAAATCCAAAGCTAGAAGTCTATATTTTGGAAGCATATTTTAAGGTACAAATTTGCTTCTCTAGTAGAGATTTTCCATCCTTGATTACCAATAAAATACTAGCTTTTATAGATAATTCTACTTCCTAAATCATTAATGCCCAACCACTCTCCTAATGGTGATAGGCAAACTCAATCTAGAACTGACTTATAGCAATTAATTTGGCCCAGCAGATAACTCAACATTGAAGGTAGAATATTCTAGTGAGATAACTTAGTTCTAAAGATAGAAGGTTCCAATAATCTACCACAATCGAATGGCCTAGAGTGCAGTTTCAAGTCGGTTCAATCATTCAATGGTAGTTTTATAGTAGCCCCTAATAGTTTTAGGCATCTTCATGGTGGTTTTGGGTATTTTGCACTATGTTTGGGGTCTGTTAGGAGTTTCACTCCATAATTGGAGTGATAGTTGTTCATTTCATGCCTTAGAAACCCTTTTTCCCTTATTTTGGGTGTCGCACCCTAGGTGGAATGATAGAGCCTTTCGCTCCACAAGTAGAGCGACTGAAATATTCACTCCACTAGTGGAGCACTTGGAACTTTGACTGTGCTAACCTTTATTTTGGACACTTAGTCATTTTGAGCCTCTTTCGGCATGTCGCTTTACTAGTGGAGTGATAGGCCTTTGACTAGAAGGTTGAATTTACCTTGCATTTATTCTAACTTTCGCTCCACTGGTGGAGCGCTTGGGAGATTCACTCCACTAGTGGAGCACTTGTTGCTTTGACCAAATTTTGACTTACCATGCACACACAGACATATTTTCTTATTCCTACACCCTGTCAATCTTTCGCTCCACTGATGGAGTGACAGGGTCTTTCACTCCATTGATGGAGTGACAAGGTCTTTTGCTCCACTAGTGGAGCGCTTGGCCCTTTGACCAACAATTTGACCTTTCTTGGCACTTGGAGCCTAAACACTTACTTTCTTCACATCTTCTTGGAGTATCACTCTACTGATGGAGCGATAATGAGTTTTGCTCCACTGGTGGAGCGACTAAAATGTTGACCACTTTGACCTTTCGCACTTATCTTTCCAACCTACTTTTCATTTGGAGAGTCACTCCATAGGTGTAGTGAAAGGGGAATTCACTCCACTAGTGTAGCGCTTGTCCCTTTGACCCCACTTTGAATTCCTTTGCACTTAGCTATACTTATTCATTATCGTTTTTCTACTTTATTTTATTTTCTTTCGCTCCACTAGTGGAGTGACTGGAAGGTTCACTCCATGGGTGGAGCGACAACATATTTTAATAGAAAAATATGTTCTAAAAATGACTAAGTGTTGGAAATCACCGTCATATGCATAGATATGAAAAGAATAGAATTTGTAGAGAAATAGTAAGGAAAAGAACCCATAACATCACCCACGGTAAAAACAACTAAAATTTTACATGCAATATGATTGGAAAAGTGTAAAAAAGGTAAATGAACCACAGAAAGTGAAAGAATATAGTTTTTTAAACTAAAGAGACAGTTGGTGAAAAAACAACAAAATAATGATATCTTGACCATTTAAATGGAGAAAGAGAAGTTTTACAATGATTTAGTCTCAAAAACTACAACAACATAAAATTTATCAAAATGTGGTAAAACTAGCAACATCTCTAGCGGCTCGTGGGGTATTGAGCCTACCTCAATGCAAATATCCTAGGCCTTATCCTTGGGTTTCAGAGTCTTCTCCACTCTTAGGATATTTGGATTGCTCCTCATTGTTGCTTTGTGCTTCCTCGAGCTTTTATTTATCTTCTCCTTCCTCCATATCTGACTCTTCTCCATGCTCCTTTGATTCTTCCTCATGTTCCTCTGAATCTTGCATCTTGGAATCTGGCTCACTTTTAGTCTCCTTTTTCTTTTGTTGCTCGTGTGGTCGAGGAAGGTAAATGTCCAAGGATTTTAAACACATGCTTGTATATTGCAGAAGCATTGATACAACACTCAAGGGATAAAATTGGCTACTTCTAAAGCTCCTCGATTAAACAATGATAGGTCTCAATGCACTCAATATTAGTGAAATCCTGTCTCCGATCAAACTCCTACAAGCAAGACTCAATCTGAGCATACTTAGCTATAAAAATAATCACCTGCACGTCCAAACCTAGATCCTCCCAAGTATCAATGTTGGAATGGTTTTCAAAAAATGTCAACCATATGGGCTCTAGCTCCTCCATCGACAAAATGGGTCCATTAGGGTCTATGAAATAGAGGATGCCAATTTTAGCAAGGGTATTGAAGTATTGTAGCGAAACCTCCCTTTCTTGATTGAGGGTGTCAGAAATCTAGCAAACGCTTTTGGCTAAGTCTACTTTCATGAAGAAAGAGTGTAGATTCATCTTTGTTGTCACCCAAGATTGAGCCAAAAGGCTCAGGAGTTAGGCAAACTGTTACATCCTCAATTTTTTAGAGTTGTATGGCTAAATCTAGCCAGTGATTAACATATTATTGGGTGAACTCCAAAGTTGGGTTGCCAGCTATAAGGGCCTCCTGAGCCTCCCTAAAGAATATCTAAACTATAACTCCCCATGCAGCTCATGCCGATAAATGTGCTAGGTATTGCAAACGCATTTCCTTAAGGCGCTCCTTGGAGAATGCAATAGGCTTCACTATTTTCTTAGCCATCTGCACTCATAGTTCATGATTTTGAATAGTGAGTGCTTGGATCTCCTGATTGGTCTGGGTGTATGATCTCATATGGCTGTCACACATCCTGGAAAGCTCACCATTCTCTACCTCCAACAAAAGGATTTTTTACTTTAGTGGCACAACTTCAGACTTGCAATGTCTCAATATGCCTCCTTGCTATCACCAATGCCTCCTCCAGCTCAATGTTCTTAGCTTACTCCTTGAAGAAGCACTCCTTATAATATTCATTGTGAGCATAGATAGAGCCCACATCAACCTGTATCATCCACCTTTCATGTTGTATCCAACTTGGTGACATATTCTATAGTATGGAAAAAAGCATAATCCACAGGCGTCATCTCCGCCAAAGGCTTCTGGACAAGTAGTATCTTCTTGACGGTGTGTAGCTCCATTTTTTTGGGTCAAGGATGGACTTCTTCTCAATTATTTCTAGATCCTGCACTTATTTTTTAATGATCTTTCATCCAACGCATGGAATTTTGGCATGTCTTGTGGATACTTTTAGCAATGGTGATTTGGTGTGTCATCTCTAATTTAGATTCCTATGGCTCTTGAATGCCCACTCTGAATATCAGATGATGTGTAGGAAATATAAGGGGAAGAAATTGTACTAAACCTTAAGGGATCTTGGATTTGGATTGCCAAAATATTTGGCATATGCATAGAAACATCAGGTGCAGTTGATGCCATGGTGGAAAAGGGTAGAGAAATAGGGGATGGGTTTATTTTTGTAGCAACTAAAATATATTCAAAAGAGTCCTCTATGAAATAAAAGGGTAAGCTAACAGTTGTAGAAATTTTTAAGGTATCCGGGGCACCAGCAAAAGCTACAGATGATGGTGTTGAAAGGATTGGATAAACATATATGTCAGGGACCATGGAGTGGGATAGTGGAATGGAAAAGGTAGCAAAAACTAAGGGAGTAGACACTATGATAAGAATTTTAAGCACTACAAAAATAATAACTATGATAGGAATCTTAGGCATCGAGCAATCAGTAACTACAATATAGGAGGAAAGAGAAAGAGATAAATTTGGGTGCATACCTTCAGGCTCTATGATCGAGGGAACTAAGGAAGATGGTTGTTGCATCTATGATTCTTCTTTCTCCTCTACTTCTAGAACTTTTTATTGGATCATGTCGACCAATTCTATGTCCTTTACTTATTGCCTCTCTGAATACGCTGCCACAAGAATTTTGGGAGATGATGAGCACTCAATGGGTGACGTGCGTACTATGTCTACATCAATAACTTTTGCATCATCATGCACCACCTAAGAACTCATCTTGGATGGTCTTTGGATGCTGGTATGTGGCTTCTTCACTGCTTTCTGCAAGAGGGGCACTTCTTCAACCTTTCTTTTTGGAAAGGCGCTCTTCTTTTTATGTAGAACTCTAGTTGATAATGGGTCACCCAGGATTGCCTTACCCTTGCCTTCTACGTGCCTCAAATATTTTATGTCATCTACCTCATCGGTATTGCGCCCACTTTGGGATACAATGTCAGCAAATGAAAAAGGTCGATAGGTATTTATGTTCTCATTGTAAAGTGTGGAGAACGGGTCATCAATCAACCGTAGATAGTCCGAGGATGTCTTGTCATTATGAACCCACATGATCCACCACTCCTTGATTTTGTGGTCAAACCAGTACTCTAGCTTTGCCTTCATTTCCACAAGGAGCCTCTTGGGCAGCTTCTACTCTGGGTTGACAACTAGGTCATACTCGCTCTCCATGGTGTAAAAATTTGTCCAGGGGGGCAAAGGCACCATTTTGTCAATATGCCACTCCAATTGGAGTTCCTTGGGATTGTTCCTTTGTTCAACCATTTCATGGCAAGGAGAGCTATGAAATGACTTCGCTTTGAGGTTCTCTTGGAAAATGCCACATGGGTCATACTTCTAGAGTTGAGGAAGCTCGATCAACCTATAGTTAAAAAGCATCATTGTGAGCATAGCATGCTGGTTGTACCACATGACTTTCACATCCCCAAACTTGAAAGGTAAGGTGCAATAGGTATTCTTCCACCTGCCCTTACTATATACTTCATTGGTATGATTGCACTGTCATATGACCTCTAGGATAAATAAATAGGGTGTGGCATAATAGGGTAACAAAAAATGCTTTTCTGTAAATCCATAGATTTTGTTGACTATGCCCTGAGTAAGGAGAAAAATGTCCCCCTAATTCTCATCCACCACTTGATCTCACATCTCCGCAGGAAGCCAATTACAGTGACCATAGAATAGCTCTAGTTTTGGCCCCAAGAAAACCTGATTAAAAACATAATACAACTTCTCTTTGTACAAGCTCAGTGTCTTACCCTAGCTGATGGTCTGGATCTTCAGGATGTATGAGAATTTATCGTGAATGTGGTAAAATAAATACCACACTATAACATAGCACATCCTAAATTGGTTATCTCTTTTGGTATGCAGGTAGGCCAACTATCCATGCAGCTATGACGATAGGAATTCTGCCTAGTAAAATAAGATTGGGATGACATCAGGTTTCATCTTTACAGGGAAATAAATTTCATTTTAAAATATTGATTGTGCCATGCACACTCGCCAGTCATAGACTACCTCATCGATAGAAATACCCATCAGCCAAGCTATATTTGAATAGATTTTTGGGTTCACAAATTCAGTCAGGTTCTTGGGTAGTTGAGGAAACTGCTCATATGACATTTCCTCCCCTAGCTTCTCCCTCATAAATTGGTGCATTTCAAGTGTAGGGTGATATTTGGTGCTCTGCTCGAAAGTATTAATTTTTTTGAGGGAAAAATATTTCAAGGGCTTCTCTTCGCAAGTAAATACCACTTGAACAATTTCATTCATGATGGCAAATAGCGTCTCTCCTTTGGCATTGCACATTATTCTAGTTTGAGCATTGTAAAACTACATCATCACCTATACAAATTTTGAGCAATGGTGTATAGGCACGCACATGAAGAATAACAAGTGTGAATGGTAGACTGTGGTAAGTAGATTTCCAGTTGAACCCTATTCATGCACCTTCTTAACATATTGATGCAACTACTCCAAATCCTTGTCTATTATCATGCAATACTAAAAATAGAAGAGAGCATCTTCTGGAACTATCAAATTCTCAGGTTTCTTCTCCTAATTTTGTGGCTTCTTCGGCTTCTTCGGCTTCTTCAAACTTCTCTCTTTCAAAGGCATTGCTTTTTCCTTGGGCACCTTCTGCTTTAGGTCCTCAACATTTTTTCCCATGGTTTCTTAAACAAGCTGATACATCTCAAATTCAACTCATAGGGACACTCAGAAATAAAATTGATCGCTAAGGTAGCAGTAAAATAGAAATGCAACTAAGTGATGGAAATTCTCCTGGTAAACTCGTCACCTTATAGCTTGAGTTTCAAACCTGCCACCCTAAATGTGCATGTTAGAAATTAATGCTAGTGAAGATTGTGGGGATGATCGTGTACTTATAATTGGTGAATGTGCGGGTGAATATCATCTTGGAAATGATAAAAATGGCAATGTCTGAGAAACTTCCTCAGGGCACATGCATCTCGAGAGGAACGCTTCACTTGGATTTGCCATAGGGGCGCATTTTAGACGCTTTAAGGCACAAAATACTTTGATTGGATGGGGGTGAGTGGTACAAATTTATAGTGTAATGTTAGGGCTAGAAATACACTTTGGTTCCATGCTTGCTTGACACTTGGCACGTTTCTCTTATTGGATGCTTTTTTGAAAGAGACAACTTTTTTTTTAGTAAAGAGGGGAGGCTTTTGCTCCACTAGTGGATCAAAAGCCAGATTACTCACTTTATTTTGGAATAGAATAGGGGGGGCACAGTCACTCTAATAGTGGAGCGATTGGGACTTTTTCTCCACTAGTGGAGCGAAAGAGGTTGTCGCTCTACTAGTGGAGCGATAAGGGCTTTCACTCTGCCAGTGGAGCAAAAGTTGCTTCTTAGTTTTTTTTTAAGGGGAGGCCATTGCTTCACAAGTGGAGCGATAGAGAACCTCACTTATTTTACTTAGCTTCACTCCAAATCTAGAGTGACAGTGATTTAAATAGACATGCATTAAAACAAATATATGCAAGAAGTACCTAGTGGATCAATGACCATTCTTGAAACTCGATGGGTGATAAGCTTTTAGAAGAAATTTGTTCACTAGAATTGGAAGAGTAAAACCTTCCATAGTTTGTAGGATGAAATATTTGATCTTCTTAACCCCAAAGACTTGAAATGGGCCCTCCCAGAAGACGTTCAAATTCTCATGGTTCCTTGGCTTGGACTTGTTCTCATTCCACTTTAAGACTAGGTATCCAACACTGGAAGTTCTATCGAAAGTCCTTTTGTCGAACCAGCTCTTGGTGGGTTTGGCATGCTTCATGAAAGCTTCATAATATTTCTCTCTTTCCTCTTCTAGCTACAATAGTTGGGCTAACCTCGCATCCATCAGGTCAACTTCACCTCCTTCATTATCAAGCCACTTAAGTAACTTTAACACGGGCAGTTCAATGTGTGTAGGTAAGACTATGTTTTTCTCGTACACCAATGAATAGGGTGATGTCTTGATCAACCGCTTAATTGAAATGTGGTCAGCCCAAAGAAACTGGTCTAAGAGTAGGTGCCAACTTTGCTTATTCTTTTGCAAAAACCTCTTCAAGATCTACAGCCAGTTTTTTTTTGTAGACTATGCCAATCTATTATCCTGTAGGTAATAGTTAGACGAGGTTTTCAAGTAGATGCTATACCTGACTACGAATTCACAAATTCTTGCACTAGTGAAAGGAGAGTCGTTATCAGACATGATGGCCTCATGTATGTCAAAGCAAGTGATAAACCCTTTGAGGAAGGAGATAACCACGTCTTTCTTAGCATGTTTGGTCAGAATTACTTTCGACCATCAAGTGAAGTAGTTTATGATGGTCAAAATGTATTTGTGGTTGATGGAGGAGTTGGGATTGATGATCTCGATGAAGTCTAGGCCACACTACTATAATTAAGCTTCTACTTGTATGGGGTAGAGAGGAAGTGAGGCATTCTAGATCCTACTCGAGTAGTGTTGATACTTGTCATAGCGTTGGTTGACTTTGAAGGCATCGACAAAAAGAGTGGGCCAATAGTAGCCTACTTTAATGATCTTCAGTGCCATAGGTCTGCTCACAAAATGGCCTCCTAAAAACCTGAAGTGAAACTCCTCCAATATTTTTACCTTTTGCAACTCTTTGATGCATCTCAGGATAACTCCATCGATGTTCTGATAAAATAGTCCATTAGGATTTGGAACATACTTGCCAGCCTGTAAGTGAAATCTCCATATTTGTGAAGCATTGAAGTGAGAAGGACATCAAAGTATCTAACCAAGTCATCTGTCCAATCTGGACTATTGACCGATAGGTTGGCAAAGTTTCTTTTGAGCATCGAATTGTTTGAGTAGGGTTTCATAGCTTCAATTATAGTATTCTTAGCCAGCTCTTGACAGAGCGCTCTGCCTTGGATTATCTTGATGGGGTGCAATTTGATGTCAAATTCCTAGATCTTAGTGACCCATCCAACTCTCCTATTTCCAAGATCCCCTTGGATAATGAAATTATGGATGTCAGGGTGTATCATGTACACTATTATCTTACTCTAAAAGAAAAAATATCAGAATTTTTGGAGTGACTTCATCACCACATGAACTTGTCACTTAATAAAATTGAACTTCTCTTCATGTAGTTTGATGATTTTTCTAAGGAATTCTATTGGAGACTCATCTATGTCTTTCCCTTTCTACATCAGAATAGTTGCATAGATTTCTAGCTCTCCGACAGTGTATAAGATAAAATCTTTTGAATAGTTAGGATTGACAAGGACTAGAGCTTGAGTGATCTGCTCCTTGATCTCTTGGAAATCCTACCTTCTTTCATCGATCCACTTGAATTCAGCATCAATATTTAGGAGCTCGATCATCATCTTTACTACTTGGGCAAAGTCAGCGATGAACTTCCTGAAGAAGTTTATTTTTTTAAAAAGGATTGTAGAGTTTTCTTATTTGTTGGTAGTGGAAGGTGGATAAGTTCTTTAGCTTGAGCGAGATCAATGGTTAACCCATTTTTAGAGATATGGTGCCCGAGTAGCTATCCTTACTTCACTACAAATATTGATTTCTTAGGGTTGATGGAGACCCCAAACTCCCAGTATTTCTCAAAAACTTGTTGTAAATGTAGGTTGTGTTCCTCCCATTTGTGGGAGAATATTTTCATGTCATCCAAGTAGATCATTATGACATGATTTAATAGTTCACCAAAGGTGAGGTCCATCACCCTTTGAAAAAATACTCCAACGTTTGAGAGACCGAAGGGCATACATTGGTAGATGAATGTTCCCCACTAGTGAACGCAGTCTTGTGCTGGTCTTCATCCTTAACCCAAATTTGGTTGTAGCTAAAAAATCCATTCAAAAATGAGAACCTTTGTGCTTCTACCACTATGTGTAGGATTTGGTCAATCTGTGGTAGCAGGTAGTGGTCCTTCAGCGAAGATTGGTTGAGATTTCAAAAAATAATACACAAGCAAATGTTATCATTCTTCTTTCACACAGGAACTAGGTTGGACACCCAAAAGGAGTGCTTTATTGGGCTTATGATTTTTGCTTCAAGAATATTTAGAAGCTCAGCCCTCATCAAGATTTCAATTTTTGGGTTGACGGGTTGTTGCTGCTACCTGAAGGGTTTGATCCCTTTCTCTAGCTTGATGGTGTGCTGGATGATATTCTTATCTTACCCCCTTAGATCTTGGTAGCGCAAAGCGATGATATCAGGATACTCCTTACAGAGGATGTGGATATTCTGAATATCTTTAGCTATGCAGTCGACCCCTATCTTGATAAATTTTCCTGACTCTAACTCTAGGTCCACGAACTCTTTCTGGTCCACTTTGATATTATGGCTGATAGACCTATCATTTCAATCAAAAATACTCTCTAGCATAATCAAAACCTTGAAGATGTGGTTATTTTTTAGCTAAATCAATCCCTCATGGTCTTCTTAAATCAAAGTTTGCTCTTCAATAGAGGATGCTTCATTCACCAAAAATTGATAAGCTACTCATCATTGTCAAACACCTAATAGTAAAGTTTTTCATTAGGCATAGAAGGCCTATAGATCAACCTTACTATATTTGGCTTATGCATCATATCATATACCAGTGAAAATTGGGCACTGATGGAGGCTAAGATGTCCATAAGCTTATTTTTCTCTCGTTAAATGGATTTGATGTTCAGTGTGCTGAAGGATTTGAGAAAATCCCACATCTTGTTGTGATACGCCTTTAAATAGTGTTGCTTGAAGACACACTTACTGGTAACCTAGTTGCATATTAATTTGGAATCCTTGAATCTCTCCAACTACTTAATGTTGAGCCTTTTGGTCTTCTTGAGTCTGAGGCACAAAGCCTCATACTCTACTGCATTATTCATATAGCTCCATGCAAGCCTGTATGAATAAGTCTTTTACTTGCTTTATAGGGAAATAAGGGTGATTCCAGCTCTTGCACTATTCTTGCATTAAAAATCATCAAAGTACAGCTTCCATAGCTAGTCTAATGTTGGGGACTCTTCTGTAGGTGCTTCTACTCTAACCTTTTTAGGCTTTATTAATAAATATCACCCCAAATCGGTCTTGATGACAGAATTAAAATAATTCATGGAGAACTTGTCTTTGACTCGAAGCTCATCAAGAGATTCTTCCATCAGGTCCATCGTTTGCATTTCTTCTATCATCAGGTTGACAGAGATCGAGCCCTTATCCTCACCTTCAAGTTTTTCAATATGAAAAGTGGTAGAATCCTCATTGAAGAGCTTAAATTTGTTCCCCTTGAATGGTATCTCCAAGTGTGAGTATTTAAGGGAGAGATAGCCTCCCAACTTAGCTGTGAATTATCGTGAGAGGCACATACTAAAGTATGGCTCTAAGTTGACCACCATGATCTCTTGGATGATCATGACCTATGACATCTTGTGGAGTTGGATTAGAATGTCCTTAATAACTCCTACCGTCTTCACGGGAGTACCGTCTAGTTGCAGAAGTCCAGGATTGTTCTGGGTATATTCCATACCCATGATTTTTCACACTACTTTGGGAATTATGGTTGTCATAACACCTAATTCGATCATGTATTTATGCATGATCCATCCTTCCATCTGAAGGGAAAGGTAGAATGGTGGGGGCCAATTCTTACCTATGGCTAAAGTCATCAGCAGTGATGCATACATCGTTTGCATCGGCTTACTCTCCTTATCCTTAGTAGACTTGAAAGACTCTTGTAAAAGGTCTACTTGACCCAATATTTGGAGAGCATCATAAAAGCTTACCTTAGTCGAGGCCTTCTTCATTTATTCGACTATGTTGTACATCGAAGTGCTTGGTTCTCCTACTCTCTTTGTAGATTCATACATTTTTTGGTACTGTTGTGTGGCATCTATCCATTAGCGCTTGGTCAACAAGGAGTATTTGAGTTTCTCCCTAGCCTGGTCTTGTGTCTTGATCTACGGTTGAGAATTTGGAGCTTTAGGTTGGAGTACTTTTCTCTAGTGTGAGGCGGTAGGTAGTCTTTCAGCAAGTTGGACTATTTTGGGGTTGCTACTAGATTTTGAGCTTTTTTTGGTGACTGGGCCTTTTGGCTCCATGGATTGGGTGTAGCAGGTACCTTGAATATATCCATCTAGGTCGGATCTACTTCAATAGGCTTCTTTTCAGCCTTGGTGAGGACTGAGACTAGCTCGATGGAAGATATCATGAAATTATGACCAGCTTCCCTGATCATATTGATTTACTCGTAAGCACTATCGGATAATGTCTAAACATAGTTGAGGTGCACCATGTAGTTTTATTCACTGTGAAGATCATTGCACATGGTACACCAATATGCTGGATCTAAAATGTTGACCTCTTCATTTCTCATCATAGCTGAATTTCTTTCAGATTTTTGGTGAGCAGATGATGCTTACTCTTTCATGAGGGAGGAGGAAATATTCTCTACTGGAATCCTTGGTTATCCTATCTCCTTCTCATGAAGCTCATCTGATTTTCCATTATCTTCATGTATACCTTTACCTCTTGCAACTCCTTGGCTTGGGATTCATTTACAACTACTTGATTAGTGGCTGCCTGACTTGCATATGATGGCAATAGAGCCAACGGTGTAGGTAATGTCAAATATTGGGTAGGAGTTGGTAACTAAGGGATGAAAAGCACTTGATATGGTGGTGTGGGTGCTTGGAATTGTGGAGTGGGTACCACTTAATACTAAGGGGTTAGATTCCATGGTTGGCTAGGATACATCTAGGTTATATGTGGAGTGGATGTGCTCGGATATATATTTAATGGGAATTCTAGGTAAGTAGGAGTCATCACCTTGGGAGGTAACTTTTTGATAGCTATCAGGTCAGCTTTTTCCTTTTGTGCTTGCTTGTACAAGCTAAGGAATGTGTTGATATTAGTATACCAGATTCTCATGCTAATATCTATATGGAAAGCCCTCAGGTAATGAAACGCTACTTGCTTCGGCGTGGGTCGAAGGCCAGGAGTGACTCTCTGCAAGGTTCAGGTGAACCTAACATTGAAGTTAGTTATTTCCTCTTGAGGATAACTTTGTATGGTTGTGAAGTGGTGCAACAAAGATAAGGGGTCAGCTTATTCATTAAATCCCCTTATTAATTGTTCTTCTAGTGGATCCCATGAAGTGATGGTACCATCCGAGAGTGATCGGTACCAGTATAGGAGCTTACCTCTTAGCGAAAGCACCAATAATTTCACCATAACGTCTTCTTCAATAATTTGATGAATAGTTGGTAGTACCATGATGTCTTGGATATGCTCATGCATCATCTTTCTCATACCATCATATGTAGGTAGAGCCTTCATCCCTAAAGTAGGTACTTGGTGTTGATCTTGCAGGGCAAGTAATCCTGTATGATTCTAGGCTAGGAACTACCTGGGAGGAGCTTGTTGTACCATGTGGAGTGGTGGACTTTTATGGAGTGACAAAGTTGATAGAACTTGCTGATTTGGAATAGTTGGAACACTCAGAGCACCTGGTTGAACATTCGATGGAGCCGGAGTATACTGATGATCCAAAGAATTCAACATATTGGGAGGTAAGCTAGTCGTTGTGCTATTCAAAGTTAGATTCCATGTAGTAATGATATCTTACTATGAAGATGTACTGTCTAGAAGGATATTTGGCTTGACCACCCTAGTATGTTCTCCTAGAACGTCAATGTCAAGCTCGTAGAACTCGATTTCTTCTTCTATGTTTCTAGCTCTCCATATTGTACACATGAAGGCATGATATTTTAGACTAGTCTTCAATATTTGGAGGTATCTAAGTTCAACAGAGTCACCATATGTTTAGATTTGATAGTAATAATATGAATATCACTTATTAATACTATTTTTGTAGTGGAACATCTACATCCCATCGGGTATGCCAAAAACTATTGATGATTGAATCGGTATAGTTACAAAGGTTCTAATTTTTCATCGCCCTAGACCCGATGCTAAGCATTGAATGTCCAAAGGAAAGGAATTTCCTCCATAACAATCTCTATTAGGGATGGTTACAAAAGTAAAAATGAGATTTTGAGATAAGGGTTAGGAAGATACTGAAAGAGCTAGGAAATTACTGAAAGGAGTGGGAAAAGTCTAAAATCTAGAAATACGAGGTGATGGATAGGAAGCACAATAGACAACCTAAATAATTAAAAAAATAGCAATCAAAATAATATACTTTTAATAGAAACCAACGTTAATTCTTCAAAACTACATAAACTCCAAGGGTATTCCAGGGATTTATCCTTTACTGATATCTAAATCCAGATAACAGAATTACACTATATGGTAAAGAGGATAATTTAATAGAAATAACATGATAGAATTCATAAAAAGAGATAGAAGTTTTAAAGTCAGAGCCAGAAGTCTATATTTTGAAAGCAGATTTCAAGGTACAAAGCTGCTTCTCATCCTTGATTATATAGAAAATACTATATTTTATAGAGAAATCTACTTCCTAAAGAATTAATGCCCAACCACTCTCCCAATAGTGACAAATAGACTTGGTCTAGAACCAAATTACAACAATTAATTTTGTAGACACCAAAATCTAGCACCCTTTAGTTCAAATTCACCACCTCACCATCAAATCCTACATAATAAAGATATATGCCTAAATTCTAACTTAGGGATATAAAATCGTTCACATCATTATACTTTTCTAATTTATTTAATTAGGAAAATCACCTTAGGATACCCTGTCTACCTATTGGACATGTGTTCTGGACACTTCATCCAACATCCATGCCACATCTTACCCACTCCTGTCCTCTTTGTCCTTGCACATCAGACAGATTCCCAACACCCATGCCATAACTCCTTTGTTTTTGTCCCCTTGTCCCTTCACATAAAACAACATCCCACTCCACTTGAAGCCACATCATACCAGTTAAGTGAGCCACACTGAGTGACTCACTGTAACTACCCCTTCCACCTGGCAGTTCAGATTTACCACTTGGAAAATCAGGCTTGCCACCTCACATTTCCCTCCAAAGCCCCAGGTAGCCTATAAAGACATCATCAATCCACCAAACAAAGGGATTTGAATCTGCATACCAACAGGCTACCAAAATAGATCTAGACCCAATGAGAAATTAAGGGTGCAAGCCTAACTATGACCATTGGCTCAAATTTTGAGGGAATCTATTATTCAGCCAAAATCACCCATTCGTGGTTCCACAGTCAAAAATGTGCATCCATGGTTTCACAACCGTAGGTCCATAGTTTCCATCCTACAATCATGCTTCCGTGGTTCCATAGTCCCGAGAGCAAAAAAAATAGATTTCATCGATAGAGTTTAGCAATTTGAGTATTAAGAAAGGCTTGGTTTCTTAATTGTTTTGTGCTATCTGCTTTTCATCCATATCAGTAATAGGTTTATGTGTAGCATTAGGTTTATAACTTGAATATACGGGTGCTACTAATCCCCCTTTGTTGGTTTGCATGTGTGGAGGTAACAGGCATCTAAAGAGCTATTGAAGCTAGGAGTGGCCCATCATTGGATACTCAAGCCCACTCACCAATTGGATTGGAGAGAAAGAAGACCAAAGACACCACCAATAATCTAATTAGCCAAAGGGGTTTTTCCCCTCTTTGTTCCCATTGTATCATGTGAAAGTAAGAATTTGCTTATTGTAATCATACCCCTATGCACTTGGGGCAAATCAATTGTGAAAAGGAGACTAAGGCTCCAATAAGATTCAATACAAAATCCTTTAATTTTGTAATTACTTGCCTTTCATTATTTTATTTGCAAGGTGTTGTCTTCTTTTGCTTACAAATTCAACCCAGTAGATAACTCAGCATTGAAGGTAGAATATTTTGGTGGGATAACTTAGTTTTGAAGATAAAAATTTCTAACAATCTACCACAATCAAACAACCTAGAGCACAGCTTAAAGTCGATTCAATCAGTCAATTGTGGATTTATAGCATCCCCTAACAGTTATGGGAACCTTCATGGTGGTTTTGGGTAGTTTGCACTGTGTTTGGGGTCTGTCAAAATTTTCACTCCATAACTAGAGCGATAGCTATTTATTTCATACCTTAGAAATCCTCTTGCCCTTGTTTTGGGTTATACACCTTGGGTGGAGCGATAGAGCCTTTTGCTCCACAAGTGGAGTGACTAAAATATTTGCCCCACTAGTGGAGAGCTTAGAACTTTGACTGTGCTGACCTTTCTTTTGGACACTTAGTCATTTTGAGCCTCTTACGACATATCGCTCCACTAGTGGAGCGACAAGACCTTTTGCTCCACTGGTGGAGTGAGAGGGCCTTTGACCAAAAGGTCAACTTTACCTTGCATTTATTCTAACTTTCGCTCCACTGGTGGAGTGCTTGGAATATTCACTCTACTAGTGGAGCACTTGCTACTTTGACCAAGTTTTGACTTGCCATGCACACACTTAGACATATTTACTTATTCCTGCACCCTATTGGCCTTTTGCTTCATTGATGGAGTGATAGGGCCTTTCACTCCACTGGTGGAGCGCTTGGCCCTTTGACCAATAGTTTGACCTTTCTTGGCACTTGGAGCCTAAACACTTGCTTTCTTCATGTCTTTCTGGAGTGTCACTCCACTTATGGAGCGACAATGATTTTTACTCCACTGGTGGAGCGACTAAAATGTTGACCACTTTGACCTTCTACACTTAGCTTTCCAACCTACTTTTTGTTTGGAGAGTTTCTCTATAGGTGGAGCAAAAGCAGAATTCGCTCCACTAGTGGAGCGCTTGGCCCTTTGAATTCCTTTGCACTTAGCTATACTTGTTCATTATCATTTTTCTACTTTATTTTTTGGTATTTCACTCTAGTGGAGCGACTGGAAGGTTCGCTCCATGGGTGGAGCAACAACATATTTTAACAAAAAAATATGTTCTAAAAATGACTAAGTGTTGGAAATCATCGCCATATGCACAGATATGAAAAACATAATTTGTAGAGAAATAGTAAGGAAAATAACCCATAATATCACCCATGCTAAAACATCTACAATTTAACATGCGATACGACTGGAAAAGTGTAGAAAAGGTAAACGAACCACAGAAAGTGAAAGAATACATTTTTTTAAACTAAAGAGACAGTTGGTGAAAACATAGCAAAATAACGTCTTGACCATTTAAATGGAGAAATAGAATTTTTACAATGATTTAGTCTCAAAAATAGAAACAACATAAAATTTATCAAAATGTGGTAAAACTGGAAACATGACCATCATAAATGGTTTAATCAAGGACAAAGAATTGGTCACACAAACCATTTATCCTAACATGAAATAAGTAAACATGCAATGTATATGATGAATGCAACTCGAAATTAACCTATGTAGATAATATAAATGATGCTTTGATCATGTAGTGAATGAAAATGTATAAATGTGATGAAGAGAATGCTTGTTATGAGTGGAACTAGCAATGATGCAATTCATTTTATTTCTAAGATTATTGGATGTTTAGAAGAATTCCTAAAAATTCAAACAACATAGTTTGAACAATCAAACTCATCTAGTAGTCAATCAATATCCTACAAAAATATTGACTATCTTGATTGATATTAAGCCTATCATGGACCTATGTGTGCACATGATGTTCATTTATCCATTTTGAGAGAGGTTGGACTAACCCATTATAAACTTAGTTGATTAATATAGCTCATCCATAAGCACACATTTATCTATACAAAAGAAGTTCACTGATGTGGAAGACGTGTTACCACTTGTAAGGCATGCTCCACTACCAAAAAGACATCTATAATCCTGATGGAGATTAGCCCCATGATGTATGGACCTGAGGACCTCAGGTATTTAATATTTTTATAGTGTTCTTTTCTTCTTTTATCTTGTTTGTGATGCTCTTTTTTATTTGCTTTTTTGCTTCTTTATTTTGCAACTTGTCCTTTTATCGATCCTTAGGTTTGCATCAAGCAAATGATAGGATGAGCAGGGGAAACTATTCATTTTATGGCAAGGCTTACTCAAGTTGTTGTCCTTCCTATGCTCAAAATTTGCTTAATGTGTGAAATATGTGATTGATCCATGAAAGAACTCAAATCAGCCAAGGGAAGCTTTGAAATGCTTTAGAATTTAATGTTGTTCAATAAAGGTTGATTGGACTAACTATGGATGGTTGAACAATAGAAGAACTTCCCATTACCATGACCAAGAATAGAATTGGACAACACTACAATTGTACTAACAAGTGTATGTTTGACTCTTTAGTGATTTGTTATATACAAAATTATGTGTGCATATGTACAATTTGAATGGCATGATAGAGTGATAAAGAGCAATGCAATATAATGATATGCATAGGTGAGTGACATAACAGAATACCTATGAATGCAAACTAACATGCAACCAATGTGTCATTGAGTAATAAATCCAAGTGAGATAGGTTACAGTGAATTTGTGAATCCAAAATTAGTTACCTAGAGTATGTAGAAGGATATTTATGGCATGTATGGTTGTATGTGAGAAGTATATTTACTACTAATATTTGGCAATATCAACATGAATGATGAGTATGGATTGTGAAGGAAGGGCCTCAAAAGTGAGCATGTGAAATGGATGGAGAGTGGCAAGAGAAGTAGAAAATAAAATAAATGTAGGAGAGAGAAAAATAAAAGAGAAAAATATAACCAATCAAACATATGTAGTCACTCGAAGCATGATCATACAACATCGATAGGGAACAAAAAAATGTATAAAGAAGAAGGAAAAGAAGACAATAGGACCAAATAAAAGGTATGTAGTCATTCAAAGCATGATCATACAACATTGAAAAAAGAACTAAAGAATGTAGGAGAAAAGAAGAGAATAAGGAGAACCAAATAAAAGGTATGTAGTCGCTCAAAGTATGACCATACAACATTGACAAGGAATCCAAGAGGAGAGAAAGAAGAAGATAGAATAAATAAAAACAACTAAAAATGAGGTGAAAAATACATCGTAGATGGATGGTTTGGGTTGTGTTTTTATTTTTATTTTTTTTATTTTTTTTTATTTTGTGTTTTTATACATGAAGCATACTCCCTAGTTTGAAAAGAAAAAATGAGGGGGAGATTTCCATGAGGGAAATCCTCCCTCAAGCTCATAATTTGGTTAATCTCAGCCTAGAAGGCAAAGGTCTCCATCTCTTCGTCGCTCAACATTTTCTCTGAATTACTGAAACCCAATCCAAACTGTAAAATGGATTTTTAGGGCTTGATATGTCTAGAGAGCGAGAGCATTATCGAGAAAAATATATCTATGATAGAAAATAGATTATTTTTTCACACTACAATAATATCATCCAGTCAACATCCATTGACACCCACCATCACCAAGGGGAGTGCCACTATGTTGGTAGTTGGATCTTTGTGAGATCCACATCCTTCGATTTCGTTGTGGATTGAAACAAAATATGCCATTGTGGTAACAAATATGTAGAATACTGCAAAAAATAGTGCAAAGGACCTCAACGGGGCTGAAAGGGTTGTAAGTATCCATTGCCAATAGAGAATAGTAAATCGGCCATTGCGGGAAAAAATAGAAACCAATAGCCTAACCCTCACAAAAAAAAATTCTAAACCATTATTAATTATTACTAATTATTGTTATTTATTTTTTAATTTTGTGTTTTTGTAATAGTCAAGATCAAATCTACAAAAATCTAAGAATCTTGATGAACATCAATCAAGCATAAAATGCACGAAGGTGGATGATGTTGAGGGGTTTGGATTCCTCAATTCCTTTGAGATTGGTAAGGTGATCAGCCCCAAAATCAAATTTACGTGTGATGATATATGGTACTAACCAATTTGGTGCAAAATCATCGCACATGTGACGTGATTGGCTTGTATTTTCTAGTTCTCTTTGAGGACCAGATTTCCAATTTGAAATTCATGTTGGTGAACCTTATTTTTGTATGCACATCAAAGATGATCTTGATAAATGCACATATGTTCAATAACATTGATGTGACGCTCATCCAGAAGCATAATTTGATCTAATCTTGCTTGGTGAGCAGTATCATCATCAATGAAATCTTGTAACAAAATTCTCAAAGAGGGATCTTGAGTTCTAAGGGCATGATGGCCTCTACACCATAGACTAAAGATAAGGGTATTTCCCCAGTGGATGTTTTTATGCTAGTTATATAGGCCCAAAGTGCCAAAGGCTTTTGGTTGTGCCAATCATGATGAGCTTCTACAATGATTTTGTGAAGAATAGCGCAAAATATTTTGTTGGTAGTCTTTGCTTGGCCATTACCCTAGGGGTAATATGGAGTTGAGAAGCTATGTTGAATATTGTATTTTTCACACAATGTGTGAACATTCTTATTTTTTAAAGGTGTACCGTTATTAGAGATGATCTTTGAAGGAATGCAAAAAAGACATATAATGTGCTGTGTGATGAAATACACAATCTTGGGAGCCATCGTTTGGATAAGAGGAATTGCCTCAACATATTTTGTAAAATACTTCATAGTTTTAATGATAAAATTATGATTTATTGATGAGGCTAGGGTGATTTGCCAATAATATCTAAGCACCATTGGGAGAACATCCATATGTATTTAATAGGTTGTAATGTTTGATATGGTAGGTGGGTGAGATTAGTGTGTTGCTAAAATTTGATACATTTCTTAACGTAGAGATAGCAATAATCTTCCATGGTGGGCTAATAACCCATACATAGGATGCACTTAGTAATGGCCAGGCTACTAAAGTGGCCATCAAAAATACCATCGTGGGTTGTCATGAGAACATGGTTAGCTCCATTCAGCTCCAAGCAACACAGGAGGATGTCATCATAGCTGTGTTTGTAAAGGATGTACCCCAGTAAGGTATACTAAATTTCCTTTTTTTTTAATGTGTGTTTGTGGGCATGAGGTAAATATGGTAGAAGAATTCCTAGTTTGATATAGTCGTTAATCTGAGAAAATCAAGTATTGCAAGGTTCATCTTGGACAAAGTTGATACCTACATCATCAAAGGACGTTTATGGTAAAATGGATGATTTATAAAGCATTTGTACATGTACATGAGTGATTTTTCATCATTCAGATTTTGCGGTATAAGAGAACTAAGATAGGTCATAGTATCTGCAAAATAATTAGTACAGCATAGAGAAGAATCAATATTATACCACTCAAATTGAGAGATCAATTAATTAGTGAATTTCTTGTATTGTTTAAGAATAAGGTATAAAAATTGATAAATTCCCATTATTTTATTGATAAATTAAATATAATCACTAAATATTTGCAGTCATTTGATGCACATGGCAAACACAATTTTAAGGCTAAGAAATATTACTTTGTATTTAATGTTATTGTTCATGTAGGGAAAATCTAATTTGAATAAAAATGGGAGTGGTACCCCTTGTGGTGTAAATAAGACAATCATTGTGCCTCCCCTTTGTTTACAATGAATGACGTTGAAGAAGAGGGTCACGTCTACCTATGTTTTAGGTTCAATGTATTGTTCAGCTTCAGTAATATGAAACACTGAATCGTCAGGAAGCTCGATGAGAAGTGTTTTATCATCATTTAAAGGATCTTATTCAATTTGATTGGTACTAACCTGGCCTTTTATGAACTTTTGATTGATAAATTTTATATCAAATCTAGTTGACAACATAATCCATTTTGTTGTTTGGCTATTATTGTATATTTTTCCCATCATGTACCAGAGTAGGTTTTCTCGAGCTATGATATAAGTTGTTTGGTTTAGCATGTAATGATGCAACTTCTTTGTAGCAAAAACTACTACAAGGCATAATTTTTCCATGTAGGAATATCACATCGTGTAGCTCACTAGCTTGTGACTAATGTAGTATATGGCCTATTATTAGCTAGCCTCATTCTTCTAGGCTAACAGTGTTCCTAGAGAAAAATTGATAGTGGATATATAGGTGGAAAGGAAATTCAGCACAAGGTAGAGATAATACTAGTGGCAATGTGATATAGGTCTTGATGGCATCAAAAGTGGCTCTAAAAAATGAGCCCAATTGCAAGGTGAATGTTTTTTACTTTTTTGTCGATCAAGGATTTGATTTGGTGGGGGAGAAACCCCAAATTGTTGATACCCTTGTGACATTGTTGATATTGTTATGGTTGCTGGGCCAGTATGGAATTGAGCTTAACCTAATTTGCTTACAATGGTTTTGGAGGGTTTGGATTTGAGCTACCTCTGCTAAACCTAGTTTTGGAAGTGTAGTTAATTTTCTTGTAAAGCTTAACTTCACCCTCATGTACCTTTATGTCTTTAATTATCTTAGCATGAGCAATAGCATCCTCAAAGGAAAAGTGTTGTTGTATTTGGAGTGTTGGTGCTTGGCCTATATTTTTGCAAATGTTTTGACTAACTTTGGAGGTGGAATTGGAAATGTCAAATCATGGATGACTCCATGCCATCGAGCAACATAATCGTTAAAAAAATCATCATCAAATTATCATAGATTGTAGACGTCTAGTAGTGACATCTTTTTGATGTTTATAGAGAAATGCTCAAGAAATACAGAGGCTACTTGCTTAAAATTAAACAAGTTGTATTGGAGAAGGTTATTAAACCCATCTAGGGACTGACCACCAAGATACAAGGGAAATATGTAGAACATAAGTGCATCACTACCTTGAATAAGGTGGTAAGAATATCGATAATTTTGCAAGTACTCCTGAGGATTCTCTTTGCCCCTAAATTTTTTGAACTTTGGCATCTCATACTTGCATGGGTATCGATGGAGGGCTACTAAGGGATGAATTGGATCACTATAAATCTAACTGTAGGTGGTTTTTTGTAGCCCATAACCACTAGTTCACAACTCTAGATTCTTGAGTTGTTCCCTCATGATTTGCATTTCAATAGGGGGTACTTGTGATGTATGAGTGGGGAGAACATTTTATTCCTTGATAGGTTGTTTAGAGTAATAATTATGGATGCCACTATAATGGTGTGGTAGTGGATGTGCATAATAATGAGGAGGAGGTTAAGTATGATATGATGTGGGGTTGATTTGAGATGACAAAGAAAGAGAAAAATTTTGTTGTTGTTGTTCATGGAGTTTTTTTTGATGAAGTTGTTGATGATGGAGTAGTTGTTGATGGAGTTGTTGATGTGATGAAGCCATGGGATACTGATTTGGCTTATTAGGGATTTTATGTTGTGTTTTAGAAGGCACTTGTTGATGCATTTAATTTGGAATTTATTGAATATTTTGGATGGACCCTTAAATAGGTACATGATATGGATGTTGAAGATGTAGACACCAAAACAGCACCAATCTTATTATGTGACGACAAGCACTGATCGAATTGACATGCATAGCCCCTAGGGCAGCCCCCAGAGGTTAAACAGTGGTCCTAACCACTCTCACAATAGTTTTGGAAGGTCAGAGGTCAATTTGGCACCTTTCAAGCACTCTGCTCCCTATTCGTTCCACCCTGGGATGATTACAAACTGGTATTCATCCCACCCCAGGACGATTAGCAGCATTCGCTCCAGGGTGGGGCGAATAGCAAGTTTGATGGGAAAAAGGTCAAACATTGACAAATGGCAGCTCAGATCCGCCACTCAACTCCACCTTCAATGCATGGGAGTGCGAGTGAACATTTTTGAGCTCAAAGAGGTAGTCATAGAGGCAGTCATGGAGCCCTTAATCATGGAGGAATCTTCTCTCCCCTGGGAAGGCATGATGGCCAAGTGGTGCCCCTGCATGCACATTCAAAGTAGACCTTCAGGTCTATAAAATGGTGAGTCTTCTCACCCAAAAAAAGGAATAGAGCAGGAGCATTTGGATCAATGGAGTGCTATCGAATTACATCCTCACCCCTCACTTGTGCTTCTTACATCCTTGATCTCTCTTTTGGAAGGGAGGTTATTGGGTGAACATTGGAAGTGCAATCCGGACCCAAAACCCAAACATTTTGCCACAATACCCCACCCAATTTTCTGAAACAACCCCCTAGGAGGTTTTGAACCCATCCCAAGTGGATTGGTGTTGAAACCAAGCCCCAAACGGTGGGCGTCCTGCCCCCGAGTGCCCCCTGCACTGTTGCAGTCCTAATCGCCCCATCTCGGATTGATTAGAAATATGTAGAATATTTCTTCACTATTTATTTTTCATCTTATTTTATGTCATTCATGTATGCTTCCATTCAAATTTCATGCTATTCTGATGAGTTTTGATTGTGTTTTCATTGTTTTTCTCTTTCACTAACATACAGGGAGCATCTTCAGATACAGGGCGATCAGTGCCAAATATACAAAATCCAACCTTCTGGGTCATCTCAAAATACCCTATTTTTCCCAACCCCAACTTTGCAAGTATTTTGAAGGCATATGGATGGGACATTTAGGAGGTTTCTTTCTAACATTTTATGACAGTCCTAATCGTCCCACCCCGAAGCGATTAGAAATCTATAGAATATTTCTTGACTATTCCTTTTGTAGTGTGTTCATGATGGTGTTTGCATGCTTCTATCCAAATTTCATCTTATTCTGACATGTTTTGATTACCATTTTAATTATTTCATGCATGCATTAACCGGAGGCCTTGGGGATTGCATGTTTTCCTCCATCCATAGGTGCTATTAATCATTTGTTGTTTCTCTAAATGCATTATCTTGACACTGGAGGGATAGCAAGGAACTACAAGTGCATTCATGCAAGCGAAAACGATGTTTGTCCCACCCATTTCAAATGTGGGCATGCGGAAGATCTCGAAGGGGAGCGTACCATCCGTGGTGTAACAAAACTATATCTAATGCTCCTAGCCCCTAAAAATGAAGGAGACGTATTGTAACCTGATCTCAAAGAAAAATTAATAAAATAAAGGGCTGCACTTTACATTTGCTTTATATCTCATTTTAGTTCGTTTGTTTTCCCTTTTTATGCACTTTAGTCCTTTCTTCATTCGTAGGAGCTAGCGTTACATTTGCTTTTTCTTGCATCACACCCGGTACGCCATTGCTTCCATATCCTTGTGCTTTTAGTGGCGATCATGGTGGGACCCTGTCCCCTAATTTTGGAATCAAAATTTTGATCAAAATTTTGTGTTTTTGCTTGCAAGTGTTAATCCTTCAAGCGCTGGACTGCTGCTCATGCCACCCTATGACGAATACAGACTAGAATTCATGCCACCCCAGGATGAATAAGGCATTCATCCCACCCTATGATGAATATAGATCTGCTATTCATCCCACACCGATATTATTAGCTCTTTGTGCATTTTCTGAGCAGAAACTTAGGGGCATCTGGTGTGGGCAGAGAAGAGGTAGGTTGTCTGAACACTCTCTGTAATTTTCTTTGTTTCTATGATTTTTTTGTTTCTTTTCTTGTATAGGAAATTTTACTGCATATTTCCTTTCTTTGCATAAGTAAAAATAACCACACACACCATGTGATAATATAAACATCAAGGAGTTGGTCGTAAAACCCCAACACTTGATCAAGACCAACGGTGGATTTCATCACCACCTTGGCTTGAGTTTTTGCATACATAACCCCGATCGCTATTGTTGCTAGATGTAAATCCTAAAAAAATTTGACCAAGTGTAGCTGGGGTGATTCCCAATGCATGAGGATAAGTCTTCTATGGTAGGTTTCAAAAATAGAGCGATTCCCCTTTCGTACCGCCTATGTTCCACGTATTGTTTTGCTCTTGCGTACCAATAGTTTCCCTCACGTAAGGGTGGGTATATTGAGAGGTTTGGTATAATGGCTTGGTAGTGGTATATTAAAGGGGTGACCATTCTGGGAGACATAAGAGCCCTCATATTACATGTACAACAAAATTTTCTTTACAAGGCTTTCAAAATAAAAATCAAAACACACTAAACCAGATCTAGGGCACACCTTTAATATATAAACAAGATAATCACTTCTTTGTTTGTGTGGCTCCTGTTTGTTTAGTGTAGCATAAAAAATTGTAAAGAATATAAGACCTACATATCTTGTAGAGAGACACCACCATGGTGTACACCCGTAGCCAAGCCCAATCACGGGAAGAAGCTGTAGAAAGTGTACAAGGGGGCACAAGTCGCCTCCGCTATAGCCCCAAGGACTTGGTCATACCACCTTGGTGGCCTGACCCACAAAATAGTCCACATCATACCATGATAGAACGGGACTATAGAGGCACCCCTTCGAGGGGCACTCCCATTCAACATAGACCCTTTCAGGAGGAGTCCATACACATGGCACTCAACATAGATGGGAGGGCTCCCTTAGACACTCATTATGAGTGGCCATCGTGTAATGAAGCACTAGAACAACATCAAAAATAATAGGCCAAATCCAGAGCGTAAGGCTCTTCAGATAGGGTGAGCCAACTCTGCCCGCCCCTTTCACATATACGAAGGGGAGCATGAGGAAAACCATTACATTCCTCAAGAGCAATACACAACGCGAGAACAATGTGCTTTCGCACCTGCTATTTATCAGGATCACCTACTAAGGCCAGAGCCTCGGGTGAATGTTGCTAACCTCGATAGAGGGAAGTGACCTATAGAGATCTTGGATCACCATGACTGAGATAGATGTGTAGGGGAGGCATCTAGGCCTCCTAGACTCAAGACAACGGAACAAATTGACTTGGTAGTTACCAAACATACCGCCCACCAAGCACAAATCATGCAGCTTGAGCAATACCAACAACAATTAAAGCACCTGTATCGCCTTAGCAAAGAGCGCATTCAGCATCAGACAGATGAGTTACTCCAGAACACTATGCCTAAGAGGGTCTGAACCCCTTGCAAGCATAGGACAAAGATAGGACAAAGTTGTATGAGAGGCACAAACCCTTGGTGCGAGACAAGTCTCCATGACCTTATCAAGGGTTGCCTCCAAGACCTCCTAGACCTAAGCAGGAGACCACCCCTAGAGCCAATGATGGGCACCCTCCATGGGCACCCACCCATATTTATAGGTCATGCCCAAGAACTCCTCAAGAAGCCTATGAGGAATTTGAGCAAGAAGAAGAGCGGGCTGAAACACCCTACCAAGGCAGGGGGGCGCTACCCGATTGCCCCTCCATAGGCCTCAAGTTCCCCGTAATTCACAATGGGAACAAACCAAGGAGGAAGAGATCAAATCTTTCGATGCATACAAAGCATTGCTAGAGTGCTTAGAGTCTGTGGAGACCAAGACTTCTGGGCCCCAAAATCCCACTTTACGCCAGCTTCGCAGTCACCTTGTGCATCCTTCAGTGCCTGCACCCCCATACCCTAAACACTTTAAAATGCCTCAATTGGTAATATTTAGAGGGGATGAGGATGCCCAAGAGCACATGACAATATTCTTGAGCCAATGCTTTGGCATTCAAGACAATGATACTTTGCTTCTAAGAACATTTATAACCACGTTCACAGGCTCTACCTTGGATTGGTTTACCCAGTTGCCGAAGCATAGCATCAATAACCTGGACCAGCTAGTGGATGCGTTCCTTGAATGTTTCACCTTCAATACCAAGAAGAAGGCATCATTAAGTGACCTAGTTAGCCTCATGAATTATGAGGAAGAGACCATGGCGGCCTATGGAAATCGATGGAGGACGTTGCTTTCAAAGCTACCTTACCTCCCTCCCATGGCCGACCTCACCCAAATGTTCTCGAAGAGTTGTTTGAGGTCGATCTCCATGCTATTGTAGTTGTAGCAATATGCCACTCTCGAGGAAGCCCTAGCATAAGCCAGAATCATTGAGGAGATCAAGATACAGGATGGTGATATTGCCAAGCCACGTAAGAAAGAGTGGCCCAAAAATGCCAAAATTGGGTCAACGCAACCAAAACCCGTCATGGTCAATCATGTTGCTATAAACATACCTAAACCTGCATAAGAAACATAGCCCCCAAATGCTAATTATCAGGCAGTTCCTCTTGACACATATGAAAAGGAAAATCATAGGCAAGAGCAAAATCAGTAGCATCGCCCTATGCGATAATTCACACCCTTCACAGAGTCTAAAGACTCCTTGTTTGACCGCTTGTCCGTGGCAAACCTGATAAACCTACCAAAAATTTGACTCGTAGACCCCAACGTGCCAAAACCCAAGGGCTATAGGGAAGACTTGTACTATAGATTTCACCGACAAAAAGGACATGACCTTTACGTGTGTTGGAAGTTCAAAAGCTTAGTGCAAGACCTAATAGACAACAAGACGCTAGCAGTGGATAATACTGTAGCACCAAATAACTAATAGATGGAGGTCTTCAAAGACCCCCTACCTGCCCATGATGCACATGCAAAGACTCTACAAGTCAATGAGGTGACACAAAACTACCCCATGCAGGGGTATGTAGGGATTATAAGCATAGTGACATGGAATAGGAGGTATCCAAGCATAGTTGCCCTTGCTGCAACTACAAGATAGGTTCCATCAACGTCACAACCTCAACAGCACCCTACACAAATTCCTCTGCCTAGACTAGTGGCCACGATTCGGGCTAAACTTACCCAAATTTTAAGAACCACGTTGGCTAGGCTCTCCATCTATGATTTCATACAAAAATCACCGCCCCATCGGGAGGCTCTAATGGAGATACTCAAGGCCATCGAGCTACAACCCCACGAATCATACTCTTTCAACGACTTTGTGGGACATGTAAAATGATGTACAGAACCAGTCATCACCTTTAGAGAAGATGAACTAAAATCAGTGACTGGTGATATGGAAGATCCACCCGTGCACATCATTGCGTGGGTCAACGAGATCCCATTTAAGAGGTTATTGGTGGAAACTAGCTCGTCTAGCAATATAATCACAACATCAGCCTTGAAACACCTCAAGTTGCTAGCATCTCACATTATGACCTCCACCTATACCCTTCGAGCATTCATCGACGTGATATGATCGACGGTTGGCACAATTGTCCTGCCCATCCAAGTGGGACAAAATACTATTCCTATGTTGTGCCACATATTGGAAGGTGAGATGGCCTACAATATTTTGTTGGGTCGGCCTTAGATCAGGGACATGAAGTGTGTCCCTTCGATATCCCATCAATGCCTAAAGTACACATACGAAGGGCAAGTGCATGTAGTCTCGACAGACTTAGAGCCCTTCAAGTATTGCAATGCAGTGTAGATGATGCCACAATCGACCCTTCCATCGACACATTTGGAATTTTAGTTGAATCTATCCAAACAGGGTCCGATTTCGCATACATCCCCACTGTTAAGTCCCTCAAATCCCCAATCAGGTCCATCTTCATCATCTGGTCCTTCACCAACGATGCCACCCATGGTGGCCACATTGAAGAACAATGGGAAGAAACCCCTCGAAGAGGCACCGCCATCAGTCTCAACCATCTCTATCGAAGAGGTGCCTAGCAGAATGGAAGTTGAGACGTCTAGTTCACCCAACATGGAGTGGACTCAGGAAGAACTCCCATTCCCTCCCCCTCAACCGCCAATGATCATTATTGAGATGGCCAATACGGGCATGGGGGAGTATCTAGTGCAAAACATTGTAGCAACACCCATGCTTGAGTCCATGTAGGACATGGGGAGACCTCACCTCCCCATCGGCACTATTGTCCCTTTGGGCTACCCACAAAATTAGATAAATTTTGTATATGGGGGCCTCGACAACGTCATTGAACCTTACCTGCAAGAGGAAGAGGATGAAGAGCCCTTTTTTAAGAATGTCAACTATCTGTCCAACCCAAAATTTTCTTTGAAATGTCTTGGCCAATATAATTGGCATGGATATGGGTTGGGCAGATATGAACAAGGGGTGCGCGTTCTTTGTCAACCAAGATATCAGATGCCATATGACAAATCAGGAGTAGGGTTCAACCACCCTCTGCCCCTTGACATCTTGGTAGAAAACATACAAGGCCTAGGGCTAGGAAACAAGGATGGGTTGGAACAAGATCCATATGCCAATACTAACACAACATACACATTGGGGGATTATCTCCCATTGTTAACAACCAACCTTGTGGTCCTTAACAACTCCTCCCCTTCGATCGAGAAAGGGGAAAGTTCAAGAACTTGCCTCCAAAAGGGATATAGACAAGGCCAAGAAGGATCTTCAGAAGATGATTCAGAGTATGAGGTAGCACCTTGGGACCTTTTTGAGTCTAATAGCAATCACTCGCAAGTGACGCCCATAGATGACTATCAGGAGAACTTCATGACAATGTTCACCTTCAATGCTCCAATCGAGCAAATGCCACCTCAAGAGAATCAGGTCCTCCCGTAGAGAGCGAAACAACCCCGATGGGACCAAATTAACTTGCTCAAGCAGAGCAAGCCCCACATGCCGCAAATAGTTGTTGAAGCCAATGAAGGCCTATGGATCTCTAATAGCAATTATGAATATGAGACTGAGATGGCATATCTCAACCATATGCGGTAGCAACAATACCCCATGAACATTTACGACATATTTGAACAGCTAAACATGGTGCCAAGGCATAGGTGGCACCTAAACCAAGCATAGTTGTACCAAGTGTTGCATCTGCCACTTTAGGAATACTGAGAGCACCCTCCGCCTAGAGACCCTATAGAGCCATCAGTGCTAAGGGTAGACCCTATCTTGTTATCTATGCATAGGCCTGATCCATTTGTGCCAATACTCACAAATCCATATCCAGAGCACAAAGATCACCAAGGATGTCCGAGTCACCACCCACGCGGTAATGGAGACCAAATTCACTTCATCAACATGATCTCCATTGACTTAACCACCCCCATCCGCAATCCAGCTGATCCAGCATGACCATTATATCTAAACCTAGATGCCATAGACTGGGATCATGCTAACTCACCACCATCCCCATCAGAGTACTGGCCTTGCGATGAGATGCTTCATTTCATCCTAGGACCAACTCAGGATATCTTCCATGCTAAAGAAGAACCTGATGTTCCAAACGTAGATCTAAATTAAGCAAATTATATCCACCTGATCCCAACTCCACACCAATTGGAGGACAGGTCCCACATGTCAGTCGAAGATATGACTAACATAGACATCAGCTCCGATCCAATGAATTCGTAAATCATCAAGCTAGGGGTAAGTCTATCCCTCGAATAACAAGCCGATTACATTACCCTTCTCAAAGAGAAGAAGGAGGTTTTTGCATGGTCCTACAAAGACATGTCGGGGCTAGACCCATAGCTAGTCATGCATAATCTAACGCTTGATCCGATAGTCAAGCCAGTCAAGAAAAAACTACATAAGATGCACCCAATAGTAGCCTTAATGGTCAAAGATGAGATACAAAAGTTTTTGGATGCACAGTTTGTCATATGCATGGATTACCCACCATGGTTGTCCAACATGGTACCCATCAAGAAGTCGGACAAGAGGATTCGCATATGCACCGATTTTCGAGATCTAAACAAAGAGATTCCCAAGGATGATTTCCCCTTGCCTAGCATCGACACATTGGTAGACACTACATCGGGCCATGAAATGCTTTTCCTCATGGATGGTTTCTTGAGATACAATCAGATTTGTATCAATCCCGACGATCAGCTCAAAACGGCGTTCACAATACCTTAGGGGACATTTTGTTATAATGTCATGCCCTTTGGCCTTAAAAATGCTGGCACCACCTACCAATGCGCTATGACATACATCTTCCATGATCACATGCATAAAACTTTGGAAGACTATATGGATGATATGTTGGCCAAATCTCTTTTATGTCCAGATCATCTCGATGACTTAAGCAAGATCCTCGATCGCCTCATCGAACATAAAGTCAAACTAAACCCCAAGAAGTGTGTATTTGGCATCACATCTAGAAAACTCTTGGGTTTCATAGTCTCAAAATGAGGCATCAAGGTAGATCCAAATAAATTTAATGCAATACTTGAAATGCTTCCCCCAACCTCCATCAAGCAGCTCAGAATCTTGTAGGGAAAGGTCGCATCAATCAAGCACTTCATAGCATAGCTATCTGACAAGTGCCAATCCATGAATAAATTATTACACAAGGGGATAGCATTTCACTGGGATGACAAGTTCGAGTCAGCCTTTGACGACATTAAACAATACTTGGCTTCGTCGCTAGTATGGGCACCACCTAGACCAGGAGTGTCATTATATTTATACATCTCAGCTACTGAGGTGGCATTGGGCGCCATGCTAGCCTAGAAAAATGAACTACATAAATAACAGGCTAATTATTATCTTAGCCGCACCCTGGTCAGTTATGAACTTAACTATGCATACATTGAGAAGCTATGCTTAGCAGTGGTATTTTCCACCAAAAAGCTATGCCACTACATGTTGAGCAATACGATGTATGTTGTGTCTAAGGAGAATCCATTACGGTACATGATGAGTCGTACTTATCATAGTAGCCGCACGACAAAATGGATCATGTTGTTGACGTAGTTTGACATCGAATTCATTGGACAAAATTCCATCAAAGGTCAAGTCATCGCCAATCAACTAGCAGAGGCTCCTCTCGAATATGACCAGCCTATAACCATAGAGCTACCCGATGATGGGGTCTTCCATGTCTCAGAATCACCAGATTCTAATGAGCCTGTGTCACAGGCCGACATAACCCTATTTTTTGATGGTTCTAAATGTGAGCAAGGGGGTGGCATGGGAATCATATTCTTCACACCACAAGGGGCTCCAATGCCTCTATCATTTAAACTTTATTTCTCGTGCACCAACAACAATGCCGAATATGAAGCCTTGCTCATGGTTCTTAAAACAACCATCACCATGAACATCAAATGCTTGAACATATTTGGTGATTCTTTGTTAATCATCAACCAAGTGAAAGGGGTATTCTAATGTAAATGCCCAGTTCTACAGGCCTACAAAGCCCTTGTGGATAAATTCTTGGCAAAACTTGAATGGTGCGACATCGAGGCACTCTCTCAATCATCAAATAATTTTGTGGACACTATGGCCTCCTTGGGGTCACTAATCCCGCAAGACCCTTCTAGTGAGATGACAACCATTCAATTCAAAACATTATCTCAATCCACGATGGAGCATGCAAGCTCTGACCTAATGCCAAGAATCCACCTGATCCATATTGAACCGTCTCAAGATAAGTTCTCTCAAATCTATGATAGTCTGAATCACACCAACTGGGGGTCCTTGTTCTCCCCAACCCCTCTTAATAGCAACACAACGCTATTCTTACAAGTTCTTTCCAGCTTAGCTTTTGCTAGGGACAAACTTCAAGAGGGATTGGTCATTCATACCATCGAGGTTTCTGATCAGCAGGATTGGTACACACCCACAAGAAACTATCTTAAGTTAGGTAGCCTCCCACTTGGATTGTCGCATGCCACGAAAATATCATTCAAACAGAAAGCGAAAAAACAAGTCTTGCTAGGAGAAATTTTGTATTGTCAGAGCTACGAAGGAATCCTCCTCCGTTGCTTAGACCAGCAGAATTTCGCTTGGGCGATCACCCAAGCACACGATGGTACATGCGGGGGCCACTTTAGTAGTATGGCCATCGTAAAGCGCATCCTTCGCATGGGCTATTATTGGTCATATTTAGAGCAATATTGATGCGCGTATGTAAGGAAGTGCATGAAATGTCAACACCATGCTAACTTGACACACGTCCCTTCTCAAGCCTTGCAGTCGATCCAATCGGCTTGGCCGTTTTCATAGTGGGGCTTAGATCTAATAGGAAATATCTCCCCTGTGTCGTCAAGCCATCACACGTTCATCATAACGACCATAGAGTACTTCACCAAGTGGGTGGAAGAAATTTCGCTAACCTCTACGACTGGGCCTCGCATTGCGGAGTTTATTTTACATAATATCATGTCATTTTGGTATTCCATCCAAGATCATCTCGGATAATGGGATGTCATTTAAGAACAAATATGTGCGTGCTTTGACAACAAAGTATAAAATTCAGCATAGTTTTTCAACACCCTATTATCCATAGGCAAATGGGCAATTAGAGGCGTCAAATAAAATGCTAGTTGCCATCCTTAAAAAGATGATCACGGATAGTCATAAGGATTGGCACATTCAAATCCCACTTGCTCTTTGGGCTTATCACACTAGCATTCGGATGCCCATGGGGACAACTCCATTTTCATTGGTGTATGGCTCCGAGGCATTCATGCCTCTCGAGTTGGAAATACCCTCCCTACGTATATTAATGCAAGAGTTCATCGATGATGACACTACACGACAGGCCTGGTTATACCAGCTTACGTTGCTCGATGAATGACGCATCAATGCTCTCGAGCATTTACATATCTATCAAGAGCGACTTAAGAAAGCATACAACATGAAAGTTCACTTGAGGGACTTTCAGGTTGGTGACTTGGTCTTAAAAGAGAACCAAAAAAATTCTAACTTGCTGCCCCATCTAAGGGACAAGTTCGTGATAAACTGGTTAGGTCCTTATGTAATTGATAGTAAAATAGGACCTGGAACATACCGGCTCGCCTCTCTTGAAGGAATCAAGGAACTATAACCCTTGAACATCAGTCATTTGAGGCCATTCCACATTTAAAAGAGCCATGGCCCACCCCAAAAACTCCAAGGATTCCCATAATTGCTTGGTCAACCCGAAAAATGCCCCAAAGGTGCCCATAATCCCTTCGGTCAAACCAAACGCTCCAAGGATTCCCACAATCGCTTGGTCAACCCAAAAATGCCCCAAAGGTGCCCATAATCCCTTCGGTCAAACCAAATGCTCCAAGGATTCCCATAATCGCTTGGTCAACCCAAAAAGCCCCAAAGGTACCCATAATCCCTTTGGTCAAACCAAAAAGCTCCAAGGATTCTCGCAATCGCTTGGTCACCCCAAAACACCCCAAAGGTATCTATAAACTCTTTGGTCAAACCAAAAGCCCCAAGGGTTCCCACAATCTCTTGGTCACCCAAAAGGCCCCAAAAGTATCTATGATCCCTTTGGTCAAAACCTCCAAGGATCCGAAAGAATCACTCGGTCCGCACCCACTCGGGATAAACCAACCATAAAGAATTTTCAAAAACAATAAATAATCAAAAATAACAAAAAAATTGCATCTCACTTCCATGCATACTCTTAAAAATCAAAACACAAAAAAATAAGTTGCATTAGGCATCGCAAACATACATTGCATATTTGTTGGTCATACAGGTCAAATGCACCATAGACTGTAATTACTCGGCAATTCCATCATTTTTTGCATTTTTCCACTTTGTAAATAGTCCAACAAAAATAAAAGCCACCCGCATTTTTCACCATATCATAATCAGTGTCTTCTAATATTTTATAGGATTTCGTCATTTAGCTGTTTTTAGATTTCTAGCCAAAAACTATACAAAGTCAGACAGATTTTTACAAAGGTAGAATTTTCCTTGGATCACACCTTGTTACGTAGCATCCCAACACAAGTTAAAACACATAAAAATTCCCAAGTTGTGTGAACGAAAGATGAAACCTGCATAGTAGGATAGGTTACCATATGCAAAACGGTTATCTTGCTCATCCCCCTGTGCGAATGACCCCAAGAATGCTGAGAGTTGGCAAAAGGACAAGCATCTTCCCTACCCAATTCCCCAAGAATCCCAAAATTCTCAAAGGGTTGCAAACATAAAAAATTGCAAAAGTCAAAATACAAACTCCAAAGTTTGATATCCAAACCCCTCAAAGTGCACACATCAAAAGGCACAAGAAATAGTGATCCTCATCACTCAAAATTCCAATCCCTTTCTCAAAAGAAAAAAATAACAATAAACAGTGATTTTTATCACTACATACGAGAGTAAGTATCCCAATAAAATTGAAGAAAAGAAGGAATTCGAACTTGAATCCCTGGAACTCTCTGCATTCGAAAGGTCATGAGGTGATCCTCAGTATCGGTTTTGTGGATAGTTGTTGATCACTGGCGACAAACCTCTCGCATGATGATATATCTATCGCATTAAACTGTGTACAGATCAATATTTGCATGTGGATGAGCTAGCTTATGGTATCCTAGATTGCACCGTAGATTAATCTTACTAAATACAACAAAGGAGTTAGTGGAGCTAATTAGGTGATCCTCAGTACAGGTTTGGTTGATAGCCTATCTGGCACTGGTGGTATCCTGACAACTACTACATAAACAAATTCAATCGCACATACAGGGATGTGAAATAACTTGGTCAAACTCAAGTCTGATTCATACCTTCTTCAAAAGTCTTGTAAGATAAATGTACAGTCTTGGCTAGTTAGTTAAAACATCTGAGTCTCAAAAAAAAAAACCTTAACTACATTCTAGAACACCTGTGGTACATTCCATTATTACATCACCATCAAAAAATACAAAAAAAAAATACACACATGCAAAGTCATTACATAGTACAAAAAGCCAATAAATCTTGTACAGTCTATGATGCCATTGCCAAGTTATCAACATATCATTTCATCCATTCCATATGCATACATCATATAATTAGAAACATCGCATTCATAATAACACATGCATACATCAACGTAAATAAATGTGCATAAAAGTAACAATAAATCACGACAAGTGTATAATCAAAAATAAAGTCATGTATATATATCACCAAAACGCCCGTAGGCTACAATAAAACGGTCCTCTGACCTCACAAAAAAAAGCAAAACTCAAAAACCCCAATCCTAGGGAGTCGACCACCATGATCACGCAGGATCGGTGTGACTGGAACTACCCCTAGTGGCGTGGGTCCTATGGGACCTCTCCGGGTGGCTGTTGCCAGCCCCTGCATCACGCCCACTAGAGCTACCCTCACCCACCTGCCTGCGATGAGAGGAAGCAGACTGCTCAGTCTCATTGTCTCTCATTCGGCATGAAGATCCACCTCCAGTGAGCTCAGGTAACTGTCCACCAAGGCATATAATCTTAGCCTCCAACTCCACCCAGAACTAACCCCACTCCACATCCCGCCAGTGGTATGCAGCCAATGCTTCATCCCACTACGCCAACTAAGCCCGAAGGTGATCCCTCTCCACGTTGTGCTCCTCATCACATCTCCGTAGCAGCTCCTCTAATCATGTTATCTCAGTGTGATACCTAGCCTCCATGCCCCCTGGGACTGCCTAAGGCATGGGCATCTTTGGGATGGCATGCTGCTCTAACACACATTTCTCTGGAACGTCCTATGTATTCAACTTCTCTAGAAACCCTAGGTCATCCCCAGTCAAGTCGTCAACCTCCACCATATTTGCATCATCGAGTGGAGCTCCCCAACCCTCCCCTAATGCCTCTACATCCTCACCACCTGTTGTTGCCACATCCGCGCCTCCTAGAGGCCCCTCACCCCACCATTGCCACATCGTCCACCACTGGTCGTACTCTACAGTCACCCCGACATTGTCCATGTCGAGGACATCAATCACTACATTCAACTCCTCACCCAACAGCTCAATGATCGATTATGCCAAAGTTCTCTCGTCACCTCGACACTAATAGATCAAGGGCTCACCAGGAAATCCCTGGTGCACCCCAAATTTTTGAGTCACCTGGACATACAGAAAGTAATCCTACTCGGTCCCGTGTCGCCCAATCAGCCACCTCCCCCTGCATGCCCTCTAGAGCCACTCCCCAGCCTCAGGCTAGGTTGGATAGTCCTGGTATGGCCACCAGAACACCTCTCCTGGTGCAAGACGTGAGAAGGCATTAGCATAGTGCCCCACGGCACCTGCCCACTGCCAACTTAGCCTCTGCTCCTTGGACCTCCACCATAGGGTAGCATAGCCAATCTCCCCGTCCACCATCTCTCCCTGAGTGGTCCAATGCAACCCCTGCGGCCACTCCATAGCTATGTGTTGCCATCCCCATCACTGCAACAGGTAGTTGCACCCAATCCCCTTTCAACTCTGACATCGGATCTCGTACAGCTCATCACAAAGTTGTGCCAATAGCGTCTGGCCCCACCTCACAATCAATGGTGCTGCTGTCAGACACTCCACCATTTTGAACACTACCTCAAGCAGGTTCTAAGGGAACCTCGTACCTGAGGAGTTGGGAAGTAGCATGTTGGAGATAAGGGTCATAAATAATGTATGCCTCTCCCCCAACACACCCTTCTCAAACCACCACCTCACCAGAATCCCGCCAATCAGGTAGTCCCCTTCTGCCCTCTCCATCGCCCCATCCACCCCCATCTCCGTCACATGCCCAAAGCATCGTGTCAGCACCACCGTCCATTGATCCTGAGGAGTCATCCGAATGGGCAGCCCGTCTATCAAAATCTATAGAATCCAATAAACATCCTCTAGAGTCACTGTCATCTCCCTTATTGGGAGATGAAAGGTGTTGGTGCGGGGATCCCACAAATTGATCAGGGCAGTCAGATATGTCTGATCCCCCACCACAAGCTCTAACTAAGTCACCTGCTTGAGCCCAAGGGCATCAATCCAATCCTAGTCTGCCATAGTCAGCGCATCTCGTGCATCAAAAAATACCGTCGGTTGACGGTACCGACTCTTCACCACCTGCATAAGAAAACAACACAAAAACATTAAAACAGGACAACAAAAAAAAATTGTACAATACTAAAACAAATATACAACAATGTATACAAACTGTACAACAAAAACATTTAATAAACTGTATAGCAACATTAACAAAATGCATAGTACAAACATTCAAAAAAATCAATAAACAACGCAAAATAAAACAAAAATTTTAACCTAGGGTTTTTAACCTTAGTTTAAACTAAAAAACAAAATAACAACAAAATTTTTAACCTAGGGTTTTTAACCTTAGTTTAAACTAAAAAACAAAATAACAAAATAACAACAAAATTTTAAACCTAGGGTTTTTAACTCTAGTTTAAACAAAAAACAAAATAACAACAAAAATTTTAACCTAGGGTTTTTAACTCTAGTTTAAACAAAAAATAAAATAAAAACAATTTTTTAAAAACTAGGGTTTTGATCTTAGTTTAAACAACGCCACACAAAATACAAATACAAAATAATTAAACTAGGGTTTTGATCTTAGTTTAAACAACGCCACACAAGAAAGGGTTCTTGCGCAAGACCTAAATATGGTCTATGGATTTCGGATATAGGGAGCGATGAAATTAGGGTTTCTTGGGAGGGTGGGGATGACAGTGGGTGGGAAGGCTGTTCTGGGAGAGCACGGGAGCGTCGGCAGGTCGAACCAGGGGCTCGGCAGGGTGGAGGGAGGGCAAACAGAGTCTGGGGATGCCGAGGAGTCCTTGCCAAGTCACGGCAAGGATCCGCCAGACAAACGGGGAGATGGACCTCGGAAGTCATATGCTTTGGTAGCGGCCTCTAAAACCCTAAGCGGGCTCTTCTCCAAGGAGTTATTTTCATCCGGGGACGATTTGGACATCCCGATGGAAATTCTCTCAAGCTTTGTGGATTTCAAAAAATTTACCCTCATCGATAAGTTTATTGGTGGTCGTCCCGACATGGAGACCATTCGCAAGTGGGCGTCTGGAAAATGGTGGACCTCTGGTTACTTAGAGCTGGCTACCCTAACTCGAGGTTTTTTCATGATTAGGCTGAGCAACAAGGAGGACTACTGTAAAATCCTGGCTAGAGGGCCTTGGTTCTTGGGCCGTAGGAGTCTCTTTCTAAGGAAGTGGGGTTTGGACTTTAACCCCGATACCCAGAATATCAATATTACTCCAATATGGGTTAGGCTCCCGAGTCTTCCCATTTTCTGTTGGCATGAAAATGTAATCAGAGGTATTGCTTGGTCCATCGGGGAGATGATCACTTTAGACCCTCCCACCAGAGCTCGAACTAGATTTGTCCAAGCCCGGTTCTGTGTTTTGGCGGACTTGGAGACGGACCTCCCATCCTCCATTACTCTACGGTCTGGGGGTACTTTTCTATACAAGCAAGCTATTGTTTATGAGAACAGGCCAGCTTTCTGCCCTCAGTGTAGTTCTCAAGGGCATCTTCAGTCCAATTGTCCTCTCCAAAAGCCGAGGAAGAAGGAGCGGGATCCCTGCAACCCTCTGGAGCACGGTGAAGGTCAGATGAAGCACCCTTTTGCAAAAGGCCATGAATCTCCAAGTCCATCCAGGGACCATCTCGAATCCTCCTTACCAGAAGAGGAAATCACCACCCATTCGGACTCCGAGCAGTGTGGTGGGTGCCCCCAACTAGGACCACATGAGGAAAAGGAAAAGGCCCCCCCAATTATCACCACACAGGCAGATTCACCCAAAATTTATGACCGAAACTCTCTTGAGGCACAAAATATATTGGAAGACTACCTGTTGGGAAGAAGAGGTTACCAGCCTGGTAATATTAGCCCTCGAATTACAAGGAGTCAAAAGTGAGGGGTGGATTTTGGTAGTGAAAGGAAGTAGGGCCGTCCCCCCAACAATGAAAAGAGAGACAAAGAAACTACGGCTGATGTTGCAAATGGAACCCAACGGTTGTTGTTTTAGGATGACTCCGATTCTCTGATGGGTGACATGCTTATCCCAAAACCTCCCTTCCAACAGGGAAATGGAAGTAAGAAGAACCTCAAACCGTACGGATGAAATCCTGGATGTGAGAAGACTAAACGAGTGGCCATTTGGGCCAGGGCAAAATTTTCCAACAGGATTTTCAACGGTTTGTTTCAATCCAGTCATTTTTCTTGGATCCTATCCAACATGTATGCTTCGAATTCTGCCTCCGAGAAAGCAGAAATGTGGAAAGTTATTTCCCAGGTATGGGAGAATTTTTTGTAGTTTTCTTGGTTGTCTTCTTCTGCTTTCCGATGGTCCAGCTTCTCCGGCTAGTTTTTGTTTTCCCAGTTATAATGGCCATGGTTTCCAGGATAATAAAGCAAAAATGCCTTACTTGTAGCCCTCGGGCAATTATCAGCTTTTTGTTTTTTTTTCTGCATACAGGTTTATTCTTCCAGCCAAGAGGCATGAAGCACTATTTAGCAAGGCTGATTTTGTATATAAGGTTTTGGGATCCTCTATAAAAACCCACTATTAATCTATTATAATAATTACCAAAAAAACAACGCCACACAAAATACAAATACAAAACAATTAAACTAGGGTTTTGATCTTAGTTTAAATAGAAAAATGAAATACAAAATAAATTAATTACGATTTTGAACTGTAAAATAAAAACAAACAAAATAAAGAGGAGCACCTACCGGTCTTGCCTCGGCTCTGCCACTCGAAGATACAGTTCGTGCACTTATGGTATCTGTGAAATCTTGACAGCACTTCGCTACGCAGACTCGAACTCCTCCTCACAGCTCCAAATCACCAAAAAAACTAATGCAAATGAGCCCAAAACCTATTTTTGGCCCTTATATAGGCTCTTAGGCCTGTAATCGTTCCACCCTGGGATGAGCGCTCTAGTTAGCACTCGTCCCACCCTGGGAAGATTACAAAACTGGTATTTGTCCCACCCTGGGATGATTATAGAGAAAGAAAATAAAAAACAACCAAAACTGCGTCCAAAATTCACCAAAAACAGCAATAAAACTGCCAAACAAAGGCACCTTTGCGCCTGCAATTCTTGGCATCCAAAACCAACATTGGGGTTCCAAATTATCACTATCCTACTCCCTAAGAATGCTACCATAGACATACTGCTCCGTGGGAGGACGGATTTTAGACAATTTCATCCCCAAAAGGCATCACAAAAAGGGTCCAAACCCAACCAAAAATAGCAATAAAACTTCCAAACAAAGGCACCTTTGCGCCTACGATTCTTGGCATCCAAAACCAACGTCGGGCCCACAAATTATCAATATTCTACTCCCTAATAAGTCTACCATAGCCGGACCACTCCACGGGAGGATGAATTTTTGATAATTTCAACTCCAATACACGTCACAAAAAGGGTTAACACCCACCAAAAATAGGTCAGATTGTTGGGAAACTGCATAAGCATTCAACGGAAAACAACTGAAGGCACCCTTACCATAAGTCATCTTGGGTCAAGCAACTCATCATTTTTCTCATGTCGGCCATTCCCTCATCGATTTGTCGCTTGAGGGGGTAGTCACACTTAGTCACCAATCAACAAATACACACCCAATCAAGGAAATGGCATGCATTCAAAGAATCATTGACAAAGACAATCACGCTCCTGCTTGGGGTAGCAAACAAGCAATAATCACAAGCTGATAAAACACTTGGAATTTTAGAATCATGAACTCAAGTTTCCCATAAACAAAAGGTTGCGGCCTTTGCCTATTCATGACTGAACAATGTCCAAGATCAAGTAACACCTCACCAAAAAAGGTTAACACTTGAATTATGCTCCTTAGCTCGTTAGAAGCAAGGATTCAAGAATGCGTGCCCTTTCCATACTTGGGGTATCAAAAGTTGGTTAGGTTACTAAGAAACCCTAATCATTGGTGCTTTGGTTATCTATTTATTGCTTAGCACTATGCCATGCACAACGCATCCCAAAAAGGGGCATCTGTAGACACCAAAACAGCACCAATCTTATTATGTGACGACAAGCACTGATCGAATTGACATACATAGCCCCTAGGGCAAACCCCAGAGGTTAAACAGTGGTCCTAACCACTCTCATAGTAGTTTTGAAATATCAAAGCTCAATTTGGCACCTTTCAAGCACTCTGCTCCCTATTCGTTCCACCCTAGGACGATTACAAACTGGTATTTGTCCCACCTCGGGACGATTAGCAGCATTCGCTCCAGGGTGGGGCGAATAGCAGATTTGATGGGAAAAAGGTCAAACCTTGACAAATGGCAGCTCAGATCCGCCACTCAACCCCACCTTCAATGCATGGGAGTGTAAGTGAGCATTTTTGAGCTCAAAGAGGCAATCATAGACGCAGTCATGGAGCCCTTAATCAGGGAGGAATCTTCTCTCCCCTAGGAAGGCATGATGGCCAAGTGGCGCCCTTGCATGCACATTCAAAGCAGACCTTCAGGTCTATAAAATGGTAAGTCTTCTCACCCCAAAAAATGAATAGAGCAAGAGCATTTGGAGCAATGGAGTGCTGCCGAATTACATCCTCACCCCTCACTTATGCTTCTTACATCCTTGATCTCTCTTTTGGAAGGGAGGTTATTGGGTGAACATTGGAAGTGAAATCCGGACCCAAAACTTGAACATTTGGCCATAATACCCCACAAAATTTGCTGACACAACCCCCTAGTAGTTTTTGGACCCATCCCAAGTGGATTGGTGTCAAAACCAAGCCCTAAACGACGGGCGTCCTGCCCCCGAGCGCCCCCCGCACTACTGCAGTCCTAATCGCCCTACCCCAGACCGATTAGAAATCTATAGTAGATTTCTTCACTATTTCTTTTGCATCTTATTTTATGTCATTCATGTATGCTACCATTCAAATTTCATGCTATTTTGATGAGTTTTAACTATTTTTTCATTGTTTTTCACTTTCACTAACATATAGGTAGCATCTTCAGATACAGGGCAATCGGGGCCAAATCTGCAAAATCTAACCTTCTAGGTCATCTCAAAATTCCCTATTTTGCCTAAACACAACTTTGTAGGTGTTTTGGAGGCCTCTGTATGGGACATTTAGTAGGTTGCTTTCTGACATTTTATGACAGTCCTAATCGTCCCACCCCGAAGCGATTAGAAATATATAGCATATTTCTCGACTATTCCTTTTGCAATGTGTTCATGATGGTGTTTGCATGCTTCTATCCAAATTTCATCTTATTTTGACATGTTTTGATTATCGTTTTAATTATTTCATGCATTCTTTAATCGGAGGCCTTGGGGATTGCATGTTTCCCTCCATCCGCAGGTGCTATTAATCGTTTGCTATTTCTCTGAACGTAGTATCTCGACACTGGAGGGATAGAAAGGAACTACAGGCACATTTTTGAATAAAGGTAACTTTGCGCCTGACATTTTTTGCATACAAAACCGACATTCGGGCCCACAAATTATCAATATCCTACTCCCTAAGAAGGCTACCATAGCCGGACCGCTCCATGGGAGGATAGATTTTTGACAATTTAAGACCCAATAAGCATCACAAAAAGGGTTAACAGCCACCAAAAATAGGTCAGATTTTTGGGAAACTGCATAAGCATTCAACGAAAAACAACTGAAGGCACCCTTACCATAAGTCATCTTGGGTCAAGCGACTCGTCACTTTTATCATGTCGGTCATTCCCTCATCGATTCATTGTTTGATGGGGTAGTCACACTTAGTCACCAATCAACAAATACACACCCAATCAAGGAAATGGCATGCATTCAAAGAATCATTGACAAAGACAATCACGCTCTTGCTTGGGGCAGCAAACAAGCAATAATCACAAGCTGATCAAACACTTGGCATTCTAGAATCATGAACTCAAGGTTCCCCATAGAAAAAAGTGTGTGCCCTTTGCCTATTCATGACTGAACAATGTCCAATATCAAGTAAAACCTCACTAAAAAATGTTAACACTTGAATTAAGCTCCTTAGCTCGTCAGAAGCAAGGATTCAAGAATGCGTGGCCTTTCCATACTTGGGGCATCAAAAGTTGGTTAGGTTACTGAGAAATCCTAATCATTAGTGCTTTGGTTATCTATTTTTTCTCATCACTGCACCACGCACAACGCATCCCAAAAAGGGGCATCTGTAGACACTAAAACAACACCAATCTGAATATGTGACAACAAGCACGGATCGAATTGACATACATAGCCCCTAGGGCAACCCTCGGAGGTTAAAAAGTGGTCCTAACAACTCTCACAGTAGTTTGGAAGGTCATAGGTCAATTTGACACCTTTCAAGCACTCTGCTCCCTATTTGTTCCCCCCTGGGACGATTACAAACTGGTATTCGTCCCACCCCAGGATGATTAGCAACATTCACTCCAGGGTGGGGCGAATAGCAGGTTTGATGGGCAAAAGGTCAAACCTTGACAAATGGTAGCTCATATCCACCACTCAAATCCACCTTCAATGCATGGGAGTGTGAGTGAGCATTTTTGAGCTCAAAGAGGTAGTCATAGAGGTAGTCATGGAGCCCTTAATCAGGGAGAATCTTCTCTCCCCTGACAAGGCATGGTGGCCAAGTGGCACCCCTACATGCACATTCAAAGCAGACCTTTAGGTATATAAAATGGTGAGTCTTCTCACCCCAAAAAAAATAGAGCAAGAGCATTTGGAGCAACGGAGTGCTTCTGAATTACATCCTCACCCTTCACTTGTGCTTCTTACATCCTTGATCTCTCTTTTGGAATGGAGGTTATTGGGTTAACATTGGAAGCGCAATCCAGACCCAAAAACCAAAAATTTGACCACAATACCCCACCCAATTTTTTTACACAACCCCCTAGCAGGTTTTGGACCCATCCTAAGTGGAATGGTGTCGAAACCAAGCCCCAAACAGTGGGTGTCCTGCCCTGGGGTACCCCCCGCACTGCTACAGTCCTAATCGCCCCACTTCGGAGTGATTAGAAATATGTAGCAAATTTCTTCACTATTTATTTTTCATCTTATTTTATGTCATTCATGTATGCTGCCATTCAAATTTCATGTTATTCTGATGAGTTTTGACAATGTTTTCATTGTTTTTCGCTTTCACTAACATACAGGGAGCATCTTCGGATACAGGTCGATCGGGGCCGAATCTACAAAATCTGACATTTTGGGTAGTCTCAAAATGCCCTATTTTGCCTAACCCCAACTTTGCAGGTATTTTGGAGGCCTTTGGATGGTACATTTAGGAGGTTGCTTTCTAACATTTTATGACAATCCTAATTGTCCCACCCCGGAGTGATTAGAAATCTATAGCATATTTCTTCACTGTTCCTTTTGCAGTGTGTTCATGATGGTGTTTGCATGCTTCTTTACAAATTTCATCTTATTCTGACATGTTTTGATTACCGTTTTAATTATTTCATGCATGCATTAACCGGAGGCCTTGGGGATTGCATGTTTCCCTCCATCCGCAGGTGCTATTAATCATTTGTTGTTTCTCTAAATGCAGGATCTCGACACCAGAGGGATAGCAAGGAACTATAGGCACATTCATGCAAGCGGCGATGACATTTGGCCCACCCATTTCAAATGTGGGCACGCGGAATATCCCGAAGGGGAGCGTACCATCCGTGGTGTAACAAAACTATATCTAACGCTCCTAGCCCCTAAAAAGGAAGGAGACGTATTGTAACTTGATCTCAAAGTAAAATTAATAAAATAAAGGGCTGCACTTTACATTTTCTTTATATCTCGTTTCAGTTTGTTTGTTTTCCCTTTTCATGCACTTTAGTCTTTTCTTCATTCATAAGAGCTAGCGTTACATTTGCTTTTGCTTGCATCGCACCCGGTACGCCATTGCTTCCTTATCCTTGTGCTTTCATAAGATAGTCTTGATTGATTTGTGGAACATTTTTTTAGGTTGGTGCTTTATTATACATTGAAGGCCACTCATACTAGGATGGAAAAAGAGGACAAAAATATGATGTTGTGGGTACTGTGGAAGTCCATGTTGGTGGTGAAGTAAAGAAGTCACTTTGATTTGAAAGAGGTATGGAAGTGGATGTATAAGTTTGAGATGAGGGGTAAGTGGTATAGGAACTTACCTAATAATGTGCGGAAATATTATGTTGAGAGAAAGTTTATGGATAAGAAGAATAGGTAAGTGGATTTTAAAGACATTGAGAAATTTGAGAATGCATTGGTATTTGTGTATAACCAGAAGAAGAGGGAGCATGTGTGCCAATGTGGTACAAGTTATGAAGAAGAATATTAGAATAATATGGAATGATATTAAGCAGGTTGGCTTCAAGTAGCGAATTGGTGGGATAGAAGATAGTAGGTGGTACTAATAAAATAGAATGAATAGGAACCTCTATGCATGTATCAAATAAGAGGTCAAAATCGATGAATGTGGATGGAAGAGTTTGAATATGTTGTTGTGAAGAGGAAGGTATATTTGAATAAGAAACCCCCTAAGTTTTGGGAGTATTGGAGCTGGCGAAGACCATAGCTACAATTTGAATGGTAGCTTTAATATCTTTGTGAGTATGAAGATTAGTTTATTTTCCATCCAAGAGGTATTGAGATGATCATTGTATAAATGGATGTAAGGGATGAGAAAAGGAGGGTGAAGGCTCATCGTCATAGGTGATTTTGGGTTCGAGTTCACCAGGCACAAAGTAGACAACCCTTGAAAAATAAACTATTGAATGGGTTGATTCTTCAAAAGATTGGGGTGGTCAGGTAGAAGTGGCATATTGCATTATGTATTGAGTGACACTCAATGTTGTAGATTATGATGTGATTGATGAAATTGGTCATGATTATGGGTTGTTAAATTTGGCACAACAATAGTGCCAACTTTCATAGAAGAACTAATAGATGGAGAGGGTTTGCATGAGAGGCTTCCATAGTAATATGTGCTTTCTCATGCACTTTACTATGGATAACAACCATTTTTGGTAGATAGTAGGTTAATGAACCAATTTTTTAACAAATTTAGGTAAAGTAAATAGTTTTGAATGTATCTCTATGGTGATTAAACTTGTCTGTGAAATAGAGGTTTGGGTCACAAGTTAATTTGTGACTATTTTTGTTGCACCTTACCCTGTGACTCTGATGAAAACTAGTTACAAAGGTAGAAGAGTTGCTTGGATTGTTTTTTAATATATTTAGAAACCTATTTTTGAGATTTATTAATGGATTTTTCAACATAAATTAGCCTATTTAACCATTAAAGCAATTACCAAACAATTTTTGTGATATGATGTGTTTGTGATTTTGTAGCAAATCCTAGAATAGAAAAGGGGTGATGAGTATGACCTAAGAAGGTATGTTCATCCATAGTTTCTTGTTATACCCAAAGGTATGCGAGGGGAACTATACACAAAGAGGCAAATAGCTTCTAATGAAGGCAATGGCTCGGGTAACCTAAAAAGGGAGGTATATAGAACCTCTTATGAAAGAGGTAGCACTATCTAAGACCTACTACTGTCTCAGTAGAGCTTTTGCTTCACCCTTATTTGGGCTTAGTTACAAATAATTGTTGCACACTTATAAATTATATGAAGCCCTATGAGTAGGGGAGTCTATTCCTAACCTACCCATAGGATCTTTTAAGGGTATGGTATTATCTAGTGATGAAGTCTAGAAAACTACTCATAGGGACTACTATGGTATTTAAGGGGAGAGCCAATGGAAGGAGATGAATTCCAATATTGTTGGTCTTAATTGGGGGTTGGTTATGAAGTCCAACCTTACCAATGTATGCAATACATGAAGTGTGTGAGTATGTTACTAGAAAATTTGGAATACAAAAAGGAAATTAATCTAAGGAAAAGTAATACCTTGTTGATTTTTGTGGAATAAAATGCCTTTTTGAAATGCAAGGTATGTGATACAAGCAATGCAAATTGTATTTTGTGAAATAAAAACCTTATACTAGTAAGAAACAAAGAAATTTTTTTTATTTCAGTGAACTATTTTAAGACTTGCTTGCACACAAGTTTGTCTACACTAGCCAAGATATACCTATTAAGGTTATGGCTAGATGTCTTTTAGAGCCTTATGTATGAGACAAATCGAGATTTATCTCAACTCATGAATATGAAGAGGTTATAATGCCTCATTGAACCTTGTACAAATGCTTTAATTTTAGGTAATGCAAGTATTTAACTAGCTAACATATATGGAAGCAAAGGAAAGAGATTTGCAACTTGAACAAAGTAATTTGGAGCCTTTTGTATGAAAAGGAAAGAAATATTAAAAGATTCCAAAGCAATTTGGAGCAATTTTATGCAAGTAACAAGAAAAAATAAGGGTGGAAAAAGTGATTTGGTGCATTTTGTAAACTTAAAACGTAAAAGAGATGTGTTTTGTAAACTACCCAAAGTAATTTGGGGTATTTTTAAAAGTGAAATATGCAAAAATTTAAACTGAAGTTGTTGTTTTTGAACCAGATATATAGGGCTTTCAAATTTTACCTATGGTCTCCAGCTTTTGGAATTCTCTATGGAGGAATTTTTGGGTCTGAACTATGTCTTAGATATGGTCACAAGTTACCTTACAACTAAAATAGTCACACCTTACCTTGTAACCCAAATCAAAATAGTATTTTCCAAATTTGGTGCTATTGACAGTCTATGTGGTATGGTAGTTGGTTTGTGTATAGGTACCTGCAACAATAGAAGACAAAATGTTAGTTTTATTTATAAAAATCACTTTACGTAAAAGAAATGAAATTATAAACTAAAATTTGCAAGATGGTGAGAGATCGAGATTTAAAAATGGTAAAATCAAAGAAAAGGTGATTGATTACACCTGCAGGGCTGTCATTATTGTTGGATGGTTTGGTCTAAGAAGGCATGGTGGCAAGGGAGATAGTAATCTCGTATGAGGGAAAATCAGTCCATCAAAATTACCTACAAATATGGAGTTGTTGGTTGTGTATAAATTAGTATTTAAACCACTTTTTGGAGTGCTTTGTTTGATTGTAGGGTACCTTGTAATTTAAATGGTTGCACCTTACCTTACGACTCTATCTTGCAGACCAAAAAGGATTCTACCTTGAACTTGAGTTGTATTTCAAAGTTTTTCTAAGGTCCTATGCTTCTTTTGTGTCACCTATAACACAAAAATATGGTAAAATGTCAATTAGAGCACTACAAAACAAACTAGAAATATACAAAATTTGGGACCCCATCGGGCATGCTAGAATGAACTGATAGAAAATTGTGTTGTTTGCAATCGATAATTAAAGGGGTTACAAGAGTTGTCCTTTTTACAATTTTACCTTTTGGAGTGAATGGTTTAACAACATCAGGTATCTTCCAAAAGGTCCTCAAAGGTATTTTATTGCTTTTGGGCAACTATTAGTCAAACCAATCCTCTAGACCTGCATGACCTACAAAAACTTGTTAGAACATTTGGGGGCTTGTCTCAATCAGACCCCTCATATTTACAAATAAAATACACTAACTAAATGAAGCTAATTCATTACAAAAGCATTGAAAATAGTTACAAAACTAGTTTGGGCAACAATACTTACCTACTTGGAGGGTTTTCTATCCTTTTGATGTCTAAAATTGACCCTTGAAAAGGGTTGCACCTTAAGGTATGACCGTTTTGGTCACAAGATACCTTGCTACCAAGACTGTGATATCTCAACAAAATTCTAGGTTGTAAAAGGTGATCTTCTACTATTGTTGGACCTCATGTACGTACCAGGTCACATTTAGAACCTATATTAAAGAGCAAGTTGGGACAAAAAAAGGGTGTAAAAATATTATTTGTATGGTTATTGATGGATATTGATGGCAAAGTGAGTGTTGGAGTGTAGTGTAGTCCAGATGGATTTTGGCAAAGTTTAGGTATGCAAATGGTTGAAGCTTGAAATGGAGGAAATGGGCCTCTATTTATATAATTTGGAGAGGTTAGGGGGGCTAAGGTGTCCCATGATGTATCCCCTAAGGTATCCCCTGTGAGGTGTCTCCTATGAGGTGTCCCCTACAAGGTGTCCCCTAAAGTGCCATGTCTCATAAGTGCATTTGGATGAGATAATCCCTCACCCATATACATGTCATAAATGACCAAGGGGATGTGGAGTGGAGTAAGGCTTAAGTTCTTACCATAGTAGGATTAACCATGGGTTTAGTGTTGACTTGAGTGAGGTGGAAGATGACTCATCCTTACCCCATGCTTTGAAAGCCAAAAAGTCCTTAAATGTCATTTATGGTGTTAAATGCACATGGGGATTTGAAATGGAGCAAGGGTTAAGGTTAACCTTGATTAGGTTGACCCTAGGTTAGATGTTGACTTTTGGGTGAGGTGGAGGATGACTCACCATGCCTTCCATGCTTTGAAACATAAAAGTCTCCAAAATATATTTATAAAATTAAATGCACCAGGGGAGATGTTTAGAGCAAGGGTTAATATTAACCTTGATTATGTTGACCACAAGTTTAGTTGAGGTCAAATGGGTGAGGTGGAGGCTAGGCTAGTCAAAGAGTAGACTAGGTGAGATGGCCATGAGTTAGATTGACCATGGGGTGGAGTTTGACTATGAGGTGGATTTTGACCAAGGTTAGGCCATGATTATGGTCGCATGGGGACCAAGGGTTAAGCTTAGGAAAGGGCTTAATTGGACAAAGAGGGCTTATGAATAGTGCATGAATAGTGCTTTTGATAAATAAATAGTGTTTTAAGTTTAATATATGTAAATTTTATCAGTTTTACAAATTGATCAATCGTGATGATGGTATGAAGGGAAATATGTGATTTTTAGGTGTCTACATATACCCCTTTTATACTACATTGTGTGAAAACATGGTGTAGTGCAAAAACTTTACGACACCAAGTTGGTGGTTTGATTTTGAAGAAAAAATTATGATGGATGATTTTGGGTGATTACGGCCTTTGTCACACAACAATTATTGTTGGAAGAGTAAACACAAGATTGCCTTAATGTCATGATCAATGTAAAATACCCCAATTATGGAAATGATGAATATTTTTTAAACTTTACCTTTAATAGATTGTTGAATTTGGTTTAATGTGATAATTTGGCCAACCAAAGGTAGGTATCCTCGTGAAGCTTTGATCGATTGTAAGTGGACTTGACTTGCCACCTTAATGAAGGTTATTTGTGAGTAACCCTACAAACACTATCATAGTACATATCAAATTGAAATTTTACTTTTTGTTTGCCCTAGTAAATGAGGGCTTCACGATAGTTTTTGCCATAAGTTGAACAAACGTACTTTCCAAAATTGAATGTTTATTTACTGATCATGTGCAAGATAAATTTTTGTATGATGTCTACCCCCTCAAACGATGAGTCAATGGAGAAGAAAATTTAAAGTACAAAATTACATTTGCATAACAAAATGGGAGAATAAAATTCAAAGCACATATTTGGATCAAGTAGTTCAAAAGACTTGTTCAAAAAACTAGTTATAAAATCTAGCCATTAGAAGAAATTAGTTATTTGTAAGGGGCATGCCTAGCAAAATAACATTTGAATCCTCACTAAAATTATGTTGGGCACACAAATCAATGCAATCTAGCATGTTATGCTTGATATAAGGTAAAAATATTAGAGAAACAACTAATCAGTGTCCAAGATTTTTTATAAGATAGAATTTAACCCCACAACTCAACAAACAAGGAGAAACATCAAAGAAGAATTAATCTAATTAGTATAAGTATGCCAATAGGCTCAAGAAGACCAAATTCTTTTACTAATATAGATCTAGGTTGATAATTAGGTTATATTTTCTTTGATGTAAGTGACTATAACTACCACATAGGCTATAGATTATTTTAATCAAGGTTAGTAGTTTTTACGACCTTGCATTAAATATCATGTGAATATTTGGTTGTAGGTACTTTTGCTATATAGTTTTAAGCATCTAGACATCGATGTTTGCTTTACACTTTTTTCATATCAAGTTCCTGGACCTCTCCTCACAAGGAGATCTCATAGTTATTTTATTTATAATAGAAGGTTATGGAGATCAAGTGAATTCAATAATTTAATCATTTTTCTTTTGCATAAAAAGTTAATATATTTTTATTTTCACATATTATTGTGTTTACTAAGATGGGCCCACTTTACTTCAATCGTGTGGTGAGGAACTTAAGTTTTATGAGGTACAACTTGTATCATAGTAGTAGTCTAAGATAACTATGTGTCATTGAGTTTGACTAATATGAGATACATTTTCCTTCTACTAGTCCTTTCATAGTACTATCGATATTATGTGTATTATGTAAACTTTTTATTTTGTGTTAATCATACTTGTATAAAATTGCACATGAACAATGATCATTTCATATATATGCATTGGAAGATTTAAGTAATATGAGATGCCTCTTGTAGATAGGATTACCAACTTTAGTTAGTCCTCTTATAGGCAATATGGTTGCATAAAATGTAGTTTAATTGTTTAACTCTTGTGTATCTTTTTTTTATATCTAATTTATATAATTAATAAAGAACATATTATACAACATCTAATTCTTTTGTTAGTGTAGATTTTTATTTTTCTTTTTCCTCTTCAAGAAATTTGTACTATAATGTATATTACTTTCATAGATTTGACTATTTTTGGCATGGAGCGAACCATTCTTTAGAATTTGTTTGAGGTAACTTGGACTTCCAATTATATTGTTTGATTAAGGGTACAAGTGATGGTTTGTCTCAAAAGGGATTATTATCATTTCTCAATCAACAATTCTAAGCAATTAGTAAACCCTTTCTACTAAAAGCATATTTGATGATATCCTCATAGTCAACACATAATCAAGAAAAAAAATAGGTTGCATGCATTCACAAGTTGTATTTAGACCTAAACTATTCATATTCATCCTTATAAGCATTGAAATACAATTGAAAACCTCTAATTACTAGTGAACTTGTCTATATTAAATCAACTTTAATATTATTAAGTAAATATTGATGAAACATCAACACACTTATATCCATAGTGCACAAATAGATTTTATACCAACTAATCAACAAGACATAATTTAGGCTATTCACAAATAAGAAAACCATAATTTAAGATCTCAAAAATTGATTCCAATGAATAAAATTTAAAGTTATGCATGAATAAAAAAATCATGATTTGGGATCTAGAAAATATATTGTAACAACCCAAGCCTAATTCAACTAGTTGTCCATTCCAGTCTTGCTTCCTGAAATTACGAAGTAAAAAATTTGACCAAATAAAAAAATTATATCATAGAAATTTTGTTCAAAACCCAACATTTAATTAGTACTTAGGCATAGATTTACTCACTTCGATATTTTTTACCACTGCAAATGGTCTCTCGAGTGGTTGAGATTGGCCAAATCCCGTAAATAGTGTCATTTTGTGAAAACATTCTTCTTTACTAGAGGTCTATGTTCATGGTATGGGGTTGTCCTTCTAGGTACCATATCACCTAGAAGGATGGACGCATAATTCCCCATCTCATAGCATGGAGGACTTAGGTTCCTTTGGCCTAAATTCTATCCTTGATTTATCATAAGTATATTTCTAAGTCATGCTAGGGTATAGCGTAAATATATCTAGTGCATAGTTGAAATTCCACTATCTTATGGAGTCAACTAGGAACCACCATTACTCTGGCTCGGCATTGGGTATCTCAAGTCATGTTATGACTGATAAGAAGATGTCCCATTCCATATCACTGTTGAATATTCTAGCATCGAAATCTAGCAACTTCTAGAATCGATATACTGCTAGTAATTCCCTAGACGAACATTGAACATGATACCCCTCATGGTACTACTCGTATAACATCCTAAATATGGCATCCCATTCTACCCCTCATTACTTGTTCTTGGTAAAAGGACCACTTTTCTCGGACAGGTTTACTAGAAAGTAGTTGTTATCGAATCACAGTAATTATTCTTCCTACAATTACCGATGTTGGATTTTTATAGTTTTTTATGATTGCCTTCCTGCTATCATTGATTCTATTTTTTCTCTCCAAACATCCCAATCAAAACTTGAAGGATTTTAACCTTTCTTCTTTAATAATTTTAAGACCAAGTTTTATGGGATTAAACTCTTCTATTTATTTCATGGTATTTCAATTTTGTCAAAATATTAGAATATAATTAAACACTCTTTTCTTCCTAAATCAATGATAGATAAATATAAATCAATGATAGGTAAATATAACTTTTAACTATTAACTCAAGCATTATTATCACAAGATTACTAAGAACTCATGCATTAAACCATCTAATTCAATTTGTATTATTATAATTTCAAAAAAAATAAAATAAAACCTTTAACCTCTATCCTTTCAAACAAGGTGAATCTTCATGTTAAATTAAATAACTAATTAAAATGAACTATCAAATTTTTCTATTATCTAGTAACTTTTATTCAAAATTTTCTCTTACTTCTTTCTAAGGTATTTATATAATAAACTAAGCTTGTACCAGATCGTACAGCCTATTTATAAATCAACCTATTCTTGCAAATCTAAAAGTTTAGAGTACATCATCCGCTAATAGACAAATAATTACACATATACCTTTAATTAAATTTATTGTATTTTAAAAACTAATTAACATACCAATAATAAACTTATTTCCTTAAAACATCCGGTATACAAATCAATAAAATATAACCCTATCTTTATTTGTTTCTTCCTTTACTATCATATTTAACTAATAACAACTTTCTAACTATATTTTATTAACATTAATTTTTTAACCGTAGTTATTATTTTAAGAAATTCAACTCTTATCTATAGCAAAAGTAAACACATATATATATTCTGTTAGTAGCTCATGTACTCGTTTTCACAAAATGTTACACAAACTATAATGATTGGTGAAAACGTTTTTTATCCTAACAATGGCAGGGTAAGATTTATTGATGTTATTAGTAACTTTGGTTCAATTATAGGTTTCAAAGGAGTTCCATTATGCTCTTTTTAAACAACAATGTAGTGTGAATGTAAAACCAGCTTGATTTTTTTAAATAATTCTATGTAACCTAATTATTGCATTTGTTATACTGGAAAGCTTTACTCGGCTGAAAAAGGAGAGGCAATACAATTATGTCTCCAGTATTTGTATATAAAGGTTTGACTGTAAGACTGTCATCTTTCTTCTAAAGGTAAGGATCTAAAAATATATATCTAACAAAACCAAGTACCATCAAATGAATGTACACAATTATCAATAATTAATTAATGCACTACTGTAAGCATTTACAACGATAGATTGGGGACTATAGCTTCCTTCTATAAATTATGAGTTCTCAAAATGTAAACTTTATTTTCCTCGCTGAGTCTTATTTAGACATTCAAGGATCTTTTGAAATTGATGCTTCCAGAAAACTATTTTTAATTAATCTTATTGTCTTTAACCACGAGTTTCTAACATATGTGAATGAATGAAAGATTTTAATTAAGACCCAAATATGGTCTATGGGATTTACTCAAATCATATTATATGATCTTTAATATCTTTGAGAAGGTTGTTACATATGATGTTTAATATCTTTGAGAAGGTTGTTCCTTCTCCTGTTGATTTGTGTTAGCAATTCTCCAACTTTTTTTTTTTTTTACTGTCTTCGAATAAATCTGTATTTCCAAGTGTTTCTTTGTATTTGTCACGGATATGTAACTTACAAGAGTCAAAATTTAACTATAACTACCCAACAATAATATATTCATTTATTCAATATTTAGATAACACATTTAATTTACAATCCGTGGACTAGGAAGGGAGTGCAATCTAGTCAAAATTTAACTACAATAATATATTCATTTATTCAATATTTAGATAACACATTTAATTTAAAATCCGTGGACTAGGAAGGGAGTGCAATCTACTCTTAGATATAGCTACATTATAACCAGATGACTTAGACTTCCAATTACTATAACAATGATTCCACTTGTTCACATCCTAGAATCAAATTAGTATCATTAAACAATTGAAGACTTAAACACCGATATCATAGAAGGTTTCTCACATGAACCAACTTCGTTTAATAGACCATTATTTTTACGATGTGCAGTCTATTCTAATTGCTGGTTTAAATAATGTAAACTCCTCTATATTAGACTACCTCACCGAATTTAATTGCTTTTGTAGTTAGTCTACCCAAAATTTATATAACTATGTTATTAATTAAAATATAAAATCAACCTTCCTAAACATAGTTGATATATTCATACAATAAGCTATCTGTTATAAACTTTTAAAAATTACTACTTCAACTGGATACATCTGATTATCATAAATAGAAAGCAATGGCTTTCCGACGTGACTCAATTCAAACTCGAGGGCTCTACTCATTCACACATTACAATTTGAAAGCAAATTCGATTATACAGACTTTTATAACCTACCCATTCTTGATTTCAATTGTCGCTCGATGACTATCCTCAATTGTCCTCCAGAGTGTTACTCCTCTCCAAGCAGCAGCGGATGTAAAAGGGGGATTCAGAGCGGCCAACCTAATATGAAAGTATTCTACTCCTAAGGATGCAAACAGAAGTAGTACAACCAAATGCAATAATGGAAAAAAAATATACAGATTCACTAGTTATCTTTCCAACACACTCCTTTATGGCTTCCATTTTCAATCATGCATTTTAATATTAATCTAAACAGCACACCATATCCATTAGAAAGAAATATTAAACACATTTCAACATAAAATATCTACAATACTTTTTTTCAACATTTGATAAGCAGATTAAACAACCCTATTTTACTTCTAACCAACTTCGTTCAATATTTCAATAAAAATACATACACCAGTATCCAAACAGGAGACCGACTTGGTAAGGTGATTTTGAAAGCCTTTCAATGCTCTTTTTGCATACCATATTCCTAAACTAATCAAACCGAAGCATCCTCTCTTGTTCTCTTCCCTTAGTTATATTTTTTTGTTTATAGAAAACACCTTAAATGGGATGCCACTTTTGGGTAAGTCCCAAGGAGGTAGAGGTATCTATTTTACAAAAAAACACCCAGGGGTCGCACCTGGCCTGCTCCCTTTGGCACACTCAACAAGCATGCTTAGACAAAAAAATAAATAATAAACAAACACAAAAAACACAACATCAGAAAAGAAAACAAAGACAAACAAAAACAACATAAAAACAACAAAAAAATAAATAAATAAATAAAATAAAAATAACAACAAAACATAAAACACATAATAAAACCATAAAAAAAACAAAACAACACACACTTAAAAACACAAAACAACAAAAACATCAAAAAAAAAAAAACATAAAAAAACAACAAAAATACAAAAAAAAAAAATCAACAAAATAACACAAAAACAAAACTATACAAAAAAACACACACCCCTCAAAAAACAAAAAAAAAAAACAAAACAAAACACAACTACGACCTTTTTAAGCCAAAAGACTTTTAAGGCAAGATTCAAAAGAGGAAACATAAGAAAGATATGTCTAAGCTAGGGAACTAAAAAACCTTGACCGAACCAAAGAGAAGCAAAAACAAAGTAAAAAGGAACTAGATACCTCTAGTACTGGAGCCATCCAAAGAAAGTATAAAAAGTAGAGATTACCTCATTTGTGAAGCCCACCATCTAGGAGGGTGCCCATAGCAAGTAAGATCATCTTTGTCCAATGCCCAATTATCTAAAGCATCAGCACTCTTCTTTTGTTCTCTGACCACATGATTGTAATCCACTTTCAAAAATCTCATATGGATTAATTGAATCTTCTCAACAATTCTTTTTATTCTCCAAACAACCTTATGATTCTTAGGAGTCTTCAGAAGATTAATCATGAGTTGGAATTCAGATTCAACCAACACCTTTTCCCATCCAACCTTAGCGACCTCTTGAAGGTCTCTGAGGATACCATATCCATCAGCAAGGTTATTAGAAAGGATGCCCAAGTTCTTAGCAAAAGTGAAAAGGAAGGAGCCATTTGAAAGTCTATCAATTTCTCCTGCACTAGATTTTCTAGGGTTCCCCCTAGAGGCTCCATTGGTATTGACTTTTCCATAATCCTTAGGAGGAGGTTGCCAATTCCTTTTTCTTTCCATCTTACAATTACTCACATTCCCCTAAAGTCAGTTGCCCTTAGAAGAGTTAATCTTCAATATTTGCATCACTTGATCCCATATTTGGTGGGAGTTTTGGGGGTGATTGAGTTGTTGTATGGATTCAACTAAGTTGGCAATGGTATTTTGCCAGATATAGTGAATATCCTTTCTTTCTTGATTGAAATTCCGGTTGTTCCTTTCATTCCAGATATTCCAAGGTAGAATGGTAGAACCCATCTAAACTAACTGCCTAATGAAATGATCAACACCCTCCTATTTAGGTCAATCCCTCCAAAGTTGTTCAAAAGTAGAAAAATTGGACCATTGTAAGCCAAGTAAGATGGTCATTCTCCTCCATAGCTCAGAGGCTAAGGTACACTTAATAAAAGTATGACCAATAGTTTCCACATTCTATCCACACATTTCACATCTAAAAGGGCTATGAAAACCATGTTTCATAAGTTACTCACTAGTTAGCACCCTACAATGCAATAAAATCCAAGTACAAAAACTCACCTTAGGCCAAAGCTTTTGATCCCATAATTAAGAAAATATATCATAAAATTGGTTGAGAATATTATGGCATAAGGCTAAATAACCTTGAGCAAATAAATACTCACCTTTAGTAGTGTTATTCCATCCAAAACAATCTTTATTATGGGATCAAGAGAGAGATATCATATGTCGGATGCATTGGATGTCTTGTCTTTGAATTTCTAGAATTTGAATAGGTCAGTCCTTAATAGAGATCCAATATCTACCAACCTTTGAATTACGAGTATGGTATCGATAGTAATTAGCCACCTTTATCTAGTTAGCTTGGTGAAACTTCTCCATCCAAGGCCTTCAATCAAGAAATTGAGTTATCAAATGCTGGTGACCATCCGAAGAATCTATCCAAAAAATTATATGTTGACCATTATGAATGATCCAAAATAAATTTTTCTTAATCAAATCCTCACCAGTCTTAAGAACCGCTAAAATGGGAGAACCTTTGGTATGCAATTGATAGCGAAAAATGTCTTCAGGACTTTTGTTCTCAGTATATTTGGCACGAAGATTATTGGCCCAAAGGGCATTAGGGTTATGTAAAATCCTCCAATACAATTTAGCAACTAAAGCTTTGTTGTTATTAATAGCAGATCAGAATCCTAGCCCTCCTTCATTCTTAGTAAGACAAAGTTTCCCGATTTCACCAAGGCCCATTTTCTTTTCTCCTTAGTACCACTCCAGAGGAACCGGTGATTAATTTAATCCAATTCTTGAAGAACAGCCTTTGGGATATTCAACATAGTAGAAACATAAATAGGTATAGCTTGAAGGATATATTTTACCAAGGTAATTCTACCCCCAAAAGAAAGCCACCTATTGGTCCACTTTCCAATTTTCTTCTTAACTTTGTCCAACAACCAATTCCAGTATTTATTTTTTTGTCTTTGAGTATTGATAGGGAAGCCTAAATAAGTGATTGTAAGGTAGGTCTTCTTATATCTTAATCTATGACCATGGATTCTTGTCTAGTAGAGCAGTGAAAGAAAATGACTTTAGACTTGTCTTCATTGATCAATTGCCTGATGGCCTTAGAAAAATATATAATAATTTGCTAATTTTAGAAGCTTCCTTAACTATAGCTTTACCTAACAGAGTAGAGTCATCAAAAAAATGAATATGAGAGATAGGCCTAGCTCCATGATCAATGGTAACTCCCTCAAGAGTTTTCTTCTCTCTATTTTTGGTTATAGTCCTACCCAAGCATTCAGAAATAATGATGAATAAATACGGGGAGAGGGGGTCACCTTGTCTAATACCTCTAGAATTAGGTTACAGTTGTTAAGGCCTATCATTGATCAAAACTGAGTAGGATACTCAAGAGATACAACTCATAATCTAGTCCATTCAGTCTTGAGAGAAACCAAATTGCCTCAAAACTTTGATAAGGAAGTGTCAATCCACTTTGTCATAAGCTTTGGATAAGTCTAAAAAAAATAACATAGAAGGAGATTTTTGTATTTCCATGGAATGGATGGCTTTCTAAGCAAGAACTATCTCATCCACTATTTGATGCCCTTCCACATAACCTCCTTTTTTAGGGGAAATAATCTTATGCAAAATAGGCTTTAACCTTTTTGCCGTGATCTTAGTAATGATTTTGAGAAGAACATTAGATAAAGCAATAGGTCTAAAATCTGAGATATGATATGCCTCTTGAGATTTTGGGATAAGATTTATATAAGTTTTATTGATATCCTTCAAATTTTCTTTGGCTTTCCTGGCTTCTTCCACCACCTCTAATAAATCAGCATGAAGGATATCCCATAACTCCTAGTAGAACTCAATGGGAAAACCATCAAGGCCTGGGATTTTCCATTTTTGCATTTTAAAAACCACTTGTTGAAGCTCATTAATAGTAATAGGAGCAATCAAAATAGATTTCTCCTCAGAAGTGATAAGAGAAAGGATCGTTTGAAGAACATTTTGTTGATAAGTCGAGTCAAGAGGAGTAGCAGCAAAAATATTGGAAAAGTAATTCACAATAATAGATTTCATGCCATCCCAAGTGTAGACAACATCTCCTAGAATCTGAATTTAGGGAAGAAATAAATTTGTGAGATATTCAAGCTAGAAGGGATTTGTGAATGAAATTTGTGTTTCAATCACCTTCTTTGAGCCATTCAATTCTAAATTTTTGCTTTCGTAAGAGTTCTCTTTTTTCCCATTCTTGTAACTAAGCTATGAGTCTAATTTCATCTGTACTTCTACTCTCAGTGAGGCCATCTAAATGGATTTTCTTATTCAAATTTTCAATTTGAGTAACAACTTCATATTTTTTTGTTGAACATCCCCAAAATCCTTCCAGTTCTAAGTCTTGATTTTGGATTTAATATATTGCAATATTTTGGCAAAACAAAACATTTTAGTCCCATATCTTGGTTTATCTTCCTTCCACCATTGTTGCACTCGAGGTTTGAATGAACTATCTCTAAGATACATTAACTGAAATAAAAAAGGAGAGAAACTCACATTGGTTTTCCAAATTTCCACCATGACTGGCCAGTGATCTGAACCAACATTGTTAAGAGTCTTCACTTTAGGAATGTGACCATGGATTAAGAAAGGGTCAAAGAGCATGAATCTATCCAATATCTCCATGATACAAGCTAAGCCTTACCTTTTATTAGAACAAGTCATAAGGCCATTATCTAGCTGGATGTCCACAAGATGAAGGTTTGTAATATATTCATTCATGAGGTCAGTGATCTTGTCCAAATTTCTATTTCCCCCCAATTTCTCATCCAGAGAGGATGGTATTGAAATATCCTCCTATAAAGATCCAATCTTCAAGAAAATGGGAGATAATATAAGTTATATCCTTCCACTTTCTTCTCTTTCCATCCAAATAAGTTGAAACATAAACAGTTATGCAAAGCATAATTTGGTTGGAATGTCTACTTTGAATAGCTATAGCTAAAAGAACCCATTTTTCAACCATATGGTGAATAACTACCTCTTTTAGGTCCCAAAGGTAAGCAATGCCACCAGAAGTCCCTTGGGAACTAAGGAAAACAACTTTTCTAGCTGGCTATATTTTATTAGCAATTGCATCCATTTCCTCTATTGACATCTTTGTTTCTTGAAGGAAAACAATATGAGGATGCTTTATCTGAATCATTCTTCTAATTTCATTTTTTTTTAAAGACTCTCTTTGAGTTCTCTAATATTCCAATTTATGATCTTCATTAATACAAGGGCTAAAATAGTTGGTAAGATAATTAATCTTACCTTCCTCTACAATATTTTCACCTTCTTTTACCATATAATGTTGATTGGTCTTGCGACCTACCTTTGATTAGAATCCATCTTCAATTTTTTTCCTCGTATCTTTCCTTAGTTATATAGATGTTGATAGTAATAGTATAATTAACAAGTGTATGTTTCATGCTACCACCCGTCTCTAGATGTCAAGCTTCAGGTGTGAGCATATAACAATGCTTTTGGAATGAAAAGAAAAAAATTTAATTATATATATATATATATATATATAATATTATATTATTCAAATATTTTTTAAATCAATTTTTATTTTCTTGCTATTAAATTTTATATTCTATTTAATTGATATATAAAATAAAGAATAATATACATTATAAGTTTCACAATCAACAGTCAAAGCATACAAAATAAATCATCTAAATGCAGCTAAATGGACGCAACTACATGGATTGCTTGATGGGTGTATTGCTAATAGGGCTTTTTTCATCCCTACAACTGCGAATACCCCATCACTCATCATATATCCATCTTACATTTCACCATTGTTCTTCATCTACCATCTGGAGGAGTTGTTTGACTCTCTCGATCTACCCCTCCTACAAAATATACATGTTCCTGTAGTCCCAGATTGATCAACAGTATATTGTCTTTGCAGATGAAATAAGCAAACTGATAGCTAAATTTGGAGGGATGTTACATTCTCCCCTGCTACAAATATATATAGTCCTTATGTTTTCAATGTATAAGTAAACATATATAAGACTTTATATCAATCAAAATCACATTTATCAAAAAGAATGCTTTTTCAAACCAGTTAACATTCTTCTATATATTATATTCAAAAAAAATGTTAGTAATGTTCATGTAGTGAAGTGTTTTTGCATATCAGTCACACCCTCCCGTGTGGATTTTTTGGACAAGATTGGTCCTATCAGACCTTATGTTGGTCAATTTTTGATAACTAGCTGATTTAGGATGAGCCTCAGGGTGATGGAATTTTGGCATATTTCAAATATGAAGGGTAGATTGCTCCTCTTGTCCTTCAGGTTTTGCGCATGTTGTTGGAGGTTTCTCTTTAGATGTTTCCTTGTGATCAAATTGTTGAGGGCATTTACTGACAAAATGGGACCCCCCATAAATGTAACAACCTTGCTGATCAGATCTTTGAGGGTATTTGCTAACATAATGGGTTCCTCCACAAATGTAGCAACTGTGTTCTAGGGCTCGGATCTATTTCTTATCTCCTTGAGTACTTGTAGATTCTGAATTACTCTTATGATTTTTAGCCATATTCCTTTATTTTATTCCCCGTTTGGTCTTCTTCATGCTTTTCATGAGCCTTGGTCTCATCCCTGGCTTACCTTGCCTTCTTCTATGTCCTTTCTTAACAAGAAGCTCAATCTTCTTCTATTGAAATTCTAGATTTTCCATTAATAGTTTAATCAACATCGTAAATTGTTCCAACTGCTCTTGAAATAACTTAATTGCTATTGCAAGATCCTTCATCTGGATATAAAAGAACTATGTATATTGTTTTAGATCTTCTCTTCCTCATTCAATAATCTTACAACTTTAGGACTTGGTGGCCTAGGGTTTCACAACCTAATGCTCTGATGCCAACTGTAACAACTCAAGTCTAATTCACCTAGTTGTATGTTCCAATCTTGCTCCCTAAAATCATAAAGTAAAAATTTTGACCAAATAAACAAATTATATCATAGAAAGTTTGTTCAGCATAATTACTTGCTTCAATATTTTTGACCACTGTAGATGGTCTCCCGAGTGGTCTAGATTGACCAAATTCTATAAATGGTGCCTTTTTGTGAACACATTCTTCTCATTTACTAGAGGTATGTGTTCACGGTATGGGTTTATCCTTTTAGGGTCCGTATCACCTAGAAGGATGGATGCATAATTCCTCACCCATAACATGGAAGACTCAGATTCCTTTGGCCTAAATTCTATGCTTTATTTATCATAAGTATATTTCTAAGTCATGCTAGGATATAGCATAAATATGCCTAGTGCCTAGTTGAAATTCCATCATCTTATGGAGTCAACTAGAGCCCACCATTACTCTAGATCGAGACCAAGTATATCAGGTCATGTTTTGATTGACAAGGAAATATCCCATTCCATCTCATCACTGAACCTTCTAGCACCAAAATCTAGCAACTTCTAGAATCAATATATGCTAGCAATTCCCCAGAAAAACATTGAACATGAGACCCCTCATGGTACTACTCATATAATAGCCTAGATATGGCATCCCATTCCACCCCTTGTTACTTTTCTTGGAAAAAGTACCACTTGTCCTAGGCAGGTTTACCAGAAAGCAGTTGTCATCAAATAACAGTAATTTTTCTTCCTACAATTATTGGTGTTGGGTTTTTATAGTTTTCAATGATTACCTTCCTGCTACCATTGATTCTAATTTTTCTCTCCAACCATCCTGATCAAAATCGATGGGTTTTAACCTTGCTTCTTTAATAATTTTAAGACCAAAATTTTTGGGGTTAAACTCTTCTATTTATTTCATGGTATTTCAATTTTGTCAAAACATTATAATATAATTAAACACTCATTTCTTTCTAAATCAATGATAGATAAGTATAAATCAATGATAGGTAAATATAAATTTTAACTATTAACTCAAGCAAAGGTCCGAGATGTAGACCAATTGGCTTGACCAAACCCCTTAAGGGGGGCGGAGGTCCAAGGTTCAAATCTCGAGCCTCATTGGACTAAACACTTGTCCCTTTTTTGGTGCTTTTAATGGCCTAAAAGGTTTAAAAATATTGTGGCATGGTGGTTATATGGGCATACTACATGAGAACTATGTGGAAACTTCTGAGGCGGACAATATAGAATATTGTGGTATCCATAAAAAACCAGATAGTCTATCCAGATTTGTGGTAGCTACTGATTCCATCATGTAAATTCAAAAAAAAAAAAAAACTATTAACTTAAGCATTATTATCACAAGATTTCTAAGAACTCAAGCATTAAACCATGTAATTCAATTTTTATTATTGTAATTTCAAAAAAAATAAGATAAAACCTTTAGCCTCTATCCTTTCATCGTGGATAAAAAAGGTGAATCTTCATTTTAAATTAAACAACTAATGAAAATGAACTCTCAAATTTCTCTATTATCTAGTAAATTTTATTCAACATTTTCTCTTACTTCTTTCTATGGTATTTCTATAATAAACTAAGATTATACCCAATCGTACATCAACCTATTTTTAAGTCAACCTATTCTTGCAAAAAGGTTTAGAGTACATCATCCACTAATAGAAAAATAATTACACATATACCTTTAATTAAATTTATTGTATTTTAAAAACTAATTAACATACCAAAAATAAACTTATTTCTTAAAACATCTGGTATACAAATCAATAAAATATAACCCTATATTTATTTATTTCCTCCTTTACTATCATATTTAACTAATAATAACTTTCTAACCATATTTTATTAACATTAATTTTCTAACCCTTGTTATTATTTTTGGATGAAAAAACCATTATATTAATAAAATAATGTCTACTCATACAAAAAATTGCAGGTGGGACTAGCACACCCCATAAACCAACACACTAACCACCATAGTTAGGAGTACACAAGAGTGTCAAAAATAGTCCACAAAAGGCCAAATAACAACCGCCAAAACAGTGTCAAATATGCATTCAGAAAGAAATGAGTTGAGAAATCACTGCCAAGTGGAAGGCCTGAAGTTTTCCTCCATAAGGTCATAAGTCCATCCAATGGTTGAAGAAGCCAAAACCCCCTAACTATCAGAAGTAGCACCACTAACAGTATAGGTATGTGCACTTGGTATAATTTCACCCCAACTAGGGGCATCATCTTGCTCAGGAGGCCAAACATCCCAACTAGAGGTCGAGCGATATGGGCCTCCAACTCCAAATTCTCTACTTTTGCACTATGCAGGGGATGGGACCAGTGTCTAGTAACAAAGGGCTACGACCGGTGATGGGTCCCATAGTGAGTTGGCAATCAAGACTTGGAAGGGGAAGTAAGAGGTACATGACTCATAGCGTAGGGCGCATTCCCCTAATGATCCATGAGGGTACATAAGTACTGGATATCCACATGTACTTTTTCAACCTGTACTTGAATCTATAACCAACAATCAAAGAATATAGAATATTTATCAGTAATAGAGAAAATACGCCCGACATCTTGCTGAGAAAAAATAGCTCTATTTCAAGACTTTCAAAGATAAAATAAGGTATCAATTCTAAAAATATTCCAAAAAACACCCAAGTTGAAGGAAAAATCAATAGTGTCACACAAAATAGCATGCACTAGGTAAAATCCTTTTGCATAAAAGGTCTAAAAATTTCAAGAAGTCACTCCCAAGACGACTGAGCCTAATCAAAAAACCAAAAAATATGCAGTAAATCTTCCACCTGTCTGCAAACCGAGAAAATGGTATTATGAACACCCAGATGCTTGAGCCTATTACCAACAGGTAACCCTTGGTGCAAAAGGATCCAAGAAAAAAAACTCTATTTAGGTTCAATATAAGTAGCCCAAGCAATTCAAAACCTCTTATTCCATTGGGAGGGAAGAGAGACTAAGTCCTATCTAAGAGTGAGCTTATCAACCATTGGAACTTGCAGGGTGAACCATTTTTAACTTAGATGAGCTTTATATTGCAAAATAGGAAGCTCACCAGGCCAACACCAATCTGACCACCAGGGTTTTTGAAAATTCTTATGCAGTTTACACCAAATAGAAAATGGAATACTATCAAGAACCACCTCATAAGTATCTTTATCACTAGGATTTAAATTATGAATTTGATGAAAACTTTTCCAAGGTATCCAACTCCTGGTATGTTAGGACAAGAAATTAAAAATGGAAGCAATACCACACTTATAGAATCTTTGCGCTCTAACCCACTGCATCAGATCCAAGGGAAAGCCCTACCAAGTGATAACAGAAGACCACTAAATATTCATGGAAGGCAAAGAGGCACCTACTTTGCATAAAATCCCTTTCCAACTGAGCCAGGGTTTGAAGGTCTCCCAAGATTTCCAAATACTCTGAATGACAAAAGAACCTGTAACTTTAACAGGGAAAGGGGGAGTATGAATGGATTGCAATCCCACACCTTTCCAAATTTTCTTCCCCTTAAGAAAACTAGAAGAAATGCAATGCCTAACTAGAACTTTTCAATATTCATCCCCAATTAAATATCGGGTGATCCATTTAGCACAAAGGGCAAAATATTATCAATGATAATCAAACAAACCCATGCCTCCATAGTCCTTGGGTAAATAGCAAATTTTTTAGGCTACCCGATGAAAACCTCATTTGAAAAAGTCTTTGACCCACAAGAAATCTTTAAAAAACTTATCCTACTATTTATAACAAGATTTGGATGGAACCCAGCAAGACGAATAATAGACATAGGTAGTGGCTACAACCTTAGAACAAATCTAAAATTTTCCTGCCAAAGAAAGTTTCTTACTAGTCCAGTAAGAAATCTTCTTTTCCACTTTCTCAATAACAAGCTGCCATAATTGAGCAAAGGAACCATGAAATGCAAAAGGAATTCTAATATATTTAAACACCTCACCTGGCTAATTCCAAGTCCATTGAAAATTATGCAGCTAGCATGGCCACTGGGATTGAGATTACCAAAAACAAGAGGTTTTTTTTCCATTGAATAGAAGAATCAGAGGCTAAAAACACACCTCTAAGAAACTAATAGTTGAGGAATGGTATTGCTCATCTTCTCGAAGCATTAAAAATAATCATCAGTAAAATAACCATTGACCAACTTACGATCATAATTGGGGAAAGCAATACCCCTGATTAATTCTTGATCCATATTATGGGCCAACAAATAGCCAAAAGCCTCTACAACAAGAATAAAAAAATATGGAGCATGATGATACCCTTGTCTTACAGAGTGACCAAGAGAAATTGACTGAGATTGACTATTATTCAAAGTAAGAACAGTTGAAGCATCTTGAAATAACATAAGAACGGTGCTCACAAACACTATCCCAAAGCTCAGAGCCTGAAGCATGGTAGTGATGAAGTACCACTCCATCTTATCATAGGCTTTCTCAAATTTAATCTTAATGAATAAAGCATCTTTTTTAGAATTTCTTGCCCACTCCATACCTTTCCAAATAGCAAGAACATTATCAAGAATGTATCTTCCCTGAACAAAGCTAGTTTGTTCAGGCCTGAAAATCAAAGGCAGGAGAGATTTAAGATTAATCTTAAGGGATTTGGAAATAATATTATAGCTCACATTAATCAGGGTGATCGACCTCAAATTAGTGATGAGCTCAAGGTATCAATACTTAGGAATAAATTTAACATTGTCTTTGCTAATAATAGAACCAAGTGAATCACATCGTAGGGCTTCAAGATACACTTTGTGGATATCAAAACCAAGCATATCCCAGAATTATTTATAGAATTCACATGGGAAGCCATCAAGACCAGGTGCCTTATCATTGGCCATGAGTGACAAGGAATTTTTCAAATCTTCCAAAGAAAGAGGAGTGTCATAGAATATAATTTGCTTATGAGAAATCTTGTTGGGGACAGCTACGGTACAATCAACAAGAGCTTGCCTTATAGCATCCTCAATGGGTTGAGAAGCAAAAACACATTAATAATGTGAAACAAAGACTTTGAAAATGTCTGAAAGGTCTGTGAATCTCTGCCTATAAACTTGAATGGCTTCAAACTAGGAATACTGGGCAGGAGGTCTGAGGCATTGAAAAATATCTTTGATCACTCTATCCCCCACTTTGATCCAATGTATTTGAGCACGTAATTAATTACCCTTGGATCTATACAAATCAGCTTTTTTAACTCATACCGAATGGAAGAAACTTGGGACTAAGCAAGAGATATGAAATAAGAGGCTTCAAGCTTGAGACAGGCTTTGGATATCTCACTTTGTAAGTCAAACTTAGCATGTTTCCACCGCTTTGAAACTTCAACACCCAGAGTCTGCAACACCTTAGTGGTTTTTTGAATGGCAGCATTCCACCACTCAATCCTTCCAGAAAGACCATCAGGTCTAGAAATAAAATTCTAAATACGGCATATATGAGCTTTCATGCTAAAGCTATGCAAAAAAGAAACATTCAGGTAAAACTACAAAGAATGCACTCTGGGTTGAAATTTTAGCATTGCCACAAAGAATAAAATAGGTGAATGATAAGACATTGTAGTACCATGGAAAGTCAACACATACAGCGAAGAAGGCAAAATATGGGAGAACTAAAAGTTGTCACACTCATAAATCATGGCTCTATTCAATATTTTAAAAATCTTGGCAGAAGCAGCCTGGAAATTGGACCAGGTGTACCAAAGAGCCTGAGGGAAGTTAGAATATGAGAAACAAGAATTAGGGTCATAAAGGTTAAGCTTATTTTTTATAAAAACCAAGCTTTCCTTTCACCTAAGCACCACTACATCGGGGCATGATTGACCTTGTCAGAATCTTTCTCCATCATATTAAAATCTCCATGGAGTACCCAAGTGGAAAATGGCATATTCATGGTAAGCCATCTTCGGTCAGAAGTAATTTTCAAGGTATACATGTTAACCACCCCAAATGGTTTTTTGTAGATCTCGAGCAAAATCCAAATAACTTGATTGGATGGGTCAATACCCTAGGTCATAACATTCTTCTGTAATCGAGGTGAAAGGATAGTGATGGATCCCCATTTTTCTTGGGAATGCTTCATGGAAAAATAGGCACTTCATGGCCACAAAAATTCACATGCACACCGTAGATTGACATCAAAAATCTTAACATCTTGCAGACATAAAAAATTAAGGCTTTCATGCACTCGAGAAACATTTGACATCTCATTTTAGACCAAATATTTTCTAACTAGGTCCATTAGTCCTCAAACATTCCATGAGAAAAAAATAATTGGAATTTGTTAAGATGCATGATCTCCATGATATCCTTTGCATCATCCAAACCTTCAAGTGAGCCATAAGATTTGGAGATCATGTGGAAAGCATCATTTTTTAGCTACTAATATTTGTCATTTTGAATAGGGCTGTAAGAGTGGTAGACCTTAAAGACCTGACCCTCCTCCATTGAAGAATTATCTGGTGCTGCCACCACTGAGGCAAAATAATGGCCAGACCAAAGATATTGAGACACCGGTGGAACTGGGGGTTGTATGCCAACAATCGGAGGGGCTGTATCAACTGGATTCTGAACATCTTCAGTAGAATCTTGCATGTCCCAAGGAGTAGGGGTAGATTGTGCAACGAAAACCAAAGCTTTATGCTGCTTAGTTCCATAGGTTTTCTTGCTAAAAATAGTAGTCCATTCTTTAGTGTTTCCCCACGAGCCATTAGCGAGTGCCATGAGAGTGGGCAAGGGATTTGCCTTATATTTCCACTTCATTAGAGGGCACTCCTAAATTTTGTGAGCTACATATTGATATTGATAACATGTATTGGGTAAATTGATATAGGTAAATATTTACCTAAAGGATTGGTCCTCAATCTTGATATCAATAAAATCTTACAAATCCTTGTTAAGGTCAACTTTGATGCAGATCCTTCTAGTGGATCGAGTGGAGAAGAAATTTTTTGGCTCAAGACAAACAAACTTACCTAAGGGGGCAGCTAAATTCTACAAAAAATACCAAATGGAAACAGGAAGATCGAGAAATTCAACCCACACCGAGACTTCCAGTGCAGCTTGGTTATTAACTTGGAAATCCCTAGAGTAGGGTTGCAGAATCAATAGAGAATTACGGATAGTCCATGGTCCCCTAGACAGAATCTTCTATGCTTGAGCTGGGTCTAAAAAGCAAAAAATGAAATACCCTTTGGTGAGGTTTTGTACATTCTTCACTTTGACTCCATATGGGCCCCAGACTTGCTAGACCCAGGAACAAATAAGAGTATCATATAGGATACGACCAAGAAAATAACCCACTAAGGTATGACTTTCAAACCATTCACAAGTTGTATGATATTCATGCAAAGGAATAATAGCTTCAGGGACAAGGCCTTTACCTCGTAATACACTTTCAAAACAAATTTGTGTGAATGCTTCCCGATGCCATTGAGCTCTCCAGAATACTTAGAATAAATTGAGATGATTGTATGAGTGGTAGCCATTAAAAAGGATGAACTAACACCACCTCAGGGTGGCATTAATACAGCAGATAGGATTTTACCACCCCTAAACCTACCAAGCTAGCAACTCATAAGAAATTCAAATCTTATCTATAGCAAAGGTAAACTTAAACTTTTGTTTTGTAAGCTTCTATGATAAATTGAGTTTATAATAAAATCTTCTACTAAAATTCAAAGCTTAAAATCTAATCATATATACTTACTCACAATTGGCCATACACTAAATTTTTCTCTCGATACTAGGTAGCTTTTAAAACTAATGAATTATAAAATGAATAAATACATTTGATACTAAGCTAATATTTTCCCTTGACTAAAGACACTTTAATATATTTCACCCTACTTTATTCCAGGAGAACTGAATAGGATTTAGTTTATACCAAATAAATATCCCATGCGGTGAAAAAGATACCACAATTTCATAAATTAATAAATGAACCAATATTATATATTTCAATCATCGAGATCAACTTCTAATAGTTCTAATAAAGGATATTTTACTGTTTAACAACATTATTGTTTCATTAAAAGGATGTGTGTGTATATATATTCTCTTAGTAGCTCATGTACTTGTTTCATAAAATGTTACATAAACTATAATGATTGGTGAAAAAAGGTTTTTACCCTAACTAGGGTAGGGTAAGACTTACTGATGTTATTAGTAACTTTGATTCAATTATAGGTTTCAAATGGGTTTCATTATGCTCTTTTTAAACAACATTGTAGTGTGAATGTAAAACCAACATGATTTTTCTAAATAAATCTATGTAACCTAATTATTGCATTCGTTATATTGGAAAGCTTTACTCCATTAAAAAAGGAGAAGCAATACCATTATATCTCCAGCATTTGTATATAAAGGTTTGACTATAAGACTGTCATATGTCTTCTAAAGGTAAGGGGTCTAAAAATATACATCTAATAAAACCAAGCACCATCAAACGAATGTACACAATTATCAATAATTAATTAATGCACTACTGCAAGCATTTACTACGGTAGATTGGGGACTATAGCTTCTTGCTCTAAATTATGAGTTCTCAAAGTGTAAACTTTCTCCGCATGGCTTATTTTGAGTCTTATTCAGACATTCAAGGATCTCTGGAAATTGATACTTCCAAAAAATTATTTTTTTTAATCCTATTGTCTTTAACCACGAGTTTCTAACATAAGTAACTTACAAGAGTCATAATTTAATTATAACTACCCAACAATAATATATTCATTTACTCAATATTTAGATAACACATTTAATTTACAATACATGGACAAGGAATGGAGTGCAATCTACTCTTAGACATATCTAAGTTAACCAGCAGAGACAACTTAGACTTACAATCACCATACTATAACAATAATTGCACTTTTCCACAACCCAAAATCAAATTTAGTATCTTTAAACAATTGAATACTTAAACACCAACATCATATAAGTTTTCATATGAACCAAATTCATTTAATACACAATTATTTTTATGATGTGCAGTCTATTCTAATTGTTGGTTTAAATAATGCAAACTCCTTTATATTAGACTACCTCACCGAATGTTTAATTACTTTTGTAGTTAGTCTACCCAAAAGTTATATAACTATTGTTATTAATTAAAATATAAAATCGACCTTCCTAAACATAGTTGATATATTCATACAGGTTAAACAAGACAAAGTTATATTCTCTCAAGAAGCAACGACAAAGTGGGGGGATGCCAATCTCTAATATCTCCTCAAAATTGGCTCAGATCACAACCCACTTCTGGAAACAAATAACCCTCAGAACTTTGGAATTCCTTTCAGATTTGAATCCATGTGGATGCAATATCCTAATTTTAGGGATAGAATTATTCAATTGTGGCAGACAGATTTCCAAGGATCACCACCATACAGACTAGAGCAAAAGTTGAAAATGCTCAAAGAAAATCTCAAGATCTGGAATAGAGATATCTTTGGAAACCTGTTTGATAATAAACACGCAATTAAAAATCACCTAGCTACAATTGAAAATGATATTCTGATTGGTCATAATTATGATGTCGACCTGAGGAATGAAAAAATAATTCTCTTGTCAGAATATCATAATATCCTAAAATGTGAGGAAACCTTTTGGAGACAGAAATCCTAGGAAATTTGTCTTAAGGAAGGTGATTCCAACACAAAAAAAAATTCACATTTCCACCCTAAGGAATAGGAGCAATAATAGAATTAATAAACTACTCAGACAGGATGGAAGTGTTACCTCAGATATCAAGGAAATCAGGTCTAAAGGTATTTCTCACTTCATGTAGTTGCTTGAAAGCCCATTTTCTGACTCTAATTTTTATGAAGCTAAAGAATTCTTGCTCCAGCATATGCCCCAATCCATCTCAAAGGATATCAACTTTAATTTAACTACCAATCTTTTAAATGATGAAATTAATCATGCCCTCTTTTCTATGAAACCTGACAAGGCCCCTGGTACTGAAAGTTTCTCTCCTAGGTTTGTTCAGGATTTTTGGGATTTTGTAGGTCCTGATGTGTGTGAAGTGATAAAAGATTTTCAGTACTCCAAGATCATCCCTCATAACTTTAATTCCACTTTCATTGCTCTTATCCCCAAAATCCCAAATGCTAGAACTTTTAATGATTTCATGCATGTGAGCCTTTGTAACGTAGTCTACAAAATCCTCACCAAAGCTTCAGCTAACAGAATACAGGATGTTCTACCTCTAATTATTGATCACTGCAAGGGAAGCTCAATTCAAGAAAGATCTATGTTGGATGGTATTATCTCTATCCATGAAGCCCTACACTCTACTTCTCAAGCCAAAAATGCTTCTTTTCTGCTAAAGCTAGATATGAACAAAGCTTATGACAGGCTAAATTGGGACTTTTTATTGGTTGTTCTGACCAAATTTAGATTTCATCAAGATTGGATCAATTTGATTAAAGGATGCATTTCCTCTGCTTGGTTCTCCATCCTAATCAATGTCTCACCTTATGGATACTTTCCTAGTAGCATAGGATTACGGCAAGGGGATCCCTTATCCTTCCTTGTATTCATCATTGTTGCTGAGGCATTAGGAAGATCAAAAATTCATTGATGATACTCTATTGTCCATATTTGCTTCTATCATTGAAGCCAAAGTTATCAAACATTTACTCCTTCTCTATGAAGAAGCGGCTGGGTAGAAGGTGAATTTCTAGAAAAGTAAGTTATATTTCCTCAACACTCCTTATAGAAGACAACTCAAAATTTCTAATATTTTGGAATGTGTTATCTCTACCTTACGAGCCACTTACCTAGGATTTCCTTTGTTTATTGGAAATGCTTTTGAATATTTGTGGAACAATGTAATTGAAATATTCCAAAAAAAACTCACAAGCTGGAAGGGCAATCTCCTTTCCCAAGCAGGAAAAGTTATCCTTACCATGGCTTATTTGTAGAGCATCCCTATTTATTTCCTCTCAATTTTTAAGGCCCCTGCTAAGGTTTACCACAATATTGAGCAAATTCGAAAACACTTCCTATGGACTAGTTCTGAGAACAAAAATAGATTCCACTTGGTTGCATGGGATAAATTTTACAGACTAAAGGATCAAGGAGGAATCGGCCTCAGAAGGATTAATCTGTTAAACTTGGTACTTTTGGCAAAACAAGCATGAAGATTAGTTTCAGGGGACCAAGTGGAATAGGTCACTATTGTTAAAAGGAAATACTTACAAGGATCTAAATTCTTAAGTGATTGGGAACCTTCTCTAGGTTCAACATTCTAAAAATACATCAGCATAACGAAACAACTCCTGATAAGGAGCTTAATATGGCATGTTGGATATGGAAAAATAATACATTTCTAGGAATACAAGTGGTTAGGCAACTGACCACTTTTAGAAATACCTAGTTTCATAGCTTTAAAGGAATTCACTAATCCTCTGTTCGGTTACCAAGTTGCAAATTTTTTAACTGTGTCCAATGATTCCCACACATGGAAAAGGATTCAATGTCCCAACTTATCAACATAAATCACTTCCTTGGAAGCCCTACTATCTTCTTTCACTTTACCATCAAGGATCTCTAATGATCAACCAATATGGGAACCTTTTGACACAGGGGAATTTATTGTCAAATTAGCATATCAACTTATCCTAGCCCCTAAAGAAGTCCTCATTCCTTTCATACTAGTGTGTATTAAGTACTTGACTCCAAAGGTATCCTTCTTTTCTTGGCTGACTATTCAAGATAGATTCATCATTGTGGAAAACTTATTAAGCATGGAATTCCTCTCCCTAATAGGTTTTTCTTATGTCTTTCTGACTGGAAGTCTACAAGCCACATTTTCCTTTCTTGTCCTTTTTCCAGCTCCATCCTGAATAAGCTTTTTCAAAAGTTTCAAATTAGTTGGGCCAAACCTCCATCCATAGTTGACTTATTCTCTCAATGGCCCAATATTTTTAGCAATCCCTATCTCAAAGGAATTTGGAAATTTTGCCTTCATCATTGTCTTTTGCAGATTTGGCTAGAGAGGAATAGGCGTGTTTTTTCCAGAGAGGCCAAGGATCTAGATTCCATCACCAATAGAATTATCTTTTTTGCCAAACTCTCGGCTCCTAATGATTCTCATCCCATCCCTAGTTTTGAAGCTTCCTTATTTCAATTCTTACATTTTTCTCTATATTCCTAACCCAGGTAATCTTCATATCTTTAGAGATAACATTAGATGGATACCTCCTCCCCAAGACTAGGTTAAGTATAATTTTTATGGAGTAGCAAAAATAAATCCAGGCAAAGCCGGGGTAGGGAAATTTTAAGGGACCACAATGGAAATTCCATACTTTCTTTCACTAAACCTTTGGGAGAATAATCAAAACATATAGCTGAAGCTAAGGCCTTATGGAGGGGTCTACATTTAATTAAGCAATTTCCAAGGAGAGTTATCATAGAAGGGGATTCTTTGAATATTGTCAATTATTTAAAAAACTCCAAAACTTTGGCTTGGAAGGTTAAAAGTCTAATTGAAGAGGCTCGAAGCCTAATCCTCTTCCAACATGAAGTCATTATCCAACATGTCTTCAGGGAAGCTAATGGTGTTGCTAACAAGTTGGCTAACATTGGAGTCTCTGCCCCTAGGCTTATGACATGGACTGACACCCTTCCACGCGAAGTTGACAAAATTGCAATGTCGTAAAAAGTTGAAAATTTTCAAAATGTATAACAATCATTATTTCATATTCATAGAAACAAAAATGTGGTGTTATCTAGATCCTAAAATGTCACATGCTTCGTATCCTATAAATATCACCTTCAGCAAACCTATCATATACATGATGAGATTTATCTTTTCAAGGTACTCATTATTCTGGATACTTAGCATAGGTTGGGTTCTTTAGAACTTTCTTCTAGTATTTTTCTTACACCCCATGCCAATTATCCCTGTCACCGCTTATCGTTTTAGTCCCAATGGTTTGAATTTTACCATTTTTTCCACTATCCACCTAGAGTGTTCCTTCCCGATCTCTACTCACAAAATGCCTCCCATCCATGTGTTGCTTTTCCATCCTAACCTGTTGTCATTCCTCTTCACTCATCCTCGTCGCTTCCTTTCTATGTTTTTATCCCCTCCCACTTATTGTCATTTCCCTAAGCTCTCGGCTTCCATTATCCTCTGCGAGTTCAGTGATGGGGTTAAGGTTCGTAACCTAATAGGCTAAGATTTGCAAGGTGTGGCACACCTATCTATTTCTATGGAGAATAGTTACTATTGGGACCATGAGTCACCTAATGAATGTAGCTCTGTTCTCCATGATTTGGTGAATTTGTTTTTCCTTAGGACTTGCCAATTTGCATGGAGAAGGAATGGAGATTTTCAAAAAATTCTAAACCTGTCAAACATTTACAAAACCCTCCATGCGGACGGTTTTTATATCTTCACTATTTGTTTTGCTAGACCCAATGAGCTATATGTTATCCCTGCTTCTCTGCATCAGCTTCCTATTAGCATGAGCTTTGTGGAGCCTGATTCACTCACAATTGAACTAGTGGTAGAAGCTATCCTAAGTGCAAGAGGATTTATGTCATTTCTAAAGCAATTTTTAGGCTAGGACTAGGATATCAATCTAGATTTTGTATCCACTTGGTAAAATGGCATCATCATTATACATGGCGTCGACTTCCAGGTGGATGTTAATATCCTTGTTGAGGTTACAGGGCAACCATCGATGGGAAGAACAGTGTGTAGGGACAAGCACAACTAGGAAACTAAACTTCTACAACCCACTTGAAAAAGGAGGAATTCGGGCCCTCTCACCAAGGGCTTTTCAAATTACTCTATGTTTATCTTTTGAATAAATTTCCTAAGGTAAATGTGCTTCCTCAGGATCAACAGGCTGAGAACACGGAGGAGGATGCTTCCTCCACTCCTATTTCTAAGGTTCGAGGTTCCAAAAGGAATAAGGTGTATGAAGGCCACTAGGATGTTGATTTTATGACAAAAAAGAAGGTCAAGGCTGAGGTTACTCCAAAAAGGAGCTCACAATACCTTAAGAACAAGGAAGTCCAAAACCAAAGAAAGATTCAGGGTGCAGTCGAGGATGAACCAGATGACCCTACAGAGAATATTCTCCAAGAATATGTAATCAAGACCACTTCCAGCATGATTTTTTATCTAGATAACGACATGGATACAATTATGGGGGAAATTACCCAAATGAAAGAGCATAGGAATGCTCTGAACCTCTTGTTTTTTATGATAATTTTACAGAGGATACTCCTACCAAGACTACTATTGAAGCCAAAACGGAGGTCAAGGATGATGATGTCATGGAAATAGCAAAGGATATTTTCAAGAATGTCCCTAAGGATACTTTTAAGGATGTCAAGAAGGATGACATCAATGACTATGTAATTGACTAACTAGATACTTTTTTGTGGTCTTACGTTTATGCCCTTTCTGGGCTTTTCCTGGTTTCTTTTTGGTTTTTCCATGTTTTCCTTTACGTTTTTAGGTCTTCAAGGATACATTGTTATTTTTTGAGGTTTATGCATCCTTTTCTCCAGTTGATGTACTAAGGCATTATGGCACCTTTTAATTACCCTCATCAATATAATTTTTTAACTTATCAAAAAAAGATATATTCATACAAGAAGCTATTTGTTATAAACTTTTAAAAATTAATACTTTAACTAGATACGTCTGATTATCATAAATAGAAATAAGTGGCTTTATGACGTGACACAATTCAAACTCTAGTGCTCTACTCATTCACACATTACAATTTAGAAGTAAATAAGATTATACAAACTTGTATAATCTACCCAGTCTTGATTTCAATTGTTGCTCAATGACTATTCTCAGATTTCCTCCATAGGGTTACTCCTCTCCAAGTAGCAGCGGATGTAAAAGGAATTTTTGTTAAGGGGGATTCAGAGCAGCCAACCTAATATGAGTGCATTCTACTCCTAAGGATGCAAACAAAAGTAATACAACCAGATGCAGTAAAGGTAAAAAAAACACAGAGTCACTAGTTATCTTTCCAATACACTCCTTTATGGCTTCCATTTTCAATCATACATTTTAATATTAATCTAACCAACACACCATATCCATTAGAAAGAAAGCTTAAATACATTTCAACATAAAATATATTCAGTACTTTCTTTCAACATTCAATAAGTAGATTACACAATCTTATTTTACTTCTAACCAGCTTCGTTCAATATTTCAACAAAAATGCATACACCTATAAATCAAGTGTTCAAACAGATTGACCTGGTATTGTGATTTTGAAAGCCTTTCAATGTTCTTTTTGCAGCCCATATTCCTAAACTAATAGAACCAAAGCATCCTCTCTTGTTCTCTTCCCTTAGTTATATAGATGTTGACAGTAATAGTATAATTAACAAGTGTATGTTTTATGTTACCACCCATCTATAGCATTCGCTAGATGTCAAGCTTCAGTTGTGAGCATATAACAACACTTTTGGAATGAAAAGAATAAATCTTAATTTATATTATTGTTATATATATTTATTTTTTTTATTTTTTATTTTTTTATTTGGTTATTGTGAGAAACCCCTATGACCGATGTACAGGGCTGAGCAGTATCCTCCCAACCATGACCTTTCGTAAAACCGAGAGATATACTTATCAATAGGGAATTTAACATAAAGCCACCACACACCCATCCCCTCACACACTCGCCCATGCCACGGTTTGAACCTTGGACCTCCCAAAGAAGAGCCAAAGCCTAAATCGTTGCATTGCACCCCTAGGTGCATTTATTTATTTATTTTTATTATTATTATTATTATTTTAAATTATTCAAATCTCTTTTAAATCAAATTTCTTTTTCTTGCTATTAAATTTTATATTCTATTTAATTGATATATAAAATAAAGAATAATATACATTATAAGTCTCACAATCAACAGTCAAAGCATACAAAATAAATCATCTAAATGCAGTTAAATGGATGCAACTACATGGATTGCTTAATGGGTGTATTTCTAATAGGGAATTTTTCATCCCTATAACTGTGAATACCCCACCGCTCATCATATCTCCATCTTACCTTTCACCGTTGCTTTTCATCTGTCATCTAGAGGAGTTGTTCGGCTCTCTCGATCTACCCCTCTTATGAAATATACTTATTCCTACAATCACAAATTTATCAGCAGTATCTTATCTTTGCAGATGAAACAAGTAAACTAACAGCTGAATTTGGAGGGATGTTACATATATACAATAAATAAAATATATCCTTTGTTTTGTTATTATTCTATATGCACCATCAAGATCCTTTATTTCACAAATATCTATAATATTCTCATTATCTTCAATGTTTAAGTAGTAGGTATATGGTATTCCTACTAATACAAATCAACTTAAAACTAGTTTCCACTAAATGATGGTTATCGTGCATAACCTCCTATTTGTGTTGGTATTCTTGAAATTTCACTCTATTTGGAAGTAGATATTTTCACTTGTTGAAATTATTTGCCTTGAAGCACAACTAAACTATTTTAAAAAATTCATCTTTGTCTTTATGTTTTTTCAAGTAGCTTTGATTTCCCCAATTTCAACATAGAGTATACACCTTTTTTTTTTCTACTATTATTGCAAACACATCACTTGAACATAATTATCATTATATGGTTTCAATTTACTTGACTAAATATAAGTTATCAAAATAGTAGCATGTGTATTGTCCATTTAAAGTTGCATTTCTTGATCAAGCCTAAAATGCATTCATAATAAAGTGATACAAGCTCTTCCTACCAGATTTCCTCTTCCATTCTATCACCCTCTATAATATTTTTTTAAGGATGGCATATCTCCAAAAATGAATGTATGCATCATGTATGTTATTTCGATAAATTAGATCAATAAAAAGGAGATTCCTAATACAATAATAGCAGTAAGAAGAAGAATTTCTAACTTGAGTTGTCCACTTTAAATGGTTGGTGTTTCTTATAGAATGTAGATCGCTTATTTTGAGGAAAAAATTATTGGACACAAATCATGATCAACATCTATAAGTTATAACTTCAAATAAATTAAAATAAATCATAAATTAATCTTGAGTAAAATAAAATTAATTATTGAATTTTGATCTATTTTTTTGGTAAAATAACTAGAAAATGAGAAGACGCAAAAATATGACTAAAATGAAAGATGCGATAAATCATTTATTCAAAAATTAGACTATGCACATTCCTTAAAAATGTATGATATCTTCACTGCCTATTGTCATATATGGGAAACAAACCCATAATATATGAGATACTTCTAGCTTAGCTAGTTACTTTTTTCTTTCTTATTTAATGCTTGGGTTATAGATCAGCTCTTGTTCTAAGCTCCAACATTTTCTAACACCTACTTTGGGCTACAACTTCTTCAAGTTGTAGCAACCTTAGGGTCTATCCCATAAGGCACAACCAATGGTTCTATAAAACTAACCTAAAATTGGATAGTATTCCTTTCTTATGTTGTTTCGTATGTAGGATTATCTTTCTCTAGTCCCCTCTACCCTTTACTTCTCTTTCATTTTTATAAAATATATCACTCCAAAATTGGAAGATGTGATTTTTCTCTTCCTTTAAGAATTTGAAAAGTCTAATTTTTGTTTCTACTTGTCATATGGATTATACCTCTCATGTTTAGGAGTTTTTTATCCCCAAAAAGTATTTCTCTTCCTTTTTTATATCTCCATCATTAAAATACTTACACCTACCAAGTTGAAATACTTGAGTTTAATAAATTTTTATACATCCTATTTGTTTTCAAAAGTTCTATCTTCCCATTCATACCAAGTACATCAAGTATCCTAGATCCAATAAAGTAACACCAAGTATATTGACCTTGTTATAGCAATCAAAGTGACACCATTTTTTTAATATATGTTGTTGCCATTATACAACTCAACCCAATTGGAGACCCACTTAAAATTTTAAGTTTTACACAAGATTTTAGATTTTCTTTCACCCATGTGTTACCTTTGCTTACGTTTAGTAGTTTTTTTAATTTTACCATTTTTGATAGCTACAAATCTAATTCAAATCTTCATGCAAATGTTTTAATATTATCTTTACAATGGTACCAAGCTTGCATACACAACCCCAATACTTTAGGAGTTTCGATGAAAATACCATTCAGCCATATTAATTTCCCTATGACAGTACATGAACTTCAAATGGCTATATCTTTTGATTCACAATGAATTTTCCATTTATTTAAGATGTTTTGGATACTCATTTGGTCATTTTAGAAACATGGAAAGTTTCATAAATTTATGGATACTTTGAATTTTTATCTATTTTTCACACTAAGAATTAAGGAACAAAATCCTGGCCTAGAACCCACTCAAATCTATGGTCAATTTGATCCATGTAGGCATAAAGTAAAATTGCATCGCATCTCGAAGATGTCTCTACGTCACGATCAAAAATTGGTCAAAGCAGTTAGAACGATGATGAGTCACGGTTGTGCGACAAATATGTCTTAAAATCGCGATGGTGATCCCACGATAATAGATAGTCTCTACACCATGGTCAACAATAGTTGGATGGCCATAAAATAAAAATGCATAATGGCCATGAGACAATATCTCTACGATGTGGTCAACAATAGTTGGATGGCCCTAAAATGAGAATGCATCACAAATGTGAGACAATGTCTCTACACCACGATCAACAAGAGTTGAATGTGCCTACGGTAAAGTGCCATCACAGCTCGAGGAAGCCCAATATAGCAAAATTAAATTGCACACGGTCATTAAATTTTTGTAAAAATTTAATTTTGTTTTATACTCATGTGATGAAATTTAAATCTACTTTTTTTTTTTGGTTAAGTTAAGATTTCATTAAAAGGGGGTTTTGAAAGGGCCCCAAAACCTTTTTACATCAGGTCATCAGACCAAAGACAAGGCCACAGGAAAGGCCTTAGGAAAATCCCAAGGATGGGCCAGAGGAAAAGCCTCAGGAAAGGCCTAAGGAAATGCCAAAGGATGGCCTGAAGGAAAACATGCCATAAGTGCCAAGCGGGAAAAAAATTAAAGTCTCGCCCAATAGAAAAATTGAAAAGCCTACCCAATGGGTGAATTAAAAATTCCCTCCAATGTAGGGAAAACACAAATTTAAAAAATCCAGCGTAGGGGATAAACCAGAAACTGGTATTTTTCCAAGGAAATATCATAAAAATAAAACTACCAAATAAAAAACCATTCCAAATAGTAGTATGGAATAGAGGAGCCACTAAGAAGAAAAACCCACCTAGGGAGGTTTAGGAAACATGCAGGGATGCAATAAAAGGAATAGAACTGCATCCCACACAGGCCTGAAAAATGGAACAGCAATCTAAGGATCTCTGCAGGCCACAAAATCCCCTTACAAAGAAGTTGAGCTACAAATATGCCAGTAGAAGTAGAGAAAGTAGCAGAAGCAGAACTATAAGCCATGGGAAAGAGATGGGGAAGTTTCCAAGGAATATAAAAGGAAGGAGCCACAGGGTGAACAAGTTGTAGGTATTAAGCACAGGGCAGCCCAAACCATAAAAATGCAACAAGAAATCCTAAACAACCTTCAGCACCACCAATGAATAGCTTTTGGGAACCAAATAAGGAATATCAGTAGGATCACAGTAGCAAGCAACGTAGAGACCCCTCACAAAACCATGAAAAATGCTGATAATCCACTAAGAAGTCCACATACACAAACCCAAAGAGTAGAGTCACAGTAATAAGCACATGGTCCTTGCGTTGACCAAAAAGATGTGCAAAACTGCTCAAGAAATAACTCTCTCAAATCCATGACCCCCCACACCTGAAGAACCACTGAGTCTCGACACCAAGTAGAAACCTACAAAAATCTGAGACATACTAAGAGAACCAGAGAGAAAAATCTTTGAAACAACCCAAAAGCCTAGGGAAGGTCCCAGGGATTTCCCAGACCAAAGGCACATGAAATAACCCTTTAAACAGGCATGGAAGGGGGTAAAAAAAAGGATAAGTGACCTCCCACCCCAAGGAGATCATCTACCAAACCAGCCAACCAAGAAGGAAGGGCCATGGAAGTGTCAGGGAGGTGGGACATAACCAGGGAAGGGGGAAGCAGGGAAGCAGAATAGGACTTCCCAGGGAAGTCCCCTGTATTCCCCCTAGGGTCTAAGGATTTTAATTTAAATATACTTTATAATCATTTTGTTTCTACGAAAGTTTCATTTTGCCTTAGCATCATTCAAATTTTTGTGAAATATTAAATTATTTTTATAATCATCATTTGGATTTTCGTGAAAATTCACCTTTGCATAATCATCCTTCGAATTTCTACAAAAAATTCAATTTTTTTTAAGCATCAAAAAATACGTGTAAGTCTCACAAGACATTGCGATCGCAATACAATGTCTCTATGTCATGGTCCAACTAGTCAACCATAGTGAAATCCCAATTTGGCTCCTGATCACGAGACAAAGGCTTAGAATTTTTCTGGTCGTAGGGTTACCTTTCATGGCTTGAAACTGGTTCTTAAAGCGAAATTTGAATGTGCATAAAGAGAGATGAATGCATCCTGAAGATGTCTCAAAATCAAGATCAAAGTGGTCAATAGCTTTTGAAATTAAAATTGCAAGCACGGAATTAAGATTCGCTAAAATCAATGAATGTGGCCCTAAGCATTTTGAAGGAATAAAGTGAAATCTTGAGGCATACATTTTGAAAGGAAAACTCTATTCGACATTTTAATTCATTTGGATATTTTTTTTGACATTAGAACTTAGTATTAAATTTAATACTTTTACCCTAAAATTAATAATTAAAACCTTAGTCGACGATTTAATTAATTGAAATAATTAGATTTTAACCTTTAGCCTTGGATTTAATATTTTTATTTGGACATTTTAATTAATGAGAATATCAAGTCCGAGGTGTAGACCAATTGGTTCATACAAACCCCATAAGGGGGGCGGAGGTCCAAGGTTCAAATCTCGGGCCTCGTTGGACTGAATGCTTGTCCCTTTCTTGGTGCTTTCAGCGGCATAAAAGGTTTAAAATGATTATGGCATGGTGGTTATAGGGGTGGACTGCGTGAAGATCTATGTGGCAGCTTCTAGGGTGGATAGTGTAGAATACTGTGGCGGCCATAAAAAGTTGGACAACCTGCCCGGATTCGTGGCGGCTACCGATTCCACCATGTAAATTTAAAAAAATAAAAAAAATTAATGAAAATATCATCACAAAAACCTTCGTATTCATATTAAAATGGAATTTTAATATCAATTCTAATACTTTGGCATTAAAAATTTAAACAAATATTAATAATTTAAACCTAAAATCAAAAGAGATTAAGCCTTAGAAAATCAAATAATCAAATTTAATAATTACCAACGTTAGTATTAATAAAACAATGAAATAAACATTATAAACATTAAAATAAAATTTCATGAATATCAAATATCATTTATAAATATGAACTGATATATGCTTCTCTTGTGTATTGCAAGAAATTGAACAAGTGAAGTAAAGCCAAAGATGAAGCGACTAAGTGAGAAGATGAAATTTCAAGGATCTACAACCTTATAAAACCTTTGTATAATATATTATGTTAGATATCTACCATGGATAATTACTGCAAGAACAGGGGATGACTCAGATTGAAGCTCAACTAATTGATTAATCGTTGTTTCAAATTCATAAAACTAGAAGCCATGAGAGCCGAGAAAATTATAAAAACCAGTTGCAGAGAATGAGAGTCTAATAAAGTAGACATTCACTAAACCTAGTCAAAATTCCAATCACTTAGAACCTACCAGCTTAGCATACATAAATTCATAGAGATGATTCCAAGGCAGTTATAGAGATCAAAGGCTGAAATTACAGATCAAATCCAAGAAGAATCATAAAATACCACATCATCCAAAGCTAGCTAGCGAAAGACAATTGTAAGATACTAAATTTTCAAGATTTTAAGGCTATAAACCCCATTTCACAGGGTCATCATAATCCACATTAGCAATATACTTTAGAATAATTCTTTCTTATTTAGTAGTTGGTGGATTTTTTGTGCCCATGTCATTGTACTTGGAAAATTGTGATGGCAATCACTTGTAGCAAGCAAGTCTAAAAATGTGTAATTCTTGAATATCTTTAATTTAATGCAAAGTATTGTAATTCTTGGTGTAATTTGCGCATGATGATGGTGGTTACATTTAAGTCAATTCCAATGTTTTGTTCTCTTTCCCTTTGAAGATGGCACTAGCTTAGTTTCATATTGTGTGATAGTTGATAGGGCTAAGACTTGTTTATTTAGATTTGGTTGCTACAACGGATTCCTTGCAAGGCTTCAAGATCACAATGGCTTGTTTTCTTTATTTTCCTAAGCTTTCCTTTTGATTTTCTTTGATAATTGATTAGATTAGAATAGTTTATGCTTGATATTCTAAAGCTTCTCTTTCATGAATATGCACTTCATTGCTTTAATTTTTAGAATGTCTCTTTAAATATGTTTTCAAGATTATAATTAGAAGGTAGAAAGCCTAGAATCTTGCTTTTATATGTAATTTATAGTAAAATTTGCAAAGAATATGACAATTGAACTAGTTATTACAGTAGATTGAGCTTAAATCATATTAATGACATGAATTAAAACTTACCCTTGTAACAATCATGTGTGATACTGAATATTCCAAATATTTTTTTTATCTTTCTTTAAATTACCAATCAATTAGGTTAGACCAATCTTACCAGAACCCTGGGGAAATCCATATTTCCTTTCTAGAGAGGACATATTGTCTTGATCGTTGGTGTATGTTTACTAGGCAAATATATCACTCAACAAAAAATGGTATTAGAATGAGGGCATGAATTGTTATATTCATTTTTTTAGGGTTTGAATTATTGATTCATTAATGTAAGCCATGAATAGTTAATGTTCTAAGTCATCTAAGTCCTCAGTGCACAACAGGAAATGGCACTAGGAGGGGTTGAAATTTCTATTACATTGTTATTATAGGTTTGAAATTGCCTAAACTTTCCAATTCACTGTTACTATAGGTCTAAACAGCTTAATAGCCCAACGCTTATGTTTTAATTGTTACAAATGGATTTAATTTTGAGTTGATTTCTTGATTTCTTGAACTTGAATTGCTTAATTCTCACTGTTATACTTTCTCATATGTCATACTTCTTGATTGTTAAAACTGGAACCCAGGGTTATCATCACCAAGTCTAAGACCTCGAAAGGTGATACTGAATTTTACAGTATTTCCCCTCCTAGAAGACCCAAAAATATTAAAGGTGAGTCAGGTACTTTCCCTCCAATTAATACCTCATCCCAACTCATCACATTATATATTGATCCATTTGTCACTCTATTAAGTATATCAATGGTAGTATTTGCACCTTGTTAGGTGGTAGTAGTCCACTGAATATACCTCGACCAGCCCATGACATACCTAAGAATACTTAAAGGTATTTGCCTAAGTATAGACATGATGAAGCTAGAATAGTTGAAGAGCACATACAAGCTTATAAGGATGCTTTGATCCATTTACAATTTGAACATGAATATGTAGCCTGAAGGATGTTTCCTCTTACCCTGGATGATTTATCTTATGACTGGTATATTTGCCTGCCTATGAATTATATTACTTCTTAGGCTTGGCTTGAGACAACTTTCATTAGTTATTTTATGCTATCCATAGACCCTGCTATCATATACCATCATTTTGCCTCAGTAAGAAGGGAACCTAATGAACCTTTAAGGTTATTCAACACCAGGTTTCACAAGCTTTACAATAGGCTCACTCCTTATACTCTCAATGTAGAATCAGTTATTCATATGTATTACAAATATTTAGATCCTCTAACCTCTATGTTTTTAATTAGAGCACCTCATGTCACTACTTTATCCATGGCATATAGTGAAGTCTTAACTGTAGAATAATAGTTAATACCTCAAGGTTTTGGAATTGGTCAATTACCTTCTTTAGAAAGCTAGGTGCATTTAACTAGATCCTAATGATTAATCAAGCTCTTTCACAATAGTTATTGATGTTGAATACTCTATCATATACCAATTTTAATCATACATATAATCTTATTACCTCTCCTACCCATCCTACTATTCCTTCATATCTAGGTTATAAATCCACCACCTATACAAATACTGATAATAATCCCCAAACAACACCAATATTTTTGAATGCTACCCCAAATCCAATACCAACATCTCCAAATCAAAAGTCTCTAGCATTATTGAATTCCACTCCATTTACAAATGACACAACAAACTAGACTACTGCATCCTAGACTAATAATGATAATTCTTAGATAGATAACCTACAAATATTAGTCCAAAAGCTCAACAGTGATATGATTCAGCTACAGAAACAAGTTTCTCATAATTTACCTCCAAAAAATATTTAGAATAGAAATTTTCATTTTCAAATAGTAAATCAATGGAACACACAGCCAAACAATGGAGTACCTAACCCCATTGCTAATCAGAATTAGTCTAATATAGTAGTCAATATTTCATATTTAAAATTGAACAATTATCATGAAGTGCATTCCACTACACAACACAATGAAGATGATTACCCTGAATCTAAGACAACCTTATATATAGTTCAAAAAAATGGAAAAGATAGAGATAATGCATAACAAAGACAATACAAATATTACTAAAAAACAATCAAATGACAACCTAGGAGCTTCTATAAATTGGGTTGACCTTACTAAAAACTGATTGTCCAAAAAGAAAAAAATATTTTAGATACTGACCAAAAAGAGAAAAAATTTGGAGTCAGTGCCCTCTAATGAGAATTGTAGAAATCAAATTGATCAAAATACAGGGACAACCTTAGTTTCATAAGATTATGAACCTTCAGAAGTGGATGAAGATGAATCTAAAAATTACATAGAAGAAGAGGTAGAATCTCACCAGCTATTTCAAAAGGATGATGATTATATTCTTCAGAATAAAGAAGAGGAATCACTGATTTCTTTTACACCTCCTAGAGAAACTTCCATCCCACCTAAGGTACAAGACACTTAAATCCCTATCCCACCTAAATATCCTATAATTCTTATACAATCAAAAATAGAGAAGAATCTAGAACCAAATAATCTTGGATATGATTTTATCGAAGACCTTAATGAAGCTAAGGAAAATAGCCCTTTGATTGAGATAGTTTAGTTGATTGATCATAAGAATTTATTGCTTGAGAAAGAAGAAACTATAAAGGCTACTCATGCTATGGTGGCTATAAACACAAAAAATATAGAATCCCCACCTTTCCTTCTAACTACTAGAATTTTTGGTAAAATTTTACATAACTGCCTTATGGATTCAAGGGCTATTGGTAATGAAATACCATATGTTGCTAACAAGGAATTAGAGTTGACTCCTATTCACCCAAATAATAAGGTTGTTACATTGGATAATATAAAGGTAAATGTGATTGAGGTACTAAATCAAATTCATAAATAGTTGACTATTGAACCTAGGATACAAAATTATAGTGATCCTCATATGGTAGATATCCTAGATGCTTGTAAGATGTTGCTCAGCTATGATTGGTCTAAAACAATGAATAGTTATATGGCAATTAAGTTTTCAAAAATAGGGTCAAGATTGAAGGAACTCATTACTGATCAAAAGAATGACAATAATAATCATGCACTAAACTCAAAATATCATGGTAGTGGAAACTGTAATTGAAGATAAATACTCAATAGTAGATATTCCACACAATAAACATAAAGTAATTCAAGACCAGTTATGGACCTTTAAGTCTGATGAATCAAAGTCTAAGTATGGCAAAGGTGATGGAATTAAATTAAGTTGGTGGGGTGAGAGAGGTAAAATGAAGGCCTTTGGAATTTTAGGTTTGATATTACTATGGGATAAGGCACATGAAATCCAATATGATTATCATTACAAGCATCTCCAAAATATCATAACCATATCCGGGATCCTGGGAAATTCAATCACAATCAAACAACCCTGTATTATAGTTTGTTTTGTTTTAGACTTTCTTTTGTTTCTTTCTTTAAGTAAAATTCTAATTTTGTTCATAGATACTTTTTGTTTCAGATTTTTTTTAGCATTTTAGATTTGTTATTATGCTTAGTGTTTTAATGTTTGGTTTTGCTTTATTTGATTTTGTTCACTTTTACCTATTTTATTTGATTAGTTAGACCTTTGTTGTTGAGTTTCTTTTTTATTTTGTGTTTTACACTTTGCATATTCATGCTTTCTTCTCTTAATTTTGGTGGTTTAAATTGCAATCAACTTTTGGTTCCTCTAAAGGAAATATTCCTTATCTTGAAGATTGAGGATTTATTTGAAATTAGGTGAAACTAGAAGTTAGTGAATTAGATTTTTTTGTTGGATAATAAGGGGTTGTACTCAGGTCCCCCGCCCTTGATAAATTACCTCTCGCTTCTTTAGAGCTTGATAGCTTACAAATAGATACACTTCTCATATCAATTGAGATGTTATAGCTAGAAACCTACATCATTTTTACATAAAATGACTGAATTTTTTATTTAAGTTTTCTGGATCTTTTCAAATTTTTGTATGAATACAAGTTAGTGAATCAAATTATTTAGTAGCATCCCTAGATTATGAGCTAAAACAAAGTACAATGAAATAGTATAACATCTTGCTAAAGCTTCACATCTATCAACCATATTTAAATAATTTTTGGATCATAAAGAATGAAATTATCCTGGTTTGATAATTAGGTAGACATATATACACTCTATCCTTAGCCTTATATATCTCTAACCCAAAATGCACTTACAATATTTACAATTTATCTAAATACTTCTTAATCAAGAAGGAAAATAATAATAATGTAAAACAACCTAAGTGCTTGGATGACCCATATAACCTCTATTGAGACCATAGATGTCTGGCTGGTAGTAGAGTAGTGTCTAGAATATATCAAGGTCATCTCCATCAGAGCTATGGATTCTTGAATAGCAATGGAGTAATGCAAAGGCAAATATTTATAAGTGATATCCTTAGTAGCCTAATTTCAAACCAAATGATGGAATTCTAATTGATTCAATAATAAGGAATGAACGCATGAAGCACACACTAAGATAAGGCAAATAGAACATATATCTCTAGTTTAAAAAATTTAAACTCCATAATCCTTGAATGTTGTTAAGTTGTTTGCATTTTTCTAGTTTGGTTTTCTTGATTTCAAACTGGATTCTTTATCCAAAATGCGTAGGAGCAATTTCTAGCATAGTCATCATTTGTTGTTTCCATTGCATAACTCACCCCAATTGGGGACCCACTTGAAATTTTCAAGTTTTACACCAGGATTTTAAATTTATTTACACCCATGTGTTACCTTTTCTTACATTGAATTTTTATTTTATTTTTTAATTTCACCATTTTTGATAGCTACAAATCTAAAATGACTATAATTTTTTCTAGGAAGCTCTATTTGATCTGATTCAAATCCTGATGGAAAGGTTTTGAAATTATCTTTACAATGGTACTAAGATTACATATACAACCTCAATACTTCAAGATTTTTGATGAAAATATCATTCAACCACATTAATTTCCCCATGACAGTCCATGAACTTCAAATGGCTATATCTTTTGATTCACAATGAATTTTCCATTTATTTAATATGTTTTGGATACCCATTTGGTCATTTTAGAAACGTAGAAATCTTTATAAATTTTTGGACACTTTGAATTTTTACCTATTTTTCACACTACAAGAATTAAGGAACAAAATCCCCAAAACCTACTCAAATTCGTGGTCAAGCTGGTCCATGAAGGCATAAAGAAAAATTGTACTACATCCCAAATATTTCTCTATGTCATGGTCAAATATTGGCCATGTGACAAAGAGGTTGTCTTAAAATCGTGATCACGATCTTGTGACAGTAGACAATGTCTCTGTGTCGCAATCAATAATAGTCGGATGGCCATAAAATTAAAATGCATCACAACCATGAGACAATGCCTCTACACCACGGTCAAAAATAGTTGGATGGCCCTAAAATGAGAATGCATCATGATCACAAGATAATGTCTATATCGCGATTAACAAGAGTTGAATGTGCCTAGGGTCAAGTGCCATCATAGCCCAAGGAAGCCCAATATAGTGAAAGCAAATTACATGCGATCATCGAATTTTTCGTAAAAATTCAATTTTGTTTTATACTCATGCGGAAAAATTTAAATCTACTTTATAATCATTTGGTTTCCATGAAAGTTTCATTTTGCCTTAGCATCATTCGGATTTCCGTGAAATATTAAATTAGTTTTATAATCATCATTTGGATTTTCGTGAAAATTCACCTTTCATCGTTCAATTTTTTGCAAAAATTTAAATTTTCTTAATCATCGACAAATGCGCCTAAGTCTCACAAGACATCGCAGCTGCAAGGCAATGTCTATATATCGCGGTCTAATTGGTCAACCATAGCGAAATCCCACTTCAGATCTTGATCGTGAGACAAAGGCTTGGCATGTTTTTTACCATAGGGTTACCTTTCATTGGCTCAAAAATAGGGAATCCTCATCGTCTGTTCTTAAAGTAAAAGTTGAATGTGCATAAAGAGAGATGAACACGGCCTGAAGACATCTCAAAATTGGGGTCAAAGTTGTCAATAGCTTTGGAAAGCAAATTGCAAGCACAAAATTGAGACTCGCTAAAACCAATGAACGTGGACCCAAGCATTTTGAAGGAATAAAGTAAAATCTTGAGGTATACATTTTGAAAGTAAAACCCTATCTGGCATTTTAATTCATTTGGATTTTTTTATATATTTGAACTTAGTATTAAATTTAATAGTTTTGCCCTAAAATTAATAATGAAAACCTTAGGCAAAGATTTAATTAATTGAAATAATTAGATTTTAACCTTTAGCCTTGGATTTTAAAAAAAAATTGGACATTTTAATTAATGAGAATATCATCATGAAAACCTTAGTATTAATTTTGATACCTTGGTATTAATATTAAAATGGAATTTTAATATCAATTTTAATACTTTGGCATTAAAAATTTAAACAAATATTAATAATTTGAACCTGAAATCAAAAGAGATTAAACCTTATAAAATCAATTAATCAAATTTAATAATTGCCAACCTTGTAATAATAATACAATGAAATAAATATTATAAACATTAAAATAAAATTTCATGAATATCAAATATCATTTATAAATATGAATTGATATATGTTTCTCTTGTGTGTTGCAGGTAATTGAAGAAGCAAAGTAAAGTCGAAGACAAAGCGACTAAGTGAGAAGATGAAATGTCAAGGATCTACAACCTTCTAGAACCTTTGGAGAATAAATTCTATTAGAGATCTACCATGGATAATTACTACAAGAACAGGGGATGACTTAAATTGAAGCTCAACCAATTGATTAATCATCATTTCACATTCATAAAGTTGGAAGTCGTGAGAGTCGAGCAAATTGTAGAAACTAGTTGTAGAGAATGAGAGCCGAAGGAAGTAGACGTTCACTAAACCTAGTCAAAATTTCAATCACTTAGCACCTACCAGCTCAGTATACATAGCTTCATAGAGATGCTTCCAAGGCTGTTTTAGATATGAAAGGCTGAAAATGTAGATCAAATTCAAGAAGAACCATAAAATGCCACATCATCCAAATCCAGCTAGCCAAAGACAATTGTAAGATGCTAAAATTATAAGATTGTAAGGCTATAAATAGTCATTGAGAGCCCATTTCACAAGGTTGTCAAAATCCACATCAGCAATAGACTTTAGAATATTTCTTTCTTCTTTGGTAGTTGGTGGATTTTTTGCACCCATGTCTGTCACTACCACTCAACTTGCTCAATTCCAACCCCTTTATATATATTTTTTATTTTTTCCTTCATTATGTATAATACATATATATATATACCTTGATCCATTTATCTAAATATTTAAATACAAGGATCCCATACACATTACACCTATCACTACTCCACATTTTCTTTCATGTAGGAGTACTAGGTGTCACACCCTTTTTTAAGCTATTAGTCTTATTGGTCAAATGAGTTAGCTTAACCTTTCTTTCAGTCAATCAAAAGAAATGTACTAATATCTACTCCTCATACAAGTCCCTCTGTGTGAGTGCACTTAGCATGATGGGTGTTGACTATAGATCACATCTATTGGAGGTATAGTATTAATTTGAGTTCATCTTTAACTCGTGGTGGTATCTAGTCATTGAATACCCTCTAGGGAAAATTCCTTAATAAATTATATTTATCTTAATAATTTTTCCTTACAATCTACTATTCCAAGAATTGTCATTTATTCTTTAAGGAATATATATATATACCTTCTACTCATTGAAGCAAACAAACACACAACACCATTAATCATTAATTCCAACCATAAGTTTGGCCAATAATATCCATAACTCATAGATGACTATCATCTGATGCCCAAATGCTAGCCACAATACACTTACTTGCAAGCTAAGATTTTCATTACTATAACCCAAAAAGCATTAGCTCTTCCACAATACTAGCACACGGGAGTTCTAGTGGATATAAATATCCCTCCTAATAAACTACTAAAAGACTCAACCAATCAGTTCAATGACACAAGAGATGGAAATGACTTCACTTAAATCTTTGTTTAAAGCATTTACAAAATAGATTTCACCATTTGGCTTGACGATGTCACAAGGCAAGTGATAAAATTACAATCAATTTCATTTATACCATAATCATCGACAACACAAGGCTCTATTAACAATATCTCCAATAAATCTAGTGTGTCACTAAGAAAGCGTCCATAACTCAGGTTGCATTAAGATAATAATTTGAGATGAAGTCGTTTTTGTCTTCTTATCTGGATAGACATTTCTCAAGCAAGTCCACCGTCCATCATAATATCTTCTATTTTACCGAACTCAGACATGCTCCACCCTGGTTGGCTATAAGATTAGAAGTTCCTCTTTTGGTAACCGCTCCATCGTATCCAACCAACAAGAAGTCATATTTTCCTTCTTTGAAGCAGCTTCACTAACCACCGAGTAAAGTTACCTTTTATTGGGGATCAGAGATGGCTCCATTTTCTATTTAGCAAATCATTTTTCCTAGTGGTATATTTTCAACCACCCCCTTTTCACCATATCCATTTCAATTGGAATTTTCAACATAATACAATAGCAATTTTCTTTCATTCTAATTCCAGAGAACAACAAGTATAGAAGATGTTTCATCAATAAAAAAAATCTTCTAATCAATCAAAACTATAACTCAATCATATTGTCTCTACATAATTATTACAATCAATAGCATTATTTCTTTTTTCAAAAATCAACAGAATAAGAAGACGTTTCATTAAAATATAAACTCTTCCATTCATTCTACAATATAATTCTTAGTCATACTATCTCAACAGAATGTAGTATTCAGTAACATTCTTCCTATTCCCAAGAAGATTACAATAAACATACGTTTCAAAACAATACACATTTCCTATTTCAAAATCAATCCAGATTTCTTTCTCAAACCGAGCATCAACTCCTTTCTTTTCACAGACAACAAAAATATGAAACCAATTCCATAGAATAAAAAGAATACGATTTCATACAAATAAAGGAGATAAACTAGTAGGAAACATCTTTTCTTTTACATACGAATAGCCACCACACAACAAAACACATTCGATTATAACATAGGTTTCATTCCATTCCAGTGGATGATTTACTCTCTATCTTCCCTTGAAGTCCGAATTCTCTTCTCTTCAAACAAAATGTTATAACAATCATTTAAGAGATGCTCCAAGTTTTCCTACTCCATTAATATCCAGGTTTCCTAATCTTCACATTCTATATGTTAAAGAGAACTCATTGACACAGTTTCCCTTATTCAATCAGATAAACATCAAACAACTAACAGGAAACAAATTTAATTGAGTTATATCTATCACCAAGCAAAGAATATATTGTTTCAATCTAATTTGAGCATCACCGATCGTTCTTTTCCTAACCAGAGTCTAAGTTTCTAGATAAGACTCGACTACTCTATTCTAAATGAGTCTGAGAGCATTCTAGCACGTATATTATTAAAACCAAAAATAACACATCAACATGACAACAACAACAAATAAGTACAAAGCAACCTAGTTTCCTTTCACAGATAACCGAGCACTCCTACTCTCAAAACCATCCTTCGCTCTCTTTCATCGTTGTTCTCTCTGTCGTCCTTGCCAATGATCCTCCTGATGTTTTTGCCAATAACTCCATTATCCCAACTAGTCGCGCAAATTCTTCGGCGTATGTTCTCCTCATAATAAATTTCCACTTCTTTTCTCATTAATAAGAAGTCTTATTGGTCAGCCACTATCTCATCATCGACCAACGACTACTTCTCATATTTACTCTAAAATTATGAATGATAGTCTTCTAGCTCACAACTATGGTTCTCTAAAGTGCAAGTTCAAGCTAATTTCATCGGATTCTAGAAAATATAACTTGAGTTATGCAAAGCACTCTATTAATCTTTACTGTATAAAACAATAGATCATAATCATTCTTTTCATTTTAAATTAAATCATAACCTTATTTCTAATTAATCAATACAATATCAAAAAGGATGAACCTTTAATAAAATATTAAAGAACTAAGGCATTGATTTTCTTTTGCATCAAGAAATAAATCAAGTAGAATTCCTACATAGAGAAAACTAAAACTTGATATATTTATTCTTATGCAAATTTATGATATGCATCTCCATGAAAAGGGGTATTTTTCCATGTTGCCTCCTCAAATAATCTGAAAAATAACCCATCACATCATTTCCCCAAGGTATCCTTTTTCTCGGTGGTTAGTTTCTTTCTGCCACCATAAAGGAACTTGTTCCTACAAAAGTGAAATCCATTAGCAACATCTTATCCTTTCATAAAATATATATAGTTATAAACCAAACATGAAATAGTCTATCATTTCATTATGGATTTTTCTACATATTCCACAATATACATATGTCTTCATAGCAATAAACACAGACAAATATCTCATCCATAAGACAACTATCTAAAACATATGTCCAAGAAAAATAAAAATTCTACCAAGGGATGGATCATGACAATGTCATTGTACTTGGGAAATTATGATGGCAATCACCTGTAGCAAGCAAGTTTGAAAATGTGTAATTATTGAATATCTTTAATTTAATGCAAAGTACTGTAATTCTTGGTGTAATATGTGCATGATGATGGTGGTTACATTTAAGTCAATTCTATTTTTTTGATCTATTTACCTTTGAAGATAACACTAGCTTAGTTTCATATTGTGTGATAGATTATCAAGCTAAGACTACTTTATTCAGAGTTGGTTGCTACAACAAATTCCTTGTAAGGCTTCAAGATCACAATGGCTTGTTTTCTTTCTTTTCCTAACCCTTCCTTTTGATTTTCTTTGATAAATGATTAGATTCGAATAGTTTGTGCTTGATATTATGAAACTTATTTTTCATGAATATGCACTTCGTTGCTTTAAGTTTCAGAATATCTCTTTAAATGTGTCGTCAAGATGATAATTAGAAGGTAGCAAGCCTAGAATCTTGCTTTTATATGCAATATATAGTTAAATATGCAAAGAATATGAAAATTGAACTAATGATTGTAGTAGATTGAGATTAAATTAGATTAATGACATGAATTAAAACTCACCCTTGTAACAGTCACATGTGATCCTGAATATTCCAAATATTTTCCTTATCTTTCTTTAAATTACCAATCAATTAGGTTAGACCAACTTTACCAAAACCTTGGTAAAATACATATTTTCTTTCAAGAGAGGACATATTGTCCTAAACATTGATGTATGTTTGCAATTGGGCAGATATATCAGTCAATAATACACTAAACAAGTAGCCATAGTCTAGAAAGTTCTCCAAAATTTTGGAAACCAACTCTTGTGGTAAAGCCTATCTATTAAATTGATGTCAATAATATCTTTGAATCAAAGAAACAATGGTTATATTTTTATGAACCATACCAAGAAGGCCTGGCTCAAGTTTTCATTCATTCCTCTCACTTTTATTTGCTTCTTTAATCATTTCTATATCTAGATCGTACCTCTAAAAATTCTTCTTTTGTCTCTTATGTTTCAACTATCTTGCCTCTTAACCATTCCTTTCTTATTTTTTAGAATATTTCCTATTCTAATGCTATGATATACCTTGCATTGTCATTGCTCAATGTCAACCTTGAGCAATTAATCTAACTAGAATTTAATTCAAAATGTGTAGTCCTTTAAATTGGAAAAAAATGCCACTAAACCAATATTAAAAGACCACACAAATCCTTTGTAATGTCAAAGATATATACTATTGTACTAAAATATTATGCATAACTTCAAGAATATAACTAAATACAACCAATGTATAATACAAGGGTTGATGGATTTCTTGAAAATACATCATAGATGAGGTCTATTCTTTATATTTATAATATCTTGCTTTACATTACTTACAATCACCAATAATTCCTACAAGAACATTATCCATCTTTGAAATAATGGTAACAACTTAAATCTCCTACAACAATATCTTGGTCAAAAATCTTAGAAATAAACTTCACTAGAGAGCGGTAATCACTACACGCTCAAATATTCTTGATAACTCAAATAGTTGTTCTAGGTGAAGTGTTTAATAATCCAAATACAATTGCCAATTTTTTAGTATGGTAACAAAAAATATATCCTTTTTACTCCCAAACCATTTCATTTTTAACAAATTTTGTTTTAGATACATGCCCTACAATGCTCATCTCTTGAGAAAATCTCTCTAGCTCTTTATAGATAACCTCCTCATTTATTGATATGACCTATCTTGTATAAGGAAATAATGCATTTGTTTATTAACCTGAAAAAATTTACAACCATGCCTCTTTTTCACTCCATTATCCTTTATTATTTTCAATATATATTTTTACTATCATCCCACTTACCAACATAGCATCAAGTATTATGGGCATCTTGCTAATAAAACCTAGAGCTTCAACCAAGTGCCCAACATGCTCAGGAAGGTCATCCATGTAATAGTAATGCTATGTTATAGGTTGCATGTGATGACATTTTCTCATTTGATTGAATTATTGATGACCTTCCACAAAACCTACATGAGAATGAATTGATAAAACACAAAGTAACATTATGTTGTTTGGACTTATACTAGACTTTCATTTCTTCAAAGAGTTTGAGATCCTTCTTGCCCCAGCCATTTATGGCATATCTGATGCAGGAGCATCCGGTGGCAGTATGGGCAATCTCGCATCCTTCAAAATTTTCTTTAAGTACCTGTATTTTGAATTATTTTAATTCTTTCCCGGGAGGGGAAGTTGTGCGAAGTAGAAGGGGGAAGTTTGTAAAGTTTGGGCATAAATTAAGTTGGGGTCGCGAAATCGCGACCTCAAAGGCTTCGACTTGGGTAGGGGCCGGTTTGGTCGCGATATCGCGACGCCTGTTCGTTGGCAAAACCCATAGCATACCTTTCTTACCCATGTCTTTGTCCAAACGGGTGGCATGCAGAGACGACTGCAATTCGAACTATGGATTCACCAAGTGGAGTGGATTTTGGTTTGCTGTATGCTGGTTGACGACTTTAGAGAACCAATGACATATCTTCGAGATAAATTGACTAACAACTGTTATTGTAAATATATGTGGAAATTTACTGAGAAGAGCAAGATGGTAAAGCCAAGCCTATAGGAAAGAAAGCCATGGAAGTCGTATGTTTTAGATATTAATATGTAAATAAGTCCTTTGGCATTCACTAAAATATTAGGTGGAAATGTTTAATAGTGTTGATGTATATATGTTTGACTACCAAATTTTAATTGAAGCATGACTTGAATCTATAAAGCATCTTTATGTTTAGTTAGCCGGATGGACTCATAAAAATTTGGGAATTCTAAAATATAAATAATATTTTGTTTAAAGTATGATAGACGTATTCGTGAGAGGGAAAATATAAACTATTCAAGAGAATTAAAAATCTGGAAAAGATTTTATTATTTTAAGTGTTTATAACAAGTGAAGAATGTTGGTTGCCATAGATAAAGGCGTATTGGATGAACTTAACTATAGAAAAATAGTAGCCGAATAATTATATCTGAACTTATAGAGTGAGTCTAGTTACATTAGCTTAAGCGTAATTACAAACGTTGGAAAATTGCTACAGTCTTGTATCATTGTTTGATAGCATAGTCGTCTATTCATTTTTATATATGGATTTTAGGTTAGAATTAAATAATGGAACCCTAAGATCAAATGGAGATTAGGTATAATTCTTAAAAGAGATTAATTACTTTGATGGTCTTAGAGAATGGTAAAAATGTTTTAAACATCTTAGCATTGTTTTTAATCATGGTATATATCTCCTTGGGTTGACTTATAAGGTTGAAGGAAGTATGACCAAAATCTAAGTCACTTAAATTAGTTTATTATGGCGTGTTGTAGTTCCATTATGGAAAAATGATTAACCATCCGTGAAATATAAAAACAAGGTTGTTAAATAGAACTGTCATGAAGGGTAAGGCAAACGAAGAATCCTAAAACAAATAGAAATTAGAATAGATTTATTAAAAGGGATATTTTATATACAATTTTATTTTTGTAAGACATGGAAGAAATACAAAAGGGGCTTATGTTCTTTTTAGAGGATGGTTGTCTAATAGTTTGATGAGTTTATCTTGAAAAAAAAAAAAAAAAAAAAAAAATATATATATATATATATATATATATATATATATATATATATAGCTTCGTCATTTATTTAAAAGTGGTAGTGGACAACATTGGTATTCTTAAATGATTTTAGCTTTGTTATTATATTAAATTAGTAGTGGACAATGTTGGTATTAAAAAATTGGAAAATATATGATTGTTTTAAGTGTTTATAACAAGTGAAGAATGTTGGTTGCCATAGATAAAGGCGTATTGGATGAACTTAACCGTAGAAAAATGGTAGTTGAATAATTATATATGAACTTATAGAGTGAGTCTAGTTAGATTAGCTTAAGCGTAATTACAAACACTGGAAAATTGCTACAGTCTTGTATCACTGGTTGATAGCATAGTCGTCTATTCATTTTTATATGGATTTCAGGTTAGAATTAAATAATGGAACCCTAAGATCAAATGGATATTAGGCATAATTCTTAAAAGAGATTAATTACTTTGATGGTCTTAGAGAATGGTAAAAATATTTTAAACTTCTTAGCGTTGTTTTTAATCGTGGTATATATCTCCTTGGGTTGACTTATAAGGTTGAATGAAGTATGACCAAAATCTAAGTCACTTAAATTAGTTTATTATGGCATGTTGTGGTTCCATTATGGAAAAATGATTAACCATCTGTGAAATATAAAAACAAGATTGGTGACTAGAACTGTCAAGAAGGGTAAGGTAGATGAAGAATCCTGAAACAAATAGAAATTATAATAGATTTCTTAAAAGGGATATTTTTAATATGATTTGATTTTTGCAAGATATGGAAGAAATACAAAAAGGGCTTATATTATTTTCAGAGGATGGTTGTCTAATAGTTTGATGAGTTTATCTTTATATATATATATAGATATAGATATATATAGCTTCGTCATTTATTTAAAAGTGGTAGTGGGCAGTGTTGGTATTCTTAAATGATTTTAGCTTTGTTATTATATTCAATTAGTAGTGGACAAATTTGGTATTATTTAAATTATTTTAGTTAAATAAAATATTAGATGTGTGATTTATAAGTAAGTTTAAAGATTTTGATTTAATTTTATAGATAATGTATTATATTTATGGAATTGGTAGCTACTTCAAATAAATATTGTAGTAGTTTTCATGTAGGTTTTATTATTTGAATTCATATGAAGTAGAACAAGTGTTATTTAGAACTTTAAAGATATGGCTAAAAGTATTATCTTTAGGAATTTAAGAGTTTGAAAATACTTACATGGTTAATTATGTAGGAACACTATTATTGATGCTTTATCATACGAAACCTGAAATGAACATAAAGAATAAACAAGACCATGAGACCATAACTTAAAGGTAAAAGGATTTTTACCGAGAAGATTGTGTAAAAACAAAATCATTATATTCATATGATAGTTGTGCTTATCGAGCAGGATAGCACTAACCCAACTCCGATAGCTGGCGGTGGCAGCCACTGTGTAGTAGTGTATCCCACCAAGCATATGAATGGAGGTTCTACGCCATTGAGGGCAAGAGACAATGGTAAGGGATATTTCCTTTGGATAACACGTATATTGTACGTGAGGATGCTCATGAACCTATCGGATTACAGAATCATCAATGGGACTCATAATCAGAGGGATGGTTTATGGGGGTTGGAATGTCCAATGGTATATGGTATGGGCAGCATTACCATCAACCAGAGCTGGAACTAAGATATCTGGTCCATGACCATGCGATGAGGACCCTGGTTATATCTTAGTGAAAGGTTAATGACTAGTCACAGGCATAACAATGCTAGTTTCAAAGCATAAATACCAATGGTTCTTTCAAAAAAAAAAAAAATTGTGAATTCTCAAGCTTTGAAACAAGGGAATTATTGCATCCACTCCTCCAGGTGTTATGGGCCCTGGAAGAGCAAACCCACACAATGATCTGAGGATACCCGAGTAAGGGGTTAAGATCTTCAAATGGTAACCTATTACGGGAAGTTGGCTGGTCTCGAGCACTTAAGTCACTAGCTACAGTGGTAGAAAAACTTGAAGTGTAGTTCTTCTATACCTCGTGCTAATATTCAATTGGGTAGAATAATGGTTATGTGTAACATATAAGTAAGCTCTCAACAAATTTTTTATGTTGTTTAAATTTGACAACCAGGTGAGTAGAGCTGGGTTGTGATAGAACCATAGTTGTGAGCTAGAAGACTATCATTCATAATTTTAGAGTAAATACGAGAAGTAGTCATTGATTGATCATGAGATAGTGGTCAACCAATAAGATTTCTCATTAATGAGAAAATAAGTGGAAATTTTTTTGTGTGGATAACGAACATTGGAGACTTCAAACGACTAGTTGGGATAATTGAGTTTTTGGCAAAAATACCCAAGGGAGGATCATTGGAGAATGATAGAGAGAACAACGAAAAAATAGAGTGAAGGATAGTTTTGATAAGGGGAGTGCTTGGTTATATGCGAAAGGTGACCAAGTTGCTTTGTACTTATTTGTTGTTGTTGTTATGTTAATGTGTTATTTTTGGTTTTTAATAATAATAAGTGTTATAATCCTCTCAGACTCATTTAGAATAGAGTGGTCGAGTCTTATCTGGAAACTTAGACTTTGGCTAGGGAAAGAAAAATCGGTGATGCTCAAATTAGTTTGAAATAATATATTCTTTGCTTGGTGATAGATAGAACTCAAGTATAATTAATTTGTTGTTAGTTGCTTGATTTTTCTCTGATTGAATAAGGGAAACTGTGTCTATGAGTTCTCTTTAACATATAGAATGTGGATATTAGGAAACCTAGCTATTAATGGAGTGGAAAAATTGGAGCATCCCTTAAATAGAGAGTAAATCATCCACTAGAATGGAATGAAACCTATGTTTTAACCAAATGTGTTTTGTTGTGTGGTGGCTATTCATATGTACAAGAAAATACATTTCTTGTTGGTTTTTCTCCTTTATTTGTATGAAATCATATTATTTTTATTCTATGGAATTGGTTTCATATTTTTGTTGCCTGTGAAAGAAAGGAGTTAATGCTCAGTATAAGAAATAAATCTGGACTGATTTTGAAATAGGAAATGTGTATTGTTTTGAAATGTTTCTATATTGTATTATTCTCGGAATAGGAAGAATGTTACTGAATGCTACATTCTATTGAGATAGTATGATTGAGAATTATATTGTAGAATGAATGGAAGAGTTTATATTTTAATGAAACATCTTCTTATTCTACTAATTTTAGAAAAAATAATGAATGCTATTGATTGTAATAATTATGTAGAGACGATTAACAAAATTGAAAAATATCGAGATAGGGGGAGGAGAGGGGGGGGTCTTGCTCCCTCTCCCTGCTCTCACTCCCATGGTTCTTGCCCAGTCCTTGGCTCATCCTAGGTCATTTCACTCTAGGAATTCTTTGTAGCAGATGATATCCTTGGGGGGAGATCCTTTTCCACTTTTTGTGCCTTTCCCAATAGTTTCAGGGTTTTCCTGCTTGAGCCCTTGGCCTGGTGCATCCTAGGGTTCTTCCAAGGTTTCTTGCATGTTTCTAGGATCCCTTCCCTAATCTCCCTCAAGATTTTCCCTAAGGTTTTTTGCAAGTTTTTTGCTTGGATATGATTCCCAGGGCTTCCTTTGTTGGTGGTGGTGGTAGGTTGGGTTTTCGACTACTTCTTGGTGCATCTTGTAAGGTCCTCACTGCTTCGAGATTGGTCTAGGGGATCCAGTTTCCTCTTTCTCTAGTGACTCCTCTCTGGGATGCCTATGGTTGTTGTTGTTCATGTACTTGTGGGTAAGGCCATTTTTGATTTCCTATTTAGAGGCTTCTTCTTATTGGATCTACATTTTGGTGGACACCCAGGGCAATTGTTGGCCTTAGGGGTGGGCCTCTTCCTCTGCCTGGGTTGTTCCCAGTCCTAGTAACAGTTCCCTGAAGTTGTTCACAAGCAAGTATGGGGGGTTCCTGGTTCTTTCTTTTGGGGTTCTTAGGGTTTCTGTTGCATGTCTCGATATTGGGGTGGGGACCCATGATCAGTGCATGTAGACCCTAGCTCCCCCAGGTTAGGCTCCCGAGGATCCCATATTTGTACCTGTTATCACTTCTTGCCTAGGATCCTTAGGTTTTTTTGTTTCAATTCCTGTGTGAGAGCTTTTGCATTCTGGTCCTGCTTCTTGGTATACTCTCAAAGCATGTTATTGGCCTTGGGGATGGACCTCCTCCTATTCTTGAGTGGTTCCTAGTCCTAGTTCCAATTTCCTAGATCTGTTCATGAGCGAGGATGGTGGTTACTGGGCCTTTCTGCTAGAGTGGTGGGAGTTTTCTTCTGTATTATTTGGTCTAGGTCTGGAGATCAATGTGTTTGTAGTTGTGGTCCCTTATTCCTCCTTCAGTTTTGGCCTTTAGGGATCCTTTCTTTGTACCTGTTGTTATTGTCCCTAGATCCTTCTGATTATCTCATATTTCACCTTGCTATGCATGGGGATATCTTGACCTGTAGATATCCCTAGTAGTGCTGTTCCACTTTATAGGCTGAAGTAGAGGCTTCTCATTGTTTTTCTTTGAGGATCTTGATGCCATTTCCTAGGTTGTCCCGCTGCTGCACCTAGACTGTATCTTGTTGTTGCTAGTTGCTTAACTCATGCGACTGCTTGCTGATCTACTACACCCTCGGGTGCATCCTGGGCCATCCCTAGGTGGGGATCCTCTCCAAATTTCTAAAGTCAGATTTCTTGCTTTTAGTTTTCGAGTAGGATATTTGGTTTTAGGTCAAATCCTTTTTTGTTGGTTTTCCCATTGGGTGAGATTTTCTAAACCTGTTGGTTTTCCTGCTGGGTGGAATTTTTCAAATTCTTTTTCTACTAGTTTTCCCACTAATGGGTTTCTCCAAACCTGTTGGTTTTCTTGCTGGGCAAAATTTTCCAAACCTGCTGGTTTTCCCGCTGGGCGGGATTTATAATGTGGTGGTTTTTGACTACTTCCCACTGGGCGGGATTTATAATGTGGTGGTTTTTGGCTACTTATCATTGGGCAAGATTTACAATGTGGTGGTTTTTAGATGCTTCCCACGGGGCAGGATTTACAATGTGGTGGTTTTTAGTTGCTTCCCGCTGGGTGGAATTTACAATGTGGTGGTTTTTGACTGCTTTCCATTGGGCAGGATTTACAATTTGGTGGTTTTTGGTTGCTTCCTGTTGGATGGGATTTTCAAATTCATCTTCCTGCATGTTTTCTTGCTAGGCAAGATATTTCAAAATTGCTGGTTTCTCGCTGGGCAGGGTTTTTCAAATTTACCTATTCCCACTAGGTGGGTTTTTCCAAACTGTTTGTTTCCTGCTGGGCGAGATTTTTCAAATTTATTGTTTTTGACCTTTGGATTGGTCAGTTGACCTACTATAAAAAGGTTTTGGGTCCATTTCAAAACCCGCTTTCAATATAATTTTAACCTACCAAAAAAAAAATTTTGTAGAGACAGTATGTTTGAGTTATAGTGTTGATTTATTAGAATATTTTGTTTATTGATGAAATTTCTTCTATACTTGTTGCTCTCTGGAATTAGAATGAAATAAAATTGCTATTTTATTATGTTGAAAATTCTAATTGAAATGGATATGGTGAAAAATGGGTGGTTTAAAATATACCACCAAGCAAAATAATTTGATAAATAGAAAATGGAGCCATATCTGATCCTCAATAAAAGGTAACTTTACTTGGTGGTTAGTGAAGCTACTTTGAAGAAGGAAAATATGACTTCTTGTTGGTTGGATACGATGGAGTGGTTACCATAAGAGGAAATTTTGATCTTATAGCCAACCCGGGCGGAGCACATCTAAGTTTGGTAAAACAAAAGATCTTGTGATGGACTACGGACTTGTTGGAGGAACGTCTATCCAGATAAGAAGGCAGAAATGAGTTCATCATGGATTGTTATCTTAATGTAACTTGAGCTATGGACACTTTCTTAGTGACACACTAGCTTTAGTGGAGATATTGTTAATAGATCCTTGTGTTGTCAATGATTCTGGTATAAATGAAATTGATTGTAATTTTGTCACTTGCCTTGTGATGTCATCAAGCCAAATGGTGAAATATATATTGTAAATGCCCTAAACTCTCTTGTGTCATTAAACTGATTGGTTGAGTCTTCTGGTAGTTAAAGAAGAGGTATATTTATATCCACTAAAACTCCCGTGTGCTAGTATTGTGGAAGAGCTAATCCTTTTTGGGTTATGGTAATGGAAATATTAGCTTACAAGTAAGTGTATTGTGGTTAGCATTTGGGTTTTGGATGATAGTGATCCATGATTTATGGATATTATTGACCAAACTTATGGTTGGAATTAATGATTAATGGTGTTGTGTGTTGGTTTGTTTCAATGAGTAGTTAATCGTATTATTATAAAAAGGAATATATAAATTCCTAAAGAATAAATGACAATTCTTGGAATAGTATATTTTAAGGAAAAATTATTAAGATAAATATAATTTATTAAGGGAGTTTTCCCTAGAGGGTATTCAATGACTAGATACCACCATGAGTTAAATATGAGCTCAAAATTAAGACTATATCTCCAATAGATGTGAGCTATAGTCAACACCCATCGTGCTAAGTGCACTCACATAGAGGGACTTGTGTGAGGAGTAGAGATTAGTACGTTTCTTTCAATTGACTAAAAGAAAGGTTAAGCTAACTCATCTGGCCAATGAGACTAATAGCTTAAAAAAAAGGGGTGTGAAACCTAGTACTCCTACATGAAAGAATATGTGGAGTAGAGATAGGTGTAATGTGTATGGGATCCCTGTCTTTAAAGATTTAGATAAAATAGATCAACGTATATATATGTATATATACATATATATATATATATATATATATATATATATATATATATATATATATATATATATATATATATATATATATATAAAGGGGTTGTAATTAAGCAGTTTGAGTGGTAGTGACAGTTGAAACCTAAATATCCTTGATCCTTGGATTATGGAGTTGAGAAAGGGGATTCAAAATGGTGATCACATATTAGGATCCTACTTGACGGGTAAATTTTGTGATGTTGACCATTCTACATTTTAAGGAATTTTATGCCATCTAGCTGAGACATTGTTTCATCCAAACCATTATACTCCTCATGTGGTAGTTATTCATTGAAATAACTAGATTTCCATAGATCATAGGTTTCTAGTAGATTCAATGATTGTTGGAGGATATCATGTTAATGTTGGAAAGAAAGTCGATGAATCATTGATCTATTGATGAATTGGAAGTAACCATACTTAGATATTATTCTAAAAAATATTTTAAAATTTGTATTTCACACCACTACTTTTAAGGCTGAAAATTCCCTTCTCCTTTGTCATCCATTGAAAACTTCTCATAGGAATTTGAAGGTAGCATCCAAGCTACTACATTTGTGATGACTAGAAGTGATGCCAACCCTTGTTAGTGAGAGTTTCAAAATGATGCTCTATTATTTGGCATGTGGTATTCAAAATTGAGATAAACTCATAGTAAAATTATGGGTTCCATGCATTCAATATTGGGGTAGTAGGTTCCAAAAGCACTTACTAATCTATACTAGTAGCCAAGGCCAAACAATTTAAAACATTACCATCCAATGTTTTTTCTTCATATTGGCCCTTTTGAGAAGGTCTCCCATTAATTTTCTATGCTCTTTAACATATCCAACATGTTCCCTAACTTGACGAGCTTATTTGAAAATATTGGGAACAACACCATCTCTAATCGAGTTAGAGTAAGTATTATTTCTTCTTTGATTCAACCTATTTTTCCCTTGTGCCAACTGCCCTTTTAGATTTTCCAATTAATTTCTCATTCCTTCTTTTGATTCTATTCACCCTCTCAAATTTCCCTCTTTAATATCTTTGTATGTAGCTATATCACCTAAATTTTCATGTTTTATATTATTTGTTTCATTGCTTGCATTGTCCAAGGTTTTCTTTTTATATTCTTTAGATTTAGAAACTACCTGAGGGTATTTGATAGCCATTGATTATTGTAAATTTCCTATAAGATGTACCATATGGAATATATTATCCATTTAATTTAAACAATATAGTAATATGGCTAGATAAAAAATGATTTGACTTCTTGGATCAATGAAAAGTACTTATTGCAATCAATATTTTCTTACTCCTTTTTTCCAATAGAGACTACAGGACCGTAAATGTGGTAAAATCTAGAACTCTTAGAAATGTCTTGATCATCTTCCTTCTTGTATCTTGCATGATAACCGATACTTTACATATTTTTTTCTCATGACATTCTATTACTTGATAAGAGAACAATTGATTAACATCAAGGATGGGATGTTTTTTTGAATTAATATGGATTGCTTTAAATACTCATGATGCTATTGGATGGAAGTAGCATCATTGTACTTAGTGACTAGTGGACTAGTGAGGGTGATAGTTCCAGTTTGATGAAAACATGGATGATAACATGTACTAGGTAATATTGGGTGATATGAGGGGTTGGAATGAGGATATATGGAGTGATATAATGATGTTTATAGTATGGAGAAGGATAAGTAGATGGTGATTAAATAGTTGATGATGATGGGACAAAATGGGATGGAGATGACATGTGAGACAACCCTACATCTTGGATAGATGAACCTTATATGATCCTAAGGCTAGGGATGCACTTATTTTAGGTGGGATGGGTGAAAAAAAAGTTAAGGGGATTCAATTAGTGATAATAGAGGAAATGAGAGGAAAAGAGAGAATATTTATGGGAATTAGAAGAAAATAGAGGAATGGAAGTAAATTGAAGATGGTTGTGTACAATATGAAATTAATTTGTGCTTCTAGATTAGTAGCTTCCTTTCATGTCACTCTTTTCTTGGCATGTGATATTATTTCTTTTCTAAATCCCTTATCTTTAGGTTCTATAGTATTTTATTCATCAGAGGTCTTATAACATGATTACTAAAAAATGAAACATGGCGTAGTAGTACTAAAAGAAAATAGAAACTAGTTTATGATTCACCATATCGCTTACATGCAAGTGAAGAGCATACTACTAGTTCTGGAGGCTTTTTGATTCATCAGATTGCATTACACGATAAGTGAAGAGCATAATACCAACAAAAGCATGGAAAAAAATAGAAGGAAAATAGTAAACTTAAAAAAAATGAGCTAAGAAAGGAACAAAAGACATGATATTGAAGTTTTTTCCAATAAAAAGAAGTAATACAACATCAAAACTCCGAACACGTTTCAATATATAAGTCTCATCAATAGAGTGAACCATGAACTAGCCCCTCAAACAAGTGAATCATGGCCCAACCATATGCTACATCCTCTCCCGTGGGAGCATCGCTCGATGGTGGTGAGTGTGGAGTTCTCCCCATGTGTGGTTTATGTTGGTTTTTTTCCCTCGTGGACCCCATTTTAATTATAGGGTCCATTATTTTGCTCCTTCCATATTGCCCAATCTCATAATTTTTCAAATAAAAATTTCTAAAAATACCTTGAGCAATGCTAAGAGAGTCTTGAGCCATTATCCCACATGTATCCCATAATGGACCTCATGGTGGCATATAAAGCACAAAACTCACATAGAGCTTTGAAAATTGAGAAGTAGGATTTGGGGTGAAATGCCCAAGTGGAAGTATGTGAACCATGTCCTAGCCCCTCAAACGAGTGAATCATGGCACAACCATATGCTCCATTGATGCAGGAGCATCTAATGGAAAGCAAAAATACCACAAGGAGAAAAAGTGTCACGATATCACGACATGTTGGCAAAAAATAAAAAGTGTCACGATATCGCGACATGTCGCATTATCGTAACCAAAAGCTGAGAGAAGGCTCAAGAGAGAAAAGTGTCACGATATCGCGACATGTCGCATTATTGCGACCAAAAGCCGAGAGAAGGCTCAAGAGAGAAAAGTGTCATGATATCGCGACATGTCGCATTATCACGACCAAAATCCGAGAGAAGGCACAAGAGAGAAAAGTGTCACGATATCGTGACATGTCCCATTATCGTGACCAAAATCCGAGAGAAGGCGCAAGAGAAAAAAAATGTCGCGATATCACGATATGTCATGTTTTTGTGACTTAGGAAGGAGAGAGAAGGAGCAGAGCAAAAATGTCATGATTTTGCAACATGTCACGAAATCACAACTGAAAGAAGACAGGAAAGGCTAGAGAAGAAAATGTCATGATTTCGTGACATGTCGTGAAATCACGACCGAAGGAGTAGAAAGAAAGCAAGGAAGGAAACTGTCATGATATCACGACATGTCGCGATTTTACGACCCAAAATAGAGAGAGAAAGTAGAGAGCAAAGTTGTCGCGATATCGTGACATGTCACGATTTCATGACCCAAGAGGCAAGGAGGAGGCAAAAAGGAAAGATGTCATGATTTCATGACCAAAAAGGAGAAAGAAGAGCCAAAAAGGAAAGTGTCGCAATATCGTGACATGTCGCATTTTCACGACCAAAGAATGAGGGAAGGTGCAAAGGAGAAAAAGTGTCATAATATCGTGACATGTCGCATTATCGCGACCAAAGGACGAAAGAAAGCGCAAAGGAGAAAAAGTATCACGATATCGCGACATGTCGCATTTTCATGACCAAAAGGCGAGGGAAGGCATAGGAGAGAAAAGTGTCACGATATCACATGTCACATTATCGCGACCAAAAGACGAGAGGAGGCGCAGGAGAGAAAAAGTGTCGCGATATCATGACATGTCGCATTTTCACGACTCGCAAAGGGTAGGAAGGCCAAAAAGCAAAAGTGTCATGATATCGCGACATGTCACATTTTCACGACTTGAAAAGGGGCAAGAAGGCAGAGAAGCAAAAATGTCGCGATATCATGACATGTCGTATTTTTGCGACCAAACAAAAGAAAAGAAAAGGCAGGCGGTTACAGGGGCCGTTACAGAGGAAATTATCGAGCGGTTGGTATACCGAACGCCATCATTGGTTGAAAGGTGAACAAAGTCTATAGTGGTAGCACTAGACAAGCACGTGGCACTAAGGTGCAGTGAAAGCAGACGAAGATCAAGAGTTAGAAAGAAAGACGTTTTGAAAGCCAAGACAATGAAGAGGCACGAGAAATGAAACGAAGGGTCAGAAAAGGGATATGGAGAGTCATGCCAGAGATTTTAAAATTGGAAGCGAAGGCATGCACAAGGGGTCAGGAAACTATGGAGATAGAGTTGCAGACGTGAAGGCAAGAGGGCTATTCTAGATCTGTTTAGGTTGTTTTTCTTCCAGGGTAGAAGACGTTGTAATAGAAACTATCTTTTGGGTTAAAGGAGTTTATTTGGCAGACTGCTGCCATTATTGTAATATTTTTTTGAATTATTGAATGAGAATTGAGGATTTGGGCTGAGCGATTTTGGCTCCCCCATCAAGTGGTATCAGAGCAGGAGTTCCTGAGTGTGTGAGTAGAGCATCGAAAGTAAGGCAATTTGTACTAGGATTTATGGAAGGGTTGTGAGAAGAGAGTGAGGAAGAATACCTCCATGAAGAAATCATGGTGGTGGGAGAAATGTGGTACCTAAAGAATATTTTAGAGCTTTGTAGAGGCAAGTGCAAGCCCTGCAAGAGGAGTTGAAAAGAGGGGTTGAACCAAGAAGAGAAGATCATAGTGAAGATGAAGCTTGGGAGGTTGATAATCCATCAGAAGAAGAAGAAGCAATGGATCCTGCAGAAGCCAAATTGGTTAAGGCCATATCTTAGATCTGGAAGAGGACAAAGTTTGATGTCTCCACGTATTCTGGGAATATCAATCCAGAGGAGTTGATTGATTGGATCAATGATATGGAGGAGTATTTTGAGTATGAGGAGGTTGTAGATCCAGATCGGATCAAGTTTGCAAAAACAAAGTTGAAAGGCCATGCTTGCATATGGTGGAAAGAAGTGCAGCTAGAAAGAAATAGAAGTGGAAAGGAAAATATAACCAGATGGGATCAAATGGTAGAGAAGTTGAAGAGACAATTTATTTCTACAGATTATGAATTGGATCTATTGAGGAAAATGTAGAGTTTGAGACAGTCAAACAAATTTGTCAAAGAATATACAAAGGAGTTTTACTAGATCTCAATCAGAACTGGCCATTCTGAGGCTAACAAGGAGAAGATATCCCATTACATCAATGGATTGAGAACTAGTATTCAAGAAGAGTTGAGTCTGGTTAGGATGAGTACCATTGAGGATGCTTACCAGTTTGCTCTAAAAGTTGAAGAGAAGCTGAACAGAAGGTTTGAGGGTAAGCAGAAAGGAAGAGGTCATGGAGAAAGAACTGGTGGAAGAATAAATGGAGGACAAGATGAGAAGAAAGAATAAGCTAGCAGCAGTCAAGATCAAAAGGGGGATAATGATTATAGACCCCGTAATAAGAACAATGGTTACCAAATAGGAAGAGGTAGATATGGAAGAGGAGGATTTCATGGAACTTGTTTCCATTGTGGGGAAGAGGGACATCGGGCATATGAGTGTCCCCAACACCAAGAGAGGATGAATGGGAGACCTGAGGGTCATGCCAGAGCTACTGTAGCAGATGAAGGTGCTGAATCAGAACATTCTAAGGAGGCAGATAGAGGAGAAGCTATGTTCACAAGGAGAACCTTGTTGAATGAGGAGAAAGGACCAGACCAGAGGAGGAGCCTGTTTCGCACAAGGTGCAAATGTTTAGGTAAGGTCTGTAATGTTATTATAGATAATGGTAGTACTGATAACTTGGTATATAAATAAATGGTTACTAAGTTATAGCTAGAGAGGAGGGGACACCTATATCCATACCAGATTGCGTGGTTGCAGAAGGACCATAGGGCATTGGTAAGTGAACAATCCTTAGTCAAGTTCAATATTGGGAGATACTAGGATGAGGTCCTATGTGATGTTTTGCCTATGGATGTTTACCATATGTTTTTGGGGAGGTCATGGCAATTTGACAGACGTGTGGTGTATGATGGGCATGCGAATACTTTCTCTCTAACGAAAGGTGGAGTGCGCCACAAGTTGAAGCCATTGAAGGAGATGGATGAAAAGCGTTTACTGACAACAATGAGAGTGGAAGTTGTGGAGTTTGAAGAAATTAAGGGTTTGTACCCTAAAGACCCAGATTTTGTTGAAGCTTGGAGAGCTTGTACAACCCCAATGAAAAAGAAGGTGACAGAACAGTACATAAGTGAAGGTCACTTCTCAATCCACCCCGGTTGTCTAATGCAGGAGCATCCAACGGAAAGCAAAAATATCGCAAGGAGAAAAAGTGTCACGATATCGCGACATGTCAACAAAGAAGAAAAAGTGTCACGATATCACGACATGTTGCATTATCATGAAAAAAAGCTAAGAGAAGGCTCAAGAGAGAAAAGTGTCATGATATCGCGACATGTCACATTATCGTGACCAAAAGCCGAGAGAAGGCTCAAGAGAGAAAAGTGTCACGATATCGCGACATGTCGCATTATCGTGACCAAAAGTCGAGAGAAGGCACAAGAGAGAAAAGTGTCATGATATCATGACATGTCACATTATCACGACCAAAAGTCGAGAGAAGGCGTAAGAGAAAAAAATGTCACGATATCGCGACATGTCACGTTTTCGCGACTCAGGAAGGAGGGAGAAGGTGCAGAGCAAAAATGTCATGATTTCACATGTCACATTTTCGTGACTCAGGAAGGAGAGAGAAGGCACAGAGCAAAAATGTCACGATTTTGCGACATGTTGTGAAATCGCGACCGAAAGAAGACAGGAAAGGCCAGAGAAGAAAATGTCGCGATTTCATGACATGTTGCGAAATCGCGACCGAAGGAGCAGAAAGAAAGCAAGGAAGGAAACTATCACAATATCATGACATGTCATGATTTCGTGACCCAAAACAGAGAGAGAAAGCAGAGAGCAAAGCTGTCGTGATATCGCGACATGTCACGATTTCACGACCCGAGAGGCGAGGAGGAGGCAGAAAGGAAAGATGTGATATCGCGACATGTCACGATTTCACGACCAAAAAGGAGAAAGAAGAGCCAAAAAGGAAAGTATCACGATATCATGACATGTCGCATTTTCGTGACCAAAGAATGAGGGAAGGCGCAAAGGAGAAAAAGTGTCGCGATATCGCGACATGTCGCATTATCGCGACCAAAGGACGAAAGAAAGTGCAAAGGAGAAAAAGTGTCGTGATATCACGACATGTCACATTTTTGTAACCAAAATGCGAGGGAAGGTGCATGAGAGAAAAGTGTCGCGATATCGTGACATGTTGCATTATCGCGACCAAAAGACGAGAGGAGGCGCAGGAGAGAAAAAGTGTCACGATATCGCGACATGTCACATTTTTGTGACTCACAAAGGGCAGGAAGGCCAAAAAGCAAAAGTGTCATGATATCATGACATGTCACATTTTTGTGACTTGAAAATGGGCAGGAATGCAGAGAAGCAAAAATATTGTGATATCGTGACATGTCGTATTTTCGCGACCAAACAAAAGAAAAGAAAAGGCAAGCGGTTACAGGGGCCGTTACAGAGGAACTTATCGAGCGGTTGGTATATTGAACGCCATCATTGGTTGACAGGCGGACAGAGTCTACAGTGGTAGCACTGGACAAGCATGTGGCACCAAGGTGCAATGAAAGCAAACAAAGATCAAGAGTAAAAAAGAAAGATGTTTCAAAAGCCAAGACAACGAAGAGGCACGGGAAATGAAATGAAGGGTCAAAAAATGGAGATGGAGAGTCACGCCAGAGATTTTAAAAGGGGAAGCAAAGGCATGCATAAGGGGTCGGAAAACTATGGAGACAAAGTTGCAGACGTGAAGGCAAGAGGGCCATTCTGGACCTGTTTAGGTTGTTTTTTTTCCAGGGCAGAAGATGTTGTAATAGAAACTATCTTTCAGGTTAAAGGAGTTTATTTTTCAGACTGTTGCCATTATTGTAATATTTTTCCAAATTTTTGAATGAGAATTGAGGATTTGGGCTGAGTGATTTTGGCTCCCCCATTATCCATCCTCTCCTGTGGGAGCTGTTGGCAATTTTGGGTACCTTGAGTACATTGCCTTTGCCTAAGTTTAGTTGTTGTCATTGATGTCAAGGAGCTATTGGTAGATGTTGTTTTTGATGTCAAGGAGTTCTTGGAGCAATTTGTTTTTATGTCTAAGGATGTGTTTTGATGAAGGTTTCAGCTGGTCAGTAAGTCTCCAAGAAAATCAGAGTAGCCCAGTTGCCAAAAATCCAGAAAAAGATAAGTTAGAAAAAGTTTGCAGGCTGCTGGAAAAACTGTCGCGATTTCGTGACATGTTTGAGGAGAGAGAAAGTTTGGCCAAAACTATCATGATTTCATGACATGTTTGAGGAGAGAGAAAGTTTGGCCAAAACTGTCACGATTTCATGACATGCAGGAAGGCAGAGGCAAAACGGGCAAAACTGTCATGATTTCATGACATGTTTGAGGAGAGAGAAAGTTTGGCCAAAACTGTCACAATTTCGTGACATGCAGGAAGGCAGAGGCAAAGTGGGCAAAAGTGTCACGATTTCACGACAAGTTTCGAAGAAGTTGTACGGATGCAGAAAGTGTCACGATTTCACGACAAGTTGAGTTGGCAGTGTTGAGTTGCAGGAAGTGTCACGATTTCATGACAAGTTTCGAAGAAGTTGTACGGATGCAAAAAGTGTCACGATTTCATGACAGGTTGAGTTGGCAGCTTGCAGTTGGCAAAAGCATCACGATTTCATGACATGTTCCAGTTTCATGAGCAGTTGACAAGAAAGAGCTTAAGGCAGCGAAAGCGTCACGATTTCATGACATGTTTCATTTTCGCTAGTGCAAACCAAGAAAAGGATGAAGGAGCAAGAGGTGTCACGATTTCATGACAGAGTTGCTGATGACGTCAGCTAAAGGCAAAGATGTCATGATTTCATGATAGTAGCGGAGAAGAAGGCTTTGAAGTCCAGAGCGTCATGATTTCATGACAAGAATCATGATGACGTCAGCAAGAGGCAAAGGTGTCATGATTTCATGACAGTAGCAGAGAAGAAGGCTTTGAAGTCCAGAGCATCATGATTTCATGACAAGAATCATGATGATGTCAGCAAGAGGCAAAGGTGTCATGATTTCATGATAGTAGCGGAGAAGAAGGCTTTGAAGTCCAGAGCATCACGATTTCGTGACAAGAATCATGATGACGTCAGCAAGAGGCAAAGGTGTCACGATTTCATGATAGCAATGGAGAAGAAGGCATTGAAGTCTAGAGCATCGTGATTTCGTGACAAGATTCATGATGACGTCAGCAAAGGCTGTAGTGTCATGATTTCGTGACAACAAACCAAAGAAGGTGTACGACAGACAAAGGCGTAGCGATATCGCGACATGTTTGAGTGTCGCACGAGAAAAGCTACAGAACAACAGAGGCGGTTGAAGCCGACGAAGTTAACCTTGGCCGACGAAGTATAAGGTTTTATAGCCGACGTGTTAGAAGGTTGAACAACTGACTAAAGAACAAGATTTCATCTTGAGATTGTGAGTATTTAAAGGAGGACTGTTTGAGCAATTTTGGAGTATCGATCGAAGTGTGCATTCGAAGTGTGGCGTTCGTAGAGTTAGTGCGACAAGTGAGGTTCGATCATCAAAAAATAGAGAGAGTGAAGTTCGACTGTAGCATTAGAGTGCATTTCGTTGAATCTTCTAAGTGTCAAAGACTGTGGTGCTGTTTGCGCGAAGAATGTGCTGCTCATGAGAAGACTGTGCGAAGAGAATGAGTTGTTGTGGTTGCACATAGGGGCATAAGTTGTTGTGCGGTCGAATGCTGCAGTGATTGCGAAGATTATGCAAAGGGTGGAATTTGATCTAAGGACAACTATGATTGCAACTGTGTTCACGCAGTCTGTGTAAAAGAAAGCAAAGTGCATGAAGTAGATGCTACTGTAATTGCGAACAGTTGTGAAGGACGAACGGTGATATTGCTGCTACAATTTTTGTAAAAATTGCACTACTGTGTTTGCGCAGAAGTTAAGAAGATAGTGCGGCTGTAATTTAAGAAGACTATGCTGCTGTAGTTGTGCAGACAGTGAAAAGTTGTTCTCCAACCAAGTGCAGAAAAGAACAGAGGAAGAGGACAGAATTGTGCCAGATCGAAGGACTGTGTTTTGGTGCGAAAAAGAGGACCAGCTTGCTATGACAGAGTTGAGGACAGAGATCTCCAACCGGAGCAGGGAAGACAGGTGTCTTCCATGGAAAGAGTTCCACTTGCTAAGGGCAAAAGAGATAGAGGTCTTCTAGAGGATCACTAGCAAAGCAGATTTAGGGGAAGGTGTCTCCTTTGAGCTGAGGCTCATAAACATTGTAATCGGGAAGGATTCCTAGAGGTTTTGATATAACTTTTAGAGGAAAAGTTTTATCCGTGGAGTAGCCCACCTTGGGTGAACCACGTAAATTGTTGTGTCTCATTGTGGATTGCTTCTTATGCACTATTTTACTACTGTTATTACTGCTATCTTATTCTGCATGTTAATGGTTTGAAAGTTGTATTGATAGATAAAGTTAAAAGAGGTCTTATACTGTTCACCCCCCCCTCTCAGTATAAGCTTGTGTTCTTCAATTGGTATCAGAGCCAGTGCCTTCGAAAAGTTTAATAGCTTGAAGGAAAAGTTTACAAAGAACACAATGGACTACTCGAGTGGCAATGCAGCACCTATTCTTGACGGATCAGATTTTGGTCTGTGGAGTGCAAGAATGAAAGTCTATCTAATGGCACTCGGTAATGAGGTATGGGAAGTTGTTGAAGATGGGTATACCATTCCTGCAAATGGTCCTTACACTAAAGAAGACAGGCTTCTACATCACAAGCAATTCAAAAGCCATGAATGCAATCTTGAAGGGTTTACAAAAGGCAGATCTCACTAAAGTTATTCACTGCAAGACAACCTAGTGAAATGTGGAAACAATTGCCAAGTTGTTCATACAGGTGATGCAAATGTTCGAAAGGCCAAGTTGAGACATTTTAAAGGTATGTTTGAACAACTCAAGATGAATGATGATGAAAATATTAGTGACTACATGCTCCGGATGGATGAAGTTGTTAATTCTATGAAAGACTTAGGTCTTGAACTTGCTGAAAATGATGTGTGTGATAAGATTTTAAGATCCCTTCCTAATAGATTTAGTGAAAATATTTCTGCTATTGAGGAAGCTAAAGATTTAGATAAATTGAAAAAGGATGAGCTCCATAGTATTCTTGCAAGCATTTGAGCTGAGAACTCAAGTAAAAGTTGATGTAAAGAAAGAGGCAACTTTCAAAGCTATCAAGAAATCGAAGGGCAAACAGATTCAAGAAAGTGATGAGTCTTCTAGTGAGGAAGAGGCATATTACAGCAGGAAAGGCAAGTTTTCCAGAAAGCACAAAAGCAAGAAAAATATAAGATGTTTCAACTGTGGGAAATTTGGTCATTATGCTACTGACTGTACTATTTCTAAAGATGAAAGTGATGAAGATATACAGGATGTTAAAAGCAAGGATTCTGAAAAGCACAAGTATTATAGAAAGAGCAAAAATGAGTACAGTAATCACCAGAAAAGCAAAGATGAGTACAACAATCATGGAAAGAGGCATTCTCACAAGAATAAGAAGAGCTTCTACTTAGACAAAGCAAGTAAGTGTTCTAGCAGTGAAAGTGACAGTTCTTCTAGTGATGATGAAAATGAGATGTTGTTCATTTCAGAAAAAGAGGAAGAACCGAAACATAAATTCATTATCATGAAATGTTTTAGATGTGGAAATTTTGGGCACCTTGAGGATGATTGCAGAAATAATGATTTGGTCTGCTAGTATGTATGAGGATGTTTCAGAAAACCCCAATGAAGATGCATGTATGGTTTTTGAAAAAGGTAGCACCTCTAGTGATAAGAAATCTGAAAAAGGTTGTGATGATTCAAAGTGCCATCAAATAGAGGATCTTGAATGCGAACTCAATAATGCTCTTAGGGTTTTGAAAAAGGAAAGAAAGAAGAATGATAGACTCAAGATTAAGTTAGATGAATGTTGTATGGAGATAGATGAACTTGTAGAAAATCTTGAAGTATCTATGGCTAAGTCACAAGAACTCAAGAATGAGTTAGATTCTAAAATTCTGGAGTATAGTGAGTTAGAACAGGAAATGGCTTCTTTGAAAGAAGAAAATAAAGAGTACAAGGATAAGCTCTACAGATTTCAGGATAGCTCCAAGAAGGTTAAATTTCTCATCGAAGGACAAAGAAAACCAACAGATAAAATAGGTCTCGGTTTTGTTGAGTCGCACAAGGAACAAGTTGGGGAATCTAGCAAGAGATTTCAAAAGAAAGAGAGTCCTGTTGAAGAAAGTACTTCAGATCATGAGTCCGTAAGTGATGAATACGCAGAAATAGAAAATGATATTCAGACTGAGAAGAAGAAGTTTTCGGGACCCATGAAGTCGAATAAAAGAAAATTTCATGGCAGATGTTATGCGTGTCACAGATTTGGTCACATGGCTATACATTGCATGACTCAAATGAAGAGAGTAAATGACAGTTTCAGGAGACGTAATTTCTTTCAAGGGTATTGCTACTCTTGTCAACAATTCGGGCACAAGGCAATTTTTTGCAAGGCAAATAACAGGAACTGGGTTAGTCAGAACAGGCGAATTCAAAGAACAGCCATGACTAATATTGTTACCTGCTATAAATGCAACAATGAAGGTCACCTAGCTAGACAGTGTAGAGCTGATCTTCTGAGATACAAGAACATAAACAGTAGCATGAACAAGTCCAAGGATCAAGGCATGGATAAAAATAGGAATGATAACAAAAATAGGAAAAGTGATATGAACAGGTCCAAGAATCAAGGTATGGATAAGAACATAAAAGATAATAGAAACAGGAACAATAGTATTAACAGGTCCGAGGATCAGAACAGTGACAGGAATAGAAATACAGGAAAAGAATTCAAGAGAAGGCCCGACAAAGAAATCTTAGACACTAATGATGATGAGTGTTTAATGGGAGTGTCACTCCCAACCCTGTTTTAAATCACCTCATCGGGAGGTGGGGGAGGGACTAAGCTAAGAGGCTCATTCTTAGTCCCAAGCCCCAAAGGTGACCCTTTGCCATTGATGACAAAGGGGGAGAGATTTAAGTAAGGGGGAGAGTTTTCAAGAGAAGAGGAAAGCTTCAAGTCAGGGGAGCAAAACTTGAAGAGATTGATTTCAGTTTTGGCTCTTGAAAGATGTGTTTTAGTTAAGGGTTGCCATCAATGACAAAGGGGGAGATTGTTGGCAATTTTGGGTACCTTGAGTACATTGCCTTTGCCTAAGTTTAGTTGTTGTCATTGATGTCAAGGAGCTATTGGTAGATGTTGTTTTTGATGTCAAGGAGTTCTTGGAGCAATTTGTTTTTATGTCTAAGGATGTGTTTTGATGAAGGTTTCAGCTGGTCAATAAGTCTCCAAGAAAATCGAGTAGCCCAGCTTGCCAAAAATCCAGAAAAAGATAAGTTAGAAAAAGTTTGCAGGCTGCTGGAAAAACTGTCGCGATTTCACGACATGTTTGAGGAGAGAGAAAGTTTGGCCAAAACTGTCATAATTTCATGACATGTTTGAGGAGAGAGAAAGTTTGGCCAAAACTATCACGATTTCATGACATGCAGGAAGGCAGAGGCAAAACGGGCAAAACTATCACAATTTCATGACATGTTTGAGGAGAGAGAAAGTTTGGCCAAAACTGTCATGATTTCGCGACATGCAGGAAGGCAGAGGCAAAGTGGGCAAAAGTGTCACGATTTCACGACAAGTTTCGAAGAAGTTGTACGGATGCAAAAAGTGTCACGATTTCGACAGTGACAAGTTGAGTTGGCAAGTGTTGAGTTGCAGGAAGTGTCACGATTTCATGACAAGTTTCGAAGAAGTTGTACGGATGCAGAAAGTGTCACGATTTCATGACAGGTTGAGTTGGCAGCTTGCAGTTGGCAAAAGCGTCACGATTTTGTGACATGTTCCAGTTTCATGAGCAGTTGACAAGAAAGAGCTTAAGGCAATGAAAGCGTCATGATTTCGTGACATGTTTCATTTTCGCTAGTGCAAACCAAGAAAAGGATGAAGGAGCAAGAGGTGTCACGATTTCATGACAGAGTTGCTGATGACGTCAGCTAAAGGCAAAGATGTCATGATTTCATGACAGTAGCGGAGAAGAAGGCTTTGAAGTCTAGAGCATCGTGATTTCATGACAAGAATCATGATGACGTCAGCAAGAGGCAAAGGTGTCACGATTTTGTGATAGTAGCGGAGAAGAAGGCTTTGAAGTCCAGAGCATCGTGATTTCATGACAAGAATCATGATGACGTCAGCAAGAGGCAAAGGTGTCACGATTTCATGACAGTAGCAGAGAAGAAGGCTTTGAAGTCCAGAGCATCGCGATTTCGTGACAAGAATCATGATGACGTCAGCAAGAGGCAAAGGTGTCACGATTTCACGACAACAACGGAGAAGAAGGCATTGAAGTCTAGAGCATCACGATTTCGCGACAAGATTCATGATGACGTCAGCAAAGGCTGTAGTGTCACGATTTCGTGACAACAAACCAAAGAAGGTGTACGGCAGACAAAGGCGTAGCGATATCGTGACATGTTTGAGTGTCACGCGAGAAAAGCTACAGAACAACAGAGGCGGTTGAAGCCGACGAAGTTAACCTTGGCCGACGAAGTATAAGGTTTTACAGCCGACGTGTTAGAAGGTTGAACAACCGACTAAAGAACAAGATTTCATCTTGAGATTGTGAGTATTAAAGGAGGACTGTTTGAGCAATTTTGGTGTATCGATCGATGTGTGCATTCGAAGTGTGGCATTCATAGAGTTAGTGCGACAAGTGAGGTTCGATCATCAAAAAATAGAGAGTGAAGTTCGACTACAGCATTAGAGTGCATTTCGTTGAATCTTCTAAGTGTCAAAGACTGTGGTGCTGTTTGCACGAAGAATGTGCTGTTCATGAGAAGACTGTGCGAAGAGAATGAGCTGTTGTGGTTGCACATAGGCGCATAAGTTGTTGTGCGTTCGAATGCTGTAGTGATTGCGAAGATTATGCAAAGGGTGGAATTTGATCTAAGGACAGCTGTGATTGCAACTGTGTTCACGTAGTCTGTGTAAAAGAAAGCAAAGTGCGTGAAGTAGATGCTGCTGTAATTACGAACAGTTGTGAAGGACGAACGGTGATATTGCTGCTGCAATTTTTGCAAAAATTGCACTACTGTGTTTGCGCAGAAGTTAAGAAGATAGTGCGGCTGTAATTTAAGAAGACTGTGCTGCTGTAGTTGTGCAGATAGTGAAAAGTTGTTCTCCAACCAAGTGCAGAAAAGAATAGAGGAAGAGGACAGAATTGTGCCAGACCGAAGGACTGTGTTTTGGTGTAGAAAAGAGGACCAGCTTGTTGTGACAGAGTTGAGGACAGAGATCTCCAGCCAGAGCAGGGAAGACAGGTGTCTTCCGTGGAAAGAGTTCCACTTGCTAAGGGCAAAAGAGATAGAGGTCTTCTAGAGGATCACTAGCAAAGCAGATTTAGGGGAAGGTGTCTCCTTTGAGCTGAGGCTCATAAACATTGTAATCGGGAAGGATTCCCAGAGGTTTTGATATAACTTTTAGAGGAAAAGTTTTATCCGTGGAGTAGCCCACCTTGGGTGAACCACGTAAATTGTTGTGTCTCATTGTGGATTGCTTCTTATGCACTGTTTTACTGTTGTTATTACTGCTATCTTATTCTGCATGTTAATGGTTTGAAAGCTGTATTGATAGATAAAGTTAAAAGAGGTCTTATACTGTTCACCCCCCCTCTCAGTATAAGCTTGTGTTCTATAGGAGCATCACTCAATGGTGGTGAGTGTGGAGTTCTACCCATGTGTGGTTTTCATTGGTTTTTTTTCCTCATGGGCCCCATGTTAATTCTAGGGTCCATTAAATTGATCCTCCCATGCTACCCAGTCTCATAATTTATCAAATAAAAAATTCTAAAAATACCTTAAGCAACATTGAGAGAGTGTTGTGCCATTATCCCATATGTATCCCATGATGGCCCTCATGGTGGTATATAAAGCACAACACCCACATAGAGCTTTGTAAATCAAGAAGTAGGATTTTGGGTGAAATTCCCAAGTGGAAGTAGGTGAACCATGACCCAACCCCTCAAATGAGTGAATCATGGCCCAAAAATATGCTCCATCCTCTCTCGTGGGAGCATCGCTCGATGGTGGTGAGTGTGGAGTTCTCCCCATGTGTGGTTTTCGTTGGTTGTTTTTCCTCGTGGACCCCATGTTAATTCTAGGGTCCATTATTTTCCTCCTCCCATACTACCCAGTCTCATAATTTCTCAACTAAAAAATTCTAAAAACACTTTGAGCAATGCTGCTAGAGTCTTGAGATATTATCCCACATGTATCCCACAATGGCCCTCATGGTGGTATATAAAGCACAACACCCACATAGAGATTTGCAAATTGGGAAGTAGGATTTTGGGTGAAATACCCAAGTGGAAGCAGGTGAACCATGACCCAGGACCTCAATAGAGTGAATCATGGCCCAACCATATGCTCCATCCTCTCCCGTGGGAGCATCACTCGATGGTGGTGAGTGTGGAGTTCTCCCCATGTGTGGTTTCCATTGGTTGTTTTTTTTCGTGGGTCCTGTTGGTCATCAAATATGCCTAGAAAAGGATTTTGGGTAAATGTATGCGCCCTAGACCTGGACCACATTGAAAGGCCAAAGGGAAGATATGCCCCTCATGCCAATCTCTAGAGAAATGCTGAATTCTGTGCTAAACTACTTTGGTGTTTTGAGATAAGGGATGCAGGAAAGAGATAAATAGAGTAAGGATGTAGGAAAGAGATAAAAAGAGGGTTAGAGAAAGAAATAAAAAGGGTTAAGGAAAGAGAGATCAATGATTTAAAGTGGGAGAGAACAGGAAGCATGATCACTAACTAACAACTTGAATAGCAACAAATAACACCAAGAATAAATGAAAGAAATGCTACATTAACCTTCCTATGTATCCTCTAAGAGAGCTCCTCCCTTTCATCGAAATTTAGGGTTCAGAGTAACGACTATTAGGACAAGTGAATATAACAAAAACCACAACCCATCAGGCAGCATGAAAGAAAACCAATATAGCATTTTTCCTTTCCTATGTATCCTTCAGGAAAATTTTAGGGTACAGTCCCCAATCACACACCAAATTTAGGATTCAGAGTTATAGTATGCAAATGAAGAAAGACAAGAAATAAACATAGAAGGCAACATAAAATAAAGAAATTGAGCCCAAAGCTCTTTAGTATTAATCACAAGACATCAAGTTACAACAACTTTCTAGCAGAAAGTTCTCCCCCTCTTACATTACAATGCCTGGGTTTTTATAGAGGACCTGACCCTTCGAGTCATTATTACACAGAATGGCAAAGTATACTCTTGAGATCTGAGAAGTCGGCTCCTCACGACCCTCGTGACTGAGCTTTCAAATCCATTACCAAAACTAGAAACTATGATCGAGTCAACCGTGGAAACATGCATTGATGAGCCGTCTGAGTGTCCTTGGTTTTTGGGTGCAATGCTCGAGTGGTCGCCATGCTTGTCGGGCTCTCCTTCAAAGACTGATACTTCACTTCCAATTGCCAAAAATGAGCAGCGAGCTTATCAAGCAAGTAAAAATACATTTATGAGTCACTCGATCATCTCGAGAAAATACCCGGATTGAAGCGTGTGCTCCCTTTGCATCGTGAAAAAGCAACATGTCGCGATATCACGACATTTCTATGTCTTCAGCTTGGTTCTTCTTCTTGCATCGCAAAAATATGACATGTCACGAAATCATGACATTTTTATGTCTTCAGCTTCTTTTGTTGCTTTTGGCCATGAAAATGCAACATGTCGCGATATCGCGACACTTTTCCTCCTTTGGTCATGAGAATGCAACATGTTGCGATATCGCGACACTTTTCCTCCTTTGGTCGCGAGAATGCAACATGTCGTGATATTGTGACACCTTTTCTTTCTTGCTCCCTCTTGTCACTCTGAGCCACGAAAATGCAACATGTCGCGATATCACGACACTTTTTCTTTCTTGCTCCTTCTCCTTGCTTTCGGCCACGAAAATGCAACATGTCATGATATCGTGACACTTTTTCCTTCTTGCTCTTTCTTGTCGCTCTCGGCCGCAAAAATGCAACATGTCACGATATCGTGACACTTTTTCTTTCTTGCTCCTTCTTGTCGCTCTCGGCCGTGAAAATGCAACATGTCGCGATATCGCGACACCTTTTCTTTCTTGCTCCCTCTTGTCACTCTAAGCCACAAAAATGCAACATGTCACAATATCGTGACACATTTTATTTCTTTCTCCATCTTGTCACTCTGAGAAGTGAAAATGCAACATGTCGCAATATCGTGACACTTTTTCCTTCTTTTGGCGAGGCTATATTCTTTGGCTTGTTTGGCAGTGAAGCTCTTCTTCTTCATTTTATGTACAAGGGGGTGGCATTGAAAGCCAAAATTGCTGCAACATTTACAAAAACTTTCGAAGCAACAAAAAAAACTTTACAAAGAGAAATTTTTTGATTTTTTTCTACCCCTCTATGCAATGTGACAAAATTTTCAACATTCTTGGCGGCTCATGGGGCATTTAGCTCGTATGAATGCAGAGATCCCAGGCCTTTATCCATTGGGAAACAGAGTCATTCCCATTGTCCTCTTCTCTGACTATCCACTGATGGCATTTTTTTTTTTGGTTTGTGCCTAAGCTCCTAAGCAACACTTAGCACCCTCGACACTTATTTACTAGCTGGGCTATTTACAGTATTTACACAAAATTTTGCGACATGATTGGCATGCCGCCACCATAAACCCAGCTTCGGGTGCCTATCCAGTGAACCTGCAATGTTCGGACCAGATCTGATTGAACTTTAGTTGATCTTTGAAGTCCGGTTGTCCTCTTACAAAAGTTTTCCATGTTGCAAATGGGGAGCAACATAGTGAGTTGTCACTCCTGCCAGTACCTGTACTGTTGATGAAAGATGTGGCGAAGAAGTTCATCGCATGAGGGGCCTCTTGGGGTACTGGTCATAGTGGGGGTTGGAAACAATACCAGAATACTAAAGAATTTACTAACTGTGGGCTGGGTACAGGTTCTTCCATCCTCTTGATGCGGTAACAGGGCTCCTTCGACAAAGAGTAATCTTCCAGGATCTCTTCAGGTTCAGCTTGATGAGACATGTTTAATGGATTTTGGCTGAACACTCACGAGCCATCCTTTGGGATACAAAAAGGGTACAAAAATGTGTCCTCTTCATTCTCAGGCTCTACCACTTGGGCCTGCTCTTATCCTTGGCCTGTCCTCTTATGGAGACTGCAAGCAACCATATTGTTCATTGTCGAGGCAAAGCTTGCATATTCCCATCGTTAGACTTGGATGAGATCTGCCTCTTGAGCTCCACATGACTGCATTTTAGGCCTTTGCTCAGTATGAGGAATCTTCCATGGTGAATACTATGCAGGATAGACAGGAGCAGCCAATATTGGAGAAAGTGATGGAGTTTCCCCCCACTACCACTTTATAGATAGGAGCAGGAGCTGCTCTGCTCGTACTGCTTCCTCAAATATTTGAGGAAATCTTCATTCACCTGATTGCAGTAAGAGGAGGCTCATGTCCGGGTGAAATGCTTGAACATAGAAGAGGTGGGCTTGGGTGGGCGTCGATTGGATATCCCCTGGAATTCTCTTCCAACTTCTATAGAATCGAACATTGAATTTCGTGATGCTCTCCAGAGGTGCTTTCGTGATGGTGAAGAGGTACATCAAAAGCTGGAAGGGATCCTGAGAGACATCAAATGTTCTGACAAGCACTCCCGCTAAGTCATCCCATGAACATATGATTTTATGCCCAAGCAGTCTGTACCACTGCAGCACCCTTCCTTCCAAAGATAGAACTAGAAGTCTGATCATGACATCCTCATGGATTATGTCATGGAGGGGCACTAAAGCAACAACATCTTCAAGGTGTTATTGGGCCATTCCCTTAGTGCCATTATATTTTGTCATTGTCTTCAAGGCATTTTCAGGAATTTCATGGTAACTTTGGAGATTTAGAGGGCCACAATCATCCCAGCTAGGATAGCATACCCTCTCCATTATAGCAGTGGCCTACAGAGATCACGGTTCTCACCACTAAGTCAGAGTCGCCAGGTGAACATACTTTTCTCTGCTTGTGAGGTCAAGGCTGCTCACCGAACCTTGATTCCTTTGGGGTGTCTTCTTTCAGATTTAAAAGGCACCTACGATCAAGAAATCTGGATCTTCAGCTCAATCAGAGTCGCTAGGTGATTTTGCTAGATGAAGGCAAGCCAAAGATTCACCAAACTCAGGCTTCTCTAAAACATGAGGACTATTGGTCCCACAGGGCATGCCAAAAATTGTTAGCCCCGGTGGAGACGGGTTAGAGATTCGCATTCTTAAAATATGGGACCTTGGTCCCACCGGGCATGCCAAAAACTGTTGGTCATCAAATCTACCTAGGAAAGGATTTTGGGTAAATGTATGCGCCCTAGACCTGGACCAACATTGAAATTCTGAAGGGAAGAGATGCCCCTCATCCCAATATTCAGAGAAATGTCAGCTTCTATGCTAAACTACTTTGGTGTTTTGAGATAAGGGATGCAGGAAAGAGATAAACAGAGTAAGGATGCAGGAAAGAGATAAAAAGAGTTAAAGTTAGAGAAAAAAATAAAAAGGGGTAAGGAAAGAGAGATCAATGATTTAAAGTGGGAGAGAATAGGAAACACGATCACTAACTAACAACTTGAATAGCAGCAAAGAACACCAAGAATAAACAAAAGAAACACCACATTAACCTTCCTATGTATCCTCTGAGAGAGCTCCAAGATTCTTCTTCTCTCTTTCATCAAAATTTAGGGTTCAGAGTAACGACGATTAGGACAAGCAAATATAACAAAAACCACAACCCACCAGGTAGAATAAAAGAAAACTAATATAGCGTTTTTCCTTTCCTATGTATCCTTCGGGTAAATTTTAGGGTACAGTCCTCAATCACACACCGAATTCAGGATTCAGAGTTACAGTATGCAAATGAAGAAAGACAAAAGAAATAAACATAGAAAGTAGCCTAAAATAAAGAAATTGAGCGCAAAGATCTTTAGTATTAATCGTAGGACATCAAGTTACAATAGCTTTCTAGTAGAAAGTTCCCCCCCTCTTACATTACAATGCCTAGGTTTTTATAGAGGACCCGACCCTCTGAATCATTATTACATAGAATGGCGAAGTATACTCTTGAGATTTGAGAAGTCGGCTCCTTGCGACCCTCGTGACTGAGCTTTCAAATCCATTACCAGAACTGGCAATCGTGACCGAGTCAACCATGGAAATATGCATTGATGAGTCATTTGAGTGTCCTTGGTTTCTGGGTGCAATGCTCGAGTGGCCATCATGCTTGTAGGGCTCTCCTTCAGAGACTGATACTTTACTTCTAATTGCCAAAAATGAGCAGTGAGCTTATCAAGCAAGTAAAAATGCATTTATGAGGCACTTGATCATCTCGGTAAAATACCCGGCTTGAAGCGCGTGCCCCTTTTGTGTCGTGAAAAAGCAACATGTTGCGATATCATGACATTTCTGTCTTCAGCTTGGTTCTTCTTCTTGCATCACAAAAATATGACATGTCATGAAATCATGACATTTCTATGTCTTCGGCTTCTTTTGTTGCTTTTGGCCACAAAAATGCAACATGTCATGATATCGTGACACTTTTCCTCCTTTGGTCACGAGAATGCAACATGTCGTGATATCACGACACTTTTCCTCCTTTGGTCGTGAGAATGCAACATGTCGCGATATCATGACACCTTTTCTTTCTTGCTCCCTCTTGTCACTCTGAGCCACGAAAATGCAACATGTCACAATATCATGACACTTTTTCTTTCTTGCTCCTTCTCCTTGCTTTCGGTCACAGAAATGCAACATGTCACGATATCGCGAAACTTTTTCCTTCTTGCTCTTTCTTATCGCTCTCAACCGCAAAATGCAACATGTCACGATATCGTGACACTTTTTCTTTCTTGCTCCTTCTTGTTGCTCTCAGCTACGAAAATGCAACATGTTGCGATATCGCGACACATTTTATTTCTTGCTCCCTCTTGTCGCTCTAAGCCACGAAAATGCAACATGTCGCGATATCGCAACACTTTTTCTTTCTTGCTCCCTCTTGTCGCTCTGAGCCACAAAAATGCAACATGTCGTGATATCGTGACACTTTTTCCTTCTTTTGGCGAGGCTATCTTCTTTGGCTTGTTTGGCAGTGAAGCTCTTCTTCTTCATTTTATGTATAAGGGGGTGGCATTGAAAGCCAAAATTGTTACAACATTTACAAAAACTTTCAAAGCAACAAAAACACTTTACAAAGAGAAATTTTTTGATTTTTTTCTACCCCTCTATGCAATGTGACAAAATTGTCAACGGGTCCCATGTTAATTCTAGGGTCCATTATTTCGCTCCTCCCATACTGCCCAGTCTCATAATTTCTCAAATAAAAAATTCTAAAAATACCTTGAGCAATGCTGCGAGAGTCTTGAGCCATTATCCCACATGTATCCCACGATGGCCCTCATGGTGGTATATAAAGCACAACACCCACATAGAGCTTTGCAAATTGGGAAGCAGGATTTTGGGTGAAATGCCCAAGTGGAAGTAGGTGAACCATGACCCAGCCCCTCAAACGAGCGAATCATGGCCCAACCATATGCTCCATCCTCTCCCGTGGGAGCATCGCTCGATGGTGGTGAGTGTGGAGTTCTCCCCATGTGTGGTTTTCATTGGTTGTTTTCCCTCGTGGGCCCCATGTTAATTCTAGGGTCCATTATTTCGCTCCTCTCATACTACCTAGTCTCATAATTTCTCAAATAAAAAATTCTAAAAATACCTTGAGCAACGTTGTAAGAGTCTTGAGCCATTATCCCACATGTATCCCATGATGGCCCTCATGGTGGTATATAAAGCACAACACCCACATAGAGCTTTGCAAATCGAGAAGCAGGATTTTGGGTGAAATGCCCAAGTGGAAGTAGGTGAACCATGACCCAACCCCTCAAACGAGTGAATCATGGCCCAGCCATATGCTCCATCCTCTCCTATGGGAGCATCGCTCGATGGTGGTGAGTGTGGAGTTCTCCCCATGTGTGGTTTTCATTGGTTGATTTCCCTCGTGGGCCCCATGTTAATTCTAGGGTCCATTATTTCGCTCCTCTCATACTACCTAGTCTCATAATTTCTCAAATAAAAAATTCTAAAAATACCTTGAGCAACGCTACGAGAGTCTTGAGCCATTATCCCACATGTATCCCATGATGGCCCTCATGGTGGTATATAAAGCACAACACCCACATAGAGCTTTGCAAATCAGGAAGTAGGCTTTTGGGTGAAATGCCCAAGTGGAAGTAGGTGAACCATGACCCAGCCCCTCAAACGAGTGAATCATGGCCCAACCATATGCTCCATCCTCTCCCATGGGAGCATCACTCGATGGTGGTGAGTGTGGAGTTCTCCCCATGTGTGGTTTCCATTGGTTGTTTTCCCTCATGGGCCCCATGTTAATTCTAGGGTCCATTATTTCACTCCTCCCATACTGCCTAGTCTCATAATTTCTCAAATAAAAAATTCTAAAAATACCTTGAGCAACGCTGTGAGAGTCTTGAGCCATTATCCCACATGTATCCCACGATGGCCCTCATGGTGGTATATAAAGCACAACACCCACATAGAGCTTTGCAAATCAGGAAGCAGGCTTTTGGGTGAAATGCCCAAGTGGAAGTAGGTGAACCATGACCCAGCCCCTCAAACGAGTGAATCATGGCCCAACCATATGCTCCATCCTCTCTCATGGGAGCATCGCTCGATGGTGGTGAGTGTGGAGTTCTCCCCATGTGTGGTTTTCATTGGTTGTTTTCCCTCGTGGACCCCATGTTAATTCTAGGGTCCATTATTTCGCTCCTCTCATACTACATAGTCTCATAATTTCTCAAATAAAAAATTCTAAAAAATACCTTGAGCAACGTTGTGAGAGTCTTGAGCCATTATCCCACATGTATCCCATGATGGCCCTCATGGTGGTATATAAAGCACAACACCCACATAGAGCTTTGCAAATCAAAGTAAAGGGAAACAAGGTTTTGGGTGAAATGCCCTAGTGGAAGTAGGTGAACCATGACCCAACCCCTCAAACGAGTGAATCATGGCCCAACCATATGCTCCATCCTCTCCTATGGGAGCATCGCTCGATGGTGGTGAGTGTGGAGTTCTCCCCATGTGTGGTTTCCATTGGTTGTTTTCCCTTGTGGGCCCCATGTTAATTCTAGGGTCCATTATTTCGCTCCTCTCATACTGCCTAGTCTCATAATTTCTCAAATAAAAAATTCTAAAAAATACCTTGAGCAATGTTGTGAGAGTCTTGAGCCATTATCCCACATGTATCCCACGATGGCCCTCATGGTGGTATATAAAGCACAACACCCACATAGAGCTTTGCAAATCAGGAAGTAGGATTTTGGGTGAAATGCCCAAGTGGAAGTAGGTCAACCATGACCCAACCCCTCAAACGAGCGAATCATGGCCCAACCATATGCTCCATCCTCTCTCGTGGGAGCATCGCTCGATGGTGGTGAGTGTGGAGTTCTCCCATGTGTGGTTTCCATTGGTTGTTTTCCCTTATGGGCCCCATGTTAATTCTAGGGTCCATTATTTTACTCCTCTCATACTACCCAGTCTCATAATTTCTCAAATAAAAAATTCTAAAAATACCTTGAGCAACGCTATGAGAGTCTTGAGCCATTATCCCACATGTATCCCATGATGGCCCTCATGGTGGTATATAAAGCACAACACCCACATAGAGCTTTGCAAATCAGGAAGCAGGCTTTTGGGTGAAATGCCCTAGTGGAAGTAGGTGAACCATGACCCAACCCCTCAAATGAGTGAATCATGGCCCAACCATATGCTCCATCCTCTCCCATGGGAGCATCGCTCGATGGTGGTGAGTGTGGAGTTCTCCCCATGTGTGGTTTCCATTGGTTGATTTCCCTCATGGGCCCCATGTTAATTCTAGGGTCCATTATTTTACTCCTCCTATATTACCTAGTCTCATAATTTCTCAAATAAAAAATTCTAAAAATACCTTGAGCAATGTTGTGAGAGTCTTGAGCCATTATCCCACATGTATCCCATGATGGCCCTCATGGTGGTATATAAAGCACAACACCCACATAGAGCTTTGCAAATTAGGAAGCAGGATTTTGGGTGAAATGCCCTAGTGGAAGTAGGTGAACCATGACCCAACCCCTCAAACGAGTGAATCATGGCCCAACCATATGCTCCATCCTCTCTTGTGGGAGCATCGCTCGATGGTGGTGAGTGTGGAGTTCTCCCCATGTGTGGTTTTCATTGGTTGTTTTCCTTCATGGGCCCCATGTTAATTCTAGGGTCCATTATTTTACTCCTCCTATATTTTCCTAGTCTCATACTTTCTCAAATAAAAAATTCTAAAAAATACCTTGAGCAACATTGTGAGAGTCTTGAGCCATTATCCCACATGTATCCCATGATGGCCCTCATGGTGGTATATAAAGCACAACACCCACATAGAGCTTTGCAAATTAGGAAGTAGGATTTTGGGTGAAATGCCCAAGTGGAAGTAGGTGAACCATGACCCAACCCCTCAAACGAGTGAATCATGGCCCAACCATATGCTCCATCCTCTCCCATGGGAGCATCGCTCGATGGTGGTGAGTGTGGAGTTCTCCCCATGTGTGGTTTTCATTGGTTTTTTCCCTTGTGGGCCCCATGTTAATTCTAGGGTCCATTATTTCGCTCCTCCCATACTACCCAGTCTCATAATTTCTCAAATAAAAAATTCTAAAAAATACCTTGAGCAACACTGCGAGAGTCTTGAGCCATTATCCCACATGTATCCCATGATGGCCCTCATGGTGGTATATAAAGCACAACACCCACATAGAGCTTTGCAAATCGGGAAGCAGGCTTTTGGGTGAAATGCCCAAGTGGAAGTAGGTCAACCATGACCCAGCCCCTCAAACGAGTGAATCATGGCCCAACCATATGCTCCATCCTCTCTTATGGGAGCATCACTCAATGGTGGTGAGTGTGGAGTTCTCCCCATGTGTGGTTTTCATTGGTTGATTTCCCTTATGGGCCCCATGTTAATTCTAGGGTCCATTATTTCGCTCCTCTCATACTACCTAGTCTCATAATTTCTCAAATAAAAAATTCTAAAAAATACCTTGAGCAATGTTGCAAGAGTCTTGAGCCATTATCCCACATGTATCCCATGATGGCCCTCATGGTGGTATATAAAGCACAACACCCACATAGAGCTTTGCAAATCAGGAAGCAAGCTTTTGGGTGAAATTCCCTAGTGGAAGTAGGTCAACCATGACCCAACCCCTCAAACGAGCGAATCATGGCCCAACCATATGCTCCATCCTCTCCCATGGGAGCATCGCTCGATGGTGGTGAGTGTGGAGTTCTCCCCATGTGTGGTTTTCATTGGTTGATTTCCCTCGTGGGCCCCATGTTAATTCTAGGGTCCATTATTTTACTCCTCTCATACTACCTAGTCTCATAATTTCTCAAATAAAAAATTCTAAAAAATACCTTGAGCAACGTTGCGAGAGTCTTGAGCCATTATCCCACATGTATCCCATGATGGCCCTCATGGTGGTATATAAAGCACAACACCCACATAGAGCTTTGCAAATCAGGAAGCAAGATTTTGGGTGAAATGCCCAAGTGGAAGTAGGTGAACCATGACCCAACCCCTCAAACGAGCGAATCATGGCCCAACCATATGCTCCATCCTCTCCTATGGGAGCATCACTCGATGGTGGTGAGTGTGGAGTTCTCCCCATGTGTGGTTTTCATTGGTTGTTTTCCCTTATGGGCCCCATGTTAATTCTAGGGTCCATTATTTTGCTCCTCCCATACTACCTAGTCTCATAATTTCTCAAATAAAAAATTCTAAAAAATACCTTGAGCAACGTTATGAGAGTCTTGAGCCATTATCCCACATGTATCCCATGATGGCCCTCATGGTGGTATATAAAGCACAACACCCACATAGAGCTTTGCAAATCAGGAAGCAGGATTTTGGGTGAAATACCCAAGTGGAAGTAGGTGAACCATGACCCAGCCCCTCAAACGAGTGAATCATGGCCCAACCATATGCTCCATCCTCTCCTATGGGAGCATCGCTCGATGGTGGTGAGTGTGGAGTTCTCCCCATGTGTGGTTTTCATTGGTTGATTTCCCTTGTGGGCCCCATGTTAATTCTAGGGTCCATTATTTTGCTCCTCTCATACTGCCTAATCTCATAATTTCTCAAATAAAAAATTCTAAAAATACCTTGAGCAATGTTGTGAGAGTCTTGAGCCATTATCCCACATGTATCCCATGATGGCCCTCATGGTGGTATATAAAGCACAACACCCACATAGAGCTTTGCAAATCGAGAAGTAGGATTTTGGGTGAAATGCCCTAGTGGAAGTAGGACAACCATGAGCCCCTCAAACGAGTGAATCATGGCCAAACCATATGCTCCATCCTCTCCCATGGGAGCATCACTCGATGGTGGTGAGTGTGGAGTTCTCCCCATGTGTGGTTTTCATTGGTTTTTTCCCTTGTGGGCCCCATGTTAATTCTAGGGTCCATTATTTCACTCCTCCCATACTACCTAGTCTCATAATTTCTCAAATAAAAAATTCTAAAAAATACCTTGAGCAACGTTGTGAGAGTCTTGAGCCATTATCCCACATGTATCCCATGATGGCCCTCATGGTGGTATATAAAGCACAACACCCACATAGAGCTTTGCAAATCAGGAAGAAGGATTTTGGGTGAAATGCCCAAGTGGAAGTAGGTGAACCATGACCCAACCCCTCAAACGAGTGAATCATGGCCCAACCATATGCTCCATCCTCTCTCGTGGGAGCATCGCTCGATGGTGGTGAGTGTGGAGTTCTCCCCATGTGTGGTTTTCATTGGTTGTTTTCCCTTGTGGGCCCCATGTTAATTCTAGGGTCCATTATTTCGCTCCTCTCATACTGCCTAGTCTCATAATTTCTCAAATAAAAAATTCTAAAAAATACCTTGAGCAATGTTGTGAGAGTCTTGAGCCATTATCCCACATGTATCCCATGATGGCCCTCATGGTGGTATATAAAGCACAACACCCACATAGAGCTTTGCAAATCAAGAAGCAAGATTTTGGGTGAAATGCCCAAGTGGAAGTAGGTGAACCATGACCCAACCCCTCAAACGAGTGAATCATGGCCAAACCATATGCTCCATCCTCTCCTATGGGAGCATCGCTCGATGGTGGTGAGTGTGGAGTTCTCCCCATGTGTGGTTTTCATTGGTTGATTTCCCTTGTGGGCCCCATGTTAATTCTAGGGTCCATTATTTTGCTCCTCTCATACTACCCAGTCTCATAATTTCTCAAATAAAAATTTCTAAAAAATACCTTGAGCAACGTTGCGAGAGTCTTGAGCCATTATCCCACATGTATCCCATGATGGCCCTCATGGTGGTATATAAAGCACAACACCCACATAGAGCTTTGCAAATCAGGAAGTAGGCTTTTGGGTGAAATGCCCAAGTGGAAGTAGGTGAACCATGACCCAACCCCTCAAACGAGTGAATCATGGCCCAACCATATGCTCCATCCTCTCCCGTGGGAGCATCGCTCGATGGTGGTGAGTGTGGAGTTCTCCCCATGTGTGGTTTTCATTGGTTGTTTTCCCTCGTGGGCCCCATGTTAATTCTAGGGTCCATTATTTCGCTCCTCCCATACTGCCCAGTCTCATAATTTCTCAAATAAAAATTTCTAAAAATACCTTGAGCAACGCTGCGAGAGTCTTGAGCCATTATCCCACATGTATCCCATGATGGCCCTCATGGTGGTATATAAAGCACAACACCCACATAGAGCTTTGCAAATCGGGAAGCAAGATTTTGGGTGAAATGCCCAAGTGGAAGTAGGTGAACCATGACCCAACCCCTCAAACGAGTGAATCATGGCCCAGCCATATGCTCCATCCTCTCCCGTGGGAGCATCGCTCGATGGTGGTGAGTGTGGAGTTCTCCCCATGTGTGGTTTCCATTGGTTATTTTCCCTCGTGGGCCCCATGTTAATTCTAGGGTCCATTATTTCTCTCCTTCCATACTGTCCAGTCTCATAATTTCTCAAATAAAAAATTCCCTTCTCCTTTTTCATCCAATGGTTAATTTCTCATAGGAATTTGAAGTTAGTATACAAGCTACTACATTTGTGATGACTAGTAGTGATGCCAACCCTTGTTGGTGAGAGTTTCCAAATTATGCTTTATTCTTGGGCATGTGGTATTCAAAATTGAGATCAACTCATTGTAAAATTATGGGTCCAATATTAGGGTAGTAGGTTCCAAAATCACTTACTACTCTATACTAGTAGCCAGGGCCAAACAATATAGCACATTACCATCCAATTCTTGTTCTTCATATTGGCCCTTTTGTTAAGGTCTCCCATTAATTTTTTATGCTTTTTAACATATCCAACATGTTCTCTAACTTGACAAACTTATTTGAAAACATTGGGAACAACATTGAGTTGAATTAAGTCTTATTTCTTCTTTGATTCAACTTATTTTTCCCTTGTGCCAATTACCCTTTTAGCTTTGATAATTACTTTCTCATTCCTTCCTTTGATTCTATTCACCCTCTCAAATTTCCCTCTTTTAATACCTTTGTTTGTAGCTATATCACCTAAATTTTCATGTTTTATATTATTTGCTTCATTGCTTACATTGTCCAAGGTTTGCTTTTTATATTATATATATTTAGAAAATACTTGAGTGTATTTGATAGCCATTGCTTATTGTAAATTTCCTATAAGATGTACCATATGGTTTATATTATCCATTTAATTTATACAATCTAGTAATGTGGCTAGATAGAAAAATGATTGGACTTCTTGGATCAATGAAAAGTACTTATTGTAATCAATATTTCCTTAATCTTTTTTTCCAATAGATACTATAGAATCGTAAATATGGTAAATGCTAGAACTCTTAGAAATGTCTTAATCATCTTCCTTCTTGTATCTTGCATGATACCCGATACTTTCCTTTACATATTGTTTTCTCATGGCTTTCTATTACATGATAAGAGAAAAATCGATTAACATCAAGGATGGGATGTTTTTTGAAGTAATATGGATTTCTTTGGATACTCATGATGCTATTGGATGGAAGTAGCATCATTGTACTTAGTGACTAGTGAGGGTGATAGTTCTAATTTGATGATAACTTGGATGATAACATGTACTAGGTAATAGTGGGTGATATGAGGGATTAGAATGAGGATATATGGAGTGATATAATGATGTTTGTAGTATGGAGAAGGAAAAGTAGATGGTGATTAAATAGTTTATGATGATAGAACAAAATGGGATGGAGATGACATGTGAGACAATTCTACATCTTGGATAGATGAACCTTATAGTGATCCTAAGGCTAGGGATGCACTTATTTAAGGTGGGATGGATGAAAAAATAATTTAAGGGTATTAAATAAGTGATAATAGAGGAAATAAGAGGAAAAGAGAGAATATTGATGGGAATTAGAACAATCTAGAGGAATGGAAGTAAAGTGAAGATGGTTGTGTACAAGATGATCGAATTAATCTGTGCTTCTATATTAGTAGCTTCCATTATTTTCACTCTTTTCTTGGCATGTTATATTCTTTATTTTCTAAATCCTTTCTCTTTAGGTTCTATAGTATTTTATTCATCAGAGTTCTTATAACTTGATTAACATTTACCAACCTTTGTATCAATATTTATTTCTATTAATACATTTTCAATAAGGTCTATCTTAGGCTACCTCATCCATTGGATCATGAGGTGATAAGGAAGAAAAATCCTACCTCTCTAAAAATGGTCTAATCTTAGACATCATTTTTCTATCATCAAATTCCTAGGTTGGCATCTCATATTATTAGCCTTATGAAAGAAACCATTAATCTGGAAGAGATCTTCAACCAATACTATAAGAAAGAGATGGAAAGAAATCAAAACCTAAGTGTCTCTTGTAAGAGTTTTGCTAAAGTGATATGGGGAATTTTATCTTATGGGAAAGAAACTAAAGAAGAGGAAATGAGAAGAGGAAATTTATAGAAACAAATAGCTATTTTATTGAGTGAAAGATGGTCCTATTTATAGGCTTAGGAAAATAGTTTTCCATCCTTTTGATGCCAATGTTTCAACTCAAGATGTTATATGATCTAGTTATAAACAACCTCAATTAAAATAATGTAAATAGTAAAATAAGTGCAAATGTGCACAAATGTACATGAAATGTAAATGCAAAGGAAACACAATTTTGTAATGTAATTACATCAAGGATGATGATATAAGCATTTGATAATGTAAGATTGAAATGTATGGTATTAAGCATGTAATTAGTGTATGCAAATGGAGGGTAGTTAGATGAGGTGTTCTAGGAAATAATTATTGTTAACTACCAACCCTCAAGGTTAAATAGGATCCCCGTCTATGTATTCAAAAGTAATGCAATACTATTCATTCTTCATCTATGTGTCTGTGTATACATTATGTTTGATGTCATTGTTTTAGCAAGTAGATATGTATGTATTTTTTCAATGTTCTATGTGTAGGTTGGGTTTGAGTTGTAATCAAGGACTGTTGTACAAGTTCTTACTATACAAGTGATCTCCATACAAGTGCTTGCTATACAAGTGACTACTATTCAATTGCTTGCTATACAAGTGATTATCAATCAAGTGCTTTCCAAACAAGTGTGTGTAGTGCAAGTGGAGTGTTAAAGAACTTGGAATTCAAGTGAGATTGTTAGCTATTATTGTACACATAAAAGATGTTGATTGCATTCTTGGTTTACTACTAAAATTTTCATATCATATTATTCCTCTAAATGTTGGATTACTCACCACCATGATACATTTAGCATTATTTCCATCTAAATAATGTACCAATATTGCATGATTATTAGTGAGGTGAATGACAAAGAACTTGTCATGAGTACATGGGAGACATGGACACGAAAGAGTTGGTATGCTACCGGTAAGGAGTAGGATAAGTGCATAAAAATTAGTTGGTATGAGTGGGATACATGGACATAGAATTTTTATGCAAGATTCAAATATTTTTGATGAAATATTACAATCAAGATTGATAGAACTTGAATAACTAGAGGTAGAACGTGTATGGAGTCCTTAAGTGGAGGAAAGTTTAAGCAAATAAAATAGAAGTTGGAAAGAATATTTTTAATAATGAAGGAAGAAGCATAAGTGAAGACACATGAAATAAACATAGATTATATTGAGGAAAAAATTAAGGCAAGTAATGGCACTAACATGGAGTATGCACAAGTAAACAACAAAATAATTTGTGAAACTAGGATAAGTGTAGAGGAGATTGCATAGAGGTATAGAGAATGGGAGTAAAGCACAAGGGCAACCATGGGAGAATGTGCAAGGACCAAAACTAACATTTGTATATTAATAGAGAAGGTCACAAAGTGTAGGTGCATAAGGAAGTGGTCAAAGATATTTCTACAGTAGCAACTAAACAAAAGTATTTATAATTTTTAGGTTGTGTGAAGGAGGACCCAAAATAATATATGGGCATGTGTGAAACAATATGATAAGCCAATGTAGTGGATGATGAAGGATCTTAGTTGAGGTTGTTTTTGGCCAAATTGTGAGGAATCATAATGGAATGGCATTTAAAGAGATTTGAACCTTTCATGATGTGGGATGACCTAAATAATGACTTAACCAAGGAATGTAGACTACTCTAAGACTTTATAGAGGTCATCAGATAAATTTCTTCCATAAATCAAAATAATAATGAAGACATAAAGCTATATAATAAAATATTGAAGGAACTTATTGACAATATGGAAGTAAATCCAACATATAGTTTATAAAAATGATAGTTCCTAGATGGATTGTTTCCTAGATATAAGAAGAAGATGAGGGTAGTAACACCTACTACCTATTAAAAAACATTTAAAAAATATCTTAACTTGGAAAGCAAGATGAAGTAGATAAAAAAAGAGTAAATCACTATAGAGATGATGATACATATAGTGACCATGATGACTTGAGTGTTGTTATCCAAGCGATGAGAAAGGACCTCGAAAGGATGATCAATGTCATGAAGGGAAAGAAGCATGATAAGAAATATATTAGGTATTTTGATAGCAAGGAAAAAGGACACACAAATATAACCTATCTAAAATATATATTTTACAATATTTGTGAAGTTGTAAGATATGTGATTGTGGATTACCCATTCAACCTTAAGAAGCATACAACACCAAAATTTAATAGTACAAAAGGATAATGAAGAGAAACTTCACACTTCCAAAATATATAAAGGAGTGAAAAGCAATGGTTACAAGGAATAACCATTGAGGAGGATTATAGTTGTGGTAAGGTAATATATTATAAGGTGGACAAGGTCAACTTTAATATGTTTCAGATGGAAGAATAACTATTCAATGTTGAAGATGCCAAGAGTGGGGTAATTTAATGAGAAATTTTCATAATGTGCCAATTGGTAGGAATGCCAAAAACAATGGACTAATGTGCTAATGGTGTGGATTAGTCAATAATAGGGAAGCTAATTACCCAAATAAGATGAGTTTGAGTAGTTCATAAAATGTCAATTTTATTGATATTAAAGAGCCTCTGAGGGATCAACAAAATAATAAGAAGTATGTGCTAGCTATGATACATGCTCAAAAAAAGAAATATAATAAATACCTACATCTTACCACAAAGAAGGAGCAATGGAAAGAAGAACATGACCAAGTTGAAGAAAATATGTAAAACACTAGTCAAGAGATACTCCTCCAAGAAAAGAAGCTAAAGTAGTCAATTGTAAATGGAGTGGATATGCCAACACAACAACTAGTAATGCAAGTGCTGATAATAAGTGTGGAGGTGAAGGTGTTCAACTTACTTCACACAATACTAAAGCTTCATGTAATAGTAGGATAAGTAACATGGACAAGGAGAGTGGTGGAGCCATGATGCCAATAAGAGGTAACTAATATAAATATGGATAAATTCATTGATTTGATAGTTTTTTTTATTGATGCTAGAAAGAAGCTAACATTAATTCATATTGAGTTGTTGAACCATAAGTTAACACAAGTAATGATCGATGGAGGATCAACCATGAACATGTTACCCAAGAAGACATGGAAAGAACTTGGGACACCATTTTTATGGTCTCTAAATTTTAGATTATATGGTATAGATCAATACGACATCAAGATGAAAGGAGTCTTGAGTACCCATGATGAATATCTAAAAAGCCTCATTTGGTATAGTCTTTAAGCCTCATCTTGTGTCACTTAACTATGGATTAGATTGTAATTTACATATATATTGCAATTAAGCATAGTAAATAGGAGGAATACAATACTAAGTTGAATATAATGCATTTATGTGCTTTTAGGATAAAAATACAATGCTTGACATTTAATTGATGGATATCATGGCATGGAAAGGAAGATTGAAACTTTGCAAATTTGGAAACAACATTTTGGACCCTTGTAGAGCAACATCAAAACCCTATATAATAGCACTAAATCCCTATAGAGCAACACTAAAATATTATAGAGCAACACAAAAACCCTATGGAAATAACATTGGAACCCTAACAAAACATCACCATAAATGATGACATCAACATTGAAGATGATGATGTCAATATTAGAAAACAACATAGGAGCATTGGGGAACAACATTATATATGATTATGTTAGCACTGGGGAACACAAGAGCATTGGAGAACAACATCAAACATGATGATGTCAACACTGGATTTGGTGATGTTGCTATTTTCATGTGGCAAATACAGATGGAAATTAGATATGTTAAGATTGATTTCCAACTACCTTGATTGGATATAAATTAGTTGGATTTTTTGAGATTAGTATTTAACTAATTTGGATCTAAATCCTTAACTTAATTTGGTTATGTTATCTAGATAAAATTAGTTGGATTTATTTCCAACTAATTTTAGTTGTTATTTTCCCTAGATATAATTGGTTGGATTTATTTTCAACTAATCTTGATTGTTGTGTTCTATAAATAAAATTGGATAGATTTGTTTACAACTAATTTGGTTGTTATTTTGAGGGTGGGTGTGGGGGAAGTAACAACTGCAACTGCGAGTTATTCTTGCTACGATAATAACTAGCGATTGCGATTGTTACTTCCCCCACCCCCACTCCAACTAATTCAAATTGAGAATATTTTATATTAATGGGTTGTTATTGGATTATTATGGAGGATTTCTCTATAAAAGAGAGGGAATAATGCATTATAGGGGTTAGAAAAAGATGGGATATGAAAATGAAGAAGAGGAAGAGAATGGATGTGTATGAATTGAAGGTTCTTGTAAAAGGGTAATTTCATCCTCTTTTTAATAAAAGATGTTTGTGTCCTTTTCTCATTTGTGCATAATTTTTATTTTATTTTGAATTAAGAGTTAATTTCCATTAAGCTAAGGAGTAAGGGCCCACTCCATCAACACAATGGAAAGTATCATCTTTGTAAATATGTTCATAGAATAATTAATTAATTATTATTTTATTTCAATGTCTTTTGTATATTATTTTAATTTGTAATTAATACCTTTGTATATTACTTTAATTTCTCAAGATAGTTTCATGTTACACACCAAACCTAGCCGTCGGCTAGGTATTCCAAGAGTTCAAACCTAGCCGTCGGCTAGGTATTCCAAGAGTTCAATAATTCATATATATATAGTAGTTAGACTATTCATAAAGGGATCATCGTTTTTATTTTTACATTTGCTCTGCATTCATTATTGCCTTCACGACGGGGACGTGCCCTCCCTGAGTGGCGAAAGAATTCTATTTTGATTTATACTATTACTGCTGTTGTATATTTACTGTCATAATATTGCATTTGAGGAGTTCGTTCCGTATTTACTTAACAAATGAAGAAAAACTCTTTCATGGCCGCAGGCGGCAACTGTACCAAACTCCAGTCGCCACGCTTTCAAAAATTGGCGAAATTCCCTGCAAAGTCGTCCACAACCGTCAGCCAATAAAAATCCAAACATCCAGTCGTAAATTTGTGCACAGTCCTTCGCAACCTTCCGCAAGCTCGTCGTCCAATCATAATTCATGAAAAATTCATTTAATCAGGGAAGAACTAAGGTAGAGTGTTTTAATTTATCTGCTGACATCAGATTATTTTTCCGCTATGTTGGGGGTTATTTTCTTTATCCCACATCGGGCATACGCAGTTCAAAATAGGGGTTTAAATCCACTCCGTCATGCCTTCTACGATGTGACTTCGGTCATACTTTTGGAGCCTCTGCAGTCGTCCATATTGTCATCTACTGTCCGTGTCTTGTTGTTCGTCGTTCGCTGTCTGCGTCATGTCGTACGTGCTGTCGTCCTTGCTATCCGTGTCCTGTCGTTCGTTGTTCGTGTCATGTCATTCGTGCTGTCGTCCTTGCTATCCGCGTCTTGTCGTCCTCTGTCCACTATCCGCATCACATGTCGTGGTCTTCCGTCCTGCTCGTGTCTCGCATGTCGTTGGTGTATCTTCCGTCCCTTGCATGTCTGTTGGTCTTAGCTGTCAAATTGTTGAAATTGTCTAAATAATAATAATAAAAAAAAGTGGTCACGGAGGCCATCCAACTTCAAATCCGCGTCGCAGTTGGAGCGACAGTTGAAGCGAAACCCAAATTTTTGCTAGAGTCAACCAATTTTGCTGTAGTCCAAGCTCAAAAGCTTCTAAACCGGTTATGCTAACTAATGCATGAGCAAAAAGTGGAACAAAGGATCTGACGGTCGATTATCAAGCTCGAAAATGCCCAATAACAACGCAAGAAGACCTAATCGAAGCCCAGGTACAAAAAATTCTCTTTCTCCTTTCAAAATTGGTAGTTATAATCCACATCATCCACTGGTAGATCCTATGGCTACTAATCCTCCCCCAACTCACGAAAACATCACACAAGGAAACTCCAGTAACTCAGCAGTTTCCAACTATGATTCTCTTCGACTCCTACTAGAGGGTATGAACGAAATTAGTCTCACCCTAAAATCCCTAGTGCGAGCACAAAACCAGCTTAATCCCAATACTAATCCCCAATATCACTCCCATGCCCAAAGGAATGAAGACAATGTCGAACAAAATGACGATTGGGAATAGCAAATAGGCACTTCGGATAATTCCAGGGATCGCTATCATAGACAGCGGTATAACCAAGATCAAGAAAGGGATACGGGTTATCACCAATCGAGAGGCCCTAATAATTTTCCACGCATTGATATGCCCACTTTTGAGGGTCATGATCCTCGTGGTTGGATAGCCAAAATGGAAGGCATTCTCGACTTATATCAAATTAAGGAAATTGATAAAGTCCCTTTCGCGACATCAAAATTAGGCACTGAGGCCTACCAATGGTTTGTATGGCTTAAACGAGAGAAAGGAGCTACTATTAACTGGAGAAAATTCACTACCTCTTTTTTAGAAAGATTTGACGAAGGAGCTACATCATCATACACAGTAAGATTGTTATCTCTTAAACAAGAAGGATCGGTTAGCGAATTTGTTTCGGAGTTTACCAGTTTACTACCATACACTTTAAACCTTAGTACCAACACAGTAGTAAGAGCTTTTCACAATGGATTGAAAGAAAATATTCGAGTGGAGGTAGACATGCACAATCCAACCTTGCTGAACGATTGTATAAGAATAGCTAAGCTGGTCGAGAAGAGAATTCAGTTGTCTGCACGACGTGAAAACTATAGTCGTCCTCCATATCACAACAATTCCTTTCGTAGAAATGATCAACCCTCACGATACTTTTGCTATAAATGTCGCAATCATCATCCCAAGGAACAAGCTTGTGCCCAAAAACAAAACTTTCATATTGAGTGTGATCAATATGAAGGAGAAGAGGACGAAACTTACCAACAAGCAAAACCTATGCAAGAAGACCTACCAATTACTTTAGAAGAGAAGGAAGAGGATACAATGGCAATCTCTGTACACGCTCTCATGGGGTTAACCGCCCACCATACCATCAAGGTACCAGGATTTCTTTGCCAAAAAAAAGTGAATGTGCTAATTGATTCTGGCAGTACCCATAATTTTATCGACATCAAAACAACAAAATCTTTGAATTTATTCATTAACTCTTCCAACAAAGACAAATTTCAGGTTCTAGTGGCCAACGGGGTGAACGCACAATGTGTTGGTTGCACATCTCAAGTGTCCATAAAAATGGGAACTTATACCTAGTTTGGGTCCCTTTTCGTCATGAATTTGGGGAACTCTGATGTCATTTTGGGAGTTGAATGGTTGGAAACATTAGACACGGTTAGCTTCAACTTCAAAAAATTATTTGTGGAATGGAAGGAAAACGGACGAGTCATTCACTTACAAGGCATTACTACTCCTCCATCACAAATGGTGAGCTCTCATAGTATGGAGAAGATGTTAAAAAAGGGTGGATACGGGTTTATAGCTCAAATTAATTGTTTGGAAAAACAATCTCAAGCAACTTCGGATATTACTGCTCCAGAGTTACAAGACATCATAACACATTATGAAGAGGTTTTCCAAGAACCTAAAGGATTACCACCTAAATGATCTCATGACCATGCCATCCATTTGATTCCAGGGAGTGTCCCACCTAACAATCATCCTTACCGCTATCCTCAACCACAAAAGACAAAAATCGAATAGATCATTCAGGATTTGTTGGATCATGGAGTCATTCGTCACAGCACTAGTCCTTATTCCTCACCTGTAGTCCTGGCTAGACAAAAAGATAACTCTTGGCGTATGTGTCCTGACTTTCGTTCTCTCAATAAACTCACTATCAAGGACAAATTTCCTATCCCTGTCATAGATGACCTACTAGATGAGTTGCATGGTGCCAAATTTTTTACAAAATTAGACCTTCGCTCCGGATTTCACCAAATCCGTGTTAGAGAAGAAGATATTCCCAAAACTGCTTTTCGTACTCATGAAGGTCATTACGAATTTTTGGTCATGCCTTTCGGTCTCACCAATGCACCCTCCACATTCCAAAGTCTCATGAACCAAGTGTTTTGTCCACTCATATGTAAGTTTGTGTTAGTTTTTTTTGATGATATTCTCATATACAGCAAAACATGGACGGACCATTTACATCATGTGGATAAAGCCCTTTACATTTTACACAGAGAAAAGCTATTTGTCAAACGTTCCAAATGTTCATTTGGTATCCAAGAAGTCGAGTATCTTGGTCATATAGTTTCACACGAGGGTGTCAAAGTCAATCCCAATAAGATTAAGGCAATTCAGGAGTGGCCCTTACCTAAAACCATCAAGAAACTTCATGGTTTTTTGGGTCTCATGGGCTACTATCACAAGTTTGTACGAAATTACGGTAAGATTGCAGCCCCTCTCACAGCACTCACAAAGAAGGATGCTTTTCGTTGGTCGAAAGAAGCCACTCAAGCCTTCAAAGCTCTTAAGAAGGTCATGTGTACAACTCCAGTATTAGCAACTCCCAATTTTCACAAACCATTTATTATCGAATGTGATGCCTCTGGAATAGGAATTGGGGCTATATTAATGCAAGAAGGTCATCCGTTGGCATTTGAAAGTAAACAGCTCTCGGGGAAGAATTTGGGAAGATCAACATATGAAAAAGAAATGTTGGCTATTCTTCATGCAGTGGAAAAATGGAGACACTACCTAATCAGTAGCCGCTTCATTATCAAAACAGATCATAGTAGTCTCAAACATTTTCTTGAGCAGAGGTTTTCTTATCCAGAACAAAATAAGTGGTTAACCAAACTATTGGGTTATGATTTTGTTATCGAATACAAGAAATGGAAGGAAAATATAGCCGTCGATGCACTGTCCCGAAAATATGAAGACGAAGTAGTCATTAACGCTATTTCAGGTCCTTGCTCCCAATGGGTGACTCAATTACAAGATGACTGGTTAGCCAATAGCGAAACTGCTAAGATAATTCAAGACTTGTCTATTGGTTCCTCTAAACACCCTTTGTTCTCTTATGAAGATAAAATCCTCAGAAAGAAGAATCGCATTTACATTCCACCTAATTCAGAACTCAAATAAAAGATCCTTGACGAATCTCACGCTTCTCCATCGACAGGACATTCAGGATTTTTGAAGACATATTTAAGGGTCAAACAATCATTTTGTTGGAAAGGATTAAAAGCAGAGGTCAAACAATGAGAAGCAGAATGTGAAGTTTGCCAGCGTAATAAAGGAGAAACAGTCAAATCCCCAGGGTTGTTACAACCACTACCCATCCCTGAACGGCAGTGGGAACATATATCCATGGATTTTATTGAAGGTCTTCCAAAGTTAGAAGGCAGGACAGTAATCTTCGTAGTCGTAGATCGGTTATCCAAATACGCTCACTTTCAGGCTTTACAACATCCATTTTCCGCAAGCAAGGTGGCCAAGGTATTTATGGATTCAATTTTCAAATTACATGGTATGCCAAAAAATATAGTAAGTGATAGAGACCCCATCTTCACTAGTAATTTTTGGTGGGAATTATTTCGACTTAGTGGTACCAAATTAAACATGTCCTCAGCCTACCATCCACAAACAGATGGTCAAACAGAAGTGGTTAACAAATGTTTGGGTACATACTTAAGATGTTTCGCTCAAGATAAACAATATCAATGGAGCGAGTGGTTACCATTGGCAGAATGGTGGTACAAAACTTCTTACCATTACTCAATTAAGATGTATCCATTTGAAGCATTGTATGGCACCAAGCCTCCAACCGTCATAGATTACATGCAAGGATCATCCAAAGTAGCCAAAGTGGATGATTGGTTCCAACAAAGGCAGTCTACATTCACCATCCTCAAAGAAAATTTAGTCAAAGAACAAAATCATATGAAACAACAGCAAGAATTGCACCGATCAGAGAGAACTTTTAATATAGGTGATTGGGTTTTCCTAAGGTTGCAACCTTACAAACAATCATCATTAAAGATAAAGTCCAGCCAAAAGTTGGCTCCACGATTCTATGGTCCTTAAAAAATTGTGCGCCGCATTGGAGAAGTCGCCTATCAGTTAGAGCTACCTTCATCATCACGAATACACCCGGTATTTCATGTTTCATGTCTCAAAAAAGTAATTGGCCAGAAAGTGAAAGGTCAATCAGAATTACCAGTGCTCGATGAGGAAGGACGCATACATCTCCAACTCGAAGATATACTACAACATAGAATACGAAGACTGATATCATGTCAGATTCAAGAATTTATCATCAAATGGCAAGATTTACCAGAGGAGGATGCCACATGGGAACCTGATAGTATTTTCTAGACATTTCCAGCTTTGAGGACAAAGCTTTCCGAGGAGGGGAGTCATGTTACACACCAAACCTAGCCGTCGGCTAGGTATTCCAAGAGTTCAAACCTAGCCGTCGGCTAGGTATTCCAAGAGTTCAATAATTCACATATATATAGTAGTTAGACTATTCATAAAGGGATCATCATTTTTATTTTTACATTTGCTCTGCATTCGTTATTGCCTTCACGGCGGGGACGTGCCCTCCCTAAGTGGCGAAAGAATTCTATTTTGATTTATACTATTACTGCTGTTGTATCTTTACTGTCATAATATTGCATTTTAGGAGTTCGTTCCGTATTTACTTAACAAACGAAGAAAAACTCTTTCATTTCATGCAACTTCTTGATTATATTTTATTCTCACAATGTGCTATTTAATTTTTTGCAAGTGTGTTAATTAAATTTTTAGCAAGTGTGATTTCATTTTTTGCAAACATGATTTTATTTTTTTGGTAAGTTAAGTTGAATTAAAAGTGGATTTTTATCAAGGATCCAAAAACTTGATTACATCAAACTGCAAGAGAAACAATCCAAGGATGGACAATAGGAAAGGCTTGAGGAAAGCCTTGAGGAACACCTTCAGGAAAGCATTCAGGAAGGTAGTGAGGAAAAATGTGCAAAATAAAATTTGAAAATCCCACCAGGTGGGAAAGGAGAAGGCGATAGAAGAAAATAAAAAAACCACCTAAAATCAAATTTGAAACTTCCCAAAGGTGGGAAAAGAAAATAGGTGCCTAAATTTAAATTTAAAACATCCCAAGGGCGAGAAAAGGAAATAGGTGCCAAACCACCCATGGGAAATTGAAAACCATGAAAGATACAACTTCCCATGCAGGGGAAAACTAACTAGAAGTAGAAAAACCACCCTACACTAAAGGGTGGAGCAGAGAAACTGCTATTACAGTAAATCCCACCTAAAAAATATGGGAAGTAAGTAGGGATGCCATAGGATCACTCAAACAAAGAAAAAATTGAATCCCTTGTGAACCTAAAAGGTGGAACAACCAACAGAGGATTTCCTTAGGCCACAAAATCCTCAATTATTGAATCACAAGCCTAGAAAGTGGGTCAGAATACTAAGGAACTCCACAGGCCATGAAGTCCTCATGCAATGAAGAAGGAAGCCTTCATGGATGCCAGCCTAGCAGGGAAATTAGCAAAAGCAGAACAAAATACCATAGGAAAAATATGAGAAAGTTCCAAAGGAACCCAAGAAGGAGTCATGAGGAAGTCCAACTATAGATGATAAAGCCCAAATAAAAAGGATGCAGCCAGAAGTCCCAGACAACCGTTAGCAATACCACCAAATAGCTTTAGAGAATCATATGAGGAAGTCCTACAAGGAAATAGCATCAAGGAAACCATAGGCCCTCCCAGGCAGGCCACGAAAGAAACTAAAATTCCACTGGACCCACAACATCAATCCCAAAGAGTAGAGTCACAAAAGAAAGCACATGGTCCTCCCCAAGACCAAAAGGATGCTATGTAAAACTACTCATGAAGCCACTTTCCTAAAGTCCCAGCATTATGCAACTAAAGAACCTCCAAGGGCAAATGTCAAGAAGACACTTGAAAAACCTAGGAAAAACTAGGAAATCCAAGGAAAAAATCCTTGAACAACCCAAAAAACCTAGGGAAAGTCCTAGGGAAGAACCCAAAACCATCCTAGAACCCAGGAATTGGAGGAAAACCCCACCAAAGGGCAAGGAAAGGGGAAAAACATTGGATTAGTGATATCCCTCCCCAAGGAGATCATATGCAACACCATATTGCCAAGAAGGAAGGGTTAAGGAAGTGCCAGGGAAGTTGGGACAGGATGAGGGACCTGGGACAAGACTAGGGAAGGGATGCAGGGAAGTGGAACAAGACTTCCATAGGAAGTCACCTGCAGAGCCCTCCAACGCAAGCATGATTTTATTTTTTTTAATATTTTAGTTTTGAAAAGTGTACTATTAATTTTCTTGCAAGTGTATAATTTTAATTTTCTACAAGTGTTATTTTATTTTTCACAGAAGTGTGATTTGATTCTTTATAAAGAGTGTGATTAATTTATTTGAAAATGTGATTAATTTTTATTCAAGAGTGATCTAAGAACCTCACTATCAGAACCTACATAAACATTTCTTAGCACATACAACATTTGGACACCACCTCATATTTGATAAAATTAAAGTGATATTATCAAAACTCATCATCCTAAAAGGTGAAGATAACCAATCAAGAGTTCATCATGGATTTTATAGTTATTTCCGTGCAAAAGCATATATATGATGTGCTATTAGGATGAGGATGGTTGTACACAATGAAGGTTAACCATAATTGGGATAAGGATCGACTAAATTTTAAGAAGGTTCAACATAAATATGTGATAAGTTTGAAGAACTAGTCCATTAGCAAGGATCTTGTGATTGTTGGTCTAAAAATTTACCTTAGGATTAAGTTTTGCACCCTAAGATTTTGACCAAGATTGGAATACCACAAAAATGTGAATCTTCGTGAGTCAACATTTGGAGTAGGTTAGTTCCTTTTGAATTCTAACTAGCTAACTACGTAAATTGGGGTGTTGAAAAGAGTGCAAAAAGAGATAAAAAATAAACAACTAGAATTGTAATGGCACAGATTCAACAACATAAATAAACATAAAGTATAAATGATTGTTCCAATCAGTTACAAATAGACCACCTAACAAACCAACTTGTCATTGTGACTTACAAAATTATTTATCTACTAAACAATAAACCAATTTCTACTCATTTCAAAACTAAAGAATAAATTTCCAATAAGAAATCTAAGAGCAAAATTGCTATTGCATTCATTCAAATAGCTTAAAAAAAAAATGATTAACAATTCGTATATACAATTTTAACAAGAACTTTGGACAAGAAGGTTAAACAAAAATCTAATATTTATTTCTCAAAGGCATAAAGCATTCTCTTAGATTGATGAAAATTGTAAAAGCTAAAGAGCCAACCCTTATAAGCTATTAAATCCTAGTATATATAGATTTACAATGAATTCTATTATTTTGGCATCATTTCCTTGATAATGGATTAATGTTATGCCAAAGCACCTACCAACTTGCATGCGTGCTCAACAACTAGATCTGTTACAATTGATTAGGTATGATTATGTTGATGTGGCCTCATCAAGTTCCATCTGAATGAGTGGGGGTTACGTTGTCTATGCTTGCTTATTAGGTTTCTTTGATATATTTGTTATGCAATTAACTATCCCATTATTACTTGTAACACGAGTGTTAGTGAATGGTTTGGTTTTTAGGGTTCTTTGATAGCAGATCTAAACCACCATGGTATGAAAATGATCACTTATATTTTGGACTGCATTAGACATCTAAGTCCTTCTTGATAACCCCTTCCTTGGTGCCAAGTCTTTAGTATGTTTTGCTTATTATTATATGGCTTAAAGTTATGACAACTTCTACACTTCTTTGCTAGCTGTCACATGATGGGATTTTTGTCCCTCATTGTTGACATAAATAGTACAAGATATTTAGTGCTCTCCATACTTATTCATTTTTTCATTCCTTACTAGCTATCGGGTGATAGGTTTTTGGTACCCATTCGCTGCCTCTAGAGGTAAAAAATCTCCAATGCTCTCCACATTTAGTAAATTCTACACTCTTTGCTTCCTGTTGAAATATGGGATTTTGGTATCTCTCTATTGTTAATAGCGGTACAAAATCCTCGATGATTTCTTCACTTAGCCATTTTTGCAATACTTCTTTAGCTGTCAAGCGATGAATTTTTGGTACCTTTATGCTGATGTCACGGATGCAAAATATCTGATGAATTCTATAGTCAATTTTGCACTCCGTGCTCCTCATTGAACGATGGGTTTTTGATACCCAATATTTTTCGCTTTCCACATAGTCAATTCTACACTCCTTGCTCCCTGTTAGGCAATAAATTTTTGGTACCCCTCTATTGATATCAAGGATACAAAATCCTTGATGACTTCTTCATTTAACAATTTTTGCAATATTTCTTTAGCTGCTAGGCAACAAAATTTTGGCACCTCTATGCTGACATCATGGGTGCAAAATAACTGATGACTTAAATAATTACTCAATTCTACACTCCTTAATTCCTATTGGGTGATGGTGTTTGGGAACTTGTCCTCTACTTAGAGAGGCACAAAATATTTGATGCTCTCCACACTTAGTCAATTTTATGCTACTGCTTTATATTTTGGTGATAGAATTTTGGTACCTCTATGCTGACATCATGGGTGCAAAATGTTTGATGACTTTCATACTTAGTCAATTTTGCACTCCTTACTACCTATCAGACAATCAGGTTTCGGTACTCATATACTAACTCTAGAGGTACAAAATATTTGATGCTCTCCAGACAATCAATTTTCCATTGTTACTTTGTTGTTGGGTGATAGAATTTTGGTACCTCTATGTTGATGCCATGGGTGCAAAATGTTTGATGATTTCCATAGTCAATTTTGCACTCCTTTCTCTTCATTGAATGATGAGGTTTTGGTATCCCACTGCTAACATCAATGGTACAAGGTATTTGGTGCTCTCCATACTTAGAAAATTTTTTCTCCTTCAAAATATACCAGGTGATGGGATTTTGGCACCAATCCACTGACCTCCTAGGTATAAAATATTTGGTGGCTCCAACACTTAGTTGATTTTTTAATATTTATATCCATTGGATGTCAATGTTACCACTTCACTATCTCCAAAGGAGATACATGTGGGGGGTTATAAAACATACCCACATTCTTGGTGACTCACAAGGGATTTTCACTTGTGGAAATTAAGAACCCAAATAGCCTTTCTTGGTTTTGAAACTTGTGTCCGAGAAAAGATACCAACTAGATGAGGATATATGCATAAAAAAGAGAAAAATAATGCAGAAAGGAGGTAAAATAGTGGTATGGATATGATGAATGAGGATAAGGATAGGGACAAATCCATATATGATATATTCTTATATAGGGGGGATGAAGTGAGTGGAAGCTACAAATAATTTATAAATGAATAAAAAAAGATGGAAAGAAAAGAGGGAGAGATGGTGCAAGGGGATACCCAGAGTATGGGAAACCCCCACAAAATTGTGTCTCCATGAGCATACTTCTCCATAGCTAGCAGTTGTTTCAAGTCCAAGCAAGGTGTCTTGGGCAAGTTTTCCATATGTTTGTAGGTCATCATTTGTCTATCTCCTATTTTTTTTCCTTTTCATGCAATTGAGCAAGAACCTTCTCTGTCTGTCACTCATGGCCATGCAATCCTTCACTTCTAGCTCTAAATTTTTCATTTCTAATTATTGAATCATTCTCAATCTAAAGAACACCTCTTCAAATTTTAGGTGTTAGTAAGGCTTTATATAGGGTAAAGCATCAAACTTTGATTGTGCTAGATTGCAATTTTATCATAATTGCACAATCATTCCCTTGATTAGGCAATATCTTCAACCAATCTAAAATCACATAAAATAAATGCCTGTAGGTCTTGTCTAACATCTCTTATTAGATTGAACTATTTCAGCTTCACCATCCTACACTTGGATTATGCCATGCTTAAGACAACATATTTCCATTCTTATTTGTCAGTTTTACTTGTGTCATATTCTATTCTTACAAGCTTATCCATGTCTTATCAATTGGGTTATGGGGTCACAAAGTAAACAACAAATAAAACTAAAAATTGAATTTTATTATACATCCTCTATCCCTAGTGAATTTGCGTGTTTGCCTAACTACCCAGGCCTTTCTCCTAAGGTTGTCCTTGAAGAATCACTCTATTGTATCATTGTTTGAGCTACTTCACCTTGTTGTGTTATTTCTTGATTTGATGGGGTTGACATTTAAAAAATTTGGTATATTTTATTCTATGTATCTGGGAGGGGCACAAGAATCCCTCTAATCTTGTAAAGAATATCTTGCAACTCATAGTAATGCACATAATAGTGATCATTATATCTTCTGGACACTTCTTTAGATTTAACCAAAATATGGAAGAGCCTATGAAACAATAAGAACACCTACTTCATAACAAATGGTTCTAGCTGTGATTCAATTTTGCTTTCATCCTCGAGTCATTGATTTAATAGTTGGCCAATCTACTCCTATTTATAAAAGTGCCCCTTTTCATCCTATAATCCTGGAGAGCCTAGTGTTTTATTTCCTTATTAGATTTGCTCATTTATTTAGATTCCTTTTTGAATTTGTTTAGCACTTCTTCTCCTTCATGAATCAACTCACTTCCTAGATCCATTTAATGAATAGAAAATCTACATTCATCTAGATATCTCTCTATTTGACTCAACACAAGAGGATTTTGTTCTCTATTCCTTAAAATTATTTTGGTTGTTGTGCTTCCATGACCTTATTGAGAATATCTGTCTTACCCTTATGAAAATTCTTATTTTCTTCAATAATCTTCTTGGAAATTTCTTTTATTTCTTGATAAAGGGAGGACAAGCTTGCAAGGTTGATTCTCTGATTTTCTCCCAGCATTGACCCCTAATTTATTTGCGCAAGTCTCTCAATATTTTTTGGCCATGGGATTTCTTATTTTCTTATAGATCTACTTGAGCCATAGCAAGAGCCTGCTCTTACTTTTGTAGCTTAGATTTTAGCTCTTGAAACACTGGATCTTGTTGCTACATTTTGCTCTTAACTGCTTGTAGATCCTCCTCTAGGATTTGGGTTATTTTATCCTTCTATTGCAACTGTTCCTCCATAGAGGACTTGTCAATTATCCACTTTTGCTCCTAAATTTCTTGTTTAAGAGCATCTTGCTCTCTTTTTTTTTAGTATCCTTAAGCTTTCTATCTATTTTATGACCTTACAAAAACAATGTATCAAATTCAGTGAGGAGATCTCAAAGTGTATCTACTTTTGAAATATTATGTCCTATCTGTACACCTTAATTTGATAATCATCTAACCTAATTTTTGTAGTTGCCTTCTTAACTTTTGGACGGGCAACCATTTTTACCCTTTGCTCAGTTATGCAATCTACTATATCTTATGTTAGGGTGATTGTCTCCTTTACTTTTTCTAGTTGTTGCTACTCTTCTACCCACTTTTTCTTATTATCTTCTAGATTTTAGATAATTAAGAACACCTTTGATAGTGGCTCTATAGAGTGAAGGGGTGATGTCACTACCCAAATTTTTACACCATATTTAAAAAAAAAATAAAGACACCTATGTCAAAACGAGTTGATCTAAACACTAAAGTTTTTAATTTGATTTCCACAACCATAAGCCCATATCATAGTTTCTTTTCAGAGGCTCACCCATCCTCACATATTACATAATTTTGGCTATATAAGAGTACTGGGTGAACATTTTCTAAGTTAAGCTATCCTTATCCATTCTTTCAAACAAGCTAGCATTGACCCCCCTTCATTCTGTTGAAAGGAGTATGCAAATTCCACATCCTACATAAGTCTTTCTATGTAGGTGACATATGTGTGTAGGGTTATTTAACTATCCATCTAATATTAGTAATGAGCGAATATTCCCACTAGAAAATATCTTTTCCATTTAGTTTATGGAGATATTAAATGATCCCAAATTATCCTTTCTAAAAGAGTATTAATAATAAAAAAAATTATCTTCTTTAAATATATGAATCTATTGTTCAACCTATGAAATATTACTTATTGCCAGAGTAAAGCATACAAAATATCAACTCTATAAATAAAAATGATGAGTCTAATTTAATTATATTCTTCTTTAAAAATCATTAATCAGGACTACAAACACAATATTATCCACATCTTGGTTCCTCAAACATTAACAACTTCCTTCTAATAAAGTAACCGAATAAAAAAATCCATGAAGAGCAACAAATATACACATAGACTCAAAAACAACTATAAGACTTCTATTTAAGATTCACAAATTATTTATACAAATAAAATCCTCTTTTGATTTAACCAAGAAATATACGTCATACATAATTTATCCCAAAGGACATAATTGTTTTCTAATTCTAAAATTACAAAATTAATAACTGAAGTTTATCTACAGTAGCATATTTAACTCAGATCTGCCTACAATTTCAATAGAAAACATAGACTCCCTCTACTACATGATCATATAATTCCATCCTTTTTATAGGGTATACAACTTCATTGAGGGTTTTAGGACCATAATAGGTATCCCATATCAAGTGAGCTTAAAGTGTGAAGTAGAAGATGCTAACTGGACTATCCTTCTACTGTTATTGCTTGTGTTCACCTTTGGTCTTAACTTCTACAAATTCCCTATATTCCTTTGTATTAGGTCCTTATCTTTGAAAATTATTAATTCCTTTAAATAAATATTACTATTTTTGTTAAGTGCAATCAGAATTTAGTCTCACTTATTTTAGAGAATTAACAATATCACAATGGAATATCCTACATTAAATTCCTCCAAGCAAGAGGTTACACGCATCACAAAAAGGAAGTCATACATATATTCAAAAACTATCATTACAATCAAAAGAAGCTCCTATTTTATTTTGTAAAATAGTTTTCTATTTGACATACATTTCTTATTAATAAAAAACTACACAACTTGCATAACTAAAAAAACTATTCTAGGTGAGTCTAAAAAAAAATCATTTCTATTTGCTAAATATGGTCCTTACCAGGCCCTTTCCTCCAAAATATAGATTAATAAATGTTTAGATTTTTGCATATTCAAAAAAAATAATGAAGTTTGTCTTCGTAGATAAGTTAAACACTCTTCCCACAAATTCACAACTCTAAAACTAGGAATCGTAAAAGGCTAACAACAATCAATTGATTTTAACCTTCCAAAATATTTCTAGTTTTTTTTTATAGTCTTCAACAGTTTAGCAATGACTTATTAATAATTTTCGATGGTTTCACTGCTAGAAGACCCCCCTCTGTCTCAACTTCTATTATCCGACTTCAATAAGTTCCTACTGGTTATTTTAAGATCGATGAGACATTCTACATTTCAACTAGTTGACAACTCATGTTTTCACATTGATTATAGGTGATGGGAATATAGGATTTCCCATATCTAAAATTTCTAACGTATTTCCACATATTCGCTAACCTAGATTAGTTAACTATGACTCTCTAGTTCATCTATACTCTCTCTTAGTTAATCAGAGAACTCTGTCTACATCACTTATTAATTTTGGATAAAAAACTAACTATCCATAGCGTTTACTATCGATTATTCTCTTATAAAATAAGAAAAATACCAATTTAGCAGTGAAGTACAACAATTGTCATTCAAGAATATGTTTACATAGATATTATGTACTAGACTATTAATAAAGGTACTTTTTCTATTGTAGATAGAAATATATCCAGAAGACTTTTATCTATTTAAAAATTATGAAATAGATTCACTCAATTATGATCCATCATAAGCCCATAGAAACATAGGCTTATAAGTTAAATATAAGGGACCTCAGTATAATACCTAGTTCACATGGTGATTCTCCTTAAAAATTCTACCACCTACAAATTCTTAACCAATGTATGTTGTTCCTTCTTTGTGTTTTGTTTTCCTCTATATTTTCCTTCTCCCACTCCTTATTGCCCATTCTTCCTGTTAAAATTACCATTATTACCATCACTCCACTCCCCAGAGTGTTCATCGAGTGACAAGTGTTAACAACAACTCGGGTTCACACGTCCCTATCCATTTAGAGTGTTTAAATGAGCAACAACCAACAAAACAAAGTTTCCAACAATTTACAATGCTAATGCATCATATTCAAGTGTTTCCATCCACTCTAATTATGATTTAGTAATAGCTCCTTTTATTTTTGAAATTTCTTCTATATTCGAACACTAAGGTCATTTAGTTCTTTTCAATACCACAAACACCTTTGAAAGGCAATCAAATATATTTAAAAATTATATATATTTTACATGGTAGATGGAAACATAACATCTTGAAGAAAGGTCTTTATTCATGTCATTTTTTCAAATGACCAAAGTATTGGCCTTCTCTAATCATCTTCTCTATTCAAGCTAACATCATAAAGCCACCTGAATATATTTTTTTAAGAACAAAATAAACTAATATTTATTTCTTTTCCATATTTATCTATATATCCATTTATACTCCAATGAAACTCCTTTAATATGAGGAAATATCTTCTTAAATGATTATATTAAATGGAATCATCTCAAGGAGAATATTATCTACAATAAACAATAGCACCATTATTAAATATTCCTTATAATGCATATGTTTAAATCAAATAAACCTCTCAAACAAGAATAAATCAACCATTCCTTTTGATAAAATACATCACATTTCCCATAGAATATAAGTACTACATAGACTAAACAAGAGATAAACAATCATTTCATCATCTAGATAGCATAGTAAATCATGAATCCAACCATAAAAAAATCTATCAAGAGAGGTTCATGGCATCCTACTCCCTTAGGGTTAACATGTTGGAAATATTGAGCATATTGTGTTGTCATTGATGTCAAAGAGAGCTTAGCATGGCAAAAATATTCTCCTATGGTTGGATAATTATGCAAGGCAAGGTTCATCTCAAGGCAAGGAGGTTGGAAAAAATATATGTTCAAGGTTTGATGATAAAAAGAGCATGATACAAGGTTGGTAAAAAGACAATTTCATGAGGTTTGATGATAAAAAGAACATGGTACAAGCTTGGAAAAGGAAAGGTTCATGTGGGTTGATGTTAAAATATTAAGGAATATAATATTTAAATATTATAAAAAGGTTTTAAAAAGGACATGGACCAAGGCTTAAAAGACAAGAAGAAAAATATTTAAAAGCAGTTGACCATGGTCTAAAAGGATAAGAGGAGGAGTTTATTTTCAATAGACCAAGGCTTAAAAATAATAAAAATTATAATATTTTTAATATTATAATGCCAAGTTTTAAAAGGAGGATGGCACCAAAAATAAGTTTGAATTTGAGCACCAACGTAGTCCAAGGTAAAGGAGGGCACACCATGTTATTCAAGCACCGACGTAGACCAAGGAAAATGAGGGCACACCATGATTATTTGAGCACCGATGTCATCCAAGTAATGAAGGCAAATGTATATATACCCAAGGTTTTACCTTAGGAAATCATCACTTGCATTTGCGCATCGATTCCCATTCATGGAGTGAATGAGTGAATGGTAGAGACAATGAGTATTTTGAGGTGCAAAGTTTAGAAGATATTCATCGAAGAATTGATTGACATCACGCCTACTAGTGCAGGGCAGTTAGTTGTTGGTCGTGTGTTAGAGCACTAGGCAAAGAGAGGTCTTGGGGTTGAGTCCCATTGACGATGGTTTTGGGTAGAAGAGATTTCGTTATTTCAAGAAAGAGTTGAGTTAAAACATGCGGTTCACCTTTTTTTGTCACCAAGCCGTGCTAGCATGACCGATCATTGAGCACTTTGGAGAGTGTTTTCCTGTGCATTGGAAGAGTTTGAATCGTGGTAGCATAAGAGGTATTTGGTTTTTTTTTAGCATAAAAATTAGAGGTATAAATTTTGATTAATTTAATTTTTGCAAGGTGTAAAGGTGATTGGGTAGCAAGTTGTTCTAAGAGCTTTATTAGAATAAAAGTGTTGTTGATAAATGTGTATCTAGAGGTATAAAGGGTGTGCAAGTATTTTAGAATTATTGAAAGTTTAGAAGGGAGTCATAAGGTGTAATAAAATTGTTCTATTTTTTAATGTTTGCATGAAATAAATTAACATTAAGATGTTTTTGGTAGTGTATGAGGATTGAAATATTGCATTATTAGAAAGGAGAGAAAAGGGTGTACTTGTGATCATTGTAATTTGTAATTCATGCACATCATAAGAAAAAGGTTTAAGGGTTCTACATGTTTTATTATTGTGAAGATGAAAGGAAATAATAAAGTATTATTTTCAAGTTTTACTATGCATATATTTTGAGAAGGTTTTTATGTGGATGACTTGAAAAGTGTTTTTCTATCTAACCCTTGAAGAGGTACAAGAAAGATAAGTTGTTTTTGAGATAGGTTTTTGTGGGCACATATTCATCAAAGCAATTTTGAGGTATGGTGATATAACTCCTTCTAGGTGGTTGTACTTTGAGGAAATATTTTAAGGTGGAGATAAAAGGTTTTGATTAGTGTGCATTGTTGGAAATATTTGAGCTAGGGTTTGAGAACAAAATTATGCTTCATTGATTAGTGAAATTGGAGACACATGTGCTAGGGTTTGAGAACAAATTGTGCATCATTGATTAGTGAAATTGGAGACACATGTGCTAGGGTTTGAGAATAAGTTTGTGCATCATTGTGAAGCATTTGGGCATTGATTTGAGTGACATTGAAAGTGATTGTGAAAGTGTTTGAAATCAAGTTTTGTGAAACAATTTGTGCATTAGGTCTTGAGTTACTTTGGAAGAGAACATATTGAGCATTTGCATTGCATATTATTATTTATATATTCTTGAAAGAATTATAGGTAGAATATGTTTGAATTGCCTAGTTGAAGAAAGCATTTTGAAAGAGATACAAGCATTGTTTTGAACATCATTTGTGTGCAAGATTTGGGATTGGTTGAGCATGTGCTATGAGTTGTTTTGAGCATGTTTTGTGAGTTGTTTTGAGCATGAGTGATGAGAAGTCTTGAGCAGAGTTGAGAATAAATTTGTAAGTAGATTTGAAGGCTTGTGAGTAGTTTTGTGCAAAGATAGTAAGCAAATTTGAGAAGGCTTGTGAGAATTTTTGTGCATGATGTGGAAGTAGGTTGGAGTAGATTTGAGTAAGTCTTGTGAGAAGACTTGAAATAGATTTGGGATAGAGTTAAGGAAAATTTGTGCATGTAATGTGTACATATTTGGGACAAAGTTAAGATAGATTTGTGCATGTAATTTTTATAGATTCGGGACAGAGTTGAGATATATTTATGAATGTAATATGTGCATAATTGGGACATAGTTGAGATAGATTTATGCATGTAGTGTGTGCTTATTTGGGTCAGATTTGAGAGCATATTTGTGAGTAGAATTGAGCAACTCTTGTGAGAATACTTGAAGCAAGTTTTATATAGATTTTTGAGTAGACCTGAGTAAGCCTCGTGAGTAGGTTTGGAACAAAGTTAAGCAGAAGTGTGTACCAACTTTGGAGGTGACCAGAGAAGATAGGAGAGGGGTCTCCTATGGATAGAGTTCCATAGACCAAAGCAAATGAGGATTATGCTATGAATAGAGTTCCACAAACCAGACCAACAAGGGGATAGAGTTCTCCTATGGATAGAGTTCCACGAACTAGAGCAAAGGAGAGGAGTCTCCTGTGGATAGATTTCCACAAACTAGACCAACAAGGGGATAGAGTTCTCCTATGGATAGAGTTCCATGAACCAGAGTAAAGGAGAGGAGTCTCCTGTGGATAGAGTTCCACAAACCAGACCAACAAGGGGATAGAGTTCTCTTGTGGATAGAGTTCCATAAACCAGAGTTAAGGGGATAGAGTTCTCCTATGGATAGAGGTCCATGAACTTGAGCATAGGGGATTGATATCTCCTTTGGATAGAGGTCCATAAACATTGTAATAGGGAATTGGTTTCCAAGAGATTTGTTGAGAAAATTTAGAAGAAATATTTTCTCCATTGACGTAGCCCACATTGGGTGAACCATGTTAAATATGTGTCTCTAATTATGTGTGACGATATATGTATTGCTTTGTTGTTGCTACTGAGGATATTGGTTAATAATACTTTGGAAAGATATTGCAATTGATAACATTGGATAATATTATTTTGGAAATAAAAGTAAAAGTTTACCTTATACTGTTCACCCCCCTTCTTAGTATAATCTTGTGTTCTTCAATTGGTATCATAGCGGGTTCCTTCAAAAATTCTAACAACTTGAAGGAAGATCTTACAAGAACACACATGGGTAGGAAAGGTAAAAGAAGAACCATGAGATCATATCCTCCTAATAAGGAAGGAGTACGCATGGCCATGAAAGAAAATGAAGATGCTATGATGGACATGGAAGAAGAATTTGATCCTGTTCTCAAAAATATTGTTATTAAAAAAAGGGAAGAGGAAAAATTTGTGAGATGTGTTGAATGTGGTAAACTTGGTCACATGGCACTTTATTGTCCATAAAATGGGTATAGTAGTAGTAAAGAGGAAAAGGAATTTGATTTTGCTCTCAAATAAATTGTTACTCAAAAAGAGGAAGTGGAAATAGAATCAAGTGAAAAATCAAGTAGTAGAGAAGAGGCTAAACTGATAAAATTTTGTACTAAATGTAGAAAGCTAGGTCACCATGTAGCTTATTGTCCACAATATGGTAAATAATGTTTTTTTTGTGGTAACCTTGGCCACAATGCAAATTATTGTCATGGGTTGAGTAGTAGTGAAGATGAAAAGGAAAATAAGGACAATCAAAGTTGGTATGCGAGGAAGATATTTTTTGGAAATGACACTGATGAAGGCCTCTTATAGAGTGAAAAAGAGGAAATTATACTTTTGGCAATAGAAGCAAAAAAATATTCTCTTGTGATTAAAGACCTAGAAAAGAGGACGATTCTAAAAAAAAGGAGAAAGCCACAGTTGAGGAACTTGTTGAGTTGAAAAGAGAGAACTTAGAATTGAAGGTTCAAATACAAGAGGATGAGAAAACTAAGACAAAGCTTCTACAAGATCTCTCTGACTTGAAAGTTAAGGTTGAAAAGGCAAGGAGAGTTGAAGAAGGTATGGTTGAGTAGTTAAAGGTAAAAGATCTAGAATGTGAAAGACTTGTTGTTGATCTTGAAGAATTAAAAAGAGAGAAATCAATATTGAAAGCCCAAGTACAAGAGGATGAGGAAACAAAGGCAATGTTTCTACAAGATCTCACTAACTTTAATGATAAAGTTGAAGAGGCAAGGAAAATTAAAGAAGGTATGGCTGAAAAATTAGAGGTAAAAGAGCTAGAATGTGAAAGATTAGAACATGAGGTGGTTTCTCTAAATATGGAAGTGAAATATTCCAATGATAAGCTACACAAGTTTGAGAAAAGTTTAAAATCTTTGGATAACATTATCAAAGCACAAAGATCTTTATTTATCAAATAAGACTTGGCTATGAAGAAGGTCAAGAGGTACAAAAAGAGGAGTCAAGCTCAAAAGAAAAGAAAGTTTTAGAGGAAGATATTGGAGAAGAACCTAAGACCTATGTTGATAATTTGAAGAGTGGAAGCTTCATTAAGAAATAAAACAATGCACAAACAAGAAATAGGGATCATCATAGAGAAGGCAAAGAAAGAACTAAGAGACTAGATTTTTCAAGACAAGATGAATATTTCTTCCAAGGGCATTGTTTTTCATGTAATTATTTTGGTCACAAAGCTATGCATTACAAGGTTCATGAAAAGAAGGATTATGGCTTCACTAAGAGGAACTTCAACTCATTCAAATATGGATATTTATTTCAAGGTTATTTCTACTCATGTAATCGATTTGGTCATAAAGCTATACACTGCAGGGTTCATGACAAAAATGATTATGGATTCACCAAGAGGAACTTCAAGTCATCTGCACCTTCCAAGAACTACAACATTAGGTGTTATAGTTGCAATAATTTTTGGCATAAGGCTAAGTGGTGTAGAAAAAAGTTTTCAAAACTTCTAGAGACAAGCAAGAACAGGGACACTCAAAAGGATCAAAAGGGTATGACTACAAAGGTGTTGAAAAAGAAGGTTGAAAAGGAAGAAGAGCATTGTAAGTTGGGAGTAGACTTACTCCCACCCCAAAATTGATCACCTCAAGGAGAGGAGGTGGTGAGGGGTCTTAGCTAAGAGTCTTAATTTTAGCCCCAAAGGAGCCCTTTTCTATTGATTTCAAAGGGGAAGAGTTTCAGTAAGGGGGAGAGAAATTAGTAAGGGGGAGTAGCTTCTCAAGGGGAGCAGATTTGGAATCCAGTGGTAGTAAAATAATTATTTTATGAAAGGGTTTCCATCAATGACAAATGGGATATTGTTGGAAATATTGAGCATATTGTGTTGTCATTGATGTCATAGGTTGATGTCATAGGTTTATGTCAAAGAGAGCTTAGCATGGTAGAAATATTCTCCTATGGTTGGATAATTATGCAAGGTAAGGTTCATCTCAAGGCAAGGAGGTTGGAAAAAAGATATGTTCAAGGTTTGATGATAAAAAGAGCATGATACAAGGTTGGTAAAAAGACAAGTTCATGAGGTTTGATGATAAAAAGAACATGGTACAAGCTTGGCAAAGGAAAGGTTCATGTGGGTTGATGTTAAAAAGTTGAGTATAATATTTAAATATTATAAAAAGGTTTTAAAAAGGACATGGACCAAGGCTTAAAAGACAAGAAGAAAAATATTTAAAAGCAGTGGACCATGGTCTAAAAGGACAAGAGGAGAAAGGAGTTTATTTTCAATAGACCAAGGCTTAAAAAATAATAAACATTATAATATTTTTAATATTATAATGCCAAGTTTTAAAAGGAGGATGGCACCAAAAATAAGTTTGAATTTGAGCACCAACATAGTCCAAGGTAAAGGAGGGCACACCATGTTATTCGAGTGTCGATGTAGACCAAGGAAAAGGAGGGCACACCATGATTATTTGAGCACTAACATCATCCAAGTAATGAAGGTAAATATATATACCCAAGGTTTTATCTTAGGAAATTATCACTTGTATTTGTGCATCGATTCCCATTCTTGGAGTGAATGAGCGAATGGCAGAGACAATGAGTAGTTTGAGGCACAATATTTGGAAGATATTTTTTGGAGCATTGATTGATGTCACACATATTTCCATAGTACAGTTGGTCATTGGTCGTGTGTTAGAGCACTGGGAAGAGAGAGGTCTTGGGGTCGAGTCCCCTCGATGACGGTTTTGGGTAGAAGATATTTCACTGTTTTGAGGTAGAGTTGAGTTAAAACACGTGGGCCACCTTTTTGTGTCACCAAGCCATGCTAGCATGGTCGGTCATTGAGCACTTTGGAGAGCGTTGTCCTATGCGTTGGTAGAGTTCGAATCATGGCAGCATAAGAGGTATTTGGTTTTTGTTGAGTGCAAAAATTAGAGGCATAAAGTTTGATTAATTTAATTTTTGCAAGGTGTAAAGGTGGTTGGGTAGCAAGTTGTTCTAAGAGCTTTGTTAGAATAAAAGTGTTGTTGAGAAATGTGTGTCCAGGAGGTATAAGGGTTGTGCAAGTATTTTAGAATTATTGAAAGTTTAGAAGGGAGTCATAAGGTGTAATAAAATTGTTCTATTTTGTAATGTTTGCATGAAATAAATTAACATTAAGAAGTTTTGGGTAGTGTATGAGGATTGAAATATTGCATTATTAGAAAGGAGAGAAAAGGGTGTACTTGTGATCATTGTAATTTGTAATTCGTGCACATCATAAGAAAAAGGTTTAAGGGTTCTACATGTTGTATTCTTGTGAAGACAAAAGGAAATAATAAAGTATTATTTTCAAGTTTTACTATGCACATATTTTGAGAAGGTTTTTATGTGGATGACTTGAAAAGTGTTTTGCTATCTAACCCTTGAAGAGGTACAAGAAAGATAAGTTGTTTTTGAGACAGGTTTTTGTGGGCACATCTTCATCAAAGAAATTTTGAGGTATGGTGATATAACTCCTTCTAGGTGGTTGTACTTTGAGGAAACATTTTAAGGTGGAGATAAAAGGTTTTGATTAGTGTGCATTGTTGGAAATATTAGAGCTAGGGTTTGAGAACAAAATTGTGCTTCATTGATTAGTGAAATTGGAGACACATGTGCTAGGGTTTGAGAACAAATTGTGCATCATTGATTAGTGAAATTGGAGACACATGTGCTAGGTTTTGAGAACAAGTTTGTGCATCATTGTGAAGCATTTGGGAATTGATTTGAGTGACATTGAAAGTGATTGTGAAAGTGTTTGAAATCAAGTTTTGTGAAACAATTTATGCATTAGGTCTTGAGTTACTTTGGAAGAGAACATATTGAGCATTTGCATTGCATATTATTATTTATATGTTCTTGAAATAATTCTAGGTAGAATATGTTTGAATTTCCTAGTTGAAGAAAGCATTTTTGAAAGAGATACAAGCATTATTTTGAACATCATTTGTGTGCAAGATTTGGGATTGGTTGAGCATGTGCTATGAGTTTTTTTGAGCATGTTTTGTGAGTTGTTTTGAGCATGAGTGATGAGTAGTCTTGAGCAGAGTTGAGAATATATTTGTAAGCATATTTGAAGGCTTGTGAGTAGTTTTGTGCAAAGATAGTAAGAATATTTGAGAAGGCTTGTGAGCAGTTTTGTGCAGGATGTGTAAGTAGGTTGGAGGTATATTTGAGCAAGTCTTGTGAGAATACTTGAAATATATTTGGGATAAATTTAAGATAGATTTGTGCATGTAATGTGTGTAGATTTGGAACAGAGTTAAGATAGACTTGTGCAAATTTGGGACAAAGTTGAGACATATTTATGCATGTAATATGTGCATATTTGGGACAGAGTTGAGATAGATTTATGCATATAGTGTGTGCAGATTTGGGATAGAGTTGAGGGCAAAATTGTGAGAAGATTCGAGCAAGTCTTGTTATAAGACTTGAAGCAGGTTTTAGATAAATTTATGAGTAGACCTGAGTAAGCCTCATGAGTAGGCTTGGAATAGAGTTAATTAGAAGTGTGTACCAACTTTGGAGGTGACCAGAGTAGAAAGGAGAGATGTCTCCTATGGATAGAGTTCCATGAACTATAGTAAAGGAGAAGATTATCCTATGGATAGAGTTCCATGAACCAAAATAGCAAAGGGATAGAGTTCTCCTATGGATAGAGTTCCACAAACTAGAGCAAAGGAGAGGAGTCTCATGTGGATAGAGTTCCATGAACCAGACCAAAAAGGGGATAGAGTTCTCTTGTGGATAGATTTCCACGAACCAGAGTAAAGGAGAGGAGTCTCCTATGGATAGAGTTACACAAACTAGGCTATAAAAGGGATAGAGTTCTCTTCTGGATAGAGTTCTATGAACCAGAGTCAAAGGGATAAAGTTATCCTATGGATAGAGGTCCACAAACTTGAGCATAGGGGATTGAGATCTCCTTTGGAAAAAGGTCCATAAAAATTGTAATAGGGAATTAGTTCCCAAGAGATTTGTTGAGAAAAATTAGAAGAAATATTTTCTTCGTGGATGTAGCCCACATTGGGTGAACCATGTTAAATCTGTGTCTCTCATTTTGTGTGATGATATGTGCATTACTTTGTTGTTGCTATTGATGATATTGGTTAACAATGCTTTGGAAAGATATTGCAATTGATAAAATTGGATAATATTATTTGGGAAAGAAAAGTAAAAGTTTATCTTATACTGTTCACCCCCCCTCTCAGTATAAGCTTGTGTTCTTCATAACACAATACTATACGTATCATCTAATTTTAAGCATAAAACAACAATCACAATGTATTTTCAAACAAAAAATGAGAAATATTTTTGAATTTTTTCTACTTTCTCCCAAGTAGAATTTCTCTTAGAGTAGCGGTCCCACTAGACTTTGCATTGCTCTAGAGTCCCTTTCCTTATCTATTTGGAATGAAACTCAAGGATATTTATTGGTCAAACCTCTATAGCCTTCGATTCCACCATTTGCAATTTGGAAAACTCCCACACATGATCAAAATTAGCAATATATTTTGTAAGCAATGAAATGTGAAAGGTGTCATGAATATTTGACAAATTGTGTGGTAAGGCAAGTCAATATGCCACAAGATTGATTTTCTCTATAATTTGGAAGGATCCAATAAAAAGTGGATCAATTTTTGTGGACTTAATAGCCCTCTTCTTTTGTCTTGTCCTCAAAAACACTCTGTCACCCACTGCAAACTCTCTTGGTGACCTCTTAAGGTTGACATAAATTTTTTGATGATCCATAGCTTCTTTAAGTCTTTCTTTGATCATCCTTAATTTTTGTTCCATTTCCTTGACCATATCTAGTCCAAGCACAATTGTGTCCCATGGATTTTTCCAAGATAATGGTGTTCTATATCTTCTACCATGCAAAGCTTTGAATGGTGCCATGCCGAAGGTCGAATGATGACCATTATTGTAGGTAAATTATACTAGGTATAGATAGTCCTCCCATTATGTTTTCTGATCCATACAATACATGTGAAGCATGTCCTCTAACACTTGGTTCACCCTTTTTGTTTACCTATCAATCTCTAGATTATATGCAAACCTGATATTTAACCTAGTGCCAATTGCACAATGTAGATCTTACCAAAGTTTGAATGTAAATATTTAGTCTCTATCTGAAATGATCACTTCTGGAAAACCATGGAGCCTAAATATTTCTTTGGAAAATATATTAACCACAACCATGATATCAGCCTTGGTGTTTTTAGGTATAAAATATGCAACCTTGGTCAGCATGTCGACCATAAATGGGATTGTATCATGCTGAAACCTGGTTTTTGGCAAACCTACAATAAAAACCATTGATTTCACTTGCCATTTTTGTGTAGGTACATCACAAGGGTACAATAGTCCTATAGGGTGTCTATGTTCTACCTTAAATTTTTGATATTCGAGATACTGAGTGACATATTAAGTTATGTCCTTTTTCATTCCTGGCCAGTAGAAGGTTTTCTTCATATTCTCTCTCATTTTTTGCCCCTCCTAGGTGAGCAAAATACGAAGATCTATGTGCTTCATTCATGATCATTTTTATTAAATCACCAGTCTTAGGGATTACTATCTAATAGTTGAAGTATAATAAACCATATTTGATACATTTCATCTTCTACAAAGCAAACCCTACAAGAATGAGTGAGCTAAGGTTTAGCGGGTGTGGCAGGAGTGAGGGTTTGAATTTTTTGGGTAGGAATCTTAGCCAAGGTGGCAGAGGTAGAGCAGGTATGGAAGGGGTAGGTGGGAACCTCGAGCATGGATCAAGCAAGGATACAAAGGAAGGCGATCAGGCTACGACAGATTTTGAGGCGGGCATCACGTGGGGGCCCGACCCTCCTTAGAAAGACCCCGACAAAAAAGATACAAAGGACAATGTGGGGCCCAAGAAGTGGTTGTATTTTGATGAGACTCTTAGAGGAAAAATAAAGGAGGTTATCTCTCTTCCGCCCCTAGTTCCAGTAAATAATAAAATTTCAGCCCCGACAAGTTCCATGAGCCCTTTTATTTCAATGGAAGAATTCTCCCTAGTAGGCAAGTTTTTGGGAGGTAGGCCGGACATGGAGACTATCAGGGCTTGGGCGATGGGTAAATGGCGATTAGTAGGCATCTTGGAGTTGGTAGCTCTAACTTGAGGGTTCTTCATTATCTATTTTAACAATATGGAGGATGCTAACCACATTTTAATAGGAGGTCCTTGGTTTTTGGGCAAAAGGAGCCTTTTTCTCAAACGATGGGGTGAATATTTTGACCCTGAAAAGAAAAATATTAACATTATCCCTATTTGGGTTCATCTCCCAAGTCTACCTGCCTAGTTTTTCAATGAATATTGGTTGTAGGGCATAGCCAAAAATATAGGGGACCTGATCTCCATTGACCATGCGACCTTGGCCAGGACAAGGATGACTCATGCACGAATCTGTGTAAATGCTAATTTGGATAATGAATTACCAAGGTTTGTGGAGCTAGAGTATGGAGAATACTATTGAAAATAGCCGATAGAATATGATAACAAACTAAAATTTTGTGCATAATGCAAAAATCAAGGACATCTATGCAATCAGTACCCTAACCTAGCAATGAATAGAGAAAAGCAGAAGCAGGGAATGCTAGATAGAGGAAATTTGAGGAGTTTCCATGGTAGAGGCGATTTCAATTAGGAAAACTATGTCTAACAAAAAATAAAAGAGAGGGTGCAAGGTCCCAACAAGACAAAGAAAAACAACAGGTTGTTGGCAACCAAATTACTCAGGTAAGTTCCAATCCTCTAGTTTCAAATAAATTTTCAATTCTATCCAATATGGGAGTAGGAGGATTATCGGAAGACATGGAAGCCCAAAACCTTCAGGCTAACCTTTCTGACTCTCTAGAATCCCCATCCAAGTCAGGATCCTCAAACCCTAATGTTAAAATTATTGTAAGCCCTATGGGCATCACAAAGCCAAACCCTAATGCCTAATCTCTAGAATCCCCATCCAATTCAGGATCCTTAAACCCTAATGCTAAAAATACTTCAAGCCTAGTGGGAATCCCAAAGCCAAACCCTAATTTTGAAGAACTTAGGAAGAAATTTGAGGCATTGGAAAATAAAAAATCTCATCTCCCTAACATCATCACTAGGAGCCAGGTGAATTCTATTGAGGGGTCATCTCGCAGACCAGGGGAATATAGGAAAAAATGAGAATATTTAGATGTAGGGGTGGATATATGTGGAAACTCTTCATACTGAGGAATATGGTAGTCTGGTTCTGCAACAAATTGCCTCCCCCCAGTTTAGTCCTAAATAAACCAAGAGCACTGTGAAGTCTCCTATAGATTTTGGTAGTGAAAAAAGAAGAGGGAGAATATCAAATGCTGAGCATCAAAAAATTAAAACTGATAATGACATTGCCAATGGAAAATAGAGAACCTTGTTTCAACAAGTTATTCCGGGTTCTGAAGACAACAAATTAGGAAAACCCTCTTAAGGGAGGGGGAGAGGAAGAAATCCCAAAAAATATAAATTAAGTTCCTCTCATGGAACTTGAGAGACCTCAATGGCCTAACCAAACACAAGGAAGTCATTGCAATAAGAAATCAAGTGAATCCAACTATTATCATGTTGCAAGAAACAAAAACTAATGAGATTCAGTCAAAAAAATAGCAAAAAAAATTTGGAATCAAGGGGATATGGTTTGCAAATCAGCCAGAGGAGCATCTGGAGGCCTTATGACTTTGTGGGATCCCTATATAGTAGAAGGCACCATTATTCAAAAAGATGATAGGGTTCTTAGTGTTTTATTTAAGGAAATAAACAACAGGTTATGGATCCTTTCAAATAATTATGCCCCAAATTCAATTCAAGGGAGAGCTCTACCATGGGAGTACTTAGGCAATCTGAGTGAAATATTCCATAATGTCCCCTGGCTTATAGCTGGGGATTTTAACACTCCTATTTACCCTTCAGACAAAATGGGTGGAAATGGACCACCTATCAGGAGCATGGATGAGTTCAATGACTTTGTGAACTCCAACATGTAAATGGATATAAAACTTAGAGGAGCAAATTATACCTGGATCAATCAGCGGATAGGGTGTCATCTCATTCAAGAAAGGCTTGACAGGGTTTTTCTATCAAAGGAGGCTACAACTTTGTTCGGTGATTCTACCCTGTAAGCCCTTCCTAAAATTGCCTCTGATCATTATCCCATTTTGTTGGAGATCCCTAACTCTCTGTCATTAAAAAAATCTTTCAGATTTAAATCTATGTGGATCAAACATTCCAGTTTTAGAGATAACTTAATTTTGTGGTGGCAGCAACCTGTCAGGGGTAGTGCAATTTTTAAACGTGCTGGAAAATTAAAGTTTTTTAAGGAAAAGCTTTAAAATTGGAACAAAGAGGTCTTTGGGAACATCTTTGAAAATAAAAAATAGGTTGTTGAAATTTTGAAGATAATTGATCAGAGGATTCAACATGGTGATGCTGATGAAACTACGAGGCAGGAGGAACGGATAAAACTAGCAGAGTTTCATAACATTTTGGCCTATGAGGAAATCTATTGGAGGAAAAATCCAAGGGATCTTTGGTTGAAATATGGAGATTCAAATTCCAAGTTTTTTCACGTAATCACACTTAGAAACAGAAGCAACAACAAGATAATTTAAAAAAAAAAGCAAATGGTTCTATTACTCAGGACTTAACAAAAATTAGAAAGGAGGCAGTAACTTATTTTAATTCTATCCTTGGTCAAGAATTGTAGTGCAATGAGGAGGCCAAAGATATTCTCTTGCAATACATTCCTAGCATAATAAATGAGGATATAAACCTTAAGATTCTAGCTCCATTTTTTGATGAGGAAATTAAGGAAGCCTTGTTTAGCATGGAGCCAGACAAAGCCCTGGGATCCGATGGCTTTCCCCCTCATTTCTATCAATATTTTTGGGAAATCGTAAGTGAGGATGTAATTTTTGCTATCAGAGAATTCCAAGCAAGCAATCATATCCCAAAAGGTCTCAACTCTACTTTTATTTCTCTAATTCCTAAGAAGCAAACCCCTGAATCTATGGCTAACTTCAAGCCAATCAGTTTGTGCAATGTTTCTTACAAGATCCTAACTAAAGCCATTGCAAATATAATGAGAGATTTTCTGCCCCACATCATAGATCCATGCCAAGGAAGCTTTGTCCAGGGTAGGTCAATCTTGGATGGAGTTATCACAGTTCATGAATCTCTACACTCTGCTCATAAGACTAACAGGTCTATTTTTTCCCTCAAGCTTGATATGAACAAAGCATTTGATAGGCTAAATTGGGACTTTCTGAATGCTGTCCTTCTTAATTTTGGTTTTCACCACAAATGGGTTAATTTGATCAAAGAATGCATTTCAAAAGCATGGTTCTCAATTCTAGTTAATGGAACAACTACTGGTTACTTTCAAAGTCATAGAGGAATTTGGCAGGGGGACCCTATCAGCCCTAGTTTTTCATCATTGTGGCAGAAGATTTAGGCAAAACCATAAAAAATTCTTGCATTTCAAGGCTAATATCAGGAATTAAGGCAACATCTCTCACTAGGGCTGTTTATCACCAACAATTCATCGATGATACCCTTCTATTGACTAAGGCATTGGTGGTTGAGGCCAAAAGAATTAAATACATCTTGCAGCTCTACGAGGATGCTGTTGGTCAGAAAGTTAATTTCAATAAAAGCAAGTTATATTTCTTGAAAAACCCCAATCAGAGGCAAGGAAGAATTGCAAAAATTTTAGGGTGTGATATAGCAAAACTCCCCACTTTGTATCTTGATCTCCATCTTTTCATTGGTTCTCTGAGAGAGTCAATGTGGGACAGGGTTATTGAAAGAATTCAAAAAAAATTATTGGATGGAAATGTCATCTTCTATCTCAAGCAGGAAAGCTAACCCTCACTAAGGCCTCTCTTTAGAGCATTCCAGGTCTATTTCCTCTCCATTTTCAAAGCCCCTATGAAGGTTTTCCAAAAAATTGAGAAACTCCAAAAAGAATTTTTATGGACTGGATCAGAGGAGAAAAAAAGGATACACCTTGTAGGATGGACCAAAGTGTGCAGACCTAGGGAAAATGGGGGCTTAGGTCTAAGGAGAATTGCTCATATGAATTTAGCTTTAGTAGCTAAGCAGGCATGACACCTCATTTCTGGTGAAGAAAATGAATGGAAAGCTATCATCAAACGAAAGTATCTTCAAAATATGGAATTTCTAAGTGACTCAATTCTAATCAGAGGTTATGATTTTTGGAAAGCAATTCTCAATTGTAAGGAAATCATCAAAAAAGGTTTAATATGGGTTTTAGGCAATGGTGAGAGGATAAATTACTGGAATGACAGGTGGTCTAAGGATGAACCACTGACGCAATATCCTAACTTAGCCCGAATCAGAGATATCACAAAAGAACTCATTGGCATAAAAGTATCCGATTATATGGTTAAGGACAGAGGCAGAATGAAGTGGAAACAAATAAGGATTCAGGGATTTAAAGTGGAATTAAATGATCTTTGTAACATTCTCGGGCAATAATTTATCCCCATGAGACCCAAGGAAGATCAAGTGACCTAGGCTCCTAAGGAAAATAGGCAGTTCACTATTAAATCAGCTTACAAGATTTTGCTTGATGACGAGGATTTTGTCCTCCAAAAGGACTTAGTTTGGATAAAAAATTTAATTCCAAAAATTATAGTATTTTCATGGCTGGTTATCCAAGGAAGAATTCTAACCATTGATAATATGATGTGTAAAGGTATTTGTATCACTAATCGTTGTTATCTATGTAGGGCTAATTGGGAGACCATTTATCACATTTTCCTTGAGTGCCATTTTTCCTTGAATGTCCTAAGTGGGGTTTTTCAGGCCTTCAATATTTCCTGGGTTAAACCAGCCATCGTACTTGATTTGTTCATCCAGTGGCCTTACCCCTTTTCAAGCCAAAGACTTAGATACATGTGGAAAATTTGTCTCAATCACTATCTTTGGTAGGTGTGGTTAGAAAGGAACCATAGAGTCTTTAATAGGTCTATCCATGATCATCAAACTATCATTTCTAGGATCCTATACTTTGCCAACAAGAATGTGAACCTTATCCCTTTTGATAGCTGTAAACCTCATCTGCAAGAGACCATGATTACTCAATATTTAAGCTTAACCTTTTTAGATGAGTCTGTGCCTAGGGTAGTCAACCCCAGAGCCAATTTTAAGTGGTCCCCACCTCCTACGAGTTAGTTTAAGCTTAATTTTGATGGAATAGCTAAGGACAATCCTTGCAGAGTAGGAATTTGTGGCATTGTGCGAGATCATAATGGGAATATGATGCTTGCATTTTTCAAATATTTGGGAACAAGGACGAACAATGAAGCTGAAGCTAGAGCTATGTGGAGAGGCCTTCAAATGACTCAAGACTTAGAAGGTAATTTGATCATAGAAGGAGACTCTATGCATGTTATAAATCTCCTCAATAATTGGAAAAAGTCTCATTGGAGGATTAAAACAATTGTTGAAGAGGCTAGGATCATTTTACAGGTAAGACAAGATAGAAAATCCCAACATGTCTTTTGAGAAGCTAACAAAGTTGTTGATAAGCTGGCCAATTTGGGTGTCAATGATGACATACTTTTCAAATGGGAACACGGTGTCCCGAGCGAAGTAGAGGAGCTTATTCAACAAGAATGCCAAGAATGATAGTCAAATTTACCAACAGGGAAGGCATTGTAAGTTCAAAGGCTATGAGTATTCCCATCTCTTTTTGAAATGGACTCATAATAAAAATTATTCGAGTTGTCAGTCTTGGTGGATGCTACTTGGAAATACCACAAAGACTAATGGGGACAATCACATGTCAGATAACATGGCTCCTAGTAATATTAGTAATTTGAGGTTGGTTGATAATCACAGGGCAGGAAAGAAATGACAACATAAGACTTTGAACCAGAGCCACGTGGACCACCAGATAGCCACCACCATATATCTAGCCAGCAGGTTCACTTCTCCAAGGCTGATTGGCCAAGATGGGATGTGGTCCCAAAGCATGTCATATATGGAAGAAAGCAATTTCCAAATAATTATTAAGAGTAACTGTCAATGTAGATCTTGTGGGAGTTTTTTTAGTACTCTACTATGTGTGTCTGCAGCTTTTTATTTCTCCACTATTTCCAGGAACGGATCTGTGTCTGTTTATTTTTTTAATTTATGATGCAGGTGTTTTTTCTTGGGGTATACCCAAAATGTTGTATGAGAAGTTTCTTTTTGATAATAGGCTATGTGCATTACCGGATGTAATGTCTTTGGCGACATGTAGATTTTACATATATAGGATCCTTAGTAAGGACATGTTCATAAACAACCCTGGGCTGATTTTTGTAAAAGGTTTTGGGTCAACCTGTAGAACCCGATATTAATGCTATAGTATCTTATCTACCAAAAAACAATAAACCATCTTTGATGTCAAAGTCCTTGTTATTATCTAGTTTCTCTTCTATATTTACCCAAATTTTATTGCAATACACATCCTAATGTTCCATTTTCTTGACTTGTGCCATCAAATCTACATGGATGTGAGATAATACATTTATGTGTCTCCTCCTATTGAGTGCATTGACAATATTATTTTCCCTCCCTTTGATGTATACTATGCTAAAATCATATTTGATAAGAAATTCCATCTACCTTATTTGCTTGGCATTCAACAAGGGTTGAGTGAATATGTATCTCAAACTTTGATGGTCTATCCTCAACTGAAAGGGTCTCCCTATTAAATAATATTACCAAATTTTTAGAGCAAAAACCATCACTTCCAATTCTAGATCATGGGTTGCATAATTGACCTCATGTTGTTTTAGTTTCCTAGATCCATAGGCTACCACTACTTCATCTAGTGAGAACACTCCTCTTAAACCTTCCAATGATGCATTTGTATACATAGAAAAACTACCTTAAGGGTCTGGTATATTTAATATGGGAGATGTAGTAAATATTTTTTTGAGTAAATAAAAGGCTACCTCACATTTATCTGTCGACTTGAACTCTTTTCCTTTTCTTTGAAGGTTAGTTATTGGAGAGGTTATCTTGGCATAAGATTTCACATAGCTTTCACATAACGCATATAGTATCTAGTCAAACCCATGAAACTCCAAAATTCCATCACATTTGTGGGCAATGACCAGCTTAGTATAGCTTCTATTTTCTTAGGATCCACTATGATCCTTTTGTTGATACAATGTGCTCTAAATATTACACTTTTGATGTATAAAATTCACACTTCAAAAAATTCTTGTATAAGTAATTTTTCCTTAGTAGCTCTAGCACAATCCTAATATGTTTGTTGTGCTCTGACTTATTTCAAGAATATATAAAAATATCATCCAAAAATACCAGTACAAATCTATTTAAGAGCTTCCTAAAAATACCATTCATCAAATTCATAAATGCTTCTAGAGTATTTGTTAGACCAAAAGGTAAGACAATAAAATCATAATTTTTGTAACAAGTCTTGAAGGTTGTCTTATGAGTATCTTATTTGTGAATCCTTAGTTGATGATATCCTGATTTAAGATCGTTCTTTGAGAAAATAGTGGCATATTTGAGCTGATCAAAGAGATCTTCAATTCTGGATAGAGGATATCTATTCTTGATGGTTGTCTTATTCAAAAAATTTTAATCTATGCAAAGTTGCAAGGAACCATCCTTATTTTAAATAAATAGCATAGGTGCACCCCATGGTGACACACTCGGTCTAATTAATATTTTATCTAGAAACCCTTGCAGCTCCACTTTCAGCTCTTGCATCTTTATGAAATTCATTCTGTAAGAAGCTCTATGTATAGGCTCTATTCCAAGTTGAATTTCAATTGTGAAATCAAATTCATGTTTAGGTGGCAATCTAGGTAAATCCTTTGGAAATACATTTCTAAACTCCTAAAGAACTAAGTAATTTTCAAACACCTCTTCCTTCTTTCCATATTCTATCTCGTTTAACTTCACTACATAAACAGTTCCTCCTCTCTTCATTGCCTTATTAAGCTGCATTGCAGAGAGGATATAGGGTCAAAAATCCCCTTGTAGGCTATACACCCTTTCTAATTTCCTACCATATTCCAAATACTCAATCCATATATCCTATAAATTGATTACAATATTATGTTCTTGTAACCAATCCATTCCTAGCACTACATTAAATGCATGCAATGGTGCTATGTACAAACATCCAATGTTCATACCACTAGGTAGGGTAATTTATACAATGGGATAGCACTTATTTATAGATTAGGTTTATCCTAGAGCATACTCAATACTCAACCTATGTGCCAAGATTCTTGGACAATCTGATATGTCTTTAACTAAGCTAGTGGAAATAAAACTATTTGTAGGACCACTATTAATAAAAAATTTAACATTTATACCAAATATCTTACCTTTTATTAGCAGTGGAGTGGCTTGTCCCTCTATATTCTAACTTCCCATTGCTACATATATCTTGTGTGTAGGTTCCTTATGTGTAGACTCTTTATTAACTAGTTCTTTCCCCTTCGAACTCAGTCCTGCTTTGTACAAACATTTATTGTTATAGTGTGGTCCACCACAGTCAAAGAATCCATCCTTAGGTCTTGGGTAAGTCTTCTGCTTCTATCCTTATGCTTTCATTACTAATGAAGGATTGTTATATCCCTATGATGGTGGTATATTATTCTCGTTGTTGCAGTTTTTAGGATTTTGGTTCTTCTCTTGGAACCTTCTCTTGAACTTTCCATGCTTTATGTCATTCCTTCTATCTTGTGTAGAGGATTTTTGTTTTCCTGATCACTTTTCCACTTCACAAACCTTACACTATTTTTTTCGTAGTGCTTCTTTGCCCTGCTTAGATGCCCCTTCATAGTCAAAATAGAGCTTAAGGAAAGTTTCAGATTTCTTGTCCAGATCATGGGCCTTTTGTAGAGTACTAGGTTCTTGCATGTTCACTTCATACCCTATTCTAGGATTTGCTCCTAGTATAAACTTATGTACTTTTATTTTCTCATTATACATAGGCACATACTTCAGTAGCTTGATAAATATCTAGTATTAAACTTCCACTGTATTATTCCCTTGTCTAAGGTTGGTGAATTCCTCAAATTTCTTGGTGTAAAAATGTTCGGTGAGGAATATTTCTTTGAAGGTTTTTACAAAATTCTCCCATTTCAAATCAACTACAACATCAATTTATTATTCCCCACTAAACATTTCCCACCAATCCAAACCAACCCCTTGTAAATGTAAAGTGGCATAGGACATTCGGGTGTGAGTGGAATAGTTCTTCATGTTATAGAAAATATCTATCTCCTTTAGCCAAGCCTCAACTTTATCACCATATTCCTCTCCATTGAACTTTAAATATTTTAGATGTTTCATATCCTTACCCAATTCTACCTCTAATCAAATTCTAGCTTATTGAACCTCTAAATGAATTTAATTTTCTTGTCCCACTCTAGAATTTCTAGCTTGTGAATCTCAATTCACTATAGCCCCCAAAAACTATTTTTGTGTTTCCATTTGTTCTCTCAATAAGGCAACTATTGCAATAATATCCTCTCATTATTAGGAGTCTTCATACCTATATCTAAGGTTCAGATCTCTACATTATTTATATATGTCTACCTCATAAATGGGGTATAACTCCCTCTTCTTCTCTTGGATGATATTATCCCTGTCCACACACAAGAGAGATAGTAGATATCAATTCACAATTTCATATTCAATTTTTTTCTCCTACTAGAAACTATACTCCTAGTTATCCTAACTAGACAATCAAGGCCTACTTTTAATAGATACACTTTCCTTATAGATATAGTCTTTACATGGTGCACCATCCTATTGAACTCATCTATTCTTGTGCAAGGAAACTTGTATCCCTATGAACCAAGTACTTTAATATCAAATGTCACTACCCAAAACTTTCACCCCTTATTTTTTTAAAAGAAAGACACTTATTTCAAAAGGAGTTGATCTAAAAGCTAAAATTTTTAATTTGATTTCTACGACCATAAGCCCATATCATAGTTTCTTTTTAGAGGGTATCTCATCCCCACATCTTACATAAGTTTAGATATATAATAGTATTGGGTGAATGTTTTCTAAGTCAAGCTATTCTTCTCCATTCTTTCAAATGGGCTAGCATTGAGCCCCCTTCATTCAATTGAAAGGAGTATGTGAATTCCATATCCTACATAAGTCTTTCTATGTAGGTAACATATGCATGTAGGATTCTTTAACTATCCATATCATATTAGTAATGAGCTAATATCCCCACTAGAAAATATCTTTTCCCTTTAGTTTGTGGAGATATTGAATGATCCCAAATTATCCTTCCTAAAAGAGTATTCATAAAAATTTTCCTATCTTCTTAAAATAAATGAATCTATTGTTTAACCTCTAAAGTCTTACTTCTAGAGTAAAGCATAAAAATATCAACTCTATAATAAAAAAGGATGACTCTAATTCAATAATGTTTTTCTTTAAAAACCATTAGTCAAGACTGCAAACACAAGATTATCCACAACATCTTGGTTTCTCAAACATTAATAGTTTCCTTCTAATAAATTAATCGAATATAAAAATCCATGAAGAGTAACAAATATACACATAGACTCAAAAATAGCTATAAGACTTCCATTTAAGATTCAAAAATCATTTATACAAATAAAATCCTCTTTTATTTAACCATGAAATATACGTCATATAGAATTTATCCCAAAGGACATAATTGTTTTCTAATTCTAAAATTACAAAATTAATAACTGAATTTTATCTACTACAACGTATTTAACTCAAGTTTGCTTACGTTTTCAATAGAAAACATAAAATCCCTCCACTACATGATCATATAATTCCATCCCTTTTATAGGGTATATGGCTTCGCTGAGGGTTTTAAGACCATAGTAGGTATCCCATTCAAAGTAAGCTTAAAGTACGAAGTAGAATATGCTACCTGGATCATCCTTTCGCTCTTCTTGCTCGTGTTTGCCTTCGGTATCAACTTATACAAATTCTCTGTATTCCTTTGCATGAGGTCCTTATATTCATAAAATATCAATTCCTTTAAATAAATCTTACTATTTATGTTAAGTGCAATTGGAATGTAATCTTACATATTTTAAAGAATTAGTAGTAGCAGAATGGAATATCATACCTTAACTTCCTCCTAGAAAGAGGCTTCGTGCGTCATAACAAGGAAGTCATACATATATTTAGAAACTATTGTTACAATCAAAAGAAGCTCCTATTTTATTTTGTGGAAATAGTTTTCTATTTGAATTATAGTTCTTATTAATAAAAAACTACACAATTTGTATAACTAAACAAACCATTCTAGGTGATTATAAAAACAAGTCATTTCCATTTGCTAAATATGGTTCTTACCAGGCTATTTCCTCCAAAACATAGATTAATAAATTTTCAGATTGTCACATATTCAAAACAACTAATTAAATTTGTCTTTGCATATAAGTTAAACACTCTTCCTACCAATTCACAACTCTAAAACTAGGAATTGTAAAAGGCTAACAACAATCAATTGATTTTAACGTTCCAAAATATTTCCAGTTATTTTTTATAATATTTAATAGTTTAGCAATGACATGTTAATGATGTTTGATGGTTTCACTGCTAGAAGACCCCTCTCTGACTTAGCTCCTATTATTTGACTTCAATAAGTTCCTATTGGTTATCATAAGATTAGTGAGATATTATATATTTAAACTAGTTGACAAATCATGTTTTCACATCAATTACAAGTGATAGGAATATAGTATTTCTCATATCTAAAATTGCTAATGTATTTCCACATATTCGCTAGCCTAGAATAGTTAACTATGACTCTCCAATACGTCTATCCTCTCTCTTAGTTAATCAAAGAACTCTGTCTACATCACTTCTTAAGTTTGGGTAAATAAATAACTATCCATAATTTTTACTATCAAATATTCTCTTCTAAAAATAATAAAAATACCAATTTAATAGTGAAGTACAACAATTATCATTCAATAATATCTTTACACATATATTATATACTAGACAATTAATAAATGTAACTTTTCTATTGCAGATAGAATTAAATCTAGAAGACTTTCATTTGTTTATAAATGGTGAAATAGATTCACCTATTTATCATCCATCATAAGATCATATAAACATAGGCTTGCAAGTTAAATAGAAGGGACCTCAATATAATACCTGGTTCATATGGTGATGCTCCTCAAAAAGTTTATCGCCTGTAAATTCTTAACCACTATCTATCATTCCTTCTTTGTGTTTTATTTTCCTTTATATTTTCTTTCTCCCCCTCATTACTGCCCATACTTTTCAATAAACTTACCATTATTCCCCATCACTCCACTCCTTGGAGCATTCATCAAGTGACAAGTGTTAACAATAACTTGGATTCACACATACCCCTCCATTTGAAGTGTTCAAATGAGCAACAATCAACAAAAAAAGATTTCCATCCATTTACGATGCTAATGCATCATATCCAAGTGTTTCCATCCACTCTAATTATGATTTAGTACCAAATCCTTTTACATTTGAAATTTCTTCTATATTCGAACACTAAGGTCATTTAGTTCTTTTCAATACCACAACACCTTTGAAAGGTAATATATATATATATATATATATATATATATACATGGTAGATGGAAACATAACATCTTGAAGAAAGGTCTTCATTCATGTAATTTTTTCAAACAACCAAAGTATTGGCCTTCTCTAATCATCTTCTCTATTCAAGCTAACATCATAAATCCATTGGAAGATGTTTTTTTTAAGAACAAAACAAACTAATATTTATTTTTTTCCATATCTATATATACACACACACATATATGTATCCATTTATTCTCCAACGAAACTCTTTTAATTTGAGGAAATATCTTCCTAAATGATTATATCAAATGGAATCATATCAAGGAGAAGATTATCTACAATAAACAATAGCACCATTATTTAATATTCCTTACAATGCATCTGTTTAAATCAAATAAACCTCTCAAACAAGAAGAAATCAACCATTCCATTTGATAAAATACATCACATTTCCCATAGAACATAAGTCCTGCATAGACTAAAAAAGAGATAGGTAGTCATTTCATCATCTAGATAACATAGTAAATCATGAATCCAACCATAAAAAAGTTTTTCAAGGGAGGGTCGTGATAGGTGAAGCAGGGTAGCTAGGAATGAGGAGAAAATAGTAAGAGGACTAGGTGAAAAGATGTTAGCTTTTGCAAGAGAGGATTTATTGGACTCTTTTTCACTTATGTCTTATGGATGGAGGGGAATTATGTAGGGGGAATGTTGGTGCTTCATGGGAGGATGGTGAGGGTTGCAATTTTGATGGAGGTTGTGCTATAGCTCATATAATTTCCAATTAAGAAGAATATTGAGGAGATGAGGGAGGAGATTGAGGAGATAAAGGGAAAGGTTGCATAGAATTACATGATCCTTGTGCTTTATGCTCTGGCTCCATCATTTTGGCTACTTCATCTTCAACTACTTCAATTGTCACCTGGGTTTTTTGTATTTCATGCTACAACTATCGCCTATTGGTTATTGTTATCTTTGTATCTTAATCTCCAAAGCTTGGGAGATTCTTTCATTTTTTTCCTCATGCAATCCTTCTTTTATAAGATTTGGACTAAGTTGTTGAATGAGGCTTTAAGGGTTTAGTAGCACTCATTCCTATTTTATAACCAGCTAGCTGAGGTACTTTAGCTTCTACAACATCTCCTATAATCATCTATTGAGTATATTATACGAGCCTTAGACTTATCAAAAGGTCTTCTAAGTGTTGCCCTCTTTAAAACCTAGAATTCTTCTATGCTTGTTTCTTCTTCAGGATCATCATATATTACCAAAGCAATTTTTTATGGAAGAGGTTGAGGAACTTACTTTGTTTCTTCTTATTCTACTTTCTCCTCCGAGTCCTCTAATATTTTAACCTTCAAGAGTATCTCCTTCTCAATTTTTTTCATCCAACTAATATAATTCTTGTCAAATTCAAAAATGAAAATTTTATCAACATCACTTGGAAAAGCATCTTTGTGTTTGTCCTGCTCATAGTGTGAAATACACCATTCCTTTATTTTGTATTCCTCATAAACCAATTCATATTTGATATTCTCTATAATTTTAGCACTTGTCCACTGATCTTCATTCTGATCAAGGCCCAAAAAAGTTGATAAATGTAGGGCCCAAAAATCTCCTATTGAACTACATGTAAGATGCACTTTCTCTAAGATAATGTGTCCAATCTACAACATGATGTATTAGTCCTTATTCATCTCATTTTTACATTTCAAGGCCATGAAAATTTGGTGTATATTAAAAAGGACTAGCTAATCTAGGTATGATGGGTAATTGAAATCTTCACTTTGGCCCATTTTGAGAGTTGCTAGCTGTCTATGTATTCTAGAACTTAAGAACTCTACCCAATCAAGGAAAATAGGAGGATGCACACCTTGTCCAGTATAATTGCACATGTTGGTAACAACATAGGCCAGTGATAATTGGTATGGATATATAATAGCATCTATTTTTAGCCCTAAAATCATAGCCAACATGGAAAGAACCATATAAATCAGGGGATCAAAATTCTCCAACTATATAATTATTTCTATATAATCATCCAAAAGTGTACCTAGTAAATTAGTTAGCCAATTTTTTATAGTGACCTTGGTAAGAAAGTTCCTTTTTTCATGAATTATTATTACCTTTGGCTTGACCTCTAGCAAGGCCCACTATAAAAACCTTATCAATTTCTTCCTTTGTTATTATGAACAACTTCTCCAACTTTCTATTTCAAACTATTCTTGTATTTGGGTCATAGAATTTTATAATTGCTTATACTAGCTCTAGACATGGATGAACTAGCTTGGGCATGTTAGAATTTCCCAAGAATAGACATGCAAAGTATTACAAGAATTATGAAGAGAAGAGTAAAACTGATTTATTATTCCATGGGATCAACTTTGTATAAATAAAAAAGTTTATCAATGTGAGCCGTTGGATTACAACAACTCAACAAATCTGAACTAGTCTAAACTGAGAGTTCACCTGACTCATGGAAGAGTGGTAACTCAAGTAAGACTATCCTAGTAGAACTTAAGAGAACAAATATTTATTCTAACACCCCCCTTAAGTGATACTAGGGGTGAATGTAACAATAGGAGATAAGTCCCAGGAATAAGGCCTGATGAGGTACTCATGTACAATGAATTTATAGAAGAGATGGTAAAAAAAACCACATGGAAAAAAACCATCTTTTAAGAAGAAGAAGAAGAGACATGTCTTTGGATGGCAAAGATTGTCCTCTATTGAAGATAAAAAAAATGAGTCCTGGAAATATTGCCTTATTAGGTACTCATGTACAATGTACTTACATATAGGAGAGATGGTGAAAAAAACCACATGGGAAAAAACCATCTTCCAAGAATAAAAAGAACAATAAGAAGAAGAGAGAGGTGAAAACCTCTGTGCACCCTTCTAATGCAACTGCCTAACCCCAAGTTTCTCTCACAATTGAATGTAATACGGAGAAGGAAAGGATTTGGTGAAGATGTCTACAATTTGATTTTCTATGGGAATGTACTCCAAGTTTAGATCCCCTTGTTGAATATGTTGTCGAATGAAGTGCATGTGAATCTCAATGTGCTTTGTGCACTGATGCTCAACTAGATTGTGGGCAATATGAATTATGCTTTGATTGTCACACCAAAGGGTAATGGGTTGGTCATGGAAAAAACCAAATTCCCTTAGTATCTTATGAAGCCAAAGAGCTTCCTGACTGGCCAAAACTATTGCCCTATATTCTACCTCTATAGATGATAATGCTACTACTTGTTGTTTTTTGCATGACCAAGCAATAGGTGAAGAACCAAGACAAAAAACATAGCCAAAAGTGGAACATATATCTTCAACTAAACCTGCCCAATAAGAATCTGTGAAACCAATGATATCCATGGATCCTCCCTCATATAAGAGCCCAAAGTGAGTAGTTCCTTTCAAGTAGTAGAGGATTATTTTTGTTGCTTGCCAATGGTTGAAATGAGGTTGATGTGAGAATATGGATATTAAGCCAACAACATATGAAATATTTGGGCGAGTATGAGTGAGGTATAATAGACTTCCTAAAAGCTATCTGTAGAGAGTAGCATCACATAGAGGGGATTTGTAGGAAGTACTTAGAGTGACTCCAAACTAAAAATGTGTGGAAGATGGCTTACAATTAGTCATCTTAAACCATTGAAGAAGGTCTAGAGTATATTTTTGTTGACACAATGAAATTCCTGCATCTGTTTGAGTTATCTGAATCCCAAGGAAGTAATGAGAAAAACCCAAATCAGCCATCTCAAATTTCTCAGAAAGGGAGTCTTTGATAGTCTGGATGTGAGAAATGTCACTACTAGTGAGTAGTAGATCATCAACATAGAGAACTAGTATGGCGATGTGTTCTTCATCCCTCCAAATGTAGACTGTTGCATTAGACTCACAATGAGAAAACCTTGAGGAAAGAAGGAAGGAGTCTATTTTTTCATACCAAGATCTAGGATCTTGTTTGAGACCATAGAGAGATTTCCTTAGTCTAAAAACAAGGGAGGATTCTTGAGTGAATCCAACAGGTTTTTCCATGAATATTTCCTCTTTTAAGTCACCATGCAAGAAAGCACTTTTAACATCCATTTGAAAAATTGACCACTTTTGGGAAGCAACAAGTGCTAGTACCAGCCTAACATAATCCATTTTTACAACTAGTGCAAAGGTTTCAGAATAATCTATGCCTTCAATTTGTGAAAAACCTTTAGCTACCAAGCGAGCTTTGTGTTTGTCAATTTCTCCATCAGGTCCATACTTAGTTCTGTAAATCCATTTACAATGAACCAATTTTCTCCCTTTAGGTAGAGGGACTAGATCCCAAGTTTTATTTTTGATTAAGGAAGAAAATTCATTCTCCATGGCATTATCCCATTCTTTTATACCATTTGCTTCTTTGAAGGATTGAGGATCTATGGAAATGGACTGACAGACAAGACTAGAACCCATGGAGTTTCTTAATCTGGATGATGGAAGATTTTGGATGTAAGGAGTGGCCTCTTGAACAATGGTGCGGGCCCATTTTGGCATTGTGGAAGGAGTAATGGGTGTGGCAGGACTTTGAGTTGGTGTTTGAAGTATAGGATCTTCATTTTGGTTATCTAACTCAAGGATGGGATCTTCATTATATTGAGGCTCAAATATTGGAGATGGCTCGAGAGAATCAATGTTGGAAGAAGATGATTGAGGATATTTATAAGGGAATGTTTCATCAAATTGAACATTTTTGTGAAAAAATATTTCATGAGTTGTGGGATCAAGGAGCCTGTAGGCTTTCATTTCCTCACAATAACCAATAAATATGAGTTGCTTGCTCTTTTTATCTAGAGCCTTCCTCTTTTTCTTTGGGATATGTGCCCAAGCAGTACACCCAAAAACTTTGAAAAAAGAGACATCAGGTTTTGAGCCAATCCATGCTTCCTCTAGAGTCAAATGGCCAAGAGCTTTATGAGGTGTGCAATTTTAAATATAATTTGCATAGTTAATTGCCTCAACCCAATAAACTGTTGGAATATCTCTTGAGTGGAGCATACAGTTTGCCATTTCTTTTAGAGTTATGTTTTTCCTTTTTGCAATGCCATTTTGCTATGGATTATGGGAGATTGAATGTTGATGAATTATGCCATGAGTTGAGAGAAATATGGAGAACTCATTACTGAAGTATTCCCCCCATTATCTATATGAATTTTCTTGATTTGTAAGTAGCTTGATTTTCAACTAAGGCCTTAAATATTTTGAAGTGGGATAGAACCTCACTTTTGTATTTTAGAAAGTAGACCCAAGTTCTTCTTGAAAAATCATCAATGAAGGTTAAGGTATATTTTTCTCCTTTGAAAGAAGGCTCTGGAAAGACCATCAAGTCACTGTGGATTAACTCTAGAGGGGATGAGACTCTTTGAGAACCACTTGGGTGAAAAGGATCTTGATGTTGCTTTCCAAGAGCACATCCAGGACATACTCCATCAATAGAAGAAATTTTTGGCAACCCTATTACCATTTCATGAGTATTCAACTCCTTTAGATAGCTATAACTGAGATGTCCAAACCTCTCATGCCAAATTTTACTTTCAAGATCTCCATGTGCAACAAAATAGGAGGCCCCATATAAATTTTTGAATCCCTTGAAGTAAAATAGGTGAGTGTTATGGTCAATATATCCTTGAGATATGATAGAGTGTGGTTCTTGAAAGTCACTTATCCAACTCCTGTTGGTGAAAATAGAATTGTTTTACCCTTTGCAGAAGTACAAATATGATATGTTCATATGTTAAGTCCAAATATGATATGTTCATATGTTCAAATATTCATATGTTCAAATGTTCATATGTTAAGTCCAAATTTTATGTGCTCTTTGAAAATATTTTAAGTTTTTCTTGCTTGAGTGTTCAAATGTTCATGTGTTTTTTAAAAAAATAGTTATGCAGGTAGAACATTTAGAAGATGCTGAAATTGAGATGTAAGCAACAATACCAAGTGGAAAAAAAGGTGCCAAACTTAGAATTTACCACCAAACTGTCCTCCTATAGCTACCTACTTAAAGGAATGTAGCAAAAAAGGAACTTTTGTGAACAAATCCAAGGACCAAAATATGCAAGGACCAGCACTAACAACCCCCCTGAAGTCTTCAAGATAGGTGCAAGAAGTAGCACCTCAAAAACCCCCCCCCAAAAAAAAATTGTATTAATGAGATTACAATAGACTCTTTCACTCTTTGATAGCCTTGGTATAGGCTCAAGAAAATAGTGAAAAAAGAGTCATAGATTTGAAACCCAGAACAATGATCCTTCACTTTGAGAGCCTGAAGGTTACAATTTTGTAGAGGAAGAGCACTTAGAGTCAAAAAATATGACTCTTTACAATATACTATTTTCAAAGGAAAATAATAATAAACCAAAATATATTAATGCCTTAGAGTATAAGGCTATCAATAAATCTAGTGGTGAGCTCTTTTGAATGCCTAATGATGAGAACGCAGGGAGCTACAGTGCCTTCGAGGCTTCTAATCAGTTCTCTTTGGTGATCGAACCATGCAAGGGTGCAAAGGAGAACTGAAACCAAAGCTAATCAGAGTGGTCACTTAAATGGCCCTTGATATTCAATTGACCATGCCTTGGAGTGTTGTTTGGTGTGTAATGAACATCTAGTCATGTTGAGAGACACCTATAGCACGAGCCAAGCTAAGGACAATTGTCGAGTGACTTTCATTTCTCAATGGGTGAAAGACGACATCAATCTTATTGCACCAATATAGTTTTAGATGGGCATGCCGAGTTGGATTTTTAAGGACAAAATGTGATGCACCAATGCCACTGAACATATAGGCACTAAGCTAACTATCACATGAGCCTAATATCTTGTAAATCTTGCTCAACGGGTGAAAGATGACGCACCAATGTCACTAATCGTATAGGCACCAAGCTGACTATTGCAAGATACAAATACTTCATAGAAAAAAAAATCCTGCAAGAAAAAACATGAAAAAGATAATAATGGTAGCCACATAAAATACTGAGCTACGTAGTCTTGATTTGAAGAACGTGCCATCAGTGCAAGGGTTGGGAGAAGCTAGTTAATGGAATGCAAACATGCTCAATACCTTGATTTTATTTATAACATAAAATGGACAATCGTTTGACTAGTGTAACATAGAATGTATTTACACTAATCAATATTTTCAGATATAAAGACTTTAAGACTATTGACAAAGATTGTATTGCTTCCGAGTTCATACGCAGCTTGGAGAAAAAAACTCAAATACCCTTGTTGCTTTTCTATATCATGCTTTCAACAAAAAAAAATTATTTTGTTGAAAAAAAATGGCTTGTGGATAGAAAATATGACTACTCAATAACCTTTAAGCAAGTAGAGTTAGCCAAAAAAAACTATCCAAAGAAAATGAACCAGTGCCTAGAAAAAAACCTTCAAGAGAGAATGCTTAGCAAAATCTATCCTGTTCTGGTACCATGTTAGAATTTCACAAGAATAGAAATGCAAATCATTACAAGAATTATGAAGAGAAGAGTAGAAATGATTGATTATTCCATGGGATCAATTTTGTATAAATAGAAAAGTTGATCAATGTGAGCCGTTGGATTAGAACAACTCAAAAAATCTAAACTAGTCTAAACTGGGAGTTTAGCTGACTCATAGAAGAGTGGTAACTCAAGTAAGAATATCCTAGTAGAACTTAAGAGAACAAAGATTTATTCTAACAGGGCATATAATGAGACAACAATGAATTCCATGGTGTGGAGTCTAGGTAGCTTAGTGATAATATTTTCCCTTTCTCTTCTTCCATGTCCTTGAAATTCTTTGACTTTGACTTGATTGTAAAAATGGGGTCATGAATGCCTACTAATTTGTCTTGAAGCTCTTTGGTAGATTTTTGCACCTTCTCACTCCTCTTTGCTCAGGCCATTTTATATATTGAACTAGTTGTACTCAACAACTATTCTATTTGGCAGACTTCCTAGTCTCTTCTTGCTCTTCTAAAATATTAATGGCATCAATTACATAGTGTTTACCTCTAGCTCTTATATAAAGAAACATAGAAGTGATTAATATTTTATTATTGTTAATCGCATACTGAAGATTATGCATATCTAAAAATCTTTGCTCATAATTGTAAATATTAACTGAAAACTTCTATAATGAGAAATGGTGCATACAAGGTGTGAGCCCATGAAATTACAATAAATTTACAAATTTGATAGCTGATGTGTACTCATTGAACCTATATAAAACATCCACCTATATACAACTGTGATAACTATCACTTTCTATGTATAGATTTACAAATGTAGCTATAAACATATGTACAAGTATGTGGCACTCCTCTTTATGCATAACGCTTTAAATATCGACCATTTACTAATATAGGTAAAATGTGATCTTGTAAATATCGCATCTTGAATGCATTTAAAGCTTTCTTCTATGCTATTAAATAAGGTCTAGACCACATGAATTCTAGTTTATTGTGCCCACTGGACTTGGCATGGTTTACATCCCACTTGAGCATGAGATCTTCCTCTCTAAAATATTTTGACATTGCTTTCTTATCAAACCATTGCTTGATAGTTGTTTGATAATTCCAAAAATTATTGTACACTTTCTCACGCTTTTTCTCCAACAATATTAACTCTGTCATCCTTTTCTTCATTGGCTGCACATTTTCTAATTTTGTTTGATTGATGAACTTTAAGGCCAAAAATTCCAAGTTGATGGGCAATATTTCTTCTTTTCCATACACCAAGGTGTATGGAAATTTTTTTAATGATTTCTTTACTCTTATGCTATCAACCCATATCGCTTGATCAAGCAAAAATTCTAGATTCTTGGATTATCCTCGATGCTTTGTTTGACTATTTTAAATAAATTTTTATTAATGGATTTTGCCAATACATTACTCTAAGGATAATAATTAGAGGATGAGTTCCAATAAATACCATATTTTCTCACAAAATCCATAGTTTTTCCCCAATAGAAGATTCGACGTTGTTTAAAACTGTTGGGATACCAAATTTGGTGATTAATATTTCTAAGAATTGGATGATAGTATCTTGGTCAGCAATATTGGTAGCTTTGAATTTAGACTACCCAGTGAAGTAATCAGTTGCTATTAGTATAAATTTATTCCCATTAGATGAATTCGGATTAATTACCCCAATAAAATCTAATCTCCATTGTTGAAAGGGTTCTTTGACATTGATGGGTTGAAGGGGCATAGCAAGATGTTTGTTTCTACCCATAAACCTTTGATATTTATCACATGATTGACCAATTTGAATGCATCTTAGAATAATGTAGGCCAATAGCATCCAACTCTCAAAATTTTGGGTATAGTTGTATATCCATAATAATGCCCTCCTAAAAAACCTACATGAAATTCCTTCATAACTTCCTTCACTTTGTTCAGGTGTAAGCATTTCAACAACACATCGTCATTTTTTCGATATAGGATGACATTTATTATTGCATAATTCATTCCTTTCAATTTGTATCTGCATATTTGGGATGTTGTAAAACCATTTGAATATTTATTGAATTCAAATAAGTGCATTAGCTGCTCCATCCAAGTGTCTTGGTCTATTCTTGTGTTCTCTAACGAAGAACTAAGTTGTTCTTCTAGTAACATGTTAACATTTTGTGATGCAAATTTTGCAAGCTATTGGAATAGTGTTTTTACTCTAACAAGCCTAGTTGGTTTGATCTTGACATTATATTCTTGATTTTCTGTGATCCAGCTAGCTCGCTTATCACCTAGTTCTCCTTGTATTACAAAGTTTTGAACATATGCATGTACCACATAAGTTATTGTATTGCTTTGTGATATAAAATGCCTAAATTTATTCAATGGCTTCATTAGATCATAGACTTTATTTTCTATGAAATTATAACACTTCTCATGATCATGCAGTGTCTAACTTAGGAAGGCTTTATGACGCTCATCATTTTACTCATTCTTCTATGTGAGTACACCTGCATAAATTCCTTCTGACCCAAATATGTAGAGAATATAATATTTGGCATAGTTTAGGTTAGCTTGCACTGGAGCCTTGGAAATAGCCTCTTTTATAGCTTTGAAAGCATCTTTTCTACCATCAGTCCATGTAAAATTATACTGCTTCTTCAGCATCTCTGCCATTGGTTTAACAATTTGAGCGAAGTTCGATATGAATTTTTGAACAAAGTTTATCTGCTCGAAGGATTGCAGACCCTTCTTATTCTCAAGAAATGGGAGAGCCAATATGGATTTTACCCTATTTGGATCAATTTCTAGCCCTTTTCGACACAATGTGTTGGACATTTTGAGTCCTCTAAGTCAAAGTTGTCATTGATGTCACCTGATAGAGTTATCACTCTTATTAAGGAATTCGGCAAGAAATAAAGTCGCCCAAGTCATCCAGGAAAAAGCTTCATCAGTGCAGAAGTGAAAGGAAAAAGGCTCCATAATATTTTAATATTATTGGGAGCACAGGTTAAGTGATTGGTTTATAAAAACCCAAGATGGGTTATTGCAAAGGTTAAAAAGGAGGTTTAATAATTATTTATAAATTATTTAAATTCACAAGGAATTTAAATTTTATAAATAATATTTAATTATACCAAGATTGGGCATTAAGACAAGGTTCTAAGGTTTAATTAAATTAAACCTAAGGTTGGTTCTTTTTAATTTATAATATTTAAATTTAAATTAATTATAAATTAAAAATCATGCCGACGTCAAAATTATTCGAAGCGTCGACGTGATTGCAAAAGAGGACAAAGGCATTATATAAATGCCATCAAAAACATTTACCAAGGCATCCCTTGCAATTATTATTCGAAGCGCATGCGAAAAGGTTTTGTTTTTCGAAGGCCTTACGATTTACGTAAAGGCTAAAGGTGTGAAGGTTCGGAGGCTCTAAGCGCAAAGGCCAGCGTGGCCTAGTGGTATGTTGGCTTGGTACTAAGGAGGAGGTCCCACGTTCGATTCATGTGAGGCCTTTTGGATTGCAAGGAAGAAGCGCTTGAAGCGCTTGTTTTTTCGAAAGAGCGTTGTTCATGGAAACTTTATAGTGGACGTGCCATTTTAGACACGTCAGGGCACGTGGCCCAACGATGGCTTGGCTACGGCTAAGGCATTGGGAAGGAGGACGTCGGGGGATCGAATCCCATCGAGGGCAAGGCAAGTGGATTTAATTTTTGATGTTGTTTAATATTTTAATTTTTGCCAAGGTTGCCTAAGGAGAAATAAGGATATGGTATGCCCTAGGAAAGATAGAGATTTCTGCTGATTTTATTTTTGGAAGTATATCATATTATATATCATTGGAAAGCTATTTTCGAGAGCTATTTGTTTAGATTTCTTAGAGGGAGAAATAAGGTGTGTGCAAGGAGATATTTCTGGTTTTGTCAAGGAGTTTCAAAAGTAAGTTTGATTCATTCTTTTGAGGGTTTATTTCTTGCATAAGAGGGTATGGTGCATTTTATTGAGTAGGAGTAATAAGGTGTTATTGAGATATTATTTTTATTATTGTGTTATTACTCAAGACCTCTAACCCTTGTTGAGATTGGAAAAATAAAATGTGTTGAGTGTGGCAGATTTAGTGGACAACTCATAAGGCATCAAAAAGGTATGGGCAATATTCTTCATTGACTTATTTGGGTGATTGATTTATGAAAATATATTTGGAGAGAAAAGGATTGATTGTGGTTTTCTTTTTGAGGAGTTGTTGGTTTAATGCTTCAAGGTTTTCTAGTTTGAGAGTTGTGATTAAACCTTGTTTTATAAGCATTGTTGTTGAAGCCAATTGGTCATGCAAAGAACTTGAACTTGAGTTAAGAACATGAGTATCATTGTTATGTGAGATTTGTTGTTGAGCATTGTTGGAAATATTTTGAGTTGGTTGATACATGCTTGGACTAGGGTTTGTGGAAAGGATTGTTCCTTGAGGTGATTGGTTGAGTAGAGTTGATTGAGCCTAGTCAAGTAATTGTGTGAAGTGGTTGTTCAAGTTCCATGAAACAAACTATTCTATATTCTGATTTGAGTTGAGATTGAGATTTGAGAATAGAACATATAGAGTCTCTAACAATTCTCTTTATGCTTCTATGAGATTGATTTGAGTATAGAACATATTGAGTCTCTAACAATTCTCTTTATGCTTCTATGAGATTGAGATTGAGTTGAGATTGGGATTTGAGTATAGAACATATTGAGTCTCTAAAAATTCTCTTTATGCTTCTATGATATTGAATTGAGATATTGATTGAGCATTGAGTATAGAACATATTGAGTCTCTAACAATTCTCTTTATGATTCTATGAGATTGGACAAGTTCTATGTGAGCTTGTTAAACTGATTTGAGGTAAGTCTTTGAGAAGGCTTGTGGACTGATTTTGTGTAAGCTTTTGTGGAAGCTTGCTATGCAGATTTGAGAAAGTCCTAGAGAGGACTTATTGAGAAGATTTGGACAAGTCCTAGAGAGGACTTATTGAGCAAATTTGAACAAGTTCTATGTGGACCTATTGAGCAGATTTGAGCAAGTTCTATGTGGACCTATTGAGCAGATTTGAGCAGGTTCTATGTGGACCTATTGAGCAGATTTGAGCAGGTTCTATGTGGACCTATTGAGCAGATTTGAGAAGGTTCTATGTGGACCTATTGAGAAGATTTGTGCTAGACCGAATGAACTATGTTTAGTGCAGATTTGAGTGGACTTGTGCTAGACCGAATGAACTATGTTTAGTGCAAGATATTGAGCAGAGTTGTGCTAGACCGAATGAACTATGTTTAGTACAAGATATTGAGCAGAGTTATGCTAGACCGACTAGACTATGTTTAGTATAGTATTGAGATAGAGCTTTGGAGGTGATAGAGTATAGAGGATAGAGTCTCAATGGATAGAGATCCAATAGCCAGGACAATTGAAGATAGATCTGAGTGAGGAGTCTTCAAGTGGAGAGAGATCCACCAGTTAATGCAGCAGAGAGACAGAGTCTTCTAGAAGATCACTAGCCAGAGTAGAAGGGGAAAGAGTTCTCCTATGGAAGAGATCCATAAACTTGAGATTAGGGGATCAACATCTCCTTTGGACAGAGGTCCATAAACATTGTAATTGGGAAGGATTCCCAAAGAGATTGATTGAGAAAATTTTAGTAAAATATTTTCTCCATGGAGTAGCCCACATTGGGTGAACCACGTAAATTATGGTGTCTCTATTGTGTATGGTGTTTTGTGCATTACTTTGATTACTACTATTGATACTTCTATCTATACACTACATAATATTGATTTGAAAAGAAAAGTAAAAAGTGGTCTTATACTATTCACCCCCCTCTCAGTATAAGCTTGTGTTCTTCAATTGGTATCAGAGCGGGTTCCTTCAGAAGAGTTTGACAGCTTGAAGGAAAAGTGGTCTAAGAACACAATGGATCAAAAGGATCAAAGAGATGGATTCTTCAATAATGTAGTACCAATATTTGATGGAAGTGACTTCTTATATTGGTGTATGCTGATGAGATTTTACTTGATGGCACTTGGAAATGAAGTTTGGGATGCAGTGGAACTTGGATATGATTCAATAGTCAATCCTCCTACAGATAAGGAAGGTAAGCTTCTAATGCATGCAAACTCAAGAGCTATGAATGCAATTATAAAAGGATTGCGTAGATCAGAATCTATGAAGGTTATGGATTGTAAAATAACAAAAGAAATGTGGGAACTTCTGCATGAAATATATGAAGGAGATAAAGGAGTCAAGAAAGCTAAGATCAAAAATCTCAAAGGAGAATTTGAGAACTTAAGAATGAAGGATGATGAAAACATTCATGACTATCTCAGTAAGATTGATGAACTTGTACATGAGATGAGAGGTCTGGGAATGAAGGTTGATGAATCTGATGCTTGTGATAAGATCTTGAGAACTCTTCCAAAAAGGTACAGTGAAAAGGTTTCTGCTATAGAAACATCAATTGATAGTGATTCTTTGACAAGGAATTCTTTTCTTGGCATGCTTACTACTTTTGAGATAAGAACAAAAGATCCTATTCCTCCGAAAGAAGTTGCTTTCAAAGTAGACAAAAATAAAAAGGGAAAGAAGATAGAATCGAGCAGTGAGTCATCCAATGATGAAGAAGAAAATTATGGCAGAAGAGATAGAGGTTCCAGAAGACCCATAGATCCAAGATCTATCAAATGTTTCAATTATGGAAGGTATGGACATTTTGCAACAGAGTGCAAGGAGCCAAAGAACAACAATGATGAAGAAAAATAGGATCACAGGTACAAGGAGTCAGAAAGATACAGGTACCAAAAGAAAAGCAAGGATGGACAAAGCAGACAAGGAAATAAGTTCTTCAAGAGACAAAAGAGAAGCTACTATGTGGATAATGCAAGTAAGTACTCAATTGATAGTGATGCTAGTTTTTCAGACAATGATAGAGATGAAGTCCTATTTATGGTTAAAGAGAAAGATCCAATTAAGAAAAAGACTCCAATTATTCTCAAGTGTTTTAGATGTGGTAAATTTGGACATCTTGAAGATGATTGCACTAGGGATGGTTATAGTTTCAGTGATGATGATTTTGAAGATGCACTTGAAAGACCAGATGAAAATATTCTAATGGCATTAGAAGAAGAAGTGAGTGACCCCATAGAAGACAAGTCTAAAGGAAGTAGAAACTCGGACAAAGGTAAAAAAATAGAGGATTATTCAGTAGAGAATGGTTATGATCTCAAGGGAGAACTTATCTATGCCCTTGACATAGTAAAGAAGGTAAGAAAGCAACACTCTAAGCTTGAAAGTCAGTTTCAAGAATGTGATGAAGAAATATTATTGCTCATAGAAGATTTAGAGAAATCAAAGGCTAAGGCAAGCAAGTTCAAAGATAAATTAGAAGCAAAGATCTTGGAATGTGAGAAGTTAGCACAAGAAGTGGCTACTTTAAAAGAAGACTTAAAGGACTCCAAGATCAAGATGAAGAGTTTCAAAAATAGCTCTAGGAACTTGGATAAGTTCATCTGTGGACAACAACGAACATCATGTTCAATAGGTCTTGGCTTTGGAAAAGTTCAAAAGAAATAGGAAGAAGAATCTACCTCAAGTCTTGAAGAAGAAGGAACTTCAGAAGAAGATACTTCAGAAGATGATAATATAAGTGGGAATGAGACATCAGAGGATGAGTTGGACAACAGAGAGTTCAAAAAAGATAGGAACAATGCACAAAGAAGATACAGATGGAACAACAATCAGAATAGGAGACCAATGAGGTCAAGACAAGGAAGCTTCAATGGAAGATGTTTTTCATGTCACAGGTTTGGGCACATGGCTTCACAGTGCAGGACACATCAAAGATAGGAGTATGGAAAAGGATAACTTTTCCAAGGATATTGCTACTCATGCAATGAGTTTGGTCACAAGGCAATGAATTGCAGGATTCAAGATAGAAGAGGATATGGCTTCACTAGGAGAAGTCCTAAGACAGTTGCACATCCAAGGAATAATAACATTAAGTGTTATAAGTGCAATAATGATGGTCACATAGCAAGATGGTGTAGAGAAAATATTCCAGAAATAGGCATGAACAGGAATAGGAATATGAACAGAAATAGGAATATGAATAGAAGCAAGAATATGAACAGGAATAGAGACTCAGAAAAGAATAGAGACTCAGAAAAGAACAAGAATAGGAACATGGATGAGAACAAGAGCAGGAACAGGAACAGAAGTGATGACAGGAACAGGGATGATGACTTGGAAAGAAATAGTGAGAGGATTCAGAAGACTCATAGAAGAAGAGAGAAAGATAAAGGTACAGATATGTGCTTTCAAGGAGTAGAAATACTCCCACCCGAGAATTAACCACCTCATGTGGAGGTGGGGGAGGGGCTAAGCTAAGAGGCTCATTCTTAGCCCCGAGCCCCAAAGGTGACCCTTTGCCATTGATGTCAAAGGGGGAGAGATTTGTGTATTGGGGAGAGATTTGATATGAGGAGAGATTTGATATTTGAGAGAGCATTGAGCTAGGGGGAGCAAAGACCCAGGGGAGCAGAAAAGAAGGTCAGGTTTCAGTAAAAGGATAAAGGTTGCCATCAATGACAAAGGGGGAGATTGTTGGACATTTTGAGTCCTCTAAGTCAAAGTTGTCATTGATGTCACCTGATAGAGTTATCACTCTTATTAAGGAATTCGAAAAGAAATAAAGTCACCCAAGTCATCCAGGAAAAAGCTTCATTAGTGCAAAAGTGAAAGGAAAAAGGCTCCATAATATTTTAATATTATTGGGAGCACAGGTTAAGTGATTGGTTTATAAAAACCCAAGGTGGGTTATTGCAAAGGTTAAAAAGGAGGTTTAATAATTATTTATAAATTATTTAAATTCACAAGGAATTTAAATTTTATAAATAATATTTAATTATACCAAGATTGGGCATTAAGACAAGGTTCTAAGGTTTAATTAAATTAAACCTAAGGTTGGTTCTTTTTAATTTATAATATTTAAATTTAAATTAATTATAAATTAAAAATCATGTCGACGTCGAAATTATTCGAAGCGTCGACATGATTGCAAAAGAGGACAAAGGCATTATATAAATGCCATCAAAAACATTTACCAAGGCATCCCTTGCAATTATTATTCGAAGCGCATGCAAAAAGGTTTTGTTTTTCGAAGGCCTTACGATTTACGTAAAGGCTAAAGGTGTGAAGGTTCGGAGGCTCTAAGCGCAAAGGCCAGTGTGGCCTAGTGGTATGTTGGCTTGGTACTAAGGAGGAGGTCCCACATTCGATTCATGTGAGGCCTTTTGGATTGCAAGGAAGAAGCACTTGAAGCGCTTGTTGTTTTCGAAAGAGCGTTGTTCACGAAAACTTTATGGTGGACGTGCCATTTTAGACACGTCAAGGCGTGTGGCCCAATGATGGCTTGGATATGGCTAAGGCATTGGGAAGGAGGACGTCAGGGGATCGAATCCCATCGAGGGCAAGGCAAGTGGATTTAATTTTTGATGTTGTTTAATATTTTAATTTTTGCCAAGGTTGCCTAAGGAGAAATAAGGATATGGTATGCCCTAGGAAAGATAGAGATTTTTGCTGATTTTATTTTTGGAAGTATATCATATTATATATCATTGGAAAGCTCTTTTCGAGAGCTATTTGTTTAGATTGCTTAGAGGGAGAAATAAGGTGTGTGCAAGGAGATATTTCTAGTTTTGTCAAGGAGTTTCAAAAGTAAGTTTGATTCATTCTTTTGAGGGTTTATTTCTTGCATAAGAGGGTATGGTGCATTTTATTGAGTAGGAGTAATAAGGTGTTATTGAGATATTATTTTTATTATTGTGTTATTACTCAAGACCTCTAACCCTTGTTGATATTGGAAAAATAAAATGTGTTGAGTGTGGCAGATTTAGTGGACAACTCATAAGGCATCAAAAAGGTATGGGCAATATTCTTCATTGACTTATTTGGGTGATTGATTTATAAAAATATATTTGGAGAGAAAAGGATTGATTGTGGTTTCCTTTTTGAGGAGTTGTTGGTTTAATGCTTCAAGGTTTTCTAGTTTGAGAGTTGTGATTAAACCTTGTTTTATAAGCATTGTTGTTGAAGCCAATTGGTCATGCAAAGAACTTGAACTTGAGTTAAGAACATGAGTATCATTGTTATGTGAGATTTGTTGTTGAGCATTGTTGGAAACATTTTGAGTTGGTTGATACATGCTTGGACTAGGGTTTGTGGAAAGGATTGTTCCTTGAGGTGATTGGTTGAGTAGAGTTGATTGAGCCTAGTCAAGTAATTGTGTGAAGTGGTTGTTCAAGTTCCATGAAACAAACTATTCTATATTCTGATTTGAGTTGAGATTGAGATTTGAGAATAGAACATATAGAGTCTCTAACAATTCTCTTTATGCTTCTATGAGATTGATTTGAGTTGAGATTGGGATTTGAGTATAGAACATATTGAGTCTCTAACAATTCTCTTTATGCTTCTATGAGATTGAGATTGAGTTGAGATTGGGATTTGAGTATAGAACATATTGAGTCTCTAACAATTCTCTTTATGCTTCTATGAGATTGAATTGAGATATTGATTGAGCATTGAGTATAGAACATATTGAGTCTCTAACAATTCTCTTTATGATTCTATGAGATTGGACAAGTTCTATGTGAGCTTGTTAAACTGATTTGAGGTAAGTCTTTGAGAAGGCTTGTGGACTGATTTTGTGTAAGCTTTTGTGGAATCTTGCTATGCAGATTTGAGGAAGTCCTAGAGAGGACTTATTGAGCAGATTTGGACAAGTCCTAGAGAGGACTTATTGAGCAGATTTGAGCAAGTTCTATGTGGACCTATTGAGCAGATTTGAGCAGGTTCTATGTGGACCTATTGAGCAGATTTGAGCAGGTTCTATGTGGACCTATTGAGCAGATTTGAGCAGGTTCTATGTGGACCTATTGAGCAGATTTGAGAAGGTTCTATGTGGACCTATTGAGCAGATTTGTGCTAGACCAAATGAACTATGTTTAGTGCATATTTGAGTGGACTTGTGCTAGACCGAATGAACTATGTTTAGTGCAAGATATTGAGCAGAGTTGTGCTAGACCGAATGAACTATGTTTAGTGCAAGATATTGAGCAGAGTTGTGCTAGACCGACTGGACTATGTTTAGTATAGTATTGAGATAGAGCTTTGGAGGTGACAGAGTATAGAGGATAGAGTCTCAGTGGATAGAGATCCAATAGCCAGGACAATTGAAGATAGATCTGAGTGAGGAGTCTTCAAGTGGAGAGAGATCCACCAGTCAGTGCAGTAGAGAGACAGAGTCTTCTAGAAGATCACTAGCCAGAGCAGAAGGGGAAAGAGTTCTCCTATGGAAGAGATCCACGAACTTGAGATTAGGGGATCAACATCTCCTTTGGACAGAGGTCCATAAACATTGTAATTGGGAAGGATTCCCAAAGAGATTGATTGAGAAAATTTTAGTAAAATATTTTCTCCGTGGAGTAGCCCACATTGGGTGAACCACGTAAATTGTGGTGTCTCTATTGTGTATGGTGTTTTGTGCATTGCTTTGATTATTGCTATTGATATTGCTATCTATACACTGCATAATATTGATTTGAAAAGAAAAGTAAAAAGTGGTCTTATACTGTTCACCCCCCCTCTCAGTATAAGCTTGTGTTCTTCACAATGTGCCCTAGCAATTTACCTTCTTGAATGACAAATATTGATTTCTTTAGATTCAGTGACACACCAAACTCTAAATTTTTAAAAAACCAGTCTGAGATGCTCAACAATGCTTCTCTTTTTGGTGAGAGAAGATCATCATATCATCCAAAAAATTCACTATTATTTTATTTAACAATTCTACAAATGCTAGATTCATCACTCTTTGAAAGGTAGCTCTAGCACTGGATAAACCAAAGGGCATGCATTTATAAATAAAAGTTCCCCATTTGGTAGTAAATGTGGTCTTATATTGGTTCTTATCTCAGACCCATACTTGATTAAAACTAAAAAATTGTCCAACAAAGAGAACCTCTTTGCTCTAGCTATGGTGTATAGTATTTGGTTAATACGGGGTAAAGGATAATGGTCCTTCAATGAGGCCATATTAAGATTATGAAAATCACACAGAGGTGAATATCACCATTTTTCTTCTTTACCAGCACCAGATTCACTACCCATGTAAAGTGCTTGATAGGATAAATAATTTTATCTTTCAAAAGCTTAAACAAATCTTACTTCATCAAAGCCTCTATATTTGGGTTAACAAGCCTTTGCTTTTATCAAAAAGGTTTAGCATATAATGTGAGTTCAATGGTGTGTTGAATTATATCCTTGTTGTAAACTTTAAGATCATCATAAGTCCATACAATTATGTCACTAAACTCTTTGTATAAATTAAAAATTTGATTAATCTAATATTTAGAGCAACACATTCCAAATTTAAGATGCTTCCCCAGTTCAATATGAATTTCCTTGTATCCCTATTCATCTATTTTTGTTTTGTAGGCCATCGATCTATCACTACTATTGAATAAAATTTCAAGAGTAATCAATCCTTTTGGAATATGATTGTTTTTTAGGTGTATCACATCATATCCATCTTCACTTTCTAGCGATTTGGCAGTTCCATTTGTGAAATTCATATCCTATATTAGGAAATCAACAATTTTCTCATCATTATCAAATATTTGCTAGAATGTGTCCTTATCTATATTGATGGTATGTATACCAACTTGATTGTCTTGAATTTATGTATTATATTAAACATTGGGTAATAGTTAGCTCTAAAAGAAGCTAGTATTGTTAGAATATATTACATTATTTGGTACATACCAATGTACCACCTTGGGTACATATTTATATTAGGAAGTTTATCCTAGATTAGGATTTGAATATTTACTTTATGCAATGTAATAAATGCACAAGTGTTAGAATGTGCAAAGTACTTGATAATGTAAATGTGCATGTAGTCCACATGTACATGAGTCATAAAATAGGAAGATGAAGAATCGTAGGTAGGTGAAAGGTCAAGAGAAATATATCTTTATATATAGGCATTTGATAGAGTTATAGAAGAGGAGAGAGTAACATAATATAGACTAGAGTAGATATAATGTAGAATTTTTATGAAGCATGGAGTATTTGAGATCTCCATATTTTGTATGAAATTCTAATTTTCGTGAGATTTCATTAATGGTAGTTTTTATGAGTTATTTTAGAAGTTTTTCGTTATTTTTACATGATTAACATATTGTCATTATCATAGATTTAATATTGCATGCTAATTTTAGTTATTGTGGTTGTATTTCCTAAATATATAGAATCAAAAGCTAACAGTGGTATCAAAGCCACAAGGTAGATTGATAGAAAATAGAGAGAGCCACAAGAGAGATTGAGAGGAGATAGGAGATATCATTTTTAATTTTTTTGAAATTACTATTTGGCTAGAGTCTTTCCATAAGGTTGCAAAAAAACTCGTGAAGACTAGGACTCAACATAGATCTCTTTTCCACTAGATTGAAGGATAACTAGTGATGTTTATTGATTTATAGAGATCTAGAGATTTGCATGGATTTTCTTACTAATATCTAAATTTTTTTGCTGCAAAAAATTAGCTCTCAAAATTTGAGAAGCTTCATACAATGGATAGAGAAGAATTTCATCTTCAATTTCCTAAAAGTCTATGTGCTTTCCTTGTGTAGGTATTAGTTCTTTGTTGAAAAAAATTAGAATATTTAAGAAAGAGGAGACTCAAGGAAAAGGTCCCCATTGGAGATTGGAGATAGAATATTGATAAGACCAAGAAGGAGGTCCTCATAGAATATTGAAGACTGTAGATTGAGAAAGAGGAGACCCAGGAGAAAGGTATTAATGAAGAACTTCTAGATTTAGAAGATAGAAGATTAAATATTGAAGATAAAAGAGGACTAGGAAAAGTCCTATTGAATATTTGAGAAGCTACAAAATTTGAAGACCCAAGAGAAGAGATCTCAAGAGAAGTTGAAAGGAGAAAGAAGAAGAAGGTTAGAGAAGCCCTATTGAAGAAGTTGAAGAAGTGGTCATTGGAGAATATTTTAAGAAATCTCAAGGGAGAAAATTTCTAGCAAGGAGAAGCACCTGACAAAGAAAAATTTGGGATATTACCACCATCCAACAACAAGCCCAAAAGGAAGAAAGATTTGATAAGAAGTTTGCCAAATTTTGGAAAGGATTCTAGAATATCTCAATACATTCAGATTCTTGAGGAGGCCAACAAATAGGTCAAGTTTGAAGTCATAACTCAAAAAGGATATTGGAGGAGAAAGAAGCTAGAAGAGGCCACCAAATTTGAGAAATTTGAATATTTCCATTAAAGTCTTGAAGATTTTTTTGTGAAGGAGAAGAGTGTTGGTTTGACAATAGAATTTAAAGAGTCAGAGGACAACAAATTGAAGGAAGAGTTGGCATAAAAAAAAGGCAGAAAATCAATGAGATTGAAAAGCATTAGAAGAATAAAAGAAGGCTACAAATTAATGGAGTTAAATACAACAAATAAAAGGAGGAATTGGCTGCATTAGAAGCTGAAAATTATAGGGTTTAGGACAAAAAAAGGGCATCAATTTGGGCAGCACTAATAGTTGCAAATTTTATATTCTAAGAAAGCAAGGTTGAAGGAGCTTTGGAGCCACAAAAATTGGAATTTTGGATAGTAAATTAAAGGCTAAAAGGCAGAAAATTTGGACAGAAATTAGAGCTACAAAAGTGATAAGTTCAAGGCAGAAAATAGGTGAGTCAAATCACCAAGAAATCTAGCTATAAAAGGAGACCAAAAGGTATGCAATATTGGTGCAATAAAAAATCATTATTTAGCTTATTATTAAGTATTTAAAAGCACCACATTTGAGGTTTTAAAGTAGCAAGAGGAAAGGTCTCAAGTTTATGTCTTCAAAGTTGGATAAGACAACATTGCAAGGGATTAAAACCTACACAAAATAAAGAATTTAGATATAATACAAGGAAAATAAAATATCAACTCCTTACTATCTATTTTAAAATTAACAAGCCAATACTATATAGCAAAATTGGATTCAATAAACTATCCAAAAGGTAAATTTTTTAGTATAAATTAGAAGCTTGGAGTCACCATAAAAAGAAACCACCAAGAATTGAGCCAAGGAGGAGCTGTAGTATAAGAGTAGCTAATGAATAAAAGGTGACATGGAAGAGAAACCACCATTACCACATATTGGTAAAGAGAAACCACCAGAAGAGTAGTAAAAAGGAGAGAAAACCATCATTTCAAGAAATCAAGGGTGATGATATAAAGTACAAGGGGTAAGCAACTAAAATGCATGAGACTGTGTTTCCCTAGAGCTATGTACAATAAGATCAAAGTCACCAAAGTATCATTTGTAAGGGCCAAGGTTATTCAACCATTGGAGATTGGAAAATGCAACACCATCTTGAAAAAACCAACCAGCAACATCAACCAACATAAATCAAAGTTTTCATTTGTATCAAAGGAAGTTAGGTACAACATCAAACATTCCTAAGTGAAGAGAAGGAGCAAACTAGAATTATAGAGGATCTTATCAACTAAATTAGAACAAAGGAACCACATAGAGAGGATACAATGTGTGAAAGAGCATTACAAAGTAAAGGATAGCACCACATAGAGAAGAGACAGTGCATGAAGGAGAATTACAAAGGATAGCACCATGTAGAAGGAGAATTCCAAATGATAGCACCACATAGAAGGAGAATTCCAAATGATATAATGAGCGTTACAAAGTAAATAATAACGCCACCTAGAGAATATACAACATATTTCCAAGAAGAGAGGAGTGAAGGAGCATTAACACCATGTAGAAGAGATACAATGCATTACCAATCAAAGGGGAGTGAAGGAATATTACAAAGAAGATAATCACCATCACTTGGAATGACAAGGAGGTGAACAGTTACACTGCCAAGTGTCACAGTGCAGAAGACAACTCCAAGGAAAGAGAAGACATTTTATTTACATGAGTGACAAGTCTTACAAACCATTCAGGAAAGAAGAAGGTAAAGTAAGTGAAGGTAGCATATCATAGTCGAAGGTGAGTGAAATCAATAACACGAGGAAGATAATAAACATTATAGAATGCACCACAAAGGGAGAGCATTGAATGTTGTAAGAGAAGCATCATATTGCATTGAATATAGAGAAGTAAACAACACCTTAATTTGAGTGCAAAGTGCAAGTTGCAAAGAAGTCAAGGAGAAGTAGACCTCATACACAATGTGTGCCATAGTCAAGAAGGTATTTGAAATTATTTAAATTAACTTGCAATTTTATAAAGGTAAAGGAGAAATAAGGAACATTAATGCTAAGGTTAAACCTAGTTAATATTTTATGCTTGAGATTAATTAGATAAATGAAGGTATAAGGAATTGCATTGTTATACTACAACCTTAGATGCTTTATTGAAGAGATTTGAAAGCCTTTTAAAGTAAGAGAGATTTAATTGGAAAGCATTTGGAACTACTTTATTCAAGCATAAGAAATATTTACAAATAACTTAATTTGGAGGAATAAGAAATTCTACATAGAAAATTGAAAATAGAAAATAGAAAATAGAAAATTGAAAAATTTAATTTGCAAATGTTCATATTTTCTAAATTTCTAATTAGGGAGATATAAGGAATTCAACACCAATACAGGTTATTAAAATTTAGAAATTATACTATTGAGAATTGAAATATACAAGAAACAAAACATAGAGCTATTGAAAAATTGGAAAATTGCATAAAGATCTTAAAAATAGAGAACCTTATCAAAATTGAAAGTGCATTAAAATTATTTCTAGATTTTCATAAGGAGAATTAAAGTGCTTGTCTTGTAGTTGAACATTAGGGAGACAAAAGGGATTCAACTCAAGGAAAACTAAGAAAGCTAAGCACTTTATCAAGACCATAGTATATTCAAAACTAGGGAGATATAAGGTAGTCTACAAGTGTTATTATGGCAACAAATAAATTCATACTTTTAAAATCCCAACTTCTTAAAGGATCTAATTACACTTCATGAAAAAACAAAGTGAGGTCAATATTGATAGTTGAAAACCTTTGGAATATTGTTAAAGGAGAAAAAACTAAACCTACTACCGGAGATAGAGAGATTCAACAGTTTGAAGAAGATGAAGCAAAAACCCTCATGATAATAACATTTTCAATTATAGATGAAATACAACCATACATTAGTTCAGTAGTAACTTCTATAGAAGCTTGGAAAAATTTAGCCAAAATATTTGAAGGAAGGAATAAAACCACTATTTTGAATCTTCAAACTCAATTGCATTCTCTAAAATTTAATAGTGATGAAAGTATAGAATTATTCCTAAGGAAAGTAGTAGATATAAAAGGAAAATTATTAACCTTAGGATAAACTATTGAAGATAAGTTTCTTGTTCAAGTAATCCTAAGAGCACTTCCAGAAAGCTACAAGCATCTAGTTACATCTCTACAAATTCTAACTAAAGATACATCATTTAATGAGTTAGACAATATCCTACAAGAATATGAGGTGGAAATTTTAGAAAAATATGAAATGACTAACAATTCCTTAGTCACAAAATATAATCCACAAATAAACATTGATTCATTCTCAAAAAGAAGATCAAAATGGAATAATATATATTTTCAAGTATGCGGAAAGAAAACTCATAATACCAATTATTGTAGATTCAATCCAAGAAATCAGTATTAAGGAAATACAAAAAAATTTGGAAGCCAATCAAGTAGGCCATTCCAACCAAGAAAATATTAGAATCAATATAATCCACATCAACAACAATTTCAGTGTCCATATACTTCTCAAAATCAATACAATCATCCTCAACTACAATATAGAGAAGGAAAACAAAATGGACATTTAGTTCAAGAGGTTCAATAAATTCAGGAACTAGAAGAACCTATAGATGAACATGAAGTTAAATCTCTTTTAGTAAAAATAGTATTTTATGAAGATACTAATTATTTACTTGATCAAGATATAGATAGGGAACAAAATGAAGAAAGCAAAAAAGAAGAGCTCAAGTTCTAGAACCAGGATGAAGACCATATTGAATACTAAAGTCTTCAATAACCAAATGATGTAATACAAGGAGGTGTTGGAATATATTACATTATTTTTTACATGCCAATGTTCCACCTTGGGTACATATTTAGATTAGGAAGTTTATCTTAGATTAGGATTTTAATATTTACTTTATGCAATGTAATAAATGCACAAGTGTTAGAATGTGCAAATTACTTGATAATATAAATGTGCATGTAGTCCACATGTACATGAGTCATAAAATAGGAAGATGAAGAGTCATAGGTAGGTGAAATACCAAGATATATATATATATATATATATATATATATATATATATATATATATATATATATATATATATATTTATATATATACCTTGGATAGATTTATATAAGAGGAGAGAGTAGCATAAGATAGACTAGAGTAGATATAATGTAGAACTTGTATGAAGCATGGAGCATTTGAGATCTCCACATTTTGTATGAAGTTCCTATTTTTGTGAGATTTCATTAATCATAATTTTATGAGTTATTTCAGAAGTTTATCATTAGTTTTACATGCTTAGTATATTGTCATTATCATAGATTTAATATTGCATGCTCATTTTAGTTATTGTGGTTGCATTTCCTTAAATATATCATCAGAAGCTAACAAATATATTAGCATGCATATTTTGTTGTTTAGGAATGGGTTTTATATTAAGGGATTCAAAGCTTTCCAATATATTCCACACTCTAATCTAGTAATATTTGAGGTAATGTTGTTTACTGTTGCATCGCTCTATTAATTGATTGACAATCAATTTTGAATCCCCATGGATCAAAATTTTTTTATTCCTCATCTTCTTGGCTTTCTTTAGGCCTAGGCACAATGCTTCATATTCTATCACATTTTTTATACAACTCCAAGTTAGCCTATATGAGAATGTTCTTTTCTGCTATAGTTGGGGAAATTAGTACAATACCAACTTTGATACATTAGTGCGCCTTGCTCTATTGAAGTAGAGCCTCCACATGGTATCTTGTTGAATGCTTTATTTTATAATAGTTAGGATTTTTTTTCTTTGGTTTCATATTTGAATATGTACCAATCCTAGTTTCAACGATGGCATTGAATTATTTTAGTGAAAAAGTGATCTTCTATTTGCAATTCATCCATAATATCTTCCATCATATCAATTTCTTCATTGATTATACCAACTATTTTAGCTTGTTGATATTCTTCTCCAATTATTTCTATGTGATAGGTGGATGGATTTTTAAAGAATATTTTCACTCTTTTGCCTTTGTATGGGATATCCATATGCTAATAATCATGTTAGGATCTCATCCTAACCCTTAATGTAATAACTTCCTTGATGTAATAATTCCTAGTGAACGTGGGTAGTACCCATGATTAATATTTTGTAATGTTCTAAGTTTTAGCTTAGGTAGTGCCTATGACAAATGGCACCCTTTTTATGTAACACATGGTAGATAGGTGGCATTGTGCATGTAATTCGTGTGGCATTATGCATGTAATTCGAGTGGCATTGTGCATGTAATTCAAAGTGGCACTATGCATGTAATTCGGGTGGCATTATGCATGTAATCCAAGTGGCATTTTGCATGTAAGCCAACCTTGGAAGGAAACTCCTTAAATACCCGAAAAGGCACCAATGTAACCATATTTTGCAAAATTAATGAAGTATTGAAGGAGGTTGCCCCCTCGAAGAGGCCTGCGATTCTGTCTTATTGTGAGATTGTTCTTTATGCAAATTTCTGTTATATTAATGTGATGTTTATGTGAGTTTATTTCCAAGCAATTGTGTGAGAGTGTGTTATTTGAGTTTATTTTATAGCAGGATCTTAACAAGTGGTATCAGAGTGCTTTCCAGGGCCAAGTTCTGCTGCAACTGCAACGATTCTTGCCATCCAATCCGCCTGTTAGGTATAAATTCCGTGTGTTTTTTCCATTCTATTTTTCCTTATTAAAAAAAAATCCAAAAAAAAATACAGTGTTTTTTTTCCAGACCAAAAACAAAAAAATATATTGTTAGTTGAGTAGGTAGAAACCCTATACCGGGGGTTTTAAAATATCGTGAAGGATCTGTCGTTATTGGCTAAGCTAGATAGCCCATAAAGCGTCTAGTGAAGTGAGGGGCGATCAGGCTCCAATACCCAGGCCTCAGATAGAACTCACGCACGGACTTGAGCTCCCACGTATCTTCGGGTATATCGGGAGACCATCTAGGATTAAACAAACTTTTAGCCATTAGGAAGCTCTTCGGCCTTGTATTACTCATAGTCTACGGGACACAGCATCCTGGACGATTACCCTCCCGTATTGTCAAGAGAGGCGGGTAGTGTGCTCAAGGGTATGTGTGGAATCCTCCTTGAGTAGTGGCACTGAAATATTGGTCCGAGCACTATTGTTCGTCACTTTGTCGGTATATTAGAGGGCCTATGGGTGGTACATACTCCTATACTTAGCATTCCCTGGTTCTGTTAAAACTTCAACTTTGTAAAAAACGCAAAAAATAAAAAATAAAAATAAAAATCCAAACATCCCTGTTCGTAAACCTGCATTTCAAAAGTGAGCATATGAGAAAGGAGTCCTCTACTAAAAAAATAATAGAAGGGACATGCATTCGGGATAAGCCATGAGGGTGACACTTAAGTTGAAAGTCTGGAGAATAACAGTAAAATTTACAATGGCAGTCACGGTCGATCGAGTCAGAGAGGTCAGCACAGTCAGGGCAGAATTCACAGTCTTCAGGGTCAGAACAGAACTGTCATATCAGTCACCTGCAAAATACAGAGAATCTTGAGTGTGAAACACGGCCAGTTATAGATAGTGCTCCAGTACCCAACTTTTGCTCAGTAGCTCAGAATTAGAAACTGTAAACACCGTTAGACTCAGCAAAACAGGAGATAAAAAAAAGAGTCTGGGGTGCCAAAAAGTAGTGTTGAGAGATATAGCTCATTGTGACCACCTCCTTCAGCTGATCATTTTGATATATAGCACCCAAGCACTTTTTTGGGCACTTACTAAAAATAGTAAGTCCAAAAAATTCAATTCTATTTTTAGTAACTGGTCACAAAGGTCTAAAAAATGGCCCAGGGTACTCGTGGACACCAGAAAGAACTAGAACACTTGGAATCCCTAACAAAAGCCATTGAGAAATTGCACTCGAATTTTCACTCCATAAGGGAAGAAGTCCAAGGTCTTCGCCTAGAGCATGAGGCCACTAGCAACCGCCTAGAAGAAGCATTGACAGAAGTGGACAGCAAACTGAGAAGAGAACCACCCAAATCAGAATACCAAGCTGAGAGTTCTACAAGGAATCGTGACCATGATCCACCCTTTAGAATGCCCAAATTGGACTTTCCCAAATTTAGTGGGAAGGATGTTGATGGGTGGCTATGTCGGGTTGACCAATTCTTTCGACTTCATAATGTACCCATATTTCATCGAGTCCAGATGGCTTCCTTTAACTTGGAATCTGAGGCTCTACACTGGTTTCAATGGTTGCGTCTTGCCTACCCAAATCTCTCTTGGGAGGATTTTGAATCCCAACTACTCACTCGATTTGGTCCTAGTGAGTTTGAGGACTTTATAGGAGCCTTAACCAAACTACAACAAACAAGGTCAGTCCAAGAGTACCAAGCTCAATTTGAAAAATTGGCCAATCGGACAAGAGGATTGAGTGAAGGGTTCTTCCAGAGTTGTTATATCAGTGGGTTGAAGATGGAACTCCAAGCAGAAGTCAAAATGTTGAAACCACGAACTATGATGGAAGCTATCAGTTTGGCCCGTTTGGCCGAATCTAAACTCTCTGCCCAAAGATGCCCATCAAAGTTTCTACAAAATAGACCTTCATTTCCTCCTAGAGCCCAACACCTAGATGATAATAAACCTGCTGCACCCAAGTGCCTCACCACCAAAGAGATGGATGCATGTCGTGCCCAAGGATTATGCTACAATTGTGATGAAAAGTTTTTCAAAGGGCATAAGTGTGCACACAAAAAATTGTTCTTGATAGATGTTGAAGAACCTGATACCACTGACGAGAGTGATGAGGATGAGGACCCTCCAAAAGTGAAACAGGAACCTGAGACAACAATTACAATCCATGCCCTTGTAGACATTACTACTCCTCAAACCATGAAGGTTACAGGATTTTTCAAGGGCCAATGTCTTTCCATCCTTTTGGATTCGGGAAGCACGCACAACTTCATTGACCCTAGAGTTGCTCAATGGGAAAATTGCTATATCCACACTTGTAATTCCTTTGAGGTCATGGTAGCCAATGGGGGAACCTTACCTTGTAAAGGAAAGTGTTGCAATGTTAAAATCAAGATAGGGGACTATGAACTCAAGCAGGACATGTTTGCCCTCCAATTGGGTGGATGTGATATTGTTTTGGGATCCCAATGGTTGAGTACGTTGGGCACTATCAGTTGGAACTTTGCTAAACTTTGGATGCAGTTCTCCCAGAACGGACAAACACACATCATCAAGGGCTCCCCGGCAAGAACACCTCAAGTTATCAGTTCAAACGGCATGGAGAAATTGCTAAAAAAATCATCACGTGGGGTCATTGCACAACTATTCTCCATCCAACCATCCACATCTCCAATGGGTGAAATCCCACAAGACATGCAACAGATTCTCCACAAACATGAGGTCATCTTTTTAGAACCAACCACACTACCACCGCATCGCTCTCACGACCATGCCATTCCATTATTGCTGGATAGTACACCTCCTAATATCAGACCACCTTATGAGCGACTCAAGCGCACCTTATTTTGGAAAGGTAGGAAATAGGACATTCGCTCCTTGGTGCCAGACTGCGACACAGGTCAAAGGATGAAAGGAGAAATAGTGTGCTCTTTGGGCACTCTTCCACCATTGCCGATACCGGATCAGGTGTGGACTGACATCTCTATGGACTTCATAGAAGGGCTACCTAAATCTGGAGGCAAGTCTATTATTTTTGTGGTAGTGGACCGCATTTCAAAGTATGCTCACTTTTGTACCCGAACCCATCCTTACACAGCATTCACTATTGCCCAAATTTTTCTTGACTCCATATTTCGCCTTCATGGCATGCCAACCTCCATTGTATCTGATCGTGGTCCCGCATTTACTAGCAATTTGTGGAAAGAGTTGTTTAAGTTGCAGGGGACTCAGCTCAAAATGAGTTGAGCCTACCATCCACAAACGGATGGTCAAACAGAGGTTGTTAATAAATGCTTGGAAACCTACCCTTGCTGCTTTGCCTCGGATCATCCTACTCATTGGGCAAAATGGCTTTCTTTGGCCGAATGGTGGTACAACACTTCCTATCATACCGCCACCAAACTCACACCATTTGAGGTAGTTTTCGGGCGCCCTCCACTCACGCCTTCCTCCTACATTTCGGGCAGCTCCAAGGCACAGGTTCCATCAACACTCCCCAAATTGGATGAAGAAGGCTCCATCTTACTTGCACCAAAGCAGTTGCTGGATCGTCGAACTCGCACTCTGCGCAACCGTACCATTACAGAGGTCCTGGTTCAGTGGCGTGGACTTCAACCTGAGGATGCTACATGGGAGTCTCTCCATCAACTCCAGCAACAGTTTCCTCATTTTCAGCTTTGAGGACAAAGCTTCTTCAAGGAGAAGGGCATGTTAGGATCTCATCCTAACCCTTAATGTAATAACTTCCTTGATGTAATAATTCCTAGTGAACGTGGGTAGTACCCATGATTAATATTTTGTAATGTTCTAAGTTTTAGCTTAGGTAGTGCCTATGACAAATGGCACCCTTTTTATGTAACACATGGTAGATAGGTGGCATTGTGCATGTAATTCGTGTGGCATTATGCATGTAATTCGAGTGGCATTGTGCATGTAATTCAAAGTGGCACTATGCATGTAATTCGGGTGGCATTATGCATGTAATCCAAGTGGCATTTTGCATGTAAGCCAACCTTGGAAGGAAACTCCTTAAATACCCGAAAAGGCACCAATGTAACCATATTTTGCAAAATTAATGAAGTATTGAAGGAGGTTGCCCCCTCGAAGAGGCCTGTGATTCTGTCTTATTGTGAGATTGTTCTTTATGCAAATTTCTGTTATATTAATGTGATGTTTATGTGAGTTTATTTCCAAGCAATTGTGTGAGAGTGTGTTATTTGAGTTTATTTTATAGCAGGATCTTAACAAATCCAAAGATATGTATTCACCTAGTTTAGCTATAAATTCCTTGGAAAGATACATTCCAAAATAAGCCTCTAAATCCACCACCACCACCTCCTGAATGTCTATTATTTGTGATATCCTATACAACACCATAGGAATATCCTTAATTACTCCCATAATATTTACTAGAGTACCATCCAATTCCAGCACACCGTGGCTACTCTGGGTATATTCCATACCCATTATCTTGCACACAGTCTTAGGCATTACTATTTTTGTTGCTCCAAAATCAATCATACAATTATGCACAACCCATCCTTCCATGCATAGAGATAAGTAGAATGGTGATGACCTATTTTTTCTTGCTCCTAGAGTAGGATTTCCTTGAGCTAGATTGAGTTTCGATTGATGCTTTCCTTCATGTTTTATGGATTTTAATGAAGCCTAGAGTAAATCAAATTTCCCTAAAATTAGCAGAGCATCGTACATGCTAGCTTTGGATGGTGTCTTTTTTAATTCATCAACTATATTGAAACAATGAGAGTATAGCTGTTTTGTTTATTCTTTTTTAAGCACATTGAATCTCATACAATATTCATGAGTTGCTTCAAATATTTATCACTTGGTGATAGAAGGATACTAGAGCTTATCTCTAGCTTGTTCTTTGGCTTAAACTTCCTTTATTGGCTTTTGTTGTTCCTATGAAATTTTTTGAATTGAATATTGGGTGGATTGAGAGCCATATTTTTTAGGCTGACTTCTTTGATCTGAAGATACTTTAAAGGGATCCATTTCTTTAGGAACTATTTGCAATGGTTTCTTTTATGATCATGTTAAGACTGCCACTTGCTCAATTATTAGCATCATGAAGTTATGATAAAATTCTATTAACATATTTACTTACCCCTTCTAGATTCTTTCTACTTTTTTAATAGAAATTTTCTAGTGATGTTGGTGAAACATACAAGAACTCTCACCATGTGGATCGTTACAAGTTGAGCACCAATAATCTACTTCAAAAGTTGTAATAGAGGGTTCACTTTTTTCATTGTTGTATATTGTGTTAGTTTTTTCATTAGATTTTCTAGTAGAGGCAACTACTTGATCCTTCACCACATATGGGAATATTTTGGGTTGAAATTTATTTCAGCTTCTTGTCTTTTCATGGTAGTAAATTCATTTGTCAAGTTCTTCACAACTATTGCTATATCTTATAGGGCAACCGTTTGAGGGTCTGGGGTTGTAATGTAGGTATATGAGGAGTAACCAGTAAAATTTGAGTTGCTATATGAGTTGAAAGTGTTGGTAAATTAATATTTGGAAAAGTAGTAAGGAAAGGGATGTTTATCGCATGCACTTGTGTTTGCTATTGAGAGATTTCTTGAAAGATTGACATTATAGTCTTGGGAGGCAGTCTTCCTGTAGTAGTTAAGCCCTTTTCTACCTTTAATGCTTCTTAAAAATTATTTGGAAATTTACATACATTGGATTGCCTCATTATCATACCTATATTTGAGTTAAAATCCCTTAGGTAATAATACATTGCTTGTTCATAAATCGGATAGAGACACTGAGGCACTATTTTCCATGTATAGTTTAACCTAATATTGAAATTTATTATTTATTCCTATGGATACCTTTGTATTACAGTAAACTATGTTAGTAGTGAGAATGGATTTGCTTATTCATTGAACTCATCTACTAACTTGCCTACAAGCTATGCCCATGTATTTATGGAATTATCCAATAGGGTCTAGTACCAATACAACACTTTCCCTTTAAATGATATGACCAACAATTTTATCATGACATCTTCATCTTGGATATTATGTATAGTAGCTAAAGCAACCACATACTAGAAATGCTCGTAAATCATTTTTACTATATCATCATATGTAGGTAATGCTTTGAGTGTTGCCTAAGGGATAGGATTTTGGTTAAGCAAATTTAAAGGCCCTGTATTATTCTAGTTTGAGAAGTTTGGATTCTAATTATTGGTCATTGATGATGATGTATCTGAATATATTGAGGGTTTAGTATGTTCTTGATCTTCTAATGTACTTGAGGGAGATGAATATCTAGAATATAAACTAGAACCTTGTATTATGAACTTAAGAGGGGGTATTTCCAAAAATTCTACTGGTTCATCCAACCATATAACTACTTGCCTTATGATCATATAGCTTAAGAATTAGAGTAGCTAAATCTATAATACTAACTTAAAATTTAATAAATGTCTAGGTTTCTATACGAATAGAGTCGACAGGTGATCAGGAAATGATCTATTAAAGTATAGTATCACCATATCTCTAATCTTTCAGAGTGGTGAGGTTTGTGTCCCACTAGGCGTGCCAAAAATTGTTGGTCTAAAAATTTGCCTTAGGACTAAATTTTGTGCCCAAATATTTTGACCAATATTGGAAGACCATAAAAATGTGAAGCTTTATGAATCAAACTCCAGAGTAGGTCAATTCCTTTTGAATTCTAACTAGGTAACTATGTCAATGGGGGTGTTGAAAAGAGTGCATAAAAAGATAAAAGATAAACAATTATAATTACAATGGCACAATTTTAAAAATCAATAAAGTATAAATGATTGTGACAATAAGTTATAAATATACCACCTAACAAACCAACTTATCACTACAACTTATAGAAAAATTCATCTACAGAAAAATAAACCAATTACTATTCATTCCATAACTAAAACATAAATTTCCAATAAGAAATATAAGAGCTGAATTACTATTGCATTCATTCAAATAGCTTAAAATAGAAATGATTAAAAATTCATACATACACTTTTAGCAATATCTTTGGATAAGAAGGTTAAAAAACAATCTAGTATTTATTCCTCAAAGGCACAAAGCATTTTCTTACATTGACAACAATTGTAAAAGCTAAAGAGCTGACCCTTAGAACCTATTACATTCTAGTATATATAGTTTGACAATGGATTATTTTATTTTGGCATCATTAACTTCAGAATGGATTGTTGTTATGCTAGAGCACCTACCAACCTACATACATGCTCAATAGCTATATATGTTACCACTAATTAGGTATGACTATGTTGATGTGGACTCATCAGGTTCCATCCAAAGGAGTAGGGGTTACATTATCTGTGTCTACTCCTTAGGTTTCTCTAATAGATTTGTTATGTAGTTAGCCATCCCATGATTACCTACCACATGAGTTTTAGTGAGTGGCTTGGTTGTTAGGATTCTCTAACAACATATCTAAACCACCATGCTATGAAAGTGATCGCTTATATTTTGGATTGTGTCCAGCATCTAAGTCCTTTCTAACCTCCTCCCTAGTGCCAAGTCTTTAGTATGATTTACTTATTATTAGATGGCTGAAAGGTCTAATAACTTCAACACTTCTTTGTTAGCTGATGGGCAGCAAGATTTTTGTCCCCTACTACTGAAACTAGTGGTACAAGATATTTGACACTCTCCATACTTAGTCATTTTTCATTCCTTGCTAACTACTGGACGATGGGTTTTTGGTACCCATATGTTGCTTCTAGGGGTACAAAATATCTGATGATCTCTACATTTAGTCAATTTTATACTCATTGCTCCTTGTCAGGTGATAGAGTTTTGGTATCCCTCTACTTTTATTAGTTGTACAAAATCCCCGATGACTTCTTCACTTAACTATTTTTACAATACTACTTTAGCTATCGAGAAATGGATATTTGGTACCTCTATGTTGATGTCATGGGTGTAAAATATCCAATGACTTACATACCTAGTCAAATATCCACTCCTTGCTCCTCATCGAGCATCAAGATTTTGGTGCCTGTCAACTACCTTTGGAAGTACCAAATCTTTGATGCTATTCACACTTAGTCAATTATGCACTCCTTACTCCCCATAAGGCAATGAGGTTTTGGTACCCCTCTACTATCATCAACGGTATAAAATCCTTGACAACTTCTTTACTTAGCCATTTTTATAATATTGCTTTAGTTACCAGGTAATAGACCTTTGGTACCTCTATGTTGACATCATGGGTGCAAAATATCTGATGACTTCTATTCTTAGTCAATTTTGCACTCCTTGATACCCATCGGGCGATAGGGTTTTGGTACTTGTTCATTTCTTATAAATGCATAAAATATTTAATGCTCTCCACACTTAGTCAATTTTGTATTGCTGCTTTACTATGGGATGACAAAATTTTGGTACTTTTATGATGATGTCATGGGTGCAAAATGTTTGATGAATTTATTCAATTCTACACTCCTTGCTCCCTATCGTGTAATGGTATTTTGGTGCTCGCTTGTTGAGTTTGGAGGTACAAAATCTTTGATGCTTTCCACACTTAGTCAGTTTTGTGTTGTTGCTTTGTTGCTAGGCAATGAAATTTTGGTACCTCTATGTTGACATCATGGGTGCAAAATGTTTGATGACTTCCATACTTAGTCACTACACTCCTTGCTCCTCATGGGATGATGAGGTTTTAGTACCCCAATACTAACATCAGTGATACAAGATATCTAACACTCTTCATACTTAACTAATTTTGGCTCCTTCAACATCTATCAAACAACAAGGTTTTGGTACCCGTCTGTTGACCTCATGGGTACAAAATATTTGGTGGCTTCAACACTTAGTCTATTTTTTTGAGATTTATATCCAACGAATTCCAATGCTACCACTTCACTATATCTAGAGGAGTTATATGTAGGGGTTTATAAAAACTACCCACAATGGCATTTGATGAATCATATAGATTATCATTAGAGAAGGATAATGGAATGAAGGAATTCTAGAAATAGAAGAGTGCATAGAGGATGAAGACCACTCAAATAATAGACTTCTCTATTAACATATGGAGGACTATGAAGTATTTTTTCCAAATTGCTTGTGCATATAGGTATAAGAAGAGAACCAGGATGAACAAATAAATAGTGTATATGAGGTCAACAATTTTAGCAAGAATGTCATATCTGCACCTAAGGAGGAAAAGAAAAGTGAATATTTCTAAATAATTTTGTAGAATATATTCTTGATAATATTGTGAGTGATGAAAAATTAACACACCTAGTTGACATGGCCAAAGCAATAAGATAACCTAATACCATATAGTATGAAGGACCAACGATGGTATAGTTTAACCTTTGTAAAGGGAATGAAGATAAAATGATACATTGCAGGGATGATTGGGATTCATTGTTGCAGACGATAACTTTAAATATTTTCATGCAGTACAAGGATGTATTTGCATGAACATATAAGGATTTGAAAGAGATTCCACCAGAATTATGTATGCATTAGATTTAGTTGATACCAAGTGCACAACTAGTGAGAAGTCCCTATAGAATGAATCCAAAGTATTCACCTTAGTTAATGCAAAGATACAAAAAATGTTGGACATAGGAATTATCTTCAAGGTTATAGTGAGTGAGTGGGTGTCATCAATTATGATTACCTTGAAGAAGGAAGGAAACCAAATCCACATATGTATAGACTTTAGAATTCTAAATGCAATAATTATAAAGAACCCCTTTTTCATACCATTTACTAATTCAATTTTGGAGGAGGTAGTTGGACACAAAATCTATTCATTTTTGGACGATTTTTTTAGCCAAATAAAAATAGCCAAGGAAGATAATTTAAAGATCAAATTTGTAGTAGAGAATGGTAATAACACATATAATAAAATGCCATTCAATTTATGCAATGTCTGGCCACATTTCAAAGAATTATTTTGTATATTTTTAAACAAAAGTCCATAAGAAAGTTCAAAATATTCATGGATGATTAGTATTTGTATGGAAGAAAAGATAATAATTTGAAAGAACTAGAGGAATGTATGAAGTGCATGAATTCTCAGCTATCCTTAAATCCATTAAAGTTTAAATTTTTGGTTCCATACAAGATGTTGTTGGGGCACATAGTGTGCAAAGAGAGGTTGAAGATAGATCCTAACAATATTAGAGTTATGATTAGTTTATTGAAATCCTTCTTAGGACATGTTATGTATTACATGAGGTTTATCAAGAATTTTACACAAGTTTTCCATTTGTTGGATGCGTGAATGCATGAGAATGTTCCTTTTCAATGGATGAAGGAGCATTAAAAGGACTTAAAGGAGCTAAAGGTAAAGTTGGTTTATGCACCCGTTTTGGTGTTTCCATATTGGGAGAAATAATTTCACATCCATGTTGATGCATTAAATTTTACAATTAGAGGTGGATTGGGTGAGGAGGGGTAGTTATAGCTCGATTAGCCCATCCATTTTTCTAGTCAATTGCTATAAAGAGCATAGGTTCTAGGTATGGTATATGCAGTACAACAATTTAGACACTTTATCCTTGCTAACCCTTTTACCTTCTATAAAGATCACCAAGTATTATATTTAAGAAATAAATCGACTATCCATGGATGAGATAGAAGGTAATTCATCATATTATAAGGGTTCATATTTTAGGTAGTGTTAAAACTGGGGAAGATACATGTCATATCATATCAACTATTGAGAATTTTCTTATGAGAACCTACAAAAGGAGTGCCAAATAATTTTTTGGATTTTTATTTATTTGTTATTAGTGTTCTACCATCATGGTACAAGTTAATTAGAGAATACTTGTCAATGGGGAGCTACCAAGAGACATGATGACAATGAAAGGAAGGGAACCATCATCAAATCAACACCATTTTAGTTTATTGTTGGGTTATTATACAAGGTTAGACCTAATGGAATCTTGTAGAGATGTGTAATGGATGAGGAGGTTAAAACATTGCTAAGGGAATATTATGAGGAATTGTTAAAAAGGGCATATGGGGCTATATGCAATGGAAAGAAAAGTGCTTCTGGTAGGGCTATCTGGCTCATACTTTATCATGATTCAAAGTAATTTGTGTTGGAATAAAATACATGCCAAAGAGATGGAAGAACCCTATGGAAGGACTTCATTCCATTACACCCATAACAACTATAATATTTGTTTGAGATATAGGGTTTTAATTTTGTTAGACCATTGAAAACCATTAGGAGGAGATGTAGATACATCATGGTAGCAACTTCGTATTTAATGAAGCAAATCGATGCAAGGGAAGTGATTGATAATTTTACAAGGAGTATGACATGATTTATGTATGAGAAAGTTATCACCAGATTTGATATGCCTTTTTAATTGATGAGTGATCATGGAGGGTACTTTTTCAATAAAATAATATTGATACCCACTAGAAAATTCAAGATCTTGCATTTATTTTCAAGTTCATAGTACCCTAGGGAAATTGAGTAAGTCAAGGCAATAAATAACATCTTGATTTATATAACCTACAAGACATGTGGATTTGAAGGTGCTAACAAGGAGGAGAGATTGCCAATGGTTCTATGGGTGTATATTATAACATTCAATACAATGATAAACCATACACCATTACAATTGATGTATGGTTAGGAGGTATTTGTGCCAGTTGAGTTCTTGGTACTAAATATTAGAGTGATAAAGCAAAACCATTTGAGTGACTAGAAGAACCTAGAGGAGAGGCTAGTGGCTTTGGTTAAATTGGATGAAAAGAGGATTATGGCTTAGGGGAGAATAGAAATTTCCCAACATTACAAGATGTTTTGGCATGAAAAATACCTAAATATGAATTTGAAGCTATATGAATTTCTACTAAAATTTAATGGCAAGTGAGAGATAAAGCCAAGTAAGATAAAGACCTTATAGCACAATGAAAATACAAAAACTAGACAAAATATTATTTCTAAAGATAATTAATGGATTAATATTAAAGCCATACAAGGTGAAATATTAGGTGAACATGATTATTCTTGATCCAATATAAAAGGATAAAATCATAGAAAGGGTATCGTAGCACCAAATTAAACTTCAAAATATTTTGAATGAATATTGATCTATAAAGAGTGTGAGTCGAGCTAGACCATATAAGATTGTGCAAAGAAGGAAATTAATGACTTAAATATAGTTTGATTATTTAGAAAATGAAGAAAACCCCATAATTGAGTAGGAATAAATAGAATCCCCTACAAAAATAAGAATATTATGGGTACATGTAAGATTTCTAGACACAGGAGAAGAAAACAATTTGAGGCCATTGGGGGAGAAAATGCATAGAGAATATTGGAAATGGTATATGGATAGGAAAAACCACTATATCATGAACCTTAGGGTGATGGAAGAATTGGCCATACACAACAAAGAATACATTAGGAAATGCAATAATTGTAGGAGTAATATGCACAATTACAAAGAAGAAAGGTAGAACTAAGAGAACATGCGTAAGAAGTCGAAAGGTTGCAAGATGACATTCAAGAAAGAAGATGTGACATAAGACTTATAGTAAATAAAATATTCTAGAGATATATATTTGAGATATAATCATAACTTGAAGGAGAAAGATCTAGTAGTACATCCTTAACAATTTCAAGTTGTGAAGAGGAAAATTGAAGCATTTTTAGCTCAAGTTTGGAACATAGGAGAATTGTAAGGAGGAGATTACAAGTTTTTCAACCAAAAAGTGAAGGTCAAAATGGGACTCAAAACTAGAATAAATTTGAGGAAAGAAGGTAAATGAATGGGTAGAGCTAGGTTTTGCAGCCCAATTTGAATGGTTCTTTTGGAAATTGAAGTGGTTCACAAGGATGCCTAGACAACCTAGGGTGTATACAAGGAAATACAACCTAGGTAGTATAGGAGGACCATCAAGTTGTTTGGGTTGTTTGAACTTGTTTAGCCAAGAGGTGAGGTTGGTTGGTCTATTTTACAATAGTGTGAGAGGAAAAATTCCCCCCTGATTGCCCCTAAGTCATGTACTCAATGAGTTGGCCCATCGAGACCAACTCTAACCATGTAAGAAACAACCAAATACTACACAACCATCAAGTTGGCTTGTGAGGGCCACCTCTTGGTTGTAACCCAAGACAACATAAGAATGGGAGATATAAATAGGAGATCTTGAATGTACTTTGGATAGTCTAGAGTGAGGAGTAAATAATTCCAAGTCATGGAAGGCCACTCAGGAGGAGTGAGTATATATGCATCCAATATTGAGAGATAATTGTAAAGAAGAATTCCATTATGAAGATGACCAAGGAGGAGAAGTAATACACAATTAGACCACTTAAAATGCACATGGTGGAATGAAAAACTATGGTAAAAATATAGACAAAGAGGTAGGGAAGACCATCATACAAGTGAAGGATATATGAAAAACAACAAAATAGTTGGTACTTGTATGATAAGATTCCATACAAATGGTAGGCACTACTATACAAATTATGGTTGTACAAAAAACTACCATATAACCAAATGACCCTTTCATTAAAATGTAAGAAGGGGATACACTAAAAGTACAAATGGCCATGAAAGTGAGGCTTTTATGGAATACTTCCATACAAGTGAGTCTTGTACAAAAAACTACCATACAAGTGAGTCTTATACAACCAATTACCATACAAGTAGAAAACCATATGTAAGATCTTATACAAATGCATAACCTTGTATGGCTAGATATTGTACAATATCTAGGCTGAGGGAAATTTTATACCATCAAGAGGAAAATAAGAAGGAAAATTCATCAGTGGATGTCAGCATTATTGTACAAATGAGGTGGAGATAAACTTATATGCATATCCAAAAAATTAGAAGAAAGAAGAAAAATGAAACGTTTAGTTACTTGCAAAGGTGGGAAAAAAGAAGAAAAGCATGATATGCCATACTAACAATTTGGAATAGGGAGGGATGACAATATTTTGGAGATTTAAATGTTTCACCCTTTTTTTGATGACACACTTCATATTCAACCATAAAATTTTGATGTCAACTTTAATTCCTTTCCAAGAAAAATATTTTTTGACCCTTTGATAAGTTTTGAGAAATCCTAATAGAGGAGAGTCATGCAACTCCTAAAGGATGTAACTCTTGACTTGGTATGATTAAATTAAATAAATATGATCCTTATTTTATAAAAATCCCATCAAAATAAGTCAATATTATATTGTATGGTGTATCAAATTCAATATCATAAATCAAACAAACAATATTAAGATTTGAATTTTATTCCTCTTGAAGCTAGGTAATCTAGAGAGGAAGAGGGCTATATATATTGTGAATAACTATAGAATATTCTACTTTCAAGAAGAGCATATGCTACCAAATCACTTGCCTTTATTATAGTCAATATCAAAATCATAACCTAATAGCTCATTCAACTATTTTTTCTTCTCTAGAAAAGAGAGATGCTACTCCATAAAGTATTGGAGACTACTATGACCAAGTTTGATAATAAATTCCAACCTAACAAGTAAGGATTTTATTTATCCACTACATGTAGGATGGATAAAATATATGTATCACAAGTAGATATATCTAGATTCTCACCAAAGAGCTATTTGATTTCATAAGCTAGAGGATGACCTTCTTGCATTAAGACAAAATCAATAATTATTCTATGAACATTATATTCAATGAAAAAGGACTTGGTAAAGTTAGGAGTATCCAATATAGGAGTGGTACACATAGCCAATTTTAATATAGTAAAGGTTGTTATAGCATTATTAAACCAAATAAAGATATCCTTTTTGGAAACAACCATCAAGGGAGCTAAATTTTTTCATATTTTTTAAAAAATTTACTATGGTATCCAGTAAGACCTAAAAAATCCCTTAGACTATTGAAATATTTAGGCATTGGCTAATATTACATGGCCTTAATATTATTAGAATCCATATTGATAAGTTATGGGACACAATGTTACTAAGATAATCTACTACAAACACCCAAAAGAAACATTTAGACTTTTTGACATATAATTATTATTACTTCAAAAGTTGGAGCATATATTTCACATAATATAAATGGGATTTCAAGACTAAATATAGACTAGAATGTCATGACCAACACAAATTTCCATAGGAGAGGATAAAAGATATAATTTATTGAACTTTGGAAAGTTGAAAGAGAATTTGTAAAAACCAAATGGCATGGTCAAGAACTCATAATGACCCTCATAAGTATGATTTTTTTTTTAGAAATCTCTTCTTCTATAACCCTAATATGGTGAAACCTAGGACATAAAAATATCTTAGTAATTTATAATAACCATGAAATTAATCCAATAAATCATCACTAATAAGAATAGGAGACTTATCTTTGACAATGATAAAGTGGTCTAAAATCTGGACATGTCCACCTAGAATCATACTTGTATTTCATTATGATAATCAAGGAGTAATATGGACATGTATTAAGGCAAATAATTTCCTATTATAGAATATTCTAAACCATTTTCTTGATTTCATACTTTTGAGACTAAGGATATGGATAAGTATGGATTGTTGTTGATTAACTTCATGAAATCATATTGATAGCATGATCATGCCCCATCTTGGGAGGAAGATATTTGGTATCAAATGACTTATCATATTTATCAAGGAGTGACTACATATAAATAGGAAGAATAGGACGATTTTGATCAATATATATAAATTCCATACAATAAAACTATGTGAATATACCCTTGTTGGCCTTATTTAATATCTTCTTCATTTGGTGAGAACTGACAACCTTGGATGGTGGGGGGTTGCAATTCCTAGAGATAGATGGCCCTTTCATTTTTTCCACTATATATAACTATTGTAGGTTCAAAGTAACATATCTCAAATAAAATCAACCATTAATACCAAAGGATAACATCTACACTATCCAAATCTATCACATAAAGGCTTTTGATCCATGTATAAATACCCATCTAGATGTGGACATTACAAACTCAACCCATACATGGATATTACCACCATTGGAAATTAAAATGTTGAATTTGTATTTGTTAGTAGAGTTGATATATAACCCCTAAGATTTAACCATATAATGGCTGACAAAATTATGAGTGCTTTTAGAATCAATCAAAATAGTAACCCATTAGTTTTATCAAAATCCTATTCATTTATAGCATGAGGGTTATGCATTCTTATTAGGGATAAGACTAAGAAGTCCACATTATCCATACATTGTTTGGGATCCTTATGTTCTACTAGTTCCTCTTCTTGTGGTGATGTCAAGGCCTTCTCATCTTTAAAGTTGTCATCCTTAGCTTCCATGTGGATTTTTCATCTCTCATCACATGCTTGATTCCACAGGTGTCTTAATCTATATTTGAAACAAAAGAGTCCTTGTGGGTGATCTTGATTATAGTTATCGAACTATATCCTCTAGGGATTGAAATTATATTGAGGCTAAAATGTAGACATCTAGAGTGTTTCAATTGCTCTGATTACATGCTTTGCATCTTATAGGGTATGTTGATCATGGATACTAACTTTGCATTGGATTTCATAGTTAAGCCCATGTCTAAATTATAAAATAACCATCAGTCCAAATGATATGTATGTGTGAGGAGGCTCATGAATTTTATGCAATACTCATCCTTAATCCTTGCTTGTTTAGTCTACATTAATTTAACCATAAAATAGGTAGAGGGTCCTTTATCAAATTTATTAGGAATATCTTAAATTTTGGATAGGAAAGAGGATATCACTAACATCATTATTCCCAAATGATCCACTAATGAATATGGGTACCAATATTAGAGGTAGCAAGAGTGACCCTATCCTATTTAGGCACTCTATGTAAGTATATGAGTCATTCCATTTTGGCAATCCATCCTCAAGGGTCCTATAAAAAAAATAGTATTACATCAATTCTAGGGATCAAAACATCGTGAGGCCATTCTAGAATATAAATTGTAACATTAGCTAGACCATCTAAAGTAGAAAAAAATATAATATATCATATTTAGTACATGCATAAGCATCCTTGAAGGTATGAACATATACCCGAGTAAAATAATATCTCCTTAAATCCTTTCTAAAATTCATTTGCTAAAATTTCCCATAAAGATCTTAGTTGATTTTGGCAAACTCGGGTCACTTTTTTTTATCTTAATCCTCATAAAAAACAACCCTTGGGAAGTTTTTTTCTAATGCTTGCTATGTTTTAGGATATTATACTCCTTCTAACTCTATGGAGTTAGCAAAAAACCTCACTTAGCTACTTTTTATTCATGTTATAAACCTGAATATCTTATCCAAATTTTTGTTATAAGTTTACTGACTAGTTTTTGGACTTGTAATGCTATAGTGCAAATTCTTTTCCATTCCTTAAATATACTAGAGAACCTCTAGATCCATATTTAGAGTGGGTATTTCCTATAATAGAGGTGGAATAGGAGATTATGGTGGCAATACTAGTAAAGCATGTAGATTATAACTATTGATGCCCTATTAGATATTGTGATTCATTTCTTGATTTCTTGGATGATGATTCTTATGGTTTATACACTCATCGTTGGTAGTATCTATCCTTATTAGATGCACGTTGATGCATTCCTAAAATTTGAAAGCTAAAGGATTGAATATGCATAGTTGGCAAAAAGGTATGCCTAAGATTAGGCTCAAAACTATCTAAAAAAAGTTACCAATAGATATATCTTATTTTGATCAGCTTAGGGAGATGATCAAAATGAGATAGATCTTCCATAAGGATCTTACAAGTTTTTTTTTCTATTTTTAGGTTCCATGAATAATTTTACTTAAATTATAATATTATAGAAGATATTTATGGTGGAAGAATGATAGTGTAAAAATTACTAGAAAGCAGCCAATTAGCATATGCAAATTTGGCTAAAAGGGGTTCTAAAAATGATATGTTTACAATTCTACTCACTTTTTGCCATCACAGGAAGCCAAAATCACTAGTCTTATACCATTTACAAAAAAATTACTTCAATAAAATAATAAATCTAATAATCATTTATAGAATAATAACAACTGCGAGGAGGTTTCCGTGAATATTTTAGTGGATCCATTGGGGCTAAAATCCTCACGGGTTTTATCCTCACCTCAATTTGGTGTGCTTATTTAGGTTTGGAGGTTCACCAAGAGTGTTTTAAAGACTCACTCCATGTATGTGTGGGGGTTTGATATATATTTTAACAATCACCTAATTTTGTATTTTTAAAACAAAGATAAATAATTAAAAGTGTTTTTAACTAAAATGCAAGAACACAAGTTATGAAATGAGTCAAAAATAACCTAGAATGATTCTTTGATTTGAATGACACTAATCATAGGGTAGAAAAGGCAAAAATTTCCCTTTTGAGAAAGGGAGCAAGAGAACACATAAACAAAACTAGCCTTATGCATGCTACATGAAAATTTGATTTTGAATGCCTAAAATAAGAGATAAACAAATCAAACTAACTAGATTATTTTATTTCCCTTTTGTATTATATGACTTAAATATAAAAATAAAACTACGGCTTCTTTTAGGCCTTTTTCTCTTTTAGGATTCAATAGAAATGAATTTAGAGAAGCAAAGAGATTAATTTAAAAGCAAACCTAAAGTCTAATTGAACATTTTATTTTGATGGTTGTCTCGATTTTATGCCCTATAAACATAAACTATGAATCCCATTTCACACCTTGGAACCAAAGTTTGTGAATTCAACTGAGCACCTATAAAAAGGAAAAAATAAAAGTTTGAAATTAGTATTTGGGGTTTTAATTAGGCCACTATGGAGATTTGGCTTGCCAAAAATAAGCATAAAATAAATGACCTTTGATAGCAGGCTGAATACATGCTTAGAAGGAGGAGAGTGCAAAATAAAAAAAGATGCAAAAAGATAAAAAATAGAAACAAAATGTTTGCATAGAGAAAAAAAGGTAATAGACCAATTTAATGGTCCTTGAGTCTGGATCACAAATATGCGTTGTATGAAGGAGATAAAAATATCAAAATTATATATATCAAGGTAATAACTTAGGTAGGGATGATTTCATGGTTGAATGGTATAGACCATGAATTTGCACTCCTAAAGGTAGATTACTATTCAAGAGTAGGGGAATGGGAATGACAAAGTGAAATTTAGGCAAGCAATAGGTTGCAAGGATAAAAAGGGAGCAAGGAAACATAGGAGAAACAAAAAAAGGGAAATAGACTTACCCCTAATTCTAATGAGCCAACTTTGTGGTTTGTATGGATAGGTCATGAAATCGTGCTGCTTGGCATAGACTATCAAGAGGGCTAGTGCTTATTCAAAAATGGCCATAGGGGTTAGGGAAGGTCTAGATGGTCTCTGATTCTTTTCCAATTATCATCTTATAAGAAAGGATCATAAAATCATTCTATTATAAAATAGAGAAGGACAAGAGGAGTAAAACTATGGTTTTATGGATTTAGAGTCTAGGGAAGATGAAAATAGGCTTTGATGGATAGGAAAGAACATGTTAGACATTAGGGTTTTAGCATTCTATCCCATTTTGTATTCATACCTGATACTTATTGATTGTGAATTTTATCTGATGAGAGAGCCAAGGTAGAAGGAGGCTAAATAGGGTTCTTCAATGGCTTGGAACTTGAAGAGAGGCCCACCTAAGACTAACATACAACTGCACAAGGGGTTAGACAACATAGTTAGAGCTAAAAGAGGTAAGATTAAAAAAACTAAAGCAAGCTAGAATCTATGTAACTTAAATGATAAAATAAAAAATCAAAGTATGAAGGCAAAAGAAAGGGGAAGAGAGAAAACAACCAATAGAGGAGTGGTCCTCTAAGATGACCTTAGAAATCCCTCAAAATATCCCTCCAAAGTGGTGATGCAAAGCTTAAAAATTGAGTCATAAAATAACAAGAGTTTTGTTAGCTTGAGAGTATGTTATGCAAATGAAGGCCCAATACCTCTATTTATAGAGTTTTAGGGCATGATAGAGAGAGAAAGGCATTAAATAAGGTAGGTAAATTTGAATTTTAGAAATGCAAGAGGGGAGGTACCTTGGAATTTGATAAAAAAGAGAGGATGCCTTAAGTTGGCACCATAAATGGCCTAAAATCCCAAGGTGAATAGAGAATTCAAGATTTAGGTCCTTTGCCTCTAGAATATGATTTTGCAGTTGATAAGGGTCGATCAAAAATTCATGGAGGTGACCATTGGAGGTCAAATTAGACAACGATAAGTGATGCTTTTAAAATTGGGTTGGAATTATTGACAATCAAATTCATGGTCCATTAAGTTGGGCCACAAATTCATCGAGGGTGATAGAACCCAAGGAAAAAGGCTACACGGTTTCATAGTCCATCCAAGAGGACCACAAATTTACTAAGGATAAAATAAGGGCTCAAAGTTGAGGGTTGATGGGCTCAAAAATTGCATTTGGTAATTTTGAGAGGCTTCTTAGGCTTCTAAGGGAAAATTGACTCATTTGGCTAGGTCAATTTTTGGTGCAATAAATGCATCAAAGAAAACTGTAGATACCTTCAAGCTTGGAAAGGTAGGTACTAAAAGGAATAGGAATTTTAGGTAGAGGAATGGTGCAAAAATAGTTTAATTACATGTTATACAAGGAAATGATGGCATCAATACCTCTAAGGCTAGGGTGCCCCCTTGAGTTTCAAAGGGAAGGAAAAATTCTTAAAGAAACTCAAAAATACCAAGAAATAAGAATGGAGGAAAAAGAGGGAAAGAAAGAAAACAAGAGGAGAGATAAGGAAGGGTGAAAAGGAGGGAAATGTGAGAAGGAAAAATGTTTTTGATGTAAATTCACTACAAGATATCAACAATGGACTCCAAGAGTAAATTGCAAGACAAGAAATCAGATAAAATCAAACAAAATACACCAGTAAAAAGAAACCTACAAATGCTTCTTTTCATTATCTAAATTCACATCCCCCTTACAATAGAGTCTCCCACTCCTTATACTCCCCAAAAAAACCCTAGCCTACACTACCCCCTTACTATTTTTAGTTACTTTCTATTTTTAGCAACTTACTTGCTATTTTTAGTAACACAAAAAAGAGCTCGGATGGCATCCAAAATAGAATCATGCATCCGTTATTCAATAATAACCACTATCCCAAAATAGCAACCCCACTCTAGTTCTACACTAATAGTTATGATAAATTTTTTAGTTGCAAAAACTAAAAATTACATTAAAAGCTAATTTTGGGCCTCCTAGAGGTATTTTTTGCCCAAAAAACAACTTGAGTGGTTTTCTTAAATCTCCATGCAATTCTGCATGTTTTTAAAAAAAGAATAGGACAAAAAAAACAATTGGACCAAAATTTATGCCCCTGGTAAGGTGCATTATTCTCCTTTGGTTGAAAATGAACTCAGCTCATGCGAGTTCTGTTGATTAAATACCTTGAGCTTGTCAGTGTCAAGCCTTTTTAGTTCCTCCTTAGAAATCCAAGTGTTATCATCCTAGGACAAACTTTCCCATTGGACCAAGTATTTACTATAGTTATCATTGCGTGGGGTGATCACTTTCCTATCAAGGACATGCGCAATGTGTTCTTCTTCTTAGGGATTTGCTTCTCCCAAGCTATGGTGTTTACCTCTTAAAAAACAATATATTCCTGTAGCACTCGGTTCATCAATTGCATAAATTTACTGGGTGAATTTAATAACTCGAATGGCATCACCATCCACTTGTACAACCCATATCGAGTTTTGAAAGTAGTCTTCCACTCATCCCTCTCTTTAATTATGATATAATAATAACCACTTCATAGATCAATCTTGTTGAAGTAGTTAGCCCTTGCTAAGACATCCATCATATAATCCACTCTAGGTACCTATACCTGATAGTAATTTTATTTATGGACCTACTATCTACACACATCCACCATGAGCCATCCTTCTTTGGAGTTAATAGGGTGGGAGTTGCACAAGGACTCATGCTCTCCCTTACTAATCCTTTATGTATCAATTCTATCACTTGCTTATTCAACTCTGCATTCTGGGTTGGGCTCAAATGATAAGCTACCTGGTTCAAAAGAATTGATCTTGAAATTAAATTAGTGTGATGCTAAACATCCCTCTTCAATGGTAACCCATCAGGTTACTCATATGGTATGACATCAACATACTCCTTCAACAACTTGGATGCTGGTGGTGGTATAGGAACCTCCTCTACCTCTACCTTATTCATTGTCAATGCATAGCACCAACCAATTTATTATGCCTTAATGATAAACTCCTTTACAGTCTGAAAAATCTTGCTCTGCCATTCTTCTTGAAGAGGCAAAAATACTAACTTGGCACCATCCTTCCAAAATGTGTATGCATATCGATCCCCATCATAGATGGTTTTCCTATCATACTACCAAGGCATCCCCAATAGTATGTAACAGGCATCCATAAGAATCACATCACACCAAAATCCATATTTATAAGTATTCTCGATTGAGAATTTTTCTAAACATCTATTATCAATAGTCACCTCATTTCCTTTATTGATACATGAAATGCGATAGGGGCATGGGTGCTTCTCACATTTTAGGTTCATTTTATCTACCATTACATTAGAGATCATGTTCTCACAACTACCACCTTTGTATACCCTTCCTCCTGATGTGCATCTTATGCGAAAGATATTTTTTAATAGCTAGGACTCACCACCCTCATCTGCTTACATTTTTGCCTTATTTGGAGCAATCAAAGTTCTCTTTATCATGAGATTCTCGCTCGTGTCTGCAAAAAATTCTATCTTAGTTTTCTCCTATTCCTCAACCAGGTTGACTCTAGCCTATCCTCCCTAATTTATCTCTTCAACATCGTAGTGGATGCATTCAAATGCTCTATGACCTTCCTCACTACATATAAAATAGGTATATGTCTTCCATGATACATTCCTAGTTTGACCTCCCCAATTACCTCGACCTCTCTTATTTCCTCTTCCTCTTTGGTAGGTACCATGACCTTGCTCTATCTCTTCCTATTTCTCTATATTTGAGGATTCTCCCTTTGATGAGATAGATCCACCATGCCCTTGATTTGGAGAAGATTTCAATCCCTTTTCCTCTTCTATAATTACTCCTCTTATGCTTCTCTTCGGCCCTCAAGGCCATTTGATACACATATTCTACAATAAGGGTATGATGCATACTCAACTCATATTGAATAGCATAACTTAGGCCATTTACATACCTCATAGCCCTTTGCTCTTTGATCTCGTTATTCTTCACATAAATAGATAGTTTGTAGAACTCATTGGTGTAGTCCTCGATGCTTTGGTCCTTTTGTCTGAGGTTTTAAAATCTACTAAATAATTTTTGGAAATAGTCTACAGGCACAAAATTTTCTTGCAACTTCTTCTTCATCTTATCCCAAGCCCTGATATTTTCTTTTCCTTGCCTTTGTCGCTCCGTCTATAGATGATCCCACCAAATTAAAGCATGCCCTTTCAATTTGTGCATGCGAGTTTCACCTTCTTTTCCTTAGCTAGATTACTCCATTCAAAATATTTCTCCATACTATTTACCCAATCGATTAGCTCCTCTATTTTTAACCCACTAACATACTCAGAAACCTTGTTCTTGATTCCATATCAATTTCCTTGAAGTCCTTCCAAGGCTCGAATCGACCTGCTTTCAAAAAATTCTGGTTCTTCTTCTGCGTGATCCTTAGATCTATTTTCCTAAACCATGGTCTCATTATAAAATACCATATCTGAGTCCACATTGGTGCAGACCTTCGTCATGCGGTTAATTGTACCTGTCAACTGTTCTATTTCTACATGCATATCCTCCATTTGCCTATTCATTTGGGCATAGATCCTTCACCTTCTTTCTCTTCTATTCTTCTTATTTTTACCACTAGCGATATCTCACCTAATATAATACCAATTAATGTAAATTCACTGTAAGATACCAACAATGGACTCCAAGGGTAAATTGCAAGACAAGAAATCAAATAAAATCAAACAAAATACACCAATAAAAGGAAACCTACAAATGCTTCTTTTTATTATCTGAATTCACATCCCCCTTACAATAGAGTCTCCTACTCCTTATAATCCCCCCAAAAAACCCTAGCCTATGCTACCCACTTACTATTTTTAGTCACTTTCTATTTTTAGCAACTCACTTGCTATTTTTAGTAACCCAAAAAAGAGCTCGAATGGCATCCAAAATGGAATCATGCATCCGTTATTCAATAATAACCACTATCCCAAAATAGCAACCCCACTCTAGTTCTACACTAATAGTTATGATAACTTTTTTAGTTGCAAAAACTGAAAATTACATTAAAAGCTAATTTTGGGCCTCCTAGAGGTATTTTTTGTTTGAAAAAAAATTGGAACGGTTTTCTTAAGTTCTCCATGTAATTCTACATGTTTTAAAAAAATAATAGGGTAAAAAAAACACTTGGAGAAAAATTTATAGCCCCAGTAAGGTGCATTATTTTCCTTTGGTTGAAATAGAACTCAGCTTGTTCAAGTTCTATTGATGAAACACCTCAATCTTGTCAGTGTCAAGCCTTTTTAGTTCCTCCTCAAAAATCCAATTGTTATCATCTTGGGACAAACCTTCCCACTAGACCAAGTATTTAATATAGTTGTCATTGCATGAGGTGATCACTTTCCTATCAAGGACCTGTGCAATGCGTTCCTTCTTATTATTGGGTATTTGCTTCTCCCAAGCTATGGTGTTTGCCTCTTCAAAAATAATGTATTCCTGCAACACTTGGTTCATCAACCACATAAAGGTACTGAGCGCATTTGATAACCTGAATGGCATCACCATCCACTTGTACAACCCATATCAGGTTTTGAAAGCAGTCTTCCACTCATCCTCCTCTTTAATTATGGTTTGATAATAACCACTTTGTAGATAAATTTTACTGAAGTAGTTAGCCCCTACCAAGACATGCATCATATCATCCTCTCTAGGTATTGGGAACCTGTACCAAATAGTAATTTTATTTATGGACCTGCTATATACACACATCCACCATGAGCCATCCTTCTTCAAATTTAAAAGAGTAGGATTTGCACAAGGACTCATGATCTCCCTTACTAATCATTTTTGTATAAATTTTATCACTTGCTTATTCAACTCTGCATTATGGATTGGGATCTACTGATACGCTACCTAGTTTGAAAGAACTAACCTAAAAATTAAATCAATGTGATGTTGAACATCCCTCTTTTATGGTAATCCATCAGGTTACTCATCTGGTATGACATCAACATACTCCTTCAAAAACATGGATGTTACTGGTGGTATAGGAACCTCCTCTACCTCTACATTCTTCACCATAAATGCATACCACCAACCAGTTTCTTGTACCTCTATGACAAACTTCTTTGCATTCAGCTAACTCTCACTCTGTCTTTCTTCCTAAAGAGGCAAAAATACTATCTTGGCACCATCCTTCCAAAATGTGTATGTATTTTGTCCCCCATCATGGATGAGCTTACTATCATACTGCCAAGGCTTCATTAATAGTATGTGACACACATCCATAGGAATCACGTCACACCAAACTTCATCTTTATAAGTATTCTTGATTGAGAATTTTACTAAACATATCTTATCAATAGTCACCTCATTTCATTTCTTGATCCATGAAATGCGATAGGGGGGTGGGTGCTTCTCACATTTTAGATTCATTTTATCTACCATTACATTAGAGACCATATTCTCATAACTACCACCATCAATTATTACTTTGCATACCTTTCCTCCCGATGTGCATCTTGTATGAAAGATATTTTTTTGTAGCCAGGACTCACCATCCTCATAAACTTTTATTTTTGCCTTCTTTGGAGAAATCAATGTTCTCTTTATCATGATATTCTTGCTCGTGTTTGCGAAAACTTTTATCTTAGTTTTCTCATCTTCATCAACCAATTTGACTCTAGCCTGTCCTCTCCAATTTATCTCTTTAGCACCATAGTGGGTGCATTCAAATGCTCTATGACATTCCTCACTACATCTAAAATAGGTATATGGCTTCCATGATCCATTCCTAGTTTGACCTCCTCCATTACCTTGATCTCTTTGATTTCTTCTTCATCTTTGGTAGGTACCATGACCTTGCTTTGTCTCTTCCTATTTATCTATATTTGAGGATTTTCCCTTTTATGAACTAGATCCACCATGCTTCCAATTTGGAGAATATGTCAATCCCTTATTTTCTCTTCTATAATTACTCCTCTTATGCTTCTCTTCAGCCCTCAATGCCATTTGATACACATTTTCTATAGTAAGGGTGCGGTGCATACTCAACTCATCTTGAATAGCATAACTTAGGCCATTTATATATCTCACAACCATTTGCTCTTCAATTTCGTTATGCTCCACACAAATAGATAGCTTGTAGAACTCATTGGTGTAGTCATCGATGCTTTGGTCCTTCTATCGGAGGTTCTAAAATATACAAAATAAAGTTTGGGAATAGTACAAAAATAAACTTTTCTTGCAACTTATTCTTCATCTTATCCCAAGCCCTGATCTTTTCTTTTCCTATCATTTGTTGCTTTGTTTGCATATGATCCCATAAAATTAAAGCATGCCATTTCAACTTTGTGCATGCAAGTTTCACCTTCTTTTCCTTAGCTAGATTACTCCATTCAATATATTTATTCAAACTATTTACCCAATCGATTAGCTCCTCTAGTTTTAACCCACAAGCATACTTGAAAACATCTATCTTAATTCCATCATGAATTCCTTTAAGTCCTTCCAAGGCTTGAATCAACCTGCTTTTAAAATGTTATGGTTTTTATTTTGTGTGATCCTCAAATCCACCTTCCTCAGCCATGGTCTCATTATTATATCCTAGATCTAAGTCCACATTGGTGCAGACCTCCATCATGTGGTTAATTACACCTGTCAACCGTGCTATTTCTGCATGAATATCCTCCATATCCATATTCATTTGGGTATAGATACATCGTCCTCTTCCTCTTCTATTCATATTTTTTTTCCACTAGTGAACTACTTTGATACCAATTGATGTAAATTCACTACAAGAGACCAACAATGGACTCCAAGGGTAAATTGCAAGACAAGAAATTAGATAAAATCAGACAAAATACACCAGTAAAAAGAAACCTAGAAATACTTCTTTTCATTATCTAAATTCACATTCTCCTTACAATAGAGTCTCCCACTCCTTATACTTCCCAAAAAAACCCTGGCCTGCGCTATCCCCTTACTCTTTTTAGTCACTTTCTATTTTTAGAAATTCACTTGCTATTTTTAGTAACCCAAAAAAAGAGCTCGGATGACATCCAAAATGGAATCATGCATCCGTTATTCAATAATAACCACTATCCCAAAATAGCAACCCCACTCTAGTTCTACACTAATAGTTATGATAACTTTTTTAGTTGCAAAAATTGAAAATTACATTAAAAGCTAATTTTAGGTCTCCTAGAGGTATTTTTGTCCAAAAAACAACTAGAGTGATTTTCCTAAGTTCTCCATGCAATTTTGCATGTTTTAAAAAATAAAGGGGCAAAACAAATGCTTGGAGCAAAAGTTATGGCCCCGATAAGGTGCATTATTCTCCTTTGGTTGAAAATGAACTCAACTCATGTGAGTTCTACTGATGAAATACCTCAAGCTTGTCAGTGTCAAGCCTTTTCAATTCCTCCTTGAAAATCCAACTGTTATCATCCTAGGACAAACCTTCCCACTAGACCAAGTATTTACTATAGTTATCATTGCATGAGATGGTCACTTTCCTGTCAAGTACTTATGCAATGCATTCCTTCTTCTTCTTGGGGATTCATTTCTCCCAAGCTATGGTGTTTGCCTATTCAACAACAATGTATTCTTGTAGCTCTCGATTAATCAACCACATAAAGGTAATAAGCACATTTGATAACCTGAATGGCATCACCATCAACTCATACAACCCATATCGGGTTTTGAAATCAGTATTCTACTCATCCTCCTCTTTAATTATGATATGATAATAACCACTTCGTAGATCAATCTTGCTAAAGTAGTTAGCCCCTGCTAAGACATCCATCATATCATCCACTCTAGGTATTGGGAACCTGTACCTAATAGTAATTTTATTTATGGACCTGCTATCTACACACATCCACCATGAGCCATCCTTCTTCAAAGTTAACAGGGTAGGAGTTGCACAAGGACTCATGCTCTCCCTTACTAATATTTTTTGTATTAATTCTATCACTTGCTTATTCAACTTTGCATTCTGGGTTGGGCTCAATCAATAGGCTACTTGGTTCAGAATAATTGACCTCAAAATTAAATTAATGTGATGTTTAACATCCCTCTTTGATGGTAACCCATTAGGTTACTCATATGTTATGACACAAGCATACTCCTTCAACAACCTGGATGTTACCGATGGTATAGGGACCTCCTCTACCTCTACCTTATTCACTATAAATGCATAGCACCAACTAGTTTCTTGTGACTCTATGATAAACTCCTTCATAGTCAGCAAACTCTCACTTTGCCCTTCTTCCTGAAGAGGCAACAATACTACCTTGGCACCATCCTTCCAAAAGGTGTATGTATTTTGATCCCCACAATGGATGAACTTCCTATCATACTACTAAGGTCTGCTTAATAGTATGTGACAAGCATCCATAGGAATCACGTCACACCAAAATCCATATTTATAAGTATTCTTGATTGAGAATTTTACTAAACATCTCTTATCAATAGTCACCTCATTTCCTTTCTTGATCCATGAAATGTGATAGGGGTATGGGTGCTTCTCACATTTTAGATTCATTTTATCTACCATTACATTAGATACCATATTCTCACAACTACCACCATCAATTATTAATTTGCATACCTTTCCTCCCGATGTGAATCTTGTACGAAAGATATTTGATCATAGCCAGGACTCACCACCCTCATTTACTTGCATTTTTACATTATTTGGAGCAATCAATGTTCTATTTATCATGATATTCTCGCTCATATCTGCAACAACTTTTATCTCAGTTTCCTCCCCTTCATCAACCACTTTGAATCTAGCCTATCCTTCCTAATTTCTCTCTTTAGCATCGTAGTGGGTGCATTCAAATGCTCTGTGACCTTCCTCACTACATATAAAATAGGTATATGGCTTCCATGATCCATTCCTAGTTCAACCTCCCCCATTACCTCAATCTCTTTGATTTCCTCTTCCTCTTTAGTAGGTACCACAACCTTGTTCTGTCTCTTCCTATTTCTCTATATTTTATGATTCTCCCTTTGATGAGCTAGATCCACCATTCCTCCAATTTGGAGAATATGTCAATCCCTTCTTCCCTCTTCTGTAATTACTCCTCTTATGCTTCTCTTCAGCCCTTAAGGCCATCTGATACACATCTTCTATAGTAAGGGTATGATGCATACTCAACTCATCTTGAATAGCATAACTTAGGCCATTTACATACCTCACAACCCTTTGCTCTTCGATCTTGTTATGCTCCACATAAATATATAGCTTGTAGAACTAATTGGTGTAGTCCTTGATGCTTTGGTCCTTCTGTCGAAGGTTCTAAAATCTACAAAATAAAGTTTAGGAATAGTCTATAGGAACAAGATTTTCTTGCAACTTCTTCATCTTATCCCAAGCCCTGATATTTTATTTTCCTCTCCTTTGTCGCTTCGTTTGTAGATGATCCCACCAAATTAAAGCATGCCATTTAAACTTTGTGCATGTGAGTTTTACATTCTTTTCCTTAGCCATATTACTCCATTCAAAATATTTCTCCATACTATTTACCCAATCGATTAGCTCCTCTAGTTTTAACCCACCAACATACTTGAAAACCTCGATCTTGATTCCATATTGAATTTCTTTAAGTCCTTCCAAGGCTCGTATCATCTTGCTTTCAAAATGTTATGGTTTTTCTTCTATGTGATCCTCAAATCCATCTTCCTCAACCACGATCTCATTATTATATCCTAGATCTAAGTCCACATTGGTGCGGACCTCCATCATGTGGTTAATTGCACCTATCAACCATGCTATTTTTGCATGCAGATCCTCCATATGCCTATTCATTTGGGCATAGATCCCTCATCCTCCCATGAATTTAGTTAGATTATTAAATCATGAATAGAGGTCTATGAAATCATAGTTGGCTATGGTTGATGAATTTGTGGCCCAGGAATACTAGCCATGAATTTGTGAATTCACATTTTGAAAAAATAGGGCACAAAATTGCAAAAGAAGAAAGAAAAGAAGGAAGGATAGAGGAAAAAAAGAAAATAAAGGATAGAAAAAAGGGAAGAGATAGAGAAATTAGGAATAGAAAGAAAATGGATAAAAATTGATATGTATGGCTTGATTTTAAAATTATTTTGATTTGGATGATATGGATACTGATGAAAAATTATTTGATTTGGTTTTGTAGTTAGATGTGATAGAGAGCATGGAGTGGAGGTCAAGGATACTAGATACATACCTAAGGGAGCTAAAAATTATAGAAAAATAGGTTCTATATATCATGGGGCTTATACACATGGAAAATATGCCTTGGGTAGAGTGTGACAGGGCACTCTTGAAGACATTGATGGAGAGATGGTACCTAGAGTATTTGACCTTTTGGATATTGATAGGGGAGGCAACCATCACATTGGATGATGTGTGGTAGATCTTAAGGGTTCCTATTAAGGGTAGGGTAGTATATAGAACTCATATACTCCATAAAATGCTACAGATATTGTTAGGGGATATTAATCATGAGATATAGAAAAGTAGTATACATGTTGATAAGATGATCAAGCGTAATGAGGTCAACCATCAGACCTATATATTTTGTAGGGTGGTGGAAGGATTGCATGTGTGTCGCATGAGTAGGAGGTACATGCCATTAGATTTGGTAGGGGTGGTGGAAGATATGCAATACCAGTAGGTGTAGTTCATATGGGATCCATATGTGATGGCTTTATTGTACAAGACATTATACAACATCATGTACAAGAGAGGTTGTGACTTCACTTATGCTACCCTCCTCCAGGATGGTGTTGGGATAACATAATAGTTAGAAGACCGCATGGGTTTCTAGGAGTATTGCCCAACCCAAAGATTCCAACAATATATCGATGGGCATGTCACTACGAGCATGTCTAGAAGATGGTCATAAGGATAATGGCATTGAGGCAAAAGGTGATTAATGAGCTTTAAGACTAGAATATGATCTAGTATCTATGAAATCAACACCCATGGTGGTATGAGGATGGATTTGAGCTAGCTAGGGTTTGATGGATCATATGGGTGATAACATATTAGGAAAAGCTAGAGCTACACCATTTTTATTGGGTGCAAAGGTAGTTTTATATCCAACCACATATACCAAACTTGGAAAACTATTGGTATTAGTGGGTGAGGAGGGATCCAATAGGAGTATGTGGGGGGCCTAAACCTACTATTTTTGTGGATATTATCAATGATATACTATACATCAACCCAAGAGTGGATGGTGTTAGGTTAGCCTTGTGATATAAGAGATGGTATAGGAAGATCATGTTTGTATGGATTTCATCAATAATGCCTATTCAGTGGTGCCAAGTCATGGACTAAGGCATGAAACTAGCATCGAGGGAGGATTTTTGAAAAGTTACCAAGAGATGATAGAGGATGGTAGGAAAACTAAGATAGAAATGGGTAGATATGAGGGTGGATATCATGACAAACATCAAGGAATTGGTTATGATTATGGATGTAGGAGTAGGGTGAGAGAGGGTGATGTGAGTTTCCCTTAGGATTGTTGAAGTAGGGCCTAATAGAATAAAAAGTAAGGAGGATTTTAAGGTAGAGAGGGAGGCTATGAGGTCTAAGAGAAATATGTGGTCGTAATGATTTAAAAGAGGTGGAGCCATACTCGATAAGGGTGTGTGCTCACAAGTGACCAAAGGTGGAGCAATATCCAATAAGGGTGTGTGCTTGCAAGTGATCAAAGGTGGAGCAATACCCAATAAGGGTGTGTGCTTGCAAGTGATTAAAGATGAAGTGATACCTATTAAGGGTGTATTCTTACAAGTGACTAAATGTGGAGTGATATACAATAAGGGTGTGTGCTCACAAGTGACCAAAAAAAAGTGACTAAGTGATCATATAGGGTGTATGAATGCATGGAACCAGTGAAGATGTAGTAGTAGTCGAACCTAGGTGATCAAATAATCAAGCGAGGTGTGTGACTATTGTTAAACCATGAAGGTATCATTATAGTCTAACTTCGAGAAAGATAAGTAAGTGAGAAAAGTGCAAGTACGTGCGTGCATGTGATATAGACAAGATATGTACAAGTATATACAAATATATAAAAGAGGTAAAAATAAGGTAGAAAAAAGAAGGAAATGGACAAAACTATTCATGCAACATCCAAAAAAGAGATGTTGGAAGGATAATCAACACCCTATAATTAAGGTGCAAGAGGTATAATGCTAAGAAGTGAGTATATTCTACCCTCATTCCCTCATTAGCAAGAAGAATAGAGAGAGAGAAAAAGTAGAAGAGAAGAGTATATGCAAGAAAATGAAACAAGGGATGAAGGCAATATAGCCTATAACTAAAAATGTTGTAATGAAAGGAGTATGTTCAAGGGATAAACATATATTACCCCCATGTACTTGTTATCATGAGAAATTAAATAAGAAGAAATTATAATCGAGAGATGCTCACAGAATAGCCAATGGTTGAATGAATACCTCGATAACCAAAATTACTTTGAAAATTGCTTACAAAGCATCGATAACCAGATTCATGGTTAGCTAAGTTGGGCCACAAATTCATCGAGGATGGTAGCACCCAAGGAAGTAGGCTGCACAATTTTTTGGTTCATCCAGGAGGGTGAATTTGCTAAGGATGAAGGAAGGGCTCAAAAATTAAATTTGGAAATTTAGGCTTTAAGGAAAAACTGACTCATTTGTTTGGATCAATTTTAGATGTCTACAACAACAAAAATAACATTCACAATCATAGTCAAAATAGAAATAAGGTTCAACAATAATCTAGAAAAGTGTCACAAAATTTAGAAATAATTCAATCCACTTAGAGAGTTAAAATTCTCCTAGCCACATAGAGAGGTAAAAGTCTCTTATGTACACCATAGTTGATATAAAATATAAGAATGAATTCATGATTTAACTACATCACATATCTTTCTATTTATAGTCTAACAAAGTAACAAACCCTAATACTCAAGGGTCAACTATCTCAAAGGCCCAATCCAATCAAAATAAACATAGCCAACATGACTAACTAGGGGCTACTACAATCAAAATGGTACATCAAAACTATGGAACCAAAGGAGCAATTATTTTGGATATGAGAGTATCTCAACAAAAGCATAGAACCAAATAAATAATAATTATTGATATCAGAGTGTTGTAGTTGAAGCATGGAGCCATGGGAGAAATTAATGTAGATATCAAAGTGGCATAATGAACACACAAAACCAAAATATCACTAATGAATATTAGAGTGGCATATTAGAAGCATGCCATCATTTGAATACCATTATCAATCAAGATTTTACTTGGATGAATGGATGATCATGATTGGTACTAGTTACCAACAATTACTAGAAGATCATATTTATTCTCATGTTTCAAGGATAAAATATTGTTAACAATGATCAAATAACATGGTATATAAGGATATAACTTTGTATCATATATGGATGTTATGGATAATTGGCATGGTCTACACATAACTCAAGGGGTAATGTATTAGGATATTATATTTTAATAATAAATTGGTTAAGGATTCAAGAGTCATCTAGCAGGGTTATGCATAAGGGGTCAGAACCAAAATCTACTTGTAAAAAAATGGCGAATCCATTTCAAAACCCTGGCAAATCCTGGCCAACCTCATGTAGGAAGACATGGTGAATTAACTTATTTTTTCATAAAAAAATATAAAATATTAGTGAATTTGAAAGTTTTGGTCATACCGGGTGGAAAATGAGATCCGACCATGGGTTGGTACAAAATGGTCCAACCACAAACCGATTGTAGAAAATGGTTTGATCTTGAATCGGGTAAAAAAATGGTCCGATCTTAGATCAGGTGCAAAATATGGCCTGGTCTCAAACTAGAAGTAAAAACTGGTTTGATCTCAGACTGGGTGTAGAAACTTGTTTAGTATCGAATTGGGTGTAGAATATGGTCCGATGTCAAATCGGGTGCAGAACATGGTTAGATCTCAATCTGGGTGTAAAAACTGGTCTGATCTCAAATCGGGTGCAGAATATGGTCTAATCTAAGACCGGGTGTAGAAAATAGTTCAGTCTCGTATTAGGTACAAAAAGGTTTGACTTCGAATCGAGTGCAAAAAAAGGTTCAACCTTGGATAGGGTGCAAAATAAGGTCTGACTTCAGACTAAATGCAAATAATGGTTCGATCTCGGGTCAAATGCAGAACAAGGTCTGACTTTAGACCAAGTGCAGAACAAGTTTTGATCTTATATTGGGTGCAATCAATGGTTTTGCCTTGGATAAGGTGCAAATAAGATTCAGGTTTGGATTAGATGGAGATCATGATCTGGCCTTGGACCAAATGCAGAACAAGATTCAGTTTATGACCATGTGCAGAAAATGATACGATATTGGATTAGGTGCAGAACATGGTTTGACCTTGGAAATATTCCCCCATGGATTATTTTCCATGTGTCCCATGATCAATCACCCATATTGCATGTCTAATAGCATGCTACCACGTGTAAACCCCATCTATTCTATCTATAAAAGGGCATCAACTATCATTTTTCTAATTTGTTTTCTGTAACTGTACTCGACCAGAGCAAATTGTTACCCGACAATCTTCCCAATCCAATATATCCTTCTAAATTCTATCAATGGCCACTCCTTCCATCCCTACTACAAAATTCAAGAACATACTTGCACTACAATTTTAGATTTGTTAACAACCCCAAGTTTGGAATTTTCATGGGTAAATGATGCTGCTCCATTTCAAAATTGATAAAGTCCTTTGACACACTATCATAGTTGCTTATGACCATGACCATGCCACAATCAACATGCAATTACAAAATAGAAATCTATCGATCACAATAATTCCTAGAGACATTTAGATATTAATAGATCTTCCTTTTAGGGATTGTCCTCTAGTGTCAACGAAGCTTGCATTATCTGCAGATGATAGAGCATACCTCGAGGCAATTTACCATCTACAAAATTGTTGCAAGGTATAATTATTGTTAGTTAGATTCTATTAATATTCAAATTTTCAAATTTGTAAATTGTTATCTAATTGTTTTTACAACTTTCATCGCTAAGTCAAAAAAAGGGTTAACAATAACCGATGTTTGACATAAAACTCTAAAGGCCATTATAGAGTTCTTCCAAGCAAGATTTATTCTGCTAGAAAGATAAAAAATTTAGTATTGGACACTAGCCTATATTGTTCATTGTGAGAAGTTTGACTGGTGCATGTATATTTTAGATCAGATTAGAGCAGAGTTGCATGACGTGCAATTGCAAACCAATAAGGTACAACCTATTATGGACAACACTAATTATATTTTAGCACTCTATTATGAAAGTTTTTATAATTTGTAAAATACACCTATACCAACTGTAGTGCATGCAACACTACAAACCATTTCCATGACACACCAAAAATTGAAGGTAATAAGTCCATCTTTGACCATCAAATAGTATTTTATATTTTAGCAGGTTTTCATTTAAAAAAAATTCTTTTCATCTAAATTCAGAGTAGGGTAGCCACCACAATGAATAAATAGGATGTTTCCTTAAGGGGTCACAAGACAAAACAAATTGGTTATATTGAAGACACTAGATCACAAGTATCACCATTTTAGAGGCCACCAAAATATTTGAGGCAAGTTGCTTCTCTTGGGGGTTCTCATGCACCCAGGTTTGCACAAAATGTGTAGGCTGAATCTAGTGCAACCAACCCCAACCCCATCGACACCCAAATTCAACAAATTTATTCATCCTTAGGTAAGTCAATGTGTATTTAATTTGAATTAAGATTTTATTTTTTTATTTTATTTTTTGAATAATTCTAGCAAATTGTTGACTATTTTCAAGTGCCTCTCAACTACAATTTACTAAAATGAGAGGGCACATGCCACCACCACTTCCACCACAACAATGATAGCCTACAAAAATGAGAGGCCAAGTGCATCTTGGAGGTGGAAAACAAATTTTTCATAGAGATCACAGGGGGCAGCATCAAGTTCTGGGCTTGGGTTCTCGTATTTTACATTTAACACAACTTCAAGGCATCAAAAGTTTCAACCATAGGATTGGATAACATATAACTCGATGATGATTTTTTATTGTAGGGCAACATTTTAGACTTCAAGAAAACAAATGTGATTCAAGATACACAGGGTGAAGAACAACAAACAAAAGTCCCTATAGTTGAGTAGACATCATTGCCATATTTTGAAGGAAACGACCCTCATCCTCAAACTGAGGATGACATTATAAATTTTGATGAAAATATTTTAATGGTTGAAAATACTAAAGCAACCATAAAACAAGTTGTGCTTAGATATTTGGAAGTGATGAAGGATTGGGAATATTGGGCCAAGGTCCTTATAAAGGAAATTAATGCCCGACATAAGAATTTTTCAAAAAGAGAATCAAAATTTTCTTCAGTTCAGTATGATTAAAAAAAGCTTGGTGGCCTGCTAGATCAGGCAACATTAGGATCAGTGAAGTCAATTTTTTTGTATGATGATAATGTTTTAAATATTATGGTTATTAGAATAGAGAATATTAATGCGGAAGCCCAAGCTTTTTATAACCAATGGGCTTTCGATAAGAAAAAAGTTGCACTCGCTGAGGCTGCAAGGGATGTGGTTGAGGTAAGAAAATATTTTTTTATGTTTTAATTTTCTTTTGTAGTAAAATTTTAATATTTTATTAAAACAAGTAAAAAAATTTCATATAAATATTTTGAATTATGTTTTCATTTTCTTTTTGCAATCAAATTTTGATAACTTAAAAAGATAAGTTAAGAGCATGGAAGTTAATATCGAGGTAATGGAGATAAATCTGATAAAAGCAATGGAAATGAAGAAAAAATATAATCAAAAGTGGTAGATAATAATTGTTTAAGAAGATATATTAAGGAATTGCTCAATGAAGATCTGGACCTTATACTATAGTAGCAGAAAGTAAAAGAAACACTTCTAATAGTACTCAAAGATCTAAACCAAGAAGAATCCATATTGGTGGGGAGTATTAAGAAAGTACTAAAAAACCTAATCAGATTTGGAGCACTGCCAACATAGGACATCAAGGAAGAACATCAAGGAAAATAAAAGGCAACTCCAAGAAATACTAGGACAACAAAGCCCCAATCAAATATTTAACAGTGTGAAATATTTTCAAGTTGATGACTACAATCAACAATTCTATACAATGTAATATATTTCTATTTGAATTAATGAAAAATACATTTACCAATTTTGTGGCTTCCATAATTCAAAGGTTGTTTACATTTATAATTTTATGTTACTTTTTTAGTTTATGTCTATCCAATATTATTTACTATGTTCATCTCAAACAACAAAATAAATATTATTTTTGGTTAATAGTTATTTGCAAAGTAAAAAAAAACAATACCAATATTCATACATTAACAATACTATGATATAAAACATAATAATTTATCAATGAATGTGGCTGAGACACTATGATATAAAACAAATAATTTTTAAAACAATAATGTGATATAAAACATACAATTTAAAAAGAACAATGTGATAAGGAAACATACAATTTTTAAAACAACAGTGTGATATATGAAGAACACAAGCTTATACTGAGAGGGGGGTGAACAATATAAGACCACTTTTTACTTTTCTTTCCCAATAAATATTATGCAATGTAAATATAGCAATATCAACAACAATAATCAAAGCAATGCACAAAACACCACACATAATAGAGACACCAATTTAACGTGGTTCACCCAATGTGGGCTACTCCACGAAGAAAATATTTCACTAATTTTTTTTCAATAAATCTCTTGGGAATCCTTTCCCTATTACAATATTTATGGATCTCTATCCAAATAAGACACCAATCCCCTAATCAAGTTTGTGGATCTATATCCATAGGAGAACTCCTTTATCCTTAGCTCTGACTGGTGATCTTCTAGAAGAACTATTGCCCCCATTGCTCTGGCTAATGGATCTCTATATACTGAAGACACCTATCCTCACTACCTTGGCTAATGGATCTCTATACACTAGATACTGTCATCTTCTATACTTTATCACCTTAAAAGCTTTGTCTCAAATCTACACTAAACACAGTCCTTCGATCTAGCACAAATATGTCCTTAATATTTATCCTCTAATATGCACTAAACACAATACTTCGGTCTAGCACAAATTTATCCTCAATATTTGTCATTTGATTTGCACTAAACACAATCCTTCGATCTAGCACAAATATGTCCTCTGATATGCACTAAACATAGTCCTTCGGTCTAGCACAAATCTATCCTCAATATCTGTGCTTAAGCCTTTACACAAAGCTTGAATCAATCTCAAATCAAATTTGCTATATTTGCCCCAAAACTTAACTCAAGTTTTGAAAAAATCAATCAATCAAATCTACTCTCAAGTCTTCTCAAAGACTTGTCTCAAATATGCATTGTAAGCTTACACAAAAGCTCACACTCATATATCCACAAGTCCTCTCAAGAACTTGTCCAATATGCTCTCAACAAGTCCTCACTAGAACTTGTCTAAATATTCTCAATAAGTCCTCACTAGAACTTATCCAAATCTGACCTCAATCTATATTGTAAGCTTCCACAAAAGCTCACACAAATCAGTCCACAAGTCTTCTCAAAGACTTGCCACAAATATTCTCAACAAGTCCACACTAGAACTTGTCTAATCTCATAGAAACATAAAGAGAATTGTTAGAGAATCAATATGTTTAACAATCATCAACACTCAAACTCTTTCTCAAATCAATTTAGAATATAGAACAATTTGTTTCATAGAACTAGTAATATCACTTCACTCATCCACTTGAATAGGCTCAATCAACTCTGACTAAACCAATCACTCAATGAAATAATCCTTGCTCATAAACCCTAGTCCAAGCATATGAACACTCACTAAAATATTTCCAACAATACTCATCAACCAATCTCACATAACAATGATATTCATGATCTTTGCAAACCCTAGTTCAAGTTCCTCACTTAACCAATGACTTCAACAACAATGCTTATCAAACAAGGTTTTATCAACAACTCCTTATTCCAGAAAACCTTGAAGCATTAATTCAAAATATACTCAACAATGCTTATAAAACAATATTCATATATAGCTTAACAACTCAATAAGGAAACCTAATCAAGTCCTTTTCACTCCAAATTTGTTTTCTAGAAAACCAACCAATCAACTCAACCAAGGAAGAATTTGCCCATACCTTTTTGCTTGATAAGGAGTAGACCACACAAATCTGCCACACTCATAAACACTTCTTTGCCAATCTCAAGAAGGTTAGAAGATAATAATTTTTCTCTCAAGGAATCACAATACAAAATAATATCAAACAAAATACACCTTATCACTCCAAATTTAAAATAATATCCAACACCTTAACAAGATTAGAAAAATTACTTTTACAATAATCTTTTTGGAAAAAGTCCTTTAAAATAAAATCAACACCCTAAAATTCTCACTCCTCCAATATGCAAATATAACAATTAAGACTTTATTTTAAAAATAAAATAAAATTCCTTATAACTCCCTTCACAATTTTACCACTTAATTAATCCTTATGCCTCCTAACTATTTTACATAAAACCTTTTACTTTTCCAATCTATGGTTTTAATAAAAAACCCTTCTACTTATACTTCACATAATATTAAAAATAAATATTATGAAGCTCTTCTGACATCAACCTTTTGCATTGCTCCTTTTGACCTTTGAAATCAATAGTAGCTTATTCCTTGACATTAATGACAACTTCATTCCTTGACATCAATGACAACTTTGAATCAAAATGTCCAACAATCTCCCCCTTTGTCATTGATGGTAACCCAAATTATTTTTACTAAACACTTGACCTTTTCCTTGTTCTGCTCCCCCTGGGACATTGCTCCCCCTGACTCAATGCTCTCTTCTTAAACCAAATCTCTCCTTCTTACTCAAATACCAAATCTCTCCCCCTTACTCAAATATCTCCCCCTTTGACATCAATGGCAAAGGGTTACCTTTGGGGCTTGGGGATAAGAATGAGTCTCTTAGCTTAGCCCCTCCCCACCTCCTCTTGAGGTGGTTAATTTTGGGGTGGAAATATTTCTACTCCTAGCAAGCACTGGTCTTTACCTTTGTCTTCTTTCCTTCTCATATGATCCTTATGATCCCTTTGACTGTTCCTATCCATGTCCATATTCCTGTTCCTATTCATATCCATATTCCTGTTCCTATTCTTGTTCATATCCATATTCTTGTTCTTGTTCATGTTCCTATTCCTATTCATATCCATATTCTTGTTCATGTTTCTGTTCTTGTTCATATCCATATTCACGTTCCTTTTCATGTTCCTATTCATGCTTAATTTTGGAATGTCTGCTCTACACCACTTTGTTGTATGTCCATCATTATTGCATTTATAACACTTAATGTTATTATTCCTTGGAGGTGCAAATGTCTTAGGATTTCTCCTGGTGAAGCCATATCCTTTTCTGTTGTGAAACCTGCAATTCATTGCCTTATGACCAAATGATTACATGAGTAGCAATACCCATGGAAAAGCTATCTATTTCTAAAATTCCCATATTCTTGTCTTTCATGTGTCATACACTGTGAAGCCATGTGCCCAAATCTGTGACATGAGAAACATCATCCATTGAAACTTCCTTGTCTTGACCTCATTGGTCTCTTATTTTCTCTTAACCTATTCTGATTGATGTTCCATATGTTTCTCTTATGTGCATTGTTTATTTCCTTGTTGAAATTTTTGTTGTCTAACTCATCCTCAAAAGTCTCACTTTCTCTTACACGATCTTCTTCTGAAGTTATTTCTTTTGAAGTTTCTTCTTATTCAAAACTTGAGGTTGACTCTTCTTCTTGTTTCTTTTGAGCTTGTTCAAAACCAAGACCTATTTTGTTTGTTGACCTTCTTTGTACCTTGACCATATTATCCATAATATTTGAACTCTTTCTAAAATTGTGTAGCTTATCCTTGGATTTCTCTAAATCTTCCTTTAGTAGGTCAAATTCTTGTTCTAACCCTTCATATTCTAAGACCTTTGTTTCTAACTTATCCTTGAACTTCTTTGTCTTAGCCATTGACTTGTTTAGATCCTATATAAGCTTTCTTCTCTCTTCATCGCATTCTTGAAACTGAAACTCAAGTTTAGAGTTTTGCTTTCTTACCTTCTTTATTGTGTTAAGAGCATAAATAAGTTCTGCCTTAAGATAAAATCCTTCTTTTTATTATTCTTCCTCTATTTTTTTGCCTTTGTCTACATCTTCATTTTCTTTTGACTTGTCTACTATAGGATCATCTTCTTCTTCTAGTGCCATTAGCATATTCTATTTTGGTCCTTTAAGTGCATCCTCATATTCATCATAACTAAAACTGAAACCATTTCTTGTACAACTATCTTCAAGATGTCCAAAATAACCACATCTAAAAAACTTGAGAATTATTGGTGACCTTTTCTTAACTTCTTCTTTTTCTTCAATCATAAATGGGACTTCATATTTATCATTACTTGAAGAACTAGCATCACTATAACTTGAGTACTTACTTGCCTTATCTGCATAGTATCTCCTCTTTTGTCTTTTAAAGAACTTATTTCCTTGTTTGCTTTGTCCATACTTGCCTTTATTTTGGTACTTGTATCTTTCTGATTCCCTATTCCTGTGATCATATTTTTCTTCATCTTTGTTGTTTTTAGATTCTTGACAATTAGTTGCATAGTGACCATACTTTCCACAATTGAAGCATATAACTGGTTTTGCATCTTTAAATTTTCTTGAATCCTTATTCCTTTTGCCATAATTCGCTTCTTCATCATTGGATGACTCATTGCTTGAATCTGACTTCTTACCCTTTGTCTTCTTAATTGCTTTGAAGGTTTCTTCCTTCTGGATATTAGGTTCCTCTTTTGTTCTTAAATCAAAATTTGTAAGAATACCAAGCAACATATCTCTTGTCAAAGAATCATCATACTTTGCTTCTTCTATAGCTAAAATATTTTCATTAAACCTTATTGGGAGAGACCTTAATATCTTATCACAGACATCTGATTCATCAACATTAATTCCAAGTCCCTGCATAGCATTAACAACCTCATCTACCTGAAGTAGAGAAGTTCTAATATTTTCCTCATTTTTCATTCTTAATTCTTCAAATTATCCTTTGAGATTTCGTATCTTTACCTTTTTGACACTTTTATCTCCTTAATATATGCTTTGCAACTTATCCCAAATTCCTTTTGCATATTTACAATGCATAACCTTTATTGATTCTATTCTATGCAAACCTCTCAAAAATACATTTATTGTTTTTGAATTGTGATGTTGTAGAAGCTTACATTCCTTATCTATAGGTGGATTTACTGGTGGTATGTATACATTTTCAACTGCTTCCCAAATTTCATTGCCAAGTGCCATCAGGTGAACCTTCATTCTCATACTCTAATATATATAATCACTTTCATAAAAAATTGGTATTGAATTATTTGAGGATAAATTTTTAGAATCCATTGTGTTCTTTAAATATTTTTCTTCAAATTGTTAAACTCTTTCGAAGGAATCCACTCTTATACCAATTGAAGAACACACACTTATACTAAGAGGGGGGTCAACAGTATAAGATCATTTTTTACTTTTCTTTCCCAATCAATATTATGCAATGTAAAGATAACAGTATCAATAGTAGTAATCAAAGCAATGCATAAAACACCACACACAATAGAGACACCAATTTAACGTGGTTCACCCAATGTAGGCTACTCCAAGAAGAAAATATTTCACTAAAATTTTATCAATCAATCTCTTGGTAATCCTTTCCCTATTACAATGTTTATGAATATCTATCCAAAGGAGACACCAATCCCTTAATCAAGTTCATGGATCTCTATCCATAGGAGAACTCCTTTCTCCTTAGCTCTAACTGGTGATCTTCTAGAAGAACTGTTGCCCCCACTACTCTAGCTAATGGATCTCTATCCACTTAAGACACCTGTCCTCATTACCCTAGCTAATGGATCTCTATCCACTAGATATTTTCATATTCTATACTCTGTCACCTTTAAATATCTGTCTCAAATATGTACTAAACACAATCCTTCGGTCTAGCATAAATCTATCCTCAATATTTGTCCTATGATCTGCACTAAACATAGTCCTTCGATCTAGCACAAATCTATCCTCAATATTTATCCTTTTATCTGCACTAAACATAGTCCTTCGGTCTAGCACAAATCTGTCCTCTGATTTGCACTAAACACAGTCCTTTGGTCTAGCACAAATTTGTCCTCAATATCTATCCTCAAGCCTTTACACAAAGCTTTAATCAATATCAAATAAACTCTGCTATATCTGCCCCAAACCTTAACTCAAGGTTTGAAAAAATCAATCAATCAACTCTACTCTCAAGTATTCTCAAATACTTGTCTCAAATCTGCATTGTAAGCTTCCATAAAAGCTCACACTCATATATCCATGGTTTTAATAAAAACATTTTATTTTTTCTCATCCATGGTTTTAATAAAAACCTTTTATTTTTGCTAACCATGGTTTTTAATAAAACCTTTTACTTTGCCAATCTATGGTTTTAATAAAAAACCTTTCTACTTATGCTTCACATAATATTAAAAATAAATATTATGAAGCTCTTTTGCCATCAACCTTTTGCATTGCTCCTTTTGACCTTTGAAATCAATAGTAGCTTATTCCTTGACATTAATGACAACTTCATTCCTTGACATCAATGACAACTTTGACTCAAAATGTCCAACAATATAAAACATACAATTTATGAATAATTTTTTTTTTTGAAATATTATAAATCTGAAACAATATTATGAAATTTGATAACAAAGAAAGTTAAATTTATCACTATTGTGAAATCTTGGAATAATTAGAATTCAAGTAGCTAAAACAAACACTTGTAAGCTTGTCCAGAATCACTATTAAGCACAACGACTATCTGTATCTCCATCTGATCACTGAAAGCATCATTATCCTCCTTATCGTTCGTATTTGTGGTACCCCTTCTACCTGTAAGGGATTTCTAGTATGTCAATACTCTGTCATAGGGAAATTTGTCCAGTTGATATGATGACACATAAATTCTAAAAAAAAATTCAAAATTTTTGTCCAACCTATTGTGGAGCTTAGATTTAACAAAATATAATGCAATGAGAACCCTCTCATCTTCCATAGATCCCAAAATCATTATTTGACATAATTCAAATAAATAAAAGTATTCACTAATCGTATCTTGTAAGACACTACTTGGATACAATTTTTGCCATAAACGTGCAATGGAACTAGTCTCATTGATATTACTCAAAAGTGATGTTTGCTCAACCATTGTTCTACCAAAATGAGATGACTATTGTTTTAATAGATATTTGTTGAGTATACCTTTGATTTCAACACCATTGACTTCCATAGTTTTACTGAAATGCTTACTAAGGATGCCCATATATTTAATAAAAAACTCATGTGTAGAATTATAATCAATACAAGGACCCCAAAACAAAGGGTTAACCACACCTATGGCCTCAAACAACTCATATATTTGAAACCAATCTCTTATCTCACTTATTAATCATTCTACTATTTTTAATAATTTTGTCTTAGTATTGTGTAATACAACCTCAAATCTATTGTGTATTACACGAACTTGTTCAACATTATCCGTAACTATACTTGATTGACTTTCATAACAATATAGAGGTATCAAATTTCCATGAACATTAATACAAAGATGATTATTGATGTCAAACTTAATTTTTTTTTTGTATTATTCACATTTGTCAATGTATTCCACTTATCAAACAAGAGATCTGTAAAATCTACTTTGGACACATATAACCTATCAATAATCATACATATTTACTTTATCATCCTCATGAAATCAATGATATATGGATATCTCTTGTGCAATTTTAATCAATTTATTCATTTATTGTAACATTGGAAGAATACCTCATAATGTTAAAATGGTTTCCATGTCAATCAAATGAAACAACAAATATTTTACCTTGTCAACTGCCCTACGATTTACATACATAAACCCTGTTAAAGATTGATATTCTATAAAAACTTTGTGTGCACATTGATACAATGAAATCCACCTTGTATCCACATATTTTAATAATTTTTTTTCCTTCTGTAACTCGTAGTGCAAATTGTTGAAATTTTGTAAACCTTTGTGGACTGCAAGAAAAATAAGAATGTATTTCAAGAATGAGGTCTTCGACTCTCGCAACATTTTCAAAAGTTCTCATGATTTTATATTAAATATTCACTCTATGAGCCATGCAATTAATGTGTATCATGTATGGGGTAACTGAGGTTTGGAGTTGAAAACAAAGACCATTCATGTTTTCTTGCATTATAGCAGCACTATTAGCTCCAACACATTAAGTTTGTGGCTATGTCTATATCATTCATTCCATCAATCTCCTTTAAACTAGTTACAACAACATTATAGATGTTTTTTGCATTTGAACTTTACACCATATTATGTAATCCTAGCAAACTAGGTTGTCTTACATAATTTTAAAATGTGTATACATGCATGCAAATCTAGGATGTGTTGTCCACAACCATCACCTCATCAATAAAAAGTGAAATAAATCTGGTAAGTTTTACTTTCTCCCGTAGGTCATCCTTCTCAACTAATGATAGAAATTTTACCATTTTTCAACAACTTCGATCTGACCAATGGGAACTAGGAAGGTTTTTTACATCAACTAGTTGAAATAGATGTTTATAATCAATAAAATCAGACATGGGTCTACCATTTTTGAGAATACTATATACAATAGCAAACTGCAAACTTTTTGAAGCTAAAATGGTATTATGAATTTTATGAAATTGGGCTTCAATTGTTCCACATTTCTCAACAAGAGATTGTTGTTGCTTCAAGTGATTTTCATATTCTATTGCATATTTAACATGCATAAATTTTGAGGCATCCTTCCAACTAGCTTTTTTATTAATTTTACCATCACTTTTGGTAACTTTTACATAAGCTTTACTAGCATGTTTTTTATTGTATCTATCTTATTTTGCAGCATGTGATCCTTACCTAGTTTCCATCTATAAATTTTGCATCTACATACTTTTAGATCGAATTTGTTATCCTTAGTCAAGATAGTCACTATAAAGGGAAATTTGCATGCCCATTCAACCTTAAATGCCCTTCCAATAGCCTAGTTAGATGCCTTTCTCCTTTTAGCATTTTTGCTTGAATATTCATAAGAAGTTTGTAATGTATTTGATTTATCGCTTGTATTTTCAATTGGCATGTCATTTTGAGGAATATATTCAAGTGTCTATTACATGTCATTGTTAAGATAATTTTCATTAGAAGGCATCTCTTGATGAGGAATGTCTTCAAGTGAAGATATATTAGGGTCAAAAGGTATTCTGCATAGTAGCATACAATAGTATTCTTTATCATTTTTGGATTTAACAAAATAAACTTACAAAATAGAAAACAATTCATATCATAATGCACATACTATCATATTGAGAATTAACTATTTGAGGAAGAAAACAATATTTAAAATAATTACATAATATACAACTAACTATTTAGAAGTCAAAAATCATTTGTACCTCAAATTTGCACTAATATCAATGGCTCGTTGGATTTTGACATACGACTAAAATATTTGAGGATACTCTTTTCAGAAGAATATTTGGCCCCCTTATTTCCATCGCCAGTAGGTGACATTTTACTTGTAAAGAAAATGTTTTTCATTTTTAGAAAAGTAATAAAATGTTGAAGAGATATTACTTCTATTAGACCTCAATATAATATCATAACTAGAATATACAGATTTTTAGGATTCTACTCCTAACCACCATACTAATCACATTATTAGTTAATTATTTAATCACTCTCTCTTTCACAAAGGTTATGACCTTTGATCACACCTTCACACTCGTAGAAATAGGCATTTCATTTGGTATAGTTGAGGCATCGAAGAATATAATTATTAATTAATTGTTGGGTTCCCCATACAATACAACAACGATTCCTTAATAAAAGTGATTCCTTTTTATTATTCTAGCATTATAATCAATCTTTCTCTATTGGGTTCACTACATCTGGTATCAGAGCCTCGTCAAAGGGGAAGAAATAATCAAACACTTTTTTTTCCCTTCTTCATTTTATCGCGTGGTGCTGCTTGCAATTTTTTGGCGCAAATATACAATTCACAGCATCATGAATCCCATGCATACGTGATAGCTTGGTGAGCAGAAGAAACCAACGATTTTCAGACATCCATTTTTTGACTAAAAATATTTAAAATACCTGCCACAAATCGAAAAGAACTACTATACAGTTAATCGGATTCACAAAACATTGCTGCTTGCTAAAAAAAAAATTCCAACCAGTCTCTCACCCTTCATTTCTAGCAAGCGCATTTGAAAACCGGTGAAAGGAAAAATTAAATAACCTAAGGTTTAAATAATTCTAGCATCATAAATTCGTTTCCAATCACCGTTAAATCTTTTGTCATCACCGTTTATAAGTTTTTCAGGGTGAGCATCATTTTCCGACGGAGCCTAAGAAACTGGTGAATTTTTTTTATTTTATCAAAGTTCTGACTAAGGTTATCTAAATTTTCGATCGTCGAGAAATTTTTTT